>CM036587.1:68487798-70887798 GCA_020745705.1 Hemiprocne comata | reverse complement strand
ATGACCAATATGGATTTTTAGCATTAAAGGGATCATGGGGATTTTTTTCTTTTTCAGTTGTGTGGGTTCCTACATCTGTGCCCTGATGATGCATGACAGGGGTGGGGAAGGGTTAATCCCAGAATGTGATCCTGGGAGTTTCCCTGACAGCTGCCTTGCTCTTCTGAGAGTGCCCTGATGCATCTGGACCCAAAGTGGGCACAGAATTGGGAGGCTGTGGTCTCCCGCTGTACATCTCCCCACCTGCCTACCTTCCTCTCTTGTATCTTATATCTGCTCAGATTTTTTGCTCTGCCCCAAGCCAGGATGGCGACTGTATGTTGGGGCTTGAGGGCAGTTTCTCTCCTGGAGAGTAAGGAAGCTGGCTGGTGTTGATGATTTTTTCTAGATTGAACGTTCCTTCCTCTATGTTAGTGAGTTTTCTTTCTTCAGTCCAAAACTGAACTCCTTTCCAAAAAGATTCTGAGGTGGGTTGGGGCATTACATTTAAAAAAGCCCCCTTTACTATCTAAATATGGAAAGTATTTCAAGTCCTGCTGTTCGGAATGCATGAAGTGTGCTGCTGGGCTGGTACTGGATCTGGTGAGACTTGGGGTTATATGAAGGCATACTGCTACATGCAGGATTGGGACCCTGCTGTGCTCCCTTTGATGTGCAGTTGTTGTCCTGCAGTCAGTACCAAGGGCTCAGATGCTAAGGTTATGGCTGTGGCATAAGAATCTCAATGGTCTGTATTTTTTTGCCAAGAACGCTCATTTCCCTGAGTTATAAACACATAATGATGACTGGCTTATATAAAGCAGAACTGAGTAACCCCCATGGTTATAAACTGCTTTGACATAGAGTCCTGTGTCAATGCATTCCTGGAGCCAAGCTCTGTTCTTCACCAGGAGGAGGATGAGCACGAAGAAAAGGAAGTGTTTCCATCTGTTTAGACAGAAAATTGTACTCCAGCTCTGACCCAGGACATAGAGGAATGAGGTGGGTGGGAGGAGCATGCAGGTGTATCTCTGCTATTGTCTGCAAGGTCTGGGGGCCCTCTCTCAGCTGTGTCTTGTGGTAGGTTTAGTTGATGCTCTCAGACTCCAGGCTGGCCCTCTAGTTAACCTGAAGAGATGGGGACTCTCGTCAATGTAAGAGATGGTGATCTTTGAAGGTAAGAGCTTTGCTGCTGTACAGCCAACTCCGCTGTTAGTGATTTGAATACTGGTTGCCATTTGGGCTGTCTCCGTGCCTTTCTCTTTTGCAAGTCAGCCTTCAGGCATATCCTTTCCCATCAGCCCCTCCTTACAGAGGGACTCGCATTTAAATGTCTGACTTTAGGCTGCACTTGCTGTTCTGAGTGAAACTCACGCAAACATCCCTTTTTTGGGTCCTTCTCTTTAGCCACCTGGCGTCTCTGGGACTGGTTTGGGGTGCTTCATGAGAAATGGAGGAGCCCTCCATGTGGCATTTCCTTCCAGCAGACATGCACAGCACCAGGCAGATTTCCCCACGTGTACAGGAGCTGAATACCGCAAAGGGCAGCGTGCACAAACACTGGAGGCAAATAAGGCCAAATGCTTTTGTGGTGGCAAGGGACTTGTTGATAAACACCGTTATCTCACAGCCAATCTTCCCTTTAGTAGAGCACTTGGATGCAGACTGGAGTGGTGTGGCCAGCATTTCTGAATGTGCCTTCACATGTGGATCCATGTCAGCCTGACATCTCCCCTTCTTCCCACCCAAGCAGATCACTTTCATGTGAAGTGAGCTGTTATTAACTGCATGATCAGTTTACACCAGCTTTATCCGGACAAATCACCAAAGTCAAACACCAAGAAGAAGGGAGAAGGGGCTGGCCTTGGAGACCTCTGTCAAAGCTATTTTGGACCACAGAAGCAATTAATTACTGTGTGGAATTTGGTAAGCTGGCACCTTGGGAGCAGCAAGGGTGTTCTCAGATAGATCGACCTCAGTAAATATTTATATATTCTTTGCCAGCACTTAAGGTGGGAGAGGTTATAGGAAATCTAAGGTGGCTGCATAAGTATCTGTAGGAGGAAGACCATTAGGGCCAGGCTATTCTCTCTCCCCTTTCAGCAACACAAATGCCAGTGTCCAGCCTTAAGAGAAACATCTGTGCTCACAGAAAATCAGATTTGGGTTCTGATGAAGAAAGACAACATTCAGTACAGACAAGCCACAGAGACAAGCCATCTTAACGATGCTGTTTTAACTGCACTGCCCTGGAAGTTATTTTTAAGTGCAGAACTAGGGGTTTGGGGTTTTTTTTAATCTCCATTTTAGACAGAGTAGTTTGCAGTGTGATTAAATACAGTGCCTTGTAAATGCCAAGCTTGTGTTTCTGAATTGGTAACTTCAGAGGGAAAAATGGGCGGTTTGGGCTAAAACAGTTGAGCACACTCAACTGGGGTAGCTGATACTGCTTTCCAGGCTTTGGAGAAAATGTGTTGTGGAGGACAACTTCAGTAGGTCAGCGAGCTTTAGCTCCCCACTAAAAACCCTTGACTGTGTCGATTTCTCTTTTTGCTGGCCCATAATTGGATGTATGTGGCTCCAGGGCATATACCAAGCCCCAGACCCTAGGGAATGGGTTGTTATTATGTGCATGTCTGTTGCTGTATTTTTTCCCCCATTCAGAAAGCCACTGCTAAGAGTTGTAGCATCCCTAAAGTTGGGCTACAGTAGATTGCATGAAGTAGATAAGGTAAGCAAACATGTAACAAGAGAGGGTGAGGGAGCTTTGTGTGAGGGTTAAACAGGGAAGAGTGCAAATCCTGGGAGAGGGGATGTTTAGTAAGTTGACATTTAAGAAAGCAAAGGCTGTGTCTGGGCAAGTGAGGAGGCAGAGCTGTCTGCATATGCTTTGGATGGAGAGTAGCCAGTGCTTGATGCAGGGTGTGAATGGGGTGACTCAATTGCCAGCCAGTGAACTGGGGCACATTTTGGGGGACCAGTTTCAGGCAGTGTGAGTTGGGACACATTTGTAACATGTTCTGCTTCATGTAGCTTGTTAAGCAGCTCTTTTTTCCCTTTGTTTTCTTGTGATTGCTGACAACCTTTCTTCCTACTACTGTTTTCTCTGCCTCCCTTGCCTTCTCCCCTTTCCCATAGCTGATTTGGGTAAGTTGTAACTGGATTTGGAATGTAGCATAGTTCTACCCACTTGGTTGTGAATAGATGACCTCCAGTGTAACTGCCTGTCAGATACAGATGGTTTTCCCCTAAGCAAACAAGGTATTTCCCATTGAAGAACAGTGAAGTTGTGTTTTCAGGTACTTAAAACCTTTGACCACTGAGAAGATCTTCTGCTCATTTTTGTCCCTTGTTATTACCAGGTAATTTAGAAACATCGTGTGCTGGAAATCCGCTTCCTCACACCTCATTTTCTGTGGGCTATGTCTAGTTTGAAGCTGAAGAGACTGAATAATGAAACTTGCCTCTGTCCTTGCTACCACACTGTCCTGAAAGAGCAAATGTTTATGCTGCAGCAGGCTGTTAACCAGGTCTGCTCACCTGATTAAATCTGTGATTGAAGCAAAGCTATTGAAAGTCTGAAATGCAATCCTTAAAGTTTAAAACCCAAGCTGCTTCTAAAAACAACTCTCTAATCTTTGGTGGTTTGGAGGCTAGGTTTGAGGTGTAGGGTTTTTTCAGACCTCAGTGTTAACTGTACCCAGCTGTAATTCTGTACTGCCCTTAATGTCAGTTGGATCTGCTTTTTGGATTATCGTTTTTATTTTGAATAAATATTTGCGTTTGTAGCTCCCAAACTTTAGGGGGGGGTGGTAGAGGGAAGAAAAAGAAAGGTTTATTCAGGGCCAAGGGATACGTCGCTAAAAATATTTTTCTATCCCAGCTGCCACATTTGAGGAAAGCATGCTGGGAGGGTACCCATTCAAGCTTCCTTAAGGGTGCTGGGGCGGAGGGGGGGGCGGTGGTTGGCTGAAAGGCCCAGAGCAGTGGGAGGTAGCACACAGCAGCGTGTGGCATCCGCCTGCTGAAGGAAGCCCCTTTACTTGCAAATGAGGTGTGCAATGGGACAGGGAAAGGGAAGAGGGAGAGGAGAGGAGGCCCCTGTGAATAAGGCACAGGAGTAAACACAGCCAGTCTGGGTCCAGCTCTCGGTTGAGCAAACATGCGTCACTGCACAGGAACCTGGGCTCCCATGCTGCTTGGCTGCTTTGCCACCATTTCTTCCTCTTGTGCTTCCCACTGGGTGCAAAGCATGGGTTTGGCAGCTGTAGCCAATGGCCAGGCCACCCCGCTGTGAAGGTGGTTTCTGTGGTTTCTGTGCACTGAGGTCCAGCAGCCACCTGAGACCTGATGAGAGCAGCCACCGCCTTCCAAGGCTGGATTTGTGCAGCCACCCCAGGGTGAAAGGCCCCTCTGTCACAGTGCAGCTCTTCCTGCTCGCTGTGGTTCCAGGTGTTCACGTGTGGAGCCACCTCTCTTTCCAAACATAAATGGGAAATTCCACCTGCTGTCAAAAGCTGCATTTTATAGGGCCGTCAGGAGCAGCTCCTGCATGGTTCAAACATCCTCATACATTGCACCATGGCCAGGGGGGGAAGGTCTCTGGTCAGGACTTTGCAACCTGTGCCCTTGTTTTTCTGTGAAGTATTGGCATGAAGGAGCAAGTTAACACTGACAGCGTGCCAAATCCTGTGTCATCTGCAGACAAGCAGGTTATGGGAAGGAGAAACTTGTTTTCTAGAGCGTGGCTTGTAAAGGTCCAAGAGCCGAGGTGATGCATGGAGCCATGTGTGATGTCCAGGACAGGCTGGGGGTAAGGCACAGAGAGAGACAGGGACATGACTTCACTGACTATGGGTCATCTTAGATGTTTAAGGACTTCTGCTAACTGGTAGAGGGGCATAAGGTGATGATGAACTTTCCCGGGGTTGTAATTCTCTCAGTAAGTGTGTGTGTTTTGAGCTTACCACCTAGGGCAGCACATGTTGGAAACCGCAGCCAAGGAAGAAGTAATTTTACTGGAGGTGTTTTACAAGCAGTGCTTGTCAAGTTATTAAAGGCAGCTGAAGGAATTGTAACCAAGTCACTGTTACTTGGGTGCCTTCATTTTCATAGGTGTCTTAAAAGCTTCAGCCCTGCTTTGGATGTCCCTCAGCACCCTTATCCTTTTGGCTGCTGAGGGAGCTTATAGTTTCTTACTGCTGAGCCCACAGTTTCTTACTGCAGCCCACATCTGGCCAGCTGTGCCCTCCAGCAATGCTCTGCCTGTTTTACTTTCTAAATTCCTGTTTTTTCTTTTTCTTTTAACAGATTACAACAGCAGTGACTTAAAAACAGCATGCAGAAAGCATGAGCTTTACGTTAGCTTCCAAGACTTGGGATGGCAGGTGTGTGATGTTTCTTTCTGGGTAAACTAGACATTTTGTTATGAAATGTTGTTTAAATAGTGTCATGGTAATTCCACTCTAGGCTGCCATTATGCTTTAAAATGTCCCTTGTGCCTCCCCACTAAAACCAGTCACAGGGAAGGGCAAATAAATATTGATAGTTGTGACATTTGATAAGATCCAGAGGAAGCTTGATGCTTTATGAGATGCAAGTATACAGTTGTTCTCTGTCACTCATGGGAGTCACAGTATGGGCAAGGGCTCATATCTGTGTAGTTCTACTGATAAGGGGGAAAAAAAAAATCTGATGTTAAGCACCAGTTTTAACCAAATCAAGTTTATTCTAGTGATCAGCCTAATTTTAACCTTGGCCACTCCACCCCTGGGCCACAGTTAGCACTGGCTGCAGTAAGTGGAATAAAGACTGGGTTTAGTTGCAACACTGTGAGGTAAGAGAGTTGTTTGGAGTAAGTTATTTAGGGCCAGTCCACAGTGTCATCAAACATCACATTTCAAAGAATATACTCAATTGCTTCATGGGGTTTTTTGTTTTTATTTGTTTGGGTTTTTTTTTTTTTGTTTCTTAGTTCTTTTTTCCTTTTTTTTTTTTTTTAATTGTTTTATTCTTTCATTCAGCACTTTTGTGAGGGAGGTCCTATTTCTGTCAGCTAGTGATTTACCAGATTATAATTCAGGATGCCAGGGCTGCCCCCACTGCTTCTGTAATACCCTACATGTGAATGTCCCTTCCCAGCTAATCGAACAGAAGCATTTTTTCATTGCTTATGTCAGCTCTGTCCCACTAGCCACAAATGTGGCTGCATATTTACTTGTTAGTGGCTTTTCTTTTTACTTGTGCAACAGACTTTCCACCTCCTCCTTAGATTGCTTGCCCTGCTTCCTGGCAGGAAGTGTATTCCAGTTGTGAAGTTCACAGCCTTGAAGGCACTGCCTTCACCTTTCTAGTTACAGACTTGAGCAGAAAGGTAAGATGCTGCCAAAGGAAGGCCACAGACCAGCAGAACTCATTGCAGGAATTGGAATCCAGATCCTGCTTGTTGTAGGGAGATAATGGAGGCACGTGTTGGGCACTGCTATCTCCTGCAGAACACCCGTCAATTTTTGTTAGTAGACCACTTCCTTAATTTTTATACCGCACATAAATTTAATGACATGGTCTGTAATGGTTTCTGTAGTAAGGAAGTGACTGTCTTATAAAAGCAGCTCGGTTTACCAGCAAAAAAATATGGCTGAGCTAGTACAGTAGAATGAAGGGGTGGTTTTGTTATGCCCAGGTATCCTCATGTTAGCCATCAGACAGCCCAGTTGGTTAGCAGAGCTGCAGCGACAGTCCCTGGCTGCTCAGGCCTGCCGTAGCAAAATTCAGGTTATCCCAGGTAACTGTTCACAGCTAAAGGGGAAATTGCCTTAAGAATTATGTGCATGAGAAACATACAAGTATGTCCTCCTGCTGGGTGACCTGCAGAGCCTGGCATCAAGGAAGGAGAAATGTCTCCTGATACTTGGTGATGCTTTTAGTCTACCTTTGGCTCTTTTTTGTCAGCGGCAGAAAAGCTGTAAAAAAAAAAAAAAAAAAAAAAAAAAAGCCCTTGTGTGAAGAGTCACCTTCTTCCATAGCATGGCACACAGGTTGCCACCAGGGCCTGTCCTGCCCCTCTTTTAGGAGTCAGACAGAGGGGTAGAAGCTGTTAGGCAGCTGAAACTTCCACAGTGTCCTTAGCAGACTAGTGGCCCTGTATGAGAGTGTAGAAGGTAAGAGTGTCTGTGAGGCACCACATCAGCTGAGGCTGTGCTTCATCCTAGTGAAGGTAGTTCAGCCAGAGGGCCTAACCTGCAGGAAACAATGGAACATAAAGGCATCCAAACCACAATCCCCACAAGGCAATCCAGCAACAGTTTTAGGAATAAAACTCTCTTTGTGGCAGCTAAGCTGTGCATGGATGTGCACCATTCTTCGGACATTAAAATCAGTGTGTCCACAGAAAAGACAAGGCTCAAAAAAAAAACAAAACAAAAAAACCCCCTCCTAACAGTTTCAGTGAAAACACATTTTCACCCTCAAGAAAAAGTTAGTGGAAAATTTTCAGCTGCTCTTAATTGTATGCAGTTGTCTGTACAAGCTGGCAGCTTTTTAATTTGAATCACATTCTGTTTGTTTCCTAAAAAGGACTGGATAATCGCTCCAAAGGGCTACGCGGCCAACTACTGTGATGGGGAGTGCTCGTTCCCACTCAACGCCCATATGAATGCGACCAATCACGCCATTGTACAAACGCTGGTAAGTCTCCAGGAAGCTTGGTGCCAAAGTCATAGGTGAATTTGTAAGCGAGTTACCATTGTCTCAGTTTTATTTTCTTTTTGGCAACAGGTTCATCTTATGAATCCTGATTATGTTCCCAAACCATGCTGTGCACCTACGAAACTAAATGCCATATCTGTCCTTTATTTTGATGATAATTCTAATGTAATCTTGAAGAAATACAGGAATATGGTAGTAAGAGCTTGTGGATGTCACTGACAAACAGTCTGCGCATGGACTCTGATTCTACCATGAATTTCCATACTACCTTCCCTGCTTCTGTGAACTACCTGACCTTGGAGAAAAGAGTAAATGATGAACCACCTTTCAGAACACCATGTATGTGCCTTGTGTGAGAAAGGGGTGTGGGGAACGCACATTGGGGGATGTGTAAACTGCTGGACTTCTTACAGACTGACCCTGTGCATGGTGGCACTCAGCTCTGCAGAGCTGGGCTGCACAAACCAGCGATATGCCCACACATGCTTTAGCTGGCTGGGACCCTGTTAATCTCACAAAGCAGCTTGGCCTTGGCAGTTGCTTGGATGTGTGCTGCAGTTTTACCAGACAGGCACCAAACATCCACAGATTTTTTTCTGGGGGGAGGAAGAAGACAAGGGGAGAGAGAGAGAAGCTAAAGAAAAACGGTGTTAGCACTTCAGATTTTGAGCAGACAAGATAAATATAAAATTCCTAAGGTTAGGAATTGCCTTTTGCCTGGAAGGACCAGTTTCTACACCTAGCATTTTAGTCTCCTCCTGAAATCTGTCACGATAATAAGCATCTTAAATTGTGCCAAAGCAAATGTTTCAGTTCTCTTATTCTCCAAGCCCAGTCCAGTAAGTCTGATGCTGCAAGCATTGCGATTGCTTGGCTGCACCCTGTGTTAGAAACACTAGTCTGACCTCAGACCCCAGCTGGTCTTTCCAGTTCAGTATTTGACTAAGCAATATAACTTAATACACTTGTTCTTATGCAACTTCCTTCCACTCCCCACACGGAGCTCATATACTACCACTTGCCCAGGAAGGAAGTCTGGACACTTCTACAGCTGTACTTCAGAAATAAAAGTTTAAGGGCCATTCATTCTCTAGTTGGACAATTTATTTACAGGAAGACAAAATGTCAACATGTGCAAGTATCTGGCCAACCTTTCCCCCCTTCAACTCACGCAACTAACAAGCTGGTATAAAGGATACATTTGCAGTGTAGCCACGGTTTGTCTAGCAGAAGCTAATAGCAAGTTGTTTTGATCAATATTAAACTTGTATTAAATGCACTTACCTCTAATTCTTGCATTTAAAAGGCTTCATGTAAATACAAGCTATAATTTATTGCACTTGTCACTGTATATTCATTGTGCTGTATCATTTATAGAAAGACTGCTTTTTTAAAAAAAGTTTTTATTTAGAAAAATCTCAGTGTAAACAATTGTACCACTTTGATTTTATACAAGAAACTCATGAGATTGTGCTTCACTAGAAAGTTGTTAAAAACGTGATAATAAAGGCTTCCTTTAAGGCAGAAGTACATACATTGTTCTAATATATCTGCCAGTACAACACTTAGCTTTCACTGTGGCTTTTTCACCCTTACACATTTTTACATTGAACAGAATGTAAAGTTGTGGACAGACAGTGAAGTGAAGTACTGGGAGAAATTCGATGATTTGAAAGTCATTTGTGTTTTGCCTTTTCTTTTCTTTTTAAAAAACCCAACCTGCTCCATATGATGGACAAAAAAAAAAATCAGTATCTTGACAGATTAGTCAAATTAGCCTGTAGCCATCCTCATTCCCATGAGTTTCTGTGCACACAAGACAGCAAAATTCAGTTCTTGGTTTGCTCTTTTCATTGTATTGTGACAGTTTCTGCAGTATAAATTCTTTGGCTTTCAGTTATGTCTAACATGGAACATCTTATGCACCAAAGAACAGATCCATATTATAATCCAAGGCACCAGAGAGTGCATGGTCCTAGCATTCAAACTTATCAATGCTTATAGCTTGGAAAAAGGTTAAGGCTCAAGAAGAATGGGGAACTAATTTATACTACTGTAGAACAACTGAAAGGGAAAAAAAAATAAAATCAAACATTGTACTAGTTGTTCTCCAAGTATTCTGAATAAGGAGCAGGTCAGCACCAAGTCTGGATTTAGGCGAGGGTAGGAAACATGTCATCAGCTCTGAAGGCTAACTGATTATTTACTATTAAAAGATCAGCTATAATAGTGCCTATTCAGTTTGGCTCTGCAGAAGTAGAGCAGTTTTACTCCTCAGGAGCTGGACAGAAGCAGCCTACAAAAAAAAATATCCACCTGACACAAGTACACTATAGCATCAGTAATGTTCAGGCACATATTACAGTACCATCACTTTCATTATGGCTGGACCTCTCACGCTGAGAGGAGTGACAGGAAGCAACCAGCTCATGGTGGCCTGGTATCTTCCAACGGGGTGTGTGTTTGTTTTTTTTTTTTCAACCTCCTGTGACTTTCCATCTCTTAACCAGCAGCTATATTAAGACAAATAGGGCTTAAGTAACATTTATAGAGACAAAAGTGACTCAACACAGCTATAGCTTTTCCCTGTCTAGTAATGGTGGGCTGGCTATAAGGATTACTTTTTAACCAAATCTAACCTGAAGACAAAAATATTTTAGGGGTGTCCTTAAGCTGGTTTTCTTAATGTATTTTAGTCTCAAAGGAAACCATTTACACTTCATTGCAGGAATGCAGAAATACAGTAATACTACCAATGCTGAAAATAGTCTCAATTTGCACAGTAACTACTTGTTAGTTTTCCTTCACACACAGGGTAGCATGTCTTTAACACACACACAGAGGGAAGATACCAATGTTTAGTACGTTCAATTTCCTAGAAACAAACAAACAAAAATGCCCCAACCTCCCCTCCCCCTCTCCCCAATACACTAGTTGAAAATTAGCAATGACTGAAATCCCTCAGCTACTGTACAAAGACAGCCAGGGACAGAGCATCCAGACTTTTATTACAATTCATCCCTTGCTTGACGCAAGACAAAGCTATGCAGTGATTCAAGGTCTCTCGTGCCATTATGTTCACTGACTTTCTTTCCACCTCGGAAAAGCAGAAGTGTAGGATAACCACGTACCTTCAAAAGACACACACACACACAAAAATAAAAAGATACTTGTTACTAATGTCCACACTCACTGGTATCCTTCATTTGTATCTACCTGACTCAGAAAAGCCACCAAACCCTTCTAAAACAGTAAGTCATTTTAATTAAAAAAAAACAAAACAAACACCACACCAGAGCTCCCAATGCCAACCTGCAATTTCTGAACAGATGTGAGTGACTGGAGTAATACACAATCCTTCAGGCTCTCCCATCAGCACCTGGGAATGGCAGCTCCAGTTCTGTCTTAGGTTTTCTGCCTACCAGCACTGTAAGATTTTATTTTTTTTCTAGGAACAGAACTTTGCATCAGCTGCCACAAGACTGATTTGGTGCTTTCACACGGGGAGGCTTCTTAAATTAGGGACTTCTGCAGCTTTATCCAATAATAAAAATGACCAAGTTTGAACAAACAGTCTGGGAAAGACTCTGTGTCACCAGGTGCTGTTCTGAACTACCTCTTTTTTCTGGCTAATGGAGAACACAGCTGCAGTGTCACCAGGAACCCACAATGCAGCAGCTGGCTTGGCTGTAGGCTGGAGCCTTTAACATTTGGTACACAATCCTATCCTGTTCATTTCAGATCTTTCACACTTACAGAAAATCTGTTGCAGACGTTACGTTCCACAGTGCAGTCTACTTCTGCTATTTTGACATCAGTCAAACCTGGAAATTGCTCTTTGGCCAGGTTCTCCCAAGTTGGAGCCAAGTTCTTACAGTGACCACACCTAGAAACAGAAGAGAGATTTGTTTAGCAGATATACCTTCCAGTTTATCTCTACTGTCTTGCTGCAATAGCTATAAGTTTAACTAGCTGCCTTTCCTATCCCCTTATGATTTGCCCCTCCAACTCCCTGGTACTATTATGTCAGTAAATGAGCTAAGAAAAACGAGTGAGTTTATGTAAGTTATGCACTGAATTAGTTTCTGGCCTTTGTTAGTCTCATCTGGAATAGTATTCTGGATGTCAGTGCATTAATGTTTTCCCCTATAGAGGAATACAAATCCAAATAAAGATGAGTACAGAGAATATTTTCATTAAAAAAAAAATTGCTTAGGAACAGACATGTTTTAAGAAACGCATAGAATGTCTGCAGTACAAATTAAGTCTTCAGGTAGCATGTGACAATTAGGCTAAAGCTACACAGCCCGAGTTTAATTATTTAAATTAGATTTTCATTTCTGCACTAAATTTCATCCAGTGCCTAATGGCCTCCTTAACTTTAATGCACTTTCTCACTGCAGGTACTTTGAAGTTTAACCACTACTACTGTACCTTCAGATAGATCCGCAATGGAATTGTTCGATGGTCAAAAAGCTCCACTTAGCAAATAAAAAAAATAAATAATCAGGCCCTAGTCTGATTTGCATTAAATAGAGAATCATTCCAGCTAATACCATCAATAACACCAAAAGGCCTATTTCTGTTTTACCCCTTACATCTCTATGGTAACACGAGAATGCAGGGCACAGAGCACACACACTGAACCACTAGTGTCAAGAGAGAAAATGATACTGTAAAATGGTAATACCTCACTATAGTGAGGTATTGTTTTCTTTATATTTTGAACTTGGCTTAGCCAAGTTCATAACTTGTACTTCTTACTGCCTTCAAGAAGAATTCCCAAAGCACGTTAGACTTTAAAGCTGCATTGCTCATTCGATTCTAACCCAGCTGTGCCTTAATTGAGTTATTAAAACAGCCCCATAATTGCCTCGAGGCTGCATCAGGGCAGTCACAAAAATAATGAAAGATGTCTCTGCAGAAGTTTTCTTAATACAAGCCACTGTATATTTAAACTACCTATACAGTGATAGTAAAAAAGCATTTCTGACCATGCAAAGAAACTACTAGAACAGGATGATTTTATGCTTACTATGCAAGTTAATATTTATCCAAAACTAACTGAAAGACAGAACTAGCAAGCAACATAATAGTGTTTGCTGAGCCTACATAAGTTAATCCACTTGGAGGAGAAAAAAGGTCATTTATATGCAGAGCACTACAACTGTATACATAAGCCCAACTTTCAGAGCTAGATACCAGCTACATAAATATAGGAATTATTTTCCTAAATGGTGCCTTTCTGAACAGTGCAGCCAGGGAGCACACACTAGTTTAAGACCTTGACTCACTGCATCCTGGACCACTATTTCTCAGCCTGCCATCCAACACTGATGGTATGTATCTGTGAGATCCAGCAGCATCCCATTAGAATCTCAGGAGATGAGGGCATGGTTAAGGTGCAGTGCTAGTAAGAAAAGTTAATTTAAAAGGGAGCATTTCTTTCTCTCAAACTTTTCCAGGAAAAGTTTCTCAGATAATGAATGCCCACATCCACTAACAAGCCCGGGGTTCAGACATCAGAGTAGATGCTGCTTTGAGCACAAGTACAATCTGAATTTACTAGCCAGTTCTGCTGGTGCTGTAGTAGCAGCACTGGCACAGATTGAATCTCAGTTGCTCCCAGTGCACGGAAAGGATAAAGGGAGTGAAGAGCAGTAAACACAAAGGGTGTTGTACGTCTATGGCCAGGGCTTAACACAGTGGTGTCAGATACCTTCCCACAGCCAAAAGCAGATCTTTCAGATGTAAGAAAGCATCAAACTGGCTCTCAAGCACCAAACCACACGGTGGTAAAAAGGGTGAAAACACTGGAAAAGACTGCGTAATTGAGATTTCCATAACATGAAGCTTTCCCCAGTACTTCTTGCCTAAAATAAGAAACACACTCATACCTACTTTCGAGGTCCCTTCCAACCCCTAGGATTCTATGATTCTATGATTCTACTGTCAAAGTAAAGCTGCAATATTTTGATACTACTGAGCACATTTAAATATGGGTTGTGCTTGCTTGTGTTGCTTTGTAATGGTGACCTTCTACCACCACAAACAACATTTCTTTTTATATTTTATTTACTGCATTGATAGGACGCCTAGCGATGAAATCAGAGATGTGTTATCTTTAACACAGTGAAATACACCTTAATTTTAAACTTTCCCCATACACTAGTGTTCCTTCTATTGGCTAAAAAACTGGAAAAGAGAGTTTGTGTGCACATTTCCTGAGAAATCTTCAGAGGAGAACATTTTTTTGGTCTCAGAAGGTAAACAGTAAGAAAGGGGAAAGAAATATATGTTCTGTGATTTTGTAAAACTGAGGTCTTACCCCCGCTTGGGTCCCAGGCTTTGCTGGATGTGCCAGTAATGGCAGATGCCAGGTAGGACATTACTTTCTTCTTCCCTCTACACCATCTGTATTGGGTATTTCTACTTTGACTCACTATAAGAACATATTACATGGGATATACTCTTAAGAACAGATCAAAATTGTCACTTGTGCAAATTAGGTTTTTGTCAATTGTTTGAAGAGGAACAGCTGATTATCCATAGCATTTCCAGGTGCACAAGTGAGGCTTCCAGGAGAGGCTGGTTGTGGCAAGACAGGGCCCAAAGGGCAGCATGCTGTCCTTTCTCAACACAGGTGATACACTCCCCTCACTTTGCCCTTATCAAGGGATAGGAGCACGCTAAGCCTGCAAAGAAAGTTTCACACTCCTTGTTCCCCAGCATTATCTGGAGGCTGACACACTAAAGCTTCTCTATCAACCTTTCCACAGAGCAGGATCCCAAGAAAGCTAAACCAGACTGAGTTTTCTTGCTGTTAACTCTTGCCAATGTTATTCCTTAATTCGTTTTAGATCCAGACAACAAATACAGTACTACACCCAGCTCCAAGACTCACAGCAACTGATGCACTGACAGCTCAGACCAGCAATAATCCTGAACAACAGGTGCCAACTTCTTACCATGGAGCATAGAATTTAATAAAGGTGATCCCCCTAGCAATGGTTGCATCAAAGTCTTTTTCAGAGAGAGAGAGCACTGCAGCCTGTTAAAAAAAAAAAAAAAAAAAAGGCAAAACTTTTGTTATATATAACATCAGCCAAACAAGCTTTTAGCTACCTGAAAGGGAAACTCAAATTGTAAGACATTATTGTTGATACATTAAAAATGTAAAAGACATTATTATTGATATATAAACAAGAGTAGGAGCAGCAGACCTCACTTTAAGCCCTTGGCTGTTTTCCTCCCCTAGAGAGATGCAGAGAAATGTGTATTTCACACAGAATCTCATCCATAATTGGAAAAACAAAACGTCGTGATTTTCAGGGGATTTGCCTGTAATCCAACTTTTCAGTTGCTGGAAAAAATCACCTTCACTTTAATACACGGTCATGCAAAGGTATCAAAGAACAACTCTGAGAGAACTTGGCTTAAAGCACATCATGGTCATCTGTGAGTTTAATGATGCACTTAAGGCATCTTACTGATGTCTTGACAGCTGTTCCTCTGTTATATCCCAGTGCTGCATCCATAGGAAGTGATGTTACCAGGAACACGCATCTGTCTCTCAAGAGCACAGCACCACACCACATCTGCATGGGCACCAGAAGAATTTTTACACCTGACAACATCAGAAGCAATGGCATGGGAGTGATGGGAGGATAGTAAATTACTTGCAGAGTGTCTCAAATGAGAGTACAAACCTCATTTTTTGTGAGACCCTTAAGGGTGGGAGGGATTAAAAATAAAGAAATAAATCTCATGCCTATAAAAGCTTCAAATTCAAATGAAATCAGTAGAAAAACGGGAGTGTAACTGATGGTATTACCAATTCTACTTTAAACCCAGTAAGATTTTTATACAGAAAAGCCAAAAAGAAACTTGACATTGCAAATTAAAGGTACTGAACAAACATTTCTGTAAGTAACTGTTAGTTGATGAAATTAAGTTGTTTCATTAGGTTGAAGTGTTATTGCCTACACAGAATTATTTAGATATTAGAAATTATACTGATTATTAAATAATTACAAATAATTAAATGGAGAAAAATGAGCGGTAAATACGTATTATTCTATTCTGAATTTCCTAAATGGGTATCTAGAACAGATGTTTCAAACATAATTTACAATCTAGGATACCAAATCTGAAAAACCCATAAACAACATCCTCCCCATATCCACATTTTAAAGATCTGCAGATTACTATCCGAATAGCAATGTAAACCATATAACCACAAAAATAAGATGAGTATCAGATAGTTCATTTAGCTTGGTTTCTTCAGAAAATACAGCTTATGCAATCACATATCTGAGCATCTGCTGGTCACTCTACCTTAATCCATCTGGTTAACTTTTGAGTAGTATTAGAGATGTCTGGCAGGAGAGAAGTCTCACGGATATAGAAGTACAGCTTCCGTGAAAGGACTGGCAAGTACTTGGCCCATGTAAGACATGGGGGAATCCATGCAGGAGTTCAACTCTGGGATATAAATTTAGAGTTGGAACTCACTGCTTTTGCTGCCCGTGGTACCAGCTGTAGGCTGCTGATGGTAAATGCAGTCAGTGTTTGCTGTCTACATGGCTAGCCCCTTGCTTCAAAAGTCAAGGAAAAAAGAAAAAGAAAACAGAACCAAGGTGTCTGAAGTTGAGTGACCAAGAAATGGTGGCATCCAAAGCTGTGATGTAAAGTTACAAAGTTAAGCCCTGTAGTGTGTCTGCTATTATCTGGCAAAACAATCCCTCCACCAATCTTTCCTCTTTGTATATGTTCTGGTGCATGCAAGACATTATGTAGGAATTTGCATCACATTTGGTTTGTGTTATTTCTATAAAAATAGAAAGACAACTAATTAATTTCTGTATTGTACTAATATGAGCTTTTTCAGATCTGCCCTCCAAAGAACCCCCAAAACTATGTTGTCTATAATATCTGGTAGGTCACTTTATATAAAGATGAGCAATGCTGCTGGAAAAGTCAACTGGGAAAGGTAATATTCTCCTGCAAGAAGCTGCATATAAACTGTATTTATGTTAGTAATATTAAGGCTTTTTAATTACCTAAGTTCATTCTATGTCACAAAGGAGTATAAATCACCATCACTTATTTTCTAGGCAGAAATGTTTTCCACATCTGATGAAAATGTATGCTTGAAAACCATCCTTAAATTCTCAACCTCACCAACTTTAAATTCAGCTACAAGAAAAATGGCAGAAGCAATGCCAAAGTGACTTAAAAGAGACAGAAAACTAAATTACAATGAAGCACAACTATGCAAAGGGGATAAAGTTATTCCTGCCAATTCCTTGGCAACATTCATGACCTCTGTTTCTCCTACAACCAGGATTAGAATAAGCCTCCAAACTCAAGGAGTTTTCTTGTCACAGGACACGTTATCTTGCCACATTTAGATCAGTCTTCATAATCTTTGCTTGTTTGTTGTTTCTGCAGATAGTCTATAAGTGTAGGGCCCTGGCATTTTTTTAGGAGCTTAGCAGAGTGCACCGTCTTCCGGGGTCCAATTGAGAATCTTGCAAGAGATGTTCATCTCCACAATGATGAAATATGCTGTCATACAGACCAAGGTGCCAGCAGTTCCACAGACCAAAAAAACCCACATTCTATCTAAACAGCTTATTGCAACTATAAAAAAGGAGCCTTTTTTTTCTCTTTTGCCAATCAATCAGGTTATTAAAAGTATCACTATGATTTATGGTCTGATTCCATTCATTAATTACTAAAAAAAATAACAAGGGAAGTATTTGGTACAGTTTACATCTAGAAAATGTCAATTTATCAGAGATAGAAACACATGGAAGACTTGGACAGGCTGCTGAAACAGTCTGAACACTTCTAACATTGCTGCAGAGAGCAGAAGCACTTACCTCAACATGGGTGGGTTCCTCGGGTGGCTGCGGGGCTTCGGTGGGTTTATCTGCTGGTGGCTCTTTCTCAGAGCTTTGTAGTTGGGAATCCACATATTCCTTTAAGGAATCGAAGTCCCTCTTCCCTTTATACTGGTCTCCCTACAATTATCAAATAGTTTGTGGAAGTGTGTATATGCAGTTAATCTAGCAAACAAATAACTAGCAAATAAATAATTAGCAAATTAATTATCAGCAAAACGTAAGACTGCAAAGTTTAAGCATATTCATAAGAAATATTATTATCTAGTTATTAAACCTCTCCATGGCATTCCATTCACTCCACATCTTCAGTATTTGCCATAGATTCTTCTGTACCAAAAGGGAACAATGTGAAATTTCCTTGAAATGAAAGGTATTTTAAAAACGGAGAAGCAAATTTTAGAATTCCTTCCACTTTGACCTTCATCTCCCACTCTAGCCATCATTTTCAAGGCTTTATTTTTCTGAACCTAAAACTACAGCAAGGAACAATAAAATACCCCTTGCTGTGTGGTGGTGGCCTCAGTTATGAGAGCTCTGCCCAGTGTCTTGACAGGGCTGAAGGACTGACTTGCATGTCACCTGAACTATAGAGTTTTCTCCCTCTGGCCCACACACTTGTCACACATCCTCAGAAAATCCAAAGAGTGAGGCAGTGCTCTCTGGAAATGCTCTCAGGCAATAGCACCTAAACTGGACAGAGTAGCAAAACTTACAACTCTAGATGTTCAAAAAGGAATGCAAGATCAATGGGGCAAAAACCCCAAACCCCCTAAAATTTAGTGGGTAAGAGGTGAAAGGGTAGTCCTAGATTCTCTGTTTGCAGACCTAATTTTCATATCAATTAATACATTTATCTTGAAAGTGTGAAACGTATGATAAGTAACACTGTTATTTAGAATATGTGTATTTGCTGCTGTTCATGTTTTTATAAATATTTTACTTCCCCGTAACTTCAGAATATTTTAATTCTTTGAACTGCTACAAAGAAAAACGTCAACAGGGCCCACAGGACTCTCACTCAGTGTCATATGAAGTGTTCTGATTTATAAGAAGGAAAATTTGCATCACTCAGACATCACTCAACAGATAGGCACCACTTACAGATGAGAACCTTTTGGTACACTTTCTGAAAATTAAGTATTTTTTATTATTTCTATTTTGTCTATGTTTCATCTATGTTCATCACCTTCTCCATAGGAGGTAAGATATTAAGATAGAGTACACCCAGAATTCTCTTACAAAGTAGCATAACTGGAGATAATACTTATAGATTTATGAACATGATACTGGTTATTTGCAGAGCACAAAGAGCAAAAAGCTCTAACAGTTAATCTGTGGATAAAGGATACCTCTTCCAGTACGAGACTGAACTTCCAACATCCTTCTGTCTCAGACATTCCTATATGACCACTTGATCTTTTTTTCACAGAATGCAAACATAGTCTGAGTATTATTCAGAAAAAAAACTCTGATCTTTTGCTGAGCTTGCAGGCTCACCTTCTCACCATTCCTAAACCAGAGGAGTGTGGGATAGCCACGAACTTGAGTTTCAGAGCAGACTTCGGAATGCTGGGTACAGTCAACCTACATTTTGAAAAAAAAATTTAAACCACTCAGTGCATAAAGTAAACATACCAGCATCATAGCCTCCCTTATGTTTAGAATATAAAAAAAAAAGAAAATTAAATCCAGGAACAAGTAATACGTGGCTTAGAAAAACTCAGTACTAAGTACTGTCTTGAGAAGGATTATGTCTGCCTTCCAAACAGGGGTTTGGTTGCACAACTGGGAGGCTGTGTGAATGATTCTATGATTATATTTTTTAGGAGGTATCAGGGAGGGAGGTCCAGATAGAAGGAAGCAGTAACAGTTACAAAGAACAATGTAAGAAGTACTTGGTAGTCTCAATTTATAAAATCACTGCAAGGACAATTAAGAAACAAAATTAGAATGTGAGAGAGATTTAAAGTTAAGATATCTTGGCTTGTCCATTTTTCAGAAAGACTACTCTTTAAAGACTTCAGAAGACATGTCAACAGCTAGCAAATTAACTTTACTCCAAGGGAAGTTACAAGTGCAGAGCAACATTCAATATGTCATAAACCAATCTGTAAAGTTCTCAGTTTATAAATTTCTTGAAGCAGAAAAAAAAAAAAAGATACCATAAGCACTGGAGCCTTTGCTCAACACAGCACTTGGATTTTGAATATTACATTAGAAACTTTGCTCTCGATCACTGAAGACTGATTCTAAAGATTAAATAGCATCCTGCCAGTAGGCATAATTGCTGTTAAGACATTATTCCTCCAGATTACATGAAGGTCATGGTTCATCCTCCTTAGAAACAGTTGTGTTTCCAGACTTGCAATCCTAGCCCAGACACGTTTCAAGCAGTTTCACTAGGTACAAAGTTACACAAAATAGACTAGGCATCCAGACAAATCTTAGTGGCTTTATTAAGGTCCAACTATCAATAACTGCGAGCACAACAGACAACTGAATAAAACAAATTTGGGGATTTTTTCGTTTATTTTTCTCTGGGTATCAGAGAATGGAAACTTCAAGAAGTTACTTAAACTCAGCAAATATTTTATCAGGCAGCAAGCAAGGTTCTCAAAAAGTAAATCAGCAGATGCAAGATTTGCTACAGACAGCATCAAAAGAGCAATAGCTTCTGGTATTTTCTTCTCAGAGGGAATTCTAATTTTATATCCACCAGGTCTCAAAATTTTTTTATATATATATGTGTGTGTGTGTGTGTGTCTTCTCTAAAGTTCAACTATGCTGACCTGCTGTGTACATCTAGAGCATACCTGAATTTGCAGATTTTCAAAAGCATTAAAGATAAAAATAATTAAAAATAAATCAAGCTCATCACCCCTAGTAACAGCTAAAAGCACTATGAGGGCAGAGACAGGAGATAAGGGGGTTTTTGTCTCTCTGCAGGTCTGACAACACTGGTAATTGTTATGCAGTATTTCAGATAAGTGGAATCACTCTGAAAGCTTAAGAACATAAAGTTGAACCTAGTCAGTTTTCCACCATTGGCAAATACAGAGGGATTCACATCATGAGCCACCTGGACTTAGGTATGGGTCAGCAAATAAAGCCAGTAACTGCAATTGCCAGACCACCTCCATACCTCCACACAGAAGTCACTCCACATACAAGTAACAAGCTCCCATGGTAAATACACCACAGAACCTGGTTATCAACCCTAAGGGAAATAGTAAAGCAGGACAAGATATCAGTTTTTATGGTGGAAGACCCCCTGAAATCTTTAGAAAGTTCTATGAGGGTAAGAGGAAAAAAAACCAAAACAAACCAAGAAATAATTAATCATAAGGAGGCCTGTTGGTCTAAAGCTTGCAAAGGAATCTAGTGCTGTAAAGAGCAAATTAGAAGTCACCTTCTCATTCAAAATAAATACTGGAGTCCATCAAGTTCTGACAAATGGGAAGCATAATAAAAAAAATAAACCTCAGAATACTATTTCCTGCATCTGAAGTATCAGACTTATTCCAGCTCTCTCTGAAACACAAGGAGCTAGCAGTGTTTCTAATAAGCCTTTGCTTAAAATGAGGGAGTCCTGTCAACTGTGGATGTGTGAGGAAAAAAAACAAACACCACAAACCATTACCAAAAAAATTTAATAGAAATTATAACTATAACAAGATTTCAGAGGTGACAAACAAAACAATTGTTATTTGCAAATCAGAAAAGCATGACACTTGGCTGAAACACTCATTCACACAAAACACACTTTCAGACTAAGCACTTCACCTACCTTGCCAATCTTGACAGTTTCTGAATGTTCAAAGGCTTGAGCCAGCTGTTCCCAAGTTGGGGCCAAAGCCTTGCAATGACCACACCAAGGGGCAAAGAATTTGATAAAGTGATTACCTTTTAAGTCAAAGGAAAAAAAAAAAAAAGGGAAAAAAAATTTAATTTGGAGTGAATTTGGCTGCAATTAAAGACTAGGTACTAATCTCAGACTGCAAATTTATCATGGTATTTCCTGAGTTAAAAGATAGGAAATGCTGTGAATCAAAGGCCAGGACAGAATACTTCAGCAATTAGGTTTTCAGTACTGTATGCAGTCCCACATTGTTGCCAGTTTCCCTGAAAATCCCAACAGCTTCACAACCTCAAGCCAACAAATGAGATATCAAAACTGATACTATTAACCTAACCATTTGCTACAGTGTCTAATTCTAACATGTCAATCACTTGCCCTATTACAGAGTATAAAGAACCACCAAGGAACATGTATTTATAACAACATAAAAAGTAAGTATTAGATTTAAACGTTTCTTTGGAAACACAACTGCATTAAGTCCATGAACCACCTAAACAATTCTGTTCAGCTTTCCATTCTCCTTCTTCTGCCCTGCACTTTTTACTTAAATGTCAACTATTCAGAAATCCCTGCCTACAGTTGATTTTTGCAGTGTTTCACAGAGAGGAGAGTTTCTGTATTACCTCCTACTAATGTTTAGTTTAAAAGTATCATCTTAATTGCAATGTATCAGAATATGCAATTTCCTTCATTTAAGATTACTCTTAACTCAAAATGCTGCACACTTTTGCACACATCAAGGCAAGGCTCTGTTAATATGAAATAAAAATGAACTTAATTAAAACTGGGGGGAAAAATCAAATTAATTTGAAGGAAATGCCACCAATTGGAGAAAAGCTCTTTTTACCAGTCTACTTCAAAGACTGCTTTGGGGTTGATATTACTAGAATGCATTTCTTGTTTGAGAGCTTGTTCACAAAAGAGGTCAAAGAAAAGGCATCACAAAATAACTAGGAAATGTAAACTGCAGTAGCAGTGTACTCCAACTTGCCTGGTCTGCACATGCAAGACTTTCAAACTGATTGGCATGGTTTGCTTTCGTAGAGTAGACTGCCAGCTGAAATTTCTCATGAATGAGTAAGAACATCTAGTAAAAATCAGCCATTCTATACCACATATTCTAATACATTCTCCTCCCAGTAGAAAGAAAAAAAAAAATTCTTGTTGCCCTAGAGCACCAAAAGGGGAAAGGGAGACTTTTTAAGAACAAAAGTCAACATTCCAGCTGGAACAGCTATGCCTCCCACTAAATTGAAGCACTGAACTTCTTGTAAATGAAGTCAAGAGAGGGTAACAGCTTTGTAGATTATGATAAACGTGCTCAACCATTGGATATGACCACGAGAACATCTCTTCTATGAATGCCAGTGGATATATAATAAAAATATTGCAATAAAAATATTATAACATTTACATATACACTAAATTTAAATGTCTTCTCAGACTGTAAAGTTGTTTAATAATTAGAATCTCCCTGATGGCTTAGAGAAAAATCTATGAAGAATTTTGATGGAATTCTGTGTTAAGCCATGCAGGCTGGGAAAGCTTAAGTTAGCTGCAAAAAATATTGCAGCTTGAAAATGTTTCTAATCAGCTATTAAGAAGCTCTATTATCTACCTCACTGGTGGTAACACATGGGCACAGTTAATTTAAACCAGCCTTTGTTTTTAGGAAAACTGATAGAGATGGTAGGATCATCTATTGTTACGGCAGCCCAAAGTTAGTATTGTAAGATTTTGCTCATTCTCTAAAAGCCCACCATGGGGCAGATGAAATTTCCCATGTTAGGTATCACTCCTGGCATTAATTTTAAAGCTTCCGGACAAAACTTTTTTAAAACGGCCAAACAGGTGAAGTGCTTTGCCCACATTAATTCTGGAGGAAGGAAGCTAAACAATGTCAAGTAAGGGGCTAGATTGGAGTGGGATGGAGGCAGCAAAGAGGAAGCAGATGGATTGTATTTATCCAGAACAGCAGCCTGGGAGTAAGAACAAGACATCACCCAGGGAAAGAGGAAATGGGACTTGCAGAAACACAAAGTGAGTGGCAAGGCTGTGATTGAGCAAGGAACTCAGGGAAAGGGGCAGTTTAGTTGAGCAAACCACACTAGCTTCTTCCATGTGATTAGGAGCCTTAATTTTACTGCCTTCTGCACGGAGTGCCATTCTTAAACTTTCTCAGTGTGCAATATGTAATGAAACTACTGCATTTTTTACATAGTCTGTAGTTTCATCCTCTTTTGCTAGGTATTACTGGAAAATAAAAGTGGGAAGAAGGTTCCTTGAAAACTAACATTTCTGTTGCAGACTTCCCACTACCGATGTCCCTGTAAGTGAGTAAATCTTGCCCATGAAACAATTACCTTCTGCTATGTGCATCTTGAAATTGTCTGCCGAGAGTTCATACATTCCCTGCTTAGGTTCAGGGGCTTTTGGTGGTTCCACATCAGATTCTGGATCCTATTCATGAGAAAAATTAACCTTTATTTGTCTTGTACAGTAAATATACAATATTTTATTCCTGTATCATACCATTCTGTGGTAGTGCTGTACATCCACTACTGTGAAATTTTAAACTCCTAAAGCAATGCCTTTATTTAGCTCAATTTAGGTATCTAATGTTTCCTAACAAACAACTACTTGAAAGCAAAATGTGAAAGACTACCACCCAGAAAAGAGCTAACACAGTCACTGGAATGACAGTGTCTTTCCAATATTGTGCTGTAGTATAGTCACAGAGGACAGTCATTGCTGTAGCATTCATTATGTCACCATATATTCATTCACTTGGATTACATAACTGTTCCTCCATAGCATCAGGCATCAGACACATCTGCCACCCCACCAGTTTCAGTGGTCTTTGGGCTATTTAAAAACAGTGAGTGAGAAAGCCATTTTCTGCTCCTCTCATGCCAGAAAGAGGTGTAATGGCTCCATGAAGGCAGCAACAATGGAAAAAGAGCAAACATTTTGCATGTGTAATTTGCAGGAAACCCATTGGCACTTCAGAAAAGCAAGCAACTACTTTCCAGATACTAGAGTCAGAGCTGGAAAGGATTTTTTTTTTTTTTTAGGAACTTCGAAGTACATTTCTTAACACAGTTTAGCATTTAATGTTTTATTGTTAAAAACACCTTGTTTACATATAATCACATTCTAACAGGGGTTCAACAATCACTAAATCTTTATCTTCATTAGAAACAGCAATCATATTTAATTTAGGCAAGGCTTGGATGCTATATGTAGGTGCTGCCCCTGAACTCAAGGGTCTTCCTAGTGATAGTGTTAGCTTACCTTACCTAATCAATTATTTTAAACACTTTCTTCAAGCTATAACATTATCAGAAAGTAACTGAGCTAAAGATGGCATCCACATTTTAAGAGGTAATTAAGCCCAACACAAACGCAATTTATAATATCTTAAACCTAAATTTCTTTTCTTAGTTTAGAAACATTATGGCCCACGGGTGACAACTGAATTGACAGTAAGAATTGCATCGTAAAATGGCAAAATGCTAAACATTAAAAACTACATTATGCACGTAAAGGAAACAAAGGGCAGGTCACAGGATGAGAGTTTCATTACTATTTTGACTTAGGTAGAAGCTGTTCCATATTGTCATTGCCACCTGACTTTTATTCTCAGGAGCAATTGCCTACTGAAAAATGAAACCTAACCTATAGAAATGAAAGATGAGCAAGTCTGCAGAACAGAGTATTTCCTTTTCTTATTTCCTTTCCACTTACAGATGGTTCCTCATTTAGTTTCTCCAACATCCAGTTTTCCAGCGCCTGGAAGTCCCTAGGGCCTTGGTATTTCAGAGGTTCTTGTCCTGGTTTAAGCAGCTTCAGGCTAAAGGATCAAAATGTAGAAAAGAGTGAAACATTCTCAGAAAGCTAACATGCTTTCCTAATCCACAGCAATGCAGCTCAGGCTGCAGTAACAGCTCTTTTGACTATTAACATCAGCATCAGGTATCTCCCTCAACTTAAAGGGTCACGGCTAGAACTTGGGACAACTTTTCATTCACATGTAGGCTCTTAATGGAGATTTCTAAAACAGCAAAAATAAATACCATGTTAAAAATCAGCATAGGCTAATATTACTTTGATCAATAAGCAAGAGCAAATTGCAGCACTAGTCATAAGGTTAATCATTCATTATGTCTATGAATCCTATTTCAGTTTGTAAAAGAGCATCAATTTTGTTTTGTTTACCCCTCTCTATTACCAAAGGAAAAAAGATCCAATGCTTATTTTTCCCAGAAATTTCTTTCTGAGGTTTTGTTCCCTGACTGCTCTTAGAATGTAGGACTTTTCATGTGGTATTAAACTGATTAAAACACACTGAAAGAAGTCAATAGGACAAGGAGATAAGTGACTGCTTGTAGGGATTCAAGACTTTTTAATATTTGCTATAAAAACTTTTCCATAAACTACTTAAAGCTTTACTATTAAATATTTTAGTTAAAGTTGGAAATATATTTAGTTAAGAGGCAATATTGACTTCTGACATCATCTTATTTTTTAAAGCAAATAATAGTTTCAGTTATTCCTGTCACCTAGCTCTCAGTTCCCCGTGCCAAGCTGTCATTTTGTACTGCTTTTTCTTGAAATGTTTCTCTCTCTTCTTGTTCCACAGTTGGAAAAAATGAACATGTTTAAGTGTTGAAAAAACACGTAACGCAAATACATTCAAAAGAGATAGGAGCTCCCCATGTCTCTTCTATTTAAGGAATTTTTGAATATTCCTTGTCATAATAGAAGGTCAAAATTTTGGGGCAACTTCGTAACAAGAAGAAAACAACAAAAATGAAACAGAACATCTAAATACACCTCATAGCAATACTTTTGAAGAGTAACAGGGGAAAAAAACCCAACAGGTTAAAGAGCCAGCTGCACTTTTATTTTCTTCACATGAGGATAAGTTTTGTCTAGTTCAGTTGAGAGAGTATTTTGCAGCACCAAATAATCCTGGGACAACTGTACTAATGAGTGCCGGGACCTGCTCAGCCAGTTTTACTCTCAGGAGAATGGAAGGGGAATGCAGCCTTTCCTCAGATGGGTGTTTGGAAAAGCAGTGTAGGAACCAGCACATCCTGGACTTGTGACAATCCCTCTGTGCCTGAGGAAGCTGTGAAATTTCCCTTGCTGGAGGTTTTTAAAAACAAGCTAGTTAAAAACTGACTCAGACAGGAAGAGAATTGATCTCATCAATTCCCCTTCATCTCTGTATTTTTATAACTAGCAGATGACTGCTAGTGGTACTTTTGGAGTAGATGAAAGCAAGCACTAATTATTCCTAGATATGCAATGACCTTTAGGAGAGGGGGGAGGAGAGAAACAATTACACATCCCTTCATTTTTTTTCTTATTCAAAATCTCTGCCACTCCTATTTTACAAGCACCACAAGATAGTCTATTCAAATATGAAAAAATGCTCACTTTTGGGGATATTAAAATAGAGTTGCAGTATTCATTGTTTCTTGGTATTTCTAGTGGAACTAAGTCACAAACTGCCCTTAAGGACAATTCCTATTTCAACAAGGACTTTGCTATTTATAACTCTCAACTTCTACTCAGTTGCATTCATCTGCGTCAAAGTGTGTGCAGCCAGTGGCGTGTGTCAAGTTCAGGCTGTTGCTGGGGTCAGCAGTAACACTGGACAAAGCAACCAAAGGGAAGAAAACTGAAAAACACAGGCTGTGGAAGGGCTGTAGATGATTACATTCTCCACTTATCCCCAGCTAAGATGAGTAATTAGTAAAGCCATTGAAATGATCCCGTCCATTTTTTCTGGAAGCTTTAAAGAAGACACAAATGAAAAAGATCCCTTTGCTCCTTTTTGGCAGCTAAAAAGGCAGTGAAGGTATCTAACCCCAAAGTTCCAGACAGGCTGACCTCTCACAGATACTCTAGATCATGTCCTGCCTACCAAAGCTGAGGTAGTATGGCATACTTCTTTTATAACAGTAAAAGTTTAACAACCTAGGTGACCTCCTAGATCAATAATATAAACAAAATTACCTAGAACAAGTCTGTACATCATCACCACTGCTATGCCAAGTGATATTATTAATTTATGAATACCAAGTTCACTCAAAAATTTAAGAGATCACCTACACATTAATTTTAATAGTGCAGTGTACTGACAAACCTGTGACAAGTTATTTTTAAATGTACTGTTACCAGAGACCAGCTCTATCATGCAGATCACAGCTCTATAATGTACTGTTGCTTGAGAAAAAGGTACTCTCAGAGAACAGAAAAGGACAATTCTGGACTTCATTTAAACAAAGCCATCTTCCAAGACACAAACCAGTTTCTTTTAAAATAAAAAATAAAAGAATAAAAGTAGTATGTGTCACATGATACTTGGCAACATGGTAAAAAGGCTTAAAATATACATACTAGGTCCAAAAAGCTACAAAGAAACTCACCGAAAAAAACAGCTCAGAAGTTAGTTTCAACAAATTGGCAGAGGATAATGGAAAGCTAAAAAAGAAAGAACTAGGCGCCAGGCATCCTTTTATACTTACGTAGGGTAACCTCGGACACCAAATTCAGAGCACACTGGAGCATCTGTAGTACAATCCACTTTAGCAACATAGACCTGTGGGTTTTCCATGTTGTTGTATTTATCTCCCAAATCATTCCAAGTTGGCTGGAGACGCTGACAATGTCCACACCTGCAACAGAAGGAAGAAGGTATTTGCTTAATAGTTGCTGACGTTTAGAAGAGAATGAATCTATGGAAAAGTCATATGCAGAATGGTCAGAGATTCTGATAAATTTAAAACCAGTGAAGTCAGAAATCTTCCATACTCGCGCACTGTTACACTATGCAACAGTGAATACTATTAAGAGTTGTAGGACACTGCAAACACATCTCATGAAAAAATTGTCAAGAGATGAGAACTTCCCAATACTATCCTTTAACACTCAAAGCCTGCTGAATACCCTCTGAACTTAGTGAGGCTATTAGGAAAAGCACTCTCAGTCTTCCAGCTTTCTAGAAAAATCCTGCGAGGCTATCTAGCTTTTTTTCTGCTCTCACATTTCAAAATACTGTATATTTTAGCAGCAGGTAAGAAGATAACAGTTTCTAGCCTCTTTGTAAGGCCACTTGTTCCTGCGTGTGCCTCAAGAATTGTAATTCTGAAGTCATGAAACACAATCAGGACTGATTTCTGAACAGGGTTTCCTAAAATCCTCCCAGACCATGTTTTGCCCCAGCAGCACACCATTAACTAATTGTATCTGCACAGACACAGAAACTGGCCTCACACAGTTGCTATAACATCAGCTCATCAGAAGTAAAAATGGCTATTATTCTTCAGATTGCTTTTCTAGTCATTCCAGTCATTATGGAAATAACTTACTCCTGTAACTACAATGAAAAAATTTAAGGCATGGATTTTCATTTCTCTTTAATGGCTGCTTTTGCCAACTCTGCAAGATACCTGAAAATATGTAATTGGATTAACAAAAAACATTCTCAGCCTGACAGTTTGAAAGCTGTTATTGCCCTTGGCGTGACCTAGACAGGTCTACTTTGTAAGTAACAATGAAAACACCATTAGGACTTAAGAAAGTTGCTCCCATTTAAAGCAGTTTCATTTATACAACTGGTTTTGAGTCCACTTGTAGAAAAGCTGCATGGATTCACACCTTTCCAGATACCCTGGTATCATTGAGGTAAAAAATAACCTTGAGATTTATTTTAAGATAAAGTATTCTGACCTTAGTAAGGTCCTGTCACAGTTAGTCACACTGGGTCACACAAAATCCCACTATGTGGATGAATACAACCCCTCATATGATGGAAGGCGAAAGGATACAATGCGTTATTACTAAAATTAAATATTCCTGAAGTATTTAACCTCAGAGTAAAGTCCCTCCATAGTGAACTCTCTCATGGAGCTTCAATTAAGGGGAGGATTTTGGATTCCCTGGTCTCTTACCCTCACAGCTGTGAAGATTTTAAACAGTGAATGAATACTGGCTGGTGTTAAAGAAGAGAGCATGGAAAACTAGGTAAGGCAATCTCAAGTAATTAACCCATTTTTTTAAGTGCAGAACAGAGCACCTGTTCTGTTTGTTCAGATTGTTTGCCTTTTACACTGTGATCTCTGCTATACAAAGTTCCCCTTTCCCTTCCTTCTTCAGGTTATATGAGCTACTATTGAAAATAAAGCAGGAAAACCACTTGTATGTGACTCAGTAACCAACTAGTTAGTCCTGGTTTTCAAAACCATTCAGTGTTACATAGAAGGAAATGGAAGACAAGACAGTCCCCCAAATACTTTTCCTGAAATTCATAAGGTGTAGCTGCAGAATATATAAAACCAGAGAAGTCAAAGCCATGCAACATCCCACACCTTCCTTAGCCCCACATGCCTACAGAGTCTTTTGTGTCTACCACTCTACATTACATCAGTGGGGCTGGAGGACCAGCCAGTTCTGCCGCTGAGGACAATGGAGACCTTGGCGTCGATGAGTCCTACTCTTCCTTCCCTGCATGGGCTGGGAAGGTGCAAACATTCATATCTGTTTACAAACATAAATGAAGATCCAAAAGATACTAAAAAGATCCACTTTTCTGAGAAAAACCCAAACCCCTGCTTCTTGTACACCACCAAGATCAGGAGGTATGGGTGAAAGGATGTTATCTTTAAGAGTTTGCAGATGGGTTGCCCATTTTAACCCTGAGCAACCATGTGCCACAGGCACTCATGCCTGGAGATTATTTTTTATATATCAGTATCTACAGAGTATCACACTGCTCCACCTCACGCTGACAGGTCAGTGCTCCTCCCTCAGGATCAGTGCTTCTCACATGCAAAACTGGATGGCAGACTTCCTGGGCCATGACAAGAAGAGATGTAAAGGTACATAAGGACCATGTATGTCAAAACTGCAGTTACCAATAAACCTTCTGCCGTCAGTGAGGCACAGAGACATTTTTGGAGGCCAACAGTAGAGCTTAACCACTGCAGCTAACAAGGGCAGCTCCACAGCAAGATGTAGCACACAACATTATCCAACTAAAAATGTTGGCAGATCCTGGGATAGACAAGTATAACAGTACAAGCAGCACAGGACCAGTCTTGCTCTGGACAAAAGAAACCAGCCAAGGTAAAATAAAGTCAACAGAGTTCAATTCAAAAGCAAGAAATCCTGGTAATCAAGTCTGCTTCAACTCAGTGGACATCCAGAAGTTTACAAACAAACCGTCTATGTTGAAAAGATCCGTAAAGGTCAAAATAACACAATAAAACTACTCATTTGAGATCCCTTCCAAGTAGAGGAACCAGAGGAACCTCATTCCTCTGTAGACAGGCAACTGGCATGGCCAACATCTTAAGAATATCTAGTGCCACCAAGAGAGTAACCTCTTATGGCTCTGTGCCTTGTCAAGTGTAGCTACCAAGAGGGACAGCCTGATGATTGAAAACCTTAAGACATCTGATTGTGAATTACTTGGAATGCTCTCTTTTTAGAGCAGCTGGCAACATTTGAAACAATCGTAGGATCTCACCTGTACCACTGCTTCTGGGAGCAAGACCCTCAGCAACATTTGTTTCAAGAATCCAGATGAGAAGAGTTACACTGGTTCTGTCTAACCCAACTTACTGGTAGCATTGATGATGCAACATTAGCAGCATCCATAGCAATCTGAAAAACAATCCTAGCTGATCATTGGATTGTTTGCTAGGCTTCTCCCTTGTAACTACAGGGAGCACTGCCAAGATGTACGCCTCTGTGAGCAGCATTAGATCAGCACGTTAACATCACCTAGGAATAGGGCAAGATGCTCTAATGTAGACACCAGGGCTGTCAGTTTGCCACCTGATCCCACTGAAGATAAAACCACTGATACATCTAGGGACCTCTCTCAAGCACCTGGATGTTCCCTCTGTCCTCTTCCCCTTGGACCCAAAACCTGGCCCTGTTGCTGGCTGTCAGGAGCCACAAGTCCAGACCAAAGGCCCTGAAGCCGAGGCCCAGAGATCTGGAGGCTTGCTGAGGGCGAGAAGAACTTCCAGACAAGCTGCAACAAGTCTGGGAAAAGAAACAAGTCCCTCATGCTTGGGCTGGGCAGCGATCCTCAGCCCTCCCAAGGGCACAGCATGGTCCATGTTTGCAAGGCCAGTGCTCTCTCATGCACACATACACTGGACTCCGCAACAGCCCATTTGGCACAGGGTGTCCTATGAAGACTGTGCCAAAATAAAAACTCATCTAGTTTTAGGGATGCCTGTGAAACAGTCAGTCAAAGCTCAGACAGACATAGATATATCACCTGAAAAGAGAACAGAGCAGAAGCATTCCTTCTCTGCACAGGCTTTGCTTAGGCCTTACAGCACTCTCAGGAAACAGTCCCTCACCAGCAAAGTCAGGCGTCCTCCACTTCTGTGATCTTCAGAGAACAAAGGCAGGCATCTACTTTTTCAAGCTTTTGCTTCACATTTTCGTATGGCATAAACAAGCTGATGTTAATAACAACAACAACAACAACAACAAAAAGTAGTAGTTCCTCAGTTTTGAAAGGAAATCCTTTACTGCTGTTGATTTCAAAGAGCATCATGACTCACATGCTTAAATGGCACCATGTACCAACAGGTAACTTAGGATCAAAACATAACTTCTGCAAATTGGTCCCTTGACTTTATTTTACCTAAATTTAAGAAAACTTGGAGAAAAAAATCCAAACAAGCAAGAACTAACCAACCAACCCTAAAAACAAAACTCCAAATAACCCCTACTGAGTGTCAGTAAGTGAGATAAATAAGGGTAGGGGAATAGAGGAAGAAAAACAATCACTACAAAGGCCCAGAGATGAGTGTCCTCTTGACAGCTGTAACATCCAGCAAAGCCCTGTTCTCCCATTCTTCTCAAATATTCTTGTGTCAAACATACCAATCCAGGACAAAAGCCCAGTAGGTCCCGTGCAAATCCAAGAACTCTCCAGCTACCTGTAGCCTCGGGGACATAGCACTCTCATTATACTACTTTTGCTGCAAATTTATCCTTAAATTTCATGATTGTAAAGAAAGGGTAACTTTTGCAAAGCAAGTATTTGTGAGACTGAGGGGCACAGGATAAGTGATGGTCACCAAATTTCAAGTACTGCCACACACTGAGGCCACACGCTCTTGGTCTCTTTGAGGAACGAGGTGAAACAGAATCCGGGGAGGGTCAGGCGGAGCCGCCGGCGACCGGGGCAGGTTCCAACCCCGCAGAGGCAGGTTAGCCCCAGTTTCACTCCTCGCTACCCAGCCGAGCAACTTCACCCGCACACGACGACCCATCCCCGTCACACGGGAGGCACTGCCAGGCCCTAATGGACCCCGCTGCGGTGGACCCTCAGGCAAGGTGCGGCCATCCCGGGCCGACTGAGGCCGGCTGAAGCCCCCGACAGGGCCAGCACGGCCGCGGAGGCCCAGGACAGGCACACACGAGGCCTCGGCTTCAGCTCCCTCTCCCCGGCCCGGCGCTCCGCAGCCCCCGGCTGCCATATAACGCGTGTCCCTCCCCACCGCCGGCCCAGCCTCGGCGCTTGGGGCTGAGGGCGGCGCGACCCCGAGGCCTTCCCCGCCGCAAGCCGGGCCCGGCCGCCTCTCGCCGCCACGTCAACGGGGGAAGAGGCGGGCAGGAGGGAGCCGAGCCGGGCCGGGCCGGGCCGTGCTCCGCCGCTTTGGATACCCACCACGGGGCGAAGAACATGACGAAGTGGGGGGCGGCGGCAGCGCCGTGCCGCAGCATCTCCGCGCTGTAAAGGTGCTGCCCGTGCGGGTCCGCCTCCGCCGCTGGCCCCGGGCCCGGCTCCGGCTCAGCTCGTCCCGGCCGGCTGCAGAGGATAGGGCCGAGTACGGCCAAAGAGAGGACGCGCCACCAGGCCGGGCCACAGCGGATCGCAGCCATGGCAGCGCTGAGAGAGAAAGCGGCCAAAGCCCCGGCCGGTCGCTGCTGCTGCCGCCTCCCGCGCCCCGCCCCGCCCGTCCACCGCGCACGCCGCGCCCGGGGCGGCTCTGGCCCCCGCCTCCCCCGGGCAGGCAACGGCCCCCCGGCACTCCCCTACAGGCGGGCAGGCGGGGTACCAGCCCGGCTAATAACGTTGCTGTGCCCCCGGGAGAGAGCCCTGCCGCCCCGGCCCGGAGGTGGTCTCCATCTCTCGGGTCTCCAGTCCCTCTGTATCCGCCTGCTTGTCCGGATGGAGGGAGACGGGCGCTGGCACTGCCGGGAGATGCTCGAGTAGCAGCAGTTTAAGAACCATCAGCAAATAAAAATAATAGTAGTAGCAAATACTACTACTACTACTAATAATAAAACATAATCCGTATGGATTCCGCTGGAAGCTGATATAACACGCGAGGGGTATCTGTATTTCTATAATTGCTCTATAATTGCTCTAATTTTAATTCATTTCACTGTAATTTTTTTATTTTAGCTGCAGTCTTTGAGTTTGGGGTAGCGAAGTGGGTAAAAATCAGTGGCTCACCATAGTTTAACAAGAAAGTGCACGTATATGAACACATCGGGCCACTAAGTAAGTGGGCATGCGTGCTGACACGCAGAGACAGGCACACCGGGCTGGCCTTCGGACCTCACACCGCCACCTCTGTGGAGATTCGTGCCCGTGTAACAACCCAGCACGACAGGCTCGGCGTGGCATGGTCGTTCCTCCCTCTGACAAGCTGCTGCTTGCAGCCGAGCCCACTAATGTGTCCAGACAGGCAGGCTTCACTTCACACTGTCTTCCAGACTCCTCCTCTCCCTCATGATCCCTTCTCTGAAGGTTTCTCTCGAACATTACCTCTTCTGCAGGACTAATGCCAGGAAGGAGCTCACTGCATGGCTCATGTACACGTTGTGCAACACCCATCTCGCTGCCTGTGCTGGGTTCCACTTACAGCCAATGCTGTTTCTGGTCACTCAGCTCAGATTTGTTCTACTGCATCTTTGCAAGGGCCATCATTAAAGGCAACAAAAATAATTACAAAAAAAATAAAGGAAACTTTAAAATTAGAGATATATTTTCTTGAAAAATTTTAAATTATTTTTGAAAGCTACTGCCTGCCTCAAAACTTGGCTTCCAAAAACCCTTACTATGTATATGTGAAGCAATTACAAACAACTCAAACTGCATTATGGAATCATGGAGTCATACAATCATTTTGGTTGGAAAAGACCTTTAAGATCATCAAGTCCAACCGTTAATCTAGCACACTGCCAAGTCCACCACTAAACCATGTCCCTAAGCACCACATCTACACCTCTTTTAAATACCTCCAAGGATGGTGACTCCACCACTTCCCTGGGCAGCCTGTTCCAGTGCCTGACAACCCTTTCGGTAAATAATTTTTTCCTAATATCCAATCCAAACCTCATCTGGCACAACTTAAAGCCAAGCTAGAAAAAAAGGACAAATCTAGACTGTCCAAAACAGTAGCTAATCACTGGAATCAGAATTTAGGTACAAATCAATCCTTCAACAGCAGCAACCTTTTCTTTAAATAAGGTTTACTTCTTTGCTCTTCAAATTAAGTGACTGACTAGTCATGAATTCAAAAAGAAAAAACCCACAACACAAGTGCACATTATTCCCCTCTGTCAGCATATGGAGAGATACCAACAGAACTCCTAAAACAAGAAGGCAGTTTTGGAAAGGATGAGAACAACTAAGTCTCAGACCTTGAAGTACAGTGTCCCAAAACAACCAAGTGAATTGGGTAACCACAGGAAGTACCTCCTCTTGTTAAACAAGCTGGTTTCTTTTCCATACAAGTATATATTAGGTCTGCTTTTTCTTTGTATATGTAGCATATTGAAAAATAGACTTTTAAATTACATTAATGATCCTCTGACCTTAATTAAAAATATATTCTTAAAAGCTATTTTGAAATAAATTTTAAATGAGTGAATTTAAGGTTTCCATCTAAGATACAGACTACATAAAAATGACAGAAATATTGCATTACTTTCAGTAGAAACAAAAGAATATTGGTTCAAGACTCCCAAAATGAACAGGTACAGATTACAGTTAAACTCTTGTCAATTAGTAAGAAGTACTGTTTGGTCAGAACTGCTGCTAAGAATAAACCTTTCTCTGAGATAATCTCTTTCCTCTCCATAAAATGCTAATAAGATTAATGTTGCTTATGTAAATTAGCATTTGCAGTTTGCCGATTGGGATCTTGATTAAAATACAGTTACTCTGTCCACCACCTCACTCCAGCTCCCTGTTCCTTTTGCCATTGGAGCTGATGGACTTCCATTTTTAGCTCTCGCCCTTCTGTTGCTATTAACTGCACTGGGAGTACAGAAAAAATGTGGAGAACAGTCAGAGTAGCTTTGCAGGTAACCTGGTGGCAACTGTTGTCTCTCTAAATTTACTTGGGAGAACACCCACAAGGGTTTTACACAACCCAAGCTGTACTAATGTCCCATCACTCAAGGTGAAGGCACATCACATAAGGGGTGATACGCAGAAGACGTCAACCAGCCACCAGCATCCCTATTCCCTTGCTATCATTTTCCACCCTGTGATCCTCTGACCCTTCTTCTGCACCCATACTATCTCCCAATGCAGGGCAGCAACACCACCTGGTCTGCTCCTCCAGCTACCCAGTCTCTGCCTCCCATGCCCCAGATGTTTTCCCAAGGATAATCCGTCCCTGCTCATCAGCAGGGGTTTCCTCCCAGCTGCAAGCAACTGAAACCTAGGAGCTGAACTTCTCAGATGCCTGTCCCAGGGTAAGCACCTGGGCACCACCATGGAGCAGCTCAGCTGGCAGGACTTGGGGCAAACTGTCCCAAGGATAAAAGGGTCATTGGCAGCAACTGCTTACACTTACTGCCATTGCTCCTCACTCATCAGCATTTCACAGCAGCTCATTCTGGTTGACAACATGCATCTGGGGGAAAAAGGATCAAAGCCCTTCAAGCTATAGGTGATAGATTGTGTTTGCAACAGAGGACCTAAACTAACCACCTAAACAAGAGGAAGCTGCCAACACACAGCAATCAACCTGCAATGTTTATCAGCAAGAGGGTGTCAAGTACATGTACACCATCTCTTCTCCATGCTCTTGACCTCAGTTCTGGAGGCACAGTTAATCTCCAAGTATTTGCAGAGGCATAATCCTGATACCCCAAACCCAGCCTCTGATTTCTCCAGGCAATCAGCTCCTGCTGGCTAAGGGCTTGTTCCTGGCAGATGCTTTGGGCTGCAGGGGCGAAACAGTGCAAACAAGGTATTTATCCACAAGTTGTGCTTGGCCAAAGAAAATCCTTGGTGGGCAGTGCGTGGTCAGGGTGGCTGTGTATTGCATAGGCCTGTTGTAAACATTTTGTAGGACCAAGGGAGCCTAGGACTGGAAAGAACCTCAGAGGTGACTCAGTTTAGCCCTTGTTCTGCCAGATAATAACATTATACAATCCTATTTGTAAACTGCCATCGCTCTATTTTAAAACAAGTGACATAATTTTTTTTTGCCTAGACCACTCAAAGTTAGTTCCTTGCCTCACATTATGAACGTTTTTTATTGTCAGCCTATATTTAGTTATAGCTCATTCATACCAGGGTGTTCCTGTGCCAGCATTGTCTTTTAGATGAACTACTCCTTTCCTCTCACTGACAGTTTTTAGAGGTAGCAGTGGAATCCTTTCTCGGCTTTTATTCTGCTAGACTAAACAAGCCAACAGCTCCCATTCATTCATTAGTATCGTCCCACAAATCTTCTGTGCAAACCAGACTGACAAATAAAACAAACCAAAAACAATCATCCTCTCACACATTCACACACAGATGAGCAGAAAACACATTTTAACACCTGTACATCTTAGTTGCCTTATCCCTGATGTTAAATGCAAACCTAAAAAGGGACTAGCTTCTTATCTAGGAGTTTAAATACTTTGCAGATGTTTCCCTTTCCATTAATGTCACAGACAACTACTTCCCTTCTGTGGCCCTGACGTGAAAACGTGCTATTATATATGCATTCATTTTGTTCGGGGTTTAAAAAATGTGATTTGCTTACTGGCAACCAAAGCAATCTACAGCAACTGACTCCCCTGTTTGACAGGGTCTAGAAATAGATGCTCTGCAAATGAAAGACTCATCCACACACACATCTGTGCCACATTTTTTTCTCTTCCATGTTATTAAAGTAATACAGGACTATTTGCAGGTGAGGAAAATGACCCCTCAGCTGCAACTGTTGCTCAGCTGCTGATTCCTCACTTATATTTTCCCCCATTTCAAGAACTTTTCTAGACTCAAGCTTGTTTTCTTAGGAGCTTCCTGTTTATGACACATATTTTGCAACAGCATTTGAAGTTGTGGCAGCAGAGGATCTAACATCCGGAAGCAGGGAAGCAAAACAAGAAGCTGCCCAAGACCCTCAGGGAAGAAACACCAGGCACATACATTATCCAGCCCAGGTAACACTTTAGTTTGAGCAGGAAAAGCTAAGCCTCCAGCTTTACTGGTTTAAGCTCTGCGTTGGCCTTGCTGAAATTGATGGCCTTCTGTTATTCAGAAATGTTTTAACTAAATCTTTTTCATTTTGTGAAAACAGCGTGTACGCACTTCTTTGAGATGCTCAGTTCTAGACTCAATAAAAGTAACACTTCAGCAGTTGCTATGGCCCTCACAAAAGTTGCTCCATTCTGTTTCATTCCTTCAGACAAAAAGAAACATCATTACATAATTGACTTATTATACTGATTTGGGCTGAGATGGAGTTAATTTTCTTCATAGGAGCTCCTACCCTGTTGTGTCTTGGATTTTTGACCTAAACAGTGTTGATAATGCAGGAAGGTTTTAGCTATTGCTGAGCTGTGCTTATCCTTCTCACCCTGCCCTGCTAGCAAGTAGACGCAGGGTGCAGAAGAGGTTGGGAGGGGACACAGTTGGGACAGCTGACCCCAAATGACCAGAGCAATATGAAACACCCTATGATGTCACGCTTATCAATAAAATCTAGGGGGAAAGGAGGAGAGATGTTCAGAGTTACAGCATTTGTCTTCCCAAGTCACTGTTACACATGATGGAGCCCAGCTTTCCTGGAGACAGCTGAACATCTTCCTGCTGATGGCAAGTAGTGAATGAATTCCTTATTGTGCTTTGTTTGTGCACACATCTTTTGCTTTACTTACTAAACTGTTTTCCTCTCAGCCCATGAGTTTTTACCCCCATCCCACTGGGGGTGTGGGCAAGAAGATGTGTGGGGCTCAGCTGCCCACTGGGGTTAAGCCACAACACTTACCCAAACCAAGATACTTTTCCGAACCCTTTTCCTCTTTTTTTGCCTCTTGTTTGGGGAAATCTTCTAAAACTACCTGAGTTTTTCCCTTCCAATCACATTCAAAGACTGCACTGAGATTCTTTGGTTGAACTCTTGTTCATAGTAATTGGCAGACACTTGGAGCCAGTGCACAGCAGTGGAGGCTACTTGAGCACAGCTGACTTAGAGACATCAGACAAAACCTGGAAAATCAGAGCAGCTTTTACTACACGTTTTATGGTGTGATGGTATACAAATTCAAAGGAAAGCCAGTGTTAGCACAGGCTACCAAATCTCACCGAGCCAGTATAGTGCTGCCATTTGTGTTAGTTCTGATTTGGTCCCTATGATTTACAGCAAATACTAGTTATTTTAGTGTGCCATTTCTATCTCAGGTGTATCACTTAACTTGCCATGTAAATGCAGTTTTCTGAGTTACATTCCGCTGTTAACTCCACCAAAAAAAAAGCGACAAACTCATATGTGTGATCCCCTAAGAGACTTTTAAAGCTCAGAATAGAGCATGTTGTATTTTGACAGCTGTCCTTTGAATCCCAAACTACAACCCCTCAGGGGCCATGGCATTATGTAATTTTAGTGACAGCACAATTGTCATTCAGCTAGAAAGAAGGATATTGTGATCTCAATGGAAAAGAAAAGCGATACTGCCATCTGTAAGCTTATAGCCCTTTTTCTTTGGTAATTTGTACCTCTCATGAAGGGTTAGGAGTGGAAATTACTACAAGCTGTTGAAGAAAATGACATCATTTTGCCACCCACAAAATGTTGCGAGTTTGACAGCCTAGAAAATGGCAAAGCAGTAAGGAAGGAGCCATCTCATGGCAAGTGAGCGCTCTTGTTTCTGGAGGGAACCTAAGCTCATTGTGTCAGCTGACCACTGTCTCTGTGGGACTCTGACCACTGTGGCCACAAACCCCAGTTTCAATCGTTGCTCTCTCCACTGGCTACAGGAAGGGAATTCATAATTGCTGGAAATGCTACTCAGTCTGTGGTCCTCCATTTCTTACGGCTGAGTCAAATGAAACAGAATTTTGCTTTCAGGCAATTTACTCTCAATTGTAAGTCACAATGCAGCAAAATTAATAAACTGGGAAATTCAGTTATGCAATTAGAAGTTGTTAGGAAGAATAGGATAATATAGATTGAAGATTTCAGAGATCATAAAGAAAGAATTTCCTGTCTATTAATTCTGCAGCTGCTTTAATGTGTTCCTCTTAATGATGGAATACTGGAGGCTATTTTTTTCCATGGTTGAATTCTCTTCCATTACACGGCACACACCCTCTTAAGTAACCTGCAGCTGCTTTTATCTGCCATCATGAATGCTGGTCCATTGTGATATTTGACACATTACAGAGCCCCTGTGATTTCTCCAAATACCCTAAATAAAACCAACCTGAAGCTCAAGAAAGAGGGACTGAAGGCATGAGTAGAATTATAAAATCATCTGAAATATCCAGAAAGTGAATGAAGGTTAGGAAAAAAGAAACTAAAGAATACTTGTGTAGACAGAGTTACTCACTCATAGTTTCTGGCCAACTCCACATGATGTATAGCAAGAAAACTGTTTTTAATTATTTTTTAATCAGGACTTTCTCCCTGATCTGTCCTGTACCCTTCTGGTGGCTCATAACCAGCACACTCCAATATCCACCCAAAGAAAAGTTGGACTCTGATGTTCCTCTTCCAAAGCCAGCTGCAATTTAGGGGACAAATACAAATAATTTTTTTCCCTTCAGTTTTTTTTTCTGATCTGCGACACCACTTCTCTTTAAAAAAGAAGATCCAGAACTATGGAGAACTGTAATTCTAGCTGACAGGGCTGCCATGACTTAATGTTTGTTTTATCCTTTCAGTATGTCACATAAACTAATTTGGATGTTTTTGAGCACTAATGAACTTATTTTCCCTGTAACAGCTGATGTCAGATGCAGTATTTACGGTTTCACAGAAACGAAGAGGAATGTACAGAAATTCATAAGTCAAGCAAATAGCCAGCCTTTTAAATGGTAGTTAGCTGATTAGGATTTAAACACAAATGCCTTCCTTATGTGCACTTCACTCCCTTCAAACTCGGCTCTTATGTCCCTACAATCTACAATTTTCCACTTCTTGTATAAGGACTTTTTTCTTTCTAGCTCTCACCAAGCCAGCAGCTTCTTTCTCTATTTTTAACTCCTCATCTTACTGCTTTGGCTTACACCTTTATACCAATATTTCTCAGTATTTCCTTTCTTTTGCTCTGAAATTCTATGAATTCTAAAATTAATTCTCTAGATATTATGCAATAAGGAAATAATTAAAAACACCTCCAAACCTAGTTGTGTTTCTTTCTAAATCAGGCTAACGTTCAAGCCCCTTTCTATTTCATGTACATGACAAACCCATCCAGAACACACAGAAATATAACCTAGTGATGATGGTCCCCTTAGGTTCACAAAAGGAACAGGTCTACAGACAGGACTTTACTGTGCACCACCAGAGGAACAGCACTGCACTGGTGGGAAGAAAGTGTGGAGATAGTTAAGGAAAATAATTTATAAAAGTGGTGAGAAGGGAGAAGCAAGGTAAGACAAGATGAAAGGTAACCAGGCATGGTCTGCAGTACGGCACAAAAATTTGTGGAGAGAAGAAACATCCAAGGTAGAAAGGCATGGAGACACGTGCATGGTCTGGGGGAGCCAGGGTGTCTATCCATACAGACAAAGGGAGAAGCAGCCTAAAAAAAGGTACCTGTGCCTGCTTCAGGACCTAGGCTATATTGCAGGAGAGATGGCATCCAGCCAGGTCTCTTGTTCTTAATCTGTCAACCAACTAGAGGCCAAGTGTTCACCTGCATAACTTAAGAGCATGAGAGTGGCTGTAGATTACCCTGGCTGGGAGAACTCACCCAGGGCTGCTGTGTGGATCGGGACTGTTGCAGGGCACACCACACTCTGCACTGCAAAATGTTACTTGGCGGGGGGCAACCGGGCTTCTGTGAGAAGGGGCTGTCAACACTTACAGCTTTTGGTTGATAGTTATGAATAAGGCAAAGGTGGTCAGAATGGCAAATACTTTAGAGGATGCTAATTCCTTGGTAAGATGGACATTTTATCAAAGTCACATATAAAATCAAGCACTTTAAAACAAGGAATCACATGGTAACCTAGAAGTAAAGAATGGTGTTCAGGAGGCAAGAGTTTCACAAAGTGCTCAGGAAGCATTTGCCTATATGGTAAAAAGGCCAAAGACAGAACACGGTGGGACATTTCCCTAGAAGCCACGGAGTGGGAAAGGAGAGTGCTGTGGCCAAAGAAAGCAGGAAAAGAGAGAGGATATGGGAAATAAAAATGTCACAAAGCTCAAGAAAAGCCAAATATTTGAGCAAGATGGAGTCACCAAGGAGGCTAAAGCTAGCAGAGAAGCATGAAACCATTCTCCTGAACACATATAGCAGTCTAGGAACTCTTTGGAAATGGGTGTAACTTTCTGAAGAGAGACAAAAAATGAGAGGACTGCAGATAACAATTATTAAATATAACTCATTTGTCTAGATAATGATTTAGCCAAATTAGCTTTTTCTAGCTCACCCTGAGTGATCTGTTTAACTCCTGCTTGGTGAAGAAAGACATCAAAACATCATGCATGTTATGCAATGTGTTCAACAATCATATTACCACTACCCCTTCATGAGATAGGAAGAGGGGCTGTGGTAGGATCTTTGTAATTTATTTTGGATATCTGTAGCCAGCACAGTTTCATCAGCTTTTCTGTCTTTCTCCTTACGTGTCCAAATGGTTGCCAAGCAGACACTTGTTTTAGGAGCAGTAACTGATTCCTTACCATTTCAGTTTACTCTGAACTGCTCTAGCTAGCAGAGATTTTGGAATTATCATTCTCAATGAGAAAAGTTGCTCTGTTTGTAGACAGAATTTAATCTTATCTCATGGAACAGGAGTGTGTTTCTAGTGCATTTAGTGTGTTAGGAAAGTATTAGGTACCTATATTTCTGATCTAATCCTTGCGTAAATACGACCAAATCAGTCACTGTAGATTTAGGCATTCAGCCAGGGTGAAATTAATTTTCTGTGCTGATATTCTCAATGAAAGCCTCAGGTACCTCAGACAGTTTAACAAAACTAACATGCTAGTTTTTCTGTAGAGGCTCAGTGCATGGGATAAAAAACAAACCCTTCCTTGATTGCCATCTTGCCAAGATACATAGACCACATGCGTTCTTGCTACTAGAAAGTATTAACTATTTTTTCTTGGCAGGAGGTCAAACGTAGTTGGTTAAAGCTCTGCATATAGAAATTAAAAATCCTATAATTAGGCAGTTACAGTTCAATACGTTTCAAACAACTTAGGTTTTATAGAAACTCTTAAACAGCCAACCACACAGGGGCAGCTACTCTAGAATTGCATCGTTATCTTCTTCTCCTCTTCCCAGATTAATCTATGGCAATGGAATCTTCCTCTAGAGAGAAAAGAATTATTCTGAAAATGAAAGAAAGACAATCAGTTAACTGGGCATAACACTGGAGTTGTCACTGAGGCATATAGACTCCAATGAGGCATCCCTCAATAAAACAGCAGTACGTTGCAAAGAGGCTGATGCAGCAGCAGTCACTGATGGCTCAGAACATCGGACCACATCCTGTGAACTGTTTAACCTGTTTTCTTTCTCCCTCTCTTTTAATTTAATCATGAAACAGGGAAGTGCCAAGGGTAGCCTGGGAACATTCAGCCCGTGGCATAACACACTAAAATTCCTGTTTCTATCAAGCCCAATCTTAATTTAAAACTCTTCACCAGGGGCTAGTGTCAGTTCCTTATGTCCTGTTGTGAGTCATAAGATTCCTCTTAAAGACAGTCAGTCACCAACAAACACCTCTCTGAGGCTTCATTCTCAACAAAGCTTTCAGGTAGATAAAGTGCCTTTTATTCCACGTGTTCTGCTACTCATCTTCCTGCTTGAGGAAGGAGGAGCATATTACTCTACTTATATGATATTAAAAATTTATTTGTCCTCACGTATTGCTTACTGAACTTGTATTATTTATACTGACTGATGATTTCATCTATTTAAAACCAGGAACTGGCTCAGAGTCTGAAGAACTCTAGGCATCTGCAAACAGAAACTGAGCTGTATCTACTTGCTTTACTACATGTGTACAAAGCACTACATAGCACTTATTCATTTGACTTTAGCCAGTGTGACAATTTGGATCTAATGAATCTAATGAATATTCTGCATACATTTTATTCCAATTCTAGTGTAAATTTGAAATAATTCAAGCAAAGAACTGAACTGGGTCTCCTGCCTACAGCGTACCCATGCTTTAATGTATTTATAGGGAAAACAACCAGGAAGAAGTGATAAATATTTGCCATTCAGGTTTATGTGTCAAGGAATATTTCTGCTTAAAGACCCATGTGACAGCTTTTCTTTGCTTGGAAATATACACCTGGTTCTAGGATCTACAGAAGCTTTCAGCAATAAAGGATTCCCAGACTTTGAATTAAACACATTAAAATTAAACGGCATAAAACAATCCATGAAACCATCTTTTTCCTCCTTGTGTGAATGAGGTGGATCATAATGGAGGCTGTCTGAAGCAATTGTTTTGACCATAATATCAGCCTGTTGGTGTAAGTACCAGAAGAACGAAATGACATTTTGGCTGTACCTCAGGGAATGCAAAAGCCACCCATCCCACATGTGGACAGACTCTGGATCCGGTTTGATGTGTGGCAGATCCTCCTTGAGCAGGCAGCACCTGTGATGAGGGTGCTTGTTTCACCCCCTGAGATGTGCTCATGGCTGCGTTTTCTTTCTCTGTTATCTCCAAGCGGAGGCAATATAGGCTTCTCTAGATAAGGCTGTGTACACAGAGCTTGTTTAGAAATGGAAGTTATTTTTTAATGGAAGATTCTGCTTTTAAAGTGACTCTTTTATTGTCAGCATATGGCTGCCAGGCAGCTGACTTGAGCCTCCAGCACTCTCAGTGGACAGGTGCTGCCTGCACCAGCTTAACTCAGTCATTGTCCACCAGAGTATCTGAACTAAAGCCTCCAGTGCTACTAGGTTTGGAGAGACACAGTCAACTCAAAACCTTTCTGATGAGTCACTCTACAGTGACAAGTCTGTACTTTTGCTTCGCCGGGAAGAATTGTCTACTCAATCCATGCGAGTGATGTGAGGATTTATTTTAGAATATTTGCAAATAACTTTGGAAAAAATATAACATAATTAGTAAATAAGTTCTACAGGGTACTCCAGCTCTGTACAGATATATATACACAAATACATACAATGTAGGAGAAACTTCTAACATGTGATTAACTTTTGCTTTGTTCTTGATTTAAGTTTGTTGTTTCCTGTTCCTTCTAACACATTCACTGAAAGCACAGTGAGGTTACACCTGTCCCACAACGCCACTTGACATGCCTACTATGCAGGGAATGATCAAAACATGGATTTAAAAAATATGATTACGAGAGATCATGCTGAAAAATGTGCTTTGTAATATCTGCTAGTACCATTAATGTCTCTTGTCACAATGACATCTGGCTTGGGACCTCTGTTTGCTGTTAAAGCTCAAATACCAGAAGAAGGAAGTGTAGTTCCGTGATACAGCTCCATAAGTCAATAAATGTCACTGACTTTATTACAGTGAGTCACTCCTTCCAACCTTTGTGTGCTCAACATATGATGGTGAAAGAAGGCTTATCATTTCAGGTACTCTAACATAGCAATTACTACTCTTGGACTGCAATTATTACAGTTGCTACTGATTGGAACCCGAGTCATAAATTCAAGATGCATATTCAAACTTCTACAAAGTAGGAGAGTGAACAGAAACCAGGGGCTTCATGTCACTCCCATCTGTAGAGGTACCACACTGCCTCTAACTGCTTACATCTTCAGCAGTTGTCCAAAATGAGACATTGCAAAGAAGGAGGTGGGGATTTACAGGCCACTTTTCTCATACTGATGCTCAGAGCCCCACTGAAGCAAATTAACCTGGTCTCAGTGTGTAAACTATTTATTTTATGTGATAACACTGTGCATTGTTTCATGTTTATAACCATTCTTACAAGACACCACTCTGATCCACCTTAAGACTTTGCTTTTCCAGCAACTGACCATCGTTAAAATAGAAAGGTCAGATGGAGGAAAACAATTCTAACTTAGTGAAAGAAACAGGATGGAAAAGGAGAAAGGAATTAGACCTGCATGGCCAGCAGGTCGAGGGAGGTGATTCTCTCCCTCTACTCTGCACTTGTGAGACTCCACCTGGAGTACTGAGTCCAGTTCTGGAGCCCCCAGCACAGGAAGGACATGGAGCTCTTGGAGCTAGTCCAGAGAAGGGCCACAAAGATGATCAGAGGGCTGGAGCACCTCTCCTACTAGGACAGGCTGAGAGAGTTGGGGCTGTTTAGCCTGGAAAAGAGAAGGCTCCGAGGAGACTTGATAGCGGCCTTCCAGTACCTGAAGGGGCTACAGGGAAGCTGGGGAGGGACTTTTTCAAGGGTGTGTAGTGATAGGACAAGGGGTAATGGTGACAGCCAACCTAACATGAACCAGCAGTGTGCCCAGGTGGCCAGGAAGGCCAACAGCATCCTGACCTGCATCAGGAATAATGTGGCCAGCCAGACTAGAGGGGTGACCGTGCCCCTGTACTTGGTATGGTTGAGGCCACACCTTGAGTACTGTGTCCAGTTCTGGGCCCCTCACTACAAGAAGGATGTAGAGTTGCTGGAGTGTGTCCAGAGAAGGGCTACCAAGCTGGTGAAGAGTCTGGAGAATAAGACCTATGAGGAGAGGCTGAGGGAACTGGGATTGTTTAGTTTGAAGAAGAGGAGGCTGAGGGGAGACCTCATTGCTCTCTACAACTACCTGAAAGGAGGTTGTAGGGAGGTGGGAGTTGGCCTCTTCTCTCAAGTGAATAATGACAGGATGAGAGGAAATGGCCTGAAGTTGCACCAGGGAAGGTTTAGAGTAGGTATTAGAAAGAATTTCTCTACCGAAAGAGTGGTTGGACACTGGAACAGGCTGCCCAGGAAGGTGGTGGATTCACCATCCCTGGAAGTATTTAAAAGAAATACAGATATAGTGCTTAGCGACATGATTTAAGCACTGAACAGGTAGATTACGTTATGGGAGGTGGATTTGTGTTACAGTTGGACTTGATGATCTTCAAGATCCTTTCCAACCAGAGTGATTCTATGATTTAGGTTAGACATTAAGAAGAAATTCTTTAGTGTGAGGGTGGTGACACACTGGCACAGATTGCTTGGGGAGGTTGTGGGTGCCCCCTTCCTGGAAGTGCTCAAGGCCAGGTTGGACGGGGCTTTGAGCAACTTGGTCTAGTGGGAAATATCCCTGCCTATGCAGGGTGTTAGAACTAGATGATCTCTAAGGTCCCTTTCAACCCAAACCATTCTATGATTCTATGAAAATGTACTTGGATTTTGAAAAAAAACTTTGACAGAAAATGCTGCCAATGGACTATGGAGGACACTAGCCACTGACAGAGTAAGAAAAATGTTGTTGCCTTGAATCAGAAACCAACAAAGAGATGGAAAAAAAACCCTCAAATCCACAACAGTCTACAGAGAGGAGCGGTCGATGGATGGAGGTGTCCTCCTGTGCTTCCACATCCATTCAGCACATGGCACAGACTGACAGGCTCTATGGCTGGAGCCTTTCTTGCTAATACACACTGTAGTACAAAGCAAAAAACAGTACAAACTATGGGTAAAACATGGTAAGTTGGGACGAGTTAAGACTGCAAAGCCTCCAGAAAAGACTTTTAAATTAATGGCTTGGAAAAAAGAATTTTAAGATGGCAAAATTTGCAAATGACACAAAAGTCCTTAAACTAGTGAAGAGCAGAGACAGCCACATGGAACTTCAATCAGCTGGTTATACATTAATTAAGATTTTTCAGACAAGTGCATGTTTTTCAATTAATGGTATCTTTGGAATTACCAGGCACCTGGAATATATCACTTAATGGACTTCAGCAGAATACTTCTTCAGGTATATTGCTATACATATCTTTATATTTATTTATCTGTATAGAGATTCACTATAATTGCATTAATATTCAAGAAAGCAAAGCACTGGACACAAAAGTTTATTTTCATAAAGGATAAAGCTAAATATTAACTAAAAATCTTCCCAGTGATTATTTTTAATCTTTAATACATTTTCAAGTGTTAATTAATGAAAGCCACTTCAAGAGATGGAAAATAATTTTCTCCTTTTATGCCTTGGGAAAGCAAGGTGAAGGGTAAGGCTGATGTGTTGGGTCCCAAACTGATCTAGTAAAAGCTTTAGACGTTCAACTCTGCAGGAGTGTCCCAGAAGAACACCTGCAGAAAAATCAAAGTATCATCTTCTCCCTGGCTCTTCATGGTCTTACTCTCTTTCAACCCATCAGGCAGCCTGGGAGGAGCACAGCCCTGGCTTACCCACAACGACATTTTCAAGTGTACTCTGTAAATGCAGTCCTGGCATTGGGGATCTCATTTCTTCAGAAGTGAAGTAAACGTTTGAGGCTTGCATTTCTCCTCCTTGTGTGCTCACACACTAGGGCAGCCCAGAAAGCCAACCGTGTCCTGGGCTGCATCTAAAGAAGCGTGGCCAGCAGGTCAAGGGAGGTGATTCTTCCCCTTTACTTTACTCCGGTGAGGCCCCGCCTGGAGTACTGCATGTAGTTCTGGAGCCCTGAACATAAGAAGGACATGAAGCTCATGGAGAAAGTTCAGAGAAGAGCCACAAAGATGATCAGAGAGCTGGAGCACCTCTCCTGTGAGGACAGGCTGAGAGAGTTTGGGCTGTTCAACCTGGAGAAGAGAAAGCTCCACGGAGACCTTATAGGGGCCTTCCAGTACCTGCAGGGGGCCTACAGAAAAGCTAGGGAGGGACTTTTTACAAGGTCTTGCAGAGAGAGAACAAGAGGATCAAAACTGGAAGAGGGGAGATTTAGGTTAGACATTAGGAAGAAATTCTTTCCTGTGAGGGTGGTGAGACACTGAAACAGGTTACCCAGGGAAGGTGTGGCTGCCCCATCCCTGGAAGCACTCAAGGCCAGGCTGGATGGGGCTTTGAGCAACCTGATCGAGTGGGAGGTGTCCCTGCCCATGCAGGGGGTTTGGAACTAGATGATCTTTAAGGCCCCTTCCAACTCAAACCACTCTATTAGTCTATGAATTTCTTAAGGCCAATATCAGAAATACAACCGTGACACTGGCCTCCCCTTATCTCTAATCAGGGCACTAGATTTCACATTTCTTGGAACGTTACTACAAAGTAGACAGGTTATTCTTTTGCTGAGCTTTGCACAACCAATGACAATAACTAAAAACCTCTTAATGTTCTCAAACTAGTATCATTCCAGTGCTGGACCACTCACAGGAGTCCTTCCTGAATTTAAGACAAAGCTCTGTGAGATGAAGCCAGATTCAAACAGATGTTTCAGCAGCTTCCAGCCACCACCTTCTGAACTGTCCCTCCAATTCAAGCTGCCATCTCACACGGGGCTTTCTTTTGCTGGGGGCTGTCCTGGTGCTGTGTATGCACCATGTCTGAGACTCTGGGAAATCTTCAATGTCTTCTGCATCAAGAAAGAAAATTGCTTTTTCACAGGGGTATTTAATGATTAATAAGAAGGTATTGTCCACAGGCAGCGCAGAATAGCAGTGTTTTTTTTAAAGTTAAGAGAGCTCATAGATCTCAAGGTCTCTGATCTGTTTGGATCCATTAGGGAACAGATTGCACTAAAACCTATGGGGCTGGATTAAATTAGAGGAGGTCTCAGCTTGCAGCTGGAAAAAGGGTTATTTGCCTTTGTCACTTTCAAATGCTATTTTGAAATAACATCAGGTGCTCTTCTGCAAGGGATGCTGTGAGCACATTCAGTGCTATTTGCTCCTCAGTCTCAGAAATGCCTGCCAGGTGCGTTTGCTGAGTGACAGCAGATTAACACGGCAGGGAGGAGGGGAGAAAAACCACAAACAGCTGCATCTGCCCGTGTAGAAAGGAAGTGAGAAGGCAGCTGTAAGTGTTACTCAACTTCTAGAGTCCTTGACTCTGTAAAAAAAGAAAGGCTACTACTATCTGGCATAGCTACCAGATACACATTTGGGGTGTGGGCTTAACTAATCTGTGGTGAGAAACGGCTGGGAGGAAGATGTGCTGGCTGCTTAGAGTCCTCTTTGAGCCAATGTTACTGCTGTATGTGAAGAAGCAACTCTAAAAGAAGAAGCTGAGGGTCCAAGGGGAAGATTGACTGATAGTATCCACCCCAAAGTGAAACATCAAGGTGCTGCCAATGCCAGTAGTGGTAGGGAGGGTCCCTCAAGCTCTTTGAGAAACCTCTGTTTTGCTGGGTGTGTGAATATAACACAGTAATCTGTGAGAGGATGAAAAGGGCTATCAGCTGCCAAGAGTATCCTGACAGGACAGATGGAGAAATGTCAAGTTATAGGGCAATAGGTCTGGTGATCATGACAGACAGCCTTGGCACCACACTCCCAAATCTCATTCATCCTGAAACACAACTTCTGTTGTGGATTGTCACGGACCAAGGATGAGTAAGACCGCGACCTGGGTTCCTCCTACCATTACTTGGGACTGACCAGTGTTTCTTGGCCTTTCCAGGTCAGAAAGCTAGTAGAAGCATTTTGGAGCTCCAAGCACACTCCTGCTCCAGACAGGAGGGTCTGCACCTGAAGTGGCAGTACATTTTGATTGCTTTTTAAGAAGACATTTATGACAGCACCGCTTTCTGGTCTCATGAGAAGGTGTTCAACTTCCTCAGTCTCTGCATTTCACTTGGGAACCCAATGTAGCTCAAGTTCCTTATCTATATCTTGTTACTGATAAGATATCTCTAACACTTTAAAGAATTAGATAACATTCACCCAGGCTGGAGAACCATGTTCCAGCTTCCACAGATCCTTGTAAAAGAAGCAGAATCTGAATCATTAAAATAAAAGTAGTTGATTTATATAAGATGCCAAACAAATTGCAGTGCTGCTAATGCTTAGATGGCTGAATGCTTAGAAATACATGAGGTGAGATTATAGGCTGAAAAACCCAATACCTTAAGGGGAATGAATACAAATGGCTTTTTAAAGTCACACTTGTGTTTACTCTTTGCTAACACTGAGGACAAAGAGACACTCAACCACCACTTACCAGCTGATGTGAGCAGCTCCTTGCCTCAGTGCTCCTTCTCTCCTCTGCTCCTTCCTTTCCTCCTGTGCCCACACAGCTGCACGTGCCTTGGCCTGGCAGAACCCCTCAGGGCGCTGATCCTGCTTGCAAATACCTAGTGCAAATAAAGGGCACCACAGCTGCAAGCAGCTGAAGGTGGGGATCACTGCTGATCCCCCCCTTGGAGTTTTGGCAGCCCATGGACCATCTCTAGCCTTGGCCCTGCAGCCACTGCCTGCCAGTGGCTTGCAAGGTGGTTGTCAGCGAACAGCCTGACGTGCTGGTCAGCCTTGTCATTTGGGTGCTCCAAATGTCCTTGCACATCTTGGCAGTCTCTTTAATCAGGAAGAGGAGTGCTACAGCAAAGAGGTAGATTTCATTCACAGAACACTGAATGCATTGATGTCCTGGTTTGAGCCAGGATGAAGCTAATTTTCCTTTTACTGATTTTTTTTTTTCCTTCAGTAAGCTCTCTTTTAACTAGCAACAAGTGTTCCAGCTAGTTGACTGATAACACTGGAATGTTTATGTTACTGCTGAGACACCAAGGTCAGTTGGTTCTACCCAGTGAATCTGCAGCTACAGATACTGCCGAGAGCAGGAGAGCCATATCTGTGACCCCCCAGTAGGGGGGCTGGACTAGATGGACAGCAAAATTAGCCAGGGATATTCCATTCCATGTATCTATGTAAATTCAGAGGAAGGTCAGAGATCACAGAAGACAACTTCCTTCCTACATCTACTTCCCTTCTCTTCTGTCTATGGCTGGCATCTGGGGAGGATCCCATCTATCTATCTATCGGGGTCAAACACAGATGAGCTGATATGAACAGGTTCTCACCCTTATTCCAGAAAAAGACACGAGAGAAGCAAGTTGAAATAGCAAATACAAGTTGTTGTGAGCACATTTCACATCACCCATAGCGCAGAATCTGACAATTCACTTTCAAAAACAAAGCGCTTCATCTGAGAAGAGCAGCTTAACCAAGTCAAGGATTGGTTAGGGAAAATTTGCATTCACGAACCATACTTAGCTTGGGACCAAACTGTCTTCAGGGTTTTGTCAGAGTGGATTTGGCGCTTGAAAAAAAGCCACCTGCGCTAGACTGCTGTGTCAGAGTTTACTCAAAATAGCTGGCTGGTTATCACAGAGTATTCTGTTCACTGATGGGTGCCTGCCTCCTCATCGGCCAGGTAAAGCCCAGCTGGCAATGCCAACTTGGCTCTTGGTCGCATCCTGCTGTTTATCTGAGGCAGGCAAGCAGCAACCCTGGAGCTTCCAGGGCTGCAGCCTCTCCCTGTGCTGGTGATAAGTTACTCCCCGAGTCCTTTCTGCCAATTGTTCTTGGCAAACGGACCAGGGAAGACTATTGTTGTTGCTGGCTGTTATCTCTGCCTCTGACTCCACTTGGCAGGGGTGCAAATCCATCTCTCTGGTGTGGAAACAACCTGCTGGACTCTGGATGAGTCAACTCATTAATAAACAAAGAGTTACAAAGGAAATGGGAATCAGTCTTAACAAATTAAATGCATAAAAAGTGTATTGGATGCTAGGGGTGTGTGTCCTCCCCAGCATGACATGGCTTTATCTCGGGCCCCAGCCTTCCTATCAGAAAATGGGGAAGTTAGTAGTTTATCAAATTTTAATCAGCTTAAATGTTGATGTATTACTTACATAACATGGAAAGTATTTTCTCTGTTGTTACTGGGTGAAGGTGGGTTATTTTTAATTATTCATTTATATCTGTTTCTCCATTTCTATACCTTCCCAGCTTTGTGGAGTGTGCCAATGCTAACTGGAAAACCTTCCATCACCTACTGCTTACCCTGTTTCTGTGCAAGAGCCCAAGCCAGCTGCTCTGCAGGAAGCTCAAGACTGAAGTATTAAATTCGCATGAAATTTTATTCTGTGTTGAAGCAGAAGTATGTGATCAAGATTCAGGAACACTAGGCTTGGGACTTGGGGGTTTGGAGCCTTTTTTTTGGGGGAGCGGCAGGGTTGAGGGTTGGTAAGGTTTGGATTTTTTTTTAAAAGGATAAGATTTTTTGTATTTTCTCCTTAAAACAGCAGCCTTATCTATAGTTCACTGTAGGCCAGGGAAGATTTCATTTGGGTTGGGTCTCAGTGTCTGACCAGCAATACTATTACAGTGGTAGAAAAGAAAGCCTGGCTTTTCTCAGGTCACTTGATGCTCCTTATATCCCTAAGGACAGTTCTACAACTTCTCTTGCAGCAGCACTGGGAAAGCCTCACAGTTTCCTTGTCTATGAGATGTCCAGAGACATCTGCCTTTCTCTCATGATCAAAGCTACTCTTGCTCTCCAAGAGACGCTTGGTCAGCCCTCACACAAGAGCACAACTCTTCCAGTGATGTTAAAAATAAAGCAAGGTAGATACATCTCACCTTAGAACAGCTGTAGGCAAACACACACCGAGGGACTATTAAGTTCCACATAAAGCAAAGTTAGCTAGATAGAAAGCTTATTTACCATTAACTCTAATTAAGAAGAGCAACAAAGCATTACAGGTTTGGCACAAACAGCAGCCACCTTGTCTTTCACTACCTTTGCAAGTAAATTTATTTCAAGGCCCCAGAAAGTCTGTCGAATGGCATGGATCTATTTGCTTTATAGGAAAAAAGATGGGATTCTTTGTATTTTCCTAATAGAACTGCACTTTTTCCCTCTCCACCAAGTCACCATACCATGTATCTACCCCTTGTACCACCTTTCAAAGCTGTGCAGCATCCAAAGCCACCTCAGCTCCCACAATGTATTTCTAAGAAAGAACACTGCCTTATTTCTTCTTCCTGCCCAATACTCAATGACAAGTTTACCTCTGGAAATAAATCAGAGATGACCAGCCATATGCATTCTCCCCATTAAGCATTTTGTGAAATACACATGAATCTCCATCTACTCAGAAAAACATCAAGCTGGAATAGGATGGGGGATTCTTAAAGTAAAAATTACACAACAGCATACTTCTGGTAACATGTTGTATTTTATTTGTTAATGCATTCCCAGGGTTCCCTCAATAATTATGAATTTGATAGCAATTGTTACACAAAGACGTCGTGTGAAATACATTGAGTGAAAAAGTAAAACCCATGGAAAAAACATACCTAAAGCCAAGTGTCTGATGAGATGCCTTCATGTGTGTTAGAAAGTGTTGTGCAAAGGATGGTACTGAAGCATTAGGAAAGATCATGATGAAATTTGCCTAAAAAAGACAATGGGAAGTTTCCCAAGTGGAGTCCTTCAATAAAGTGCAGGCAATTTTCCCAGAAAGTTCACCTGAAAAGCAGTTGGTCAACAGCAATCTGTAGTGTAGGCTACAAATCAGTTTTGTTAAGTAAAAAACCAATTTTTTTAACGAATTGTAAAAGGCAAATAATTTTCATCCATTTTTCTCCCTACCCTTGAATAACAGAGAAATGTGAATAGACATATGATTTACTTTCTCTAGGCTGTTTACTCTATTAGACTTTTTCTTTACTAAGTTAGACCTCTAAAGGTTTGTCCCTACATCCACACTTCTCCAAATGCAATTTTTTTTTCAGTCCTTTTCTATTCCCATTTCAGTCATATCCCCTCTGAGATGAAGCAGATTGTAGTAGTCTGTGTGAGTACATACTATACAACATGGTATTACATGATTTTCTTTTAGTATTGGCCTTGACTCTTCTCTTAATACTACCTAATATCCCATGTATCTTTTTGCTTTTCAGCCAACACTGCACGATGAAGAGATGTCTTTACTAGGTTCTTCACAGGAGTGTCTTTCCCAGCTGGTTTCCGTAAATTAAAAATCTAGTATATATAAACAGTCAACATTGTTCTCTAAACTGCATTACGCTGCAGCCGCAGCACCATCATCATGTCAGATTGTCTCCTCTTTGTTAGGTCCTTCTACATTTCCTTTTCTTCCCTTCTAAATGTGACCAGGCAATTTTTTTTGTGACCTGGGTGTTGATTTTACCATCCCACTGCTTCTGTCTTCCTCCAAGTCAAACAGACAGTGCTAGCACCAGTACAAACCTTGGGGGGAACTTAACCTTCCTTAAACTGTAGGAAAACAACTTGCATCCACATTTTCCATTATAAAGCCTTAGACTTCCTACCATAAAGTAAACCAAACTGACCTTTTCATGGTAAAGAAAGAAAAAAAAGGGAAAAAAAAAATCAGAACTGTGCAACCCCTGAGTGATGCTTGTTGAGGAAAAGCACGGCCAGGGACGAAGTGGGTAAGAGAGGAATGTTAGAGCTCAGAGAGCATCATTGTTCTCTAGGAAGCTGAGCACAGAACATGAATGAGAGGAGGGAAAATCACAGAAGTGAACGCACCCCTTGGGAAATAAGTCTTGAGGGCAAGTCCCACATCAGGCAAGGAGGCCATACACATGATGTCCCACTTTCTCTGTCATACCTCTGACAATCTGCATGGTGAAAGAGGGGACTAATCATAGCTGGAAGTGTACATGTCCTGGAGGATCTCATCTCCTGTGAGTACCAAGGCAGTTGTTGTACCTATTGCCAAGGGTTTATGAAATGAAAAAACAAGTCACAAAAAAAAGAAAAAAAAAAGTGAGGGGAAAAAAAAAAAAAGCACTAGAACTCTCCAATCCTCCCAGGTATAATTACAGAAAATAACAACAAATATAAGGTGGCTTCTGGCATTTTTGGTGTTCCGAGGTGTTTACTGTTTTGAGTCTCGACTGCGGTAATGTGTAGGACGCATAAACAGTGAAGTTGGCCAACCAGATGGGGCACGCAACCTGCTAATTGGGGAAAGTCTGCCCTAGCATCCGGCCACCGGTTGACAACACAACAGCCCCCAGAAAGTCAAGTTTTATTTCAATTTTTTAATTATTAGTTTGAGTGCTGGCTCAACCACCGATCTAAAAATTAAATGAATTTTCATTTGGTAGGCGAAAGAATTTTTTTTTCTGAATATGGATTGGCTTTCATCACTTCTCTGATTATAGCATTTAGTAGCAAGAAGTACAGAAGGACAATCCAACTGCAATTATCTTACCTATCTATGTAGTACCACTATGCCTACAGCTTTGGTTTTAGCCATTTCCTTACTTACACAGAAATTATACCGATCCCAGGACCAAGTTATTACACTTATGAAAAAACACAGCTACTCCAGTAAGATATTCAGGGAAAAAAAACACCAAAAAAACCCACTGCCCTTGGATGCACAGTACATGTACCTGTTGGAAAGAAGCACAATTTGAGACCTTTTCTTTCCTTTTCAATTTTATATAAAATAAATTCTGAGCCTTCATGACTCAGTTATTTGCACTGTAAGAAAAGGTGATAATCCAGTTTTCTCCAGACATTAAAATAATGGATAAATTATTCCACTCTTATCTAATAAAGTCCAGATTTATTTTGTTTTTAAATACATTGCCTAAAGTTTTCAGACCATATGTCCTACGATATACTTTGTTTTCAAGTGAGCTGACAGTCGAGTCTTCTAATCTGTTAGCTGTTTACCACTCAGGTCAATTTCTTCTGACCAAAGGACTTGGCAAAATATCAATATAGATACTATAGAATACTAAGACATAATAATGACTCTCAGTTTGCTTTACTCAACTTTCTGGGTCTGTTTGTTTTTTTCCTCTTTCTTCATTATGATTTTGTAATGAAGTGAGGATCCGATTCTCAGCCCAGGTTTTAGCTAATAACCATCGCCCTTTGTGCATGCCTGATTTCACAGGGCTACAAACACTTGGAGCATTATGAAATTATGTTCCACATTGTAAATCATCTGGCCTTTTGGTTAAACATCTGTTACCTGCTTAATGGCCACTGAAGGTGTTTTAGTAAGAGTTTACTACCTTTTACTCCTTTCAGAGTATTGCCAGCTCCATGATAAGCCAAAATGAAGCTGAAGGGACAGTACTGGTGGAAAGCAGAGCATCAGCAGGCTTGAATCCTGTCATCAGTCACAACTGTGAGGCTGTTCCAAAAGAATGGGGTGTGAAACCTGTTGGGTTCCACCAAGGCAGCCGTGGAAACTATTAGCATATCACTTCTTTAGTGTGAGCAAGAGTAAAGAAAGCAAAATGAAAATAAGAAATTCACCTTCATATATCCCTGTTTGTGTATCCAGGGCCAGCTGGTAGGGAAAAAAAGATCTATTTAATGATAAACAGAATTGAAACATCATTTTTTTTTGGTTTGTATAAAAGTCACTGAACTACCACAAAACCGGCAAGCCTCCTGTGGCATTTTGGTAGTTTTCCTATCCACAACTTACAAGTAGTAACAACACAGTTTGATGCTCACAAGGCATGTTATGAGACATGAAAATGCTGAAAGCATTTGACCTCATTGTTGATTAGATGCCCAGCAATTTTAAATGCTTAGAAAAAGGTAGTTTTGAGTTGCAAGGAACTAATTAATGCTTGATACAGCAAACAGCATCACATTTCTCTTTTATGAAATAATGAAACCTAAGTATATAGATGACAAACTTGAAGCAATAGATTCAATATGAAAATAAGATCAAGAGCCTCAACTCTTTCCCAAGGGACAGCATTTAATTTTCTATATGCCTATATAACGTCTATCATACAATCCAAATTTACAATCCCATCTAAGACTAGTCAAACGTGAGTTAATGTGTAAGCTGAAATCTACATTTGACAGAGAACTTGCAAAAGGACTGACTCTGAATCGTCTTCAGTATATTTACTCTTCTTTACTTTGCACTAACCAGAAAAATGCATAAAATTAATACAGGTGGCAGATGTAGCTAGTCATTCCAGAGTGACAGGGATGGGACCATCTAAAGGCTGATAAAAACTGCTTTCCTTGAGATGCAGGGGAAAGAGGTAAGGATGCTTTTACGCAACTTTTTTCCCCCCATTTATATACCTGTTACAGTGCAGCTCTCAGACCACGTTACGGGCCTTACTTCCTAGAGGTTAAATGAAAAAAATGCAATCTATATTGTACTTTCCTATCTCTAAGCAAATTTGGCTTAAGGTACTTTGCTGTCAGGTTCCTGTTGCTTCTACAGTAATTCATGTGATTGCTGCTGAAAGCCGGTTAAGAAAGAAGCCATGCCTGTCACTGGGCAAAGGAGGATGTAAAAGCACTTCATTGTTCCTGCTCTGAAGAAAAACAATTTGCCACAGCCAGACCCCTCTCTCAGCAGTGCCAAGTGCACCCTAATTTATTACCTCTGGATGTCTGATTCCAAGTGAAGGAAACTGAAATGTCATACCTTCATTCATAACACCATCTCATGGAATTATTTTTTCCGGATTCCTGGGAAGTTGAAATATTTGAGAAGAATATCAGGAACTGTTGTTTTAGCCTGTTTGGTGAGTAGATAATTGCCTTCCAACTCTGTTCTTTCAGGAAATGATGTGAGTGTTGCATTGTTCCTAGATGGGGACAGCAATGTTTTTTAACAAGACACATACATACATATTTTTAAAAGAAACAAAACACAACAAAAACATGCAGTCTAAGCCACTGTACTGAACCAGACTTTTTGAATCTGGTGTAGATAAGAGGTTGTCCCAGACAACATGTCCACATTTCACATAACTAAGAGCATTCTTTAGAAGGGATGTAAGCAACACTTGTTGTAGAAGGGAAAAAAAAAAAAAAAAAAGAACTGTAAAACAAAACCCTTTATGATGTGGGAGTAAAAAGCTCATTATGTTAAGTGGTATCAAACATGACCAGAAAAGACCCTGGGGAGAAATTACACTTTTTTTTATTGGATTCTGTGGGACAAAGTAGCCTGGGAACTTGAAAGCACAGGGAAGCTGCACGTGGAAATCACATCATATATGAAGAATAATTTCTTACCGTGTGAAAATTATTTGGAAATAGTTTTCAGCTAAGCTGCTCTGTATGGCAACCATTTCAAAGGGAGCACACTGAGGTAATGACCTACAGTAGCACGAATACAATGGTTGCTGGATAACCTCCTTGCAGAGGTATGTGGTCTTAGTCCAGTTCCATGTCGACAGGCAAAACAATCAGCACTGAAACTCATAACTGGAGAGGCTCAGTTTGAGCCTCTTACTTTATCTTGACTGAACATAATGGCAAAAATTCAAGTCAGTTCTTCAATTTCAATTTAATTTTTGATAGAAGTAAAATTGGGCCTGGAAAGAGCATAAAGAGGGAACTACTCTTTCTTCTTCAGGAGAGGCTGCAAAGGAGAAAGGGGCAGCATACAGAAACTTGGCTGTGACACTGCATGCTCCAGTTTGACCACCACCCACTTCTCTAGGACTTGCACCCTCTAAAACCAAACAAACCAAAGAAAGATTTTTGCATTTTGTCATCCTGTGGTGATGGTGACTGCCACCTCAGTGACAAAGACCAACCACCATCGTACAGCTACCCCTTGTAGTGGGCTGCACCATGGATTTCCTCCTCCCTACTTCAACATCTGGTCACAGAAGCAAAAAAGTTAGTAATTAAACAGCTTTATTACCTACAATTCTATCTGTTCGTGAATGTTTTAAAGGAAATTGCATTTGATGTACCACTTGCAAGTCGCAGCTGCAAGAAAATTTCAAAACAGAATACATCCTGGTCACCCCACATTTTTATACGTACACACACATATATGTGTGTGTATATATATATATATGGTTTTTTACTACCAGAAATGGCAGTCTCTGTTTGGATGCACTTCTCCTAGATACATGGATATGCAAAAGGCCTTAAACAAAACAAGAGAAGATGTACTGTCCCACAGTAGGTATCTGTGCAGCATTTGTACTCTGCACTCAAGGCACCCCAGACAACAAATTCAAGACATTTGCCTGATACAATGAGCACATCTACACTTGCTCAGGACACAAATACCAAAGCCCTTCTACCTCTGAGTGCTTTTTGATTCCAGAAAACTTTTCCACTGTTTCCATGTATTGAGGGCTGCTTATTCTGAATTAAAAAATACAAAAATTTGAACCAATTAGACTTTGATAGTTTAAAGGATAATTCCTCCTTAGGATTCCAAATGCTAAGTAGGTATTTGAAACCAAATAGGTGTATTACTGCAATTCTACTTTACAATTTTTAACTTTGTTCAGTAAATATTTTCTAAATTATGCTCAATTTTCTTCCAAATGAATACATTGGAGGGATGCACAGTTATTTCCTATTTATGTAACTCAACTTAGAAGCTTTCTAGGTGACATAGTAAACATTGGAACAGATTTAGAGCCATCTGGAGAGGGGATTTTCAGGAACCGGAATTTATTTAATAAGGGCTAAAAACATCTGGAAAGGACAAGCTTGGGTCCACTCATAAAGGACTTCCTATGACTTCAAGCAATACGGAACTAACTTTCCCAAAACTTAAGTTACTGCAAAGTGCTGTGCATATTCTAGAACATGTTACAGCAAAAGGCATTTTTTGCATATCCTAGTTTGGGAGAGCACTGGCAAGGTACCACCCCACAAACTTTTCAAAGCAAGCTTGTAAACTGATCTTACAATTAACTCAAAGACAACTAGAAATGCTTATTCAGGTCCTGTGGCGTTTGCTGCAGCAGGAACAAAGGTTATTCTTCTTTCCAGATTACAGAATTATAGGGACCATATGTCATGAAGTACCAGATAAATTTACAGATTACATCCATCTCAAAACGTTAGAAATGAGTAACAAGCAAAAGCCATCAACAGGGCTTTGGTTCTCACTAAACTCCATTACATGAAGTTAAATGCAGTACCTGATAAAAACCCAATAATACTCAGTTGCAGGCCTCCTTATATTCACCCAGTGAGTCATTAGTGGAGTTGTCTGAGGAAATGAATGTATATAAAATTAGTTTTAAAAGACAATATTATCCATGCTTCAATGTAATTTTATTTAAAGTTAATATTGAAAGAATCAGCTTTTTTTTCATCATCTGTAAAATGAAATAAATAAAAACCCAAGCCATCCAGGTTCTGATTTGGCCCACATAAAGCACTTCACTTCACTTGTGCAAGCCCTTCTTCTTTCTAATGCCAACCATTGCCTTAAACAAATTTGTTCCTACTTTGCCCATTACTATATATAGAACTGCAAAGGTACTGCATGTTATACTATGGACTCTTCAGAACTGAAGATACACCCATGTGGAGTAACGTATTTCTAATAGATTTCTTTCCAGTCTTAGAATACTCCCTTTGCTAATTGCCCTAAAATAGATTAAAGCATTTTATCACTTCTCTCTTCTCTTTCAAATGTCTATGTCATTTGGAATTTCTGAATAATCTTATGACTGAAGTATTTAAGAAAGTTCTTTTATTCATTAAAACCCTAGTACAACAGCTGCACTCCCTGCAGATTCTGCTGTGGCTTAACACACGGACCATAAGCTGGACAAACTGCATCTTTACCACTCTGAAGTTCATTTAACCATAAACAATTAAAATAATTGGCCTGTTTAAAAGTGTGTGGTATGATAATTTTGTTCACAATTTTTTTTTCGCAGAGGTCCCAATTTCTTTATTATGGCACAATCTCTATCGATAACCGTGAACTTTTATCTCAAACCTTCAGAAAACCTGATCCACTAAACTGAACAGCAGGGTAAGAATGCAGCTCTTGAAGGTTTTAATCTGACATTGAGTCTAACTTCAGATTATAATAATTCTTAATTAGAATGCATAAGTATTGCGGGCAACATTGTTCATATCAGCACACCTTAAATAATTTTAACAGTGACCTTTGTAAGCATTTTTGAAGACAAATAGGGCAAAGTGCTGCTGATAAGTAGCGTAATTTTTTTATTTAAAAGCACATGGATTAATCCACGTCATGTACTTATACAAAATACTGTATTATAACTGAACATAAACATTTTCGTTCTATACCTCATATAAAAACAGGCTTTCTGACTTTCCTCCTCAGGCTTGCACTGACACCTACTGGGGAATATCTGTAAATGTCAAAATCCATCGCCTTGAGAGAGAAGCTTTTCAACTCGGGAGTGAACTCCATGTGATTCAATTCATTGACTGATTATGCCATGTATTTGCTATTTAATTTCACTACTGAAAAAAACTCCATAGTTTCTGAGGAAATATTTAACAAGCCGTATATTAAAATATCTGAAAAGATGCAATGTTCCAGCTCTAATTCTGGAATCCTTCTATAAAAAGTATTACCCAGTGTTAGTGTAGAAAGAAGCAGAGTAAGAGGAAATAAAGCAGCTTTCTCCCTCCTTCCCAAGATTAAAAAAATGTGACAGGCCTTAGCTATAAAGCTTTCAGAGGAGCACAACACATAGGTTCATTGTTAAAAGAAGGCAGTTAATAACAAAGTAAACCCTTAAGTATTCCTTCAGTTCCTGTTTGTTATTACTCCTAAATACAGCAGCAGCAGATTTCACATAGCAGTTCCAAGGAAGATACCAGCCTCTTGCTACGTATTCATTAGAACAGAAATCGGAGAAAATATTCCAGTGATTACATTAAGCCTTCCTAGTACCTCACAACCTACAGCAAATCATATAAAAAAATGAAAGTTAATGAATAAAATAATTCAGCAACAAATAGTTTTCAGGTAGTTCCCATAACAACTGGGCCAATAGGCAGATACAGACTACGAAGAAAAGTGTTTTCAAATGATCTTCAGAATAAAAATACCTGTACCATTCTAAAAGAGGAATACATTTCACTGTTAGTATTTAGAAGCTTTCCAAAGAATCAGTAGCACAGATCCCAGAAGATTTTCGAAATTCCACTTTATTTTATCCAACTTGCAACACTTGTATCATTGCTTAAGAGCCCTCAAATTGACAAAACCCTAAAATCTACAGCTCCAGTGCACAGTTAATTGGTTAATTATCTAAACCTTAATAAAAATTATCAGTGCAAAAATAAGAATGAATTCCATATGCAGTTGAACGCATTTTTTTATGAAGATATTTAGGCTTTGAGTACACATACATCAAATAATCTGGTAAGAGAGAAGCCATTTTCAGTCTGCCCTCAAAACAATCAAAACTATTCCACACCCAATTCTGAAGACAGGCAAGAACTTTTTCTTTTTAAATCAAAGTCTGAGCTTAGTTACAACATTCATCAAGGGTGCATAAGCGGAAAAATTATTACAGAGGTCACTTTCTATTCAAACAAGGGTTGCTCTAAAAGAGGCTTTCCTCTTTTTCATGCGTGGGATACTTTTGAGACATCTAAGTTTTTTCCATCCACAACAGAGAATTAACAACATTCCAGCATGCCCCAGTGTCGGCAAATCCTCTTTTCAGTCCAGATCCATGATGATGATTGATGAAGATGTTGGGCCTACAGTAGCGGGCAGAGCAGCTTGGCAGGAATGCAGTGTTATTGAAAGAAATCTCAAATACTTATTCCATCTCCTCTGCTAACTTTAATCACACTATCAACATGCTGCCAGGAATGGAGCCTTGACACCAAGCCATAAACTTACACAAGCAACCATTGTTGGCATATTACTGTTGCAATACAGGTAAAGGGTAAATTCTGCTTATTTTAACCTGGTTCCATTCTACATTGGACACCGACTAAATGATGGAAAGATTTTTCCTCTACTAACGGTTAGCCAGCAGCAAATTTCATTAAGGTACTGTATGTCTCATTTTGCTTGGTTAATGAGCTGATTAAGTTAACTTCTTCAGATACACTGCTGTTAACTGCAAGTTTTAAACAAAAGCAAGCAACACAGACGCTTCACATACCCTGTAAGACTAACAGTAAGAAAGCAGATCACTAACTGCAGATGTTTTACCACTAATCCGCTCATCTGTTATGCTGATAAAGAAACAAGAAATCTTTCCTCAATTACTTCATAGAATTCTGACAAGCTTATCCTAAGTAAACCAACAACATGTAAAATATTCAGGTAAATACTGCACTAGCTACAAAGCTAATACAAAGACCGATATGCTTCTCATGATTACTTTTGAGCTTGTTTTGGCTTGGCTTATAACAGTGAAGCTTCAAAAGAGAAGCCTGAGAGATCTGCAAGGAGATAAAAGGAATTGTTGTCTAAACTCACTTGGTCATTTCTATGTTACAAAAACCACGTGCATGTCAGGTCTACTTCATAATACTGAATATACAATCTAGAAGTTGGAATTACAACTGGATTTAAAACTCTGTTGAGATCTTTCATTGCTAAAGCTTCAAAGTATTCCGTAAAACAAGTTGGTTTTCCTGAAATCCATTAATCGGATTTACGGTTTTCCCAGTGAGTTCTCAGCTCACTATGATTGGAACCTATTACACCTACTTTTTGGGAAAGGGCTGCAGCTGCACACTGGGGCAGTTAGCATTACATTAGTCTCTTTTCCCAAAGGATATGATCCTCTCTGCAGATGGGAGAGAATTCCAATTTGCAACTCCCTGAGCTGATGTAGTCACACAATGTAATTTCCAGTTCTACCTTCCAACAAAAGAAGAAATACTGGCATTCTACCTGCCCTGAACAAAGCAAGCAGAGATAGGCACTCGAGTTGAAAGCATGCAAACCTTTTCTTTCCATGAGATCTGTACAGGAAATTCTTTTTCCTTATGTGTTTCAACTTTCCAAAAGAACCTCAATTTAAGTGAGAATCAACTGAACATTGGCACAAACCCAGCATTATTTTAAAAAGTCTTATAAAAAAGCATATTTGGCTAGTTCCTTCTCCATCTCAGAATACTGCTCTTTGAGGCGCTCCATAGCTTTTCTGTGCTCTTCATCCACCTCTGCTTGTTTCTTTTGTTGTTCTTTCATGAATTCCTCACAGTGAGCGACGCGCATCTCTTCACGAGCCATCAGCTTGTCCGCCTGAAGCTGAGAGGAGGAAAATGAGAAGCTTTAACAATCATTTCCAGATTAAAACAGAGGGTTTAACAAGATGTACATAGCGTTAGAGTACCAGAGAAACTTGGCTTTTCTTCAGGAAAGTGAAACAAGCAAGAAAACATATGAAAAGGTGAAACAAAAAAAAACCCATTTATTTTTATAAAGTATAGTCACAAATGGTAAAATGTATACAATACTATTAACGTGACAGCATTAGCAACAATAGCTTTTCTATGCTGTAGCCTGCTGAAAAATAATTAATTAAATAATTGGAAAGACACTTTAACGTTACTAGTTCACCTAGTTCACTTCTGTTAGTTTCTAAAGATCTTACTTGTGGCATTATTTGCTCCTCTGACTACTGACAATGTCAGAAGTACTCTAAGCAGCTGATATAAATCTGTATTATCTCACAAAGACTTTCTTTTAAAATGAACTTCTGATTTTGGGAACATGGTATTCAGCACTTTTAGCTCCTTTGTTATAAAAAAATAAATCAGGAAATGGACACTGCTTCACTGCTTTTTCTTTTCCTTTTTTCTTCATTTCTTGTGTTTACACAGAAAGAAGCTGCCTACTGACACAGACTCAGGGAGTCCACTGTTCTGAAAGTAACCAAAACAGAAAGAATTTAAACAAAATACACCTGATTTTCAATTAAGTGGTTCAATTAAATGCGAAACTGCATCTAGTACGGAAGCACAGGCAGGTCTGTGTTACATATGATACAGACTGAAAATGCACTGGAGCATTCCCATAGCTGATTTATGAGGAAAATACTAGGCTCTCTATATTTCATAGTTGTGAATGCTGGACAAAATAAAACTTCAATAGAGTTACTTATGTCCATTATTTAGGTATATATGCATTACTGGAGCTTAAAGGACCCACTTCAACAGTCCAACAACATTTGAGGTTTTATGTCAAATACATGTAAATAGAATGCTTCTACGTTTCACAACAAATTATCACGGTTAATAAAACATGTATAAATTATATGTCAGCCAATGCTTCAACTTACTGCTTCTCTTTTCGTGATATTTGCTACTTTCCTCTTGAATGTCTCATTAAAAAGAAAAGTATTTTTTACATTCTTGAACACATTTTTAGAACTAGAAACAAACCACATTTCTATTTTACGACAACGCTTATGTTCAGCGCAGATACAAGTCTCGATGAAAAGCCTCTAACACAAAAAGGAAAGGGGGAAATAGAATATAACAACACGGATATTCAATGTTTTTAAACTGGCAGTTTGTGTTTCTGCTTTAGCCTGCTAGCGCTCACTGTGACTAATGTCTTCCTTTACAAAGAAATTATTTTTCCCCTTATACTTTCATACTGCTTGGCTTTTGGTAAGTCTGATTCTTTTCACACTTCTCTTGAAAAAAAAACCCCCCAAAATGAAAGCAAAAAACCCCATAAATCTAGTTATCTAGAAAGAGAGACCATACACAGGTCCAATATGCAAGTCAAAATGAGACACACTTCTGTGGATTGCTTGCACGCCTAGTAAGTCTGGCCTCCTTATTTTATAAAAGCTGAAGTCCCAATAAAACTAGGCAGTTCTTATATTTGCTCCATCTCTCAGTGAAACAGAGGATTAATCCTTCTTATATTTACTTTTTTTTTTCCTTTTTAATATATTAGCAATGATTATTTTTTATGTATAGCACTTCTGTGTAGGAATAAATACTACAATACAGCTTCAATAGACACCTGGCATTTTTGTCAACTAAAGGCAATGGGAACCCATTTATGTATTCAACACACACTATGTATTGTTCTTTAAAATAACACATGGTGGGTTAAAGATACATTTTTACATACATTGTAACAACATGATGCCAAGATCATTTTGTTTGCAACAGATGCAGTATCAGCAAATAACTACTGGGTACTACTAGTTCAACGAGTATCCCACTTCACATTCAACAGGTTTTGAAACTGTCAGCACATCACAGGCTTACTGACAGGATTACACAGCACCTTCCCAAAACACACTTCAGCCAGACTAACCCATGCTCCTCACAACAGGAGTAGTTTGCAAGGAACATGAAACTCATCTTGCTACTTGCTACTTTGATTGTCCACTGAACCATTTCTACCCAAGGATATAAAATTATTTACCTGGTAAAACAACTGAAGATTATAGAACATGAGCTAGCTAAGTTTAGTTTATAAAAAACAAAACAAAACATCAGTGGTCTAATTCGTTTCTTCTCCCCAAAAAACTTGTGCCTTCCTCTGCACAACCAGTTTTTAGCTTGTTCTGGCACAACAGAAGTGACTTTAGGAAATAAAGGCATTTTAGCAGCCAGGCTAGGTACATTGCCTAACTCATGCCTAAATAAAAATTTAAACAGCTGAGTACTGAGAAGTAACTGCTGTTAAGTGGTTAATCTTTACCTACATAAAGGCAAGCAGCATTCTACTGAAATATTAACTAATTTTTAGAATAATATTTATGTTGGAAATAAAGTAACTCTATATAATTGCAAGTTACACCTTTAACAAAGTAGAAAGTTACAGATAGGAATAAACACTTTAGAAAACAGAAACACAAAATAAGATATGCTAGAGTAAGCAAGTAAGAATAACAAGAAATACCAACAAAAGACACCAAGGACTTGAATACTGTTTCCACTCTCCCACCCTGATAATGATTTGGAACACCCCACTGCAGAAGCTCAGTGCACACCTCAGGCACTGCAGCTCTCCTTCCTGGGAAAAACAATTCAAACACAACTGTTCTCAGCAGCACTTCCAGATCATAAACACTGATGGCTGCCGAGTGGATATGTTTGTGTGTACAACAGAGTCAAAATCTTGAAACCAATATTCCAGTTCCTGCCAGACAAATAGCTGATTGAACAGCAAAAATGAAGTGTGATTCTTAATGATGCAGACCTTACAATGCAGATCTTTCAATCAAACCACATGAACTTGCAGTGCTAACTTGATTCTCATGAGAAGTTAAACAATCTATGCAGGAGAGACCTACGAGCTTCACTGAGCACTTCAGTGTTGTTAGGCATCACAGAACAGTATGACAGAAATCCTGACCAAGGACAGATTCCTCCTATACTCACAAGACCAATCTGCAACAGATACCATCCCTGGAGCTAAGGTACTATAAAGGCTGCCCTGCCCCAAGCCTGTCTCCTACCAGCTGCTACCGTGGTGCAGAGCCTTTCACTTAGCAGAACATCACCAGAAGTCTCTTGAGGATACAGACTCCCACGTCAGATTGACACCTCGTGGCACCAGCCACCAAAAGACTCAGTTTCTCGCACAGAAAATTATTTTTACACTGTAGCTTTGCAGTACCCTTTCAGGGGTGCCCCATATTGGGCTTTCTTACCACAATGCTCTCCACTCCTACCATATCCTCTTCATATCCAGTGCTATTAACTTCACTGCTTTATTCCACTGACCACAACACACGTATCTGAATTCATCAAGTCAAGGAATGACTCAAATATCTTAACTTCTAAGTCAAACAATAATCTGAATACCTACAGTAGCTGGGCCTCTGTAGGTGACATATGACACATTAAAAGACTAAGAACTTGAAATTGCCTGTGTGTACTGATGCTCAGCTAGGGAGAACTTCTGTCTTATCACAGAACACAAAAATACAGTACGCTTTCTGAATAAATACATGTTCGTATTTCAGGAAAGTAGAAGACTGAGTTTTTCTGAAGTCCAGAAAGCACTTGCAGTAGTAATAAATAACTTCTGATCTGTTAAAATTAGTATTTTTTACTGGCATAAAGAAGGAGATAATGCCTGCATGTTTGAAAATGCAGGTACAGTTGCATGAGAAAGTAATCCCTTTTTCTGCATTTTAAAATATAAATACATATTTGGAAGAACAGTAATTCAGAGTTAATTTTCACTACTTTTAAACCTGTAACTTTGAAAGACCAACCCAACTAAGTAAAAAATAAATGGAAATAAATTCTGGCCCACGCACAGTCAGCAAAACACTTAAAATGAAATAAAGATTTACAGAACTCCCAGACTGCTGAAAACTTCTTATTACAAATTTTCTATTGCTGGTAGTGATTCAAAACCCAGAAACAGGCACCTTGATTTTTAGTTTTCATTCTTTTTGTTTCCAGGGCTGGCAACTGGAGAAACCCTAACTCGGAAGCTAACAAAACATCACAAAGAACAGTACATACAAACGTGAAAAATAGTATATTTACATAGAACAGCTTTTCAGAGTATAGCCTACTTTAAGTTCCTACCTTTTTGTCATTTAAAGTAACTGTTAAAACAAACAAAAAATTGTAAAATAACTATAGTCTAAACTTACAAGTAAAAAAACCAACCAAACAGAATGAACACAAGTTCTTTCTGTCAGACTTCACTAAGTCTACCCTTTAAGTCAGACTTAATTATAAACTAGAAAACAGCACCTAATAAGCCCAGCATAGTCATCTCAGAAAACAAATAAAGTTCCACTGTTCTCCTCTTCCAGTTGAGAAGTGTTAATGAAATTGTAATTGTATAAATATCCTAGTAGATGATAAGAAGACAGAAGCCAGTATTATGATATCCTGTTCAGACTTCAGAACAAAGTGTGTTGTTCTTAGGTTAAACTTCCTGACCTTTGTAACATGGGAAGTTAGCTGTGTGAACTAAAGCATGCAGACAGAGGTACCTGAGCCAAGAGGAAGCCTAAGGCAATTCATGATACTGTATACAGTGTTTAGCCAGAATCCATAAAAGAGTCTCAATAGTCAGCTCCAAGTTACAATGTTTTAAGCATTAGACAATGCAACATTTCCCACCATGCTGTAGATTTCTATTTGAACCAAAAGATTGTCAGCAGCAGTACATTATGCTTTAGGCTTTTACCATCTGTGTTACTGACTGGCACTTAGCATTCACTGCACAGGAAAAAATTTTTACCCCACCTGAAAAGACCTAAAAGATAGCAAAAATGGTATTTCTCCATGGCTGTTAATTTGGCAAAATTTGGATAGATTTTTGTTTAGTCAGAGAATCATCTCCTCACCCCCAAACATGCTTAGCACTCCAGCTCTATCCTCCTCTGATGTTTCCAACTCCAGACAACATTGATACAGCTTTGTCCTGTTTTTGAATACTTTTTTTGTAAGATACTTAGACATCACTAACTTTGGAAGATTTTCAGCCTTCATGTTAATATAAAAAGTTTTGAGTTGAAACTAGTTTTCATGAAGTTTGATTTAAAGTCTCATAATCTGGTTTAGATACAAACCAAAGCCTGTCCAAATTAAAAACATAGTTGCTACCTTATTAATTCCTGTTCTGGGAATGCCCTTTGGTGTGCTAGCAAGTTTACATATTTAGGCAGTGACATCTTTCATAGTTCTTTTGTATCAACACCTAAGTTCAGACACTAGTTATTCGGAAAAAATCTCATCTGATTATGAAACAATTTTTTTCACTCAATAGAGCATACTGCTTCAGCTTGAAAAACTCTCTCATATATAGCACTGACTCACAAGAGTTGGCTGTATTTATTTCTAGTGTTATTGTACTGTAATTTGCTATATAAAAAAATAACTTTTGTAAAAACATCACTTTTTTCAGTAAACTTTCTTTTTAGCATTGCTTGGACTATTTTTGCTGAAATTACAAAACACAAACGAAACCAAAAGCACAAAAAAAAACCCAAACAAAAAAATCCACCATTTGAGGGAGACAAAGACTTTGAGAAATGTTACCGTACTAGTTGATGCTACAAGTAGTTAAGAGGCAAGACTGTAACAGGAAGCATTAGGTAGCTTCCAGTAGAAGCCTGTACCTTTCTAAATACAAATATTTAAAATAAATAAAGGCATATGGTACACAAAAAGATGTTTACAAAACTTCTTGAAGTTTTCTCTGGTTTCTTCCACAAGCTTAAACTAACCCACAGCTTGAACTATGAATGACATATTACTGATCTGGATAGGAAGACTACTCAACAAGACAGGAGATTCCATGGATTCTTCTTTAAATGACACTCCTGTGATTGCAAATAACTTTACATTCTAAGTGAGAACGTGGTAGGGACATAATTTCCCTTTTGTTACCTGGCTGATAACACCAGAACTGTTAAAAAAAGATAATTAGTAAAGCAAATAATTTTAAAATTTATTCTGTTCAGCAGAAATTGAATTTATTTCAAAGGGCTGCTAACACTAATCACTTGACACCAGACCTTACCAAAATCCATTATTTTTTTCAGAACACAGGATTTCAGAAAGAAAAGTAAGGAAAAAGAATTTCTCTTGAAGTAGCTGAACTATAGTGACACCTTTTATCTATAATTTTTAGAAGTTACCTACCTGTTACTACTGACATCCAGAAAGTTTCAAGCCAAAAAGTCTTACTATATGACCTTGAAGAAACACTACAAATCCTGAATAGCTATTCATAATGTTCCACTGCAGATTAAAAAAAAAAAAAAGACTGGAAATACACTTTAAAAAAAAAATAGTTACCATTCTTATTAAGCGACTGTTCACTTTATAAGTAATAATTTTTTTTATTAAAGTTTTACTTCAAACAAACAGTAGCAGAACTATAAGAATTTCCTACTTAACTTCCCTACCAATACCTACACTAGTGTTAGGCACAAGCAGACTCTGTCAGGGTGCAGCAGTGTGCTACTTGCACAGTACCAGTATTCAGCTGTAACTGGACTGCCCATCTTCATCAAATACAAAAAGGAAAGAAAAACACGACTATCAGCTTACATAAATCAATGTGCAGCCTGTTTCGAGTGATGGCCACAGAAACGTCTTCAGTTCTTCTGAATTGAATTATTATAAATAACATTTTGCAAGTAAAAAGATAACACAGGAACACAATCATGAAGGAGCAACGGGAAAACATGAAACTAATTCATTGTGTAATTTTCCAAATTTTAGATTCAGAGCACATGTATTTCAGATGAGAAAAGTGTAGCCAACTGAAAAGATTCCAATGATTCGCATGTTCCTATAATATAGCCCTTCATTAAATAACCCATCCACAAGTGAAAAACACACTTCCTTTTCAGCAAGCAATATATATAAATATGGTCAATGTTCTCAGCTAACTAGGAAAGATTTACATTTCCATTCTGGTAGGCTAGTGGTAGGTGTTTTTTGTTCCACAGAAAATAATTTTTTTTATATTTAAGCTTTCCCTATATGTGACAAATATTATAGTCTGAGCTAGGAGGGAAAATAGAGCAAAGGAAATAAAAAAAAGTTTCCATACATCAGGAGATTGCAGGAAGAGCTAGTGATCCATTAACTTTGCAGTCCAAGAACATGTATGCCTCTGCAGTTTGCATTTTATAAGGGCAGCAATAGTCCCAAAATAAGTTTTACTGCAAGTATATACAGTATTGAAAAATATGTGCTATACAAAAAGCACATAGACTTGCTGTAGAAGCACAAGACTCTTAGAAGACTCTTAACTTTAGATATACTATAAAAATCTACCCATCCATCCTTTACCTTTCTCACTTCATGCTCCCTCTCTTGGAGTCTATGGATCACACCGTTGGCAGCTTGCACTGAAATAACAAATTGCAGTAGATCAGTCTCCTGTTCTAAATCAAAGAGAAACTCACCTGAAAGGGATTTAAAAGACATGAGGCTGTTGCAAGTCAAAGATTATATTCCACTGCATCACTTAACTCTGCCCAAAAAAAGACCGTCAGTACTTGCAGAAAATGTTTTACATTGATAACTGTATGTAGGCATATCACTGAGTTCAACCCTTGGGCTATCTAGAAGCCAAAAAGAGAAAGGCAGCCAGGTCCTCCTGTGCCCATATTCCTTAGTGTCACTGACAAGCTAGAGGGCACTACTCAGCACCTCAGAAGACATAAAAAACCCTCTCAAGTCAGTAAGTAGGAACAGGTGACCAAGTTCTATGTTCTAGTTTGTTGGCTTTCTTCCTTATTTTTTCCTCATCAAATGTAAAAAGTGATTTAACATAAAAAATCTGCATGGAAAACATCTTTATGCTGGAGCCAGCCTCTTCTCTCATGAGACAAAGCCTAAAAGAACTTGTCAATGGAAATAGGAACTGTATTGCTACACAGGTTTTTTTTTTCCTAACTTACTTAACACTTAATTAACGCAGAATTAAATAACCTAATGTTCCTAAAGCAGTCATTTCTCCCACCAAAACATCCTAGCATCGAGAAATATTTATTATCATCTTAAAGCTGGTGACTTCTAACACCAGGAGGAAGGCTCCTGCCCCCCTGAGAACTTCCAGTTACAGAGCAGCTTCACTGCTCTCATTGCTGATGAGGAGCTGGGAGCACCAAGAACTGGAACATCCGGTGGCTGAGCCTAAGCCAATCGAGACCATTAGAAGACAGAGGCAAGTGATAGTTCTAGCAGCAGGGGATGAAGGCTCACCATCTGTTGTTTTGTTTTGTCATCTAGGGAAGTTTGCTGCTTGCCAGGAGCTCACACTTGGGTTGTCATAGAGAAGCTACGGAGGCCTAGACTATTACCCCTGGTGCTCTTCCATGTAAACCAGTGGTACTGCAGAGGTGACCTGAGAAATACCAGGAAAGACTACAGGGATTGGGGGACAGTGGTGAAAGGCACAGTGGTCCAGGTAATGTTCTCCTCAGCCTTCCTGGTGAGAGGAACTTGATGGATCTTTTGGCATCACTGGCTGGCTGCACAGTTGGTGTTGGCAACAGGGTTTCAGTTTCTACAACCATGAGACCCATTCTGAGCATCAACAGCTCCTTGCAAGAGATGGGATCCACCTGACTAAACGGGGCAAAAGTACCTTTGCCAACAGGCTGGCCAATCTGGTAGGAACAGCTTTATACTAGAAATTATAGGTGATGCAGTGATTCCTCAAAAAAAGAAAGGTGGGGATAGGGTAGGCAGAGCAAGGGTCTGGATGATGGTAAGAGAAGGGACATAGCACCCTTTTCAAGGATCACCTCCTCCAAGCTCAAGAAAGGTCCACCCCAACAAGTAGAAAATCAAGCAATGGTGGTAGGAGACCTGCATGGATGAGCAATGAGCTCCTAACTGAATTCAGACTTAAAAAGGAAGTGTATAGGAGGTGGAATCATGGGTAGGTGACCCAGGAGGAATATAGAATTGCTGTCTGATAGTGCAGAGTCAGAGTTACAAAAGTCAAGGCTGATCTGGAGTTGAATCTGGGAAGGGATGCAAAGGGCAACAAGAAAGGATTCTACCAAGTATGCAAAAACCAAAAGGAAAACCAGGGAAAATGCAGACCCTCTGCTGAATGGGGCAGGGAGCTGGTGACAAAGAACATGGAAAAGGACGAGGTACTCAATGCTGTCTTTGCCTTAGTCTTTACCATAAAGAACGGGAATCCCAGGCTCCTGAGACTGGAAGGAAAGTCTTGAGCATAGGCAACTTACCCTTGGCAGAGGAGAACCAGGTTAGGGAGCACTTAAATTAACTAGAAATATTGAAGTCCATCGGCCCTGACAGGTTGTGTTCATGAGTGTAGAGGGAGCTGGCTGATGTCACTGCAAGGCCCCTCACTCTCTTTGAAAGGTCATCGGGACTGGGAAAGGTTCCTGAAGACTGGACTCCTATCTTCAAGAAGGGCAAGAAGGAAGGTCTGGTGAACTACTGGCCACTCAGCCCACCTCAGTCCTGGGAAAGGTGATGGAAAAAATCCTCCCAAAACACTTCCAAAAACATGAAGTAGAAGAAGGTGTTTGGAGGTAGTCAGTATACATTTTCAAACAGGAAAGCATCCTAACTGATTTGACAGTCTTCCACAATGCTGGGACTAGCTGGGCAGATGAGGGGAAAGTGAGCAGTGTTGTCTACCTCAGCTTCAGTAAGGCTTTTGACACTGCCACCCATAACAACCTCACAGACAAGCTAACAAAGTATAGGTTAAGTAAGGGGACAGTGAAGTGGATTGAAAACTGGCTGAACAGCCAAGTCTAGAGTCTGTGATGAGCAGCACCAAGTCAAGCTGGAGGCAAGTCACTCATGTTTTACCCCACAGCTCAGCACTGCAGCCAATACTGTTTAAGATCTTCATCAGTGACCCAGATGCTGAAGAAAAATGCACCCTTGGCTAGCTTACAGACGATAAAAAACCAGGAGGAGTGGCTGACAGATTATATATGTCTTTGGGGGGGACCTTGAGCAACTGGAGAATTGGGCAGAGAGGAATATTATGAAGTTCAACATGGGGAAACAAGTCCTGCATCTAGAAAGGAATAATCCCAGGCAGCAATATACACTGAAGACCAACAACACAGCGTTGCAGCAAAAAAAGAGGCCAAGAGCATTCTGGGCTGCACTAGCAAAAGCTTTGCCAAAGGCCAAGGGAGGTGATCCCTTCTCTCTGCTCAGCAGTGGCAACACCCTGCGGTGGTTTGTCCACTTCTGGGCTTCCCAGTAAATGAAAGAGATGGACTTACTGGAGACAGTCCAGCATGTGGCCACAAAGATGACTGAGTCTGGAGTGTCTTTCATACAAGGACAGGCTGAGAGAGCTCAGACTATTCAGCCTAGAGAAAAAAATGCCCAGGGGGGGTCTCATCACTGTGAATAAATATCTGACTGAAAGGAATGAAGACGATGGAGTCAGATTCTTCTCCGTAGCTCTCCCTGAAAGGACACGAAGCAGTGGACCCAAATCAAACCATGTGAGACTCCATCTGAACGCAAGAAAATGCTTTTTTCCAGTGAGAACGGTCCAACACTGGCATAGGTTGTCCAGAGAAGTTGTGGACTCTCCATCCATAGGTATACTCAAAACCCAACTGGACAAAGCCCTGGGCAGCTAGCTCTAGCTGCCCTTGCTTGCACAGCAAGTTTGGACAAAATGACCTCCAGAGCTCCCTTCCCACTTCGACTATTCTGTGATTCCACTACTAATGATGTATTGCACAGCTGACCATTAGGAAGTCAGGGAGAAATATCCTCCACTGCATTTAGAAGGTATAAGAATATTCCCCCGATTTGCATGACTAAATTTTAAGTTTAAAATATATTCCTGCCATTGTTTTATGTATATAACACCATCTACCATTTGTTACTCTGTCAGATGCCATATAAATAACTTATACAAGATTAAATGCTTACACAACATGCTATATATAACATATGACATATGTTATACATAAAATATAACAAGACTGACACTGGGATGTTTCAATTGCGTAAACTCGGAAACTAAAGCTATATGTAGCCACACTCCTTTGAAATATCTTTTTGAGAAGCTATCCTGCTGAATGAGTAAGAAAAAACCCAACATACTGAAAAATTAATGCAACAAATTTTAAACTCTTAAAATCCCAGCAATAAAAAAAAACATATTAGGTGGTTATAATGATGAAACTAGGATCAGCATACAACAATTATTACTACTATCCTATTTGTGACTAAAGATACTAATAATAGTACATTTCATAGCTATACACCAGCAAGTTTTATTTTAAAATTTAAAATTTATCCAAGGATGGTAATTTTTCCACAAATCACATTTTGAACCCAAGCTACTTAAATCGTCCCTCAAAATGATGCAGTAACGGAAATAAGAAGCAACATGCTTACATCTCTTGAATGTTTCATTCAAATTTTCATGCATTGCCTGCTCACAATTAGGAAGAACATGTTCATTTGTTTCAAAGATTGTGTTCTTTAGGTTTTCAAGTACTCGTAGTTCTCGGAGGCCACGTTTTTCCTGTCAGAAGAAGTGAAAGACAATGAACGGCTAAAAAGGAATTCTACTTTCCAAAATAGGATGGTCTCCCAGTTGAAAACCTGCATCTCAAAGATCACACCATTGTCTAGCAAAGTGTTGCTCTTCTTATTTTGCAAATTGATAAAATTAACTTTGTGAAAAAGGAGAGTAATTCTTCATTTTTCACACTAAAATAACAGAATAATTACAGTTATGCTTTTGGCCCACATGAGGGAAGTTTGTAATTACTAATGAAAACATTGTGTGGAAAACTGTGTTGTTTTGTGTAGATAATTTACAGCATTCAAAAACAACAGACAGAAAGAGAGCTTGAAAGCGTTTCATTTTTATAACTCAGTCCTTACAGAGAAATAACACAGCAGTGACTTTGCTTGCTTGATGTTTGACCTTCCAGATTTAGCATGGTATGAGGTTAAAACAGTGCAAGAAAAATTGTTTTGCTGAAGTTAAATGGTGAAGTCAAAACTAACAAATAACATGATACAGCTGACTAAAGAAGCAGCCCTTCTTGTGGTTCACTGCTGAAGATGATTAATTACAAGAACAACAAGCTCTTGCTTTATTGTTTGCATTTAAAAAAAAAGGTAAAAAAAAAATCCGTTTTTCTGAAGCCACAGCACTGCTCCTACTCTGAATTTCACCTGCATTTCCCTTTAGACAATGAAAAGGATTCTGAAACCTGCTCTGGGCTGCCACTTGCCCCCTTCCCCCTTTTTCCCCCCTCTTCACAGTTAGGAGTAGAGTTGCACACAAGCATTCCTGCACTGAAAGTTGACAATCATAAAACAATTCTAGATAATAAAAAAATACTGCACCACATGAAGTGGGCAATTGGATCACCATACCTATTTTAAAGCTTCAGAAAGAGAGGCACAGACAAGTCAAGTAACAAATCTACATTCTTTACACACTTAGATACCAATATGTGAAAGAAGCTTACATCCTACTACCAAAAATATTTGATACTTCGAAGTTAGAAACAATTGTAATTTCTGGAAGAAATTCTAAGTTGCAAAAATGGAAGTAATCCTCTGCTTTGCAACTTCCCCCCTAAAAAGCATAAATGAGAAATTAAATTTCAAGAATAGATCTAAGAGTACACAAAATTTGTCTAGGAAATAGAAAAAGGCTTCTGGTGCAATGAGAAAAATATATTAATTCTAAAGAATGAATTATAATTTTGTAATTGAGTTTAAAATTTCCCTTTCTGTGAAAAGTCACACAGAACTACTTACTGTATCCTATACATTATTTAGGAATGCTGAAGAAAAGAAATAATTCTTTATGACTCTCAAGCCCATGCAATAAATGTCATAAGAGTTCAGTTCACCTACTTATTTTGCAAACCAATACAGAGACAAATTAGACCTGGTTGAAATATTAGCTACATGAGGGACAGGGAAGAAATTTTTATCTCATTTTTAAAAATCAACTGCACACACTAAAAATATGAACTATATTTTCAGGACTGATTTTAAGAGTTTTTAATCCCACATTCTTTAAGAATTCAAATCTACTCAGAAGTAGCCTTTTGTTGAGACAAGATTCTACTTATCTAAACTTCTGCTGCCATCTTGTGGAAACTGTTACACTTTCCAAGCAAAGTTGCATATAAATACTTCTACACCTTCAATACTTTAGCCTTAGTGCAGGCAATCAGATAACACTCAATTTTTAATGATCTTCTTTGTTTGCATGAAGTGTTGCTCCTCTCTTCCAGAAATATTACTGTCTTCCATGGAACAAAAATTTGCAAAAAATTAACTTACAACTGTGCTAGCTGAGTCCAGCAGAGGCACAAAGCAGTTTCTTAAACAGATTCAAACCTATACTGGCCAACAATCTTTTCCTTGAACCAACAAGACTCCTCTAGGATGTTAGGATTACATCATTCTCCTACATCAATAACTCCTGTCAGTCTTCTGCAGGAAAAACAAAACAACGTTCTGTTCAAATTGTTTTAAATAGGAAGACCTAAATTACTGCCTCATATATTAAAGATGCAGACATATACTATAGGTCTCTTAGTTATTTTGGACAAGGAATACCCATAAGTCTTTCTGAAGAAAATTACACACACAATCTCTCAAAAGGTGTTACAACTGTTCTAAGTCTCAGGCTCTGGAGGTTACAGCACCCAATAATATAGAAATACTTACTTCAAATTCTTTAACAAAGTAACGTATTTCTCCCTGAATTGCCGGTCTGTGATCCAGTAGTCTTGAATAGATTTCCCCGACATCTAGAAGATTAATCAAAGTAAGACTTAGTTTCACTCTCACACTCTATGCTGGGCTACACAATACAAGGCAGCACTGTGTACTTCAACACAAGAGGCACGATGACTCACCAAGTACATACAAAATCACAAGACCACCAGAATAACATTTGCAGGCTATCCTATCTACTCGGCAAACCATCAACTTAGATGAGATGTAATGAATCCATATTCCAGGGGCCACAGACACATTTATGTCAAGCTGAACATTCTCCCGTGTCTCTCAGCACCCTCTGTGTCAATCCTCCTCCTTCTCAGTACAGCCTCCGTGTCTGTTAACTGTGGTAAAAATTCGATGCAGCACAGAACTAAAGGCTGCAGCTCAACAGAGACTCACAGCTTAAGGTGTCTGAGTTTTCTGTAGCCAGAGACAAGGGGAAAGCTCACTACACCGGAAAACTGTTAGCATTTTCTTGTATTCCAGGGCCAAAGCCTTGAAAGTCACTCTTGAAGCAGAATATTTACAACATAAATATGTATGAGAAATAGGCTTGGCTGTCATACAGGAAAAAAAAAAAAAAGCCCATTAAATTTAGAAGCACTCGAAGAGAATATCAAATGAAGACTGTTTCAAGAAAGACAGCATCGTTCCAACAAGCACTTTAAACTGCTATTGAAATAGCACTGCTATCTAAAATATGAGTCCTACTTTTTCTCCTGCCCCCGACATTTTGAGCTTCCTTGTGGCTCTCCCTCTGTATTTCCTCCCTGTATTTGTCCAACACCCTGCATCCCACCCCATTCACCTTAGAACATTTCATGGAATCGCAGCGGGCTGGGGAGCTGCTGAGGAGACTGTTAATGCCCGTCTCCACAGGGACACTCCGCTCAAGGAGGGTTCCGAGGCCCAGGTGCGTGTGTTCCCCCAGCCCCGCCCGTGCTGTACACAGCGGGCTCGGTCACCACAGGGCTGGACCTCTCCCGCTTCTTACCCTTTATGATGGGCTGAATAGGGGACCCGGCCGCCAGCGCCTCTCGCTTCCTGTCGCTGGGCAGCGGGGCCGCCCCGCTCCGGCCTGGGGACGCGGGGCCACCCTCACTCATGGCGCTCGGGGCCCCACTCCGGCCGAGGAACGCGGGACCAGCCCCGCTCACGGCGCTCAGGGCCCCGCGGGCAGCCCCTTTCCCTCCGCGCCGATGAACTTCCGCCTCACCCCGCTGCCTCGGTGTGAGGTCATCGCCGTGCGCCGGCCGCCCCCAAGGCGGCGGCCGTTGCTGCGGTAACGGCGGCGGGCCGACCTGCCCGGGCCTCCTGGTGGCTCCTCCGGGCCAGCGGCCTCCTCCAGCGGCGCCCGCTTGATGCTCCTTCGGCTACGCTGGGGAGGCAGATTTTTACAGGGCACGAAGCTGCTGCCGGCGGGGGGACTCTATGCGGCCCAGCCCGGCGGCGGCTGCTGCCTTCTCCTGGCACACGCACCCGGGGACGTCTTCAGCCCAGAACCCAACGTGCGGCTTTCCTTGGGCCCAGCGCCGGGCATTTCTGAAAACACAAACCTACAAACCAAACAACCAACCCACTCCCCCACACCACCAAAAAAACCCAGGGCTTGTTTGTTAGTTGGCTTTTGTTTTAGGAGAAGAGACAAGCATTCAGATAAACCGGTTTGCTGTTGGTGGAGCAAACAGTTGGACTTGTGGTCTACAAAAACAAAAAAAAAAGAAAAGCTGTAGTCTATTTCATAACTATACAAAAAAAAAAGGCAAAAATTACTTAAAATTCCTATATATTTATTTTTAAACCATTTGAGAGTGTCAGGATATTTTCAATATACTTCCCCCCTTTAAATTACAGTATATTAACTTCTGGGATTTTTTTTTTTCCATGCTACATATACTCAGTAACTTTTATAACAGCTTGATCCATGTCTAGGTCGTTACATATATAGCTTGTTCCCCCTGCCCCCATTCTTTTTCCTTCCAATACATACCACACTGCTCCATGTCTTTGTATAGTTCATGAAGCAAGAACTGGACCATAAATTGGGCTGCTGTAACCTACAGTGTCCTGATCTGGAATACCTGAAAGGAGCCAGTTTAGCTGGAACAATTACTATTTTATTAGTAGAAAACAGGACTGGTATAAACTTCTTTGTTGTACATCAGTTCTGCATGTATTCTACCCTGCACACCTTTTATAAGTGAGAGCAATTGCCTGGCTAAGAAAAAAAAAAAGAAAAAAAGGGCTTTTTTTGTTTATTTACTGAGTGAAACTGTTGTAACAGACACAAAAAATGATCCTGTTATTAAAGTATGTCTCATCATCAAAGCTCAGAAACTGCTCACTGAAATCACTACAATATTTGCTTTGACAATACATATAATCTTCTAAACACAGCCTTGAAAATCAGTGATTTGGTTTTGTTGAAACAATCTCTCTCCAAATCAGCCAAAATATGGTTAAAATCTGTTTAAATAATAAAATTAATCTTACATGGGGAAGTGTTCAATAGTTCAACTGAAGTTACTATTAAATTCAGCATAAATATATAACCTAAACCAGTTTCTCACTCCTTCACCGTTACCATAAACAGGCAATAATTAGCAGAGGTAAGAATCATTATTAAAAAGTACTGTTCCCTTTCATGTATTTTTTCCCCCCCAAATAACCATCTCTGTCAACCTGTAGATTAGTATTTATATTTTTCCACTTGGATCCAAAGCATGTAAGCACTTGACAGCCAGCAGCAGATTACATCAGTGCTCAAACATTACTAATACCTGGAGAATATTCCAGCTGGCTTGACTATCGCTTAATAATTAGGGGTAGAATTGGCTCCAATGTTAATGTTAGCCACTTTCAGTCTAGCTGCCATCCTTTCCTCGTCTATTGCTCAGACAAGATATTTTCCCCTGCAAGCCCTATGCTCCAGCTATCTTTTCATTTGCTAAGGAGAAAATCCTGTAGTGAAGGGGGTTTATAACTACTGCATTTCTACGGAAGAGGGTTTTTTTACATTATGAATAATGTCAGGTTCGGAATTACAGGACTGCAGCGAGGGCAAATCCTGTGACAGATAAGTGCATTGGTTTCTAGGACTACTATCCTGAAACCATATCTCCTCTTTGTTTGAATACTTTTGTTTTGTTGGGTTTTTTTTTAAAGGATATGGTTTATTTGCTGCATTTATGCCTGGGTTGTTTTTTCCCCCGCTTACTCTCCCTAACCTGTCAAGCTTATTCTCAAAACATATTTTAAAAAATTAAGGAGGACTTAAAGAGGTGATGGCTATAAAAAGACAATACTTGTGGAGCCCTTAACCTGTCAGTTTGTAGGAAGTAGCCATCAAGTCACAAAAAAATGTAAATAGCTATGGCTTGGAGCATGAAAATCAACATATGTAGTCATCATGTATTTTTTTGGAAGATAGGCTAAATAACCTCTGTCACTTTTGCCGTGCAATGGAACCCGCTTCCTCTTTTAGGGATCACCCTGCCGCTTCCTGTTAGCGTTAGCAGCGCTCCAAACTGCAGAATCTTCAGAGGAACGTGCCCAGTCCTGTCATTTCCCCCACAGGCTGTCTGGCGATGATAATCCACTAGAGGATTGTTTCATCCAAGTGGCGGAGTCCGAGTCAAACGTCGGCAACAGGCAGGGAAACCCAAACCTGTTGAGGCAGACGTCTGCCGAGACGGGAGGAATCGGGGTGATGGCCCTTAAGAGGGCGAGGAGGGGGATGTCCTTTGCGCCAGCAGAATAAGTCCATGGGCTGTGCATCCGTGATGGGAGGCCCAGACCGCCACTGTGATGGCTGGAAGTTTGCGGGCCTCCATGCTGATGCTGGCCAAACCAGGCCTGGGGCTGTGCTGTTTGGAGGAGTGCCTCGTCAGATTAGCCGTGCGGCTACTGTATTTGATGCTCAAGCTGGACGGACAGGCCTGCCAGGCAGAAACTGCTCAGGCAGATGATGCTAGGGAGGACAAAAATTATCCACCGCAAGACTAAGAAGACAGATGACACCCAGCAGGAACAGCAAGCCAAATCTGCAGAATCCACAATGCAGCTGGCTAGCCCGAGGCTACCTGCCTCTTTGAAGTGGAATAGACATCACCGATGAGCTGTCAAATTAGATCACCAGCCTGGAAACACTGGAAGAGATTTAGTTCTTCCAACAGAGAAGGGAAAGTTTAATAGATGAGAATCTTCCTGAAGGGGCCAAGGTAGTGTGGAGGGGGGGGAAAGGGGAATCCTTCACATGCAGCAACAATGAAAAATTACTTACCTCCTGTGTGCCTGCAGAGTGAGAGATGGGACGCGTGGTGTTCTGCCACAGCTGAGGTGGCTGTAAGCCACTACCAGTATGGAAAATAAAGGCCACGCCTGCAGGAATATGCAAAGAGCAGCAACAAGTAACCCTTGCTAGAAAATCATCTCCTCCCTCCAGTCTGTGGTATCTTTCTATGTCGCCCTGGAGCTGGGCTCTGAAGTACTTTGAGACGCTCAGTGACAGGATACAAAAGCCCAGCCTGAATCCAAAAGCTTGGCGCAGTAGAGGCACATGATAGTATCTCCCCTCACGCATCTTTTGCAATAAAATTCAAGCACGAAAAATGTGCGAAACACAATTCAGTTTCAATAGACCCAGAACAAAAAAGAAGATTACCAAGTGAGTAAGCATGTGCTCAGGTGTATGACAAGTATGAAACCTGGCATCTCCGTTAGGGACAGCAGCAGCACGATCCAATTATAGATGCAAAGTAGAAATACTGCTCTTAGGGGGAAAATATTAAATGTATTAATCCATTAAGCAGCTGCATCACTGCCATTACACTTTGAAGTTAAAGACCGTGAAACACATCAAAAGTTAGAAGAAGTGATAAGATTGAAAACCAAAAGGAAAAGAAAAATCAAATAGGCCTGCAGATCCCTCTTCCTAGCAAAAAAAAAAAAAAAAAGAGGTGAAAAAATTACATAGAAGGCTCTGTATATACATACAATTATAAAGTAAATTCATGACCATACAAAGGCGTATTTACTTGCAGACAAATGATGACAATATATCTATTCCCAACTTCAGCATTCATGTAAGCAGACAAACCATAAATCACCTACAGAGATGCAAACAGAAGATGCTAGCAGATCAGAAAGAATATGAACCAGACCTCTGAATAGAAGAACTGGATTTCCTGATAAAGATTTTATAGGTGTATCTGTTCCTTTATTTTCATCCCTCTCAGCTGATACATTTTTAAGTAATTTGTCCTCATCTCTCCTAAATTCACAGCACTGAGGAAGAGTTTTGACCATCTATTGGTTTTTAACCAAAAGGAGAATAAAGATGCCCAAGTTCTAGACCTTTCTTCCGTAGTGTTACTTGGATGTATGTCATTACATGGACAAAACCATGTAACAAGAAGTTAACACTTCTAAGTCACATTTTAACACAGATACTGTACATAATGTCTTACTTGAACTGCAAAGTACTCATGTCCATCTTAAACCTCAGTCTCAACTCTCTGCTAATAACCGAGGATCCACAGCCAAGCCAAAGAGTTTAGATTACTCTTTCATCAGCTGTAGTTATAATGGAAATAAATGGGAGGGAGGTGTGCAAGAGAGAGAAAGAAAGAAATTGAAGTATTATTTTATCAAGATACTTGAACAACCTGTAACACCTATTGGGAAGTTTAAGATGTACCTTACAAAAAATTAACTCCCTATTTCTAGGCCTGTGTTCTTCCAATGATTCAAACAGTAGTAAGGAATTCCTGGGAGAAGGGTCACTTTAGTTTAAAAACATTTTCATTTTGAAGAGGGTGGGGTAGGCTACAGAGAAGGAATATAAGAAAAAAAGGATTAAAATTGTGTGAAAATACCACCTCTTACAGGCAAGCAGCTAAGATGCTATCTAGGAGACTTCACTGTCCAAATGTTATCCATTCTACTCAAAGAACCTCTGGCAATACAATAGGTGCAAACCTTTTGAGAAGAAGTACTTACTGTGGGTGGGCAGTGAAGAAAGGTAACAGAACTTGCTTGACTGGACTGTTTCAGTTGCTAACCAGAAGTGGTATCTCCTAACTTGGTTTCTGTGTGGAAAACTGGGATGACAACCTGGTAGGTAAATCACTGATAACACAAAAGGAACTTGATGAAAAGCCTGTTTTACATTTAAGCTATCATAAAAAAATGCTTTACAGTTTTGCTGCTGAAAAGCCTACACCATCTGAAGCTTTCTTAGTACCCAGCTGTAAAACTGGAACTAGTTTGTTTTTTTTTTTCCTGTGTAACACAGATCTTCTCAAATTTCTCATTCCTACTCACTCTAATCTTATAGCAAATCTGGGATTTTCTATAAATCACTGTTGCTCTGTTGTAAGTCTCAGTGCAAGAACTGCCCCTAAAGAAAACTGAAGTTAAACTGAACTCTCACTTGAAAATGAAGTTACACATACAAAGGCAAGTATACAGTACACGACACAATACTTGAACACCTGTTTCAACCTGGCTTGTCTGCAAGCAGTGGTCATCTTGGCATCAAGGGGAAAAAGACAAGTCAAAGTGATAAGTGTAAGATTTCACTGAACACTTACAATTATCATATTTATTTCACTGTTGAATTCTTCAGTTGCTGAAAGGTTGTCATGCAGCACTATCACCATATGGCAACAACCTCAAGTCCTAGAGGCACATACTTAAAAGACCATAACATGTCAGGCCCCTTGAATAAATTAGATAGAACAATTATGCAAAATAATAATAATGCAATGATGAGATACATAAACAAATGAGAGTGTCAATGTTCATGAAATGCCATGAAAATAAATTCCACACATCACTGTGGTCATCATCATCATCAAACTGCGAAGCAGCCAAAGTAAAACAACATCACAGTATTTACTGTGCCCTTCAGCAACAGAAATTTTAAGAAGGGGGGTACAAGGGAGGAAAGTCACTTTTACTAATGTTCAGTGAAAGTGTCATAACATATCACAGAAACAGAAAGACAAATGGTAGTAGCTTTAAAAGCAGCAGAACATTTACACACCCACACCCCTTATACAGACCATAAATGTTAATTTGAGAGCTCATATACACCACACCTGATCTGTAAATAATATGAAGTATCATCTTTAAAAAAAGTAGCTCAGGCAATCTCTGACAGACCAAGCTACATTTTCTTGATTTTTCAGAAGTTTTTTACATATTTAATTGTCCTTGATGATCAAAAGGCATTAGACAGAAAGGGGGTGAAGGGAGGGAATCAATACCATCTGGTTTTCCCAGTCATCTCTCTAAAGGCAAAGTCTTAATTCATCCTTCTTTGCTTTTAACCCTATACGCCCTCAAGTTCCTCCATGCAGGGGAGAGAAAATTTGAAATGCTCAAGTTAGCATATGATAATGACCAAATGCCTTGTAGATAGCATAGAGTTAAATTTCACTAATGCACTTCTAAACATTTCACCTTTCCTTTAGCTGATTTTTTTAAAAAAAAACATTTCAGCAGAAAGTAACACTTCTGCTCTACACTAGAGAAAATAAAACTGGCACAAGAGGCTAGGGGATACTGCTGTGGTAGCATGTAGCCACCTTGAGAAATCCTGACACTTGGAAACAGCTGCTGTTTGGGATTTAAAAAAAAATAAAAAGACACTTTGTAGCATTATCCCTACAAAATCTGTCTGAAAAGATGACAATATTGTTTTCAGCAATATTTTTAGCTCTGGTTCCGCTTCAGTGTTCTTAGCTCTATCATAAGCTGCTGTTTCCATGGATGAAGGCTTTCATGTACACTTTCTGAAACTTAAATCATTCTCATTTGCAATAGCATCTATAAAAACAAACAAATATGAATGTGAAAATTCCCCAAGTCCTGACCAAATACACTGACTATTCCCACTCATGCTCCCCTTCAGGAAAAGAAAATGTTCACTATAGTAGAATTTGGAAGAAGCATAGGTATTTTTTCTAAGTCTCATGGTCCCTTGCTTTCAGCCACAGTAACAAATGTTTCAATACATTGGGAATTAAGAGTGCAAGTACTGAGAGCAAAAACCTGAAGCCTTGCAGTAGTCAAACATGAGAAGTCTGGATTATGAAGTTTCTAATGTATGTGTACACTAAAGCCCACTCCACAATTCTTGAACAGTTCTCAAGATTCCAGTGAAATCTTCATAACTAGGTACACAAGACTTGCTTCTAAATAACAAGGAACAAAGAGTAACTAACAAGAGAAATGGTAGAAGCTGAGAATTTTCAGAAATCATGTATATACATAAAACACCTGTTAGAGAGCCTGGAATTTTCCAATTCAAGCTTACTCATGCAGTTTTCTTCTGTCCTTCTGTGTGTTAGGATATATTTTAATTACCTCATCCCATTATCTGCCTGCTTTTTCTTAAGGCCACATAACATTGAAAATACTCAGCTATCCAAGATATCTTTACATCTATGTTAGTGGGCGAGAGGCTCCTGAAGTAGCACACAAGTTAAGCCAAATGAATATACAACTGAGAAATTGCTTGTTGAGCAGCGTTGTAGAAACCATCATAGAACTTTATAAATTAAAATACAAAAAAATATTTTTGTATTTCTTTCAGTGTTTTAAAAGAAATGTTAACTGACTTGTGCAGAAGGTAATTAGGCTGTTCAGATGTCATCATGCGAGCACTTTTAAATCAGTTCAAAATAACAATGGAGGGATCATGTTCTACAGTCAGAAGACCTGTACAAATGTCCAATTCAAGAAGAGTGTCCACGGTTTTAAAATAAATTTTAAAACATTGAGAGTGAACTTGACAGACTAGGACATTGTTATATTAAGCTGAGGGGGGGCGGGTTTCGGTTGGTTTTGGTTTTTGTTTGTTTGGGCTTTGGTTGTTAGGATTTTGAAACTTGCATTTGTACTTGTGTGGAAATGCTACATGAAGTGAGATGTATGTAAAATCTTGAAAAATGCTGGCTTTGTTACCCAGCTTGAAAGGAAATTATTCTAGAATCTATGTAGACGTTCATATACCACAAAATGAAGTACCAGGTGCGCAAACTTTTTACAATTTTCCTTCTCTTCACTGAAGAAAAAGTAAGAAGTTTCACAGCCAAATTAAGACTACAGTTTTAAAATAATTTATTCAGTCACATAAATACTTTGTAACATTTGCATGTTCCCTTTTTCACATCCTTGGCACACAATATAGCTCTTAACTTTTACAAAACTAGTGTAAACATCCATGGAAAATAAAATGAAAAGAAAGCGGGACATACGTACAAATTCAATAAATAGCAAAAGGAGTGAATGATTGAAGGGAAGTTAAGCAAGTCTTTCCTCCAAACCCCATGTAAATACAGTTGAATGTTTAATTGAAAGAACTTTCCATTTTTAAAAAAATAGTGAATTAAAACTAAATTTCCATCTTTCTGCCATTTTGCATTTAATCAGATACATGATACAATTCTTTAACTGCTTCAAATTCTTGAATGGACAACAGCAATTCTATGCAATTGGATTATTTGAGGCATCAACAGTTTTGGTTCACATACAGAAGGTTACAAACCAGTATTTGCAAGTTAGTGATTTTGGACAGTATAACTTCTAAACTCCAAACCAACCTTCCAACAGGACACTAAGATTTTCCTTAATGAGCATTAGTGTATAATCTGTTCTTGATAAAGACAACATTAGACAGATGTTGTCGGACACCTGGGTAATGCTGAATGTGGTTGAACCAACGAGACACATTAAGGTATTTCTCCTTTTCTTGCACTGTGAGGTCCACCTGCATGGGAAAAAATACAAGGCACCAGTAATACAACGCACTGTAACATTAGCATCATAACATTTGGTAAGGTACAATAAAATTGACTAGTTTTACAGCTGATTTCAATTCATATAAAAAGTTGTTGCAGTCCAGCAGTATTCTATCTTAATTTCACATAGGAAAATTCACAGCCCAAATTATGTATTTACTTATAATTTACTCAAACGAACAGGTCTGGTGGGTGGAATTTACATTTGTATGATAGAGAGGGGGGGAAAGGGCATTAGGTCGCTTGAATTTAATGCACCTACTTATTGGGTCAGCATACAGCATTGGGATGGGTGGAGAAGTGTTCCACAATTTGCACAAGTTTTTCACACTAATCTAGCAGGACGTCTTGCCTCACAGGCAAAGTGACTGCTTTGTATTTCAAGGTGTACTATAAGTACAGCAATAAGTTAAAATAGCTAATTTTTTTTTATCTTGAATATACTGTACTTGCAGAAGCTCAGGCAATTTGTGAAGCTCCCAGTGTTACATTGTGAATTCAAATTCCTACAGTAAAACAGAACGGAAGCCTGCCCATACTTCAGAAACATAGTTTAAGTACTATCCTTACTCTTGGAGTATGAGGTCCTGTTGTTCCATAGTTCAAGTCAACAGCACAGCCACATGCCAACAGCACAGCCACACACTTATTTTAACCCAGATCTAAACAGCTGCGAGATCAGTCAGAAAGAAGCCTCACATAGCTATTGCAACAGGTCCTTGCCACAGAGATTGTGGCTGAGATTAATGACAAGCTTCAAGACTACTTTAGGTTTATCAGAGGACTGGCTCAGATAGAGTACTCTACAATTACAGATCTTAACTACACCTTTCAAAGTCTTCTAAGTTCAAGTCAGCAACATCCTCAAAACTTCTCTAGAAAGTCTTTTATTACTAGAGTCTTCCAAGCCAGCTATAGAACTATTCCCACCCTGTATCACCTGTATTACTGTTCCTTGATTAGCAATTTTAGGTTCCTGTGTGACTAAGTTACTTATCAGTTTAGACAACAACCCGTTAACTCCCATTATCTACTACAACTGAATTACAAAAGCACTGATCCTCAAAACAGACTACAAAAATGGCAGGTACCAAATGTGATCTTCACATCTACTACCCTATCTTAGCTCACCAATAGTTGAACCAATCAGTGTGGGATTCGTCTCTCATCAATTTCAGTGAGCTAAGTTCACCATCATGCTTAACTCAGTCATCTTGACAACACCTGCAGTCAATAAAGGGCACACCTGTAGAGGATAGTTTTAACAGACAAATCACTAGCTAGACATGCCGAATATTTTTCATGTTTGAACTTGTAAAACTAATCAAGGTTAATCCCCTCCTCAAAAGCTAAACAGATGGCATATTCCTTATGCCTTGTTCTACAAACACTTGATTTCATGGATAGTGCAGGTTCATTGCAAATTTGAAGAGCTGTACATACTCATTTAGTCAGCTATACAAGTGAAAAGCTGGTGTTCAAAACTAAGTCTCATATTAAATTTCACCTTGTGACACACCAGCCCTTTCAATTTCAAGAGCTACCTGTAACATTTGTTGCTTCTTACTGTTCTCTCACACAGCCCAAACGTTAGCTTAGAATTGGAAAGCTTTAAAAATGTAGAAGTAAAAAGAAAATAAAGATATATATTAGAAGATGAACCACTGGAAAATACTAAGAAGAATTTCAAGGAGCTGCAGGAAGGATTTCTAAACCAATGCCACACAGCATTAAAGCTCTATTAACAGTATGTGAAGAGCACAGTAACTGTGGCAACAATTGAAAAGCAGGGATCTGGAAGCTGCTCCTAAACCCAAGTAGCTTTTCTTCCTATGGAACTCACCTGCCAGAACACAAGCATAGCACTGTGCATGTATCTTCCCAACAAATTCTGCAAGCTTGAACTGTTAAGAACCCCAGTTCAGACAGTATGAGAAAACATGCTTTTCTTGCTGCTGGCATGGAAATGTAAACATTATTCTGACAGCTGTACAGTCTGATGTAAGTGCACAGACAAATGAATTAAAACACAGCCACGCATTACTTTTGCTGAGCTAGAAATATAAGAGTTAATCAGCATTAGACAACTGGAAGAAAGTAACACCGGCAGGGGGGAAAAAGCTCCAGAATTTGTAAAGGTGTTACAAACAAAAAGTGAAAGCTATTAAAATGTAACACTGCGAGCTTCACAAATTGCCTGGGCTTCTGCAAGTACAGTATATTCAAGATAAAAAAACCTCATGCAGTAGCATTTAGGGGAAGATGGTTTTGATCACCTGCAGTTTATTATAATTAACAGTAGTTGGAAGCTGATGCTTGGTATGAAGCTGTAGAACCATTTACAAATCAACACAGCATGAAAAGGGCCACACATCCAATCTAAGGCCATCTAAAATTACTGGTAGTGAAGAAAACTAAGTATAGGCAGATACTAAAAAGGCTGTTACTTCAAGTTCTGTAAGTGTTGTACACTTAAAGTTATAATTATAATTTCCTTTTTCGAAGGCTTTAGTAGGTAAGCACTTCCTAATGAAAATGCTGAACTTCAGATTTTGCAGCAGATTCATTACTTCCTCCTCATAATTTTATACTGATAATTCTCCATCTTCCCATTTCTCTGATGTACATTAAAAACAAAGTCTGGAGAAGTAGTCCTCCATTCTGTCAGCATAGTGAAAAAACATCCAAAGGGCAAAACAGACAGCTACTCTAATAACAAAACCCCTTTTTGTACTCCAGGCACAACAAGCAAGACTTTTTTACTTATTTACATAATGTACTCTATCAGTGAAATATATTAAAAAGCACTTTGTGGCATGCTCTACTTTTTACTTGGAACATAACTCTTAGGTTAATTGTTTAGAGATCACTTCCATGGCATTTTTTACAACACTTTGTTAGATGGGTATTTTCTGTTCTTCCTCATTAAATTAGATAATTCCCCCAAGTTAAGAAAGGCTGCTGTTCTGCTGTTAAAATAATTATTTGCTATTAAAGCAATTATTTTAATAGCAAAGCAGCAGACACTCAATTTGACAGGCTTTTTTTTTGTCACAAAGAAAAAAAAAGCCTTACTCTTCCATCATAAAGCTCACAAAGAGTAACTAAGGTGGTCACCATACAATGCAACTAGAACTGATTCTAGAAGGGCTATAAATACACAAGCTTTAATTATATTTGCTTTCAGTAGCACTGGGGATGCAGGCATAAATTCCCATTCCCACACCCTGCATGTCCATGGGAAGTCTAAAAATACCTGCCTACATCTGAAGTTCTTCAACATCACGAAGAAGCAAAGATACTATCTCACTTCTAAAATTCAGCTTTTAGATATGAGGGAAAGAAAAAAAAACAACAGTTGAATGGTGTATTTAATTAAATATATGTACTTTCATTTAGTTTTGACTAATTTTCTGCTGTTAAAGGAATATGGTTAAATATTTTCTTTAACGTAAAACTGTTTTCTGTAATTCAGTTTAAGTCCCATTTCTTGCATCATTCTTTAGAAGGAAAGCCTGTTGTCCCAATACTGAGATAAGCAGTGTATCAGTGAATATTCAACAAAAATACAGTCTCATTAGGGTTCAGTATTAGTAGTTCTGACACAAGAACAACTTTGTGTGTTCTGCACTTGATCTGACTCCCAGCTTTGATTGAGGCTTCTTCCATTTGTAGATATACATTTCACCCCTTCTAAGGCCTTATGAAAGAAATTTTTAAGTCAGATGTATAGATTTGAGATTACTTCAAAAACTTCATCAGAACCAAAGAAGTACAAATACAGATCAACCTTTGTATTGAGTATTTATCTTAAATAGAACTGGAGTTGTGCTGTTTGGAAACACTTTGCACAGAAACATAGGGAAACTTTATTTTAAATTTAAAAAAAGGATATGAAAACAAATTCATTACCACAGGGGGAACTTAATGGTTACTGATTGCCTCTGCTATACTCAAGGAATGTTTCCAAATTCACATTTTCTGTGCAATCAATGCTTTAATCTAGCAGAACTTCATTGTTCATCATATTTATCCGCATACGTATTGAAGCGATCCAAGTGTTTAAAGACAACAATATAAATATTAGACACATGGAGATACGGAATTACAAATGACAATGTAAATTACATTGATTGAAAAAGCTCATTTAGACAGTATCAGGCATTACACTTTTAGGGTGTGCATGACCCATATTATGATGCAGAACAACTACGTATACAATTTAGTTCCTGCCTTAAAACTACCAGTGTATCTTTCTAATAGTCTCAAAATAGACTCAGTTTGCAAGAAGCCTGAAGCACTACCTGTGAATCTGACTCTCATTCATTAAAAAACTAATTGCTCTCCCACAAGATGGATTTTTAAACACCTAATGCTATTGTGCGTATTAAAAAGGGAGGGGAAGAATGAAAGGCAGGATTACAACTGGAAAATTAAGAGTTTCTGTTGTTCAGTAGACAAATTGAGGAGTTAGTTCAAATAGATGAGCCTGAACACTGAAGAATCAGGTTCCAGAACTCCCCTGGCCTGGATAATGGGAAGGGCAAAATGAAGGTGGGAGGAGGGGAAGAATACGAAGGTGTACGATTTATATTCAGAAACAATAAGGAAGGGGGATGAAACCACAAGTGAAGAAGTGAGCAATAGGACTGGATGGTCTTAAAAACCTTTCCAACGGAATGGATATCAGAAGATTTTTAACGTGTTATGAATATTTGGCTCATTTGGGACAATCATGGTATGTCACTAATATTTACAATATTCTACTACTAATGTCTGGGTTAACACGGTTGTTAGTCTATCTAAAGCAGAGAGATTAATCCTAGAGGGCATTTTCAGTCACCTTTTCAGATCACTTTTCTAGACAGCTTGATGGACAGAAAGAACTGTTGGTCTCCCCTGCCCCTGTGCCTCTCGTTTCTACCTCCTCTCTTGAAGCATTGTAAAAAACATTTTAGTACTTTGCACAAAGTTTAGCTGAAACAAGGGTGGATATGACAAACTGCTTCCCTGGACTACATCATATGAAGAGACACAGCAGCTTTCCCCACCCTCCCTGTTAAAGCTCTGGGCAGAAAAGGAACTCTGGACATGCTTGCTTCTCATTACAGGCAAAATTAAAGAAAAAAATAGTTACAGGTTCTACAGTTCAAGATTTTATCTCTGGTTAGTATTAGTACTTAACTACAATTCTGAAACCTTCAAAATACATGTAATTTCTAGCTAGCAGCTTCTAGATTTTCCTCTATTTAGGATAGTCACCCCATTATTTGCCCTTTAAACCTGATTCAGAAAATTATCTTCCATGAAATCAAACATTTCAGAAACAGATGCTGTACTATAAACTTGTCCCAAGTAGTGTCTGGATGGTTGCAGGCACCCAAGAGCACCAAGTCATTTGTTTTTACCATCTGTTCTATTTCCCAAAGCGATAACTTGTATCTTTTCTTCTTGATTAGGTGGTCTACTCTAGAGCAAACTCTAAATTTAAAATATGCTTGACTTTCCCCTGCCTAAGTTTTTTTTAAAAAAAAAAAGTCACATTTGAACTCATACTTCTTACAGCATTTACAGTCATATTTTTGAAAAGTACTTACTAATTTTTTTATGTCTACACATATCTGTGAAAGGTAACACATTCTGACAGTCTAGTCAACACATCTATCCTACTACTTAAGATACTTTACAAGGCAAATATGATTAAAGAGAATTAAGTCTAAGTGACTTAGACTAACATGTTTTCAAAAACCTTCTGAAATGAAGCTTCCCTTCCCTCTCCTTTGCTTGACACTCTCTCATTTGAACTTTTACTACTGGACAGTCAAGATACATACGCATCAGTTCTCTCTCATTTTTTGTAGTATTTCATTACCTGATCTTCCTCCCCCACCCACCCACCTCAGCCTCTCTTTTGACGTGCAGCGTTCCTGCACTCTTCCCACAAAGCCCTGCTTTTAATTGTGATTCTCAGACAAATGTGCATTTGTCAGAGGCATCTTTTTCTGATTACTCCACCTCCCCCCCCCCATTTTCTAACGTAAAACTGACTGAGTTTATCCTCTATCAAGAATTTATAAGACCTTTTTGTGTAAGTCCTTTGCTTTGTTTAGTAGTATCCACCCCAGAGAAGGATGGCTGATTTACAATCACATTCCACCCACCAGAATGCAAGTAACTTGTACTGCATCATCCTTAAATTACCACTTAGGGTTCAAAACTGAGGTGCAATGATTTATAAGCACTTCACAGTAAACTCTGAGGTGACTATGAACAATCTCAACATCTCCTCCACTCAGTACAAATTTTTTGTGTGTTTTTTGTTTGGGGTTTTTTTTGGGAGGGGAAGATTGTTTTTTTTTTTTTTCTGCTAAGCACCAGCTCCCTATATTATTTTCATACTGTGCACGTTATCAAGTCTTTTGAAACACAAATGACATTTTGTTACAGCTGACACTTTTATATGCATTAATCCCTCAGGATCTTAATTTATGTTTCATAGTACCAGCAGCATTTCTCCAATACTAACAACGTAGTTGTTAGTACTTTCAGTTCTGACACATCCTTTCAGTTTCATTTATCTATTTCCCCATGTAGTTCTGTAAGCAGTCATGTTTCAGACTTGAAGAGATAAGAGTCCTCATACCCCGAAACACAGGGATAGGCATCATTATTGTTACATTACACAGATTAAACTAAAGCATTCAGGACACTATAGCTAAGACACTTCTTTCTACAGATCCACAGCTAATTATAAAAAAAAAAGTAACAAACTTATTTTTAAAGTTGTTAAAGCTCTTCTAAGAAATCTCTCAATTTTTGTTCTGTAATTGTCATTGATCAATTCAGTAGGTCAATTTCTACTACAATAAACTGCCTTTTAGAGAAACAACGATTATGGTAATTGTACATATAAAAATAATGCAAATAACACTTACCATTATATGATGCAATCCATAGTACATCAAAATATCTGCTAAGGTAAAAATGTTTCCTGCAAGGTAGACTTTATCTTCAAGGTGTACATTAAGATCCTAAAAAGGAAAAAGTCATTATACTGCTGTAGTATTGACTTTGTAAGACAAAATATTAAGGCAATTGTTAAAAACAACAGAAAACTTCCTCCTGAGACTATGCATATAAAATAAACACCAGCTTTAATTTGTCCTAACTCAGCAAAAGAGAAAAACATTAAAAGAAGGAAAAAATTCTAAAAAATTACAATATAATAAACGAAAATCTAATCTTTTTTGGCAGCAATAATTCAATAAAATCTAAATGTTGGTCTCTAAAAAAAGTGCTAGCCAGCTTTCTGCTGGCACAAAATTTTTCATAATTCCCATACTTTCCTTCACTCAATTTTTTGTAAATACAAGTTTCTTTTACAAATTAAGGTGACTCCACAGAAATATTTTCAAATCTGTCTTTTCTTGGCTTCAAATGACCGGACCTCAAAAATACTAGAGTTGTGTATTTTTTTTATTAGCACATATGACTCAGAAGCACCACTGTTAGACATTTAACATTTGGTAAGTGGAAAATGGTCAAAGCAGAGCATATTGCTCCTCCAGCAGCACATTCTCCTGTCCTCCAGGACTCACTCAAGGCAGCTAGTCAGCAAAGTTCTGGAACTGCAAATGTGTAAGAACCAAGGAAACAAAAAGGGATACTGAGGAGGGAGACAAATAACATGTTTCAAGCTCAATGCTGGAAACTCTATACCCATCAGCTGATACCATTTGACACTTGCTCTTATTAATGTTGAAATCACCACTAGCAATTCTTAATGACTGCTACTGTCAATTCAGTTGCTATCTAAGTCCACATGAAGAGTGCACGGCTTCAGCATTTTAAGATCATCTCTTTCAACAATTCCATACCAGAAGCTGTAAGGGTGGGTAGTAGAAGGCTTCCATTTAGGTTCAGTGAATAAATATTTCAAATCTGTACTACTGAAAAACCCTTTTTCATGGCTTTTTGTATGAAGTAACTATCTGCTTGAAAATGAGGCTGACAGACTTGCTGTCACTCAAGTGTATCACTTCTGAGAACACAGGCATCACACATCAGCTCTACCTCTTTACCTGTCCTTCCTTTTCTCCACATCTTACCTGCTTACCTCATTTATGCACCTTTCTGCCCCCTAAAGAAAGAAATGTAACAGCAAACAAAATTAGCCACTTAAACCCTGATCCCAGCATATGCAAGCTTTAGTTTTATAGTATTCTTTTCAGAAATGTAGGAAAACATTCCCAGCTTTTCCTTGGATTTAGAAACTCCTGTGCTGGTTGAAGACACTTGTAGCAAATGTACTCCTTTTTCCTCAGAGATCTCCTTAAGTCACCACCTCCCCCTACCCCAGAAACAGAGGTAAGCAGCTTAAACATAATGAACGTGTTGGAAAATGCCCCTAAAAATAATTTTTCAGTCTCAGTTACAGCTTGTTCAATTTTAAGGCAACCTTTTACTTTAGGGGGCAAGAAGAGGGTTAGTAATTACTGAACAATTTAAAAATTACATTTAGCCTTAAGCATACTTAAGTTTTTTGTGGTTCCATAGTTTTACTGATATGGCCTCATCCCACAGTGCATATGTAAAAAAAAAAAGCCAAAACACAAAACTGAAATGTTGAGACTTTAGGACATCTGACCATGCATTTGAATTTGACAAATTTGACTCCATTATGCCACCTTACTATTTCTTTGATAATCTCTTCATGACAGGAGTTCTGTACTTCTGTAACACTGAAACACCCCTATGTCTGCTTCGATTTCTTTCATGAGTGCAAATCAAGGAAATAACCCCTGCATAGCTAAAATTCTGTAAGGTCATCTGCCCCTGGCAGTGAAACTTCTCTTCTTTAGACTGGTTTACTGCCTTGCTCATGTCAGTTAGCTCTCAATTTACTTTAAACATGTAACTACAGTTCTGTGAAATTTCATACACACAACACAAAGGCAAATGCAATTCAAGGAAGAAAAAGCTTGCAGGAAACAAAAAATATCTACAGATGTGTTGACTAGAAAAAAAAAAAATCATAAAATCTGATCATTATTTTTCATTTTGATTACCCAGAAATGCAACGTGCATTATAATGAGAAGTAACATCAGAGAAATTATATCCCCCTGTCTCTCACCCCGTTCTTCGTCTAGGCTATGGAATCAGGATTTTGTAACATAAAAAGTTCATTACCTCTGAAGGTACAATCAACACGCAGTTGTTTCCCTGCTCAAAATGTTGGATTTCTGCATCAAAGTAGTTGTCACGGTCCGACGGCAGCGGTAGCGGGCCACTGGCAGTCAGGATGCTTCCGTGACTTCCTCTCTTATTGAGAGGGATTTTTAAAAGACACCGAGGGCTGCGCGCAGCGTTCGCCTCGCAGAGTTGTATCACAACCTTTGCATTCCTTTTCTTGCCTTTGGCCCTATCAGTAGAACTGACAGGCCTGTTCTTGTCTGTCCTTGAGTAATCAGCAAAAGTCACCTCTGCTGGCTTAAAAGGCATTTTATTTAGTCTTATGTGGGGGGAGAAGACGGACCATTCTCCACATCATGGTAATTCTTAGTTTCATACATCTTCAAGAGGCAGCCTAGTTACTATGCAGAAATATTCATTTGCCCAGTTGTTCAGGACAGATTAATATCATACAAAGAATAAATTTATTCTTGGAATACACTGGCACATGTATACTCAACATATTAATCAATTAAAAAATCCTAAAACTTTAAAGGCAAGGTAAGCCATTACAACGTGAATAATTAATTATCCTGGTTCATCAGATTTTATGAAGTCCATTCACTGAGCAAACAGAATTTGACAAAACCGGTTTAGTCTTTGATAAATTAGCATTAGTTTACAATTCTGTTTTTGAACAAGTATCTTCCTTTCATAAAACACAGATACTCTGATTTCATTTTGTAAGTCAAGCTAATTCAGAAACACCACAGTACAATTTTTTGTCATGTGCACTAGGTACATTCAGTTAATCTTGCCTCATGGGTTACGCTTCCCATAGATTATTATATTATTGGCTAATAGCCAGCTGTTTTAAAATCCCTAAAAGTCAAGGTCTCTTAAGTGACCACGGTATTAAACTGTTCCTGTCCTGGAGAGACTAATGAAAATATGAATACGAAACTGTATTTGAATTTCCGTTACATCCAGGAAATTCAGGTCTGTCAGCTGTCATTTGTATTGTCTTTCACATCCTGAATGTCACTACTTAAACTGACTGCATGTAAACAAACCCACTACTAAATGACTGGAATGGTCTTGGAAGTTGCTTGTAACTGTATGAACTTATTGTTGCAATCCCTCAGGAAACTCCTTCTCAATTTTCACACAGGTATTTAAGGCATAACTGAAGGTTGACGCACGAATACGCATGGAACAACTGTAGCGATTAAAACTCCATTTTCGGGTATATGGGGAAGAAAGCAACACAAAAAAGAGATGCTGCTTTATGAACAAATGGATTATTTTCTTTTGCTTGTTCTGTGGAAAAAATCCAATGCATTGCCCACATCTAGAGTAATAGCTCAACACATCCCATCCACAGCACACTTTTGGCTACCCCACAGTACTGCTCACTATCTCTTAGGTATGCAATCTAGTTTTCTGTAATCTAGTTCAGCCATTAAGGCAACTGAATCCCTCCCAGCAAGTTGAGACAGCAGCTCAGATAAGTAACAGTTGCTTCTTACAAGGACTCAATAGCTAAAAACAGATCTAATGACACTCTGATTTTGTCTTGTATATTTTGTCCACAACACCACACTGCTGGTGTATGTAGTAGAGAAGCACATTCTTTCAGTCAGCAATATTCTTGAGGTCATTTATGCCCTAAATGCCTTTATATCATCACACCATGCAAAGACAAAGAGCTGAGCACTCTCAAATGCCTCAGGGAAGCCTCTGAAAATGCAGAACCCAAGAAAGGCAGAACTGCACTGTTGGGGCATAGTTGTATTTTTAATTCTAATACAAGACTTTTCTGTCTAATTGGCAAACTATGAGCTAAACTTGATCTGGAAGGATATTAAATTCAGCATACTCAGTTTCCTGTAAAAGACAGAAAACAAATAATCAAAAGATGTTGCTAAAGTAATCAAAATTCAATCTTTTCCACACAAAAATATCCTGGTGCTAACAGAACAGGGAGAGAAGTGAACACGGAAATTTGAGGTTTAAAAAAAGCTTCCTAGACAAGCTTGCCAAAGTGGGTAGGCATCCCATTTAGAAGTCTGTCAGAAAACAGTACACAAGAACTGTGGATTAACAGCATGGACATTTGTGGAACCATTAACATTTCAAACAGGCACATTAAATAAGAATTGCTGCGCTCTCATTCAGATTTCTAATTGGATTGAATGATTACAGCCAGACAGCATAGGAAATTGGGCCAAAACTAGTTGAAATCATGGAACATTTTTTGTATGAGACACTGAAAGTAGTACACAAAAAATCCTGATAATACTTGTCCTTCAGAGACTACATTTTTGTGGAAGCTTTTCCATAAATTCAAGTACAAACTTGCAGCTATTTAGAGTATGCCTCTGAAGATGGGGTGAAGAGGAAGAACCCTCAAGTTTTGAATACCTAAAATTGACAAAGCAGAGGCATTAAAATCTCCTGAATGGAATTCATTAACATCTAAGTAGACATTTAATGGCACACGTGTTTCAAAAAGGTTCTCACACCTTTCCCAGAAAGGTAGAAAGCCTCCTAGTTATCAAGCACAACTCCTCAGTAATTTTCAGATTTTTTTTCCTATGCAGCCTCATTTACTAAGAACCAAACATTAAAGAAGTAAAGGAAAATGCTGTCACCCTGTAGATAAGAAAGTTAACATAATGCATTTGATGTTATGTTATCACTGGTACTGACAACCATAATTTCTACGTATCTGCTAAGTAACAGTCCAGAGGCATTGCTCCCATTTATTTTGTCCAATACAGGAACATGAAGCAAAGTTAGACAAAACTCGAAGAGCATTTTCATTGGCCAGTTCTGAACAGTGTGGCAGTTGCTCTGAATGAATATAAAAAACATGGTTGAGATGGTCCAACCACTTCATGTAGTTTTTATGCCGAGTAACAGCTTTAGTCAACACATCAGTCAGAACAATTTAAGAACCTATTTTCCTAAGGCCAACGGAAAAACCTTACTGCTCAAATTAACAAATATTAAACTAGTTATTTACTGACATTTTTCAGAACCACATCGCCTCAGTTAATGGTTAAACAGAAGCAGCCTAAAGTTTACAGCAGAAGTGACTGAACTGTTTTTGGCACGGCTTATTATAAATTGTGGCTCTAGGCTGCAACTGTCCCAAGACTGCCATTGTGTATTCCAGACACGTTGTAAAACTACAACCTCAGACTTGCCTTCCTATTTTAGTTTTTCTTTTTTTTCACCCATACTCCCTTTTGGCACAATATACTTTAATGGTAGGCTGCCTCTTTTTCTGATTAATCATAGTAGCAAGAGAACCAATTAAAAAAAAAATCTTAATTGCTATGCTATGAAATTATTAGTGCTGGAGCAATTCCACAGCAGCCCTGTGTCAAAATAAATTCTGGCTATTCAACATCTGCTAAGAAAAAAAATAACCTATAGGGGTGTTTTAACGGGGTAATACCTATTAGAGTAAACCTAAAGGCAGAAATTCTCCCTCAAATGACACTGACTCTCTCAGTAAGGAAATTTTGCTTTTTTTGGAAACACTTGATTTATCTACATACTTGTATTTCAGTATATTGTCTTTTCCACACTGCCAATGTTGCCAAGAATAAAATTAGAAGACATACCAGCTACAGCATAAAACCATCATATCTCTGTCTCTGGTTCTAATACTCAAGTGCAGTTCTGTAAACTCACTGTGTGTGCTGACAAAGCAGGAATCATCACTTAAGCCATCCACAGCAAATGTATCTGCTGTAACAATAAAGAAAACCTGCTTTTGGTTTTTATATGATAGAAGAGCAAGTAAGCTAGTTATTTAATCTCATATGGTCTTCTCAGTTTGGGAGAGAACAGAAGGCTAACAAGTTTGTTTGAAAAACAACCAAACTATAAAATACTTATAATAAAGGGTTGGTTTTTTTTAGACAACACAAACTGCTTAGGGTGACTTAATCATACTAACTGTTCAAAGTACAGCTAAACTTGAAGTTAAACCATGATTAGTCAATGCCTCCTTCCATCAAGTTCTGAAAATCCCAAAGACAGTTTTTGTGCAGTATCTGCAGTGACCCTGACAACTGTAAAGGTTCAGATAGCATTTGCACATAGAAAGTAAGACCAGAGATGTTACAAAAAGAAAAGCAATGTAAACAAACTCCAGCTTAACCAATGCAAGGTATTCTACAGATACAATGTGATCAAGATAATTCGGATTATCTGGAGTGTGAGAGAAACGTATACTCCATGCCAATAGTATCCTGGGATGCATTAAGAACAGTGTGTCCAGCAGGTTGAGGGAAGTTCTCCTCCCCCTCTACCCTGTCTCACTAAGACCACATCTGGAGTATTGTGTCCAGTTCTGGGCTCCCCAGTTCAAGAGGGACAGGGACATGCTGGAAAGAGTCCAACCAATGCTACAAGGATGATTAAGGGACTGGAACATCTGTCATATGAGGAAAGGCTGAAAGACCTGGGGCTGTTTAGTCTTAAGAAGACTGACACCAGACCTTATTAATGTCTATAAATACCTGAAGAATGGATGTCAAGAATGGGCCAGTCTCTTTTCAGTGGTGCACTCCCTGTGATAGGACAAGGGGAAATGGCACCAAGTTACAACACAGGAAGTTCGACCTCAACAGGAGGAAAAACTTCTTTATTGTGAGGGTGACAAAGCACTGGAACAGGCTCCGCAGAGAGGTTGTGGAGTCTCCTTCTCTGGAGACTTTCAAGACCCATCTGGATGCGTTCCTGTGTGATTTGCCCTAGGTGTTTCTGCTGCAGCAGGGGGGTTGGACTCGATGATCTTCAGAGGTCCCCTCATACCCCTATGATTCTAGGCTTTCACCAAGTTGATCCTTGTAAAGCAGGCATGATATTCCAAGTCCTCAAGATCAAGGAGGCTGTCAGTTTGGAAAGGACAACAGATCACCTACAAGATTTTGCTTTGCACTGTTTTAAGGTGCAAGATTTTCCTTGATTTTAAGTAACACAACTTGTTAATCCCTGAACGCTGCTTCAGTTTATCTTTGGTTTCTGCAATACTTCTAGTTGACTCAGGCTCGCCACACCTAACTAAAGTCAGAAGTATTATTTAAGACTTTGCTAGCCTCAAGTAAAGTCAACCTACCTAATACCTCGCAGCTCATAAAGCTTCTTCTAAACCCAGACTCTCCAGTTGCATTGCACATTGCATAATTTCCATCTAAAACACACTTTTAAAATTAGAAGAAATAGGCACCTTAACAATTGATTGGATTTCACTGCTGTTTCATACATACTTAGTAAACAGAGAACTTAGCACTTCAGTGTAAGCAAATCTTCGCTTCAAGCTCTGTTCCCACAAGACTGTAGAAGTACTAATTACCAGTCACAAGGAGTAAGAAGGAAAATAGAGTTAGTTTTCCTATTTACTCCCTGCCATCTGGTGGCTCAAATACCAGGGTGACCTTTGAGATTCTCTTTTCTGCTTCCACCTGTTTAAGAGGAAGCAAGCTTCAGACTACAGAAAAAGTTTAATACAGTATACCAAAGCCTCCATACAAAGTAGCCTGATGTGAAGGGCATTTTTGCAGAGGTTCCTTCGCAATTTCACTTTACACATGCAATTCTGTCCATTAAGTCCTTCTGGTATCAACACAAATAACCACAATATCAAGTATGGTCTGTATTCCATAATTACCAAATAAATAAGAACAGCTCTTAAAACAATCAGAGCAGCGTTATCTTGAAATACAACACCAACTTGTTTATAACTGAGGCTTGATGAAGACAGTAAGATACTGGTGTCTTACACAGCTAATAAGAGACCAGGCAGCTGAACAAACTAAACCACCTGGAACACTCTGGGCAGTTAACAGCATTACAGCCATTAAAACACTAAGATCTCTGCTTCACCTATTTTACAGTTTAAACTCTTCCTCCTCCTCTTTCAGGTTGTTGGGGTATGTTTGTCAACAAAAATTAATGAAAGCACAATAAAAGACAGTGCTTAAAGATACTGTCAAATCTTTAGTGTTTGCTCAGTTTCACTAAATGGTTGCTCATACACACATTATTACTGTAATCTTCTAGTCAGTCCAAAATTGAGTGGCACTCCTTACCTTCAGAATTATTCTGGTATCTTCTTTACTAGAGCCTCCATCTACACGAGTCACTCTGTATTCCAACCACTGCTGAACAACAGCTTTCTCTTCTGCCGTACTTCCAAGCAGTTGGTCTTTCTTAGCTTGTTTAACTAGGTGGGCAGCTATGGTCATTAATCCTGTCAGACCAGGACCACTGTTTGTTTGAAGAACGGGAACCTAGAAGGGGAAACGAAAGTGTAATACTAAACAACTAATTCAAAAAGTGTTCTCTATAAGAACAGCTATTGTTTTTTTATAGCTCCTCAAAAGATCTTTAAAACAATGTATAAGAATTTGGAAGTACTCATAGTAAAAGTAGTAATATTAATGAAAAGTGTATGTACTGTCTTTACTCGTTGAGGTGGTTTATTTTCAGTTTTTCAAGAAGCAGTGTATTTAACACATGCATGCAGACAAACCTGGACACCTTCAGCTAAAATTCTGCCAATATTAGCAAGAAATAGCATTGCTCGTTCTAACATTGGCTGAAATCTTACTAACTCTTAACTCATTTTCACATTCAGGACTCTGACTCAAGATTATAAAGTTAGTAGCATCAAATTTCTCTCTAAGCAGACCGCAGTAGCCAGAATTACTGAAATGGTTATTCAGGCTTACTGTTCTATTCCCAAATGTTCTGACAGAAATCAGTAGTTCACTGGTATCAATACACCTCAAATTTTAATCATGTCATTGTTAGTGACATTAATGCTTGTTAAACGGTGGGAAAGGACATTGCACCACTACGAGTCAGAAATGAATGAACTGAAGCTCATCACAACAGACTAGAGTCCATTCAGTCATTTATTACATCAAATAATAGAAGAGAAAGTGACTAAAATGCAATACTTGTTTTTTTTTTTTAAATATCTGACCACACAGAGGAGCCCATCTGTGTTAAAATTTAATTAACATAAGGTGCAAGGCAAAAGCATAATATTCCTTTGCAGTTGTACCAAGAGTCTTTGACTACTTTTCCACCAAAAAGGCAGTCAGAATATATAGGGACAGATCTAGTTCCTGTTTTTCAGACTTATGCTTTACAGTAGTAGCACTGAAATAGCAGCTGGAATGTTAAACAACAAAGAAAGCTTTTCCAACCAAAGAATGCATTTATTGATATTCAGAAGTCTAATCATAAACAGTAAATAAAGCCAAGAAAAAAACGACACAAAAACATACACAACTCCACAGCCTCCTTTCTCTGTTGTCTTTCTCTGAGAATCACGTAAAGGCCCTCATACACCTGTGACATGCTCAGTGTCACATTACATTTATCGTGCTTTAAACCATGGAACCTAATGTTTCCGTACGGACTTCAAAACGTCAAAACACCCACTTCAAATGAGCAAAATATTTAAGAGCAACATTTATTCACAAGAGATGAGTTTCTGATATTAAAATCGGGTCTTTTTTTTTTTTTTTTTTTTTTTTTTTACATAATTCAACCACACCAGCACAGATATGACTGCACTGGCACCACAAAACCGCAGGAAGAAGGAGAGTAGTGTGAGAACAAATCCATTTTAAGACACCCCTTCAACGACACATGATAACCTTTCCACAGGAAGAGGTGTCCAGAACCTGCGAGTATGCAACGAGACCCTACAGCCACAACTTCAAACGGGTGGTGAAGGAAGGGACTGAGGGCGAAAAGGTGACGCCTCCTGCTCAAGAAGAAGGCTGCTCAGGGACGCGCAGCTGAGGCCGAGACACGGCGCGCCCGCCCCGGAGACGGGAGCTGGGGGACCCCTAGTCACATCGCACCGGTGCTGGGCGAATCGTCGCACGTGGGGAGGGCGCGGGGCCGGACCAGGGAGGCAGGAGGGAAGCGGCGAGGTAAGAAGCCGCTGGGGAAGGGGGATCTGTGGAGGCCCGCCCGCCCGCCCGCGCGCGCCGCTGCCCGCCCTCAGCCCCTCCTCGCTCCCTTCACCTTCCGCTCCCCCTGGACGCCGTACTTGTTCCCTTTCGGCAGGCCCAGCAACTTCTCCAGTAGAGCCAGCTCGCCCGGGCCCGGCCCCAGCCGCGCGGCGCCTGCCATCTTTAGCGAGGGAGCACCTGGAAGGGAAGGGCAACCACAGCCACACCTCACAACAACCGCCGATCCCATTGGAAGGCAGCCCACACAGAGCCAAAGGAAGAGTCACTGCTATTGGCCGGGTGGGGCCGGTTAGCAAATCAGACGCGTGGCGCAGCCAACGCATGCGCTGTGCCGGGCTTTGCTTGGCAACCCCTCGGGGGCGGGGGAAGAGCGGCGGATGGCTAAGGGCGCAAGCGCAGACGGACATTGCCCCGCCCACACGGCAGTTTGCGCCAGTGCGCGCAGGGGCTGCGCACAAGGGGACTAAATCACGGCCGGGGTGCGGTCTCAGCCGGAGAGCGGGAATCGGGCCGGGGCCGCTGACTGGGGCAGCAGCATCGGCCGTGGTTCGGGCAGCGGCTCCCGGCTCCCGCCAGGCAGGAGAGTGAGGAAACATCGGCGCGATGGGCTCCCCGGCCCTCTACGGCCGGGGCCCCGGCAGCCGAGCAGCCCCGCGGCCTCCCCAGAACAAGGCGCTCCGCGGCCCGCGCCCGCCGGGCGGTCCTGCCAGAGTCGGTTCATGACCGGCTGGGGACAGCTTCCCTTTCCAGCGGAAGTAACGGCTGCTTCCTTCCCGCAAAGGGGCCAGGTCTGTCGATGGGCTTGTCTCCCTGTGCTTCTGACAGAGCAAGTGAAAGGAGCGCATGAAATGTCCTCGGTGCGCAGCCTTACCGCCTGGCCCTGGGGTCTCTGGGTTGCTGGAGGCGTGCAGGGGACACCCGGCACCCCGGGGCCCCCACTCTCGGCCTCCTGGCCTGCCTGGTGCCCCGCTGCCGCTGCGGGCCTCTTGGTTCTATGGATCGGTTAGTGCCGTTGCAGTGTACTGTCTTGTGGTGCACCTGGGGGATACCGTCAGGTTAAACAGACCTTCTCTCCTTTCGCCCATGTCTGTTAGAAAACAAGCCTGAGGAGGTTACTCTGCTTATCCAGCCGTTTACCAGTCCAGCCTTCCTCCACCCCGTAAACTTTGAACTTGTTGACAAAGTATAGCCAAATTTAGCAGAGAAGCTGAAGTTTCAGAGAGCTACGTTACTAGAGATTCTGTGAAGGAAGATCACATGGAACTGAGCCAGTACACGTGCCGATCGAGGGCATCAAAGGAAGAGGAGGCATAGAAGTAGGGCTAAGAAACGCATGTTGACAATAGTAGTGAAGTTAAGAGACAATAAACACAAAATCTGAGCTGGCCATGCAATAGCCTGGTTTAACTGCAAGTTGGTGTACTTGACGTTTGTTAAAGACACTATTTAACCACGCTCCTAATTGAAGATACTCTGCTGTGGATGTCATACCTGTACGTCTGATCATATATGTTAGAAATTAAAACAATTTTAGATTGGCAGGTCTGTTTCTGCAGAATATCAAAGTGCAATTATTGATAAAAGACTATTACATACCAAACTGGCATTTTTACTAAAAACAGCAAGTTAATCTTGTCCTGCTACTGAGTTTATAAATACAGACTCAGGGCTATCACTGCGTTAGTAATTTTAAATAAGATGATCCTGACAAATGTCCTGTTTTTTTAATGAAACATTTTGCTTTGATACAAGGTGACATTTAGATGTGTACCTTCTGTTGCAGAAAAAGTCTGAAAGTGGCCATAAAACCGTTCTCTGAGTGGGGAGCAATTCTGAAATCATGAGTGGATTTTTAAGCTTTTGCAGGAATTTGTCTGATCTTTTATGTTAACATCTGCAAAGCTCTTCGTTAAAAAAATATACAAATTTCACTGCTTCGAAAATGGCATTGCTCTTTGCAAAGTTCTTTTAATTTTTCAGCTCCCTTCCTGCAGTAATATTCCAACTGTGTTCCAGGGTGACAAGGGTCAAGGAATGATCTAAAACTGTACAGAAAGCCTTCATTTTCAGTGGAGGAACTGAGAGAAATGTTTTGTCGTTTTTTAAAAAAGCTAGTGGATTATTTCATTATTGAAAGATTTCACTTTCAGTAATGAACCATCTATCAGTAAATATCTACTCACATTTACGGGTTTTTCATATATTTGTATTTTTTAAATGGCTTGGAAACTGGAATGTGAGACATTGTATGAGTGTGAAATATTAGCACCCATGGATTGAAATATCTATCAGTAACAATAAAAATAGGGTTACAATTTCAGACGAAAAGCTAAAGCTTTTGTTGGAGGGGCTTTCCTCCCACCTCAAACTTGTAAAGACCTTGGAAGGGGAAACTTTCTAAATTAGGTGGAGGAGACTAACTGTCGACGGTGGCGTAGCTGTTTTCCCTTGATAATAGTTTAGCAGTGCCTCTCCCTTTCTTCTGTGCACAGTTCTTCCCACATTCCATTAGGTGGAGCTTTGTGACTAAGACTGCAGAAGAAACTTACTTCAAAGCGCAAGTAATTCACCACGGAATGGCTGGGGGAGGAGGCGAACGAAGCCTACTTTGCTTAGAGGTATCAGTGTCCTATGCGCAAGCTCGGTAGGCAAAAATCTGAATCGAGACCCTCACACACAGGGAAAATAACTTGAAAAATCGATTGTGTCAAACAGAGGGCTGCTCTAATCTGCTGTTATCATAGTCAAGTTCCAAATCTGAAATACCTTAGGTTATAAATTAAATGTCAAATATAATTAATTTGGCACTTGAAACATGAAGTGGATGACTGTCCTTTAGAGAAAGCCTGACAGCTTTATGTATGTCACATTGGTATCTGTTAAAAAGAGCTTTACATGCCAGATAATCCTTGTGTGAATCATATTGCTGTTAGCTGTACCAGAATTTTGTCAATGTAATAAGTCTCAGAACAGTTTTCCCCTTAATTGTCTGACACTTTGGCAAGACAATATAAATCAAGTGTCATCTGCCTCATCTGTGCAAAATAATGGTTTTATCATACATCAAATAGGCAATTTATTTCTTAGTCATCACTGGAGAAGTTAGTGTTGAAAATTTACATACAAATCTATATTTTATACGAATGGGGAGTATTTTCTGCTCTGTGCCTTGGACCCAGAACAGTTACAATTGGAATCCACTTTTCCTTCTACCTTCTTAAATTCAGCAGCAGCGGCTGTAGTCCTGCAGTACCCTTCCACAGGGAGGTCCAGGTTATAGCTGGGGGTGCTGCTCCTTCCCTAGCCCACTGCCCCAATGCATGGAGACCCCCTCTTCCACACCCTGCCCTCCTTGCCCTAAGCCAGAAGCAGAGGTCTCCATTATTTTGCATGTTGTGTCCCTGCTTTGCACAATGAACTACACTAGCCTTAATGCTTATTTATTCACAGGTACCCCTGGGGAAGAGGAGAAGGCAGGTTTGCCCAATGGACACTTTTCTACACTTGTTGAAATAAAATATCAATGAACTAGATTATTTCCCTCTAATAGGACCAGTGGGAGCTTCCTAATCCAGAACTCATAAAAATTCCCCCAGCAAAGATTTAATAGCAGAGTGCTGTAGGAAGGTTTTGTTGCTGTAGTTCCACAAGTAATTTTTAAATGCATGTAACAAACTGACAAAATGTTTGTGACTGATCTGCTTTATCCTGCCTGATCTGCAGCCTGTGTGAGCAGAGCTATTCCTTTAGCTTAAAAGCAAGTAAAAGAAGCTGAGACCTTGGCTGCTGTTACCCCGCTCATTGAAATGAGGGGAATGTGTGCAGTCAGACTAAAAGATCCAGACTTTTTCCTCGTCCCTGTGGTAGCTGAATGAAGCAAAGATGAAATGGGTTTGTTGTTTGTTTTTTTTTTTCAAATTTTTAAGTTCTCTTGGAAAATCAACACACAAAAAGATAGATTCTTGTATCAGCCATCTCTCCTCAGCTTCAGCTTCCCTTTTCTTCTACTCATCTCCATGCTGTACAACAACATGAACCCCAGGTCCATGTTAAAATTTAGCCGTTCTTCTATGTGTCAGGCAGAAAACAACTTAACTCAAAAGCAGTATTTTAAACCTAAGAGGCACGACAGTTTTATCTTTTTGTCTCATTTCCACTAGGTTACACTGACAAAAGGACTTCTAGTTAGAAGCCTTCCTGCAGGCTCGTCTCAGAGATGTTAGTGTCCCAGCAGCCAGCAGCTGATTTTAGCCTAAGTGCATATTGAAGGAAACAGGGAAGGGAAAGTTGCCATGATATTACTGCTACGATTGTGCTGACACCAAAAGTAGGGCAAGGGAGGCGTGTCATACTCCTGAAAACACTGATCTCATGCACATGTATGTCTTAATTTAGCAAAATAAGCTTATGTATATATTCATTGAATTTGGAGCGACAACAGTATTCATCACTGACTTTTACAAAATTGAATTAATTATTTTTCTTTTCTGTTTCATGGAAGATGACTGCAAGTCACAGCACTGCCCAGGCATTACAGTGATTTAAGGACTCATCTGAGTTGCAAGGCAGTGCTAGATCCACAGGCAGGGTAGCTGCATTACTGCACTGCTGCATGAAAGCTAATTACCTGGGTAGGAGGCAATTAGCTCTGCACTGCTGTGCTTGTTTTTAATGTGTTCCCAGAGCTGACACGGCTGTTCATAGCTCAGAGTTCCCTGAGCTTTGTTTGTTATAGGTGTGTCTGTGTTTGGATCTCAAAAGCATCATGACTTGGTTTTGAAATTAAAAAAATGTTGAACATGGGTGTGAGTTTGGGTTTGATAAATCCAAAATAATTTTGATTATTTTCCATGGACTTGGAGACCAATCAGCAAAGGGTGTGTATGTGTTCATAGAAGTATGTATCTATAAAAACCATCTCACTGATGTTCCTTCAAAGTGTTTTTTGTCAGAAAGCCCAGGTAACTTTATTGTTCAATGAAAAAGAGTCCACTCCTAGGAAATGGTTGTCACAAATTCTATTTCCCTGAGACAAGAAAATGTGGACCTGCATGGAAAATTTACGGAGAGGTTTGTTGCAGCATATGCTGTCAGTAACCTGCCATGTTAGTCCAGAGGAATTCTGCTCTTTGTTCTCCAGCTGTGCTGAGCTGGAAATATGTCCTGAGCATACACTAGATGGCAGGAGGTTCAGGAAACTAGCCTTGTCCATTCATCACAAAGCCTCCTCCTCTCCAGCCTCCAAAAGATCAATTGGTCTTCCTCAGGCCTACACAAAAGCACCTTTGGCTCCCTGTACTGGATATGAGTATGCAGTCAGTGGACTGGAAGCTGATCTAGCCCTCTGCCCAGAAGATGCTAGGCCACGCTGTCGCCAACTGATTTGCTTCTGCCTTCTAGCCGACAAGGAGAAGATGCTTGATCAGTAACAGCTCGATCAGTAGCAGCTGTTGTTGAGAATAAGGCTTGTGTTAGAGAAGTGGATGTGTTAAAGAAGCGCTGTCAGCACCTGAGGCAGGCTCTGATAGCTTGTCTTCAACAGTAGGCTCTTGTATTTGCCCTGCAGGAGATGATGGCAGCTTGTCGCAAAATTTTTGTAGCAGAATATCTTTCCAATGCTCTGTGTTTGCCCCAGGATGAAAGATGCCCTCAACGTTGCCCTTAAAGTGGAGATCTTGTTGTGATGCCAGCATGCACAGCCTTGAATACATCAGTGCATACTGTAGGATCCTTTGGGAGCTGTCGTGACACAAGGTCAAATTCAGCCCTCCTATAAACTGGTGTGGTGCCCGCTTGACCCACAGCTCTGTCAGTGTCACAGAAATGCTGTCAGCTTTCACCTCTCCTGATGTCCTTGAGGAAAGGATGGATCTGAAAGGAGATGTCACATCACTAACAGATTATACTAATGTCATAGGTGAGTCTCACTGGGCTCTGAGAGTAAAACCACATTTTAAAAATGGTCTTTCCAATAGTTATTTTTTTCCACTAGTGATATTCGTAGGAATGCCATGAGTGCTCATCAATGGCTTTTTTTTCTCAAACAAAAAGTTTCCTCAGTGTTGAGTTGCAATCAGATGCATTTAAGATTCCTGTTGTGGTATGTGAATTCCTGAACTGGTGCACCTATTTTGATTTTAATTGTCAATTAATTTCCAGATTTTAAGGACACAACTACTCTACAGTCAGACTCATGATAATGTAGCGCAAATTAGCACCAATCAGCACAAATAAAACAAACCTATACTGAGGATTTTAGGGAGTTGGCTTTATCTGTTGCAGGGCTGGAACACTTCCATAGAAGCAAGATAGTTTTTGCTGCCAGTGCATCTAAATCACAGAATCACAGAATGTCCCTGGCCGGAAGAGACCTCCAAGATCATCCAGTCCAGCCTTAGACCTAACACTGCAAGCTCACCACTAAACCATGTCCCTAAGCACCAGGTCCACATGCTGTTTAAATGCCTCCAGAGATGGTGACTCCAACACTACCCTGGGCAATTTATTCCAATACCTGACAACCCTTTCAGTGAAAAAATGCTTCCTAATTTCTAACCTAAACCTCCCCTGGTGCAGCTTGCATCCATTCCCTCTGGTCCTATCACACATCACCAGGGGAAAGAGGCTGTCCCCCTCACCACTCCAGCCTTTCAGGTAGCTGTAAAGAGCAATGAGCTCAGCCTCCCCTCAGCCTCCTCTTCTCCAGACTGAACAACCCCAGCTCCCTCAGCTGCTCCTCCCAGGGCTTGTGCTCTAGGCCCTTCACAAGCCTTGCTGCCCTTTTTTGGACATGCTCCAACACTTCTATGTCCTTCTTATAGTGAAGAGCCCAGAACTAAACACAATATACAAGGTGTGGCCTCACCAGCACCGAATACATGGGGACGATGACCTCCCTATTCCTGCTGGTCACAGTGTTCCTAATACAAGCCAGGATGCCATTGGCCCTCTTAGCCACCTGCACACACTGCTGACTCATATCTAGTCAACTGTCAATCAATACTCCCCAGTCCTTTTCCAACCTGCAGCTTTCCAACCACACATCACCAAGTCTGTAACTTACCATGGGGTTGTTATGACCCAAGTGCAGGACCTGGCACTTGGCCTTGTTGAACCCCATACAGTTAACCTTGGCCCACTGATCTAACCTGTCTAGGTCCTGCTGTAGAGCTTCCCTAACCTCTAGCATGTCAACACACCCACTTAGCTTGGTGTTGTCTGCAAACTTACTGAGGGTGCACTCAATCCCCTCATCCAGGTCGTTAATAAAGATATTAAAGAGAACAGGCCCTAGTACTGAACCCTGGGGAACACCACTTGTGACCGGACGCCAGCCAGATCTAACTCTGTTAACTACCATTCTTTGGGCCCGGCCATCCAACCAGTTTTTAATCCAGTGCACAGTGTATTTATCCAAGCCCAGCACCACAGGTTTCTGAAGGAGAATGCTATGGGAGACAGTGTCAAAGGCTTTACTAAAGTCCAGATGGACAATGTCCACAGCTCTTCCCTCATCCACCAGGTGGGTCACCTTGTTGTAGAAGGAGATCAGGTTAGTCAGGTAGGACCTGCCTTTTGTAAACCTACTCAGCACATCTCACAGATAGCAAATCATGAAAAAACTGCTTTTTTTTTTAGACTTTTCTCAGAGTAAACTACTGCTTGTCTCTCTGTATCAGTTGAGAATTATGGAGAAGTAGATGCTCGTGTAGCTTCAATTGCCTTATTCACCCAGTCAGCTAGTAAAATAGTTCGGACTCTCAAGAAAACCAATGGGAAAATCTCAATTTGAATAAACAGACATAATTAGAAACTAGGAAGTTTAAATTTTGGTTTATAAGTGGCTCTAAATACAGTGGTCTTTTGAATTTCAGACAGATTCATATTATGGCGGGTTAAAGCCACACTTGGATGCTGTACTATTGCACTGTGTGCAGTTTTGCATAACTAATTGCCAATCCCAGCAGCTCCTCTGCTCCCCCTTTTATTCCATCTTTCTGCACTGACTACACAGTTATGCAAAGTTGTTCAAGGAAATGCCTTCTTTTGTAGGCATGAAATAACAATACTGACAGTGCTCCAAGGGTGGGTATTTCCTTTATCGCTCTGTATTGGATGCATCGTGGTTATTAATTGTTGTGAGAGGATTCTGCCTCTACCTTTATGCTTCTCTCCCAGATGAAAAAGCCTTTATGGCCTTCGGTATTGCAACTTGTAGCATTTAGAGAATGCAGTAGTTAAATCAGTAACAAAAAGGAGGAATCAGTCTTCAGTTGTTGCTAATCTAACCATCTGACACTTCCTAGAGTATCAGTACATTTTCTCTAGTAGGACAGGAATGATCAAATACTACACACAAGCACATTTTTCTTTTGATTTTTTTGAGTCAATGAGGAGCTACTCAATAAAACTAGGAAATGTTGCAGAACAGAAAATGGAGAGAAAAGTAATACAGACTTGAGGCAGCGAATAGGCAGGTGTATCTATCCAGACATAAACATCAGAAGTGTCCTCCACTGAGTGGCAGCCAGCCTCAAAGGAAAGCTTAGGAACCCTTTCTCCTGCCAATGTGGTTTGAGACAAGTTGCATGAAGACAACAGGAGCAAACATCAGGACGCAACCAGACAAATTAAAATATGGAGCAAATGACTCACCATAGTTTGAGTTGTCTTTTGCATACATGCAATCAGAAGGTTAATCTGCAGCAAAGCCCCTTGAAGGCAGTACTGCTAGTGCAAATAAATGTTACATTCCTTCATTTATTTTTTTCTTTTCTATACTCAGTCTCTTTCAGCTTTTAATTGCTGGAGACATGAATCTACAAAGTAAGCAAACATATTGAAAATATAAAATTGGAATGAAAGCAGTATTGTATAAAACTTTTTAAATGCATTTTTTTCCATTAAAGCAACTATCTTACAGATAAAATATGTTTGGAATATGTTATAGACCCAGACCAACATAAACTCTGCCTTTGTGAGAAGAAATTTACATTTAGCTTTTAGCAAGTGTATTTGTTTTACATTAGCACATACATCACCCAAAGAAAATCTGTATCAGCGTAGAGATGTCACATGATGCTTTGCTACTAAGACAAGTGCTGCTTGACCCAGAAATGCAGAATGACTTGCACACCAAGCTTATGAGTTTAAGAACTTTAGGTTATGTTGCTCCGTAACCCAGGAATTTGGTAATGGATCGTAGAATCATAGAATATTAGGGGTTGGAAGGGACCTCTAGAGATCATCTAGTCCAATCCTCCTGCCAGGGCAGGATCACCTAGGGCAGGCCACACAGGAACTCATCCAGGTGGGTTTTGAAAGTCTCCAGAGAAGGAGACTCCACAATGCCTCTGGGCAGCCTGTTCCAGTGCTCCATCATCCTCTAGAAATAGGTTATCCTGTCCTCCAACACCTCTGCAAAATCACACAGTTCCTACTTTTTCTAATTAAAAAAAAATAATTTATGTTTTTGTAATGAACTTCCTTCCTTTCCCCTGTTGCTTCCTACTGTGATCTTCAGCCTTGCTTCATATCTTCACTCAAAACTTCTCAAATCTGTACCTGAAAATGTGGCTTTTTTTCCCTTTTATTTTCTTTTTTTTTTCAATCAACTGTTCATTTGCTGCTGTGTTTTGGAAAGCATTTTGTGGAGCTGAGGAGCGAGGCTCATGTGGTGAGTATTTGAATTGATTACAGCAAGGAAGTATAACACAAAAGAAGAAGGTTGTGATTATAAGCTGATCGGAGTTGTTCAACACACCAGTGACATTGTGAAAAACCTGGTTTAGAATTATTGGAGCCCACAGTCTGGGGGACTGTAATTGGGTTTTACTTCACAGGAGCTCACAGAGGCTTAGACAATAGTTTATAAAATATACACAGAGATCAAAGTGGTTTGAAATTCAGACTGATTTTCTTTTTCTTTTTCTTTTCTTTTCTTTTCTTTTCTTTTCTTTTCTTTTCTTTTCTTTTCTTTTCTTTTCTTTTCTTTTCTTTTCTTTTCTTTTCTTTTCTTTTCTTTTCTTTTCTTTTCTTTTCTTTTCTTTTCTTTTCTTTTCTTTTCTTTTCTTTTCTTTTCTTTTCTTTTCTCTTCTCTTCTCTTCTCTTCTCTTTCTCTTTTTTCTTTTTCGTGTGGGAAAAATTAATAAACTCTCAAAACACTTTCATTTAAGACCAGTTCCTGCCAGCAAGGGAAATTTAATCCACTCAAGCCACCAAATCATTGAGTACAGTTATTCATTAAAGTAATCAATCAGTGGAAATAGGTTTTTCTTTTTATATATTAAATGGCAAAAATGATGAGTTCATAAAAATGTCAAGAAATTTTCATCTGTGCTATCTCTTTTCTTAGGTCAGCTGTCTTCAAATGTATTATCCCATTTGTGGGAATCTTACTTATTCTGTTTTTCTTGTAGAAAGCTGAGTATTGAGTATTACACAGAGATTAAAATTGAGTAGAAACTATAGAAAATGTCAAACATAGCAGAAATCATGACACTTGCTCTTTTGACTAGTCGCAAAAACATCAACAGTTGTTAATTTTTGAAGCTAGTACTCTGGCAGTGTTACGTTAATACATCAGTCAGAGTAACTTTTTGTTTACATTTTTGCTAGCATCTACAAGTTTGTCAAGATCTATTGTCTCTTTCCCTTGTGCGTTGGCTTCTTTTATTTTGACAAGTGAATCTGTGCCAAGAAGTTATGTATGTGCCTTGCACATCATAATTTGGAAGCAGGAGACAACATTGCGATTATAATTTTCCTCTACTATTTATCACACAGGCTGCCTCTTTGAGATCTTTTACTCTTACACCAGGAAAAGACCTGGTGAAGAAAAACATCGACTTTCCATTTGCCTAAGTAAATCAAATTGCATGCATGGTTTGTCTGACATACTCTAAACCTAGAACTTAGCCTCCTTTTAGTTTGGGAAGGATGAAGGGTCTCCCAGGTTATTCTTTGAGCTCATGTTCATTTAGGAAAGTAGAAATGTAAAGAGACCAACTGTGTGAGGTGAAATTTAGTGTCTTACATCTGCAGGCAGTCCTGTAATATAGAGTAACCAAAAGTTATATAACACCCCCTATATATTTGAATGAATGACCTTATAATTGTTATAAAGATTCTAAACCTCAAAAATGGTGTCACAGGCAAGAAAGAGATAGGAAGAGATTAAATAAAAGGCATTGCCAGTATTTGGGGTGAAGCAGAAATTTCTTAGGTGGTTTCCAGATCTTCCCAGGAAGTCATAGGACCATGGGTCATGCTCCAGAGGGTGAAGGATATTCCCAGCTAATATCCTGAAGTAAAATGCTGTCCTGAAATGTGTCATTATCAAACCAACAGTTTGTTACTATTGAGTCTGGTGACAGTTCAACCCTGAGAGTGTGAAAGAGACATGCTAAAGAAATACTTGATCTTCCTCACTAGTGCCAGGAACATCTACCACCTCCCTGAGCACCGCAGTTCCATCTGTGGCCAATCTTCAGAGGAAATTGATTGACAGCAGCCCTGAAGTATGGGCTAATTAAATATATCATAAGTAGGTTGCAGTGAACACAAATCAGCTTGACCCAAAAAATTTTGGTTCCCAGATGTCAGCAAGATTTTCTGTTTAGCTTTTTAATATGGTCAGGGTCCAGAAGCAGTCTCTGTAAATAACAGGGGTATCTTTGATGCAAATTCTTACTCCTCATAGTTTTAAAGTTGACTAACAAATGTCTTTGGATCAAGCAGACTCTAAAGGGCAGCCAAAGGCCTGTTTATATGGGGAAATCAGCATGTGGTAAGGTAAGATGAAAACTGATGGTACAGTAGCTGTCTGCACTCATTCTTCATAGGGAGAGTGGTGAGCCCTCAGGGTGTGCTCAGATGGCCTCTGCCAGTGCTCACCGAGGTAGTTTAAGGGGTCACTGTCCCTGGATGTCTGACTTGTCCTTTTGCTGGGGATTACTGCCCCTATTCCAGCGGTTACAGAAAGCAGCACACAGCCACACTTCCACCATCCTCCTTCATAGTCTGCTGTGTTCATTGAAACTAGCAGCAAAGGCTGATTTGTGTTAATGAGCTGAGATGCTGTTGATGGAGGCTGAAGAACTGAACCACGTTCAGGTTTGCTGCCTCAGCTGAGGAAAGAAAACTGCTGTCGGAAGAGTGGGACAGGTGCCATAATGACGTAAAAGTCTGAGGAACATCTCTTTGTGAATGGAATAAGATATCATATACTTAATGATCAAAAGCATCTACATGGGGAATCAGGGCAGAGCAGCTAGAGGCTTTCATACTTGCAGTTTACATAGCTGAGTGAGTACAGCCTTGCACTAACTTCTTGGGTGCGTCAGCAGAATAAAATGCAAGTGTCAGTTATTCAAAAAGCATAGTAAAAGGACAGAGCAACACCATCTTTTTTAATTGTTTCATTAGAACGCATCAGTCCTCATATTCTTGATTACATTAAACAAGGCGGAACTTTGCCTGAATAAGGGTGCACTGCTACAATGTTGCTATCATTGACTTATCTCCCTAAGTGGGATAACAAAACCCTCTCAATCCTGCTGAGCATTGCTGTACATACCTACTGCATGCAATGCAAAACCATTTTTTTCCTGAAATTTTGATGTGGATCTATGCTCAAACCAGGACAGAGTTTCAATGCATGTCCTTTTGAGGCTTTAAGATTGTGCTGCATCATCTTTCCAGAGAGATGCAGTGTTTAGGTAAAGAGAGCAAAGAGGCTGAGACAGTCTCAGAGACTATTGTGTTGTCAGTGTGTAGTAATTTGTTGAACACTCAACAGAGAGGTAACAGAATATCTTCAATTGCTTTGCATTTTTGAAGGAATTCAGTATCTTAAAAGTATCCAGAAAACACAGTTAAGTTCCAGGTTACTGTATGTTCGGCTCACAGTCTGAGCATCATATCTCACAGGTTCAAAATTCCTAGTCTTTACTACTCAGGAATCTCTACAGATGAACAGTAATTAACAATATTGTGAATACTACCAAATTAAGCTTATCTTCTGGTCATTGGCAAATCTAATTTTGGAATAAATGGGATACACACAAAGAAGACTGCTGTGTATATGGCTGTCATAAGTTCATCTCTCTCCTCTGTATCTTTATCTTCTTCTGTGTGTAAATTAATATACCCACCAGCAGGAACAATTCAGGAGGCTGAATCCAATAACATACCATGCAACAAATACTAAGGTTGTCTGCTGTAGCAACCTCAACAGCATTGAAACTTTCCTGACAAAATTTCACCTGTACTTGGCTAGGTCTAGTCAAGGTGGAAGATTTCAGGAACTCCTGGCAGATCTTTTGCAACCAGTTTCCTTATATAAAAAAAATACCTTTCCCTAATACATATTGTTTTATGGACACCACGAATTCCCACCTTGAAGGGCAGATAGGTCAGTATTAATAAAATGGAGGAGAAACCTAAAGACCTACAGCTTCCCTCAGGTTCTTGCTGTTTGCACCATTGTTGATACTGAAGAGCAGCTGTTTGCCATTTAGCATGCACAAGGATTTTGCTGTAGTGGATCTCTGCTGGCCTTGGCAGAGTTGTTTTACATCCTCCACTGATATTGATGCCAAAAGCTCAGTTACAAGGCACCAGGTTCATGTTTGTTTGATGTGCAAATACATGAAAAAGTCCTTGGGGAAGAAAGTAACTCTGGATTTTCAGAATTTGTTTATTTTTGTTCTTGTCTTGCTTCTGCTGCATTTTATAACATCTGGACTCTGTACGGGCAACAAAGTGCATTTTGGTTCTGTCCTATGCTCTCTGCCCTGGAGCAACAACAAGTGCTGCTGGTCAAAAGACTCTTATTTTGTAGGTCTACCAAAGAGAAAATGTAAGTGGAAAATAGGTCAAAAAGAAATCACAGAATCACACAGAATCACAGAACGGCGGGGGTTGGAAACGACCTCTGGAGATCATCTAGTCCAGCCCCCCTGCTAGAGCAGGATTACCTAGAGCACACTGCACAGGAACATGTTCAGGCAGATTTTTAATATCTCCAGAGATGGAGACTCCACAACCTCCCTGGTCAGCCTGTTCCAGTGCTCTGTTACCCTCAGAGTAAAGAAGTATTTTCTTATGTTGAGGTTAAACCTCCTGTGTACCAGTTTGTGACCACTGCCCCTTGTTCTGTCACTGCACATCACTGAGAAGAGTCTGGCCCCATCCTCCTGACACCTGCCCATCACTACTTCTTGAAAACCTCGATTTCCTATTCTAACACTTGGACTCAAGTTTTCTTCTTAAAATTACCTTATCAACTGGAAATGCTTAGTGATTGACACAGAATCCCATGGAACAGGAAATCCTGTGAAAATGCACCATTCCAGACCCAGACCAACTTCCACACTTGACAGGGAGAGTTTTGCTACCAGTTCAAATGAGAGCTCTTGGAGTATGATCCAAAACCTCTGGCATTCACTGATTCTTCTTCTCATCTAGTATTCATTCATATGATAACAAACTACACCAAAACAGCAGAGAGAAAGTACTTAGAACTGTTTGAGGAAACACGAGGCAGGTCCTCGGGTAATTAAATTAGCACAGTTCTACTGTATTCACTAAAGTTATGCTAATTTTTCCTAGCCAAGGCTCAGGCTGACAGTGTGTGAACACATAACTGCTCTAACTGTACATCTGGGTGGGATAGAAATCAGAGGCCAAATGCAGTCCTCAGGTAACACTTCAGAAGTGTTACAGAAGACTGCATGGCATTTTGTATAACAAAATGTAAATAATTTTCATAGTGAAATTAGTTAATTTTTCCTCACTTAGTTTTACAGAGATGTGTAACTTCAGCTGGGAACTGCTTGTACTACCTGACCTATACAGCCATCGTGAGCGTCCAGTCACTTGGAAGGCTTGCAAATTCAGCTGATAGGTCTCTGCAACCAGACCTAAGACATACAGGCACCTAAGTCATACATCCACCTACTTAACCTCACAGATGAAAAGCAGAACTTTTCACCTGTTCCGACATCTCACATACACACAAATATGCACATGCATTTATGGCCTGCAAATAATTCACATATTTAAAAGTAAACAAAATTAAAGCAAACACAAAGTAGGGATGTACTGTGTGAAGCATATATATATGGGAAGTATGCTGGAGGTACAGCCCACTTTTCAGAGGCTACTGACAATTGCCACAGGGAGAGGTGCTACTTTCCATAATGGACCAAGCCAGTTATACCAGTGCCTTTGCAGAGAGGAGAGGGAAAAAAGCTTTTCACTGACCCTGATAGGCAACAAACTTTTACCCTGAAGCCTGATGTTGGATTAGTTGTTCAGGTTTTTTACATTGCGTGGCAGTTAAATAATAAAAAAAGTTTATTCCTAAGACCAATAGCACTTCATTTACCAATATAGTGTTTGGTGAATGTGTCTTAGTTTGTTTCCAGCATCAACTTAAAGATCTGTACCTCTCCTCCTGAAGATATGGAATTGCAAACTGACAAGCCCAGAGAGTGGAAGCTGAGTCAGTAATACTGCCAGGGATAAAGGGGACAGAATATTTATAGGCAAGCTACTGTTCTACAGTACTTTTCATTTAAAAAAATCTAGCAACTAGGTGCTAGTATAAAAAGCACTAAATACTAAATTGATAAAAGGTCATATTTACATATATGTTTTGCCCACTAGCCACACAGAAAAAAAAAGTCAAGCATTTAATTTCACTCTGAACTTTATGACTTTGATAAATTTAAGATTATTGTTGTATTAAAGCCATTTTATGTCCTCAGTGGGAATTAAGGCACTAGGCACTTGCAGGACTGAGTGTGAAGTAAGGATGGTAGCAGTAACATGACCACTCTTGAATGTTACTGCCTAACATCTGAGAAGGATCAGAAAGACAATCCTTAGCCCTGAGCATTATATACAAATGAAATAGGGGTTATCTGGGGGCAGCCTAATTCATTAAATGTTCCTTCTAAATGTAAAACACCAAATTCCCTTGACACAGTCAGCCTTTCAATCTGCAGTCTAGTTGCGACATAAAAATGATATTAGAGTAGGAGTAAACTTAAATTTTGAAAAGCTCACAAGTTCATTATTAAATTCTATTTTCTCATTACATCTCGTAACAAACAGCCAGGAAAAACATTATAGATATCATAGCCCTTTGAAGAAGTGTCTTATTTTAGAAGATGGGACTAGATTCTCAGCTGGTGTCAATCAGAAGATTTACATTAACTGTAATCCAATTACCCTGTAGCTCTGTCAGCTGTGAATCTGATCCAGGAGCTGTAACAGTCAGTTAGAAATGCATCTGTGTATAGCTTCTTCTTTCCTTTGTACATCTTTCTCTTTTACTTCAGACCAGTGCTGGGAAAAAAGTAAAAAACATATTGTGATCAGGTTTTTATGAAGGCTGGATAAAATTACATTGTGACTGAAAAACAGTTTCATTCCTTGGAGGGTTTAAGGTGATCAGACCATACAAAGTTCAAAAAACCCTCACAACTGTAATTGTACTGTAAGACATGTACATCACCCCTTTTACAAAGACTGTATGGTCTTCTCATCTTTCATGTATTTATTGTTACATCAAACCCTATCATGAAACAAGGAAGGATTATTCGTCCAGTTTGGTCAAACAGGACACAATAGGGTTAGGGGTTTGCATAAGGCTATGCAGAAAACATGTATCAGGAGAGTGTGGGTCATTTTCATGCTGGGCTAATGCCCCAGTCCCCAGACCACTTCTGCCTGCCTAGTTCACCATCTGTTATTTAATTAATACAAGCTCTACTGGTAATCTTTGGAGAGTCAGTTATTTATACTCCAGCTTAACCAACACAGAAAAGTAGAAATGTCTGCTTTGTGAGCTGACAAATGGAAGGTGATATATATATAAGCAATGGTTACTGATTTTAAATATTCTGTTACTGTGCCATTAACAGGAGATCAGTCCAATTACTAGGATGATTCAAAGATGCTTCCCTTGGCTCCACCAGGACTGCCCAATGCCCTGCTCAGCTTCTGTGTCACATCAAGTCAAGCAGCAACGCTGCTCCCACTCCATCTGTCCTCGCAAAGCTGGGGCCAAGTCTCAGGGTCTGAATGAGGGCTACTGCTGACCCTGGTGGATGTTCTGTTATGCCAAATGACACTGGCTTTCATTATAAATTGCCAACAAAATTAGGAAATAAGGAAAATTAAAGAAGTTAGTGGTAAGGTCTTGGATAAAAGCTTTGTAGGAATCATCCCAAATGAGAATATAAAAGTACTTGTGGAGAAAAGCAAAAGGTGAAACCTTAGGTGAAGAGAAGCATTTATGTTTCCTTTTTTTTTTTTTTTTTTTTCCCCATAATTGTGTTTTAAAATTTCCTCATGGGAATGCTTCTGATTCATGTATTTGAAAAATATGCTCACTGCCTGTTCAGTCTCTTCCAGAGTAGGTCAGTCTTGATTCACTGTCCACAGAAGTAGACAGTTGTACTTCCTTCTGTTTGTGTTAAACTTAACCTAGAAATGTTGACACTATAATGGAAATACACATCTGGGGTCCCTCCAAAACTGAAGACTACATTTTAACTACAGATATTAAGTCCTTTAAGATACAGTATATACTAACAATGATGTTACAAGTGGTTACTAGAAAGATTTGGTTCCTTTTCAGTGTCTGTAACTGTGCAGCATTGTAAACAGGCCAGTGGAAGAAATAGGACAATCTGACCACTTACTGTAATTTTATTACCTTAATATTGTGAGATAAGGGACAGAAAAAGTATGCCTTTTTCTGAGTGATTCCTTTTTTATTCAAAATCTGTGCGGGCTTGCCTTAAAAATATATGATGCTATTGAGTTCAGCAAGCTGCATTATTTATTAAACCAGGGTCACCATTTCTTCCTGTCAGTTATACATGATCAGTTATTGTAAGTGCCTATCATGTGTTATCTATTTATTTATTGGAGGTTAGAGGTGGACTTTTAAAAGACTTTCACACATGGGTATTGGGGCATAATACCCAAGAACTGACTTTCACCTAGCCAGTGAAATAAATGTTTTGGGCCACGTTATCAGTTGATAGAAATCCTTGTAGCCTCATGCTTCCGATTTACCTCAGCCCTGAAAATCTGGCCTATTATCAGTGACCTTGTACCTGACCATGTTTGGTGCAGTTTTGCTCTGGCATGGTGGGGTGATGCTGAGACATTTTCCCAGAAAAATACAAAATGTTACACACCATCTCATGTCAGGTATTCTGTACCTCAAATTGGTGGAACAAAGCATGTTATTTCCACTTAGTGGGAAGAAACCAACATTGTTATTTTTACTGCTCTAGTGTCAGGGCTTTTTATTTCCACTGCGATGATTGTACAGGCTCTCACAACCAATAAGCCAGCATCCACACTGCTGAAAAAAAACCCCAACAACAAAAAAACCCAACTTGGCTGGTCTGAAGCACATTAGAGCACACAAAAGAAAACTGACTCCAGGCTGCAGCTTGCATGGAAATGTCTATTCTCCCAATAGCAGTGGTGGGATTTGACTAAAAAAATACATTTTTCTGACACATCAACAACCTCTGGATTGTTTCCGATTCTCCAGATGATGCAAGCAGAAAAAAAAACAAAGCAACCAACCAAGGGTGCATATAGATTCCATGCTAACTTCAAAGGGGGGAAAGGAATCATACTACTTGCTTATGGTTGTGTAAAATAAATGCAGTTCAGGTTAAAAGCTTAGGGATACAAGTGGTCAGATACAAAGGACCCAGATACACCATATCCGATTAAAAAAAAAAAAAAAGTCTTATTTTTCTGCAGCAGTGTAAGTTTTAAGATAATTCCCTCTCAATAAGGGACACAGTTTCACTTCCTCTGAAAATTTCCTGCAATGAAAAGCAGCTCTAGGCTGAAGTTGGGGCTCCCTGGAAAATTCTCTGTCACGGAGCTGACATGAACCAGTGCACTGTGAACACTGGCTGTGTCCCATTCCCAGCCTGCTCTTCCCACTTGTTAACCCAAAGTGCCCTCGGTCCCCAGCCCTCCAACCAACCTTCTCTTACATCACAGCTCGGTGCTGTGAACGCCTCCAGCTCCCAACAACGGGCTTTCTGTTTCAGGGCATGTGAACCTGGGCCAGGAAAAGATGGGTTATGTTTTGTGAGGACTGTGGGCTATGGAGTCATTGCCCCGAACATACAGGAAGTTGGACTCTAGGTTCTGTGCAAATCTACATCAATTCATGGAAGCAACTGGAACAAAATTAGTTTGTTTTAGCTCAATGTACAATTTGTAGGTACTGGGGTTACACAGGATATATTTGCTGTGGTGAGAAATAAAAGATCTTGGGTTTATGGCTTATCAGTGGAAAAAATAGGTCTCTATTATCAATTAAACTAAGACTCACATTTATATGGCTTTATTAACACCGGATGTATTTTAAAATGAGGGAAACGTCAAGTGGGAAACTAAAAGATAGACGCTGTTTTCTGTTGAAAATAACAATTCTGTTATTTGTAAGTGTAGTGATCTTCTCAGCTTGATAAAGTAGAACAAAATGTGGGCAGTAATATGAAGATGAGCTCTTTGACAGAGATTATCACCTTTCACTTTGCAACATGTATGTAAATGCTCTTTACAGTATTCTCTTTTCATTATGCTGTACTTACTCTGCACTGTGACTTGAGAGTTCACAATATAAGAATATGATACAGAAAATGTTGTATAGCATAGCAATTTTTAGAAAGTAAATTTACTTCATAGAGGATTTGAAAGAGAATTATTTGTTTCAGGTCACCACAGCCCTTAAATTTGAGGCTGACATCAGCCTAAGATGTGTGCTGCTTATAATACTAAATGATGGGGACATTTTCAAAACATCTCCTACGAATGTCTGTAAGAAAATCTAAAATTAATTTTAACCCATAACCAACCCTTCTCATCAGGACCAGCTAACATCTGCCTTGGTGCTGTCATACATCCTTGCCCAGTGGCAATGGAGATGTGGCACCGGCTGAGGTCACTGTGGCTCTGCGCCTCCCGCTGCTTTTGGAGCAGCTTTTTTGCTACTGGAAGAAAGGAATCAGCAACTGATTTTTTTTTTTTGTTTTTTTTTTTTTCTTTCTCCCCCCCCCCAGCACATATAGTTTATAAAAATGGGGACTAACTGATGGCTATAATTTTGCTGGAGATTTACCTGTAGGCAAGACGGCAATCAAACCCTCACCATTAACGAAAGGCTGATTGAGTTAATGAATATAATTGTCAACTCTACGAACTGATTCAGTCTGTCTAACAATCTATCAGTTTGTCTTTTCTCTTGCAGTTTGTCCCCATTTATATCTTGCTGTATGGTGAATACCTAAAATCCCCATATATAAAAAAATTGAATATTTGGGAAAGAAGAAGGGGTCTGCTATACAGGGTAACTGAATTTATCACTGCTCAATTAAACAGAGTAAATTTGGGCTAGGTAGCTGGACTAGTCAGTAATGTTACCTGTTGTCTTTATCGTACAGCTGGTCTGGACCAAATTCAGGTCTTTTACTCACTGGACAAAGTCTGCAAATGACACATCCTTAAATGACTTACAGTCTGATGGATTAGATAGTGTACAGGAAGCATTGCATATGGATACTGAAGACTGATGTTCCAAAACAACTGTAACATCTTCTGGGGAGCAGGGAAGAGAGAATGAGATGGGAGGAAATGTAAAAAAATGCCTTCTGTGGGTCAGAACATCAGGCTTGGTAAGCCTGCAGCGTGCCAGCCTAAACTGACTCTTAAAGCCCTCCATTGGCTCTGCAGGAGATTTCCTTCCCTATAGGAAACCCCAAGGGCCTGCAAGGAAAGATATTCCATCCTCCCCATCAGTCAGGCTCAAAGTTCAGTGAGAAGGAAGTGAGGTATTAGGAGAGAGAACTACTGAATGGTCAGAAAAGCATAATTTACAGCTCAGGCCAGGGTCAAAACCAATTCAGAAGAGCTCTCCAGGTCGGATAGCCCTTCTAGGAGCAGTTACTATAAATAACTTTTTCAGATGTGTCAGAAAGAGACATGCATGTTCTGCCTTCCTGCCAGAGCCTGACACCATCACTGAAGAGGTGAGGGACACCACAGAGCAAGAGAATTGCCTGCCTTTCCCTGGGGGTCACATACAAGGAGGGGGAAAAAAATAGAGCATCGTTCATGTCTGTAAATAACATTGTAAAGAAGTGTAACATTGAAATAATAATTCATACTTTTTGAATGGAAAGAACCCTTGTTGCTTGCTGGGAAGTCACTTGTGAATGTTACCAGTGAAAACAAGGAGCTAGAACCCGTGGAGAGAGATCAGAATTACACTCTAGGGGCAAGAGCTACTCTTTTTGAAGCAAAGAAACAGATGTCCCCCACCTGCTCCAAGAGAATCACAGACTCATAGAACAGCATGTGTTGGAAGGGACCTTAAAGATCATCTAGTTCCAACCCCCATGCCATGGGCAGGGACACCTCCTGCTAGACCAGTTTGCTCAAAGGCCCATCCAACCTGGCCTTGAGCACTTCCAGGGAGAGGGCATTCACAGCTTCCCTGGGCAACCTGTTTCAGATCAGATGGAATCATTTTTGCCACAGCTGTATTTGTCTGTCTGCAAGTGAGGCCCTTTGGCCACTAATGGTGGGGACACAGGCAAGCGTAGGTAGCCCATGGCTGCATTTTAATAGCTGAAATTGGGCTGTGGTATGGGTCTCCTCTAGCTGAGCTCATGGGAGAAACACAAGTATAGTTGCAAAATGCTTAGCCTATGGATGCACTGTGAGCGATGTATTTACCTCACTGAGGGGCAAAAGTGCACATACTTGTATAATGAAAAAGAAGAGTTGTAACTAAGGAGACTTATGTGAAGTCTCCTAATAATGAGGTGCCCAACTCTTCTGAAGACCAATCTCAAATAGCTGTATGTAGGTAATGCTATATTTTGCCATCTTCCCTTCATCTGCATATCTTTATCAACACATGCATGATAATACAATGTCTATTTGTGTTCTGACATGAATCTGCATTCTTAAAGTCTCGCATACAGCAGATGAAGAAAGATTTATGACCCATTTGCTCATATTTCAGCTATTCCTTAACCAGCTCTTGCATATTATTAATTTTATTTAATAGAAGAGTATTTTGCATGTCTGGTCATGCAACACTGCAAGCCTTTTTCCAGCCTAAAGAATCCTTCCTTTCCCAAATTTTCCTATGCTGTGTCACCGTGTGTGTGTCACGGCTAATAACTGATTAATACACACTGTCTGTACAACTGCAAGTGTATCCTCAAGTTAGTTGGATTAGACAGGGGGTTCCAGAGACTGCACTGCCACTGAATACACTCCAAATTTAACATGAAGTTTAATCAATATAAGGAACAGCAATAAATTTGTCTCATTCTGCTTTTTTAATGCTGTAGAAATGCCTGAGTATAAATGGCTTTCAGCTGTTCCTCAAGAGATACCTTTGTCATTTATTGAGCACTTTGTGCTTCACAAGATTTCCTATTACAATGTCACAACTTAAATTTGCCTTGCCCAGACTCTCTTGAAATGCTTACCCATCTGATGGAAATGAAAGTATAATTTAATGCTTGCATGCAGATACTACATAAATCAGCAGTGTCTCCAATCTGTTAGCACATGCAAACATTAAAAAACCCTGAAAATAGAAAAAAAAAATACAATTTCACAAAAAAAGGTGAGAAACCTCTACTCTAAAGAACAGAGTGAAACTGCTTGTTAGGAACGTGGTGAACGAGTCAGTATCTCTTGCTCAAAAATGAAACGTTAGCTAAAAGTTGAACTAACTGAGTAAGGCAAGTAATTGAAGTCTTAATCATGACCCCTAAAAATAATAGGATTGTTTGCTTTTTTTATTTCTATGCATATAAAGACTGTCTTATAGGCATTTTTAAAGGAGGTGAGAGGAAAGCGGGGATTTTATGTTCAATGTTCAAGTCTTGTCTTGCTTGTCTTTCTGTGAGAAATAAAAAACTATTCCAATTATAATATTTGAAGAGTCAAGAGCAAAAATTTCAAGTGTTTAGGAGATAAAGGGTTTTTAGCCCTGACTGTTTGTATTTTTTAAGTTTGTTTAATTTTAGTGACAAAAAAAGCATTTGGAAAGGGGATGTTTTCATTTAAAATTCAACATTCGTAATACTTACATTATGGTGTGAAAGCTGCCCTAGATGAGTGGTATCTTGGCAGATATCCCAGGGCCTTAAGTGGGGCATTATTTTACCCATTATTTTTAAAGCAAACAAGTATAGGCGAGAAAAACAATCAGAAGAAAAATATTCACATTTTTTCATTGTAATGAAGAAATAAAAAGAACATCAGCTTAACTTTAAAAAAAAAAATAAAGTCATTGGCAGATCAGCCTTTCACAGAAGGGGTTTTGACAGACCACTGGGTCAGGTTTGTTGTCTGAAAACATATGCCCTAAATTTAACTGAGAAAGAAAAGGGGTATCAGGGTAGTGGTGGTAATTGTTTTTGTGACTCAGTGATTTGACAGGGATTCAGCCTTTCCTTTTACCTGAAGGATTTACCAAAATTTACAGTCTGAAATAATAGCTCAGATTCTGACCTTTGTGTATTACCATGGCAGACTGTTTCTCATTGGAAATGGCATGAACCTTTCCTCTTACTTTTAATACTTAATTACTAATTTTGATGCAACACCAGTAACACCATTATCTCAGCATTGACAGAATGAATATAAACTGCCAATTCTCTTCTTTGAGACATTTAAACCTTTGCTGGATAAAATGCTAGCAAATGTGATGCTAATTAAGGAATAATCCTGCACAATAGTAAAAGACATGAGGTCTTTTTAAGTAAAAGGAATTTATCCATTTTTAATATTTTTAAATCTGTGGTAGGCATAGGATAATGTTCTTAGTTTGTTACTTTTCAGTAGAAGATCAAAGCGCATTATAAATTAACCTTGATTTGAACAATACCTTTTCTTCGCATTCTCTAGGCCTGGGGTTTTTTTAAATTATCAGTAACCTTTGAGTGGCTGTGTAAAGCAATATGCACTCCCTCTGTGGCCACAAAAAAAATAGAAGGAATTTTCCATGGTATTAAACTGAAGTGTAAACATTTTTAATCTTAAAATCTAACATAAAATGATTGACTTAACTTTCCAAATGTGTTCAGGTACTATGATGATGGGCAAAGCATAAGATGCAAATTCAGGAGGTTGTGTTAGAGAGAAGATTGTTCAGCACATGGGTGGCTCCTTTAATTTGTAGTTCCCCATTCTCAGCAGCTCTGGGAAAAGCTTTATGCAGAAGAGTTCCCCTTTCTCAACCATGCCAAGACCTGTATTCAGGGACTTGTGTATCCACATCTTTATTTCATTTCTCTGGAGTTGAGATTATTGATTACTTACATACTTAAACACATGTTTAACATCTTTGTTAAACTGGGGACTAATTCCCTTACAGTCAGTGTCAAATTTGTGCAATAGGGATATACAGTACTAAAAGAAAAAAAAAAAAGAGAACAAAAGGTATAAACCAAAGAGGATGTCTGAGCTTAACACAGGCTTTAGGCAGATTTGAGACATTCAAGTCCACTATTGAATCTAGCCCACAACGTTTTTGCCCTGTTTCTTCTAGTGCTTTGAATTAAAACTGCTTAAAACATGGGCAAAACCATTAATCACTAAGGGCAACAGTAACAGTGGCAGTATATGACAGACATTGGTAGCGAGAGAAAAACAGGTTCTGCAAATGCAATACTTTATTCAACATGACACACTACTTCAGCATAACTGTTGTTTTGGAAGGTTCAAAGGTGTATTTTTGGAACAGCTAGTAAGTAGGGTATAGAATGACTTCTGACCCATATTATGCCATTTCCTCTCAGTTTGTTTTTAAATAATTTGGCTGAACAAAGGTACATTCCATCATACTGTTCCCACACATCTATTTTTTAACTGTGTGATGATTCACAGGTTGACATAGTGAAATCACCTAATACTGTTCACAGACTTACTCAGTTCAGTAATCAAGAGGAGAAAAGTATGTGTTAGGAAACAGGAAAATGAGCAGATGGACAAAGCTGCAAATATGATTTCAGTTTCATCTAATTAATTACAGAAGCATAAAGATTCTTTCAGTACCAGCATTTGCTGATCTGTGTGCCCCAGAGTACAGTTCTCAGGAAGGGCTTCTTTGGACTAATTGTATCTACATCAGCTTTCTGAATGAAAATAAAGCTCCTTATTTTCAGAGGCAGCCTCTGACCAACCTTTAAAACACAGTTGTTTTAAACCTTTAAATACCAGCTGTTCTCTGTTCTCAGGTATCTCATCTTTATTATTATTATTATTATTATTATTATTATTATTATTATTATTATTATTTCTTTTTGTTTGCAAACTCTCATTCTATTCTTGCAGGATTTACTTATATCCTGCAGTGGGACAGCAAGCCCCCAAGAGGTACGGGTTTACAGGAACCTGTTATGTCCCGTTTTCCAGCTCTGGGAAAATGGTTCTCAGGGAAGGGAAAATGACTTGTCTAAAATCACACAGTGAGATTAATGATAGACCCAAGCATTGAACATTTAGGCTGTGGTCAGATGAGCACTAAGATTTGATTTATGCATTACTGGATTACCTGGCAATACAAATTTGGTGCAGACAGTCATGCATCCCTCTTGAATTATTCACAGCTCATCAGATAGTGCTTATGTCAGCTGGTGCCCTGAGATAGCCCAGAGTACAATGAATCCCATATGCCATTCATTCTCATCTCTCAAGTGTAGTATGGGATGATGGCCTGTTGCACTGTGGTAGGAAAGTTAGCTCCTGCTTATGGGGCTGTTACTACCACAGGAACAATCCTAGAAAGCCACCATGTCAGAAGTAAGGTGCTGTTTGCATGTCACCACATGCCAGGACATCACAGTTTCCAGGATGCAGCAGGGGTTATGCCCCTGAAAGTAGCCCTTTCTTGCCAGAGGCTGGTGGTAGAGATGCACAGATGTGATGTCCAGAAAATGATGTTTCACGCTGGGCTGCATGAGCAGGAAAGGGGGAACAGGAGACAGAACTAATTGTTTTGCCAAGACTTTTTATCATTTCTGATAAAACTGAGTACAGTAAGGCCCACTAATTGCAGGTTCCTGTTCCATGAAACACCTGGGTCTGTGAGAAGAACTATGACTACCAGCAGAAGGTTATTCTTCAAATATGGAGAGATCAGCAATATGGGGATAACTTGTGAAAGCAAATGTTCCCCAGTATCTGCTTGCTGCTCTTTCTCAGAACGGTGCCCACTCAACCACTGATGGTCACTGAACACTGAGGAGAAAGGGATTTTACCTGTCTGGGAGGTGGCAGCTCTTGACTTCTAAGATTTGGGTCCTAATCAATTTGGGCCCAAAAAGTCAGTAAGACAATGCTGAAATTCAGAATGCTCTTTGGAGGGGCCCCAGCTCATGATGTGAGTGTGACATGCAGGAATTTAGAGTGAGCATTACTCAACTGACTATGAATCCTCTCCCTCTGTTCTCTGTGACCTGTTCTGATTGTTTATTAACATCTTTGTTCACTGCAACATTTTGCTGGGGTCATCTTCAGCTGGTCTCAGAGACTGCATGATGATTGTGTTCTCTGTACTCCTCAACTGACGCCTTGGAGACAAGACAGTCTGCTGTCACAGTCAACCATTCATGTAATTTGGTGCTTCCAAAAATATCTCATGCCACATTTACTTCTCCTGAGAATCCTAGTGCACAGTGCTTGCATCTAGTTGGAGCTGTCTTTCCAAGGTCTGTCCACTGCAATCTTCAAGCATGCAATGCTTTATTGATCTGCTGGGCCAGGTGCTGACCTGGAGTCACTTTAGGTGAGAGGCAGCAAGCTACAGGTGTTGGCATTGATGTGTCCAACTGCTTGACCTTGAGGTGATGGGGTTCAATGAAAAGAAGATCCTTGTCTGCAGAAGGTTCTAGCAGAGCATGTGAGGTCAGAGGTTAAAGGAGAGAGGTCATCGTGATGGCTGGTGTGAGGGTGAAAAAAAATGGCACCGGTAAGGAAAGTATCAAGCATCAGGTGGAACAAGAGGTGGGTTCAGCCTGCTTATCACATCAAGACTGTCACTTCCAAGTGCAAGGAACAGAGTGCTAGGAAAAAGGCACTATGAATGCTCTAGAGACTACAGAGGGATCTGCTACTGAAGTAATCTGGTCAGCTAATAGTCAGTTAAATCGTATATATTCTGATAAGTTAAAGTTCCACTTTTTTTTTTTAACTAAATGTCAATAATTTGTACTTTTGGTCATCTTGATTTGGGTTTAGCTGCTCTAAAACACAAATAGCCGTAGAATTTAAACATCTCTACATAGCTAGGTCATATGTACTCTCCCAAGTTCAGCCAAACGGAGATCACTGCAACACATTCAAAGGTGGTGTGATGCAGTTGTACCATGTATTACTCCTCATTATATTCTGAGTGGCTAAGTAGACAGGTGAAGCTTAAGTAAATTACCTATCGTGATCTATAAAAACAAGCTTTATTTAGCAAAGTATTGGTACCCATGTTTGTCAGTGTATACACAGAGTGCATTTCTAGAATGCAATTGTTACTGAAACATTAGGATAGATTGCAGTTGGAGATGTAGAAGAGTATGGTATCCAGAAATCAGCAATCCATCACCCAGCATGCACTGCTGGTCAGGAAATAAGGGTGTAGTCAGATTTACTACTGCAAATGCATCTAGGGAAGTTTAAGAAGTTACTTCTCCCAGCTCTTTGAGACTACTTCTTAATTTTATGACAGAGCTGGCAGCACAATCCTGTTTCAGTTCATTCAGCACAACCTAAACCAGGCATAGAATCATAAAACAGTTTTGGCTGGAAGGGACCTTTAAAGGTCATCTAGTCCAACTCCCCGGCAATGTTCAGGGACAATTTCAACTAGATCAGGTTGCTCATAGCCCTGTCTAGCCTGACCTTGAATATTTCCAGGGATGGGGTATCTACCACCTCTCTGGGCAACCTGTTCCAGTGTTTCACCACACTCATAATAAAAGGTCTCTTTCTTACACCTAGTCTGAATCTACTATCTTTTAGTTTAGAGCCATTACCCTTGTCCTATCACTACAGGCCCTGCTAAAAAGCCTGTTTTCATCTTTCTTATAAGCCCCCTTTAAGTATTAAAAAGCCACAATAAGGTCTCCCGGGAGCCTTCTCTTTTCCAGGCTGAACAACCCCAACTCTCTCAGTCCTTACTCATAGGAGATGAAGGTTACTTGAGAAGACCTGGCTGATTAGTCATTCAATCTATTAGGATTTACATAATCTGTTCTGGTGGCTCAACTGTGGGTTGGTAACCACCGGCTGAAAGATGGTAAATGACAACTGGGGACAGTAATGAATAGTTAGAGGTTGTAATATCTTGAAGGCTCCACTTACTGCCGTTGCGATGCTCTAACTATGCCTGAAGATAGAGTGTGGGAGTGACTCGACTCTGCCAGTGACTAAGCAATTAGCCCCAGAGGCAACATGGCATATTTCTCTGTGCCTCCATTTCCCATATGCAGAAGCAGAACAGTGCTGGGTATTCACTTTCACTTAGCACATTCTGCTTTGACACTAAGTGTGAGGATTCAACCTCAAACAGGAGTTTCTTAAATGCATCATAAGGGAACTAGGCACCTACTGAAACATAACTAGTTAGAAATTACTGGAGATGAGCCCACGTCCTTGCATTAACAACAGTTGCACTTCATCTCCTTCATATTCTCTTTTTTATAGAGAGAGATAAGAAAGACCTTATTTCCCCATATTAAGATCCCATGGCAAACCTTTTCATGGAGCAAAATGCCTGCTAAAACATTTTGGTTTATGTAAAGGCACAAAGTGGTATTACCTATGGGGCTTCGGGCTGCAGGGGCCTCCAGGCAAAATACTCTACATGCTGAAGAGGAAATGCAGTTACTGAAGTCAAGTTTATGTTTTTTAACCTATTTTTCTTGAGATAACTTTGTCAGATTGTCAAACAAACTCTCCAAAGGGATTTGAGTCACAACCACATTAAACTGGAATCCAATCTTGTTATGCTGGCCTCAGCGAGTGGATATTCCCTCTGAGCAAGCCTGCACTGTATTAAGCTGCCTTCTGTTTCTTCAGCCTAAGCTGTGAATGTATAATCATATTTCCTTCTGAAAATGACTTGTTTTTCTTCATTACAGAAACAGGATTGATTTTCCTACAGAGTGTTACACTTGTTGAAGCAGCTATAATCAAATTTCAGTGTAATGTCCCTACACAAGTAATTCTCACAATTAAAACTGTAACCATTCTGGATACCTGTTGGGTTGCATTCTAATCTTCATATGTATCTGGAATAGGTCCACTGAGAACACAGGCCAAATCCACAGCTTGTGCAAATCAAAGTCACTGGAGCCCCATATGGGGATACCAACTGTGGATATAACTACCTGCTTTCAATGAAATAAACAGAGTCACTCATTAATACTGGTACGACAAAAAGAAAAGAAAATGGACCAGTAAGTAAAAGTAAATTTAGTTTAACATCAGTGAATGACAGAAGCTGCATGATTTTAATTTTTTTTCCAGTATTCTAAACAGTCCCTTATCTAACCCTAAATAAAATTAAGTGGAGGTGGATACAAGGATAGCAAGTAGTTAGATCAGGTGAGGCTGCAGTGACCCAAGAACTCCCATGCCAAACCGTGGAGGCAGCACACAAGCTCAACATGCTATGTTTTGGGTAAACAGCCTTGCAATTTAATGAACACATTTAGGTCAGTCTTGAGGAAAGCATAGTTTAATGCAACGTCCCTTTATGTGTGTGACTCTCAAGTGCTGCCTTTGCTGCCTTCTCAGCAGGTCCATATTTTCTTTCTGAAATCCTGTGATTAAGCTGCCATGTCTACTTATATGGGATATGGAGCACAAGATCCAGACAAAGTTAATTTAAAAAAAAACAAACACAAAATCATACAACAAAACAAAAAACATTTAAAAAAACCTTTTCTAGGGCTTTACTTTTTACCAAGCTTCTTCCCCCTTAACTGGCCTGTCCTTAAATATCTGCAAAACGGAAATTAAAATCAAATCCACCAAAGAGGTGCAAACCATTCTTATATTACTAAAATGATTCTGCAGATCCCTCTCCAGACTTCCAGTAATCGTAAGGGTGTGCCAATTTGTTAAAATTCCCCTTTCCTGGACAAAACTTCTAAGAGAAGGCAAATACGGCTGCCTTCCCAAGCACATCCTGCCTTTCCTGTGCACCAGTCACTGACAAGGACGCCACAACCCTCTTTCAATGGAATGCTGCTCTTAGTCTCCCTCCTTTCTCTCATACACACACACTAACACATGCACATGTACACACCCACACACTTATGCAAAATGCTGAGAACCTAAGCTAATAGGAAACAATTAGAAGAAAATGCATTTTTAATATAAAGCTGAATCACGACCCCCACTGCCTGGCAGCAGTGAAGTGATATAAAACCAACTATGAACTTGCCCTAAAGGGCAGCTCTGGATTTCCTCTATTACAGGGGGATGAATGTTTAAAGTGGTGCAAACAACAATGCTGCTGAATTTGCAGCTTCACCTATTTTCTGAAGGTCAAGCAGCCTGACCTCCTTACAGATATATACTGCTTCATGTGCACGTGCACACGCACACAAGTAAGTAAAAATAAAGGAAATATTTGCCAGCATGCCTTTCACTTACATCCACTTAATATTATCTATTGTAGTCATTCCACTGGAGAACATCATGTTACTAAGGGAGGCCAGCTCTGCCAAGTGTTAGTCCCCCAGAGGGGACTCACCCATGTGTTAAACATTTTAGCTCTCATAATAGAAGGCTATGTATGCTCTATATTTCAATGACAATTCACTTAGCATTTACAGATGAGATACTTGTGAGTGCATCCCAGCAAGCAGTGTTTGCTTTTGATACCGAGAGAGTGGGCAATAAAATAATGTAGTGCATACTGTTTGTGGGATGGATGCATCCTGGAGCAGCCAGCAAGCCAGATACTCAGGTTCATCTTGAGCACTTAATGTGAGCATCAGCCTTGCCCAGTTATGGAGAGCCCTGAATGCACTTGGCTTCCAGAGGCAGCAAGTAGTTAGGAGAGTGGAGCAGCTGGAGAGCTTAAAAAAATGTAACATCCCTTTACAATTAGGCGAGCAAAATGCTCCTTTCTAAACAACAGGCATTCTGAAGGCATGCTGTAACTGAAAAATGAAATATCTCAGGCTGCTTCATCTGCTTTAGAAGTGAGAGCAGACTTCACACAACCTTATTGCTGCAAGTAGAGAATATACAAACATGAAAGAGGAAAAAACCAGAGAATTACAGGAGAGAATTGCAGATTCCTCATGGAGCCTTTCACCCCAAACTCTTGTAAAACAGTCTGGTGTTCTGAAGCAGTATGCACTCAGGAAGAATGTTCCAGTTTTGGTTTCCTTTAAGTAGATTTGACTTGGTCTCATTTAAAGTGAATGTGTTGCTTTGTTGATGTGAAAGTTTTGATGACACACCACCCTAATTGTTCACTGCTCTAGAGAAGCACAAACCTGCAGCCGATGCTCTATGACATGTTTTTGCGCTTCTCGTTGTTATAGTTTTCCACCAACCGATCATCACAGCAAGTCAACCTGCAAATAAGTACTCCTGAGCACTTTAATGAGGCCCTTATCTCTGGCCAACTTAGGAATACTCATTGTGCTCTCCCCTGTTGAACAGCAGCAACTCCAAATAACCCTCCCATTAAAATGAATGCACTGCTGTCAGAGATGTCAGGTTGGAGGGGCGGCAGGCTTCTGAAGCTGCTGTTGCATCTTTTTTTTCTGCTGGGCCAAGGTACAATGCCTACCGGAGTGATTAGAGCAATTACTCAGCACTGTTTGTCACAGTAAATAAGATCTGACCAGCATGAATGCAGCCGTGACCTAGACCTGCCTCTCTAGCAAAGCATTATTATTGGTTGTCATCTTCGTCTTCTATGCATGTGTGTAAGTTAGAAACGCACTAAGAAAACTTCCTAGCAATTATTCCTCTTTCGTTTCTCTCCCTGATGGGCCTCTCCAATCATCTGGTGCATGCTTTTTTCCCCTTTTGTCTTTCTGCCCACGTTCCTGCTGATATATACTGTGACTTTCTGCCGAGGAGTTAAGTAGCAAAAAGCCACTTGGGAGTCTCTAATTTCACCCCTTCTCTGATGTTTAGCATGAACGAGAGAAGGCTGCTCATTGGGAGCTAGCAGAAGATATGAGAGCAACACCAGTCTTAGTAAGTCCAGATCTCTGTACATCTCCTTTACAGCACTTTCGATGGCAAATGCAAACTACTCTGAATATTCTGTGGTAGACTGCTTATTAAGATTGAAAAGTGCAGATAAAAATATGTTGCTAAAATTCAATAAAGAAAGAATGTTCTATGATTTGTTTTTGTATGGCTGGAATTAGGATATTTAAGGTGGCAGCTTGAGTCAGGGGGTTTAAGTTGCCTGGCCCCTGTACATGGTTACTCATATTTGCTCTTCTTTCCATCTCAAACTTTGCTTGAGATCTGCAGGAAAGCAATGACAAGCACATCTCTGCTCTCTACTCCTCTGCTTTCCCTACATGGGCAAAAGTATCCAGCTGTGCTGCACCTCTGAACTGCCACATTCTCTCATCTTTTTTCTTTTTTTCCTATGCACATACGTGAAAGATACTTCATCAATATTATCGAAGAAAGAGCCAAAAGGCAGAGATGTAGATTTCAGGAGGCTGAGATATTCATATAACTTCAGGCCAATGAATGGGTGAGGAAACTTTAGGCTGCCAGGTACTGTTCAACAGCACACCAATACAAATATCTTGCATGCAGAGGTATGAGGGAGAGCACAGGACGTAATTTCATGCAGGTCATGTCAGCAGAGGTTCGTACACTGATTCTATCAGCTGTTAGTAAGGGAAAGAAAAAGCTTGTGACAAGAATGTGTGTGTGAACAAGGCTTCAAATCTCAGTAAGGGCAAGAACTTAAATGTGCATTATTGTAATTGTTAGTGGGACAAATGCCTGTGTTGTTACTTGCAGCTATTACTAGTAATGAAGGAATAAAGAGCCGTCTGATCACAGACAATCCCAGCAGCAACTTTGTCACATTAGTACAGTAATTTCAGTATTGCTTTTAAAACAGTTGTTCAAAGCACTCATTTAGCAATACAGTATTAAACACAAAATGCTTTGTAATTATTTTTCCAGGAATTAGCTACATCCTACAGAGTTTATATATACTATACTCTATGATTGTTCAAGAACCCTGAAGTTCAGACAGTTTCTCAAATACTTCGCTAGAATTGGGAAAGATACCTTACACAGGCTATTGGTGATGATTATTTCACATGCACCTAAAACTATCTTTTCACAGCTTGGCTGAATCAGGAGTTGAGCACTCTGATACTCTTTTGGATACCGTGGATAAAGGTATTGTGATGCAGGGCACAACAAAGAGTATTTCAGCTTTCTGACTTCAGGGATAAAAAACTGGGATGCTTTGTAGTTTGTCAGATCCCTAAATCCTTTGAAAAGGTTTAAGGATAAAAACCTACAGTTTGCTAGAAAATAATGCATGTGCAATAATAGAATAAAATTACAAATACATGAAGTAAGAAAATGTATTACTAAGATTATGCTTAATAAGTAGACTTCTTAGCTAATTTAGCACCTCAGCTCCTGTCAGACTGGCTGATTAGCCTTTGCAACGTACCCCAGGGCTGGTATACCCTGGCAAAATTTTAAGGGTATGTATTTTTTCGCTACTAGTGACGGTGTTTCCCAGAGCCATCCAGTGCAACAGCTCTGCACAATTATTCTTCTGTAGCTCAGAAAAGAGTAATTGTCTCTTCCTGTTAGCTTTCCTTTATTGACAGTAAGGGGGTAATAATGCAGGGGATCAATTCATTCACCTTTGCTTTAAGGTTACCAGTTGCTTATCTTAATTGGCAGATTCCTGGCTCCAGCTTTAATCTGTCTATTCTTGCAATCTAGGACACAATAGCAAAGCTTTATAAATCTTACAGCAATTGTCAGTAGATGCATTGTATCAAATAGAATTGTAAGCAGCCCTTTAAAACTAATCTATGTGTCCTAATTAAAAATGCAGAATGAAACCATGGTTTGGATTGTTTTGATTTGGTAACATCCACATACTTGCTGTTAGTTAAGGTAAGGTCCTTTCACACTTAGGTTAGAAGGCAAAGCTGGATAATCTGGAGGAAACCAGAACTAGTCCAAAACTTCATCATCTGACCCAATCCCATGCTGAGAATTTGCACCAACTGTTGAGACATTTCTTTAGTCTAAAGCAGGAAAAAAGAGAATGTTAGTACAGACTTACTGATATATTCTTATCATTTATTACTAGGAAATGGATGGTCATGAAGGCAATATGGCATACAAAATAACTAAAGTAATTAAAAAGTTCAAAGGCTTGAATATTCTTGAATCTAAGAACTAAGTTTAATCCCTTGGTTGCAAAATGGGTTTTAAACAATGAACTACTTCTTTGCTGTGCAGATGACAAGTTGCTATAAAGGCACTGCCATTTTTTCTGCAACTCGTCCCCTTGTAATAAGTGGTTTGAGTGCATAGAATAATTAAGAATCATAGAATCATTAAAGTTGGAAAAGACCTCTAAGATCATCAAGTCCAACTGTCAACCCAACACACCATGCCAACTAAACCATGTCATGAGGTATCCCATCTACACATTTTTTTTAACACTTTCAGGGATGGTGACTCCACTACTTCCCTGGGCAGCCTGTTGCAATGCTTGACCACTCTTTCAGTAAAGAACTTTTTCCTGATATCCAGTCTAAATCTCCCCTGGCTCAACTTGAGGCCGTTTCCTCTCATTGCCAATTACCTGGGAGAAGAGACCAACACTTGCCTTGCTACAGCCTCCTTTCAGGTAGTTGTAGAGAGCGATGAAGTTTCCCCTCAGCCTCCTTTTCTCCAGACTAAACAATCCCAATTCCCTTGTTTGCTCCTTGTAAGACTTGTGCTCTAGACCCTTTACCAGCTTTGTTGCACTTCTCTGGACTCACTCCAGCACCTCAGTGTCCTTCTTGTAGTGAGGGGCCAAAAATTGAACATAGAATTCAAGGTGTGGCTTCACCAGTGCCAAGTACAGGGGCACAATCAGCATGTGCTGATACCCTTAGAGAACACACTGAATTTGGTGATTTTCCCTGTGGGTGAATGCACTGCGGGCCAGAGACTTAGTGGGGCTTAATGCTCTTTCTCACTGTTTAACTGGCCTCAAGCTGGGAGATTGTACATGTAGACATGCTTCTGTTGTTGGTGAAAGACTTGATGAAGTCGAGGAAACTGTAGAGACTGGTGAAGTCAGTGGAAGTGTCAAGCATACATGGAATGAACAGCCAGGCGATCAACTTGGTAAATTTTTTAAAATCTTCAACTCCACAAGATTAACTTATCTATATAAAACAGTATCTAAAGAGTAATCACTTGTGCATCCTAGTATTTTCCTAAAATGTTCTGGGGTCCTATGTAATTTGCCTCTCACGTTGGCAGTTCTCCAAGTGTGAGATGGCTACTAAGTTCAAAGGTTTCTTTTATGAATAAAAATGTCCTAAACTAAACTAAACAAAACAATTTTCCTACTGCAGTAAGTTCATTACTTGATGGAAATAATGACACAGTGCTGCTCTCAAATTACTTGTGAGTAAAGCTGTGACTGATTTAAACTTCGCTAACATTAGTCTAAGGGAAGAATGGCACATATTAGTGATTCTGAAAATTTTTTGCAAATGCTGAGGAGAAGGCAAAAAAAAAGAAAAGTCAGATTCCACTGCAGCTGATTGCATCTGGCAGTCTGTCTCCATCTGAGTTGGTGGCTGTCTAAGCACAGTACAAGGCTGTACCTTTTTGCATCCATTAAATCTGAATGGGTTTAATAAATTAAATTATAAACTTTTTTTCCCCTGCTTACCTGACTTTTGTCTGGTAGGAACTGATTCTGTCCACGGGGCTGAATCATCATTATTGTTATTACCTGTTATTTGAATCACAGACAATATGCCCAGCATTGTACATGACTGAAATAGTCTCTTTTGCCAATGAATTTATGTTAAAAATATAGAAGTTCTGACTACAGCATAACCATTTTTGAGACAGTGACTGTACTTAGCCATCTGGAAGAAAGATTTACCAAAACAAGATAACTAGCAACTAACTAATTAACTAACTAACTAATTAACTTTTTCCAAGCTTGTAGAAAGTTTACGCTCTCTAAAGCTTTTGAAACACCCTTGGGAGTGTTAGAGCTATGGACAAGCATGTGGCCTTACCCAGGTTAGTTTCAAAAGAGTTTAGCTGTTGCAGCTGGATCCCCACCTGAGTTTGTTACTCTTCTGAGAAGGAGAAGATTAAAGCTTTTATGGGAATGGATTGCTCTTCTACAAAGCAATGCTCAAGCTGATTATTGTTACACATCAAACTTCTCCCCCTCTTTAGCCATTAGCAGGAATATCAGCAGCACCTAAGATTCAGCAAACGCCCATGATAAGACAAGACGACTGAAAAGCTCCTCTAGAAAAACCAAACCACTAAAATCACTGGTTGCCTTAGAGTAGAAACTTCAGTATGTGTAGATGTACTGGTCACCCTCCAGCTCTACACTGAGCCAGCAGCACAGAAAATAAAAGGTATTAGCTGAATAAATTTGTGGCCACAGTAAATCTAACAATAGGACACTAATTCCAGATCAAAAACTTTTCAACTATAGGATATAAACCACTGAGCCAGGATAATCTTGCTTCAGCAATTTAAATGAGGAAAAAGTATTTGGCTGTATTAATTTTGTACTGCTGAGGTTTCTGCCAAATAATACACCGTCTGCCTGTTTTAGTCAAACTTTTGCTTCAAACTAGCATCTGATCTCTCTCAGCCTACTACAACATCCACAGAAAATAAGGCTTTTATAAACTCTGTGTAATGTACAAAGGCTCAACTCAACGTACAACTCAAGAGAGAAGCAGTCATGTGTGTGTGCATATGTGCATATCTAGATGGAACCTGTACCACTCTGTGCTCCAGTGGGGAGTAGGTCTGGTGTGATGAGTGCAGAACATCGACCTTCTGTTTAGTGTGAAAAGTAAATGTCAAGAACTGTTTCTTCTTGGCCTGAAACCAGTCTAATGAATCCTTGTCCCAGTCTAAGCTCCATATAATGTTCATTACATATTAGTAGTCTTTCCATGGTTATGGGAAGCAAGTTCCTTTGTATCTGCTGCTGCTGGGTTCTGATTTCCCAGTTCACTTGTGATAATGTAGCTGTAGCCAATCTAGGTCTATGAAATCTGCTCCTGTTATTCCCTTGGCTGTTACATTCAGCTTCTATAAGCTTGTGTGTATCAAGTGCAGATTATCTATGTAGGAAGTCTAAAACAAAACTAGGAGAATTATAAAGCCTTGGTCTGGTAGTTAAACCAAGGAAATACTTGTGGTTTCTTCTAAAATGACTTTTTGTTCAGTTTCTGTTAGAAGAGAAAAAGATTTTCCCTCTTTGTTTTCCTTACGCTGCTTCAGATAGAACAAGACACAATAAAATAAAAGAACAATAAAACCAAACAGTATGGAACTAGATCAAGATGAGCTGCAACATGCAAATTAAAATGTCTACAGCAAGCATTTACAGAATCACAGAATCGTCATGGTTGGAAAAGAATTCCAAGATCACCGAGCCCAAACATCCACCCAGGAGGAGAAAAAACACCAAAACATATACACACAACACACCCACCATTCTCACTAGCGCATGTCCTGAAGTGCCATGTCTACATGTTTTTTTTTAATAGCTCTAGGTATGGTGACTCCACCACCTCCCTGGACAGCCTGTTCCAGTGCCTGACTACTCTTTTGGTGAAGAATTTCTTCCTAATATCTAGTCTAAACCTCCCCTGGCACAACTTCAGGCCATTTCCTCTTGTCCTATCTTTATTCCCTTGGGAGAAGAGGCCAACACCCACCTCACTCCAGCCTCCTTTTAGGTAGTTGTAGAGAGCAAGGAGGCCTCCCCTCAGCCTCTTTTCTCCAAAGTAAGCAATCCCAGTTTCCTCAGCCTCTCCTCATAAGACTTGTGTTCTAGACCCTTCATCAGCTTGGTTTCTCCTCTCTGGACTCACTCCAGCACCTCAAGGTCCTTCTTGTAGTGAGGGACCCAAAACTGAACACAGTGCTTGAGATGCAGCCTCACCAGTGCTGAGTACAGACAATCACTTCCCTAGTCCTGCTGGCCATATTATTTCTGATACAAGCCAGGATGCTGTTGGCCTTCTTGGCCACCCGGGCACATTGCTGGCTCATGTTTAGACAGCTGTCAACAAGCAGCCCCAGGTCCTTTTCCATGGGGCAGCTCTCCAGCCACTCTGCCCCAAGCCTGTAGCATTGCCTGGGGTTGTTGTGACCCAAGTGCAGGACCCAACACTTGGCCTTGTTGAACTTCATACGATTGGCCTCGGCCCATTGATCCAGCCTGTCCAGGTCCCTCTTTAGAGCCTTCCTACTCTCGAGAAGATCAATACTCCCTCCCAACTTGGTGTCCTCTGCAAACTTTCTGAAGGTGCACTCAATCCCCACATCTAGATCACTGATAAAGTTATTGAAAAAGAATGGCCCCAAAACTGGGCCCTGGGGGATACCACTAGTGAGTGGCAACCCAGTTCATTACAAGTCTCTGGGCTCAGCCATCCAGCCAGTTTATAACCCAGCAAAGGATGCACCTATCTATGCCGCATGCCACCACCTTCTCTTGGTGAATGCTGTGGGAGACAGCATCAAAGGCTTTATATTTTTTCTGCTGCCATCACCCTTGTTCCCACTCACGGTGAGTCAGAGGTGCTACCCTACAGCAGTGGTTGACCTCAGATGAGCCCAGTGTGGTCTCCAGAAAGGGAGTTTGACCTCGAGTAACCCCCATGGACTAACTGATTGACCTCAGATGACCCCAGTGTAGTCTCCAGAAGGGGAGTTTGACCTCAAGCAGCCCCCATGTCCTTAATCTCCCTGTGCTTCTCCTTGCCACTCTGCAATGGCATGTGGTGTCATTATATGAATGACTCTCTTTTTGAGGGTAACAAGGTGCTGAGACACTCCAGTAAGGAGGGATTACATGAGAACTATGGCTGTTGGCTGCTTTTGGGATTGCAGTTCAGACAAGGGCGTGAGACAGTGTCAGAATGTCCAGTGTGCTTCTACGACTTACAGTGAGCTTTCCTCCAGTAATAGATTCAAAGCTTTGGAGGCTTCAAGTATGGGGGCAGTAGTCATAGCTTTCAAAGCGAGCCCAGCTCCAGGAACAGAATACAAGTACACCCAAGTTTTATTTCTCAGCCATCCCCCTCTTAGAGGCACTCCCTTTACAAGGAATGATTTCCATTCCTGCTGCAGTAAGTCCTCATGCTCATCTGTCAAGCAGGGCCTTTTATTTTGGCTTTTTTCCTCACCTAGCATAAGAGGTCTTTTGCCTTCCTGTGAAACTGGAGTCCTTCAAACAGCAGCTGGGGGACAGGGGCAGCTGAGGGGTGTTTAGCACAAGTGGGTTTGAGGGGCTTGCAGTTCCCCTGCTCTGCTCCATGTCCAGCACTTTGGCTGCTGGGCCCTTAGGATAGAGGCTTTAGCATTGTGGCCATTGCAACAGGGCATTGGGCAGAAGCAGCTGTTATCCATAACATCGGGGTAGTATGCACATCTCCATCTTATTTGTGTCTTAAATTGAATATAGTTTACAAGTTTTCCCTTAGACAACCTCTCTGCTCTCACGCTGTAGAGTCAAATCCTGACGTCTTCTTGGACAAAACTGCTTTAAAGTCAAATGTTTTTAGGCCTGCACATACTGAAAAATTGAGCCCTCTAGGAAGAAGGCCCATTTCAGGAAAGAAAAGCCCCTTAACATTTCTCCCTCCCCCTGCTCCTTCGGCTTTCCATGGTGTCCTTCCTTGCAGGAGGGGATGAGTTTGCAGCAGCTCTGCCCATCCTGTCCTCAGGATAGGTTTAAAATATTGAATAAGACTGGCCTCAAAACTGAGCCATGGGGTACACCACTTGGTGACCGGCTGCCAACTGGATTTAACTCCATTCACTACAACTCTCTGGGCATGGCCATCCATCCAGTTTCCAACCCAGTGAAGAGAGCACCTGTCTATGCCATGATTCACCAGCTTCCCTCGGAGAATGCTGTGGGAGATGGTGTCAAAGGCTTTACTGAATTCTAGATAGACAACGTCCACAGCTCTTCCCTCATCCTCTAGGACAGTCACCTTGTCATATAAGGTAATCAGGTTGATCAAGTATGACCTGCCTTTCCTGAACTCAGGCTGGCTAGGCCTGATCCCCTGGCTGTCCTGCACTTGCCATGTGAGCCCACTCAAGATGACCCTCTCTGTGATTTTCCCCCTTTACTTCTTTAACTTGTCTTTTTCAATGTTCTCGATTGAGGATCTACACTTTCCTCATACATGCAAAACTTGTCAAAGTCGTAGCTAGATAAGTGAATACTGTTGGTTCAGGCTTCATGTTTTAGGCTGGATTATTATGTTGCAAACATTTCCTTTTGCCTTTCCATCGTATTTCCACCATATGCTGGAAATATATTGCTATTCCTTACCACAAAAATTGAGACCTTGGCTCTGGCTGCTTCAGGTCTTCCAGACAAGTGCCATTTCCCTGGTAGCTTAATTACAGTTTTCCCTGGAGAGTGGGCACAGCAGGCACTCTGCATTTATAATTTAACCCTTCAAATACACACAACAGTAAATTACATGACACACAAAGACACTTTGCATAAGATCTTAAACTCAATTATTCTGTTCCTATATAGCACGAAGAATTCAGATCTGGATACAGCAATAAACTTTATACACATTTCATGCCTCAATTTTTGCATTACTCCCTAAAGATCTTTTGATTCAGGCCAGTCCTGAATCCCTTTTTCAGCATAGCTTTATTTTGGGACTATTCAGTCTTTCTGTTCTCTCTGTCCTAAGTAAACTTGCTCTGCACCTAATTGCTGCCTGATTTAAAAAGTCTTTCACTACAACAAGGATATATTCCTTTAATCTTCTCACTTGTTGTGTGCTTCCAGTCTTGCTATGTGAGTTTCAAAGCCAATACTTTTGTTTCCTACAAGAGATTATGTATTCTATAATTCCTCCTCTCACAGAGGGGAAAAAATTAATCCAAAAAAGTAATCCAAATGGGATGGATTACTTTCCTTACTTCAACCAGTTATTGGTTGCATTTCAATAGGAGACCACTGATGTTCAAATGGTCATATTTTCTCAAGGCTGGTAAATGATACAGCACAGAGCACATATGGTAGTTCCTACTTACTTTGATATTTTTAAGGTCCCTTCCAACCCAAACCATTGTGTGATTCTATGATATGATATGTTTGATGATAGTTGGATTTCACAGTAAAATTAGAACTTAGAAGCTTCAGACAGATTGCCCAACATGGCACAATTCTGCTTTACAAAGCAGAGACTTACTCTAGAGGCAGTGCTCATGGCTTCTAATATATTTAACATCACCTTGGTAGTGAAGCTAAGCATTAATTTTAATTAACAGTTTGGTGATGGGAAAGAGGGAAAAGGGCTTATGTAGCTTGCCTGAAGTCACTGAGCCAGAGTGCAGAAACAGCAGGATAGAATCATCTTCTGAACCCCATTCTTCCATTTTAGCTACCACAGCTTATCCACCTGCTACTCCAGTAGCAAGTATAGCTAGCTCAGACCGTTGTTTCAGCAAAACGCAGCTACCCATTAATGGAATAATAGATCATTCCAGCTTGTATTTTAACAAGACTTTTGTTAAGAACATGCAGCTGGGTAGACACAGTAAAGCTACTGCAGCAGTGGATAAACCTGGGCAATTTTTAAACAAATATTGCTACTTTATTTCAAGAAAGGCACATTCGAAAAACTGCTCAGGTCTTATGCAAGAGCAGGATATATGCAGAAAGTATTTGCTTTTATCACTGTATAAATAAAAACTTGAAAAACTTATACTGAAAAACTCTAATGATTAGTAGCAATAGGCTTTTCAAAAAATGACAAGGAGAAAATTGTGCCAAAGTGAAGACACAAAAATATGCCCCTTCGTCATTGCAATTTACCTGTTGACTTGATATGCAGGACCTGAAGAGCACTTGCTATAGGAAGTTAAATAGATTTTAAAGTATCTTCTTTGTTGTTTTACCAGAGGCTGTTCCCAAAAATCAGGTGTTTTTTCTCTGAATTTTATTTCAGGTCCTTCTAAAATAAGGAGGGGAATGCAAGACCACTGAATGTTCACATTTTGATGATTATTAAAACTTTCACTTTAGCTGGTGATTACTTGTTTTTCAGCCCAGTTGGTTCTGTGGCAAAGTAGAACAGCCATTTTTCCAGAAAAAATTGATTGCTTTCTAATATAGTTATGTTTACATCTGAGGTGATCCATCACTTCTTGCTAATGCTCAGCCTACAGTGTGCTTAGCATCAAGTATTTCTTCTCACCAATTTCTTAACGAAATTATTATAGATATAATTTTGACCACGGTTCAAACTGTCCTTGCTTTATGACCTTAAAAGTTGCATCTTTATCATCCATGTGGGGTGGTGAGTTGTGGCTAGGCAGTGTGTTCTAGTTCTTACAGAGTCTGTCCTCTTCTCCCAGCTTGGATTCCTCAAAGCTTAGGTCTGAGCTATTATGTGCAGTGCTGGAAATCATGGGACAAGGACCCTGGTGAGAAACACAGTGTCAACAACTTGATAGTACAGAGTCTTTATAGATACTTTTGGCTTTAACTGCATGGTAGCTTGTGTGGTTGGGGACCAATAATTCTCCAGTTCCACTTAAGGCATAGGTAATTAAAATACTGAAAATTTTTTTTGCTGATATTGTTGACTATGAACAATGCTCACGGATTTCTCCCTGGCAAGCAAATCCTTCCTCTTTTGACTGTCTTGTGGCTGTTATCATTCTTACCATCATCATTAGGCTTCTGCCTTTGAACTGATGCTACATGGATTAAAAGATAACTTGTAAGTAAATTATGCAAGCCATGCATGTGTGACAGTGCATTCTGTAACTGAAAAAGGCAATGGAGTAAAATTCTCTGAGCTGAACAGTATTTTACATGTCAGGGCAGAGTAAGCTGAACTATTTTCAATATTGTAACAATGTTATTACTACTGGTGGAACTGCAACCACTATCAAGTGTAGTCATACACATGGCCTCCAAATTGAAAATTCCCACTGCCTCTGAAAAAAAGAATTGGCTTGATATAAATTTAAATCAGATTTCTACAGGAACTTCTCCTGCACATTTCAAATTTCAAGAGACTTAAAAAACCTCACAACATCCCATCAGTTAGCTTCTCCAAGATGGGTGGCATAAAATACCTACATCTGCAAATGGCAATATTCCTGTTTTACAGAAGGAAAAATGTGCATTCAAAATCTGCACCAGAGGTACTAACAGAACTCATATCTCCTGCATTCAGTCCTGTATTTTATCTGTCCCAATATTTCCTCATTTCTGCACAGCCAGCACTCTGGAAAATCCTGTGATTTTTATTGTCCTGCTTTGATCACATAAAATGCTGTGACACTTGTTGGGAATAGCTCCATAATAGTTTTCTTTTAGTATTTTCTATCAAGTAGAGAACAGGCATTCTAGAGAAGACTATCCTTACTTTGGGCAAGGAAAGTGAAAATACTTGGCCTTGATTAATTTAGTGCTTGCTGCTCATTTCCCAGTCCCGTTATTAGTGAGGATAATTGTAAATTCCTCGAAAATCTGTAGTCATGCAGTAAGAACGGTGGCAGTATAGGGACAGGGCATTAATTATGGATGGGATATACAGTTAGTACTGCCCTCAGCAGGTCAGAGAGTATGTGGTGGTAACTTACTGTAGAAGATGACTGAGCACTGGGAGTAAGTTATGGACCAGTTTGATGCAGCAGTTAGTTATCAGAATATTCAAAACATATATTATGTGCTGGAAACAAACTTGTAATTAGATGATCTTTATCTCATTAACATATGACTACATGATGCACTTCCATAAAAAATGCCATAGCATTCTGAGGGACATATCCTGATGGGTAAAGCTATAGATAGTTATTTATTTTAAAATAAAGATGGTCTCCTGCACATTAGTGTGGCTTATTTAGCGCAGCACTTCAACTGGTTGTTTGCCATGTCACACTGATCTAGGACTGTACTCTTATCAATTCTAAAGCTTTTGACATCCTGCATTCAAGATCACTTTGGATTAGCAGGGGTTCTGGACCCTTAACTTTTGATTACTTTTGACACATTTGTTCATTTGGTACAAGTATGTACCAATGGATCATTTTATTTAAATTTTTAAAAATAATTTATTCTCCATCATCTTTACATTTATTTTTCACCCCTCATCCCTATGCTAGAAATATTCACGTAAGCACACACGTAAACAGCAGGACTTACAGACACACATCCCATGTAACATGATTCAATATTGCTAACTGTAACAGGAGCAGAACCGTAATGCTCAGGTCTCTAAGTGGATGTGGCATTATTTAAGCCTCAGGCATACAAATTAAAGCACCTAGTAGCTGGTGTAATTTGCTTGGTCAAATATCAAGACGATTCTTCCACTAGCTGCATCCTAAGAAAAAAACCCAAACTTTAAAGCCAGCCTCTATTCCAAGTATCCTGGAAGAGATTCAAAGACTGCAGAATACTAGCTGTCATTTGAAGTAGACTGGCACTGGAAAATAAACAAAGTGTAACACTAGCAAGTCACAGAGGGCATGACAAACTTCAGTGACAGGGACTCCTGCTTCACTGCTCAGAAAAGACCATCCTTGGGGAAAAAAAGAAAAAAAAAGTCCAAATAATCTTGGTCAGAAGTTACTAGAGTTAAAAAAAAAATAAATAAATGCTGTAGGGCCTTTATATAGCAGGTTTCTTATTGTGGTACAGTTAGGTAACTAAAACAGCAGTGGAGATGAGATTCAATGAGATTTGGTACTTAACTCCCTCAACTTGGCTTTTCCTCAAGCATCTGCTATTCCCACTACCTAGGAATGGCAGTCTTTCTGTCACAAACCTAATTTATCAAAGCAGCATTATTCAGTTTCTCCTTATTCAGTTAATTTTTTAAACTGCAAACCATGGGCCTGTTTCTGGCCAGAACTGTTCACCAGTGTAATACAAACATTTACATATGTGGGTTTATACATTTACTGCTTGGCTACAGGGCTCATTCTCTCAGCTACACATAGAAGTGGTGACTCTGGCAAGTTGTCCCTGGAAGAGGTGGATCAGTTAAAATGTGAAGATCCTGTCTTCATTAGCTATTACCTCTAATCCCTGTCAATATTATTCGTATTTGACTTCCTAGACAAGAGCAATGTGATCAGTTGTGCAACTGTGGTTCTCATTCCAGCTGATACATACAGTCATGTACAGTCAATTAAATCCATGGTAGGTCCCTTCAAGCATCTATTTATAATGTTGGATAAGCCACCTATTTTCCATTGTCAGGTAAAGGTTGGGAGGACACTCCAGCAAGACACCAGTTTTATGACTGATTGTTTATCAGAGAAGAAATGTAGGAAAAAAAGTCGACCTGAATCCTGTGTTGCTTACTAAGTTTCTCCCGTGTTTTTCTAGTTCAGTTGTGACTGAACTCAATTGGAGTTTGCTTTGCAAACAACAAAGGCCAGACTTGAAAATGTATTCGAACAAACAAAATAAGATTCACTTCATCTACAGATGCATGGGGTATAAAATAATCTAGAAAAACTGAGGAAAAACTGCTGAAATAACTCAGTAATTGTGCTGTTGTTGACATTGCCTTTTTTTGTTGTTTTCTCCTTTGTTTATACTAGGATCCTCTGACAGCTTTTTCTCAGACACATTTTTTCTAATGGGGCCACAGCTGAGCAACTGAAATACTTTGGAAAGCTTTCTTGCAGTTTTATTGCAATGTTTTCTTCATCAGAAGACAAGGAGACTGTTTCAAGAGGCTGTTTTATTGCACTTACAATTTTAAAGTTTTTTCTAGTCTATATAATAAACATCAGGACGATGCTAGACCTGAAAGCATAGTCTACTAAATAAAATAGGTAACTTTTAGAAAAATCACTGTGTTGTGGCAAGGGCTGAAACTATATATCCTCCATGATCTTCAGCTTCAGGATTGTCATCATCCTTTGCCCTCCACAGGTCATGTCAATTCAGAGCTCTCTTTTTCTGGCTTCCTCTACAACCTGAAAACCTCCTTTTTCAAATCTGTCTGCCAAAAATTTCCAGTTCTGACCAACTGTAAAAATTATACATGTTGCAACAGAGTTCTAAAATGTTTCCCATCTCAACCCAGTAAGATGAAAATATTGTTGTGTTGGTATAAATACAGGGTTGTTTGCTAGGAAGAGCTGACAGCTTAGTGGACAAGACAGAAACACTGGCAGAGAAGTGAAGGGATTTGTTCAGGCTTATCCAGCAGGTCAGGAGAAGAGGTAGGAGCTGCATTCCTGGCCTCTGACCACACCCACAAGTAAGCTCAGCATCCCCTCCCCCAGCATCCAGGGCTGGGAAGAAGGTGGTGAAGGTTTCATGAGGAACGTGAGTGACACTAGACCAGGTGTTTAGAAGTGGAAACCATTTTCAAGTTGCTAGCTAGCAAAATCCAAGGGCCCTGTATCTCCTCATGCAACTCCTCAGCATCCTGAGAGGTTTGTTTCCCACCTCTGCCAGTTTTCCTGAGTACTGAAGTGATGTCACCTCTCAGCAGCTCTAACCTTCAGCCTCTCCCACACAGAAGATAACAAAGTCCCATGCTGTGGGACATGCATTAGTGTCCACTGGGAAACTGTGAAGAACTGAATAAATTAATTTCAAATATCTTAAATCAGATTGACCTGAATTCAGACCAGCTTTCATCTCCAGTCTCCTCATAGACTATCATATACATCAAAATAAAATAGACAACACGTGTACCCTCGTAAACGCAATTCATTGTGAACTGGCTACATAATTAACTGGGAAAAAATGCATAGTACTTTGGTCTACTTACAATAAGAATTTGACAGGCTGATTGCAGAATATTTTTTCTCTTTTGGCAAATATTTCTCGCTTTCTCCAACCCAACGCGTTCTATGGTTCTATGGTTATTTTACTTGATACAATGGAACAGCTTGGCAGATTGCTTATACAAGGAACATCATATACAGGGAAATTGTGTTTTCTTGTTTCTATACAATGGTAATTTTTCAAAGTTAGAAGAGTTATTTAAGTGCCTAAACATGACTATGTGACTTCAGGTTCCTGATCTTAACATCTTAAACTAATTTTTCAAAATTCATTTCAGAGATGTCTGTCACACAGTTGTGTAAGACAAGTAGATCAGCTTTTCACTGACAGAATGGCATCTTTTTTGTGAGGAGGCTGGCTGAGAGCTCTGAGTCACACAGAGAGCACCACCCTGCAATTCAATATTATGTTTCAAGTTTAGAAAAAATCCCCAATATATTTGTGTTGTAAAGTTACTTTTTATGAACTTAGAGAAATTGTGTTCAAAATGCTAATAAATTTCTAATACATGTGCAGGGAAAAAAAACAACCCAAAACAATTAATGGAACATAATTAAGAAAATATTACAATTCATGGAAGTGGAACATGATATTTTCACCACTTCAGCAATTAGGTATTTTTTCCTCCTAATTCCAGCATATGATTTTTACTCTACTGTGTTATTGCTACTTTTCCTCTCCTACATAACAATCATAATCCAAAACTCCCTATATTTTAAAAAAACAGAGCATAATGATGGCTCAACATACAAGTAAGTCTGAAGACATGTCATCAAGGCCAGGAAAGACTGAAATACATCATTAAAATTTCACTGCATTACTTTGATGTGTTAAGTACATTGATGCTACTTTTCAACCTGTCCATTAGTTTCTTGTTTACCTTCTAAAAGGTAAATTGTGATCTACAGGAGCAGAGACTGCCTTTTTTTTTTTCCCCTCTGCTTTGTATAGAAATCAGCACAACATACCCTCTGCCTTCCCTTCCAAAGAAGGATGTTTGAAAGTTTTGCTAATATAAAAGTACACTTTTAATATTAAAACACACAATCTGTTGAGAATAACTGTTTTACCTTCTGTTTCAACCAAACAACAGTATTTAGACCTGAAACATGAAAAAAACCCAAGCAATCCTAAAACTGTTAACTTCCACCTTTTCATGAAATGAAAAAATATCTGATGCGTATTGGGGTCTGAGTTATTTCTCTTCGTGAGCAACTTGGGGTTAATTTTTTATATTTTTCCTATTTTCTGTCCTTGACTGATGGTTTATAAACGTTTGGTTTACAAAACTTTATGGCTAGAAGATGCATTGGGTAATCAATTAATTAATTAATTAATTAAGTTTTATTCTTTTGGGCTTATCTTCATTAAAGTAATATTTCATTTTATGTGTGGTGAGGGAACTCTTTGATAAAACCCTGATATGACAAGCTTTCCCAAACAAACTCCTGCTGAATTCATCTTTCTCGCTGAAACCAGAGTTTGCTCCTTGGCATGAAATCCAAGACTGAAATGCTGATAAGATTCCCAGTAAAATCTTCCAAACAGTCTTCATGATATCATGTGTGATATAGTGACAGGCTATACATTTCCCTGGCAGTGAGACTGAAAATGGAAATGTTAAGTATAAATCTTTGTGGAAGTTTCAGTAATTTTAAATAATTTGTTCTTTTGTGGCATTCATATGTGAATGATATATTTGTCCTAGAGCAATGCGAATTCATTTCCCCACATCTATAATATCTGCAGTAAGCTAAATTAAAAATACATTTGTACTTGTACAGTTAAATGATCATATTTAATGAGATGTCGGAGATGAATCTTAGCAAAGAGTCAGGAAATTATTTCAGAAAGAGCAGCATTTCATTACTGGCAGTCAGGGAAAAGCAAAGAGATTAAACAAACGGTTTACTACTCCAAGATATCAAAGGAGGTGGGGGCAGTTCTGTGTGGGGGGTGTCAGAACATCAGACCTCAGTGGCGATTTTTACCTACAAGCAAGGAAGCATTTGTACCGCATGAGGCCGGCAGGGCTGATGCTTGATGATGAGAACGAGCTGTTGATACCTGGGCCTGAAGAGGCTGCGGGTGTTGCACAGGGGCTGCTGGGAAGGACGAAGGCTGCGGGCAGCTCGGCGCTTCCTGCCGGCTGCTGCTGTGGGTGCTGGTCCCAGCGAGCCCATCAGCTGTCTGCCCGGTCCCTCAGCAGCTCTGGAGCTGCACCCCCAGGCTGGGTGAGCAGGGCTGGGTAAATATGAGAACAACAGAGTTAAAGCAGGTCTGACAATGTCAAGGGGAACGGGGAGTTCCCCTGGGGGAACTGCTCGGGTGAAAGACCGGGCAAATTGTTTCTGCTGTAAACATTACAAAAACAAGAAAAACTTGGAAAGCGAAGTGTGGGACCCAATTTTGAAGCCATCTAGCTACTTTATTTCCACAAGAACTAGGACTCTGTTGAACTCCACCCTGGGAAGCTATCGGCATCTTTCACCAATTGTGTAACTTTTGAAGAAATCTGTCCTCCAGCCCCCCAGGGAAACCTCTGTGGCTGGGAGCACAGTTGCCCTTGGCTCCCTGTTAATCGATGGGGAGACACTCAGAGAAGAGACTCGGATCTCAGATAGGGTGACCCAGCCTCTGCAGGGCTTCATTTCTGTCTGTCATCTCTGTAAGCAGCAGACAGCAGTGAGGCACCCTGCTTAGCTGTGCTTCAGCTGGTTGTGCTGTGGATCCAACCCCTGTCCTGCTACCCATGTTTACGAACTGGGAACACTTCCCATCCCTCTCTCCCGCCCTCCATCTCTTTTGATTCTTTAAATTACAAGATCTTCAGGCTACAGACCATCACAGACCAAATCAGGTCTGCGTGGAGGATCTCACCTAACAAATCTCTCTGTGCTACTGGAAAACAACTGCATGACAAACTGAAACAAGATCTATCAATAGGATCAACATTTTAACTAATTAATTTTCTCAAGTTCTGTAAGAAATCCTGTGAGAGGACTGCACTTATCTAAGTATCAGAATTAAATTCAAAACTAAAGATGCAAATATTATGAGAGATTATAGAAATGACAGAAAATATGCTGATTTTCTGGATTCTGCAGACAATAAAGATGAAAGAAGATGTAGGTATGAAAATCCTTTCTTGGCAAAAATTCTATATCACAAGAAGAATTTTCAGAAACATGAAATAAATCAAATATCTGAACCAGAGCATTTAATTATTAACAGGGTAATATATGCACATATACACATATATTTACATACAGCAGACAGCACAAAGGTGACAAGGCTGTGAAGACACAGGCAGTTTCAAGTCTCATTCATCCAAGCATGCACACATATAGGCTGCCACTTCTTCCTGTCTGATTTCTACCGTGTCTCATCCAACCACAATGCCTTTATGAAAGAGAGCTGAATTTCTTCATCCCGTTTGCCCCTTGTTTTAATTTTGCTTGCTTTTATAGCAATAGCAAACTAGAGAAAGCAGACAATATAAGTTACAATTTAGTTTGTAAACCTGCACCCATGTTATGTTTAAATAAACATGTGAATGCAGCAACCTGCATAGAGGAATCTACTCAAGCTTCTGATTTGCACAGTAGAAAGAAAAGCCTGCTGGATTAGTTAAGCAACTCCTCAGGTGTGCAAAGCCATCTGAATTCTCTGAACAACACATTGTAGAAGAACTCAGATCATGCATACGAAATTGAACCATAGAGAAATGGTTGAGGCGCATCAGGTTTGAATGAGGAAAGTGTCAGTCACTTCTGTTTGTCACGGTCCTTTGTGATGAGAATCACCAGCCTTTAGGAGAAAAAAAGGATCTGTGTAGAGATCAGCATAATTCTCATGTCTTCTCTGATTACCTTCAGGGATATACATGTAGACTTGCCACATATTTTGAAAAAGGTTCTTATTTTTTGAATGATCTCTCTTTTCTCATTTGCCTTTCTTTTTGGTATTTTTGTTCTTGCTGCTCTTCAGGGAACTGTTTTAGGCAGGCAAATGCTGTCTTCAGTGGCCAGTTTTGTGAAGTGCCCACAACACTGCTGGGAAGGTTGAGGAAAATGGGAGAGAGGGACTGGAATCACAGAATAACAGAACTACCAAGGCTGGAAAAGACCTTCAAGATCACCAAGTCCAGCCTATGACCAACACCACCACACCATCTAGACTATGGCACTAAGTGCCACATCCAGCCTTGCCTTGAACACATCCAGGGACGGTGCCTCCACCACTTCCCTGGGAAGTCCATTCCAATGTTTAATCACCCTCTCCGTGAGGAAGTACTTCTTAATATCCAACCTAAACCTTCCCTGGAGCAGCTTGAGGCTGTGCCCTCTTGTCTTGTTGCTAGTTGCCTGGAAAAAGAGCCCAGCCCCCACCTGACTACAACCTCCCTTCAGGTAGTTGAAGAGAGTGATAAGGTCCCCCCTGAGTCTCCTCTTCTCCAGGCTAAACAACCCCAGCTCCCTCAGCCTCTCCCTATAAGACTTTCCCTCTAGTCCTTTCACCAGCCTCGGTGCTCTCTTCTGGACCCACTCCAGCACCTCAATGTCCTTCTTGAAGTGAGGGGCCCAGAACTGGACACAGTACTCGAGGTGAGGCCTCACCAGTGCTGTGTACAGGGAGAGAATTACATCCCTACTCCTGCTGGCCACACTATTCCTGATACAAGCCAGGATGCCATTGGCCTTCTGGGCCACCTGGGCACACTGCTGGCTCATGTTCAACCAGTTGTCAACCAGTACTCCCAGGTGCCTCTCTGCCAGGCTGCTTTCCAGCCACTCTTCCCCCAGCCTGTAGCGCTGCCTGGGGTTATTGTCGCCAAAGTGCAGGACCCTGCACTTGGTCTTGTTGAATTTCATGCCGTTGGCCTCAGCCCATTGATCCAGTCTGTCCAGGTCCTCCTGCAGCTTCTTCCTACCCTCCGGCAGATCAACAGTTCCCCCCAGCTTGGTATCATCTGCGAATTTACTGATGGTGGACTCAATCCCCACATCCAGGCCATCAATAAAGATATTGAATAGGACTGGGCCCAGTACTGATCCCTGGGGGATACTGCTGGTCACCAGACACCAGCTGGATGCAGCTCCCATAGGAAGTAGGTTCAAAACACAGCTGCAAAATTTGGTCTACCATAACTTGTCACCATTCTTCATTACAGAGCCTGAGGTCTGAGATGTTTTTGTGGCAGGAGACAAGGGAGGTTTTTCTATACCTGAAAGCTGTTAATACTCTTCTGTTCCTTATGATTTGGGGCTGGGAACCGACAGAGCAGATTCTCCAGCAAGATTTTTTTCTCCTAATAGCTGCAAAATAGATATTCACCTAATAATCACTGCAACACAGAATGATATTACTAAACCAGATACTATCAAACTGCCACCTTTCAATTCCATTGAATTCTGTTTGGATTAAGATGTGCTTCAATCTGTTTTACATTTGCAATTTAAACAGGCCAGAATAATGCCACAGACAATTTTACACAGCAACACAATTTGGGTTTTTTTTTGGTACTATGCTATGAAAGGAGATGATATTAAATAAAACCAAAGTACTAACTACATGCTTAAGAGGAATCCTGAATCCATTTTCAGAGTCTAAATATGCCAGGTGAATACAAAAGTAGACATTTAAGAAAAACACATTTTCTTAAGTAGCAAATTTGCCTGGTTGCTTCTGGTTTTAACAAGGCTCAGTGCAACAGCTAAGGTGTGCAATAAAGTTTTAAGCATCAAGTTCTGATTCAGCAATTTGCTTAATCACCTGCTACATTTAATCAGATATTATTAAACATGTTACTGAACAGACTCCTTAATGCTGCTTATACTTGACTCTTTCCCATCCTACTGTCCAATCCCTAATAATCCTCTACTTTATCATGTCTTCACTTTTTCTTAGCTTTTGTTTCTTTAGACTTCTCAATCAGAAGAACGTAGAGACACCTGAGGTACCAGGAGCAGCACGACATTATACATCTTAAGCAGTAGTGGTGGTGAAAAGGAACAAACCTTTCTCAAAGTGCATTATGCTACGAGCACTGCAAAAAGCAATGAGAAACAGCTACTCCGGACAGGCAAGTTCAAACTGGAAGACATCAGCAACAGCAGCAGCCAGAGTTGTGCCCGAGGAGAAAAATGAGCTTATGCATTGGATAAACCACAGCAACATCTTAAGATTTCTTCCCAGCTGCACCAGAAGAGTGGGAATCAAAATACTTGTTAATCTTGTAGTATGTTTGCTTTCAATCAGACAACAGAAGAATTCATTCCATTTGCTCAGTATTTTGCCCTCCTGAACTCCATCCCCTCAACAGCTTTGCAAGCACATCTGAGCAATTCCACAGTGGGTTTTAGATCCATGGTAAGTCATCTGCTGTGCCTATATGCAGGACTTGTGTTTTACAGAGACTGAAATGAATGATCCTTCCCCAAATTTGATTCTGTAAAAAGCTACTTGACTGCTCCAAGTAATCTTTTTTATTCTTCATCTTAGTTTACTCTTTAGGGTTTTTCGTTTCATCTTTTTCTGCTGTCCTAATATACACAAATCACTTTTAGAGATAGTGTCATGTGTACGAAGGGAGCAATTTATCAATACAGACACCTCTTTGATGAAGGATGGTTTGTCTTTACAAGGCTGGACAGCCCCAACTGAATTTCAATTTGCTATGGCATGCAAGGGATTTAGGGGATTAAGGTTGGTGAGAGGCTTTAAGCATCAACCAGCTTATTATTGCTGAAGGAATATATGATTTGAAAACCTTGCTTGTCTTGATTTTTATTTTTTTTAGTATGTGGGGGTGAGGTGGAGAGAAATGAGTGAGAAAAGCAATAACCTACTTGATGATTTAACAGTGATTACTTTTATTCTGCTTTTCAGTCACATGCTGCCTATTTTTAAATGGGACAAGTAGAGCTTATAGGGCCATATCCAGCTGACATCAATTACATATCTGGGTAACAGTATTTTCCTAATAATAACAGATATAAAAATCTGTAATAAAAACAAAGATGTAGAGGAGGGAGAAAACAAAGGCCAAAATTATAAGTAATAAGTATTTAGGTAAGTTAAGATATGATGAACTGCTACAAATAAATACTGTTCTGAACATAGTGTATTATTTGCTTCTTATTACAAGAAAATTGCTAAGAAATAGTATTTCCTGATGAAAAAATATATTAAATATTTCATTCACCTGCACTTTGTTGGAATGGCAGACTGGGAGGAAACCCAAAGAAATCTACTGGCTTAAAGCTATTTCAGTTACTTTGTGCACCATGGTATTAATTAATTACTGATAAATACCAAAAGAATGTGAATCAAACATGATGAAGTCTAACAATAAAGCAAGCACTACTATTTTTTTTGTTGTTGTTGAATTCTGATTCTTTTAAGTAACTAAACCACTACAGGACTCGTGTATGTGTTATGCTATCAAAGGGCCATTGTGGTTGGTGTTACATCACTGCAGAGATGAAGGCAGGGCAGAATTACAGTCCTGAGTTCCTTCCTAGGGCAAAATTCCCAGTTCTGCTAAGTATCCATTTCTGAGAATCTGATCTAGCTCCCACCAGAAATACTATCTCTTTTCTTCAGAAAGATTTTGAATAGATCCATACTTGGATGGAGGACAAGAAATTTGTGTGAAGTAGCTTTTCTCTTCCCATTCCCATCTTCTCATTGTTCCTTTGCTTTCAAAGCTGGAGACTAAGGTCCTACCTGCATCCTCAAAGCACAACAGCACAGCAGACAGGAGATGGCATCCATCCATCCATCCATCCATCCATCCATCCATCCATCCATCCATCCATCGCAATCAATTCAATTTCTTGGAAGGGTTTCCTGGTGAGCAGCTATCAGGTCATTCTCACATTCTCCATGATGTGCTCTAATGAGCATTTCAGTGCTCCACAAGACGTGGAAGCATTTCAGCAGGAGATAAAGCCTCCTCTGAATTCTTAGAGAAATATTCAGAGCCCTTCCCAGGAGAGCTGAGATTTGAACTAGGATCTTCTGGGTACAGACAGAAATGGAGTATTTTTGACTATAGGGAAATTGCAGAGACTGCCAAGACCCAGGTATTCTTCCATTATGAATGAAATGCTCTTCTGCTCCCCTCTGCTATAGTGTCTGGCCCTTCCAGACAGCCAAGCTACTTAAGCTAGAGGCAAGGAGGGTGCAGGTGTCAGAATTCTGTCCTCCACCAGTTGGCCCACGTGCATGCACCAAGTCTGGTGCTCTCTGGAGTTGCTCAGGGAGGCTATTGCCCTGCTTCTACTCAGGCCCAAGAAGGAAACAAAGGAAGAGGAAGCTCAGTCACGACCTCGGGAGGGTGCAGGGTGGAGGCACCTGGTGGGGCTCGTCAAGGCCATCAGGGCCTGTTAATGCCCATGTAAAGGACCCTGGCACCAGTAACCTTTCCCGCACAATGACTGGTTCCAGGAATTATGTGAGTAAGCAAGGATCTGCAAACAGCTCCTCTTGCTTCTCATCTCAGAAAAAGGGTTGAAGCCTTTCCCTCTACTCAGTTCAGAAACTACACACTGGGGTTTTTGAAATAGTGATGATCTGAGGAAATATTTTGTTGAGACAATTCAAAGCCTGAAAACTTGCACCCCTTTTAGCCATATCAATAGGTGTAATACAAAATACGACCTCTCCCCACAATGCTTGTTTCCCTTGGAGTGGAAAGGCATTGCTTACTGCACTGTTAATCTTCTGGTAAGCCATCCACAAGTTCGAGTCCTATTCACTGGTTTGTTTTATAGCAATACATACACTGACTGTGGCCTCCACACGGTGGTATCCTTTAATATGCCACACTTACAGGGGTGATGATGCATGTTATGCTGTTCCATTCCCTCATCTTGACTCTCACATACACCTGGATGGGTAGTTCAGCACAGATATATTTTTCTAAAGAAGTCACTTGGTAAATTATCACCATAACATCCCATGATCAACACAACTTGGGGAAAATACATACACTTACATATCTAGCAGCACAAATGAAATATCTACCTTCTATTTCAGGCTGGGCAACAGGAGACAAATGGGGGAAAAAAAAGACAACCAAGAAAAATCAGATTTTCTATAATTATATAAATTACAGCAAGAATGACTGTAATCACCTAAAATGCCTCTGGGGAGTTGGATTAGCAGAAGACAATTTCTCAGATCCACACTCCAGGGTTTAAACCTAGGGTTGATATTCAGAATTAGACTACCAAACTAAAATAATTAACCCTTGGGAAGCTAAAATGTGTAACTCAGATTTGTACTATCTGGCTAAAGGGGAGGAATATGTGATTGATGTTATTTTTAAATTCCTGTGGATCCTAATATTTGGCCAGGTCAGTCAGACCTCACACTTCAGACCAAACTGTGAGTATATTTAAATGAAAAAAACTTTCCCTCCTCTTGACATCCAATAAAAAAGCAACAGTCACTCCAACAAATATCACTTGAAACCAACAACAGAATTCCTTCAGTAATCTTTGTCTATTTCAAAATATATGATGAAAACACAGATACAGATAAAAAAAAGATACAGAATTAAAGCTGATTTTTAAGACATAAAGTTAAGATGTTGTAAAGGAAATAAAATAGAAAAAACCCCAAACAAACAAGCAGGGCAGGTGGTTAGGATATGAAGGTAAATATAAAGAAATGAGTAAGAATGCCTTCTTTATTTTCTTCAGATGAGTGAGATGTAAAAGCCTCTCATCTGGCATATGGAGAATGTCTATAATGTAAGAATTAAAACACTCCCAAGGAAGCCCCCCTCCACATTTTCCAGTTTTGTGGTGGAGCAGGGATGGGGCAGTAAAGGAAGACAGAGTGAGCAGGTCAGAGGCAGCTGTTCCTCTACGTGGATATTTCCCTGGATGTGGACAGCGTTTCTCAATCCCTCAGCTCAGATTTCACACCAGCAAGTGTCAAGGGTCTAACCCTGCGCAGAACTGTGAGGGTATTAAGCTGTAGTCGCGCTGTCTGAATCTCCTGCTTCTCTGTGCTGCAAGTTCTGTTCTTTGCTGGGAGTCTCATCCTGTCATTTGAATCCAAAATACTGCCACAAATATCTAAAACTTGAAGCTACCGCATCTACTACTGTGTATCCTAGATGAGATGTTACTGTCTACCAGTGAAAACATCAATAATTCTCTTAATCATGGTGAAATGTTTTTTCCATGTAGATATTACTTTGAGGATGGAAGTTTGTATGAACAACATCAATCAGGGAGCTCACACAAATGAGTAACTTACAGCCCCACTGGCAGCCAGTATTGAAGATTAATGCTGATAAACACCACATTCAACGTAAGATGTGATTTCTGGAAATAAATAAATTTATTGGATTCCCAGACATGTATTTTGTAGTCAACCATTGATAACTGACTCAGCCAATTCTGCTGTTCATTCATCACCTGTGCTTATATAAAAGCTGAACTATTCTCTTTCAGTACTTCACCCAATATATAGTATAATTATTTGGGAAGCAGTGTTGCTCCAGCTAAAATAAATTATATTTGATAGCTGCACACTGAAGTGGCTCCATTTGTGTAGGACAAACATGACAGACATACAGATACATTTTGTGAAGATAAGTATTGTGAAAGAAAAGGTACACCGTTGCACCTTGAACTGTACTGAATGTTTTATGTTGCATACCAAGGACAACTCTCAACTGTTTGAAGACAGTGTCAGTGTATATGGCATTAAATTCTTATTTATCAAACAGTGACAACATATCTCGTGCATGTGAGCAAACATGGAGGGAAAGCTGCTGTCTTTTATCCCTTACCTTTTAATTACAGCATATATCTGTTCTATATACTCTTAATATACCTGAATAATCCAGAAGAGTTTGCAAAAACATCAGGTCTGTAAGCAAATGAATGTGAAAGAAAGGATGGTAAACAGGCTACATATTTTGATGAGTTTAATTTGTAGGAATGGCTGGATAACTCCCTAAACTGTTGTCAAGTCTTTCTTCACTTTGCGTAGAGACACTTTTGTATTCAAATCCTGATTTTGCCCAAGTCCTGTTAAGTTAAAAAATTGTCATAGGTACATACTTTTGTATTATATTAAAGTCACTATAACTCATAGGCACTGGAATCAATAATAAAAAGCCTGGTGATGCCTTTACTGTACCAAGTACATTCTTGTACAAAGCACCATTTTATTATCAGCTATACCTGGAGTGACAGAAAACACCTGCATGATCAGCACTTTTGTATTTCTGGGTGAAAGGTTGCTTGTTCCTGCCATATTTTTTATAAACCTGGTGAGAATATGATGGCAGGGATGAAAAGTGTGCAGGCAATGAAAGCTGGAAGCAGTGCTTTTTCATGAGTTGGTATGGCTGAATAGGACAGTTAGATGCAACTTCAGCAACAACAGTTTTACAGTCTTATCAGAGATGAAGAATTATTTTTTTTCTTATTTTTTACCTGGTAACTTGTTTATCATTGGAAAAATACTTTTAAAATTGTGATTCCTTTGTCACATTCTGGATATCCCTTGATTCTGAAATTACCCTAACTCTTCATTAGAAGTATTAACCAAATGCTGGTGTGTGCACAAAGACTCATTTTCTTATGCTTTCTCTAACCTTCTCTACCACTTCTCACTCCAAGTTCTCAGCACATAAATATCATTAGCTTAATGTCCACCACTAAAGGTCCCTCAGCAGATGTCATTCTTGTCCACAGAGCCAGCTGTGTTACCAACTTTACTGGTGGATGCAGAATTCCATGTGTCCACTTTGTGTCTGTTTTCAGATTCACCAAAGCTTGCTGATGATTCGGTACACGTGTGTAAATATTTTAAATTCATTGTGCAAGGATCCCTCTCTGAGCAGACCCCTTGCTGTGTTCACAGGAAGCAAGACACAGCTGTCATTTTTTGGTTAGCAAAACCTGCTGCTCCGCAGGGATAGATGCGCATTGTGCAATGCAAGTTCAATATCAGCATTATTATTATTATTATTAATTATTATTATTATTCACACCAAGTATCTCATAGCTGCTTATGAAAAAGCCAGTGTAATCAGCATGCTAGGGTCTACAAAACAACTTTATTCCCACCAGCATTGTAAGAGGAAACAAGAATCTGAAAAAGAGCTTTCAGTTCTGCAATGGAACCAACTAAATGCAATGGCTTTATAATACTGTATGACTAAAAGAAAGATAACCCTGTGAGTGTAATGCAAAGGAAGTCAAAGCCCAGCACCCAAAGAATTTTGTTTTAACAAGGGACCAATTAAGAGCCTTTGATCACTAGACTGAATGTTCATTAAAGAGAATGCCAAATAAGTAGATTTAAGAACACAGCCATAAATGTTATTGTGATTGAGATACATTTGTTTAAAAATCCTAAGTAAAAATTGAGCTTGATGGAAAATGATTGCTAGCAAGTTGAGAGGTGTCATGATGAGAAAATACGCTTTTCCAAGAACATGGAGAAAAAAAAAATGCAACCTTTAGTCAGAAAATAGAAGTAAGGATCCTACTTATGTTAACAGCTGTAAAACTTCTTAAGGGAAGTGGATGAAACAAAAATTAAGCAAGAGATAAATAATTACATGAGCATTGTGCAAAATAAATGGGATTTCATTCTGAAAAAACTAGTTCTGCAAACAAGATGTCACCAGATTCCACTATGGCTTTGTGTCTTTTGGATGAATTCACATCTGCATCAGACACACAAAACAACGTATCTAGAACAATCTTTGCCTGCCAATTTACTACTTCCTGTGGATATTCACTCCATTTGCTAGTCCTTCTATAGGTTAGTTGTCAAACCATCAAAAAGAAATGGAGTACCAGAAAATGATTTTGTTATGGTCTGCCAGAACATTCTCTAGGACTATAGAATCTTCGTCAGAATGGAAAGGGAGAAAGTCTGCATATTCTCTAAACACACAGTCCAAGCATACATTGGGTTGAAAAACAGGAATTTGGCATTTCTAACAACACCATGGCATATAAAATTGCAATTAATAGCCCAATGCTTTGGTATTTCTTCTACATTAAACCTACTAAAACACAGTGTAGCCCTTATATAGATATATATTTAGTTCCTTTTTAGTGCCTTTTGAGGCAGCATCTCACACTGATGCTGCCTCACACCACTTTGCAAGACGACGATGAAGTTGACAATACATTTTTCAGTGAAGAAATAGGCAGTAATAACCAGCTGGAAGAGGGTGTTTGGCTGAAATATTGGCTGAAATAAAGGCACTTCATGTGCCTGGGCTGCCTCACCCTCCTGATGCAGCAGGTGTAGGGCACCCCCTCAGGCCAGAGGCCCGCTGCTGTTGCAGGAGTGGTACTGGTTCACCTCCCAGTCCTGGTACTCATCACTACCACAGCAAGAAAACTGCATAGAAAAGAGTGGGGGCCTGAAGGGATGTCTGGAGATCATCCAGTCCAATTCCCTGTCAGAGCAGAGTCACTTACAGCAGATCCCATAGGAACACATCCAGCTGGGTTTGGAATGTCTCCAGAGAAGGAGCCTCCACAAGCTCTCTGGGCAGCCTGTCCCAGTGCTCTGCCACCCTCACAGTCAGTTGCCATCGACCTTGGCCATTACTGAAATAAAGAAAATAGATACCTGAAGATATTTTTGCAGCACCCCTCAGAATTTTGGGTGCATTTGTTTGCTGGCCTGACTATCAGATTGTGGGGAGCAGGATGACACACCCCAAGCCTGGCACGAGGGGGTTATTGCAACAAAAATGCAATAAAAATGCTGCTGGGTAACAACCCACAGGGATTTTTATGATTGGGATGGACACCTGGATCCTGAAATCTTGGCATTATTCTCCACCTGTAGCTGCGAATTCTGCAGATTGCCCGTATTAAGGGCAAAAATCTCACAGAGTCACAGAATGGTGGGGGTTGGAAGGGACCTCTGGACATCATCCAGTCCAACCCTGAAAAGAGTCTCGTCCCACTCTCCTGACACCCGCTGTAGATATTGATCAGCATTGATGAGATACCCCCTCAGTCTCCTCTTCTCCAGCTGAACAGCCCCAGCTCTCTTAGCCTTTCTTCACAGGGCACATGCTCCAGTCCCCTCAGCATCTCTGTGGCCCTGTGCTGGACTCTTTCCAGTAGCTGCTTCTTCCTTCTTCAGGAAGTGGGAAACCCAGAACTGGACACAGTTCTCCAGATAGGGCTTCAGCAGCACAGAGCAAAGGCGCAGGAAAACCTCCCTTAACCTGCTGGCCACACTCTTCTTGATGCCCCCCAGGATGCCATTGGCAAGTCCTACAAAGTGACCAGATGTCATTACCCAGAAGTCTTGAAGATCCATTGGTACTGAAATATTTTGGAAAACGGAGTAGGAATTCTCTGGGCAGGGTGCCTAGTGGGCTGCTGGTGCCTTGCACTAATACCCATCTGACAGCCCTGCATGGCTGCAGCACTGCCTGCATTTCAGCTTTTCTGCTGAAGATCTCTTCTTGTTTCTCCCCATCCTGTGCCAATTTAGTTAAATCAAACAACAAAAACTGCAAATTCCCAGCAGAAATCCTGGTGCTAACTGTGCTCCACACCCAGAAAGACAATAAGGCTCAAGCCAAGGCTGTCTCTGTGCAAGGAGGTGTCATGCAGCCCTCTGTCCAGCCATATTTTCCATGACACTCTGATACAAGAGGGATGTATGTAAAAACAAACAACCTTATGGGCTGAGATTTGCCCTTTTTAAGATCCCCTGGAGCATTCAGTTCAGAAACAGGCTGCCTGGCTTGATTGCTAAGGAAAAAAACCCCAATCTTGGGATGTCCTTTCCCAAATCTGGAGGCAGCCACCAGGTACCCAATGGGAGGAAGCAGGAGGCTGCTTGGAACAGCTCTTGCAAAGGGCTGTTTTGGGGTGGGCTGAGCTGCTGCAGTGTAAGAAACAGTGTTTAAGAAACATTGAACAAACTTTTTAATTTCTTAATGGTTGGAAACCTCATAACCTTTTTTTTTCCTTTCCTTTCCTTTCCTTTCCTTTCCTTTCCTTTCCTTTCCTTTCCTTTCCTTTCCTTTCCTTTCCTTTCCTTTCCTTTCCTTTCCTTTCCTTTCCTTTCCTTTCCTTTCCTTTCCTTTCCTTTCCTTTCCTTTCCTTTCCTTTCCTTTCCTTTCCTTTCCTTTCCTTTCCTTTCCTTTCCTTTCCTTTCCTTTCCTTTCCTTTCCTTTCCTTTCCTTTCCTTTCCTTTCCTTTCCTTTCCTTTCCTTTCCTTTCCTTTCCTTTCTTTCCTTTCCTTTCCTTTCCTTTCCTCTCCTCTCCTCTCCTCTCCTCTCCTCTCCTCTCCTCTCCTCTCCTCTCCTCTCCTCTCCTCTCCTCTCCTCTCCTCTCCTCTCCTCTCCTCTCCTCTCCTCTCCTCTCCTCTCCTCTCCTCTCCTCTCCTCTCCTCTCCTCTCCTCTCCTCTCCTCTCCTCTCCTCTCCTCTCCTCTCCTCTCCTCTCCTCTCCTCTCCTCTCCTCTCCTCTCCTCTCCTCTCCTCTCCTCTCCTCTCCTCCTCTCCTCTCCTCTCCTCTCCTCTCCTCTCCTCTCCTCTCCTCTCCTCTCCTCTCTATTATTTCTTTGAAAGTCTTTGCTTTCATTGGTATTATGAAAAATTCATAATTGCTTCACTGACCTGCCATCATACTGTCATGACAATAACACAACTGCCATTGATCACTGACATTGTATACACAGTCCTATGCTCACTCCTCTGTACATTCCAGGTTTCTTTTATGTTGATTTAAACTAAGCCAATTGCATAACTGACATGTCTTCAAAGACAGCTCCATCAGTTGCCAACTACAACAACAATAACATCTTTAAATTAGACTGAAGCTTTGTTTCCAAAATGCCTTTTATAGTGAAGGCATCCCTCCTCTCTGTACTGCACTGCTTTCATGTTTATGACAACCTGACTGTAATTGCGGCTGAGAAATAATTTAGATTTAAAAGCTATTAGTCCCAGATGTACAATTGAATTCTAGTCTTCATTACAAGTCTGAAGAAAAGTAGCCAAGGTCAGAGCTGTGAGAGGAAAAGTTGATTATCCCGGCAAAAGCCCACAGGTACACTGCCTTGTTGAGCCGTCTTTGACAGGGGAAAAGCTACATCTTTAAGGAATGCTGCTGTCCTTTTAGAGGTATTGTGTGGAGGCAAATGCCAGGGAGATTTATGTGGTTCATTCTCTGACCTGTGATAATGCATCATTAGAGCTCTCTGTGTTTTCCACCTTTGTGAACAAAGACTCATAACGGGGACGATTATGAAAAAAAAAGGAGAAGCTGCAGCAGCAGCAGCAGGGGAAACGTGGCTCGGACACACAGAACTTCACCCAGAAGTTGAACAGAGATATCTTTTTTTGCATTGTACCTTCACTTCACTTTATTCTAAGGACTCCATCCCTCCCTGCTTATCTGTCCTAAGCTCAGGCTCCTTGACAGAATTAGAACATAACAAAAAGCCAAAACACCAACCCCTCCAGTTATCCTCCTTGTTTAACCCTTCGCTTTCTTGGTGAACATTATAATAAATGTAGAGGCATAACGAAGTTATAGGGAGAGCTGAGGTCACTCCTGATCCCCGGCGAGAGCTCTATTGGGTGCTCTGAAGTGAAATGGTAATGGTGAAAACTGTTTCATGGCCCTGCGTACCTTTGCTTTTATCCTGACCCCAGGCAATCTTTTTATTTAGCTTGCTGAAATGCAGAGCTGCTGCTCCAGCTGACTGACTGGGGAATAAGTTTATATCTCTTTAACCAAACCAGACTAGCATCCCCTCTTCTCTGGCCATGGATGGATATGGATTCAAGCAGTTGTAATGCTTTTTTGAGAACATTACCGAGACATTTTAATCACGGCTTACTGCACTGGTAGATTAGTACCCAAATGCAATGACCTTCTTTTTGCTGTGGAAATGAACATGCCAGAAAACCAAACTATACTATTCTTTGGCTTGATCCAATATATTAGGATTAAGTAAACAAGAGAGACAAGTGCGATGTACTCTGAAAATCTGAGTGCACCTGTTTTGTAGTGGAAAATTGGATGTTCTTTTTTTTTCTCCCATAAAAATGCTCCTGCCTGTATTTGTCTCTTAGGGGATGACACTATAACCAGAATTTATGCATGGCTTCCTAAATATTTTGCACTTGGAGATTGTTAAGAAAAGAAGAAATTGGTGTGTGTTAGGAGGTATTAAAATACATTACTCTGACTGCCTGTCTCCTCCGCTGCACTGAGGTTTGATTCCACAAATGTGCATGAGAAAGTGTGTTCTGGGCAGGCAGAAGCATGGAAGAAAGAGATACTTGAAACCACATTTAAGAGCAACCATTATCTTGAAGTTCTAGGATGAAATGAACCATTCGTTTGCACTGTAGTTTTGGTGCTTCTATTGAGGGAAAGTAAGGATCAGATACTTCTACATCAAGATACCTGTGATTTCTACCCACTTTACATTAGTCTGTATGGATACACAGAAAGAAAGGGGGGCCTGATCCTGAAATGGAATATCAGGTCTCTCAAGCCAGGAATGTTTCAGAATACTTAGCCCAGCATTTTCTCAATTTTACTTCCTTATGCATACAGAGTGAGAAATGTTTTACACCATGGTGGAGGTTATGGCAGCATGTATTAACAGATGTAAATGTAAGCATGCCTCTAGGCAGCTCAGCCTTCTTCCATGTCCTGAAAATGGTCAGAGGAACATCTTCCGGCTTCATGGAGAGCTGCAAGTGGGTCTGTTGTATTTCTCTGCGGGGAAAAGGTGTTGAGTTAGATATATTTTGTTACATTCTACCTGTAAGTAGCTGGTATAGCATTAGCAGTATCATATTTCAAATTAAGACTCTCTATCTTTATTATCTAACATGTTGTGGTGGTTTTGGCTGGGATGAAGTTAACTTTCTTCATAGTAGCTGGTAGGGGGGCTATGTTTTGGATTTGTGCTGAAATAGTCTTGATAATACAGGAATGTTTTAGTTATTGCTAAGACTCCAGGTCTTTTCTGCTTCTCACAGCACCCCACCAGCAAGTGGGCTGGGGGTGCACAAGAAGTTGTGAGGGGACACAGCTGGGACAGCTGACCCCAAATGACCAAAGGGATATTCCATACCATATGATGTTATGCTCAGGATATAAAGCTGGGGGAAGAAGAAGGAAGGGGGGTGTTCAGAATGATGGCATTTGTCTTCCCAAGTCACCACATGATGGAGCCCAGCTCTCCCGGAGATGGCTGAACACCTGCCTGCCCATGGGAAGTAGTGAATTAATTCCTTGTTTTGCTCTGCTTGTGTTCACAGCTTTTGCTTTACCTTTTAAACTGTCTTTATCTCAACCCATGAGTTTTCCCATTTTTACCCTTCCAATTCTCTTCCCCATCCCACCAGGGGAGAGTGAGTGAGTGGCTGTGTGGGGCTTAGTTGCCAGCTGGGGTTAAACCATGACACATATCAACATTCAGACAGGAGCAGCAACTTGATTGCTTACTTTCCAAACTGAGTGGAGTCTATTTCCACATATGCAAAAAAAGTCATGTTCTGCACACGTTCAGATTTCAAGTAGATGCTGCTGTGATCTAAAAAGAAATAGCTGTCATGTTTTGGGCCTAGCACGACAACAAAGAACCAGCCCCGTGGCCACTCACTCAACTTCCTGCCTTGCCCCCCCCCCACCATACACTCTAGGATGGGGAGGACAAAGACCAACAAGAAGCTCATGGGTCGAGACAAAGGACAAGGAGGGTTCTTCACCGATTAAGGTCGCAGGCAAAACAGACTCAACTTGGGGAAAAATAATAATTTAATTTCACACTAATCAGATGCACACAGGACACAGACAACACAAAGAGCAGTGCTTACAGATGTTACCTCACCCCTCCCTTCTTCCCAGGCCCAAATAACTTCGTTCCCTATTTCTCTCCCTCATTCCCCACAGCAGCACAGGGGTACAGGGGATGGGATTTAGAATTAGTCCACAGTCTGGTGGTTCCTGCCCCCCTTCCTCCTCAGAGAGAAGGATGCCTTCCCCATGGGGTCCCTCCCATGGGAGAGAATCCTCCATGAACCTCTCCTTCATGAGTCCTTCCCACGAGGTGCAGTCCCTCAGGAGCAAGCTGCTCCAGCGCGGGCTTCCCACAGAGTCACGGGCTGCTTCGGGAATCTCCCCTGGTGCAGGGTCTTCCACTGCTGCAGATGCAAGTCCACTGGCAGCAGATCCACATTCACCCCTCCTAGCGCCTTCAGGGAATGCTCCACCGCATTCCTCCATGAATGCAGGGGGACAGCCTGCCATCTCGCCATAGGTTGCTGGTTAACTTCTGCTTGGGCACCCTCTTCCCTCTCCTTCCTCACTAGCCTCGGGATCTTCACCCTGGCACTGTCCTGCCCCTCCAGCTCAGCTGTTTTTTCCTACTTGCTCTGCTCAGGTCTTGTATCTGTTCTTTAGTATGTTAATCTCAGGGGTGCACCTATTGTTTCCCTAATGGCTCCTTGGCTGGTTTTGGAGCAGGGGGAGCTTCTCAGCTTCTTACTGGAGCCACCTCTGGGGCCCTTCCCCCGCTACCAAAAAATCAAGCCAAACCAAACCAGCACAATAGCTTTGCATGGTAAGCAAATGAGGAAGTCTTTATCTTGTTGAAGCTTTTAGAGTATTTGCTGGGCTGATCTCACTTGTTGTTTGTTCTTTGCATGCTTCTGATGGTATGGGAAATAAAAAAAAAAAAGGAATGAAATAAACAAACAAGAAGAAAAACAAAGCAACATAAAAAGCTCAATTTGGGTGAGGCATAACAGATGTTTTGCTTAAGCACAGTTGTATAATACTTGCATAAAAAAAAGAAGTGTTGTATTTCTCTTGTGTCCTGAAAGGCATGTAGTAAAAATATTTTTATCCATGCCAGGTGTCATCCTTAGGTGGTTAGATAAAAAAGTGAAAATATTTTTATAATGGTTATAAACCATTTTATAATATCTTAATCCTACATGTTTAAAATTGAGAAAGTACTGAAGTTTTTGATGCACACGATCAGTGCAAGGCAAAAAAAGGTTGCATTTCATACAGTTTTGTTCTATGTATTAAATTCCATAAAAGCCGCTCTACAGGTAGAAAGCTGAAGTTGTGTCCAAAAGTATATATTTTATATGGTTCCTTTTATGAAATTGCAACTGTAATTTCAGCCCTTTGCTCATTACATCCTTGGCTCAGCTAAGTGCTTAAGCATCAGGCTAAGTTTAAGTTACACTGAGGAAACTTGCTTAAGTAATAGCTAAATCTGTGGTTCAGTCAAGGTCTGCTCCAGTGAAATCTCTGAGACTCTGCCTCTGCAGTCAGGTGCTCCCATGAAGGTGCCACCAGGCACTGAGGTTTTAGGCATCTTGTCATGCAGAACCCTAATTAAATAATATTACATGCTGTGACACTAAGTGTAGCAGGGCTGCATGAAACTAGTGCTCCAATTGCTTTTTATATTCCACTGATGGATCTGCCGTGCAGGTAACAATGATGGAAAATATCCTAGCAGGGATGTTAGCTAAGGATGAAGAATTATTGGGAAAGCAGATGCTTTTCAATAAACCAAAGAACCAACTGTCCTGTGTTTTCAGTCAAAGTTCAAGATCATTCAAGCCTTAGATGAACCTTTGTAAAGTGTTAAGTGATTTAGAGTCCATTCCTGTTTCTGTTGAGGACTTTGCGATTCCAAAAACTTTGACAGGGGGTCATTTTTGTTCTCTCCCAAAACGTCTGCCCTCAGACAGTAAGTAGTTTCAGCAGAGGATGGCAAATAAACATAAAACACTGCATTTCAGTAGAAATTAAATACTTTGTAATCTCTGGTGTCCTTGAGCTTCACAGTTAGTAAGAATGACAATAATTAATTATTATTATTAATATTTATTAATAAAGAGAGATTCTTAATAAAGAATATAAACTGCATTTCAGTGCTATACCTAGGAACCCTATGCAGGGGCAACTTCCCTTCTCATTTTACAAATGTGAAAGCCAAAGAGAGTTGCAATAGCTGCCATGCCATTACATTTACTAATATGTTTCTAAATAGATATACAATTACAGCAATGAAACCAAAGAAAGTCACTTACGACATTTTGTAGGATATTGTAGAATTAAAAGTAAGAGATTTGCTCAAAAACAGAAGGGGAAGTGATGTCTGTATTGAGTTTTACACTCAGTAGCTGCACTCTCTTTTAGCAATGTCTTAATTCCCAGTCAGTATTGCTGCGGAGCAAACAGCCAGGGATGTGCTGCTCACCTGCTGTTGTTCCTAGCAAAGCACATAGGTGACTTCAGTCCTTGTTTTTGATCATTGTTTCTTTAAATACAAAAAGGAACTAAGTGTTCTTTGGGCACCCACTTTTTTTTTTTTAAATTTTATTTTATTCTTATTTAACTTTTTATTACTGTATTACTTCTTTAAGCAGCAAAGCAACGAGATATGAGAAACAAAGTAATAAAGGGAAAAAAAAGAAAACACCATGGTGTGCTAGTGACATAGGTGAAACATGGGAAGGAGAAATTAAACTTTTCATTCAATAGCTTCAGTGACATGCAACTCCTTCAGGAAGAAGTTTCATGAAATATGTGGGAAAAGTATGTGGAACATTAACTGGTGAAGTAAATTTGAAGGTCACCAAGTCAAAGGAAGTGAATATATTATTTCTGAGGCATAGATGGAAACAAGGCAGAGGACAGCAGATTAATGAAACAGTGATCATTATGTGGAGAGGACAAAAGAGATACAGATGCAGGTGGACTTGCACCACACGGTAGTAATTAGCTGTGTTTGCAGTTGTCAGACTAAAAATGTTGCTAGTTTATAGGAGTGGATGTTCAGAGTATCCTCTACCAATCAAGAATTACAACCCTTTAGGTAAGGCAGTTTTAACATGTACACTAATCTCAAACCACTCATCATTCAAGCAACATCAAGCCCTAATCACACGAGTGCCCTTTCACTTCACCAATGGCAGCCCCCTCAAAAGAACATACCTTCTCCCTTCAGAGCAACTCACTTGCACAAGCTTGTTATGGTCTCATTGGAAATATCAAGCAATGTTAACAGCCATAAGAAAAGGGGATTAATTCTAGGACATCTTACAAAGCCATGAGATCCTGAACTTGTTCAACACAAATGAGTGAGGTCTGCTTTTCACGTAACATAAGCCACCTTGCTCCATTGTGCTTCACATTTCTTCTTTGTATTGCTGTGAAAGCTCCCTAAAACTGAAGTACCCTCACTCAGAAAAAACGGACTTAGTCTGCATCTAATGCAGAATCAGAGACATATCCTTTTCTCTGCTCTGATCAACACACAGCACTGCTATCTGACTGCCCATTACAGTAGCAATAAAAAAATGCTAATTTTGTGTTACACATCAGTTCTAAGCGGGTCACACTCAGGGGACCTGTATATCTGAGTGGCCCTTTTAGTAAGAACAGGTGGTGTGGTACGAAGTGTCAGGAGTAAATTACACTCCTCCCCTTAGAATTACATTTGTTAATCCTGTAGATATTGCATACATGGGTGAACCCTGGTGCTCTTCCAAACCCTGCTGCTGACAAGTCTATACTTCAGAGCTTTTCAATGTGAAAACAACTTGGAAAAAGAGGAAAGGATCTTTACCCAGTTAATTAAGTAACAATGAAGTGTAACAAGTGTTTTAAAAAAATGTGATTGGATTGCAAGAATATCCTCCCATCCTCTTAAGTCATAACTGTCCTCTTATGCACAGAAGTCAGATGCCTTTTCTAACATTTTGCACGAGGATGACAGTGGATCTAGCACTCTGCATTCACTGCTCCAATGAAAGCAAAACTTCCTCCTTGTACAGTGCTGGAAAGACTTGCAGAAGAGGAATATATCTTAAACTCCGGTAAATGAGGTGAAATCCACCTCATTGTTCATGCAATTCTAAAATTAAAAAATCATATCTATGTAGTCAGAGTTTAGAAAATAATGCTCCAAGAACTCCTCATGTAAATCTTGACATTAAACCGATCTTACCCTTGTCTTGCCACTTGAATCATTTATTTAAGCGGTGATAATAAAAGGTGTCAGCAATTCAGTTATAAGCTCTTGAAGATTTCTGTGTGCATTGACCTTTAAGTGTTTGCATCTTGACAGGTGAGCTGTTCTTAACGTCTCCTATGAGATATGGTGGGGGCAAGGGGTCAGGCACGCTAATGATAAAATTACCATTTACCTTTTACCTCACCAGTCTCAGTGCCTGACATTATAAATGTAGGTAACCTTTCACCTGAAGGCTCTCTTTCTTCACTGCTAGGGATTATGGAGAAATGAATGTGCTTGCAGCTGCAGAAGAGGCATCAGTCATGAAAAAACAAGGTGCTTTTGGTGATCCTTCCCCTTTATTTCTTGTTTTTGTTATTTTAAACCAAACCCATATTTTTAGAAAGAGTATGAAGAGGCCTACTCTGTTTTATTTCAACAAAGAGATAGTTATCTAGCTATTTCTATTCTACCATGCTATTTCTACTGGAGACTATTCCATTCTTTCTTATTAAAACAAAAGCACTCTTTGTTAATTGATTAATGCAACGGATATTGCAGCAGTCAATAAGGTTCCTCTCAGGGATAAATGGTCACATTAATGAGACTGTAATGATAATCTTCATTATTTGCCATAGCCCAATAGAGTCAACTTGTTCACATTGCATCCTGATCTAGGTTCTCTGAGCTTCAGCAGCTTTCAGACTTTTGAGTCAAGATTCCTCTTCCAAAAGCAATACTGTTTGATCAATGGTAATGAGGACACAATAAGAGCTTTGAAGGTATCAGTACAAGTCTGAAGACTATCTAAGGATTGCTGATCTCCCACTCATCTATGAGGTGCTTGATTGCTCAGAAGTAAACACACAATCTGATATACTATGAAGCTTAAAGAGCAGGAGTGGGGGGTGGTTACTTTTCCACACAAAAATATTGAAGGTTTCTAAAATCCATGCATGTTGTGGATAGGACAAGTATGTGTAGGAGAAACATTAAAGATGGTGCTAGGTGCAGAGCCTGTATTTGACTGATTCATGGGCAGGTGGTTCATATCCTGATTTGAAATAGGTGTTCTTTTTGCCAGAGTTAAAACATATGAGTGTGGGAAACATATGAAGAAACAGAAACAGACAATGAGATTCAGTTAATTTCATTGATCAGGAGCCAAATGGTCACAAGCTTTAGTAGAATTCTCTCCCAGGAAGAACAGCCCCTTTCTGATAAATACAGTCATGTAACTGCTAGGGCATAAATCTTGCAAATTGAAGACTATAGTTCAAATATAAATCTTTATATTAAGTTTAGTGAATTTGATATTATGTGAACATTATTCATATCTACGAATCTTCAGGCACAAATCTTGTTAGATTTTATTAATGTAATAAGGATGTACATTTTGCAAAAGTTTCATTCAGTGGATATCTCCCTTAATGGAATTGTACTCTGGCACGTGCATAAAAATTGTTTCATTTTCTTCATATAGGAAAACCTGAATAGACCTATTTCTAATTTGATCTGTTCATATACAGATAAAGAATATGCACAGAGAGTGCAAGCATTTAATAAATGAAAGGCACAACTTCATTACTGTATTAAGCTGGCAGAGTAAGGAGAAGGCTCTTTTTGTACCATATTGAAAGGACAGCCAGGTTACAATGCTGACACCCCCCGCCCCTGCTGCCCCAGAATAAATATTGTCCCTTCAAGAGAAGTATATAGCTCTCCTCTCACATCAGCCTGCACTGTTTCTACCATCAGGGGGTTTGTGAAGTAGTGAAGCAGGACAGAAAGCACAGGAAAAGCCTTCCTCTGGGAAGCTTGTGCCCAAATCAAATGTGTTGAAAGGACACAGACAGGGATGTCATTCAGGCTGGATAGCCTGGCAGAGTAATTTCCAGGCTTATCAGATCATGTTCCACTTGTCTGAATACTCTTGTTTTACTTCTGTATATCAACACAAACTCAGCCCCCTGCACCAAACCCAGATTCGATTCCACAGCACAAAGGGTTTAACTGTGCTTTTCAGCAGGTTTTCCTCCTGCCCCTCTGCCCATCTTTCTCTTGGAATGGATTGCTGCCCCTACATTCAAACTCTGCAATTACTGTGGCATGGCTGTTTTCTAGTGATGGCTTAGGCCATGGGGGCACTCATAGTTTCATATGGATATGCAATAACTTTCAGAACAGTATGAGAAGTTACAGAAACACCACAGATGAGAGTTGCAAGCAACATTTTCAAGTTGATTTTACAGGCTATGACATATTCCCATCCACTGATCCATTTTTCTGGGACCAGAACTAATATTCCATGTTTCTGCAAACTTTCAAGCACACAGTATCAAATCTGTTGACGTGAAAAAAGAATCCTGCTGGTAAAATATTTCTTTCCCCTCTTCCAAAGTGCAGCATTTTGAAGGATTACTAGAGGCCAGGCTCATTAAGTTCAGCAATCAGGTTCTGATTCTGAGTTAGGAGACAGGTGTACTGTGACCACTGAAAAGGCACATTCCTACATTTACAGAGAGCACACATTTAGCCCTCACAAATCCTGCAATGTTTCTCAGCATGGATTTACAAGATCCTTGCAATATCATGCCAGTAAAACCCCTCAAATGCTGTATTGAGCTCTGTCTCATCCCCTCTGTGTTCATTCAATATATATGATGCTAGCTGGCTTGAAGGAATCTTTCTTTTGATTTCCCAAGGGATATCCATTGAAGGTTTGATCCTGCAATGCACTGAATATGCTACACATTTAAGGAAGCCAGAGGAATTTGAGACTGTAAAGCTATTTCCTGGCTAAAGACGTGAAGAAGGGACATGTTGCACCCGCTGTGTCATGCAAAATATTTCCAGAATGGCAGCACAAAAGAGTGGTACTTCAAAAAAAGAAAAATAAAAAAATCGAATAAGAAACAAACTTCCTGGAGGGAACTATTACCAGATACACCACGTTCCTGAATTTGCAAGGAGAATCTGGTTTCATGGCAAGGACCCAGTAAGATCAGAAGACCTTCTAAGTTATCACTAGTCATAGAGCTCACACCCATCAAGTCCAACAGGAATAATATTTTGCAGATGGACTATAAAACTAAGATAATAGGACACATTTAAAATACAGGTATATTCATTTGAGAGTATGCTTATTGATTCTTGAATCTTCCAAAACACCATTAATTATGCAAAAATGCAAAAAAATATGACATGCCAGTTCATGAATGGAAGGGAAAGGACTCTTTCACAGATAGGTTCATGTCAACACATTTCTGAAAATTAGTCAATAGTTAAATAATTCTAGAGAAGGATTGAGCATTCTAGCAGGGACTACAGGATGTAATACAATATTTATTGTTTTTTACAGTTTATGGAAATTATAGTTTGCTAAAATAAAGATTAAGTGGATATGTCTTTGTATATTTGAAAAAGGCATTCTGTTTTCCAGTAAAAATAAAAATGGTAGCAATGCTAATGAGAAAAGTTACTTAAAATTTAGCAACACTTTGAAATATATTCAGTTTGGGGGGAAAAAATTAAATAATGAAATTAATTCATCCCCAGTATTCAAAGCTTGCTCTGTTCTGGGGAAAGACTGGAATTGGCTTCAGAGAAGGACTTCGGTGGGCTTTGGATCTAGCCCTTATATGTGAAGCTGCTCTATGACCTTTACATCTTGCTATGCTTTATACACCACCAAGGACATGGAAATGGCTTACGCATCAATACATGGATTTTATTTTTATAAGTATCTGTAGCGGAGGGATTTGTTTAAATAAAAAATGGATGCTTCCTGTGTTAGCTTTCTGGATTCCTCATAATGGGTAAGACTTAATCAGGGAATGGGTTAAATTTCTTACTTTTGTCATGGCATGCTATATAAATGTTTCCCAAATGCAAAATAACAGAATGTGCATATGTGTATGTACACATACATCCATACTGCAAGTATGTATGTAGGTATAAATGTACATACATAGAAGTGTGTGGAAATACATGTCCTTAGCAGCAACACAAATAATCAATGCATATTATGCTTAAATCCAGTATGTATTTTCCAAGTTAAGATCAAGACCAGGGAAACAAAGTTTGTGTAGGGCTTGCAATCCTCTGGGGAAAAAGCCATGAGATACATTGATACTTCAGAGGTTCATCCACTGCTTCTTCCTTCTCTGGAAATGTTTAATGGGAAACTCGGGTGCAGCATTGCCAAAGCCCTGCCCTGACAGCACTCCTGCCTGTCAAAGAATGTGGTGGGAAAAGCCATTCAATGCCCTTCGACTCTCATGCAGACCCTTTGCCTCCAGCCAGCCTTCCTGCAACTGCAGGGAGAAAGATGTGGAGATGCTGGGATGGCTGTGATATCTGTGGGCAGAATCCTTTTTACTAGCTTCATGAAAAAATGTTCAGTGATAGGAAAACCTGGAGAACAGCTGAAATCCCAGAGTTTTTAAATCTCCATGGTTATTTTCTCATGTGTTTCCACTGAAGAATATAGAGCGTGCCAGGGCTGTCTGTGAGGACATAGTGCTGCTCCCTCTTACTAGACATTTTAGTTTCTCCCAGCCTGTTTTCCCATACCTTATTAGATTTGTTACTGTGTTTATAGTACTGCAGTTGTACTTTGATGATTTTAAGATGTGTGAGGCTGGAAGAGAATAGGATGACATTTCTAGTATAATTTGTTCTGCATACAACCTGTTCCCTTTAATACCCAAGTCCATTATTTACTTGTGTATTTCCTGGATGGATGAAATCAGCTTGTGCCAACAGACTGCTCATGAAACTTTGCTGTTTGACACCAGCTAAGAATTTGGCTCCACAATTTTTTGAGAGAGAGAGAGAGAGAGAGACAAAAGAAGTATAACAGGTAGTGTCAGACTGAATTTCCAGTTAAATCAGACCAAGTCTAGAGTGAGTTCATTTAAAGCAAGGAATTTTTTTGATATTATCTTTGGTGTAACAGAAATGAGTTTATCCCAGAGTATTTATGCCTTTCAAAAATCTCACGCAGAAAACACATTTTAGTCAGTCTGAGATGCTAATGAAACCCAGAGCAACCTACTGATATTTAAAATACCTCATTTAATGAATTTATACACAAACACATGTATGTGTGTATATATGCACACAGTGTAAGTGAAATAAAAATCTAAGCAAAAGGAAAATCCTCAGCACTAGATACAGTACCCTTTAAATACAGAGCTGTTTAAAATATCAATCTCCTTATTGTAATTTGATGTGTGAAATTCAGATGTGCATTTACAATTCAGATCCCATTCCTTAGAGATTCCCATTTAGGGCCTGTTCATATGATTTATTTAGTGCCTTTCTTCACTTACTTATGCTTGAGATCGTTAGGTATAATGCACATATATGCACAGGGATAAAATGTTTATCATCATTACCTCAATGAAGTAATTTGCCAGCCTTGACACCCTCTAATGTCCCAAGTGCTTCAACCCACTGGCTCATTTGCTGGGCCTTGCTCTCTCTTCACTTTTTCATCTCAAATTCTCCATGTGTTCCCTTCATCAATCACAGATGTTTAGTGGGTAGCAGGAGGGAAGGCAGAAGAATAATTATCCAAATATAACAAAAGAAGGTCCCCTTTGTGTTGCAGGCAGGACAGAGTCAGGGGAGGGAGAACAGAGGAAGTACAAGTGTGTACTCTATGCTTCTCTGAAAACATTAATGATGTTTAATGGAAGCCAAAGAACCCACTGGAAGCCATCACAGTCTCAAAACTATGTCCCACATCACCAGTCTGAGGACCCGACTGCCCCACTGCCCCTCCCCACTCCCCCTCATTGCTGCTCTGCCTCTCATTACCCCAGGTTGCTAGCATTCCACCACCGCTGATGTTTGCACTCAGGAACCACTTTAAATGTACTCTTTTGCATCTATTTTTCAAAAAACAGGATCCAAATCACTGTGCCCTGACTACATCCAGCTAATTGGCCCTTGCTTTCGATGACATCCATGGAGTGGGGATGAACAAATTGAAGATGAAAGGGTGGGCTGCGGTGGGGGCAGGGGGAAGTTAGCATGGCCTGGGGCACAGTGTCATATACAACTGGGGAGAGGCGAGGAGAGTGCTGGGTCTGGGGCAGTCCCAGGTGGCTATGTGCAAAGTGACTTTTTCACTTTGAGAGAAAGAAGATTGGTCTTTCTCATTTCTCTGCCTCCCTGGTACAGACACCAACTGCAACATGGTATTTCTCTATGGCTTGAAAGCAGGAATACACAAAAAGCCTTGCAGAGTCTTATGCTGGGGAGACAGATCCTATAGATGTTCAATATCAGGAAAACAAATATTTTTTAGGGGTGCTTCAGAGCTCGGTGAAATTATGGTTGCTGATGTGTGCTAGATCTGAAAGAAGCAGGTTGGTGCAGCATTCCGTCAAATGCCACTGTGGGTTGACCTAGTTAGGAGTCTAGAAATATGAGCTCGATAAAATGATAGTCCAGCGTTGGGACAAATTGGAAAAGAAAAGCCTATTGTAGACCACCAAGCCAACACACAGTAAAAAGCAATCCTCTTGAAACCGAATCAAACAACACCAGATCTACTTCTTACTTTTCCCAGTGTGTCCATGCTGGGCTTTGATCGTTTACTCATGCATTAATATTCACCACACTCAAAATTCAATCAGGTGGGACAAATACCAGCAAGAAAACTCACAAGTTAATGAATGCTACTTGACGCTTCAAAGCACATAAATGAAGAAATAAATAGCCTTGGCAACAGCTTTACTTTTTTTCAGTGCACCCTTCTCCCTTTTCCCCAAATATGAAGAACTTTGTTTGCTGTGCACATAGAGGATGGGGCTGACATGATCAGGGAAACACATTACAGAGAGGATAAATGTGGACTCAGAAAATGCAGTAACCATGGTTGTTTCTGATTAAAACATAGGGTTTTCTGGCCTTGAATGCATCTGCTGCACCATCTTATAGAGGCAGATATCCTGCCAGTTAATTCCCAAGGTATTTATTTGTCCACAACTACAGGGAAAGAAAGGGAAGATGACCTGGTACTGGAATAATGCCTAAAATCTATGCCTCTACAGTAAACTAAATTTACTTGATTTGCTCTTTTAGGGAAAACTATAAGCCTGTATACATACACAAGGATATGGGATACTTGCAAATGCCTCCAGTTTAAATTATGTTATCTAGAAGTCATATCTGCTTCACTAATGGACCTTTCCCATATGGACTTCTCCAATCTTTTTTTAATCCACCTAACCTGTTAGTCTCCACAACTTCTGACGGTAGGGACGTCCACAGTTTAAAGAGACATTGTACAAAAAGAAAATAATGGACTTTTCTAGATTCTTGGTAGAGATTTGTAATTTTTGCCCTCATGAAAGTGAGAACTGTGCTGCTTTTCTTAGCTATATTTAATGCCATTTCTTAGCATGTAAAAACCATAGTAGCAGAATTGCATGTTGGGACCTTTTTCTGCTTTTTAGAAATGGTCATTTCCCACCTGACACACATTCAACATTCAGTCACTCATTTGTTCTACTAAGTGGTTTGGTCTATTTTCTTCTCCTTTCTGAGCCTTTAGGAGGAGATGGTTAGAAATACTATACTTGAAGATGATTATGAAAGAGCTAACATACAGTAGGACCTGGACAGGCTGGATCAATGGGCTGAGGCCAGGTGTATGAGGTTCAACAAGGCCAAGTGTTGGGTCCTGCACTTGGGTCACTACAACCCCAGGCAATGCTACAGGCTTGGGGCAGAGTGGCTGGAGAGCTGCCCAGAGGAAAAGGACCTGGAGGTGTTTGTGGACAGCCAGCTGAATATGAGTCAGCAGTCTGCCCAATTGGCCAAGAAGGCCAATGGCATTCTGGCCTGTATTAGAAATAATATGGCCAGCAGGACTAGGGAAGTGATTGTTCCCCTGTACTCAGCACTGGTGAGGCCTCACCTTGAGTACTGTGTTCAGTTCTGGGCCCCTCACTACAAGAAGGACATTGAGGTGCTGGAGCGGGTCCAGAGAAGAGCTACCAAGCTGGTGAAGGGTCTGAAGAACAAGTCCTATGAGGAGAAGCTGAGGGAACTGGGACTGTTTAATTTGGAGAAGAGGAGGCTGAGGGGAGACCCTATGGCTCTCTAAAACTACCTGAAAGGAGATTGTAGTGCTCTGGGGTTGGTCTCTTCTTCCAAATAACAAGCAATACAACAAGAGGAAATGTCCTGAAGTAATACCAAGGGAGGTTTAGGTTGGATATTAGGAGATACCTCTTTAATGAAAGGATTGTCAAGCACTGGGACAGGCTGTCCTAGGAAGTGTTTGAGTAACCATCCCTCGACGTACTTAAAAGACATGTCAATGTGGTGCTTAGGGACATGGTTTAGTGGTGGACTTGGCAGTATTAGGTTAACAGTTGGACTTAATGACATTAAAGGTCTTTTCCAGCCAAAATGATTCTATTATTCTATGGCTGCTTTGATCCTTGTGGATGAAAGAGGGTTTGAGCCACAACCTTAGCAACTGATAGTTTTGTTGAAAAAACTCGGTTTTCTCTTTTATTTATGCTCTGAAATATAAAAATAGTGGCTGTATTACAGAAATTAATTATAAAGTTATGGAGAAAATGCAGAAAATAAATTCCTCCAAAAGGCAAAATGAATCAGCATTCTTTCCAGGGGAATGGATAAAGTGGTAAAGAAACATACAAGTAGAGTACTCATCTATGACATTAATTTTAGTTAATATGCTTCTTTAAAGCAATACTTGGAGTGATTTACGCACTTGTTTTTGTGTCCACCACATAATTTGCTATCCTGGATTTCAGGACTGGTGAGCACCAAAAATATAAAGACATTTCATCAAAAAGCGCTCAGAATGCTACTTGTGCCCTGGAAATGACAAAAAGGAATTTGCGAGTGTTGTGTTTTGTGTTTGGTTCTGTTTGTTTGTTTGTTTAAATCTAATGTAAAATGTCCTTATTCATGGACTATCAGATGTCCATCTTGCAGCATTACTTTATTTTTCCACTGGGACTTACAGTTCATGGCATCTGACCTGTATCTTTTACTCTCCTGAATGCTTTTCCAAAAGTAGGTAGCATGTGTGTCAATGTATTGAAATTGTACAAGACCATGACTCACACTTCCTCCATGTCAGAGCCAGCACTTCTGGATGAAATGGGCTTTATAAATAAGAGGTAGATGAGCAATAACTCTTCAGAAAGTACTCCTTGCTTAAAAGCTAGGATGCTCCATCTACTTTTTTGGAGTGACTGGTCTCACTCTATCCTATTGGTGTAAAAAAGACCTAACCTCCCTGAAAACAGGAGGTGTTTTGGGTGGTACACATTGTATCACCTTTTATTATTGGCCTTGCCAGGAACTCTGGCATCCATTTAGCTACCTAACTTACGTAACAAGGGGCAGCTTTAGACATAGGGGAAACAGATGCGCGCTGAGGATGGGAGAATATGAGGAGCAGCAGTTTCCCCTTGCAGTGCTGGTTATTGGGGAAAGCTAGAGCCCTGGCAATTCTGCTGTCTCTGGCTCCAGCTGAGCCACTGGAGAGGTGGCAGAGCACAGTGAAGTGCTGATGGAGGTGGTGGCAGCTACACTGCTGAAAGGCAGGCACGTTAGTCTCTCCTCACAGTAGCAGGCAAGACTTCCTCTGTGCTTGAGGTCCTTGCTGGGGGGGCAGCAGTGACCCTGCCTAGCTCCCTGGCCCTTTCCTTCCCAGGGAAGGAATCATACATCCCAGCCTCCTCTTTCTTGAAGAAAAGACATTTATTTCTACCTGTGCTGCTGGGGACATCACGAGTCAGGTCTGCTAAGTCCTTTTTGTATGAGCTGGTCCAAACCACAAAAACTTGACAGCCAAAACATAGGAAGTTAAATAGTCAGAAGCTCCAAACATGGCACAGTCCTTTTTTCTGCACTCCTCATTGTCCTAGTGTCTTTGCACTGTCTTAGTATCACATTTAGAAAGTGCCAGGACATCTTCTTGCTATAAATGTCTCTTCCCCTCTGCTCTCTGTGAAACAGGTTTTCCTCTTTCTTGGGATTCAGAAATTACAGCAATAAAACTCCTCTTTACTGACATGCCAAAAGAACAAATGCAGCCTTACAGGGCTCCTGGCTGAATCAGGATGTTAATGAGTAGGGAAACAGCAGTGAAGATGATGGCTAGCCAATCAATAATGACTGAATTACAGTTTAAAAACTGGATGTGTTAGATAGTTATTAACAGTGTAATTATTCATAAATGTGCCTAATTATTCATAATTATTCAGAAACCTTATTACTTCCCTGATTGTCATAAGTGATCTCCGAGGCCAATTATTATTTGATTATGGCCACAGGACTCTATGTTGGTATTACTTCTTTTGTCCTAGAAAAGTACAGAGAAAGCTAGTGAAGTGAAATTCATGGAGGTCTATTGGCATTGAGTAGTCCTTTAAGAACAAGAAGACTGTGATCTGAAAGCCTCTGTTGTCTTTCCTCTTAGCTCTTTCTTCAGATTTCTTTGATTCCTTTATTACAGAAGCTGCTGCTGCTGCCTCATTAGGGTTTTCTTGTTGTAATTGCTGCATTTGATATCTTAATAGTGTTACAGTAAGTGTGAGGGAGGAAGGGAGAAAGGGGCAGAGGGACTATCAATGCACATGTTTGTGGAGAAACGGGTAGCTCCCCAGGCTGTGGGAATGAACCAGAAAGGCCCAGGAGCCAAATCCCAGCTAGTTCAGGTATTTTGTAAGTCAGTGGGGAGCTCTGTCAGATGCAGATACAATAGTTGTTAGCCCCTGACAGTAAGAGTGACAGTGATGTCTTCTGCTTTAAACAAAACAGTTGAGCTTGATTAATTTCCACAAAAGTGAGGTGGGAAAAATGTGTTTTATATTTGCTTAACTCACTGATACTTAACTCACAGGAATGTAAACTCAAACCTAACTGCAAGCTTGGTCAAACACTGAACCAGATGTAGTCAGGTTACTGATGCAATCAGACCTTATCATCAGAAAATCTGGGATTTTTGTCAGAAGACACTTCACTAATCAAACAGGAACATCAGCTTCTTTCCACTTTCTTTCCTCCCCTGAAAACATCAGAGCCATTATATTGTGGGGCAGCATTAGCCACGTTAAATTAGCATATAGATGAGTTCTGGGGGTAGGAAGGAGGGGGAGATAAGTTATGATAACCTGATGCTGTAATGCAGAAATCTTTTGGCTTATATACCAATCCCCACAGAGCCCTGAGCTTGTTGCATGGGAGAAAATTGCAGTTTCCCAACAGGGATGCAACCAGCTTCTATTGTTTAATTTTACTGACAGTATTTAATAGGAAAACACACACCCAAGCACTGAAGAATCAAGAACCAGGCTCCACAAAATCATTCAATTGTCTTAAAAATAATGAGATATAAGACCCTTTTCAGGTTTCCTTTTTTTCCATCTGTTTTCTGTACTAGAAGGGCTGGAAATCTTTTAACTGATATTGATAGCTAAGGTTGTCCTTTTAATGACTTGAGGGGGTATAAAGAAAAGCATTAGACAGTGCAAGGGCTGTCAGGACCATTAGTGGCTCACAACCACTATGGTGTGAAAAGAAGGGTTGCCCAGCTCTGTGGTCATTTCAGCATCCCATGAGTGTACACGTCATAGCAGGGGGTTCAAAGAGAAGTACTACGATTCCTCTAACTCTTCCCCATCCCATTATCACAAAGTCTGTGAGCAGGTACTGTCATGCATGTATATTTTAGTGTTGTCCTCACTTCAGTGGACAAGGCCAGATTCTGATCATGGTTACAGATCTGTGCCCATGGAGCTGTTTCACTGATGGCAGTAGAATCTGGGAAATGAGATCACTGTCCTCTGACAGTACTCTCACAGCTGAAGATACAGTGGAAAGTAGTTTCATGCTGAGAGAGGGCTGCCAAATGTAGGAAATGTAATAGCTCAGCAGCAGCCGAAATGTGTACGTGCCTAATTTTGGGTTTTTGAAAATCCCTTGGAAAGGTTAATAGGGGCATTTCTTTTCATCAGACTATGTGATATAAAGGGTTAAATACTGATAACTTGCTTCTTTTACAACATTCTCTACAGTTTCTGTTATGGGGAATAAAAAGATGCAATGGAAACACATGGGCAGGGTGCAGCCACTTCCCAGCACTATTTGGTCTTTTGTTGAAGGTTTCAATACACAGCAGCAAGCCTCAAATAGCACAAGTGGAAAGGAATATACTTGATTTTTCAAGGTGTCTCTGTGTAGGAATAAGAGTTTTGTAAGATACATGCTTAATTCTGGATTCTTGCAAAAAGTACAGAGGAACAGAAGGTTTGTATTTTCTTTAGAATATAAAACAAAAAATAGGAAAATACTAGTCTTCCATAAAAAGACTGAAGACCAAAGACCACTCCCTACGTCAGAAGTCTTTATTTCACTGTGAAAGTGAAATTTCTTTAGTCACATTTGCATATCTTTAGTCATTTCTTATCAAAATAATGACAGAAATTCAATTTCTACAAGTGCTATGGGGAAATTATTGCTAAATTTGCACACCAAGGATAAGGGGGAAATGCAACATGGCTTGACACAGCAGGACAGAACTCTTCAAGACCCCTTTGGCAAGCTCTGGCAGAATGAAAATTAGGAATGTTATTTTGCCACAGTTCAATCAGACTCTATCATATTACAGGATCCAAGTCTCAGTGAGTCATATTAGGATGTGGCTTCAGGTTTTGCAAGATCATGCATGTAACCATCTGGTTATTTTGTAATACTGACATAAACTGATCTCTGCTTCTATCCACCTAATAAATATTACTTCAGCTAAGACCAGCTGCAAGTCTTCTTGGGATGAAAACTCAGTATTGGTCCAGAAACACTGTTACAGTAGCTACTAGAATTACTAGGCATATCTGATCAGAGATTAAAAATAGAGTTTACATATGTAAACAGTCTCATTTGAATGTTTTTGTCTACTGAGCACGTTTCTCAGTACATTGTTTCTCATCAATCCAGAGAAGAGGAGTAATGTGAAAAAATATTTCATATTTAATAACACAGAGTAATTGCTAAAACAGGGCAGAATATTTTACATATATATCTTTAAATATGGCTGCAGCTTTCTGACTTGTAACACAAGCTATACCTACCACATTGTCTTCTGCCTCTCTGACTTTTGATGAAGTACATTTCACTGTATGACAAAGTATAAGGATTAGATTGTTCTTAACTCATATAGGATTACAGCCCAATTTGCAGAGCCCCAGTACAGGAAGAATTAAGAAGTTTCTTCCTCTCCGTGCGTCTAAAAACCCGGGGCTGCTTTTTCACAAAGCACAACAAACAGCCATCAAGTATCCTAGCAGTGAATTTTAAGTCTTTTAAGCAAAGTTAAGCAAAGATCTAAGCAACGCCTCACAGGCAGCATGAGCTACAGCCATACTTAAAAAAAACCCCAAACAAACCAAAGACACAAGAGACAATGGTTATAAGTATGTGCATTATTTGTTCCCCGTCCCCTTGTGGTGTCGAAGGGTGAAAATGGAAGAATGTGACTGCAGAGCATAATGGGTCAACACTGCAGCTCTGATCACTGGAGCATACACTCTAAATTTCACGCTACATTAGGTAGATTTTAAAACCTAATCTGCTCCTACAAATGTTTTATTGGTAATTCTATGAAGGTACAGCTTGCTTGACAACATGGGAGTCATGAGAGGTACCTGGTAATCCACAGGTTGGTGACACCACAATGACCTAGTACTCCAGCACATCCAGTATACCTTGGCTCACGGGAGTGCACTGTAACAAACCTCCTTTCAGAGCTTACCCCTCTGCTGTAACAATGAAGGACATTCATTTAACCAATTATTTTGTTTTCCTTGCTGTCCGCATAACTCTGATGTACTGATCTAGTAAGCCTGTATTCTGCACTGAGAGGTTAACACATTGGCATGGTTTGAAAACCAGCTCTTGCGCTCAGTCAATGCTGTTTGAGGGACTGGGAAGGTTTGGGATAACTCTGCCACTAGGGCTTTTAAAATACAGAGCTACAGTACCATTCACTTTTTTTTTTTTTTTTTTTTTTTCAATTTACATTTCTCCGATTTAAAATAGAGATCAGTAATCACTAAGCTAGAGAGCTATGCTTTTTCTTTGCCTAGCTCCACTGGTCTTTACATATTCCACTAAAAACAAAAGAAACTGGAGCTGTAGCACCATGACACTAAATGCTGAATTAGGTCAGTTCTTTGATTACCTCTTCCTGCAGCCCCAGATGCACATCTCCACTGCCACTCTTGAGTTGGTATCACTCTTTGACATTTCCATGAAGTGCTTCAAGGAACTAAACCAATTAAAAACTCTTTGGTTTTGTATGGCTAATATTTGATTCATTCAGCTCCCTGGATTGGCTTGTTGCAGGACCAGATCCATGCCAGGGCCAGACAAAAGAGAAGGCAGGAACATGTGGCTGGCAGAGCAGGAAGAAAAGGGGCTCACATTTGCCTCCACTGGCAGCAGCAACCTGATAGATTGGCTCCATAACTCTTGGAGCTGCAGCCTTGTGCCCATGAGACTGCTTTCCAGCAACCTCATGACTAGAGCACTCCCCTCAGAGCCATATACAAGTCATCCCATGGACAGATGGAACTGTACCCATGTCTCTGGCTGAACCCATTGCCTGCAACGCTACTGTGCAAAACGAACAGAGAATTGGGGTGATATATATTGTTTGAATGTGCTTGGTTTTGGGTGAAGCTTGATCATTATCTTGCACTTGGAAGAGCCCACACAGGAGATGGGGAGGAATTTTCTGTTTGCAGATCCAGAAAGGGCTTCAACATTAGCCGTGCAGCTCTGTCATAACTGAAGCACTTCTGGTATTGCCAGGAGAGAGATCTGTTGGTGAAGAGTAAGCTTTACTGCTGAAAACTATGGGACTGTAGATTTTGGGTGCTACAAGAGTCAGCTAGAAGTTTGACAGGTGTCTTCAGGATCAAACATATTAGGAATCTAAAATGAGGAAATTATAATACTCATTACTATCCACACAACTAAATTGAGACCCAAAACTACCTGCAACATTTAATTTATCTTCTTTGGGGAGTTAACCAGCTACCCTTTCTAATAGAATTGGAGACAGTAGGATTGAACCCTTATTTGGTAGACCTCCCATGCAACTTTTAGCGCACCTTTTTAAGTCTTCTCTTTCTGTTCCTTGCTTATCATAACCCTAGCTCTTCTGTAATAGTGTGATTCTTCTGGACAAACTTTAATTTACAGTGCTGTTACTTTCTCTTTTTTATTTTTTGTAATAATTGTTTTACAGATGTATTACAAATAATCAGGGTCCTGTATGTTACAAACAACTGCACAGAGGCCCAGATTGAATAGTCAGATTGTAATTCAGTCTCCAGGCTGAGAGGTTTGCTACCATACCCAAACCCTTAAGCTATATTCTTCAGTGTGGGACATTAGCAGGATCCCTCGATTGAATTACAGCATTGTATTCCATCTGGGACTCAGTATTGTAGTGTACTTAACATTGTACTACATAGGGAGGCATGAGAGTAATGGAATTCTACAGTAATAAGATTTTTTTTTTTATTAAATGAAAAGTAGGCATATAAGATACCCAATTACACAGCATTAGTGGAGTTAGTCATAAAGACTCTGTAAAGATGTACCTCAGAAATGAGCATTTCTTTTATTTTCTAAATGTTATCAAGTGCTGCTAATATACAATCAACCTCTTAGAGCACTAAGGCTTTCTTAAAATGTAGAACTTGCTGTGCAGTTTTAGATGGATTTTTATCACAATAGTTAGAATACATTGGTAACTGTTTTTTGAAATGAAGCAACCCCTCACACCAATTCTGTATTTTGGCACATGCTTCAATTCATCCTTATAAGCACTAAGCTCATGTACATGTGTAGGTTTCAAATACTTTGTCTCAGATGCTTTTAAGATGTTCTCTGAAATCAGTGCTAAAAGTTATTTTTAGTTTTTCATTCTGCTTAAGAAATCTATAGATCAGAGGGAGGATGGTGGAATAGCACTGACAACCAAGTAAAAGAAGAGCAAACGTCAGTTCAAAATCTGCTGCTTCTCCGTGCTGAATTGGGTAATATCATATCATGTAGCTAATACGAAACAAACTAGAAAAGCTTGAATTTTTATAGGAAGAACTGAAGACATAAAAAACAGGCAGACACAACAGAAATAACTCCCTATAATATATTTTTCTTTTTAATGAATATTTCATGATCAGTTAACCAGCAGCCTGTTAGCTTCCTAATCAAGTAAAGGTATTATTACCAATAAAAAATATTTATTGCCACATTTTATGTTTTAATCAAGCACAAAACCCCCAACATATTCTTTTTTAGCTTCTTCACATGGTGAATGATTAAGTAAAAAAAATTGCTTTTTACCCTAAAAAGAAAATGCTATTCATTGATTAGTTAATTAACACAGCGTCATTTGGAAGTGCAATAAATCTGGCAAATGAGGAAGAAATAGAGATAATAATCTGAAGAACACAGTGTGCAACTGAAGTTCCGATTTCACTGTGCTAAAATCAGTTTTGTCATTGGCTTCAGGGGCCAGAATTTTCCCTGTAGTCTTTACGGCAGAGATGGAGAGTTTTAAGGAATCTCAGAAATCCCCAGGGAAGTGCTGGGGCTTGAGATTTCCAACAACACAAACTGGAGAAAGTGCAAGTGCAAGCACTATGTGCTTTAATGGTCAAAATAAAAACTTAACGAGCCCCTAATGTACAGTGGGAAAAATTTCCAATTACTAGTGGGTGATAATTTGGCAAATTGAAGTAAGCAGACAGCTCAAATCTGTTTAGATCTGAATTTGGATCCTGCTCTAAGCTAAAAGAACTAATGTATTTTAAGTGGCCTTTATTTAATTTTCCCCTTCACTGTTACCATCTCCTTGGTTATTCTTCAACTAACCAGTTTTTACCATTTTCTCAAAAAAACCCAATTTTAACCTTTAGGCATGGGCAAAGTATATTTATTTTATTACTACTACTGCTGCTACTGCTACAACTATTAGGGTTGTTATTGCTATTAATCATTAAATGAATAAATATTTCTGAAAAGCAATAAATCGACTTTGAATAATGTTTTGGCAAAAGTCTTAAGAGACACTTGGTCCCTGCTTCAAAGAAATACCTAGGACAGATTTCTTGATCTTCCAGGAAGGATTTAATTGACAAGAAACTCAGAGATCTGTCAGTCTACAGATTTCATGGGACTAGGATCCCAAATACCATGACAGGCTAAAGCAAAAGACAAAGGTAAGGAAGGATTAGGTTGAAAGAGAAAATATGAGAGACAGGGTATCGCAAACTTTCTGGTCTATCAAGAGACATTAACAGGAGTAGTTTGCAAATCTTCCAATTAAAAATTAGTGCTTCCTTCTTTCACTTTATGCCCTAGGTAGTCATCCAGTTGCACAGCCAAGAGAACGACAGGCACCTGCACCTCAAGGTTATTTGTGGACCATGGAGGGTGGGTGAGAACGCAGAGGCTTACCTGTTCTGTTCTGCAGCCACAGATGTGGGGCAGCAACTTCTAGCAGAGGGATGGGAAGCATGGCAAAGTGCAGAGATGTCTTACAGTCCAGTAACTACATCTATCAGTTGGCCTGTCAGAGTTCCTGTGTAGAGCAGCAGTGAAACCAACAGTCCGTTCAAGTAGAAGGATTTTATCCCCTTCTAGCTTGGATAAGACAAGAGGTGATAATTTTGGCTGGTACAGATATATCCCCTTTCATTTGCTACTACCTACTTAGAGTCTTTGCTCAAAATAGATTTTCTTTTAAACCCCCCATATAATCTAGTTTGGTCCTATCCAAAATGGGCAGAAAATTGTGTACCTGATCTATATGATGCTCAGCAATTCACAAGAATTCCTGTATGTTCCAGTTTCCCAGTGAATGACACAGTGGGAAAAGGACAAGACGTATCACAAATCTTCTTGCGTATGTCTGTGTTTACAATATTCCTTAAGATTTGTAATCAAATGCTAATCTGTCCCTGTTGTTTCAGGGACTCATTCCTCTCCCACATGAAAGATTTTCAATCTTACAGATTAGTATCTGATTTAATAGATTCTAGAGTTAAAATAACAATGGTAAAGCTGAATGATTAGTCAGGATTAACCTAAACCCAGACTAAACTGACTTGTACTGCTGAGGAAGTGGAAGAATTTTATTTTGCCAGGAAGATTTCTTCCTTTTTTGGTCACATTTCATGTTATTCTTTCAGATCTAAGAAGTGTAGAAAGGGTTACTAAATTATTTGCAGCTGTTTTAATAAACAGACTATAACAGCCCAAAAGCATATAACCAACTACAGTTCCACATTCTGATATGCATCTATCGCATACACTGATCATATCTGAAATGTGCTTATTACATCCATTAATTATTTATTAACCCTTTATAAACCACTTAAAATGGGAAAGCGAATATCAACTACAATCTTGTGGGAACCAGGGATAATTTTTCCCAGCAGATAAGTAGTATTTTCAGTCTCATCATGTAATAGCTTTGTATTTCATGGACAAGACTATCAAGAGAATCCATGTATTTTTGTACATTCCAGGAAAAAATCAAGTGCCACCTTACTGCATGCCTTAATCATAGCTTCATTTAAAGATGTGGATTGGGAAGTGTAGCCTTTTTTAACTTAGATATACTTCTGTAGAATTCAAAACCTTATTAATATGAGTCCTATTATAAAATAAGACTTATTTTCCAACATGCTATAAGGTTTCCAGGACTCTGAATCTTCACAAATTTCTATCTGCTCTGAAAAAGCTGCCACTGACAAAGGTTCTCCTCTTTTTTTATTTCTCTATCAGTGGAATTATGAATCACTTTGCTCTGACATCTGAAATACAGAGGTGTTAGCAGATATCACCAGTTGTGAGAAAGCACAATGTGGACCAGAAGAAAACTTAATGTCATTAATGACTGCTTAATGATGCACCCAGCTTTATCATATTTGCAGTAAGAGGGCTGAAAGTCAAAAAAGAGTTTTTCTAATAGCTTCTGTCTCCTCTCCTCTCCTCTCCTCTCCTCTCCTCTCCTCTCCTCTCCTCTCCTCTCCTCTCCTCTCCTCTCCTCTCCTCTCCTCTCCTCTCCCTAACTTTAAAAAATATTCTAAAAACAAAAGCCGGCTCTGATTGTTTTAATTATTAACTAACTTTCCTTTCCCAGCTGGAAAGCATAAGCCATAAGGTTTTAAAGACATAGCACTAATCCAATGCAGTTCTCCTTTAAAAGAAGATAAAATTAATTACTGAATTTAAAGGAACAAAGACAGAGCACTGAAGAGCATTTGAAAATCCTTCCTGAAAATTGCATGAGCAATGAGGGAAATCTGCCTTCTCTCCTGTATTTCAGATTATCAGCTCACAAGCTGCTGTAATCAATACTAGTGATTGCAACTGGATCATCCAGGGCTCCGCATACCATACTGCTGAACCCAGGAGCTACACTTTCACGATCAGACCCATGGTTTATCTCAGCAGGAACAGCTTACTTTTGGGCTGCATTATCCACAATTGTTTTTTAAATACTACTTACAATTAAATTAATTCAAACTGAAATTCATTCTGATGCAGAAAGAACATCTATGCTTTTGCATTAAAGCCTGGTGAAAGCTATCTGTGCAGGACTGACAGCACCCTTGTCATCTAAAGGACAGTCCTCAGCAGTCAATCAGAAGCCCAAGGTTGAAAGAAGCTGACATGATGCCCATCAAAGTCTTCTCATTAAAACTGATTTTAGAATGTAAGTTGACTCTCCTTGACCAGAATGACTCTGTGGATGTTCATGTAGTGTATAAGGCATTGCTCAGACAGTTGGTAACCCCAGCAGCAAATTGTGCAACATTTTGTATGTCCAGAGGGTCAGATGAATTCTCCTTCACGGGATGTTCCTTGCATGGCCTCAGGAATTGGTCTTCAGCTGTTTCTGTTTTATTACTTAATGAGGGTAGCATTTAAATGCCTCTGGATTATCACTGGTAAGGATGACTTCTACATTAGCTGGCTGGCTCTGAGGTTATAAATACTCACTGCTACAACCTGTCCCACTATACATAGTTTTCTTCTTCCTCTCTTTTTCTCCTGATGTCATTCTCACCACTCAAAAATAATCCTACATCCTTGAAGTCAGGGTGTCTTGCCAATGGGGTTTTCTGTAGACTGTATTACACAGCAGTGCACAATAATCTTTGGCATCTCATACTTAGTTCCATGTTTTCTTACAATTAATCTGTCAACTCTTTCTGGTTTTGCATTTTTGGTTTGTAATACAAAAAGCATTGTGTTGGTTTGATTTTTTCCTGCTCTTCTTATTTTTTGGAATCACTTTTCTTTTAATTAAATTGAATAAATTATTTATTTAAAAAAAACAAAGCAGCTTTTTTTTTTTTTTTTTTTTTTTTTTTTTTTTTTTTTTTTTTAGGGAAGGGACAATAATAGAACCACACAAATCCTACAATATATTAATATGGGATGGACTTAAAGAACCCTCTAAACATCCATGTATTTCCTTTGCTGCTTGCATTACAATGTTGTAGTTATAAAACTGTAATTCACCCCTTGGAGTGTCATTTTCCTATCTCAAAAACGGAGCATTTGCTGAAATTAGGCAACTTTTGTGCCATCTAGTGGCCCCTCCTCTCTAAATCAGAAATGCATCTGAAATTCCCTTACCTAAAATTCTGTGTGCCTCTGGTCTTTAAGGATGCAGGAAACCTTCAGTAGTGGTAAACTGTGAACTAAAGAGCCAGAAACTCCCACTTTAACTATGAAGAGTCTCCTTTGTTATTTTTTATTGCAGTTTTCATTTGGCCATTTACCCCTTATCTGTCCAAGCACTCGTCCATGCCTGGCCTCTGCTACAGAGAAGATTCTAACACCTGTTAACCTTTTTATTACTGCAGTTTATTTCTGGGGTGACACCCTGTCATTTCCAGTCATTTTCACTTAGATATTTTCATGCTTTCAACAAGTGAGTCCTCAGTGCACCCTTATTCTGTTGTAGAAAATGGAACAAATTGCCACTACTCTGTAACTCAGTAGAGATAAGTCAGTAGATACTATGAAAGGTGATGAACCTTTCCAAATAATTATACTGTTAGCTGTACTAGCTACAGTTTTTTGATCTTTTCTGCCTGAAGTCAGTCACCGCCACCTATATTTGGGCACCAAAACGGCTTTATTAAAAATGTTTACTTTGGGAGGTATCATTTTGTCCTTTAAAAACAGGACAGGACCATTGGCTACTATAGACAGACTCAGCTCCCTGCTGAAATTACCATCACTTTCCGATTTAGATCAGCAGACCTGACAGTAGCTGAACTGTGTTTACCTTCCCCCTCCTTCTCCAGGTAGAACAATGGGCCCAAGATACCCAGAAGGTCAGCAATGTTAAAAGCTTTTAATGGATGGACTCATGACCATTAAGCTTATCTGACATCTGAGTGTAGGCTGGACAAAATCCAGTGTTGTGACATGTGCCAATTTGAAGGCAGTTGTTAAAGAAGCTCCTCTCAAATCGAAAGGCAGATGACAGGAGCTATTGCATTGGTTAAACCCTCTCCTATTTTCTCTTCTGCCTGTTACCTATTTTGCATTAGTGAGACTGACAAGACCCGTAATAAGATCACCTGCCTGGTTTTCATCCCATTCCTCCCCCCACTAGATAGAGATCAGTGCAGGCAAGGGGAAGAAAGAGGATTGATTTAGATGGACCTAAGAAAGGTGTTCTCATCTGAAACCAGGTGTTCCTAATGCCTGCCATAAGATTTATTACAGTCTGCATCAGGCAGCACATGCTGTGCATTCCTGAGTAATTGAGCTCCAGTATCCCACTGTCTGATGGGCACTGACCTCTCCTTGAAAGCTCTCTTAAGTGTCGGAGCCTCTTTATTCCAGCTTCCAACCCATAACCTAACTCTTCTGCCATATCCCAGCAGATACTTTATGACATGTTGCCATGCCAGGAAGCCGGCATGAACAATATTACACTGCACCCAGCCTGGGGCTACTATGAGAAATGGTCAAGTATCTGAAGTTTAAGCTAAATAATATGGTCTTAATGAGATCATGTGGGCTACAGATCAAAAACCTAACCAAAAGGTAAAAAGTTCAATCAGCTTTGTCTTTGTGCAGTAAGAGTGAGTGACCACAGCAACTTCCCACTGAATCTTTCTGCAAGGTTACCAGAAAAAAAGTGGCTGAAAGGGACTGAGAGGAAGAAAATTTTTCTCTTGAGCAGTTGTGACTTAAAATTGATGCAGGGAAAGTGTTATGCACTGCTACATAAAATTAACCCAATGCTGTGCAGGTCCTGACTACCCTTTTGACTAGACAGATAGTCCAACATTTCTTTACTTACTGTGGTTTTAATCAGAAATTTTAGTTTTGTTTTGCATAATTTTTAGTACTTTTTGTGCACGCGTCGATTTCTTTAAGTTGCTGGTTCAAATGAAACTACAAAATACTTATTATTGGCTTGGGAAAATAATAGCTTAACTCAGTTCAACTCATCCTCTTGTACAGTCCTACTTATCACTGGCTCTCATTAATTAGCTTTCAAAGAATTTCTATTCCAGTTCTGCAGGTCTAGGACCATTCCAGCAGATATTAGTTATTCCTTGCATTAAAAAAATCACGGCAAGAGAGAGTGCATAGAACTTCTGCAACTTCAGCTCTCCACTTTTCCAAGCTGTATAGAAAATTCAGAATCTTTCTACACTTCTCTCTTCCTGACAGACCTGAAGACTAACAAAATATGCACAGGTATGTGAAGCAGTTAGCTTTGGTGTTGCTGTACTTTGGTTTTTACAATGCTCTATTCCTCATAAAACAGTAATTTAGTTGGGCTAAATAAGTGTCTTGCTAAAAAGTCAGAATTTAAAAGGTTGGTATTTAGCATGCTATGGAAAAGGACTAGAGTTTTTGTTCTATAGCAAGCAACTTTCATTTAACTAGTGATGGGATATTTGAGAAAATCAGGTTTTGCACAACAGAGTTTGTGCAGTATTTTGGGGTTTTTTTGCTATGATTTTTTAACTGTTGGATAAAGGATGCACTGCTCTTTTGTACCTCAGCAGTTCCGTATCCATTAAATGCCCAAGTTCCTCTAAAATGTACCTAACTGTCACAACTTTTTTTTAAATTTCACAGCTTTTCTTCAGTGGCCTTGGTTAGGTGGCCATATTCCAGGCTGTGCCTGGTCAAATGCAATCCACATAAGGAATTATGTATACAGAAGTCAAAGAACCCTGAAATTTGTGAGCTATTTTCCTTTTTCTTCCTATGATGCCTTTTCTTAAAATAGAAAATCACAGCAGGATAATAGTACGTGCATTGACAAAAACTGTATTATCAATTTCCATAGTTACAGGCTTTACTGTCAAATGTTAGTGAATCTTAACTTGTACATTCAATAATTTTTCAGTGGTTTAACTGCATATTATTCTTCAAATGCTAATGTAGTCTGATGGCAGATATTTTCTTGCTTAAACTTTACAAAAATGTTTGTAGAATGTCCTTGTGCTCTGGACTTTGCTGTCCATGCCCATGAAAACCAATTTCACAGCAGTTCTAAGAAACCAAACATATACAAAACCAGAAGACTAAAAAGGATGAAAAAATACTGGGTTAAATAAGTATGTATCATGAATTCTTCCAGTAAACAGAAATCCAATGAAACAGTGATACTGCAGAATCCTGGAAGAAACTCTGGGGTAATGATCAAAACCAAGGACTGGTTTAAGAGAAATAGGTCTTTTAAAGGGTTTTCTGTGAGACTTTTAGCACCAGGTGATGTGCAGTAGGCATGATGCAATCTCCCTTTCTGAATGGGAAACAAAATGCACCTTTCCCTCTTTCTAAAGTCACATGAGTTGCTAACATGTCATTAGGAAGAATACTCTGCTGTCGTGTATCAGTACCCAGATTGGGAAAATATCTTATCCTCCTTCTTCAGGATAAGAGGGGAATGAAGTGTAGCACTCCTCTGGGAGATCACCTGAAAACTACTTTTGTAGAGATCAGTCAGCAGCTATGAACACACAAAATTTGTTTAACTCAGTAGAAAAAGTGAAGATACACCTGAGGATGCTCTCCTGTGATACTTCACAACTTCTCAGATTTGAACTTCGCCATGATGATAAACTGCAGAGACAAATAATCTGCAGAACCTTATGAGAGTTTACCACTGAGATTAAAAAGGAAGCATTCCACTGTAGAAGCTGCTGGAATTGAAATCTGGGCTTAGCATAGCGATGGTTCATGGTATCATTAATCCCCATTTAAAGCCACAATCATGTATGTTTTGACAGATTTATGCCATAAGTTTTCAGCGACCTTTCTCTGTCCAAGTCAGAAAGATATGTAGGCTTTGTATTAGAAGTCACATTTTTCTGAGTGGTGTGCATCTAATCTACCCACAGTTAAAAGAGTGGTTTTGCTGAGAAGTTTTACACAGGACATCTAGATGAATGAAGTAGCAGGGAGGCTACGCCTGTTGAATAACTACATTTACACTAACACCTCCAGCCACCTACCCGTGTCACTTTCATACTGTTGAAATCGACAGCCACACTTGCAAAAAACTTTTAAGTGCAGGCCACTTTTGAATTCATCAAAAATATCTGGCCATCTTTGGTATGAATGAATACCAAAGCAGTCAACTTTGAAGGCTAATAGATATTTAACACCCCATCTTGGTGTAGAGACAGAGCTTGACATGCTAATTTACCTGTTACAACAGATTAACATTTGGATGTTCAGGAAAGTATCAGAAAGCTAAACTCAATTAGCCACAAAGAATTCTGTTAAGGCTGTTCTTTTGTTCATAGCAAGCATCCTGCTGATTTTATTTAAAAGCAACAGTAAGATCAAACAACAACTGTGCAAATCCCTAAGTTCCCTGCATACAACTGTTAAATATTATCAAACCAAAGGCATCCCTAGACAGTCTGTGCAGACATTTAAATTTTTATATAAGTGGAGCTGGTTTCAGGACACTATTAGTAATGTCTATGACATCCATTGTCACAGTTTCTAAATGGATTTTTCTGGTTAAATGTATTCTCCTCATTAAATGTATTGTGTTGACAACATGCTCCAACTTCATAAAATAGGCAAAGACTAAGACATGATCACTAAGTCCTGTACAGTCCCTATGTGACATACAGTTTTTCTCCAGTGATAACTATTTTGGAAGTTACTATGCAAGTGTGAGCACCAAAATAGGGCATCAAAATCCCCCACTTAGGTACTAAGACTAGAGAGCAATACAGAGGTGTCCATTTTATCTGCTAATCTGGACAACAACAGAGTGTGGAAATTTTGTTAATTTTGTTAGCAACGTAACTGATGTGAAAAATATATCTTAAGATGGTGAGAGCTGGCTGGGGCATTACTGCCTAGAAAGTGTTCTTAAAGTCCTCTCTTATTCTTGACAATTTACAATCACAGCAACACTTCTGCTGTTTCTAGCTATAGACTTAATCAGTTCATTGTCCCTTTTCCTCACATTAAAACACCATTAACTGGGAAAAGGTAAAAAACAAGGCAAAAAGGTAAGGATAACAAAAGGCTAAAAGCAGGATTACAACCTTGGCTTTCAGGAGGGCAGATTTTGACCTATTCAGGGACCTGCCTGGAAAAATCCCATAGGAAATGCCCCTGGAGAGAAGATATGTCCAGGAAAGCTGGTTGATTTTCAGGGATCACCTTTTCCAAGCTCAAGAATGATCCATCCCAATGAGCAGGAAATCAAGCAAAGGTGGCAGGAGACTTGAGGGATGAACAAGAACCTCTTGACAAAATTCAAACATAAATAAGTATACAATAGGTGTAAGCAGATGCAGGTGACCCAGGAGGAATATATGGACACTGAGTATGGGTAAGAAAAACCAAAGCCCATTGAACTGAATCTGGTGAGTGATGTGAAGGGCAACAAGCAGATCTTCTGCTAGGACATTGCTGACAAAAAAAAAAGACTAGGGAAAACTAATGATGAATGGGGCAGTTGAACTGGTGGCAAAGAACAGGGAATAAGACAAGGTACTCAATGCCTTCTTCACCTTCACCTTTACTGGTAAGACTGACCTTAAGGAATCCCACGTTCCTCAGACCAGTGGGAAAGTCCCAGAGCAATGAAGACTTACCCTCAGTGGAAGAGGACTAGGTTAGGGAACATTTTAAAAAATGGACATACACAAGCCCATGGTATCTGATGGTATGCAGCCACGAGGCTGGTCAGCTTCATTTCAATCCCTGGGAAGGTGAGGGAGCAAGTCTTTCTGGAAATCATTTCTGAAAACACTGAGAAAAATAAATATGCAATACGAAAAAGAAATATGCAATATTAAATCAACCTGATCACTTTCCATTATAAAATTACTAGCTTTGTGGATGAGGGGAGAGCAGTGGTTGTTGTTTATCTTGGCTTCACTGCCTCCCATAATATCTTCATAGACAAATTGCTGAAGTAAAAAGTTAGGTGACTGGACAATGCTCATAACTGGCTGAAATGCAAGGCTTGGATGATTTGGATCAGCAGTACAAAGTCCAGTTGGAGGCCAGTCATTAGTGAGGTATCCCAGAGGTCCATATTGGGGCAAAGACTGCTTAACATCTTCATTAATGACTTAAATAATGGGATCCAGTGCACGCACAGCAACCGTGCAGATGACACAAAACTGAGAGTGGCTGATATACCAGATATATGTGCTGCCTTACAGAAGGTACAGGACAGGTGCAGCAGAAAACTTACAAAGTTCAACAAAGAGAAGGGCGAAGTCCTGCATGTCAGAAGGAATCATCCCAGGTACCAATACATGCTGGAGGCTGACCAGCTGAAAAGCAGATTTGCAGAAATGGAACTGTGGGTCTTGGTGGACACTGAGTTGACCATGAGTCAGTCAGCAGTGTACTCACGTGGCAAAGAAAGCCAAAAGGCTTGTGGGTTGCATCAAGAAAAACATGGCCAACAGGTTAAGGGATGTGATCCTTCCCTTCTGCTCAGCCCTGGTTGCACACATTTGGAGTTTTGGGTACAGTTCTGGGCATCTCAATACGTCTTGTACTGGAGCAAGTCTGTTGTAGGATGGCCACCAGGATGATTAAGGGATTAGAGCATCTGTCATATGAGGAGCAGCTGAGAGAACAATTCAACTTCAAGAAAAGCAGATACAAGGGAATCTTATCCAGGTTGGTTTGCACTAGACAATCTCCAGAAGGCCCTTCCAACTTCAATGACTCTTGTGATTCTGTGAAAAGTTTCAATAGGAATACTTCAGTTGTCAGGTAGGAACAGCAACAGAAGATTAAAACACACTCGGAAAGGTCTAGAGAACTATTTAAAGTAACACTGTAAATAAAGTTAAAAACCTCCCCTTGTTGTGCCCGACATTTAACATTAAATTTAACCATAACCTCTTTCTGTGAGAGGAAAATACTGACTTTTGTCTCACATGAAATACTTTGTTCACTGAAAAACATGCAGTTATTTACATTAGCACTAATAAATATATGAGCCTCCCAACTTACATTTAAGTGAAGAAAGGATTAGCATTCATGAGGCCATTTATCATTTTTGTTCATGATTATTTGGGAATAAAACTCAGATTTCCTGACTCCAGCACTAGGATTCCTCCCCAGGAAAAACCTGCAGTGAACATTTGGTCACTCTCATGTACAAGGAATTTGATTTCTGGCAGAGAAGCACACTCTTGTTCCATGGCCTTTATTAAAGTTTAAAAGAAATGTTGACTTTTTCCTGTATTTCATGCTGAGGATGGAAGAAACAAACTTCTCTCTGAGATGACCTTTAGGAGATGTTGTGTTGCCTCAGGCCCTGTCATTAAACATAGCAGTGTACACTAATGTTTATGATAGAATGTTAAAAAAGAATGTAGTCAATAGAAACGCCTCCTTACTTTTCTGCTGTACCCTGCTTTCCTAAAAATATATGTATGTTATCCAGGATTAACTAGTATTTGGCATGTACGCATATATTTTATGCACATAGAATAATCATTATTTGCAAACATTTATGGGTGTTCTAAAAATCAAAAGCATCTCATCAGGACAGGTATCAAGCAGAACATGTGCCTGTGTTTTCAGGACTGTTTTGCTGGTCTTAACAGATCAGTAAAACTTCAGACTCTGTTTTCCCTTTTGCTTTCCATGCATTATGATCAACGGCACAGAGTAAAAAAGGCTAGAAAAAATACCTTCCTCTGCCAAATATCTGCTGCCTTCATAAGATCACATCTTCTGATTTTTTCTTAACTTTTTTCCTTTTTTTTGGTGCATTTAGGACCTGAAAGCAGTGACCCTGTTGCTAAGCAACTGAGATGCTTAGGCCTCAGCCCTGCTGGTTGAGATGAAAAAAGGTCAATTAATGTGGCAGGCCTGTCCTTATCAATATGCTACTGTGGCACCAACTTTTATTTCTTTATAGTAATATATCATAATAAGTTTTGTAGGTCTTTATACTGCGGTTCTCCTTTTGAATAAAAGCATAACTAAGACTTGAGGGTATGTCTGATATAACAGAAAATGTAACCATAAAAAAAAGAACCCAGAATAGAAATCATCTGACTGCTGACTATCCTGCTGTGCTGCCTGAGGCAGTTACACATTTCCATTGAGTTATTTTATGATCAGGCCAGTATGTTATTGAAATATTATCTCTTTAGCCTTTCTCATTCTGATAAGAAATGACAGGCTCTCAGAACAGTAATACACATGGAGAACAAAATATGGAGCTGTGGAGAAAATTCAGTTGGGGTAAGGAACAGCAGCTCAAGCATATTCCTATTAAAACTTCCTCACCACTCTTGTGCTGGATTTTGAATAACTTTATACCAAACTGAGCATCACAAACCTTTACTACTAGTGCTACTACTACTACTACTACTACTACTACAACTACAAATTTTTCACAGAATGGCAGGATCATTTAAGTTGGAAAAGACCTTTAAGATCATAGAGTCCAACTGTAAACCTAATACTGCCAACTCCATCACTAAAACATGTCCCTAAGCTCTACATCTATTTAAATACCTCCAGGGACAGTAACTCTGCCACTTCCCTGAGAAGCTTGTTCCAGTGCCTGACAACCCTTTCAGTTAAAAACTTTTCCTAATATCTATATGGAAAGTCTCCCTCATTTGGAAATGGTATTATTTTAAAAGTATTATCAGTTAAAAGTCAACTACTCATCACTGGATTTTTGAAGCATTTAGAGATGTAACCTAAAATCCATTGATTGTTCTTAGTGTCCTCATCTGTCCGTTGATCAGGTTCTTGACTGTGAAGATCTCCGCCTCAGGAAATCATCAAACGTAAACTGCTGCACAGGCTTCTAAGGAGTAGATCGCTAACAGTGCTCAGATCATTTTGGGATCAATGGGTGACAAAGCCAGCCCCTTGCCTCTCATCCAGGGTGCACAGTGTCTGGACTAGTGTCGGCAGGGGTCTTCTCCTTTCCCACATAATCAGGGTGGGACTGAAGAAGCACTCTGGCTGCCCCTGGAACTGATGGTTTCTAGCTTGGCAGCATCCTCTGCACAATGAAGGCCTTACCAGTGGAGTAAACTGTGAGGGGTCATGCTGCCATTCTTCAGATGGTACTGGGATGATCAGTGTTCTGATGAACTCCCATAAGGAGAAACCAATTTTTACATGGTGATTTGAAACACACAGAATGCTTTGCCTGCATTACAGGTCTATTAGGGTCACAAGAAAGCTTACTCTTCCATATTTTTTGTAGATTTGTCTGCCCAAACACTGCACTGTCAGGAATGATGCTCAGTGCAGGTGTTGATGAGCTGGGAGTGCCACTTCTTGCCTGCACTTTGCCCTTCCTCCAAGCTTATCCTGTTGCCTATGGCAGGACAAAAAGATCTGAGTAAGGTCCAAGTGCTTAACTATGTATTCATTCCAGCAGTAAACAAGAATTGCATCTTGGTAATGATGGTGGTTTCCATGAGTGATCCTCTATGGGTGAGATAGCAGGCAAGTGGCTTGGTGAAGCTCTTTCTAACAACTGCTAGCATCCCTTTGAACTATTCTGTTTTGCAGAAGATAGGAGTTAAAAAGCCAGAAAAGGCACCCTGCTTGCAATTCTAAAGCTACTCCAGAGAGACAGTCTCCAGAAGACCATTCTGCTGTTGTGAGATGAAAGAAATTCAGACTGCAGTCCTTTGTATCTTATTTGCAGTCACTTCATGATTTCAGGTACATAAAAGCTACCTTGTTAATTACTGTTTATAGATGAGAATAAAACTAAAGGTCTCACTCCCTGTTTTGAAAGCATGACTATCCCTTCTCTTCCCCATACCTCCTACTCAGGTTAAAGAATTTCCTTTTGCAAAACCCCTCCTGATTTAACATTAACGTGAGACTAGACTCAAGACCTACAGTTGTCACGCTGCTTCAGGGAGTGGGATTTCTTATTCCCTCTGTCTTTATACCCCATGAGCATGATGGCATGAACTGACCTCCAACTAATTTGAAGTGAGGACTCTCATCTCTTCAGCCTGGTTCCCCTGCAGTTATGATGCTCATGTGTGTTTTACTTCCTTGTTTTATAGCATTAATGGAGAAGCAGATGTTGCCTTCCTCCCTGCAAATGCTATACAGTGAATCATCTTAGCCTCTCTGTAAAATTTTAACTTAATGGAGTCCTGGCATTTGTGATGAGCTGAGGAACTTAATTTTATAGAACAACCTATTGAACAAGCTGTTCTTGGACATTCCCATCTCAACTAAATGTTAAAAGTATTAAAATTCACATTAGCACAAGAGGAAATTTTGCATGGGTAATCCTTTAATACAGTGTTTTATGGCTCTATTAGCTGCACAGCAGCTGGTGACATGATGAATTTAATCCATTAAAAAATTCAGTAAGAGGTTTGAAAGTCAGCTTTTTAAAACATAATCTTGCTGCAAGGAAAGAGAACTTCTCCTCAGGGCCAGAGACATGGTGAGTTCACAGTGTGGGAAGTATACAAAATATACCTGCATGACAAGCTTTCATATGCTTATGGTTTCACACCTAGCAGAGAGCTTATGGTGATGAGAAAGAACTCAGGAGCAGAGGGGAATTCTTAAGGAGCATGTTTAAGTAATGCATCTGTCCAGCTTTTTCTCTGTCTCTCTTCATTTTTTTCTGTTAAAGGATTTAATACTATGGAGTTAAAAGGTCACCTTTCTGCTTCTTATATATGTATTCCATACAAAGACCATAGCACAGGAACTATTTACTTCTCTCTTGAAGATTTACTACCTGCCAAAGCATGGTAGAACTAGAAAATTCCTGTGCTTACTACATGAAGAAAAATTACAGATATTTGAAAAGCCCTTTCTTTTCCTTCTTTTCAATATGAAGACAGAAGTTAACATGTTTGTGTGTCACATATGTTTTATAAATGTGTACGAGTACACAGTCTTGCCAAGTTATTATCTAACACAATATTTAACAACACTCTTCAGGTTATTAAAGATTTAGTAAAAATCTGGGCTTCTGTTCAACAGCTTTTCTTAAAAGTTTCTTTGCAGATGCAAAGAACCCCTGAAACTATAGGCTAGTCACATAAAAAGTTAATAAAAAGTACCTAAAATTAATAATAGTAGTAGTAGTATTTGTTGTTATTATTATTATTATTACTATTATTATTACTATTATTATTATCTGCATTACTTTTAAGACATTTAAATTATTTTAGGAAGCCTCTTCCAAGACTGCTGGCCATGTTGTTATTATATATCCTTACTCCTTGCCAGTTCTCTGGAATCAGCCTTTTATGAAATTAGATTGCTTAAAAATAATTTACCTTGACTGTGCAGTTGTTTCAGTTATGGTTTCCCCATACAAATACTTCACCAATATCCAAAGATAATCTAAAACCAAAAAAAAAGAGAGAAGCAAAAACCTGTTTAGAAGCATTCACACTCCTCAAGATCTCTGCCATGCTTTTTCTGAAACATATTTCCAGATAAATTGGTGTGAAGGTTACAACACTAGCTAAGAGAAATCGTTGCCCTTTGTCCCCTCAAGTGTTCTGAGTGTTTGAAATGTATCAATTTGCATGGCTTTTTTGGTTTGTTGATTACGGTACTGGGCAAAGCAATTAACATATCCAAAAGCCCAGAACGAACTTCTTTGAGATGAATGTAATTACCACAGAAATCAAAATCTAAATTCAAACTATGTTAAATCACCACACACAGTGCAATTAGTAAAGAGAGAAATAACTTATTTGCCATTTTAGAATAATGAAACTTTTTATAACACACACTTAGCAATACATTTTATTTAAAATTGAATTTGTCAGAGTAGCATTTACTGACAAACTTGATTCCTTTTTCCTTGTTACAGCATGTATCACAGATGGCTGATTTATAAATATTCAAATAATTTACTGTATTTCACACTTTCAGTACCAATTATTTTTAAAGTAAGATTTTGATTCAAGGAAGTAAAGGATGAGGAAAAATTTAGAACAGCCAGGATAATACATTCACATAATGCTTTGCATATCTCTAGATATATGTGTGTGTGTGTATATATACACCCAGATATACATACATACATAAATGCATTGCATCTAACAACTGTGAAAACTTTATAAAACATTAATTAATAAATGCCCACATCACCTCCTTGAAGTGGCATTGTTATTACACTCAACATACATAAATAACAGGGGAGAGTTTATGAAATGTAAATGGGAGGTTCTTGATGTTTTTACTATTGAGACACACAGTTTCAAATGTTTACTGTACAGCATAAAAGTATGTGCCTATAGGCAATTTCTGGAAGCATGCATTCTACTTATTGTAACAATAAGACATTACAGTCTTTATTTTCTTAGTGGAAACTGTGTGATATGGAGAAGAGCATTTTAAAGACTTCTTATGCCTGTTCTTTGCTAATGTCATTTAACTTTCTACAATTTAACATTTTTAAGTTCCGGTTGTACACTCTTTGTCATTTTTCCTTTGAACCATGTTCTAATTCCATGTGACAGTTATGCCTGTTTGGTAATTCAACTTTGTGGAAGAAAACAGTAAGAATATTGTGACATAAGTTAATCCTACTATTTCAGAGATCTCTTGCTGGCCATTTAGCCAGTTATTGAAAAACCTTCCTAAATTTAAGAACACAAATGATCCCTTTAAACTTTATGTAAAAACAAAGTGATGGATTTGATTTGATAAAAGTAATTGATTGAATAATCTCTGTGGACTGCATTAAAAGGAGAATTCTGAAAGGCGAGACAAACAAGACTATTCACCCTGCTTTGTGCTAGCAAGTTCTCAAGCGGACCAGAAAAAACCCCACTACATTTGTAAGAAAAATCGCAAATTGTCTAGAAAATATAATTTTATTATTATGTGTTCCAATGTAGTCTAGTCTGATTCAGGAAGACAACTCAGCAATGGGATGTCTATATTAGGTATATTTATTTGTGCTAGTGATCATAGAAATAAAACCTGGATCCAAAAAAAGCCTCAGAGTTAACAAAAAAAAGATTTATTGTTATAAAACCTAGTTAGACTAGATCAGGGCAACTTGGCATTTTCAAAGTTTACATTTATTGTAAGAATCTGCTTGTCATTTATTACGTCATTTTGACATCAAATTAATGTAAGTTACCTTTACAAAGGTAAAGCAGTGTGAAAAGCCACACATTAAAGGAGAAACAAGGCTTAAAAGTAATTTAAATTGCTATGTTTCTGTCTTAATTTCATCACCTCAGGTAAGTAGTTAAGTACATGCAGCCATCATATGCAATTTAAACTATATGTGCCCATTGTCTCAGATCTTACTGAACTCTTTCCTGCAAGTGTCCAAACATGTGAGTAATAGGGACAGGAATATTTTTTTCTTTCACCTTTCAGGACCACGTGCCTGGCAACTGTTAACAGAGTTAACAGAGTTATCTTGTAAGTTGTTTTCCCTAGAACCGACTTTAGAGACCACTGAGCACCTACCAGGGCCACACTCAGAGGCTCCCTGGCTTTCTGAAGGACAGACTGATAAGAACACATTTCTACAATCTCTGCTTCCTGCTGTTTCACTTCCATATCAGAGGAGAAGCAGTGACTGATGATTTGCACAGCCTTCTTGTCAATGCCCAATCACAAACAAAGCTACTTACTTAGAGTACTGCAAACAGCCTAAACTAAAGCACATGGGGGATCAGTGCTAGTTTTGCCATCTGTAAAATTAGAGCAGCAATATTCAGCAATAACACAATGATGTTAAATTTTAAATAAACACAATGATAACAGATTTTGTAATGATGAAACTAACAGTACTTGAAATGTTTTAAAAAGAGATAAAGAGGCTATAAAGCTATTTATTGCTATTGTAATATAACTAAACAAGCATTCTGAGGTGAGCAACTTCCATATGCATTATGTGAAAAGCATTTAGTAACAACTTATTATGGTATCCGGAAAAGTATAATTTACACAGAAGGCGTGGAAATAGTTTACTGTGGCTAGCTAATGAGGCCTCTAAAAAGCTGCGTTTCTTTGTGAAGAACTGCAAACCACCAGTGACAAAAAGGACCTTTTAAGTTGTCAATAAAGGCCACAAAGTTATTGCAGGAAAGTAAGAAGCACCCTGGAAATAGCTCAAAAAAGGGTGTGGGATCTCCCACCTGTGAAGGGGCAAGCAGTGGAAAAATGAGAGCTGACATGTGTCATATGGCAAAGAGACAGAGTGGATAACAAGAACTGACATGTAGGAAGAAGCCTTTGTCAAACTGCAGAAGTTCCAGATCTGGGGAAACCTTGCTGATGGCAGATGGGGTTGGGAAAAATGAATGCACCATGCCACCTTTCAAAGGTCAAGACTGTGCAATGGTAGTGGTGAAACTCTGCCACAGCTGCCACACGAGATAGCTAGAGAAAGAAAACTTTCATTCCTCTTTCCTGCAACACAAAAATTGAAGGGAAATCTAATAATTAGCCTATTACAGGATAGTCAATCATTTAACTACTGAAAATCAGGGGAGACATAGTCTAATCTCATTTCACTTGAGAAATCCTGTTGCCTTTATTGGCAGAATTTGTGCCACTGATGGGAAATCTCTCATTCTGACTTCAAGAGCAGTTGTTCTCTTGTGGCCTGATTCATTAAGTTAATGGGACACTTTCTCTTCAGTCCTCTGAGAATGAGATCTGTGCACTGATAAATCTCAGTAGTTTAAGAAGTTCATCTAATCAAAGGTGATCTGAATGTCTTCCATCCAATTACTGTACCAAAAACAGTAAGTTTTGTAATACTTCCAGTTACCACTTTTTCAACTGGACCCATCAAGCCAGGAGAAACAGTTCCTTGCACTTTATTGTACATCTGTACCCTTATCTATAGCCCCTGACAACACAGAAAGAAAAAGGGCAGGCTGGAACAATAGAACAATACCTTTCATGCCAGCACAAAGAAGTAGATTCAGAGTTTAGGAAAGGATTTAGGATTTGGTGTCATTTTGTCTAAACTGCTACAACCATTCCTGGATTTTGAACCCCAGAAGTGCAAAATCCCTTTCTGTTAAAATTCAATGTCTTCTTATTTTCCATTATATTGTTCTCCCAGACATTGGTCTGGTGCTTCCTTGTCACCTTTCCTCAAAGTTTTCACCTTTCTACCCTTCATGCCCCACTGTTTCTCCTAAATAATCTATGTTGCCGTTTCTTCTGTTTGCTAACGCATTTCCATTATGAGGGACACTGTGTCTCATCTGTACACTTACACTACCCATGCCTGCCAGACTTAGACAGCTACACATATCTGAGGCTCCCTCTCTTGACTGGAAAAAGGTCAAAGTGATCTTTGCTTGTGATACACAATAATTCATTGTCCTCACATTCCAAACTGTGACCAAGATACTACATTTTGCTGTGTGTTTTATTATGTTTAATGTACCCACGTGATATTCAGGAAAGGTCTTGCAATAAAAGCAGTAATCCCCATTTTACCAATGGAATTTCAATCAGGAAAACCCACCTGCTTTATACTTTCCTAGCATTGGAGATTAGATTATAATATGTACATGGCAGTGCAGGGAAAAATAGGCTAGTAGAACTTGATATATAAGCAGCCACACTGTTTGTAGGAACTCAGTGCAGACTTTGCTGTTCTTTGTCATGCTGTCTTGGATTGATTGTCTATCTGCAGCACTGTGCAGCTCTCTTTTTCTTGAGGAGCACTGGGAACTGAGTACTGCACAAAAACAAAGAGAGGGCGCCTTGCTTGGCAAATTTGGCTGTTTTGATTGCAAAGTGTTGGCTGGGGTGAAGAAGGTCATAAAGAAGTTGATACGAAAAACTATCCTACATTAGTCTCCTTCCGCTCCAACTGATTGCTAATCTTTCACATTTCAGTGCACCTAACAGAGATGAGAGATGGAACAGCTCAGCTAGTCTCAGTTACAATAGGTACGCTCACTGGGGTCATGTGTTTTGTCCAAGTAACTGCTAATGTGCTAACAAGGTCTGCATTTAAAGGAAAAGAGAACAAAAGGGGTAAAAACCCAAAGTTTATCTGCCTATACTATCCATTCTTACTAGGGACCGACTAAAGCAAATGTTCCTAATTGCATCAAGGGCATTTCTTCCGTTTAATGAGCACATAGGAAAGAGAGACATTGTTCAAGTACAAGGGTTCAGTTTGCAGCAAGCCACAAATCACATTTCATTTATCAGGCCTACAGATGACAGGATATCATCAAATCCCTGGAGAGTCATATTCATTAAAAAGAAATCTTAAGTAATTACAACAATTAATTGACTTGAAACAGTTTCGGGTGGAGAAGGTTTACATAATTCATTTGCCAGACAAAACAAGTCTTATGAAGTCAGGGCAACATATTATTTAGAAGTATCCGCCCCTTCCTGTCATCTTGAAGAGCACAGAATAACACCAAACACCTGGAAACAACTGACATGGGCAAACAAAAAAACAAAAGACAGAAAAAGCATCTCAACTTTTATAACTTTATAAAAGGGATAATGTTTCACTGATCCGTTCATATAACTACCTAAAAACTTGAGAATAAAACATTCTCCCATTTCTCCCTGTGTCTATTCTAAATAAACAGAGGATTTCTAAGGATTAAGTATGTAGTAGCAAATTTGGGAAAAGAGGCAAACTAAAACCCTTTACGCTGCCTCTTTACACTGCAAAAACCATGTATGCCTAGTTGTAATTTCAGCCTGAAGTTTCCTCCAGGTTTTGAAGTGTGCCGACGTATTTTGCTACTTCCTGTTGACTGGTTCTGAATTGACAGATGTCAGAATGCCACTATCACATCCATACCAGCAGTGAACAGAAAGATTCCTCAGATGTCTCCTATTATGCTATCCAATATTTTCTTGTGTTCCTTAAGTTGCCTCTTTCTCCATTTTACATCTTGCTTTATACTCATTTTACAAATCGAGGCAGAGATTTTTCTGTTCTATGTGGTTTTGATCTCTAATACAGTATGGTATTAAGCCATGAGTAGGACTTCTAGGCATTACTAGAAAACAGGTAAAGAACTGACATTTCCACAGTAATTCCGACTTCTTGAGAAAGTTCTCTAAGTGCTCAGACTGTTTTTTAATATGTTACTGCTTCCATTGGTGGCCCCAGTTGGAATTACACGTCTCTGCGCATACAGATCAATATCTTTGGGGAAATGAAGGAATAGTCACACATCACAAAACATATTTTCCAGAATAACAGCCATGGAAAGGTAAGTCCCAGAAATGCCCTGAGCTGCTTACAAAAGTATTTAAATTCAATGTGTATGTAGGCGATTAATTTGTCATATAATTTCACTTGAAGACCAAGGCAAATATTATTGTGAGACTCTTAAAAACTAGTTTCCTATATCCTTAAATAAAACAAATCTGCAACTCTACCTAAAAATTAGGAAATGCCCAATTCAAATGATTAATGATACACAGTGTTAGTGAACACGTTGGCAACAATCAGTTCTAAATTGGACAAGGAGCAATTCCATTTTCTTTTATCTTGGCTGTTAAAGACCACCTCAATTAATGAGTTTCTGGCCTCTACTATCTGCCTGCCACATCCTATCACTAACAGAGATCCTTGTCTCATTTCAAAGCTCTTCCCGTGATGTTTATAGAAAAAGAAAAAATATTCTTATTTCTGGTGGTGCCATACAGAGAGTATAAATCAAAACTTTCCCGTGTTTTCTGGCTATCTATAATTTCAGGAGACTAAATTCAGATATGTTCTGTTTATTTTCCTGATATTCTGAATATTCTACAAGTCACCATTGCCTTCCTTCGAAGTGGGTAGTTGGAGCTGCCGGCCACAGTGGAAAACCCCACACATTTATGAGTTTTAATACGCCATATTTTCCATACGTACAAAAAATATAATTTTTTAAAAATTGGCTTATGTGAATTTCAGACCTCTGATAAAATACAAATATTGCAAGTAATTTTGTTTTTCTTAACTCATCAACCAGTTAGTGTCTATCGATAAAGTAACATAGATGAGACACATCTCCCTTAAATTTTTATGTGCTTTGTAGGTTTAATCTGCAATTCAGGAGGACAAAGTATATCTTTGCTGATGTGTAGAGGTAGGACCAGGGGAGGGTTTCTAATACAAGCATTGAGTTTCTCACCGATTCTGACCATAGTAGGCAGTGTAAAAGAAGAACAGAATATATAAAAGCACTTCGCATGTTATTTCTGAACATTTTGTACAAGACTGAGGCAACAAACCCATCACAAATAAGACATCATGACTCCAGCAATGATTAATGAGATGCTAAGTGCAAGTAGAAAATATTATTTTCTGTCTAAGCATACAACTATGATATTCTGCAAAAATTTTTCAATATTACACACAGTTCATGTGTGCTGGAGCCTATATAGTAAAGGGGATGCATTTAAGTCGCATAGATAATCTGCATACTAAGTTTCAGACCATTACAAATGCAGACAACCAAGAAAGAAAACCTACTAAACCTTCTATTAGGCAGCAAACAAAGACAAATCTTACCACCATGAGGAAACTGCAGCTTGACAGCTGACTGCAGATCTTGGCCAGTGTTGGGGCTGATTCCTGCTGCAGTTCCCAGCAAGGCAAGCCCCACTTAGAACAGCAAGGTGCACCTCAGCGCAGGGCCGTGTGCCAGCAAATCCTGAGCATATGGCCTTAAACTATCTCATCTTGGGAGTCTAAACACAGATACCTCTTGGGAGAGAAAAGGCTTAACACTTGTGTTTGCCACTGACTGCTGGGGCTGTCCCCCCACAGCGGCTCCCAGAGACACTCTCCGGGGGGGATGACTCCCCAGGGGAGCTGTTACATTCTTCACAGCTCCCTGGGAGACACCACTCCCCTCAAGTACCTGCAGGGAGTGGGAGTGCTGCACAGGGAGGTGTGAGCATATGAAGAATATTTCTTCTTACAGGTTTATTTGCCCCAAGGCATCTTCATTGCCCATAGGTCTTGGTCGGCCTGAAGTGCTGACCATGGGCTGCTTCCACGTTTCTAAGGGGGCTGTTACAGAGTCTGAGCCCTGCTGGCACTAGCACCAAAAGCAGGGAACGGCACTGCTGTGCAACCCTCCTGCCATGATTCTTTTTGATTTTTTTATTAAGAAGCTATTTAAGCAGGGTTGCATTTAAGCCCCAAGCCTCCACTTACTGCCATCTTGGGGCCTTTCCTTAATCCTCAGAGAGCTGCCCCTCTAACTGTTGCTGCTTTTTCCAGGGGCTACCCTCTCTGGCAGCAGTGGGTATTGACAAGATTCATGGCAGCAGCTGCTTCCTGGGCAGGGTCTGATGTTGGGACAGGGTCTTCCTCCCAGCTGCCACCATGTTTCCCCCTCACAAAGTGCTGCAGTAGCTGGGGGGGCCTAGGCAGGCTGCAGCCCTCAGATGGAGGGAGCAGCTTCTCCTCTAAACTGCTGCCTTGCTGTTCCCACCAGCATGATTGTGGGTACTTGTTCTTACCCATTTCCTTGTGAAAAACTTGTGAAAATGTTTGTGAGGCCATCCATAGAAAGGCAGCCGGCATGGTGGGGATGGCAGACTGTCAGCACCGCCACATCCTTCCACTGGTCTCCCCTGAGAGATGGGGGCAGCTGGTGGCTGGGCAGCCCCAGGCCCTGGAGATTTTGTCATTTCTGTCTGTAGTCAAGTAGGAGAATTGCTGCTAAATGGGCAACACTGAAGTTCAAGGTCTCAGCTTCCCCTCATTACATTCTTCCTTTATTCAAATTTATGCTTTTTTTTTCCCCTCTCTCGGATTTCTCTGCAATACCCATCATGAGGGTAGAAGGAACATTATTATTAGTTTTAAATAACTACAGCAATTTAAAAATCTAGTTAGCTTTGTGTTACAAAATAAGGAGAAAGTGTCCTAACCAGTGTGATCCAGTCTTTTCAGTCACATGGGTGCAAAACAAAATGATACCCAGAGCAGCAGAGGCCTTTTGCTTTGTCTAATTAGCTATCATTGAGTGAATCTGGTGATAAGTGTTTATCTCCATGACTGTGAAATGGAAGAAATCCATTATATGTCTGTATAATTGCCTTCATTGGGTACTGTTTGACTTCAGCAGATACCACCTCACTAGCCTTCTCTACTTCTTTTTATTCTCAGTCGCATTGAAGATTTACTCACTTTCTGCAGCACCACGAACACTGGAAGAATGGGACTGAAGAGAGTATGTGGAAGATAAAATATGCATGATAAGTGAAACCTCTTCTTGGCCATTTTTATAATTTCTTATGTATGTATATGTCTCACAATAAAAAAAAAGAATGTAGAATAACAAGGCTTTAATTGAAGATATGAATTCATGTATTCACTGTTAGAAATGCAGAAATATAAACATGACGTTGTTATGACATTTGCATGCCCGACATTTGTGTGCATATCTGGTATCAGCACAGAGACAAGTTAAATGTGGGCTATGCATGCTGCTGACTAGATCTTCGGCTGCTATAAATCAGTTAACCATGCTGAGGTCAATGGACCTATGCTGGTTTACACTGTCTGAGAATCTAGCTAGGTGGATGTGTATGGCAGAGAAAATGCTGGCAATTCTCAGCTTCAAATATGTAACCAAACCCATTCATATATGCGGACCCAGTAGGAATACTGCCTTGTAGAATATCTACAGGAATGCATAAAGTCTTCTTTTTGTAGAGAGGAAAATTCTTTTCCATTTCAGCTGCTAAGACTTTCCCAAATTAAAAGGAAGGAAACCAGAACAAACCTTTTCTTTGGAGATTTCAGCTTTAAAGCAAGACAAACTAGAACAAAGGTCTGGACCAGAAAGGACCTTTATGTAGAGAAAACCCCAGGTCAGGTGCCATTTCAGAAGGTTTAGGGCCAAACACAGCAATTCTAAACTGCAAGTTCAGAGTAGTTTAACGCACATTGGAAGTATGTGGGACTACTCCTCCCTTGTTAAGGAAACAAAGAGGTTTTAGGAATAACACAGCAAACTGAAGTAATATAGAAAGAGAAAAATAACTCCTTGATGTGAATCACCTTTGCCAAGTGTATAACCCTGACAGACTAGGCAGCTTTTCAGGTGCTGTAAATTGTTGTAACTCTATTGAATTCAGAAATGTTGCACTCTCAGGGGATATGACCCTCCTTGTATTTCTTCCCAATCCACAGTAATAATGACTAAAACTGTACACAATTACCTAGAGATTGTCACATTTTTAAGATTGTGCTGCATTAATCCAAAATCCATTGAACTCAATAGCAGATTTTAATTGAATCTATCGGTTTTGGATTGCCATGTTCAAGCTTAAGCATGAATCTACAGCCATGTTACAGACCCTAAAAAAAAAGAGTGGTGTTTGTAGTGGAATTGCTGACAGATCCTTAACCATAGTGGTGCTAGCGGGAGTCACTATAATATTGTAAATAAGGTGAATAGGCTCTTCTTATCTCATTTCACAGCTGAGCAGTGTATTGCCAGATAAATCAAATCAGGGTAAACGGCTTCATCTAATAAACTGGGTCAACACATAATGTATTTGTTCAGGTTTGCACTTTCATTGATTCTCATTTGATTTAAGAAGAGATATTTCAGTTTGTGTTTACAACATTTTAAAATGTCTCTTTTCCGCCTTCTGAAGAGAAGAAGGCAGCAAGAGAGAGAGTGTGCAAGCTGGTAGCTTCACAAAATTGTTAAGTTTTCTGTTTTCTGTAAGTTCTTCTGCTTTCCATTTTTATGCATCTGGGAGAGAGTGGGGGTGGGGAATGAGAGAGTTGCTGTCTCTTATCTGCATTTTCTCAATAATGTTTTAGTGATGTTTGCTAATGTATCATTCATTAACCATCAGCCACTATAAAAAACATAATCTGTCTCACAAAGTGGACATTATTATCGCATTAAATCATTTCACAATATACCTGAACGGTTCCACATGAGGGGCCTGGCCTGACGGAGCTCAAATGCCTTGGGGGCAAACTCTTCAGTAGTAATGAGATACGAGGTCTGTCTGTGATGAATATGATATTACTCGTGTCAGTGGCTGTGGACTGCACCCAGAATATTTCTTCTTACAGGTTTTTTTTTTTTTTTTTCCCTATTGCAAAGGAACTCAGGCAAAGCACTATTAACCCAGTAAATGAAGCTCTAAAGATCACAGAGTGTGCCCATTAGTCGACAAGATTGTGACTAATCCAATTTTTCTTGCAGGGAGCGATTCTAATGCTTCTGTAACATCTGGGGATGGCAGGGCCTGCATTACTGATGAACCTGGGTAATTTTTCTTCTACTGTTTTCTTCTTTGAAGAACAATTATTGCACTCACTTACTTCACTACTGCTCCTCCATCCCCCACATTTTGCCTCTGCCTCCTTCTGCCATGATGACCTCTTTGAAGACAGTTAAAATAATATCCCAGGCAGACAGAAGAAGTGGAAAGGGTGAGGACTGTGAAGAAGGCTAAAAAAGAAACCCATTGTGCTTGTAGGAGTGCGGATGAAAAATGGGCTTGTTCACTGCAGGAAAAGGGTTATGTTCTCCCAAAACAAGAAGAAAAGGGGGCTAAAACCTTTTATTATCAGTCACCGTTAAAGGTATACTGTCTTAAATTGTCCCAGATTTGGAAGAGAATGTCAGCTTGCTTCTACTTACTCTGGTAAAAGCATTGTGTGTTATTCTTTGTGTGGCAGTGTTACGCATGAGGAATAGTAAAATTCTGCTTTTCTGATTTATTTATTGTCAATTACAAAATCTTGTTCTAATATAAACTGCCATCTAGCACAGGCTCGGGCAATTTCATGTAAATGGAACATCAAAAAATATTTTACAATAGTAAAAAAATCTATCAAATGCTGATGGCTAACATATGTAGGTATTACAGATTGATTTTTCTGTGTTCAGAAGCAAACCTTACCTTCACCTATTCAAAGATGCAAAAAATCCTAAATACCAATACAGTTCTGTTCTTATGGGTAGGGAACAGTGCAATAGGGTAGAGGTAGAGAAGGAATGGATTTAGTCCAGTTTAGTGTAACTTCATTTGCAATGTAGCAATGTGGGAAGAAATTCAGAGATAGAAAATCATGTCAGGGAATTCTGCATCTAGTTGCTTAAATCTTTGCATGATGGGAGTTATTGTTGTTCTCATAAATCAGCTGCAGCCATATACTGTGTCCAGTTTGGGGCACCTCAATACAAGAAAGACATCGAAGTGCTGGAGCGTGTCCAAAGGGCAACAAAGCTGGTGAAGGGCTTTGAGGACAAGCCTTATGAGAAGCAGCTGAAGGAACTGGGGTTATTTAGTCTGAACAAAACGAGGCTGAGGGGTGACTTTATTGCCCTCTACAATTACCTAAAAAGGACATTGTAAAGAGGTAGGCACTGGTCTCTTCTCACAAGTAACTGGTGATAGAACAAGAGGGAGTGGCCTCAAGCTGTGCTAGGGGAGGTTTAGACTAGACATTAGGAAGAACTTTTTCATTGAAAGGGTTGTCAGATATTGAAACCTGCTGCCCCAGGAGGAGGTTGAGTCACCGTCTCTGAATGTGTTTAAAAGTAGTCTAGATATGGCTCTTGGGAATATGGCTTAGTGCTGGACTTGGTAGAGTAGGGTTAATGGTTGGACTCTATGATCTTGAAGTTTTTTTCTAACCTAAGTGATTCTGTGATTGTATGATGCTATAAATGTTATTTGTGGTTTTAGGGGATTTTCATGCTCAACCTTTCTTGTATAACTCTCCTGCAAGACTATTTTATTGGGTTCCACCCTAAGAATTAAAGTTTTTTCAACTGTCAGAACATTTGAGCTAGAACTCTGCCTGTCTCAACAGCTGCTATTTAATTTTGTTATTTTATTACAGTGCTTACACCGTGGCAGCGTCCCTGCAGAAAATAGTGGCTGTTTAACATATCCCAGGTAGTCTGGTTTCTGGAAGCAGAAACACTTTTTCAGAGCATATTTGTATTTCTGCTTCTGACTGAAACCAGAATACACGGTTGTATGTGAAGAAGAAACAGATATGGTTTTAGACTATAACTTCTCTTCTGGAGTTTGAGGATATGATGAGGATTCTGTTTGCTGTCAGTAACAATTCTGCAGTGGCTCATGAGTTTGTTATGAAATAAATCTGGAGAATGTCACTACATGACTTCATCAAGAGCCCTAGAAGAGCTAGTGCTATTCAATATGAGGAAGAGTGATTTAAAAAGTGACAAACTGAGACCAACATTGGCTAATATTTGTAGCAGTGTAAATGTAACAAGTTGGAAGGAAGAGGTAACAGATTTTAAGGTATTTTAACCACCTAGGTGCCTGGGCCATTAAACAGAAATACATGTTAATTTAGAATAAAGAATAGAATAAAGTCAGAGATGCTGTGAACCAGATATGGGAGTGTTTATTACGTAGAACAGTCATGTGAGGTAGTGACAAAGGAAGGGATCAAGGCAAGAAATGTCTTTGATGCTATCTGTGAAATACTAAAACCTGGCAATCCAGACAGTGGCTTTCATCAAGAGGAAATGGGGAGGAAAACAACACAAAGAGGAAATGCCATTGCTGTCTTTAAGAAGCTGTAGCTTAGTTTCACAGGGAACAATCATGTTTAATTTGAGGCCCTATTTATCATTCAACAACAAAGCAAATAATGAGCTATACAGTGGTTTGTCACACAGTTAGGAAAGTATGTAGCAAAAATATGCATTCTGGTATAAATCCTTCTGTCAGAGCTTAGCCTAAGTAAATAAGATGTATTTTGAACTCTTCTTTAATTACCCTCATAGACTGGAAAATCTCTGTTACTCTGATTTAAGGTTACAGGGAGGCTTAAGCTGGGTACTGCTGAGGTGCATACATTATGTATAACAAATACTAATAGCTGCAGTTATTGAACGAAACCCTGTCCACTGCAAGTTGGCAACTAAATCACTATTGAATCCACTAAGCCAATATTTTATACACAGATTCACTCCAACATTTTAAAAAGTGTTCATCTAATTCTGTTGCTCTTTGGATTTTCACCGATACAACTAAAAGAGAATAAACTCAGTGATGCCAGAAGATGAAATGTAGCGTCACAATATTGCCGTGCCACTTCCAGGCCAGATTAGTTAGGAACTTGGCCAAATGTGTCTCACAAGCCTTTCCTGACAGCTGTATGCATGTAATATTGAAAATGAGTCTGCAAGACTGAAAGCACTTGAGCTTGTGACTGAAGTGATTAAGTATGCAGGTGTTTGTTGGAATAGGCCTTTAAGGCGGATCTTACCTAACAGCTGTAACTGTTCTCAATGCAAGTCGTGAATCAAATTAAATTAGCTGATGTATGACAATGTTACAATGCTGGCTGAAGACAGGTACTTACTTTTGCCTTCGAGTTGATAACAAACACCATAAATTTTAATGTCAACTCTTGCTATTATTGTCTCAGCAATTCAATTTTATTTAAATAATTTCATCTTTTTTTTTGTTACCTGTCAGGAGTCACCTTTGACTTTCATTCAAATAGCCAAATCTGGTAAGCTGTCAGCTGGCCTGTGTAAAACTGCAGCAAAACTGCTGTTGACTTCAGTGGTATCAGGTTTTCACTCACAGTTTCCAGCATGGTTTGCACGGACATGCAAATCCAAATTGAGCTATACACTGACAGCAGAAGGATTTTTTCAGCCTACAGATTGCTAAGCTCCCCAAAGGGTGCTACTTTCTTACATACAACATGTCTGTAGAAACATTTGAGAACCTTGAGCTTTGTTGTGCCTGAGTTATTTCACCAGAGATAGAATCTGAGAACAACCCTTGCACAAAGTGTTTGTTACAATATATATACTTGCAAAATGCAGCCTTGAATGGGGGTTTGTTAGTGGATTGTCAAAAATTGCCCAATGGTACAACTCAATGATTGTGAAATGTATTTTTTCCTCTGATGTTTACCACCGTATTTGATCATTGGTGCCTGATACCTTTTTGCTATATCAAAAACAATTTAGTTTTCTCTCTTAAATTCTGAGATAACTGTTGCAGCTCACCTTAGTATTTACTCCAAAGCCTAATTTTACATTTTACATGTCCAAGTCTTGAATTATTTTCCTGAGAGTCAAAATTAGCAGTGAAATCCAGCCACTGCAGGGTCCTGGACAGAATCACAGAATCACTAAACTACTAGTTCTGTTTAGATATTGAACTAGTAGATATTGAACCCTACATGTGTAAATTCATTACTGAAGAATGTTATTCTACTGCTTCTAAAGAAACCTCAGGTTTTTGAACACAAACTGTATCCTACCTATTTAGACATAGGAGTATTCCTAAAGGGAGTTAGACAAACTTGGTAGCATGTAGCTGGGAATAAAAGCTGGGCAGCACTAAGGCTACCTAGCTCCATCTCCCACCTTATATCCCATCTACATTTGTAGTTATGCTAACATTTGTCAGGTGACTTTGTTAGGTTGTCCATCCTAGAAAAAGAGTGCCTCATGGGCAATTTCAGCTTTTTAATCTTTTTTTAATTGGCCTCATAACACTGTAGCCACAGTTATTGCTGCAGGTAAGTGGATGTAAGGTGGAGGTAAGAAAAGCACAGAACTAGGATATTTCCCACTTGACTTCAGTGGGAATAATTTTTTCCTGAAAAAAAGATGCTGTGTTTTGTTGCCTAATACAAAAAAAGGCACTTCACTTTTATTAGAGGCACTGGAAATCAGAATAGAAGTCACAGGACAGGAGGCATAAGGAAACATTTATGACGAGTGTTACCCAGATTTATAGGCAAATGGATTTTCAGGTGTTATATCCATCAGAGTAAAGCAATAACCCATTTTAAAATTATCATAAAGGAAGAAACAACAGGTGTGTAAGAGGAAAACAGTCAAACTTAAGGGATGAAGTTGTGCTAATCTAAAGGGACCTTTATCTCTTTGTTCAGAAATAACTCTAGTTCTCTCAGTGTCATCTCAGAAGATGATTGAATGAAGTTTGTGCCTGATTCTGACAGTACTAATGGAAAAAGAGGGAAGCAACATATTTTTAATTGATAGTACAGTAAGCGGAAGTGGACCTGCTCGTGTGGTAATGCTCTATTAATTAACATCATCAGGAGGCATTAGGAAGGAGAAGTGGAAGAGCCGGAAATGTTTAAAAAAATTATTCAAGATATTATTTATGAGCTCTATTTCTAGGACTGCAGCTAGTCTGCTACCTCTCTCAAAAATAAATTATGGGGACTGATGCTGCATAATGGGACAATTTACAAATAGAAATGAAAGAAATGTTTACAATTTTGACCTTAGTGACTCCAGTAAGATCAGTCCTTTACTGGCTTAATATTGTTTCACAGTTTGTGCTGTTAAATCAAAAGGTTATCTATAATACATCTGGCACTATTAATGCAAAGGATCAGGGGTATTCAACAGACATTTATTCATTATTAATATAGATAATAAAGGATCATTTATGAGGCTACAGATGAGATTTTTATCATCAAAAGCTTAAAAAGGGAAATTTATTTTTGCTTCAGGACAGAGATGAAAAGAGCGAGTAATGGGAAATGTAAGAGTCAACACAAAACTGTCAAATTCATTCTTTTCCTGAAGACAGCTAGCACTTGATAGCAACGGATTAAAAACAAAACAAAATTACATGGTTTTCTTTAAAACCTCTTTATTGACAGGGAGGGGTTTTCAGTGCCAGTGTGGTTTGCTCTGGTTTTGTCCTTTAGCAAGACCTGAATGCTTTTCCGTCATGCACCTGTGCTTTCCAATGCCTTATAAGAAGACCTAGAGTAGGAGAATGTATCATTGTCTCAGTAATTTCTGGGAGCTGTCTAAAATAGAACTTGACAAGAGTGAAAGCCAGCTCTAGGGACTTTTCAGTGTTGGGTGCAGACATCACACTCATAATGGATTGTGCTTTAGGAATGTAACTCTGTGCCACATGATGATATAAACAAATAGCAGTAGAATGATGTGCACGCATGAAACAGAAGCAACAACAAAAATAAAATATTGGATTTTTTTGCTGTCTCATAATTGCTGCTATTTACAGAGACAGAATTAATCCCTACTGCTACTGAGGATGCTTATGAAGTGGCAGACCTTGATTCATCAAAGCCAGTGGAGATTTCTTAGTATCACAGGACCCATAATATTTGCTGACTCTGCCCCCTGAATTCCCAAGAATGCAGATGCCTGCTAAAGTATCACCTGTATGAATGGTGAATGCCAGGATATGCAGAGTTAAGGCTGAAACTCTCTCCTCATTTCACCTATCAGTCTTATCTAGGGCAGTTGCTTGAATCAGCTTCTAGGGTTCTTAGAACATTCAATTATCTCCTTTCCCACATGATCTGCAATACCCAAGGGTGGATTTGAAATTTGATGAAGTTGTTTCTGATCTGAGGGTATGGACTGACCAGTCTGCTTGAGATGACCTCAAATCCTCACTAGGAACAGAGAAGCATTGGAAAATTAATTTCATTACTTAGATACTGTCCTTGCATTGTCTAGAGTTTGGGTAAAATTCTGAAAATCCTAATTTACAGTCCCTTTCCCCCTTATTTTCTTTGGCCTTTTTCATGTCAGAAAAAAAGTCCACATTCCCCTAGCCATTGATGGAATCTAACAGAAACTGTGTAGCTTTTTCTCAATCGGGAGGATGAAACCTTGTAGGCAATATAGAAATGAGCCAAGAGCAGATTTGTGTTATATGGTCTTAAGGTTTTTTTGAAAAGTTTCTGTGCTTTTGGCCATAATCCCATAGAAAAATAAATATTCCAAGGACTTGGAAAAAGAAGCCCTTTCTGAAACTTGATGGAATAGAGAAAAAAATAACAGGGTCATATATGGCTGTGAGAAATGGCATCCATTTTCTCTTCTCTCCAAAATGAAAAGGGTTGGAATGTTTTGGATTTGAAGTTGTGAATAACACTTGAATATATTATAAGTATTTTATAAGCAAACAATTTTTCCTGGAGGTGGAGAATGGGGAATAGTCCCTAGGTGCGCTTGACAACTCAGATTCTTCACGTCAAAATATGTTGCAAAATGGTGTATCACAGGGGATTAATGAGAAACAGAGTAGAGCACAATAGGAATTTCTGTGTCAAACTTTCCTTTAGTTGCTATTCCAGCCTCTAACTCAAGCATGATGACAGGTAAACCCTGACTAATCTGGCTGAGCCTAGTAAGTTACCACCACAGCTGTCCGTTTCAACCTTCTACAAATATTACTGTTATCACAAAGAGTTAGCAGGATTTAATGTGCATGTGCCTCACTCAGCTGCTTTCCTTCAAGGTCCACTGAAATGAACTACTGGTTTTTGCTGAAAAGCAGCTCTAGGGTGACCATTCCTCTGGCTCTGCTCTGGGAGCAGTCATCTCTGGTGTAATAAACAGCTGGAGGTAGCAGCATCTTAGATCCCCTCTAGCTATGTGCTAATCAAAGTTATGTAAAACTGTCAAGTAAATACCAGGCAACACTAGCCTAAGTCCCATCATTCAGGTAGATCCCTGTACCAGGACAGACTTTTCTTGAAATCAGTGGAAAAAGCAGTCTACAAAAAAACCACAAATGGGTTTTGGATCTTAATAACAAGAGAAAAAATAAAACAAATCCACAATCAAGCAAGTAACCTCGCAGAGGCTAGGTTTGTTCACTACATGGATTTTTAATCCCTACATAACTTCCTTGTAAAACCTCGTTATTTTGGAGTTACTTCAACATATGACACAGGAGAAGAAGACTTTTGGGCTTCAGTACAGTCCCTGTGTTGCAGATGAGTTTTAAGTTTTTATTATCCGTCAGCGTTTATATCAAAAAGGGACCATTTTTGATAAAAAGTTTATTTAGACAATTTGTCAAGTTTTATAAATTCCTTCCCCTTTCTCTCCTTGTGCCTCTAACAGGAGTAGGTCAATATATTGCATAAAGTCTTTCTTAGTTCCAGGTGCAGAATATCCTGCCAATGAATAGCTAGGTATCTAATTAAAGAAATCACCTTAGCAACATCTGTAGTCAGTCCTGGATGCTGATGGAGGCCTGTGAACATGCACTGATGACCTTCAAGCTGCAGAAGACTTGAGAGAGCATCAGAAAGACAAAGAAGCAAAGCATCTGGTAAGTTTGAAAACCATATGCCCTATTTTTTTTTTAGCTGGGCAATGCCCTTTATTTCAATCACTAAAGATTAAATCCTATGTGACATACAATACAAATGCCAAGGTCTTTTCCATCAGAGAAGCTTCTTAAAATTCATGAGAAGCAATCAGAAAGACTTTAGATGTGTAGAAAGTGAGGAGAAAGTGATTGATACATTAGACAAATGCATACCTGCCCAAGTCATTAACATGAGGGAGGGAGGAAGGATACCATGGTTAGTGCACAGAGAAAATGCAGTGTATAGAAATACCTCTGAAAGCATTTATCTAATTAAAGGCCTGAAACAGGAAAGTATTACTCACATGAGTAGTCAAAATGGTAATCAAACCACCACTGTAAGGACAACTCATGAGTAAATGTTTGCTGTCAAGGCCTAAATGAAGTAAATGCATGAAAAAACCTGCACTGATGATTAAATCCTGTGCTTGTTAAAATGTAATAATTCCACTGACAGGGAAGAGATTTGATTAGTGTGCTTGGACAGGAAGGTATTATTATGAAGGAGTGATTTATGGTATAGAGCAGCACAAAATTTTCAAATTTTTTTGGTGCATGTTCAAACAGAATCAAGGGGTATTTTTTTTACAGAGTATGGCCATGTCAATTAAAAACAGTCATTAGTTTTACTAAAGTGGATAGATACTTCTATTGTTTTTAGTCAATAAAAATACTTTTTTTCACTTATAAATGTTGGGTTGGTGGCTAATGGACTTTTCTTAACATATTAAACAAAGAGCAAAAAAAGTTTGCTCTTGAATAATACAGAGATTCCATGCAGATGGGTGGTATAAGATCTGTGTCAGATTTACTCCTTGTGCTGCAGATTTTAAAGAAGAATAGTACCTGTTAACTGAGTGTATGTTTCATGAAATATCAAGCATAGTCCACTGAAATAACTGGGAATCTTTCTGCTGATGTGGTGGACTTTAGACCGAGCCAATAGAGCTGTTAGCTTTTCACAGAATACTTCTCTTCTACATTTAAAAGCAAATTAATAAGGATTTACTCTGTTGTGGAATGACTGAGAATAAGTAACAGAGCTGCACTACAAGCCTTCTGTGACTATTATATTGTGCTGTTGTGGTTTGTGAGCAAGTCATCTTCTCAGCTAATACGAATGTGTATACTTCTATAATCTTGAATGCAGTTGAGGTGATTAATACCAGATGAATATCAGGGTCTACTGTATTCTTGGAAACTAGCCTCCACTGTTGCCTCTACCAATGAGCCACTAACATTTCCCCAGTGCTCTTTTTCCATGCCTGTTTGCTAACAACAAACATGAAACCTTTTTCTAGGAGTCCAGAGGCCCTGCAACACTACTCTGAATTGTTAATAATGAACACTGCCCTGTAATTATCCATGAGACTGTATCTTGAGCACCGTGTCCTGTTTGGGACAGGTTCTCCATGGAGAGTCCAATGGAGAACCAACAAGATTGTTGAAGCTGGAAGCACATTATATGAGTGGTTGAAGAAAGGGGGTCATTTAACTTGGAAAGAGGAGGTTTTGGGGGAGACCTTATTGTCATCTTCTAGAAGCCAAGAGAGCATAAGGATGGTAGCCTTTTTTGAAAGGTTCATAGTGAAAGGCTGATGGGCAGTGGGCTCAAGCTGCAGTAAGAAAAATTCTAATTAGATATTAGGAAACAAATTTTCACCGTTATAGCAGTCAAACACTGGAACGTGTTGCCAGAGAATATCTCCTTGGAGATGTTCCAAACTTTCCAGGCCAAGGCTCTCAGCAATTAGCTGGACCTGTTTTGGGTTGGAGTTGAACCATCTTACCCCAGGGGTCCCTTCCAATCTAAATTATTCTGACGTTCTGTGTAAGTACTTTTCCTCTCACAAGCAGAGATTTGTGACAACTGAAATTTTCACATGACTTCCATATATTATCACGCATTAAAATTACAACAGATGTTCATCTAGTGAGTTTTCACTAGATTCAAGTTCTGTTTAACTATTCTTCACTGTATTTTCTTCTCTACAGTAGCTGGTGATGTAATTAAGTGTTGCTATTCATTTTGTACGCTGCCATAAGCAATAAACTTTTCAAAGAATAAATTATTGAGAGTACAAGATGTGCATTGCTAACAGTTGTGTATTTTTCTTGTGCACAACAAAAGTTATGCAAACAAAGCATGTAGTGCACATACAATGCTAAGCTATAAGTTATGCAAAAAAAAAAAGCAATGCAAAAAGTGAAGGCTATGGAATGAAGTGCTCTGGAGGTAAAAATACTAGAATCAATATGGGTTGTGCAGAATGAAAATGAAGACCATAGCCAGGTTAATCTGAAAGGGAGATGAAATTCAGTGTAGGTACATGCAACTGGCACATGGGGAAAAAATCGATCCCAGATTTTTATATAAAATGATGTGTCCTAAGCTGCTCATTACCTCTCAAGAAGCAGATATTTTGACAACAAAATCATTATTTACATGAAAACACCAAAACAGTTCCCAAATGGTCGAGGAAAGAAACCAAATAGCACTAGGAAAAAAAGTAGCCATGAAACCAGAAAATATCAATAGACCTCTGCAGGTTTGTATCTTGAATAAAGATCTGGTCTCTACTGTCTCTACTTTCAAAAGCATCCGGCAGAGCTGGAGGGTCTCCAAAGGAGGACAAAAAGGTGATCAGAAGGGCCATACAAAGAACATTCAAGGCCTGGTTCATTTTCTTGCCTGTTAGTATCCAGCAGCAGTGGAAGTGTCTTTGAAAATTCAACAAATTCACACTTTGCTGGCAGAACTTCCTGTGTATGCCCTATCAGTGTGGCAGCTAGGGCATGTATACTAGGATATCTTGGGTTCCATTAGAAGACAATGTGAGAGTAACTGAGTCAAGCCCCAGATCATTGGTCCAGGAACTCCTTTTAAGCTCAGGACAGTCTCTTCCTGAAGTACATCATAGATGTATGTTTCTCCAGTCCTGTCTCTGGGCTTATCTCCTGCATGAACCTTGGACCTATGTTCATAGCATTATCTTCAGTTCCACCTCTGGCCCCATCTGCTGCTTCTGAATGGAACCCCCTAAGAGGGCCCTTGGCTGGACCCTGGACCTGTCTCACACGCTTGGGTTTGTCTGGGATTTTCAATGGAACCTGTCATTGCCACCCCGGCCTATTCATCCCACCCTCCATCCCTGTAGGACTGCACCTTGGTTGGTGAGGGCATTGCCTGGGCTGTGGTCAACTTCATCTCCCAGATCATTCCTTGCCCTTGGAGAGATTTTTCAAAATCTTTCCAAGAAGTAGTCTTGCTCTTGCTAGTCCCTGACCAAAGATTTTTTTTCCTATGCGGACAGTCAAACCATGTTGACTGTTTGCTCCCACAGGTTGCTCAGAGAGCTGACTTTGCTGAAGTTGCAAGGCTTTTTCAGAAGAACAGACTGAATGAAGCCCTGACTAGCTTGCCCTTACCCTGTTTGAGGAAGAGGCTGGTCTAGATAGCATCCTGAGGGTATGTCCAACCTGAATTGTCTTATTAATACAGGTTGGATAGTGGTTGATTGCTCACTTCATTTTCCAGTACAAGAACTATTGGCATATCAAAGAAATCGGAAAAAGTTCAAAACAAAGGAAAGAGTGTTTTTGTAGAATTTCTTGCCATGGGATAGCATGGAAGCATGAGGTTTACATGGAGTCAAGGACTGGACCAGTTCATGGAGGAGAAATTCAGTGAGGATTTCATAAGTAGAAACCACCTCTGACTCAGGAAGACCAAGAGTTCCAAATTTTCATAAACTTGACAGATATTCAAAGCTCCTACTGTTTTATACTTACTTTACTCTTACACATCTCCTTATGCATTTGCTATTTGTCACCATCTGAAATAGGTTATTGAGTTAGATGAACTTTGGATCTGACTCAGGATAACTGGTCTTTTGAGCTGTTGTTTTTTGCTTTTGCCATGGTATGGTGAGAGATTTTTTTCTTCTCTCCAGGAGCTCTTGGCTAGAGAATGCCCAGCCCTCTGGAAGTGGTGCATGTACAGATTGGTCAGTGGGTAGGGCTAATCTGAAGGTTCTTTAAATACTTTAGCTGTCAAAATCTTTCCGGCTCTTGACATCAGGCTTCACAGAGGTTTTATAGAGATTTGAGGTTCAACCAAATCTGTGCTAAAGGCATATATCTAGTATCTTCTTCCCACTTTCAAACTTCTGCTCTGGAGCATAAAATGTGGGGCATATTATCAAAGAATACCTGCAAGAGTTCTTTTATATGCAACCAAAAAAACACATTTTCTCTCAAAAATGTCTAGTCCTTTTTGCTTAAAGCAATCAGTGAGACACAGATGCTTGCCCTGAAAAATTATTTCAATCCAGTTAGTTAATTAATTAATTTAAAAGGTGATAAGCAAATGGAAAAAAAGGTCTCATACCAGAAGGGGTTGGACAGGTTTATTGTTAGGTGTCATTTGTGTATACCATCACTCTGAGTTCTGCCATCTTCAAAACCAGACAAGTTAGTGTGAACTTCCAGGACTCACAGACTTTAAACCAACACAGTTTAAATCCCATTTAGTTTTGTAAGCAAGATACAGAACTGCACCGAGACACTGAAGTGAAGAAGCTGTGGAGAAAGAAAGAAGAAAAATAAGGAAAACTCCAGAGGTTCACACTCCCTGCGGAGAAACAGGTTATGTTCTGGCCTGCCAACCAAGCAATGGGAGGTGAAGCAATGGACAACGGCTGCAGTTATTGCAGCCACATGACATGACACAGCATCATAGGAAACCAGGCTTTATTACAGCTGGGAACTGTGAAACTGCTTGCTGCTGGCATACCTCAATGGAGTCCTGGAGTGTAGGGTTCAATCCCTGGCTAAATGAGAGGGCTCCTGCATTTATATCAAGCATGAACACTAATAATAAATTACTCTTAGTCATTCTTTTTGTCTTGCCGACTTAGTTTTTTGTGAGAACTATTTCTCAATGGATATGCATGTAGTGTGTATCGCATTGTGAATAAGGCCTTCACATAAAAAAAAAGTAAACTTGCAACTCTCTGATGCAGGTAGTATGTTTTGAGTAGGTAAGGCAGCAAATAAAAAGTTCACATCTGATATTATTTATTCAAACATTTTCTACTCGGTGATATCTCTTCACGTGTGGCCTCACCTAGCCTGATCCCTGTGAAATGCTGTTGAAACTAGTGGTGGTCCAATGAGGTCCATGAGGGGAAACAGTTTGTGGAACCCAGAACAGTTATGAAGTACCTATTTATAACACGGGAGAAAATCAGCCTTGTTGGGAAACCAGTATTTCTCTTTTTCATGCTTTGTTTTTTGATTCTGATAACTTAAAGTGAGAACTGATTTTATAAACCGTAGTAGCGCCCTAATGCACTACATATAAAATCAATGAGAGAAAATTGGAAATGAGAAAAGAAATTGGACAAATCACACTACACTGGAATAAGTCTTTGTCACAAAGATGTATCCAAAGCACAATGAAGTGAGTATATCCAACATGTCTACATGCATTCTTGAGATATGTATCTATATACATTTTTATTATTAACACTAATAAAGGCAGGGCACGGGTGCAATAGGCCTTAGTTTCTGTCTTTGGGGACGTTCATCTTTAATATAGTCTCTTAAAAATACATGCATTGCTACATTTTTCATTACCCTTAATTTTTTCATCAATCACGTTAATTTATACAGGGGGCACTTAATAATAGCTAATTAACACTTATGACTTTTTAAATTAAAAGACCTTTGGAGAGATTACTGCTGATTGCAAAAAGGTTTTTGTTCCTCCTGTTAAAAAGAGAAAGAAAGAGAGTCTGAAGATCTGGATGAGGCAAATGAGGGGAACTTCTCTCTTGCTTCACCAGTCACACAACAAATGAAAACAGCAAAGGCCTGCACAAAGGCAATACTGCTGTTAGCCTGCACTCCTGAAAGATGCCATTATTTTAACTGATTATTAAGCAGCCTATATATTATTCAGAGTGACCTTTAAATAGCTGAAAATTAAATTATAATTTACTGGGGAGATACCTAAAACCGTGTAGCTATTATTACCAAAAGAGGACCATGAACTCATACAATCTCCTGATAATATATTTTTATTATTACCAAATGTAGTGAAGAGAGAAAAAGCATTGAATTCTGACAATGAGAGGGTTTTCATTGATATAAATAATATTTTTTTAATAAACCCCCTATTCCTATAGTGAGAACTTGCCCAGGTTTATTTTTTGACTGCATTCACTTTTGGAAAGATTAGGGGGCTGTTGGGATTCACACCACTTTCTCTCTCTAATAACAGTAATATTGTGAAAAAGTGCATTTCTCATCATTGACTATATATGCTAAACACTTCCATTGTTCTCTCAGTCTCTGTGATCTGGCCATAAAACTTTCAAAGCAGCAGTAAGGGGTTTTTGTTGGTTTTGTTGGGGTTGCTATCACTATTATGACAATTATTGCAACAACAATAAAAATATTATAATAAGTACTATATTGTTGCTGTTGTTGTTACCATCATTGTAGTCATCATCATCATCACATCACCAGTAGATGTCTCAGTTTCCTGACAGGCCCTACAGAAATACTCAGCATCCACAATATCCATAAAATCTTGCATTAGTCTTGGTGATAAGAGGAGGGAATCCAGTTTAGAAGGACAGTATTCCACTCCTGCAGTAACCTCTAACCACCTCCTTTGTCAATGGCCTCCCTTCAGCTGCTCAAGGGCCTGAGGGAAGGCTGTCTAACACGTCCAATGCTTCCTCCCACGTTCACCCAAAGACATGATGCTCCTTAATGATGAGAATAGATGGCTGCCAGTAGTAAATGCTCTTTATGGATATCTTTTCTAAAGCATATGAAGGCAAGCTCATACAGTATAAAAAGACCAACATAATTCTTTTTTACTTGCTGCTCACTCTTTTTTCAGGTAAATAGCCATGTGCCACCTTGGCAGCAGCATTTTGCTGTCCACATCTCACATTAAGCCCTGTGCTTCACAGGGTTTGTTTACCACAAAGTTAAATAATATGGGATTTTTTTCTGCTACATGTTAGACTCAATAAAAATCGAACCCACAAACATACTGAAGTGTTGGATTAAACTATCCAAATTCATTACAGAATCACAGAATCACTTAGGTTGGAAAAGACCTTCAAGATCACGGAGTCCAACCACTAACCCTACTCTGCCAAGTCCAGTGCTAAACCATATCCTCAAGCGCCACATCTAGACAACTTTTCAACACATCCAGGGAAGGTGACTCAACCACCTCCCTGGGCAGCCTGTTTCAATGTCTGACAACCCTTTCAGTGAAAAAGTTCTTCCTAATGTCTAGTCTAAACCTCCCCTGTTTGACAGTTTGAGGTCATTTCCTCTTGTTCTATCACCAGTTACTTGTGAGAAGAGACTAGTGCCTACCTCTTTACAACATCCTTTCATCAGTGAAGGTGAAGTTAATTGAACATAAGAATCTCTGCTTAATAACCTTCTATGAATTGTTTTGGGGCTTTTTGGTACCACTTCAGCAGTTAAAAACAACTGCACACCATATACTAGCAGAGATATCAATGTCCACATGTAGAGTCAGTCTAGAGCGTTGAAATGCTCAATTTGCAGGAACAATTAAGAAAATAAAAATGCAGCCATTCTGGATATATGTCTTGCCTCCACAAAATTAGTGAAATAGTGATCTTTTAAACTGAAAATATGAGAACAACTGCATTTCAAACTGAAATCGCTTATTCACTCAGGGTATATCTACTTTGTCTTCTGAAAGAGCACAATGGAACTGATGAAAATAGGAATCTTCTCTGCTTAAAAAATTATTAGAAAAGACTTCAAATATTCGGTATTGAATCTAAGAGTAATTTCCACTGGATTCCAATAATTATGTAGCAAATACTGCAACAAAAATTCTAAAACAAACAGAATAACAGAGAGAGGAGTTTCTAATTATCAGAACAATCTTCATCACTATCTTCCAATTCACCATTGTCTTATCATTGGACATGGAAACGATCTCAATGATTCTGTAAGACTATTTATGGGTTTAAACTACAAGTACTGCCAGGACTAATCTTACCTTTTAGTTTTGAAGACCACATGGCCTTTAAAATCATGGTGTCTGGCTCTTAAAAAAGTAAGAGCTGAAACAAGCAGTGATACATGTTTTTTTATGAAATACCATTTATAATTACAGTATAAATATAAGATATATATACACATTCTGAGAGAATGCATAGATTTTTAAAATAAATTAAGTTTTTAACAAGTTATTTACTCATTTAGAACAGAAGGGTTGCCTCTAAAAGTGCAATGAACAGCACTCACCTCAAGAGACACATTCGAACAATATTAGGAAAAATCTTTAGACTAACCAATATTGCTGTATTGTTCTCTCTTTCTCTGAAGCCCACAGAACTCAGCTTGTGGGTGGTGATCATTTTTATGCCACAAGATTGATGGCTCTTCCAGATGCCTGTGATGTTGATCAAAGAAAGTGATGCTGCCAAAAAGGTGTTCATGTTTGTAATCATCTGAATAGATAATCAAAATTAAACAGTATGTCATATTTCATGACAGTCATACAGGTGAAGCTGATTAGGTTTGCTGAATGATGAAGAACTCGGTAGATTTTTGTTCTGCCATTGTTTCTCTGTTGGATGCAGAGGGCTTTGGATGAAGTCCTACAGACTGACCATCCCAGCTAATCATGCTAGGTGTGATATTTACTACTTACCTGGAAAAACTAACAATTGTACTTTTAAGCCCTTTGTGAGGACTCTTTTCTCTGACTCTCAACTGTTGCTGTTCCAAGTGACATCTCAGCCGACAGTTCCAAACTGGAGAAAGAAGTTAGCCTACAGGGGCACCAGTCCTCCTGAGCATTGCATACTTGTTCTGCTCTTCCAATTAAGATTTTCAGCACTGAAGAAATACTGAATACCACTAAACCACATATGGGAAAATTTTTCTCAGATCTCAAGACAGTCTTAGAGCTGGGGAAGCAGGAGTTAACAGGAGTGTTATCTGAGACAGTGCTTGCCACCACAGCTGTGTGGTGGGACTTGAAATGTAGTGAGTGCATTTGCTCACCTCTCATTAGAGGAAGCAGGCTAGCTCATATCAGGAATCAAAGCAGTATAATAGAAGATACTTCTTCAAGTTGGTAGCGAGGCAGTGCAGTATGGCTTTGTAATTGCTTAACATCCTGATGAACTGGAGAAGGATTTACATATAAATGATGTCGTACAAGCATGTTCTCCATAATACATTGCCAGTAACCACGTAAGCATTATTCATTTTGATATTGCCCCATGCTGTGAAAACATGCATGAACCAAGAGAGTTTTACTGTGTTCTACAGGGTAGAAAAAAATAATTATAAATAAAAATAAAAAACAAACACTCATTATTATGTATTGGCAATTTACTTGATAATGGCCACATAGTTACAGCCAACATCCCTCATGTTAGAATTTCATGTTACAAGTGCCTTCACAGTTTAAAATAAAACTGTTGTGGTATGCAGTGTTGAATCACCAAGTATTGGAATAATAATAATTAATAAGGAATTTGAAAAATCTAAGCTTCAATTTACAACGACTTCCAACTGAACACAGAAATTTTTAAATCTATGTAATCCTTATTTCCAGAAGGTTCCTGTTTTTTTCTCTCCCTAACAGCAGACAAACATATTTGCATCAATATCAGCAACAGCACCAGTGGCTCACACTTCACTCTCTCAGAAGACCTCCAATGATCTGCAGATTGTAGTGTGTGAAATTCTGATCCTACAAATAACAAGTAGTGGAAACATCATCGCTAAAGATCAGGAAAAGGGGCAAATGTTTAATCCCTTGATTTTCTATGTAAGACAGGTAATAGCAATACCTCACATAGCTTGAGACAACAACAATGCAAGGGAAGATGAAATTAATGGGAAGTGGTAGTGTGCTCTCAGATAAGGGATTTTTTCCCCATAGTATTTTTATAAGTAAATGGCAGAATCATTTTACCAGCTAATTCATCTCTCTACTTACCAGTTCAACAAATTTAAGTCATCATCCATTGCTTCTCATATGACAGCAATAGAAATGTTGAAGCCCTTGGTGGTCTTTGGTGAGTCTTCCCTTTTCAGAATTAAATCTCTTCTTTGGTTCTTTTTGGGAAGTGTGTGTAGACAGTTCAGGTTCAGAGGCTTAAACTGCACGTATAAGCCAAACTGGAGTTTCTCAGAAGGCTTGACTGTTTTTCCTGGAGTATTAACATCTGTTTTGGAAGATCTCTTTTGGAAGACTGTCCTCCTGTGAGATCCCTGTGACTGAAGATCTTCTCGGAATTTTTATGCTACTTCTGGGACTTTGTGAACTGCCTTGTCCACAGGGAGCACTGCTGTCATGGCAGTGCATAAATCAGAACTGGAACTTTGATGTAAATGGGGCCGAATCCATTAAATGCTTTAAAAGTCTCTGTGATTTGCATTGTCCCAGAGGACGTGCAGTTACAGTGGTTCAAAGATCATACCGCATTTTGGTGTTTTCAGGGCTGGACTCATTATTGCTTGAAATTGTAAGAACAAAGCTTTACATGGTCACTGCAAATTAGCTGGGAGCCAGCACAGGGATGTGTTCTGTGATATTTCCTTCTCCAAGCTTAATGAGCCTTAGAAGACCCCAACAATTTATTTGTATACAAGGGTTTGTTTTTGACAGCTGGGGGGGAACACAATGCTTCGGCCAGTTCTTTGAGTGTTCTTGAGCTCATCTACAGCCAGATGCTTCATCCTGGAGCTAGCCCCCTGGAGATTTTCAGGCATTTTATAAATGCTGGTCTTTGTTATTTCTAGGAGTTTGTCTGTGGAAAAATGGCATGTTGTCCATTTACCAGAGTGGGTGGTTGCTGTTGTAGTCAACTGGGCTCCCAAACTTAACAGGTCTTGTTAGATATCCCAAATTATAGAGGTTCATGTTATACTGTCAAGCTCTGTGTCCCACAGCAACACTGGATGAGACACAGGGCTTGTACTATTTTGGTTATGATTACCTGTTACTTTTCTGGATCATTGTCAGCCTGGTTTGCAAAGTATCAGGAAAACAGCCACTGCATGAGTCTGACTTACTGCACACGGGAGGTAACCTCTCTGCACATCCATCAATTGTCTATCTGGAACTGTCAAAGTCTCCACTCAGCTCTGACCTTATATATATCTTTGGTCATGGACAGATCCTTGCAACTTCAGAGATCAAGAGTTCAGAAACTGCACTCAGATTTCAGAGCCCAAAGTTGCAGTGTATATGCAAATTTTAGGCTAGCTCTGTAGAATAGGAAACCAAGACCATTACCTTTTAGGATGAAGTTAATTCATTGCATTGCTTACAAAGATCACATGCATGTAATAAAGAAATCACATACATTTTGTAGCTCACATAGAAGTAATTCTATATACAAATTCTAAATACAAACATAGCATGGAAAAATGGGCAACATAATAGTAGTAATGAAATAAAGAATAATAATAGTAATTAACAGAGCAGTAATTTTCCAGACCAGGTATGGAAGAGTTAAAACAGTTTGTACCAATTATTGACTACAAGATCTGCAAATGATTGCATAAAATTTCCAAAATATGCCTGCAAGCTTCTATTATTGATGTTGTGCCCCGGGACATGCACATATGGATTTAATTGTCTAAAGTGTTTTATTAATTAAATTGCTATGATTTACCTCTCCCATGTTAGCATTTACAGTTTATGAAACAGCTCATAATTAGGAAATGACTATACTGTGTTGCTTGTTTACTTTGCAAGCAATACATAATAGTGCCACATTCCTCTTTTAAACCCACCCTCCCAGGCTACCTTTTTTCTAGCTCGATTAATAGGCAACTGCTGCTGGTGCGTTAAATTGCTTTTTGGATATGTGTAGGGGGGAGATAACTGCTAGGGTTACTGCTGCTGTTGAAGTGCACAGCAGCATCCTTCTTCCTAGAGTGGAGGCTTCATCCAGAACTCACTCAAGTTAATGGACATCTTCCTCACATTGGCATACATTGGATCTGTCCCAACAAACAAAAATGAGGGTTTTTTCCCCTAAATACAGTATCATGCTGAATGTGGAACCCTTAAAATTGTTTAGCCAGGCAAATACTACTTTACTGTTATAGGCAAGGTTTTGAGCTTTCTTTGCTGACTCTCAGAAAGATTTTCTAGAATACTTATGAATAAATGTCCTGAAGCTGTGCACAACTGGATTTATGCAAATGAAAAAAAAGCATGTAAGTTTTATGCACAAGAATATTGACAGTGAGTAGATAGGCATTACTGCATCAAAAGGTAGCTTAGCTGATCTAAATGATAATCCATCTCTGTCTGACAATATTACTAAATCTATAAGTAAATGCTACCCACAATCTCTAATCTGTACTCTTTTAGCTTATTTGTAGAATGGACACATCATATAAGTGGTCCATACGTATACGTGGAGGAAGAGAGAGAAGAAAGGAGTGTTACTATAATAGGCACTTGGACCGGATGATTGTTGTAGACCCCTTCCAAATGCAATCAGTTCTGTTCTATTCTATTCTATTCTATTCTATTCTATTCTATTCTATTCTATTCTATTCTATTCTATTCTATTCTATTCTATTCTATTCTATTCTATTCTATTCTATTCTATTCTATATTTTAAAACCAGAATGAAAGAGAATGATCTTTTGAGTAAAATATGCCACAGATGTCACTTGGTCATTCCTATCAATATCCTTACTTTGCTTCCACTCCGCTGCTTTCACAGTGCGATAAGACCTGACATTGGCATGACTTCTTGCACTCCCACAAATTCCAAAGAGCATTGTAACCTTTGCTGTTGCCCATCGACTCAGTACTCTGCTATCCCCAGCTTCTGAGTTCAGTGAGAGCAGGGATGGGCACAATGCAGTTGATGGCACTGACTCACATGTGCTGGCTTGTTTCTGATGTGAGCTAAAACCTACCTGAGTCTTTCATTGAAAGCTGCATTTTAAAAATCCCAAGTCACCAGAATTTTGCAAAGGAAAGAAGATGATACATGGGATGGGAACTGGGACATAAGATGTTCACATGGTGGCTGGAATTTTCTTCTGAAAGATTGAATTTACCCCTTTCTATGAAATAAAAATCTTGCCCTGTGTAAGATTTCATTTTGCTTGTGTAGCAATGTAGGGTATGCCTGGATAGTGCCACATCTTGGCTTCCCCTGTCAATGTAATGCTTAATAGAGGCCTTTCACTAGACAGCAGAAGATAAAGAGATCTTTAGGCTAGCTACTATAATGGTCTTAGCAGCTTTGGACTGTTTTAGTGTTTTTTGGTAAAACTCAAAGTTGTCTTACAAATTATTCCTGTCCTCATGGCTAACCGAGCATTTGGTATGTAGTGAGTAATACTTCAAAGAGGTAAATTAATAATGGATCTCTCTACATGTAAAAGTTCTTTGGGGAGAGATCATTAAATGGGATTTACTGACAGTGTTGTATTGACTTTTATTCTATTTGATGAATGAATGAAGTCATATCTATCTTCGATCTAGTTGGTAAGTCAGTTTCTTTCTCCTTCTTTGCTCTCTGTGTCATAGGAATGGAAAATTGCTGCAATGAAGCAGTGCAGTATAAGATAACCAAAATCAGATAAAAAGGGTTCTTTCAGATAGAGCCTTATTTAATGCTTTTGAACAGGTCTCTAGTTTTCCAAAATGTTCATCAAAGCAGTTTTGCTTGGTCCTGTGAAACCTGCTAGGCAGGTAGCACCTTTGAAAATCAGATCCTTTCTGTAGATGCAAAAAATGAGAATGCTGACCAAAATACCACTATTTCCTTGGAAGCAGACTCTCAAGTGACACAAATATTCCCTTTTCCAGGTCAAGTTTTTTAGACATTAATGTTAGGCTGATACTGTTTTACTGTTGTAGGTACATTAGTACTCGTAGCAGTAAATTCACAATTATGGAAACAGAGAGTAATTTCATAGGAGTCAGGATATTTCCTTCTGTATAAAACCCATGAAAGTGAGAAAAAAATAACCCTACCTTTTTTCTGCTATTCCCAAAATCACAGTTAACTAAGAATATGGACATACTCTAGTCTTGTCTATCTTTAGGAGATGTAATGTGGTTGCTACTATACTTCTAACACACTTTCAGGAGTACCAAAGCCACACTGATAAACTGTTGTTATCTGTGGAGACCCTTCTTCCTCTTTGATAGATGGAGAGTGACAGGAAGGTGTTTTGGAGGAGAAGCCTCATCTGAGTCTAGGTCTTTGCTGTGGAGTCCAGGAAAGCTCCCCTGCATCCTGAGTTGGGTACAGGCCATGCTCTGTGCCAGCTCTGAACTTCATCTGGGTAAAAATCAGCTGTGCACCTCTATGTGGTGCTCTGGTTTTCCTAAGGGGGGAAACACATGAATGAAGGCCAAGGAGTCCTGCCACATCTCATAGAGGTTCTTACACACATCCACCACTGCTCCTTGGAGGAATCCCTCTCTCCTCATCAACTGCAATGGGAGCCTGGAAAGATATATTGGAAGAGCTCAGCTTTCCATTCCTGATGTAGCAGAATTAACTTTCCCTGCAGCTGGGAAGCTTTGAGTGGACGCTGCCTGAACCCTGCCACAGGCTGTACTCTTCCCCAATGATAATGCACAAAGTCACCTTCTTTGCCATACTGTGTGTGCCTCAGGCATCCCACACCTTCACAAAGTGATTTCATTAGGATTCAAATTAAAAGCCTGTGAGGAAATATCTCTGTTGCTCTTTCCTTGTAAATATTGTAACTTTGGTTTGCTGCAGGAATATTGAAGCTGATACATGTGCAATTAAAATACCAATTAAACTGCTTTTTATTTTCATTTTGTCATTCACTCCTCTAAAAAATCCCTCACTATACCTAATAATAAAAAAAGAAATAATCAGAAAAAAAAAAAAGTGTGAAATCCTCAAAGATACAATCTAACCTTTACAGGACTCAGAAACCCACTTAGTACCAGCACTTGGTATAATGTTTAGCTGCGTGAGGGCAACAGCAGTGTATCTACTATAGTAATGATTTTGCCCCTTCATAAGAGTAATTGTTTGAATTTAAAATGGCAACATCAGTGTTAGCATGCCATCTGCAAATCCCTGCCACGATTTCCAGTCTGTGGCATTCCTGGCTGGAGCAGCAGGTGGACAGCCTCTGGCTGGTGCAGGGCTCTTCTTGATTGCTGCACTTGGCTGCTGTAAGCCCTGAAGTGTTTTTCCCCTTATGGAACAACTCACCTTTGCTATCATGGACAATGCAACAAGCAGCCAGCACCAAATTTGGGTGATGCCAGTGTGCACTCCTGTGCCCAGTTGCAGCTGTTGGCTTCTAAATTAAAAATGACAGAGGAAAATTAATGAAGTATGCATAAAAAGAAGACTGTTTTTAAAGGTATGCATACAAATCTTGCCACCAAACAATGTTTCTTGAGAATAAAATATCATTTCCTAGCTGAGGGTTTGGTCCAAGGCCAAAGAGGATCAAGGAGAATGGTTTCTGATGTTCAGGCTATGGATTAAGCCCCTAGAGCAATATTTTCTTCTCTCATCCATAACTTGTGTAGGTGGCCTGTAGATTCCCTGATTAAAAAAGTATTCCTTAAACTGTGCTTTGCAAGAAATAAGGAACTTGAGTGTTTCCTGTGCCTTTTCATATCTAAAATACACCCGAAGCTGTGAAATACTGCATGTTGCTGCAGCCGTTAAGTGAAAAAAGAGCTCATCTGTTTACATGCAGGGCCAGATTTTCAGAAATCTTGCACAGGAGGCCCAAACTAAATAGCCAGAACTACGAGATGAGTCCTCAGATAACATGAGTCACAGCAGTTTTCTGGTGGCATTAGTGCAGGATATGGTGGCTGTGGATCCATCCTGTGGCTTCTAGCGGCCATGACCACATCAGTCCATATTGACTTCAGGCTCTTTTCTAAGCCACAGCAAAAGATGGACATTTTAGGTGTCCAGAAACAGAATCTGAGCCCTTTTTGTGAGCCTTCACTTGAAAATTCAGCCCTATAGATGCCTCTGTCAAGCAGTTGTGAATGAGTTGGACATTAATAGGGAGATTGCAATACATGTGGAAGCCACACTTGGCACCCACAAAAAGATAAATTTATGTCATTTTCCTCTTCCATTTTATCTCTTGTGACAGTATTAATCGGCCCCAAGTGATGCATTGTATGATGGCTTTTTTTTATTAAGCACTAAGCAAAACCTGTATTTCTCCAGAGCACTCAGGGGCCACTAGTGTGAATTTGTCATTAACATGCTAAAGAGTTCTGCTCCAAGAATAGTGTGACCTGTTCGTTTGTATGTTAATAGAGCTCATGTTTAGAAGGACTGGAAGGCAGTCTTCTACCAGGCACAGAGACTGCTCCTGAGAACAATGCAAAGGGCTCCTGTGAAATAACAATAACAGTAACAAATAACAACAACAACTACAATAATAATAATCAATAGCAACAACAATAATAATAGCAACAACAGCAACAACAATAATAAACCACTATATACTTCTACACTATATATTATACTTCTATAGCATCTTTCATTCAAACTCCAAGTACCATACAAACAAATTAGGCCTCACAGCAATTCTGGGAAGTAGTATCCCCTTCTGATCTCTGGTAGGAACTGAGAGGGTGTACATGAGGAAAGAGTGAGATTTGCCCTACACTTCATGTGAAGTCAATGGGAGAGCTGTGGATAGAAGCTGGAGTTCTGATTCACACTCCTCTGCAGTCTGGCTGTAAGGCAACAGTGCTCTACACAATGCAATGAAGCACAGTGGAATGAAGCACAATGAAGCACACTTCCAGATCAAGAAAGAAATTTTTCAGTAATAAAGTATCAGTATCAGTTCTTATTTTTCAGTCTGTGTTCCTGAAATCAGGTTCTATATATGCACAGAAAACAAGGTGCCCTGCTTTTCAGTGACACTGAGCATACACAGCTAAATCTCAGCTTAAATCTAGGCATTTCAGGAGGGATGTAGGTATCTGGCTGAAAGCATCTGGGTTTCAAACTGTTGACAGCTCAGCATCAGAGGTAATAGAAACCACGTGCCAGGCTGTTATTTGGTGTACAGTTGTTCTGTTTGTGAGACGCTTGTGTTATGGTTAAGGTGTAAAATACCTATGTTAGAATCATAGAATCATCTCATACGACCACGTTGCATTGAAAAGGTCTACTGCTGACAGAGAGAGACTGATGAGAGGAGCTCCTAATCCCGTGCATTTTGAGAGGCATCACCTCAGCACAGGGGTGACAAAGGTACATAGAAGGGCTGGGAAGTTTCCCATGCATCAACCCAGGAATCCAAATTCTCCTGTAAGCACAGACTCACCTCTGTAGTCTGTGATAGGAGCATCTCTGCCATGTAGCTTAGCTGCTACAGGATTTAAGTTAATACATAAGTGCACTCCTATCAGCTCTATGAAATACTTTTGAAATAAATTCAAAAGGCCCACTGGGGAGAATGGAAAAGGCTGTCTCTGCTTCTTACCCCAATTTTCTTATAATCTAGGTAGAATTAAGGGGAAGGATGCAAAAATCGATTGCTTTTTCTCACTGGGTCCAGATTTAAAATATGTCTCCCCAGGAAAGCTGTGAATCGCACGTTCCTGGCTCAGTACTTGTTCTTGGCAGCTTTTTGTACCACACATACAGTGTAATTGGGCTGAATTAAATTTAGTAGAGCCAGGCAGGATAGCAAAGTTTGCTCTTTCCCCAGATTTGCCTGCTTGCAGATCAGGATATCTTTAATTCCCCTTGTCAGTCATTCACTTGAACTGATAAATAGAGCAAGGTAGGTGCACATGCATAGTAGAAACAATTACATCTTTAATCAGAGGGAGAATATGTGGCTCAATTCTGTACCTGTGTTCATTTGTGCATTTGCTATTGTGCTTGCAGTGGATGTGGAGCAGACCATGAAACCAACAGTATCTTTGCCCTGGGGAGCATTTAATCTGAGGGGCAAGGAGAAACAACAAATCATATATATAATTACTTTGCCATAGCAATAAGACAGTTTCATCTGGCCAATTACAAGGACACTTATTTAAAGGAAGAGTTTAGGGGGAAAAAAGTAATTGCTTTACTGAAATCATGGCAGGTACCTGGGAAGAGATGCATAAAAAGACTAAAAATTATTAATTAGGCAAGAATCAGAAGAGACCTCGAACACACACCAGGGATTGGACAGGTGCATCCTTTGCTGGGTTAAAAACTGGCTGGATGACAGGGCCCAGAGAGTGATGGTGAATGGTGCTGCATTCAGTTGGTGCCAGTGACCAGTGGTGTCCCCCAGGGATCAATACTGGGCCCAGTCCTGTTCAACATCTTTATTGATGACCTGGATGTGGGGATTGAGTCCACCCTTAGTAAGTTCACAGATGACACCAAACTGGGGGAAGTGTTGATCTACTGGAGGGTGGGAAGAAGCTGCAGAGGGACCTGGACAGGCTGGATTGATTAACTGAGGCCAATGGCATGAAATTCAACAAGACCAAGTGCAGGGTCCTGCACTTTGGCCACAATAACCCTCTGCAATGGTACAGGCCGGGGGATGAATGGCTGGAGAGAGGCATGGCAGAGAGGGACCTGGGAGTACTGGTTGACAACCAGTTGAACATGAGCCAGCAGTGCGCCCAGGTGGCCTGGAAGGCCAATGGCATCCTGGCTTCTATCAGGAATAGTGTGGCCAGCAGGAGTAGGGATGTAATTCTCCCCCTGTACTCAGCACTGGTGAGGCCTCACCTTGAGTACTGTGTGAAGTTCTGGGCCCCTCACTTCAAGAAGGACGTTGAGGTGCTGGAGCGGGTCCAGAGGAGAGCAACAAGGCTGGTGAAAGGACTAGAGGGAAAGTCTTATAGGGAGAGGTTGAGGGTGCTGGGGTTGTTTAGCCTGGAGGAGACTCAGGGGGGACCTTATCACTCTCTACAACTACCTGAAGTCAGGTGGGGATTGGGCTCTTCTCCCAGGCAACTAGTGACAAGACAAGAGGGCACAGCCTGAAGCTGCACCAGAGGAAGTTTAGGCTGGATATTAGGAAGCACTTAGTCATGGAGAGGGTGATTAGACATTGGAATGAACTGTCCAGGGAAGTGGTGGAGGCACCGTCCCTGGATGTGTTCAAGGAGAGGCTGGCTTAGTGCCATGGTCTAGCTGATGTGCTGGTGTTAAGTCATAGGCTGGACTTGATGATCTTAAAGGTCTTTTCCAGCCTTGGTGGTTCTGTGATTCTGTGATTTTCTCACTGCATTCAGATGAAGCCAGAAGTTGTCACTACATAGTTACAAGGTGTTGTTTTGGGTTTTTATTATTTTGTTTTGGTTTTTTTTTAATTCAGATGAAAATAAAGTAATTGTCTAAAACTCCTGCATACTCTGCTCTTCTGGCTGTCATCCAAGCCATAGTTTAGCCATGCTGCATAAAAATTTTCCCTGTTTTTCTGCAAGGACTTCCTATTTGATGCTAAGGATTAATGTTGTCTGACACTCAACAATATATCGAATGACATAATTTATCCAGTAAATGTCAGTCAATGCCTGGAAATATAACTTGATAAATTATCAGTGATTCTAATAGCAGGGGGGTTTATGGTTAAAAAAAAAGAAAGAAAAAAAAGGAGAAGAACAGAAGGAACACTGGGCAATTTCCACTTGGCTCCCTTTATGGTTCAGGGAATGGCTTGGAGTTTGCTTGAATTCAAGGAGGTAAAATTAACCGACTCATGCTGTGTGGGTTGGAAAACATGATGTCTAGCAACAGAGGGAAAGTGTTGAAAACCCAAGAGATCCGAAAGAGGCATGAAAGTTTGTTTTCTTTAAAAAAAAAGAAAAGCAGAATGGAGGAGACCTAGAAACAGAAAGCTGGGAGAGAATGCAATATTTGGGAGAGGACTTTGTATAAATGAATTTTTTTTGGGGCATCTTTACTTCCATACACGTTCATGTGATAGAGAGTTCATCTAGGCTAAGGACTGCAGCTAATTTACTCACGGTTGCACCCCAGCTGTAGACAATTGCAACCCAGAATATATTTAAAGGTCATTTTACTAATTACAATAGTCAGAGTTTCCTATCAGTCACACAAGGCTATATCACTTTAGGCCATTTGATGTATCTCAGCCTAGTAGTAAAACTAGGAATAAAATCTACTTAACTGGTGGAGTCATGTCAAGTCAGCAATACACTGCTAATTTCAATAATCCAATTTAGAAGTGACAGAGCAGCTAAGGAAAAGATAGCATTAGCTCACAAAAGCACTTATGACCTGCTTCCAAGGGGCAACGACAGAGCATTTTAGCAGAGGAATTATTATGAGTTAGTTTGGGTTTACAAGGTGATCTGGGAATTACCTGTCAGCTAGAAGTAAAAGAGATTATGTCTATCTTACTAAAGTCCAAAGATGTATATTTTGTTGCAGGTTACCTGAAACTGTTTCCCTAGGTAATTTTTTTCCTGAAGAACAAATTTGTATTTACATTATTCAAATAGCATATAATTAAGTAGCAAGATGCTCATCTTTTTTAAAAGGGGGGGAAAACCCTCCAAAAACCCTTGTCTATCGTGTCTCCAGGCTTAGAGGGTGACACAGGAGCACAGTAAGTGGAAAGAAAAAAAAACAACACAAAAACCAACAGGGAGAAACAGACAATGTTTAACATTCAGAATTTGTCCACAGCTGATAATTTATTGGAACTCATCTGTAACAAGGCCTGGCACTGATTTATAAGTTGATTTGAAAAATAAATAAAAGTGATAGAAACCTGCATTCGGTTTTAATGATAGACTGTTGCAGCGTGAAAAGTAAGGATATGAAACATTGCAAGGAAATTAGATATTATGCCCTGAAGACAACTGCAGCTACCAGCCCATTAATTGTTAGATATTTATTATTAAAAATTTCTTTTCATGAGTGACTGCAGAATATTTGCGCTCTCAAAGTTGTTGAGTTCTGACATGAATGAAGTGTATGAAGCTCATTTTTTCTTCCCTCTGTGTGTGCATGTGTATGTGTTTGTGGAGCTGACACAGTAGCTGACCCAAAACTGTGATGAATCTTTCCTGCACAAACACAAACACACAAGTGCTGCCTCTGAATTGATACTGAATAGGATAGTGAATGCTGCTAAGCTTGTTACTGTTTTGAATTTCAATAGCAAGGGGCTTGACAGTGCTTAGAGACAGGGCTCTCTGAAGCAGAGAGGGCCCAGCTCCGTTTCCAGTGAGATGAGCAGCATCTCCAAAGAGCTCAGAAATTTTAATGGATAGCGTATCATCTCCTGGGTGCTCCCAGAGCTTACCTGATTACACACCAAGTGGTGCAGAAAGGAGACAGGTAACTTGCAGAAGACAGCAGTGTATATCTGACAAACCAAAAACAAGGCTAATAAAACACTATTTTTAAAAGTGCTCTAAAGCTCTTGGCAAACTGAGGCATTATATCATGCCTTCAAAATACAGAGGAAATTCAATCAAATAAATTCTGAAACAAAACATGTTCACAGAAAGGCAAGACCACCTAAGACAACCTCCTGCTTCTCCCCCTCAACTTACAAAATAGCCAGTATTGCTGATCTTTTAAAAAAGCATGGCATGACATGGCAAGCTGTGTGTCTGTGTGCTGATTGCCACATGGACCTGCTGAGTGACTGTGGGTGATGACCTGCCTGTAGAAATACAGACAATACTGTGCTCTTTCTTTTAAAAGCACTTTGAGGACAACTTATGAAAATGGGAAAGAGACAGGGAGAAAAAACCATAATGTTTCATTATTACATGGTAATTATATTGCAGTAGTATCTAGAGTTACAAGACATTGTACAAATACATAAAGAGAAATAGTCCTTATCTGTCGAGACGACGTATGGACTTCACACAACTCTATAAGAGTTATAACTGGAGACATTTATTGTTAAAAATAGCAGCAATTTATACCCCTCTGATTCCAGATGTTCCACCCCAGTACAACCCCCGTTGTTACATACATACATACACAGTTCATATATGATTGGCTACGTGTCTTGTCATTTGCTGTCCATGTCATGATGACCCAGGGCTTCTGCTTCCCAGCCGGTGCCTCTCAGTTCTTGCTACAACATTCTTTTCTCACTACTTCATGAGATAACAACCATGGGATACCTACTTGTAGGACACCTGCTGTTTACTGGTCCCGTGGGGTACCAGCCTGTGAGACACCAGCTTGTTTATTGATCCCACGGTCTGCTTCAGGGTGCCTGACAATTTGGTCAGCAGCACCTGCAACACTGCTGTTTTAATTCAGGCATATTAATTTTCCATAAATCCCATATTAATTTTCCACAAATCCCATGCTAATTTCCCATAAATCCCCACACTTATCTCCATCGGTCTATGATTTACCTGTCTCAGATTTTGCTATAATCTAATTATCAATAAATAATAACTTTTTAGTTATTAATAGCAGTTATAATAATTAAGTATGATAATGTGGCTACAGAAACTTAAAGGAGGAAGATCAGATTTTTAATGCTTGCTACTTGGTTTGTCCTACCATCATGAGGTTGTACAGTGTTTGGATCATGAGAGGCAACTCTTGACTCTCTCAGAAGCAAAACAATACATGTACCCGTGTTCCTTTTTCCCCTTCCAAGTTGTATAAGGCAGCGTATCCTAATTTCTCCATCCTCATTTCACTTGGAAAACTGTATCTCTAAGGCCACATGCACTACACAAATGAACTTTTCAAAAGCAGCGATGTGTTCACCTCACAGTAAGTTATCTGGTACTTCATCTGTCCTTGGAATGTGAACATTTCTTTATCCATCGTGAAATATAACTTACCATGCACATTACTGTTATTTCCTTCTAGGTATTTCTTCGGTGTTTCTAGCAAAGATAAAATCTGGGAGGCCACGTACTTCCTTTTCAGAACACAGATTTTAAAAAGGAGGAACATTTTATGCAGTGCAAAGATGACAGGCAGCTATTAAAGAAGATTCACAGTTATAGGCAAAAATATTAATGGTGGGGTTAGCTCTTGAAATGAGAATTTATAACATGCCTTAACCTAATCCCTCATTAAGATAATTTATTCCCACCCTCAAGGTCTCACATCACAGCTAGCACTAGGCAAATAATTAGTAACAAACAATTCATTTGATCAATTTCAACTCCTCTTTTTTAATGAATTGTCAGCCAACACAGTATAATTTTCTCAAATATATTTATAATTCAACATTCTTTGCCAATTTTTGTGATGAATTTGTAGTCTGTTGTTTATCCAGGAGGAGTTGGGTGCTCAGTGGTAGCTAGTCAAGGCATTTTGAGTGGATGCAGAAGTCACAGGGCATAATCGTGTTCTCTGGAGAGTGGGATGTACATATCGATTTTACTTTGTGAATACTCAGGCTTTCGAGATTTGAACATTATTTCCCCTAAATAAAGTTGAGCACATTAACATTATAATCCATAATTCACACATGAGGATGGGAGTTCTTTGCTTTGGGGTCATGTTGCCCAAAAGACTCTCAGCTCCCTCTGTAGCTAGCTGGGAAAGGGACCTACTTCATTCCTGCTGCTGTGAGAGAGCATCCTGACATAGAGGAGGCTGCAAGTCTGTGTGCTAATTAAGGTCACCTTACAAAGTTACTGCATCAGAACCATTTCCTGATGAATCTCCAGCAAGTATCCAAATACTTGCTAAAGTACTGACTAAGCTCTTTGCTAGGCTGCCTTTCTGCCCACCATGGAGAAACCTGTGCGAGTCTACTTAGTAAATGTGGCATCCAGAGGACAGAAAGGCTTTAAAATGAATTTGGGTCTCTGACACAGCCCTATCAGGGCCACCACAGCAGCCCTGGAAGGTATTTTCAAACTACATTTTTTATGTTATATCAGCGAAAATGAGAGCAGTTATCAAGCTAATGAAATTCTTACATCTCTGTCAGCTGATGGGAATAGCGCCAAGCAATGGCATTTCCTAAATCAGCAGCATAAAGCCATCAACCACAAGTGCAACCTATAAAACAAAGGAAGAGAAATACAGTATCAAGGCACCAGGCTGCCACCCAGCAGGCCCAAGTTAGAGTCACCCTGTGCAGCATCCCTGTGTCAGCTGCCCTCTCTTCTTTTTCTGTGAAATGGGGAGAAATGTTTTGTAATTTTTTCATATGTGGCTGACTGCCTGTTGACTCTTTTTGTTTTCCATGATGAGGATAACTTTGTACTGCAGGGCTGTTTGGGAACCAGCATGGCAGAGCTGGGTACGTGTTACCCCAACACAGTGATAAGTAGGTGGTTCACATACTCTCTCTGAACCAAGTACTGTAAATTCAGACAATTCAATTAAGGTTACTCTCACAAGAAAACAGAGAACGAAGCAGAGAATATAACTAAAAGTCTCAGCCTCACCTCAGCCCTGTAGAAACACAAAACCATGTCTATTGAGTGCCAGAGAGGCATTTTAGGTCCACAAATTAGGCACTTTTAAAACAATGCAATACATTTTCTTCCAATGTTTTATCCTTTGCCTGCCTAGATGCAGTTGTACAATGTGGTGGGATAGCATCCCTCCATTTTTTAATCCTCATATTTGGACCTATTCTATAAATTAGTATCACCTCTGGCAACATTACAGACTTCTCAGGAATAAAAGGACTGAAAGAGACTTCAGCAGCCAAGGCAACTGATCCAGTAACTAGACCACTGGAATAAAGTCTCCTGTTCCAACACTTCTGTCCATCTAGCTCTTTTTTTCTTCTGGCTTCTTAATTATACCATTAACATCCCATTTTAGAGTAAACGGTATTTTCCATTAAGTGGAAATTGTTCTTCCTTGGGTTTGGTTTTCCCAGAGAAACCTCTGCCACTCCTACCAGAATCTTCCCTACACTTTCCCTAAGGATTAAATCTCCTCTCAGCCGAAGCCAAATATTATAAGCGCAATTGCTTCAGTTTGGCTGTTGAGTTTGAATGAGTTTAAATTGCTGAAACTCGGCCCCAGGGGGGAGTTGGTTTATCTTCTTTTGCAGTGATCTGTACATTTTTGCTTTTCAAGGGATATCCACAAATATCTGTTTGTATTCACAGTTTCTTTAAGAATTATTAATTGTTGTTAGTTATTCTGCATAAAACCTGTTTCATGCATACTAAATATATAAGCTTATAGTTGTGCCCTGTCCTTCATTTGCAAGGACAAATACTTTCTTATTCTTCAGGAAAGGTGTTCTTTTTTGGCAGAACAGAATCACTACCTCCTCTGTTCCAACAAGAAATCTCAAAGGTAAGAGATTTTGTTAATCTGAGGTTTCTGTTCTCCTCTGAAATGTAAGTGGTATTTACATACTGCATTTCTTGCAGTGAAATACGAATAGATCTGCAGTCTGTGCTGCTCATATGTGTCAACAGGCTTTACTGTACATTGTGCAATTGTCTCTGGTTTATTTTTCGATCCTGAATCGAAAAGGAAAATTAGCTTAATCCTGGCTCAACCCAGGACAGCAATGCACCACATTGAATAGAATTTTTAACAACTTGTAGGTATTGCACTACTTGCAAACTAACAATACAGAATTTTATAGACAAGTGTGGAGAAACAGGCAGTCATGACTGAAGAGGACTTTGATAACCCACTGTTTATCCAAGCAAATATTTTGGTTTGCTTTTTGATGCCAGCATTCCAGAGGCAAAGAGATTAAATTAAGTTGAAGTCATGTGTCAGTTATTCCACACAGTCAAAATGAATCATCATTGACCACACACATTCATTGAGAGTTAAGAGAGTCAGAATGTAGCTCACACATTAACTGAGATGAAATTACATCTGTTAGAAAAATCTGTTGCTTTTATCTATCAGTGAGGTAATATAACAAATATAAGTTCATGCTTAATATGAACTGTTTTAGCAGAGAGAGGGTAAATTTGTCCCCACAGCAGTGTGCAACTCACAGGCTACTGGTACTGGTGTTTTGATAGTTGGATATTAATAGGGTCTACGAGCAATGGGAATTAGCTATGATTTTTCTCCATCTTTTCTTGTAAAGTGAGTTCTGAGTTTATGAGGCTACATGTGTATTCAACAAAGCACAGCTGCATCTCTCTGCTCAGTCCCAGATTTACTCCAGCTTCTTGCAAAATGTAGTGGAGTTCAGATCACAGACATATGAAAGTTAGTTCAAGACAGGGAAGAACCTGATCTTATACTATCAGCTGTTCCACAGTAACAAACTATGTGCTCAATACATATGTGCTGGTTTGGTTTGGTTTTGCTTGATTTTTTGGTAGCAGGGGAAGGGCCCCGGGGTGGCTCCAGTAAGAAGCTGAGAAGCTCCCCCTGCTCCAAAACCAGCCAAGGAGCCATTAGAGAGACAATAGATGCGTCTCTGAGATTAAAATACAAAAGAACTGATATAAAACCTGAGCAGAGCAAGCACTAAAGGAAGAAGAGCTGTGCTGGAGAGTCAGAGTGGTGCTGGTAGTTGGTGAGGAAGAAGGGGAAGAAGGTACCCATGCAGAAGTTTCCCTGCAACCCATGATGAGATGTCCCCCTGCATCTGTAGAGGACCATGGTGGAGCATTCCCTGGGGGCCCCAGAAGGGATGAGAGCCACGGCCAGTGGAATTGGATTTTTTGACCAGTGAACTCAGATTTGCTGCCAGTGGACTTGGACTATGCAGCTGTGGAAGACCCTGGTGCCAGGGGAGGTGACTGTTCCCGAAGCAACCTGTGACTCTGTGGGAAGCCCGCACTGGAGCAGCTTGCTCCTGACCTTGTGGGAAAGGCTCATGAAGGAGAGGTTCATGGAGGACTCTCTCCCATGGGAGGGACCCCATGGGGAAGCAGGGGAGGACTGTAAGGCATCCTTCTCCCTGAGGAGAAAGGAGTGGCAGGAACCACCAGCCTGTGAACTGACTCTAAACCCCATCCCCTGTCCCCCTGTGCTGCTGGGGGGAAGGAGGCAGAGAAATTGGGAACAAAGTAATTTGGGCCCAGGAAGAAGGGAGGAATGGGGGTAACATATACAAGCACTGCTCTTGGTGTTATCTGTGTCCTGTGTGTATTTGATTAGTGTGAAATGAAATTATTATTTTCCCCAAGTTGAGTCTGTTTTGCTCGTGACCTTAATTGGTAAAGGACCCTCCTTGCCCTTTGTCTTGACCCGTGAGCTTCTAGTTGGCCTTTGTCCTCCCCATCCCAGAGTGTGTGTGTGTGTGTGCAGGGGGGAGTTGAGTGAGCGGCCATGTGGCTGTTTCTTTGTTGTCGTGTTAGGCCCAAAGCAGGACATTACCAAAAGTGGTTCACTCATTTTCCGTTTGGCACAGCTATTCTCAACTTTGAAGGACCTGCAATGAAGATGACTGATAGGAGCCATCCTATTTCCAACCATGAAGTCTTAACATACCTGAAAAAGAATGTCTTTTCCCATCAATCAAAGTATACATTTAAAATGAATCTGTCTTTCATGGAGGGTCTCCAAAGACAGGAAGTGAAGCTGTGCACACAGAGAGGCAGTCTAGTTCCTCTGTGGTGGTTGAATTTGGTATTTTCAGAAGCAGACGCAGTTAAGGCTCAACAAGATTTTGATTGCCTTTGGTTGCTTTGAAAAATCTTGATCCTTATTCTTACATCACTGAAAGTTGCTTTCTATCTGTTTCATCCAACATTATGTAATGGAAAAGAGAATAGCCAAGAATTAGCATTACTGCTGTCCAACACATCTTGACTTTCCTTCCTTTCTTTCCGTTATTGGTGTTCTTTCCTCATCCTCCAATGCTGCACAGTGCTGAACCATCCATCTGGTAAAAGATACCGTGTTGCACCTTTCCGATACAGAGCTACACCCATTCTCCATACAAATTTAGCTCTCAGTAGGAAAAAAAGAAAGCTCTCCAAACTAGTGACGTTTCTATTTGGAAGCCAAACATGTATAATTTCTACACAGTCTGTGTTTCAGCGTATTGGAAAAAAAGAAATGAGCTCTGATCTGAGAAAGAGTGGATTATATTGAAGCTGTCTTGCAATGCAAAATTTATCAAGTCTAAGATGATCAATTCAAGTTGCCTTTACCTATTTGCCTGGGGATCTAAAACTTTAGACATTATCTGGTCTTATCCCTGGCAATCATACAAGCCTCATTACTTAATCTCAGGTTGCTCTAATCCCATGCAAGATGGTTTGCAAACCAAGCTTCTACAGCCATGCGTGACTCATTTATTAAGGATAAGGAGTCCAGGGAAATCAGGTGTGATTCACAGTAAGGATTAGCTACTTTTAAATCAGTTCTTACCTATACAGCTATGTAGAATTTCTTCTCTTTTGTTCAAATCAAGAATGGTGGTATTACCTAACAGCAAGAATACCATCTTCATTTGAAGAGGCCAAGCACACACATTCAGATTTTACTATTAGCTGCACTGCACAGGATGGTGTAAACTAGGGATAGAATGCTACCAGCTGTTAACTTGAACTGCTTATGAAGGGCAATTTTTAGCATATTTCTCACTAAAATGATTTTCCAGTACCAAAATTTGGGTAGTACACAAAATAAATAATCCTAACTTTAGGCTAGAGCTCCAAAAGATTAAAGGCATGTTAAAGCCTAAAGAGCTTAAATTCTGCCTAGTCACTGCCTGAAGCCTATATGAACGCAGCTTTATGCATTAAAGCTTTTCAGGGGCCCCAAATCCTTTTTGTGGACATGTCCATGATTGTTCAAATCCTGTGGATGCAATGTCTATCTCAAATGGAAATACTGATCAAGTTCCAAATAAATAGGTATACCTTTACCTGTTTGTAAGCATAAACAGATTTATTGGCATGAGGGTATTAATATAGCAGGCTACATTGAAAGACACAGTGAGCAGAGAAGTAATTTCTACCTTTAAACAGCACTGTTCATTCTTGGATGACGTGGCCCCTCCCTCCTCAGCCACAGCAGTCAGAGCCACGTCTCCCCCTCAACTCTTTTCTGAAGGGATACTTCTAACTTTTAAATTGCAGGTCGTTCTGAGAGTCAAGGTGGGGCACTTCCATTGCTACCATTGTTTCACTCCTGAGGCGCAACTGTAGCTGAGCCTGGTCATTCAAATGAAGGCTGAAATGGGTTCAGGTAACTTGCATATCTGCAAATTTGGGTTGCTTTACTTTCCATAGATAGCCTCTGACCTCACACTTCCTATGAGTAGCCTGTAATGCCCTTAATTTTTTGTGCTGAGGGCACAATGCCATTTACTGGGAGTGCTACCTAAAAAATTCAGCAAACTGAGGACAGACAGACTCGCTGCTTTAACAGAACACATGCTGGCAGCACTGAACCAACCAGACTTAGTGCATATCCAAGTCCTACTGTCTAGCAGCCCCCTCCCATGCCTGACATGATATTTCACCTGGGAAATGTCACCGAGACTATTCCAGGAAACAGGTTGTAGCAGAAGTAAAACTTAAACCACCCTCTCTTCAGATGCACCCTACTAACAAAAGCTCAGGTGATGTTAATTTGGTCAATTGTCCCTTTACTGCTGCAGTTGCAGGTAAATAGCAGTTCACCAGGTGACAGATAGATTAACAGTGATAAGTAGTGTGTGCACACCAGTGTTAGTGGGGTTCAAGTGTTCCACCTGGCATAGCAATTTTGCTTCCATTTTATATGGGAGAAGGACTGCTATAGGATAGACTTCTGCGTAGATATGCTCATGTAAATGACTGGTACTACAGAATGATTTTTAAGTGGAATTTATACCTGAGTTTTGAGCAAGCAGGAAGGTATCTACCACAGCTGATCACGTTCATGCAAAATGCTAACAACAGGCAGTGCAGCAACACTTCTAACAGCAGATCAGATGCTGCACTAAAACACTTGAGAGCAGGGCAACTGCTAAATGCAGACAATCAAAAGCAACTTTGAACTCCTTAATGAGTATTTTCAAATAGTTCTGCATCAACAGCATCAACTGCATCTACCAGTTTCTTGCACTTGCTCTAAGAGATTCACATAATATCATTTTGAAGTGAGTAGCAGTTACCAAATGAAGGTCTCTCTCTCAAGGGGATTGTGCTCTGAAACTACTCCCTATTCAACTAGAATGACACCATCAGGCATTCATTGTCAGCGTGGCTTCTTCCACTGAGCAGACAACCCAAAGACAGACACTTGTTTTAAGTATGTTTATTAACAGTTTGAAACAGGAGAAAAAAAAAAGGAAGTATTAGAATCTGGACAAAGACCATAAAATTTACAATTGCACAGTAGTTGGGGTGGGAAGGGACCTCTGGAGGTCACCTGGTCCAACCCTCCTGCTCAAGCAGGGCCACGTACAGCCAGTTGCCCAGGACTGTCCAGTTGGCTTTCGAGTATCTCCAAGGAGGCAGACTTCATCACCTCCCTGGGCAATCTGTGCCAGTGCCCAGTCACCCTAACAGTAAAGAAGCGTTTCATGATGTTTAGAGGGAGCCTCCTGTGTTTGTTTGTGCCACTGCCTTTCGTCCTGCCAGTGGGCACCACTGAAAAGAGCCTGGCCCTATCCTCTGTGCATCCTCCCTTCAGGTATTTATACACATTGATAAGATCCCTCTGAGCATTCTCTTCTCCAGGCTGAGCAGTCATGGCTCTCTCACCCTTTCTTCATGCTGAAATGCTCCAGTCCATTTATCACCTTCATGTGTCTTTGCTGAATCTATCCTGTAGACCTGTATTTCTCTTGTCCTGTGAAGTCCAGCACTGGATGCAGTACTACAGGTATAATGAGAATTGCCAGGTAAAACTTTACACTTTAAGAAAAAAAAAAAAGAAAAAAGAGAGAAAAAAAAAAAGAGATAAAAAAAGAGGAAAAAAAAGGAAGCATAGAACTAAGAAATCTAAGAAAAAATACTTAAATATCCAGAACTGCAGAGAAGCAATAGATTACTATCAAACCTTAAGAAAAACCAGCAGAAGAGCAGAAATTGATCCAGGGATAGAAAAGAAGTGTTAAGTCAGCATTATATTCTGAGTATCTGTGCATGAACGCTCTTTATTGCGTTACTGTCTTGGCATCTCTACAAGTGAATGGCAAGAAAGATACAGAGTTGGCGTGACATCATTATGCTCAATTCCTCACATTATGACAATATTAACAGTTTTCCAATGGCAGCAGCTTTTGACCAGCAGCAAGGTGAACTACATTCAGACCAGCCACCTGAAAGTGAAGGATATGGTGCTTCTATGACTGCTACTCTCTCTGGCTTCTTTCCACAGAAAACAGAACAAACCAACAGCAACAAAGCACACAATGGAAAGAAGCTTTAAAAAAAAAAAAAAAATGGAGAAAGCCTATTTTATAGCTGTCTTAATTTCACTTCAAATTATGCTAGTATAGAACACAGAACAGAAAAAATTTAAAATCTCTATTACTGGGGTAAGAACTCCCTGAGCTTACCTTGGTACTGTTTCATTTCAGGTACAGAAGGGATCTGTTGGACTTAGGGCATCGAATGACTGAGGGTATTAACATCTATTCCTTACTAAGGCAACTTTGGGCAAGTTACCATCTCAGCTTTATCAGTGAAATGAAGATAGGATTTTTCTGCCTCATAGGCAAGACTAAAATTGATAAAATGCCTGAATGGTCAGGAGTTTTATATTAAATATTACAATTGATACAAAGATTTTTAAACAGGTAACGTGTAAAAGAAAAAAACACAACCAAACCCAAACCCACCACCTTCCACTGACAAATTCTGAGCTACTATCTAACTATATATAAAATCCCTCCAGAAAAAAACCCACATATGAATCCATTTAATTGCTTCGCTATCTTGTGAAGTTTACTTATTCCTTCTTGCTCTCCAGAGTATACATGCAATTCTAAACCTCTTTTCAGAACAGTAAACAACTCAAAAAGTTTCCATGACTGAACATGCGGTGGTCAAACATGAGAGAAGGGCTTGTTTGTGCCTGGGAGCTGAGGAGGCAGCAAGAAACAATTAAGACAAAGCAGGTTAGTAAGGAAGGCACTTATTAAAGAAAAAAAAGAGCACTTGCAATAATTTATTTCCTCTTCCTTTAGTTCTCAAAGGCAAGCAAGGGAGAATAGAGATTTTCTTGGAAGATGGAATGAGGTCAAGGAGTTAACTCATACATGTACTCATCAAGACCTTTCCAAAAATAACGGCAAGTATAAAAGGAAAGATATTTTTTTTGTGGAGAAAAAACGATTTAAAAGAATCACCCAGACAGTCATAACTGACATGAAGCAGAAAATATGGAATGTGACCAATCCGTAACAGTATGATGTCAGCCCTTTAATGCAGGAATAGAAACATGAAGCAACCCACAGTGCATCAACAAAGCATGTTAAAAAGGGAGTTAGGGAATCCAAAAGTAGGAAAGACAAGTATGGAAGTAAGGAAGACAAGCAGAAATTATGTATGTCTAAGTTTTAGCTTAAAATGTGTGGTCAGAACACATGAACGGTAAAACAAGATCAAGAAAAACAGTTTAATGCCGTATCAGGAAACACTGTAGGTTTAGTGGGGGCATTCAGAGCATTAGTTCTTCTACGCTTTTATTCCCATATAGGTATCTGAACAATCAGCAGTTCGATGATACTGAGGTACTGAAATACTGAAGAAATCCACTGCACAGTCAATTACTTCAGTATTCAAGTGTGCGAAATAAATGCAAAAATGTAAGGTGAAAGCAACTGCAAATGCATACTGGTTCAGGAAAACAGAGCTTCCTCTGTCCTCCAAAGGAGGCACAAGTAGAGGGTGTCACAGAGGTAGATTGCTGACATCAATGGAGACTTTGGGCAACCTCAGATTTTAGTGTGAACTTCAATTTCATTCCAATGAATTCTTGTATCTTAGTTTTTTTGTAGATATGAGAAAGTTGTGGACCATAAGAATCAGCTAATTCACATATTTAGATAATAAATGTTATGGTGGCAGAATTGATGTTTTTTTCTGTAGTTTCATAATGCCTACTGTAAAGAATGATGGAGCCAACGAATGTAAACTGCAAAAGTTCTTACAATCAGCCTATATGAGTAACATTAGAAAGGGTTAACCAACACTCCAATGTAAGTGCTCTTAAATGAGAAATAAAGAATTTACAGTTACTTTGTGGACAAGTCCTTATTCATCTTTCCTCGACAACACAAAACCAACATACATATACAGTACAGAAGATCCTAGAACAAAATTTTGTAATAAGAACACCTAGAGGTTTGCAAGATTATATTACTTGCATGCAGGATAAAAGATTTTAAAAAACCGAACAAAAACCAACCAAAGACCACAAAGAACAACTCACTGAAATGACAGTTTTCTTAATGTGTCAATGAAAACATGAAATTGCACACCATGACAGGTGGCAAATTATCAACTACTCTCACTTCTGTGTGCATTTTCTTTAACATGTTTACATACTGTTCATTAGGAAGTATGAGATTCACACCTGTGAAAAAAAAAATCTGACTCTTAATTTATGCTATTAACACTAAAGCTACAGTGTTCACTTGTGTATAAAAATAACTTTTAAAGTACATCTGTAAAATAAAACATACATTTCTATAGTTATAAAAAAGAAAATTAATAAATCAAAACTTCCCCTAATGTGTGCTCCATTAACTCAGTCTTGTATACAATAGAGAATAAATTAGAAGGTAAATTATTGTGAACACTATGCTCTCCAAAGAGAGAAAATAGCTAAAACTGGATTTTATAAACAGCTCAGCAACCTACATACTACATTTGAATTCTAGTCGGAAACTTTGGGAAAGCCTTCTCATCTATTTATATAAAACGGATGTCAAATGAATTATAATTAATATGACTTTCTGCAAGTATGGTAGTTTTCACATGATTTGGTTTCCTGAAGTTCAATAAAGTTTAATAACAGAGTTTACAGATGGCAAAACTGAGAATGAAAAATCTCAAAACGTTGCTGAAATGCTATTTACCAAGTTCCACCAAGCTAGGAACAGACCAGTAACTGTTCTGTAATTACCTTCTTTTCAATGGTTCAAAAACTGCCCCTCTTTTAAGCTTTATAGGTAACTTAACCTCACTGGACAGAGCAACTTCATTTAGTGAAAAGAAATCGAGAGAACATAAACGTTGATAAATATTATGGGTAAAGAAATGTGTATCAATCCCCTTGACTTGGTCTAATGCACTCTTGCATCAATTTTGAAATTGTAACACTTTTTCCTATCTTACCATAAAACACTCAGTGCAACATGAAAATGGATGGCCATGGCAGGCCATCCTTCTCTTTCAAGGTGTATCTGTCCCACAGATTCACACTGTTTACTTATCCAGAACACAATCAACCATGCAGCAGCTGGAAATTTAAAAAACAGAATTGTCACAGGGAATACATTCTCCTAACTTGGCATCACTGGGTGTACATGGGTTGAAAGGCTTTGCTGAGACACCAGAGTAGCTGGAAACAGTGCGGTCACATTAGTGCAGCTCCCACTCCCCTTATTTGACCCGTTGGGCTAAGATGACTATGTCACTCCATGTTTTATTTTATAACATACTTGATATGGCATATGCTAGCTACCAACCCAATAAGGAAAATTTAAGGCATATTTTCTGTCTGTGCTTTGATTACAAGCCCCTTGGAGCAGCAATTCTTCCTAAATGTCTGAAAAACATTTTGCCCGTTTTGAATACTGACATAAACCAGTATTTTTGGCAGAAGGCAATCCTGTCAGATATTTCAATTCTTTGTACATTCTTCCTGCTACACAATTTACTTTTGTCTGAGTTGAAAGAACACACACCAAGATGCATCTAAGGGACACAACATGGTCAGATGAGAACAATTAACTGTAAGGTGACTCGTATTTTTAAGTGTTATTGTTAAATATATAAAATGAGACAGATGGCAAGCCATTCAGAAGTGAGTTGAATATGAAAGTAAGAGAGATAAATGAGCTTAATTCTTTCTAAATTCATGATGAAAATGACAGACTGGTAGTACATTGTCTCCTCCTGTCACTAAAGAAAGAAAATTGTAATCTGTACCCTAATCCTCTTAAGTTCATCACAGGACCACACAAAGACTGACAAAATGCATATTCCAAATCCATTAGCGGATGCTGTTCTTCTTTACTGCAATGCTAAAAATAAAAGAGTTTTGATGATGATACTAATTCAGAGGGACTCCCCTGTCTCTTTTCACCAGGATGACACAGAGGGCCATAGGCCTCTAAAAATTTTATATTCCACCATAAAAGAAGCAAATCACAGCTTCTTGAGCTGCTGATTCAATCATGACTTTTTCATTCTGTGTTCTCACCCTGTTCAGGCCGAAAAGCCCATTTTCCCCTTCTAAAAGCGTGAGCGTTGACTGCACAAACTGAATCTCATTTTTTTACGTGCAAGCAATCATCAAAAAGAGTAACACCGTAAGATTTCCATAAAAAATTCAATTATTACAATAAATACCGAGTTCCACGATTATCTAATCAATAACTTAAAAAAACCCAACATTTTTATTTAAAATGGAAAAAAAAGTGACAACATACCATATTTTAAACCTTCCACCTTTAAAATTGCTATTTGGTCAACCAGTTGCTGATTAGGTTCCATTAAATGTTAATACAGTATTACATTTAAGTTATCCCGCCTAGACAATTAACAAAGAAACACTAATCTCAGATCAGCCACATGGCCAATATTAAAATGCCCAAATTAGTCTCCTACTGTGTCCCACTTGGAGTGCAGCTTCTCAGCAGTTTGCCAGAAGCTGCTGTCCTTCATTGTCTGATATGCCATCTGATAATGGCTTACACCTTTAACGATGAATTCAAGTGCTCTGAAGAAAGGGGTCACAAAAAATGTGCATTTTTAGCAATCTGCAAGCAGACAATATGCCTTCAGCTCCTTTGGTTTTATTAACATTCCCTTTGGAAAGTGAATCAGTTGAAGAAGACTGTTCCGATAAAATAATACGTCATAGTCTAGACATGGCATAAACCACCGTCTATACAGTTTGTGACAACGTCCTTGTTTTTCTTTCTTCCACACTTTTTTTCCAAAGACCATGCAGTGAAGGCAGTTTGATTTTATCCATATTCTTACTGTAAACATTAAGAAATATACCAAGGACAACCAGCAAGCCTGACCACACGTACCTAAAGGGGAGGGAGAGGAGGGGAGAAAAAGTTACCATTAGCACTTTATCTGTGGCGATTACATACCAGTATTTTTGTATTAAATAAAAATAAAGTCCCTACATTAAGGAAAGAAGAGTGTAAGGAAAAAAACCACTACAAATTAGTGGACTCTGAGAAAGAATTTGCTTGAATCTTTTATTATTTCTACTCTTCCATGCTTCCTTTTCTGTCCTGACTGGAGAGGGCATCTATAATGAAATAATAACTAAACAGTAGCTCTATTTCTCACTGAATAAAGTAGTCCTGAGAGGTTTTAGCATGTTTTTCCTTTCTGGGGTTATGAGAGCTATACCCCCTACTAAAGGTCCGAAATATGTTCTCACTCAGTGCCTTATACATATACTTCCCAATGTAAGTATATTTTTATTTCAGCTCTCCATTATTTTAAGCCTCAAGTTTTTTAGCTGGAGTAAATTCCATTTAAGCATTTGGATGTAGGTTTTGTTCCAAAATCTCAAATAAATTTCTACATAGCAATACAATTAAATACCGTTTTGAAGCAAAAGCAATTAGGATCAACGTAGCAACTTAGTTGCATTTTTCAATGTAAGCTGCTCTTCCTTGAAATTAAAAAAAAGGGAAAAAACAGAAGCTCAAAAATCTTGCAATCTAATGTATCACGATAACAGAAGCTTTCAGTCAATATTTACAGCAGACTGCCAACATTTGTAGAAGATCCCAATGAAAAGTGTTAAAGCCTGAATATGCTTACTTTTGTTCTATTTTCATTATCAAAAACATAATTTTTAATAAAATACATAAATTCCATTTATAACTATAAATACTTACTGGAATGTGAATGGCTTTGCAAAGAACAAAAAAGAAAGCACAATGGTCATTGCTTTTCTTCCTGTGGTTACTGCAGAGGAAAACAAATATTTACTTTTTTAAGAATTAAGGTACAGCAAAATAATATAATATAGCCTGCAATATTAGTAGATAACCTCATGATATAATTAAATCTGGCTCAAACGATTATCATTGTTGGTGCCAACACAGACTGCAGATGCCCTGGTTCAGTGCAAAACAGGACTAGAACCATATGCTGTTTGAAACAAGTACTTTGCATCAGTAGTATCAGCTCCAGTCACAGTATCTGAGCAGAGAAACTTCTGGAACAAGACTTGTTATTTAATAACTTCATGCTAACCAATTCACAGTATTTGAAAGCAAAAAACAACCCCTGCAAATAACTGATAGTCTAAAGTAAGTTGTTAGAGCAGAAAGAAGTATTATCACTATTTGGATACATCAAATCTTTTGCCATTTCCACGTTATGTTATTACAGTTCAGTGGTGTTCTGGGCTTTATTTTTAAGTAGAATCAGATCAGCATCTTGCCATTCTTTTAAAGTTAATGAGAATTTACCTAACAATGCCAAGAAATACAATTTTGGTTGGAAACCCAAGAGAACAAGGATGTCTGACGTCAACAATTATGCATTAGGAACTTTTTACCAAAACCATAAAGAGACCTTTTTCTACATGTGATCATACCAGTAGAAAGTATCAAGGTAGGAAGAAGAGTTGAGAACACAATCCTGTTACCAACATGGAAGTAAACTATCTGTTTGGGTTACTCTCAAAATAACTATAGCTCAAACAATTATTGGAACCATTTTAATGCTATCTGCTGTGAACAAGAATACAGCACTGCTAGCAAATTGCATACTGGGAAACCTACATAGTTTATCACTGAAACAAAATCAATAAATGAGTAAATGTTAAAGAAAATGTTTTTTAAAACAGTAACAATGCAGCCAAGTGCACAGGTTTAGCTGCAGGGGTTAAGGGCTGAGAAGGTGTTACACAACAGCACAGGCTTCTGACTTAGGACAGACCCCAGTACTACTGTCTGCACCTGAAGACTGTAACATATTGACAAAAGGAACCAATGACCACCAATACATTTTCACACTGTTACGGCTAGTAAAGCAAGTTTCATTTTCCCCAGCCCTTCCCCACAAACAAGTATTTACTTGAAGGTATGTTTTGTAGTAGAAGAAACAGCCTTTATCTGCCCCAATCTCAACTTTTTAGTAACAATTTTCTTTACAATTTAAGAAATTTATATACCTCAAATAAAATGATTTTCTATTACATGAAAAATTAAAGGAGAATGAAAAAGAAAATTGAGTTTTAATTAGAAAACAGTTTACAGATGAATAATTTAAAAAATGGTTAAATTACTTCAGTTTTTCTAATTAGAATTATTTCTGTTCTTTCAAATCAGTTATTAATTAAAATATTTATGTAACCATTTCCTTGTAAATTAAGTGCCTTTTCCTCTTTTTCCCAATTAAGTCTGATAATTTCTCATTCTGCTAATAGAAATACAATTTTCATTAAACTCTTTCACCCCACTCCCCCCCAAGAAGGGGGAGGGTGGGTGGGGGGTGGGAGGGACAGTAATGAATGTGGTGTTCTTCCAAGGCACAATAAACATTTTCACATCGCTACAGGCAAGATGGAAAGGGCTCAAATCTTAGGACTGTCAAGGTCAAACCTAAGAAAACCTGGGGTTTGCCATTCCACAGCATTTTAAAGCATTTTTAGCACAGTAAGACTTCTTTCCTTTTAAAAAAAAAACAACAAAAAACAAAAAACCAAATTTAATAATTTTTTAAATAAAAAGAAGAAAAGAGCTATTTTAATACACGAACCAACACTCTCATTGGAGCAAATTTTCAGTCAGGAGATGCACTGAACTTTGTTAAAACAAACAGTAAACAGATGGGCTGCAGAGGTGCAGAGGCAACAATTAATAGGTATTTTCCTCTCCACTACTGCAAATGAAGCATCAGCTGACAGAAAATGGCTCTTAGGGGTAGAGGGAAGAGAGGAGAATAGCTCCATGGCATCTTGCTACACCTTCCCCCACAGGCCCTTGTGACTGATGTTGGTAGTTTTAAGAAAAGGTAACCTGAGGAAGGAACAAACCTGGTGTAACTGCTCTTGACAGACTACTGCAATGATGGTGTAAATGCTAGAAGAAGCTAGATAAGCAATGACTGATTTTTGAAAAATACACTCGAGTTAAAATTTAAGTTTGGAACCCATAGTTTTCTAGAGACAAACTATTCTACATTATATAGCAGTTGCATACAGTAAAGAATAATAATTTTAGGGACAGCCTTTTTCCAGATGACTGATTACTCAACATGAAGAACATGTCCAGTTGGATATGGGTAAGAGTCAAGTCTGAAAATCTGTAAAAGTTGAAAATATATAAGGGTTGTTACTACCTCTTGCTTCACATCCTCCTTTTCCTTATGCATCTGAATCCATAGCTGAAGCATGCTAGCACAGATAGGTCTGACTTGCATTTATTGCTAGGAAATTATTATTATTACTAGGTGAGAACACCACATCATTGAAACTTTTTATTTCTGCGTGAACTATCAGGAGCAGACAAGATGGCTTTTGGTGACTTTCTTAGTTTGGAGAGGATTCCAGTAACTTTTGACATATTTTAGAGACGTATATTGCTCCACAGCCACATGAGGCTAGCAGATACACAAGTGAGCAGCCCAAATCTTTTCAACATAATATGGATCATCGTTCTTTATATTTGTTTCTTCTGACATGGTTGATATAGTCATATGTTGTCCTAAGCATTTAATAGAAAAGATGACCACTTCTGATTTTGTTGGAAAATCACATTGGAAGGCTAGAAGATCTGAAAGACTAGACAAGAGTCTGCTTCTGTCATTACCAATAGGCTTGCACCTCTCCTGTGAATTCAAAGCTGCAATTCAGAGATAATACAGCAGCTGTTATACAGCCCACCAATAGTTTGTTTAGTTCAAATCCTGACTTCCAAAAATAATACACTCTTTTTTCCACTCAGTTTAATGAAAGAACTGAGGAGACCATCATAAAAGTCAGAATTTGTTCCACTTGAGTTTATTCTGAACTGTGTCTGGAGTATGCATTGCTAAAGAAGCATTCCATTGAGAGTGTATGGATGTTCAGAAGCTTCGGGAGAGTACTTCACAGTGTTTCTAGCAACACTGGCAGAAATCTCCAGAAATTCTGTGCTTTGAGACTGTAACACTGCCTACTGTGCCTTACTGGAACATCCTTACTTTTCCTTCCACATTTCAAATCTTACCTGTCTTTTTCTTACACCTTGCTATCCATTTCCATTGCAATTCCTCTGTTTAGAAGTGTGTTGTTTCTGCATTAAAACAGATTAGGCTATATGCACAAAATTACTTAACAGGTTCTTCAAGGTTTAAATTGGCACAGAATGAACCAGGAAGCTCTCAGACACATACTGGTAGGGAAGATCCATGCTACACAAGCCATGATCAGTCAGCACAAAGAACAGAAAAAAGGCCAGAGTATGAATAATTCTCAAAAGCTCTGCCCTAAATAATTGAAGAGGATTACAATATTTTTTTATACCAAAAGCAGTAAAGATACAATTTGTTCATACCTGTTACAGCCAGAAGGGCACCAAAGATTTTAATCAAAGCTAGAACAAAGGATATGCCAAAATATCCAGTCAGGGAGAAAAGGAATGCATAACCGTAAGTCTGAACTGGATGCTGCAACAGCAACAAAAAAAGCCTGTTAGGAAAATGTAACAAAAACCCTGAGGTATTGCAAAATGACATAAAACTGAAGACTTTAATCAACTGCTTGAGCAGTAATAAGCTGTTCAACAATGCATTCATGCAGAGATCCTTGTTTAGATTTAGTTAATTAATGGAAAAATAATAATGAAATTAGAAGCTCATAAATCTGGCCCTATGATTTTGTTTAGTTTTTTTTAAAACATTACCCTATCTTAGACATCAAAGACTGTAACAACTTTATGAATTTTACAAGTTAACCAGTTTACATGATGAAAATACAACTTTAGAGAATTGGTGAGATTTTCTAAACTGAACAGAGCAATGTTTTCCAATGAGATTCTTACTAGAAAAAAGGTAATCTTTAAACCTACCTTTGAGCAAAATGTTACTGCAGGGCTTAATCCACTAGTGCATGTTAATCCAAATAAAATATACACAAAACCTATTGAATAGGAATACAAAACCTGGAATAGTTTAAGAGAAAATAATTACCAGGTGATACCATGAAGAAGGACAAAATTATATGCTTTCAGATGCTTGGTCCTATTAATACGTTCAGCTGCTCAGAGCTGAATTTGCAATGTTTGAGGATATTTTTACTAGGATATCTAAAATAGCTGATGCACAGTGCAAAGTGAATAGTATGTTAGAGACATTCCTCCTACCCACAACTACATAAAAAAAGTTTTTTAAGCGAGTCAGTTAACAATACCCTGAGGTCAATGTTGACTGTGGTAAATCCTTCAAATTCATGAATTCACAGCTTAAATAGAACTTCACGCAACTGTATAATTTAATAGTTTGAATAATATGTTAAACGTATTTTGTTTTTTGCTACTTATCCTGCACAGTAAAGAATGACACTACATTAAATGTGGAAAGGGAAGCACATAAACACCATGAACTGTCATAAGTGTCACATAAGTGTCATTTGTGTCACTTCACATTCATGGTTATAGGATACAAGATTTTAAAATATGACCAGTTCTGGCCTAGTTCAGTACTCATAATAGACTACACTCAGCAAAAAGGCAAGCTATTAATTTTGTCTGTACCCTTACTTCATTCATACAACAACAAAAGAACCTTCATCCTATCCTTTCCGATCTGGAGGCAACAAATAGAAGCTGTAACTGCTCATCCTCCATGCAGTGGGAGGAATTCAGCTCTCTGGGCAACATTTAGTGGTTTTTTCTTATGGAAAATGGAGACAGCGAACAGAACTATTTCTACACATTACTAGAAGAACAGACTGATCTACTACACTTTCAAAACTCAGCATCAATTACAGGCCAACTTCTTTTGACACGTTTCATCAATTGTTTTCTTGTTATACTATCCCAATTATTTGCAAAAATGTATCTATCACCATTTGATAACAATGCCATGAGACAACAGAACACTTATCACTGCTCTACAATACAAGAGGATGAATATATATCTCAAGAGCAAACTGCTTTCAAACTCTTAAAATACAACGGCCTGATGTTCAGAGCTCTCATTTTACAGTATTGGCACATGCTAAAGTGTGTTCTAGTTCTTCATTTGCCTCTGCATCCAGCTTTTCTCCCAAACTACCCAAGGACCTCACTTTTCACAACTAGGAATGAGCACCACATTGCTAGTTCCTTGTTACACAGTGCAATACAAGTCACTTCCTTAGAATCACACACAAGGCAAAATCATGCATCATCTTCCAGAGCAGTGGTTGCTATTTCAGCTGCCAGACATCTTTTCTCTTCAGAATTGCTTAATCCAGGGCAAGTTCCAAATTCAGCAACAAAACAGAACCTGTGGATAACAAGTTCCTTTACTATTCCATTTATTTATTTCCAGATTATTGCCCATTAAACATCATCTCTGATTCAGAAGGCCTCTTAAATTTCTTACCCATAGTCTCAAGTCTAGAAAATCGATTTCTGAAATTCTGCTTGTACTTCTGCACTGAATTCTCTGAACAAAATCCTGGAGTGTAATCTCTGCTCCTCAAGAAATAACCATTATGTCCTTAACCACTACACTGATTCTCTACAAGTAGTATGATTATACAATACAAAGATCAACTTTTGTCAGGCTAATGCAGAATGAAACGCAAAGCTCTGGAGATAACGGGAGCTTCACAGGTAAATCAGTTAACAACTGCCAGATGACAGTTGGCAAGATGCAAAGTGGGCAAGAAAACAGATAGTACTTTGTCCTGGATTTCAGAGATTATAGCTAGAGAAGGCTGCACTGGGTCAGGTGAGGTCCATGTATCTAAAATCTCTACCTCCAGCAGCAGTCAGCAATGACTACTAAAACAAAGTACAAAAATAAAAACAAGAGTACAGTGAACTTTTCAGGTATATTCTTCCACTTTCCAGACACTTGCAGCTCAAAATTCTTGAGCCAACCTAAATCAATTTCAGCCTTAAAAGAAGCTTCCTTCTAACTTTTTCTCCATTTATGAAGCTATTCTCATAAATGAGAAACCAGATTTTCTAGTTAAATGTCAAATACATGCCAAATATGCAAATTAAATTTCAATTATCCTTTTTTTTTTCTTATGGCATAATGAAATAATGCGTTATAATAGATGATTTTCTTGTATTTACTCAAGTTTAGAGAAAAATCTAACAAGTTTTGTCTTCAAACAAACAAACACAATCAATCAAACACAAGTTTTGTCTAAAAAGGAAAAAAAGTCAGACCATATGAACTGATAATCTGTGTTCCAAAAAAGTATATTTAAAATGTAATATTATGTATTTCACTGAATCAGGAACACACATATTGACCCATTCTGTAAAACAGATTTTTACTGATTTCAAAAGCTTCAAAAAAGGCTGCCTCTCAACTGCTAGCACAGTCTAGAACTGGAAGTCTAGCAAGTAAGAAAAGCAACATGCTCATCTATACATGAAGAACAGTATATATTATTCAGAGATTCAGTGCATGATCATACAGAAAACACTCTGTTGATTTCAGTCCTGCAGGGCAGATAAATTTTTGCTAGAAATGAGTGTTTCTGTAGCTGCAATATATATTTGAAGTTGCACACAGAAAGCAGCACCCCTGGAAGGTTAAAAAACAAAACAAAAAACCTGCAAGAGCCCCCCAGAAAGCACACAGAAACCACCAATAACAGTACTGTCCTGGTTTGAGCCAGGATGAAGCCAATTTTCCTTTTACTGATTTTTTTTTTCCCCTCAGTAAGCTCTCTTTTAACTAGCAACAATTGTTCCAGCTAGTGGACTGATAAAGCTGGAATGTTTATGTTACTGCTGAGACTCCAGTCTGCTGCTACAGAGGCTACCGGGGCAGGGGAGTCGTATCTGCAACCCCCCGTAGTGGGCTGGGCTAGATGGACAGCAAAACTGGTCAGAGATATTCCATTCCATATATCTATGTAAGCTCAGTGTAAGGTCAGAGATCACAGAAGACAACTTCCTTCCTGCTTCTTCTTCCCTTCTCTTCCATCAATGGCCAGTGTCCGGGAAGGAGTCCATCCATCCATCACCATCAACCCCAGGCTCGTGCACCTCTAACCTCACAACTCTCCCCTCAGCCCCTGTCTGCTCTGCCGCTCTCTCCAGCAGCGCTCCGGGACTTTTCAGGACTGCTCCCAGCTCAGGAGAGTGCCGTGGGAATTGCTGGGGGTGGGGGAGGCAATAGGGTTTTGCACATTCCTGAACACACTTGTATATAATTGTACACATTTTCTTTTGTCATTAGTGTTTAATTAAAGCTGTCTAGTTTAGTTTTCAATCCAGAAAAGTCTTTCTCTCTCTCCATAATTTTCTCTCCTTCCCTACCTGGGGAGGGAGGGGGGGTATCAAGAGCATTGTCTTCTCTGGTTTAGTTGCTGATCCTGAGTCAAACCGTGACAAGTACACCAAGAGCTCTTCTTTATATATGCAAGAGAAAAGCAGGATAAATTTCATGTTTTGTCATTGTATGCCTTGTCTATGATAGAACATGTCATTTTAAAATTGCAAATCTGGTATTTACCATTTCTGAATTAGAACCATTGTGCAACTTCATAGCTTTTTCCTGTACATTTCCTATAACTGCATCTGCGCAGAGGGCAAGGGATATTAGGACCACACCTAATGTAAGAAACAAACAAACAAAAACCTGTTCAGAATACTTAGCAGCAAAGCACAGTAGTGACAAAACCCACTCTGTACTTATCCTGAAAAAAAAAAATAATCTCAGGAATTGAAAAATAATAATAAACCCCCCTCTACATCATATTCTAAATGTCAGCAAAACTATTGTGTTATACTAGTATAAAGCAGTGCCCACCTCTACTCCCTACACCAGTTGACAGCTGAGCACTGTGTACCTCTAAGCTTGATAGGAACACCTGGACATTGCTATAAAGAAGTCAGCTGTAGTTTTTGTAGTAACAAGAGTGAGTGTCATTTGCATTTATTCAGATATTTTTAATGAAAATAAATAACCAGAGAACATACCCTTTTCAGTAGTTAATTCTAGATTATTGTTTCCCAACAAAGGCAAATAGAAATATTAGATGTAATGGTAAAACAAATTGAAGAGGATTCACAATGGAGATCTTCCACTACTGAAATATCGATTTAAAAAAACTACTCTACAGGTACAAACCCCATGGTTTTAGATTACCATACTTGTTCACAATACAGCCACTACACAGTCAATAATGTAACCAGCTTTCCGATAACAAAAAATAAGAACTCTTTATCCAAGCCAGCCACAATTCATTTCCCAACCTTCAAACTTCAATTCTTTCATGACTGTAGCAACTGTTATATTTAATGATGCACACAGGTTGATATACCATTTTTCCCAAGTGTATACACATTATACATGTACCTACACATTACAGAAGGTATCAGCTATCAAGATCGTATTTATTTTTTGCTCTAGTCTTGGTTCCTTAAAACACTGTGTCAGGGAGGAATGAGGAGTGGAACACTAGAAACAAGCAGTGTTATATTTTCTTAATATTACGCTCTTACTGTCAAGAGGTCTCAAAACAGGCATTCTGATGGACCAAATGGAGTATAAGCTCTTGACAGAGAAAAAAATACCCTAGCTTCTAGAATTTTCAGAATGGAAAAGTTTAGGACCAAAATAGTTTAAGGTGGCATCTCCTTGGCAGAATTCTGGATATTTGTGAACTTCCAAACCAGTGTTTTTACTTTGGGAAGTGAGACCAGTAACGTTAACTAGTATCTAAAATATGAGTAAAATGGTTGCAAGAACCGGTCCTAAATTAGTTCTGAATGAAGTTAAACCTGAAGAAATTTGACTGAACACTACATTACATTGTATTTTATACTATTAACATGATGCTTGAAGTCTTTAAAATATTAACACTGCTTATACATTTATAAGCTATTGAATATTTACGTAAGTTCCTCAACAATGCATTTTCACAGTTGCAACCCCCACCACACCAGTGTTTTAGACTGGTCAGTAGTTTGGAGTTTACCCATTAAGACCACTTTAAACCTCCACATTTTAGAAGCCTTCCACATATAATATTAGAAGACACAGTAGAAGCAGCTAACCAATCAATACCATCTTAAGAAGAGTGAAGCTAAGGACAAAACAACCCAGTCTGCAAAGGACTAAACTGCACCTGTACAGTCTAGGGTGGAGGAATTTGCATGCAATTGACATTTTTACTGTCTTCGCTGAAAACAGTTTGTTTCCACTTACACCTCTAATGCCAGAAAAACGCAAGTTCCCATAGCACCAATGTTTCAAGACTGTTTCCTTCTGCACACCCTTTTCTTCTGGTTTCTCTTTTGGAAGTGCTGTATTTATTATTCATATATATTATTCACTGCTACTTGGGATATCTACCACTATCTCTCCAATTTGATAATGCTTTGAGATCTCAGCGCCAAATATATCTCTTCCTTAGTTACAAATATGTACCTGTTCTGGCAGAAGTGTTTCTGTTTTCTTGGCTGACCTCTTTCATGTGTAAACAAAATCTGTGTAGATTCCTTTTTTGGCTCAGCAATATTGAGATTAGATTTAGCAAGGGGGGGAAGGGGGAAGAAAAAAAAAAAGGACTTGTGAAATTGTTCATCCAGGTATTATTTATTATGTCTGCTTATGCTCCATTTTAAGTATTTGCATCAGACAACTAAGATTATGTTTTTTGTTTAACTTCACAGCATAGTTTTACTCTCTTAGAACAGTGAAATGTAAACAACTTTGTTCTTAAAAAGTTTGTAGAAGGTCTATGAAATCATACTAGTTTGCATGGCAACAGTTCTACGTAAATGTGAATAAATCACTGGAATGAACTCCGAAATTAACTGGGCAGTAAGTTGGCAGGAATATAAAATTGCAACTTTAGAGAACACCAATTCTGAAGTATAACATTTGCTGCTTCTATTTTTGAAAGTTTTAATATCCTTAAATATTTTCTTTCTTTGAAGACACCCTACGAGGACAAAAAATTAAATTCTGCTTTTCTACTTTCAGTTCTTATTCTGTTATTTACGTCTAGAAAAGTGTAATTTCTCAAAAGAATATGCCATTTTGCAGAGTGAGCAAAGATTTTAATAATTCTTACCACTGCTTTTACACTTCAGCAGCTATGTATTTCTGAAATACCAAAAAAATCAGTATGTTTCTTGAAGGAAGGGACCATCTATCTCCATAATTCATCCAAGAAAACGAAAAATGTCACCATTCCCATTATGAAAAGTTTCTTCTGGTTAAATTAAGTGACATGGGAATAAAAGAAAACAGCTAAGAGTAAATAAAGAAATGCAGAAAGAACCTTCTCAGAAGATGAGCGGAAGAATTTTCAATCACCTTCCTAAAGGGGAGATCCAGACTTTTGAATTTTAGTTCTATATTCTATTTTCACAAAACTAACTTCCTCCAAATGGTAGTGCTCTAAATAAGCTTCACTATATACAGACTTCTTTGAAGCACTAAAAAAGAAATTAAGAAAGAAAGACAACCCTGTTTATAACATTTTTTATCTTGTGTTTTGCAGATCTTTTGAAGGCATCATGACTTTGCTACCTTTGCTGCACTTTACTCTATCCCTGTTGAGTTGAAGAATCAGCTTTCCAAATCCCTTCAAAATAAAGTCTTAGCAGATATTTAAAACAATTCAAATTTTACAAGAGGAATATATAAACATGTGAATGCACTTAGAGGCTATAGTGAAAAGCAGCTGTCATGTAACATGTATCTATAAATCAGAAACAATTGAATATAATTACATGCATACCAATGTCATGCTGTACTCAAAATGTATTTTTTTCCAAATAGCCACCCAGTTACACCACACATAAACACATTAAATTCACAGCAGGTTATGTACTTCAGATTTTTGTGATTTCTTCCTCTACCAGTTTTACATTAAAAGGCATTATAATTAATTTATGAGCAAAGCCAAAGATACATACAGCTTAGAGAACATCACAAATTGACCATTACCAACACTAGATGAAATACTTTGTGAGGACAAAATACATCTTCCTCAAACTCAATAATTCATTATTATTTTTAAGAACCAAACTTCTAAATCAGTGCCTCCACTATTAAGAAATAAAGGTTTCACACTGAATGTCTGTCTTAACAGTTGTAACTCATCTCGGAATTTCAAAAGAATACACTAAAAGTTGAATATTCATTTTTTTCAAGGTTCAACATTAATCCAAGCACTGGCCAAGTAAATAACATGGATTTTATGAATAAGCAATTCTCCCCTGTCATTTGAGAAAGAAATTCAACTAAGTTTTTAAACCCAAGCAGGTTAAAATCTTTACTTTTGATTTTACACAGTATAGAAAAGTTAGAATGGGGGCACTCCAACTAAGAACTACAGCAAATCTCAGTGAGACCAATTAATGTAAAGTAAATGGTTCTGTAATACTCAGAATAAGGGCCTCTTCTGCCACACATATAATTCTTCTAGTGCAAAGCTACAATGAAACCCTGCATGTTCCGAAGGATACCTGAGGGCACTCCACCAAGAACTCTCAGAATTTCTATGGAATGCTCATTCTAGGAAAAAACAAGCATTTTTCAAAACTCTAAAATATATCTTTACCTGTCAAGTTGAAGTTTGGTGCAACTGTGCTGTCAGCTAAAGTAAACCATATTAATCCAAGGCTCATACAAAGGGCAGCAGACACATCTGCAATATTATAACGTTTTCCTACAAAAGCAACACAAACATGAATGGGCTCGTTAACGCTCTCAGGATCTCAAGTTTATCTGCTTTAGTGGGCTAGAAGGCAAAGCAAAAACTGTTCCAATGTCATTCTTTTACTTAAGCTGAAGACTTCATGCTCTGACCTCTCATAACTGGAATTAGTTTCTTCTACAAGAGCAGTTCCTAAAACGAAGGATGATCTTAACAGGTAATATCTGATTATTGGGGTCAGTTTTCGTTTTACTCCTAATGACATAAAGCACATGAAGCACCACCTCAGCAACTTCAGGATAGCTTTTCTTATGATTTTTCCCTTATGGAAGACATGAGAGAAGTCATTCCCAAACAATAAAAAATAATTTGGGTACTTTTAAAACCCTACATTATCTTTTAGTTTGGGAGAGAGAGGATGTGGAGGGGGAGTGGAGAAAGAAAGAGAGTAAGGAAATTAAAAGGCAGGAGTTAGTATATCTTGTTTAGAATAAAATATTCCTTTCCCAGAAGCTGTCCTTTCAATATAAGCTTCCAAAGGAACTTTTTCAATCAGAAAATGTGACCTGATCAAAAAAAAAAACAAACACAACTAATAAAAAAATAAAATCATAGCTTCTAAGAATAAAATACTACTACAGTACAATATGAAGTTTCACAAAGCTTTAAGGGAACACCAGTCTCTCTGCAATAAAATGATTAAAAACTACTCCTGGTAAAAGGTTATCACTGTGCATGCATGTGCATATGTAAACTTGTAACCTACTCTCTTCCTATTGCAACTAAAAGACCGGAATTAACTACACAAACATAAATATATCATTCTGGATTCTGTTCCATAACACTTGACCATGCAGAATTTTACTGACTTAATGAATCCTTGCACATTGAACAAATACACCGAAGTCTTCTAAATCCAGCAATAACGAAGTATGTTTATTCATATAACTATGGTCTTTATCTGTTGTTCTCCACAATCCCTTTTTCTGTTCTTGGAATACAAACTATGACTTTAGAACTAGCCAAAGAAATGTAAAGTCAGGTGCATTTCTGATTAAACATATTTTTAAAATGTAGGAATTTTAATTAGGAATTTAGGAATCAAGCTTTTCAAACAAGAAGAGTAAGGGATTTCCTCACACATCATGGCTGGAATTTTTTTTCCATTTCAGTACGGAAAATGTTTCATTTATGAACTGATTTGGTTTAGAAAACAAAGTTACATCACTTACAATTTAAGAAAGCCTGCATAAAAATGAAGTTTTGCAAGTGAGCTGTACAACTTTTTCACCACATTTTCTGTTCATCTAATTGTATTTACTCTCTATCCAAGAACCTCAGTGGAATGTAACAATGTACAGGTTTCCATACATGACTGCCTCCCAAAGAAACAACAACAAAAAAATTCTTATAGCAAGACTAACACTTACCTTGTATAAAAACCCCGCCTATCATAACTGGAATCAGCTTGCAGCACTTGAAGATGACTTGAGTAGGGTAATTCAGATATCCTAAAGAAGTATTTGACAAACCCATAGTTCCCACCGTTAAAAATGCGATTATCATGTAGGTTTTGCCAGGAATTCTACAAAATATAAACATATGCATCTTGGTATTACAGGCTCATCTAGAGACAATTTAGCTTGGAAAATTCAGATAAAAGAATATGTTTACAATACAATTTGACCACCTTTCTCACTGAATTCCATTCCAGAATAGACATTTAAAAATGCACATAGATTGCTGGTTTCAAAATTAATATCTTTCAATTACTGCTAATAAACAGCATTCAAATAAAAGACAATAAAAACTTCATGGCTCATGAAACTTTCAAGCAGTAATTCTTTAACCTCCTTCTGAGAAGGTGTAATATTTACAAAAGAATCAAGGCAAAGGTTTCAGGCTACTTGTCAAAGGAAACACAGAAGGTTGGTATATCAAGACATGCTGAATCTTTAGTTCTGTCAAGGTCATTCTGTCAATTTTTTGTGAAGTTTTCACATGCACATTGACATTTTTAGAATGAAAACAGCTGAAAAATGTACCATTGTTTTATAAAACACAACAGAAGTATGAGAGAAGTGATTCAGTGTCACGAACAGAGGAGCTGGTTGAACATTTTCAGATGTATTGTTTGAAATGTAATGAAATCATCACCTGACAAGAGATGATCCAACAGTAATTTTTAGCAATCAGTGCACTCACTTTGTGAACTGATATTTTACAGTTAATTTACAGTTATTGTTGTGCATATGTTCAGCTATTTTTTATGCATACTCAGAGCACATGAAACAATGAGGTGTCTTGCTGTAACCCTGTTTTATCCTTAACTCATTCTGTGATGTACGCATACTCTGAGGCATGCAATAAAAAATTTTAAGGAACAGAGAATTCAGTATAAAAAATAGGAAATAGATTTTTTAATGTCATCAAGAAGATGACTATGTTATAGAAAATGAAATGTAAAATATATTTAAGATCTACATTTCCAACATAACTTATTTACAGGGTCATGCTCTGTAAACATTATCATCAACTATATGGCAATCAAAACTTAAATACTAGTTACAGAACACCCAAAAGGTAACTACACAATATTATCCAATGCATCTCAAAAAGTCAGATAACTTGAAATACAAGCTATCAGTGTTTGAAATAAAAATAATTATTTATCAAAGTTACTTTCTTTGGCTAGAAAAGAATTCTATTACATAAAATCACTATATGCAAAATCAGCCAGTGTTGACTAAGGTAAGAAAAACTAGTTAAGCTCAACCAGGATATAATGCTTTAAGGGAATTTTAAAATTCAGGTACACCATGACAACCTCTATTTAATCTTCCAGAGGGCCTCAATATAGTTTGCAGAGGCTGCAGTTGAGAGGAAAGCCATAGAATGGCTACACTGAGTCAGATCCAACTATCCCCATGTATATAGGACTCAAGACAGAAGAATCTCCATGCTGAAAACACAGACTAATTTCATGGCAGGGTGTTACGAGTGCCATCTTAAATGAAGAATACAAAACCTGAGTGCATCCTCTGAAGCAAATCTACACAGCCACATGGCAAACTGAGAGCAGCCTTGTGACACTCTCCAAGATGCACAACATGTCAGAGGAAGCTCTTGGTGAGGAGGTCCCAAGGTTTGAGGAAAAGGTATTCAGTGAATGATGGCTTCAAGTGCTGTGAAGTGCAGCAGCCCTATTCTAGACATGATAATCTCAAGCAACACATATATGAGTCAGTCTGTATCAGCTGCCTTAAGGATAGGATATGCTCTGCCAGTGGCACAAAGTGACAGCAGAGTCAACAAGATAGACTTATAGGTCTGAAATCTAAGTGGGGGCTCATCAAACATTTTCTAACATCATGCTGTAAATTCCCATTATTTTAACTACAGAACTACTACCAATGCCTCACAGTATTTACATTCAAACAAAAGAAGTTAAAGTCACCATAAATATCAAATGCTTCCAATTTGATGAACAGTGGGTAAAATGCTTCGAAAAACATACCTTCTCCTTTTGTCCTGAATCAACTGCAATTCTATTAGTCCAAAAATCGAATAAAATCCAAATTGCACTAAAGTGAGGTACCAACCAAAAGGTTTAAAACCTTCCACTGAAAAAATCAATTCCTATAAAAACAAAAAAACCCACGAAGGTCACATACATACACCAAAATATTAAATCAAAACCAATTTGACAGATTTTTTTTTCTTCACTTACTTGCAAATCTAGCCTTTGCAGCTGCTGGTTATTAACTAGAATTTACCTGCCACATGCAACTTGCAAAGTATTAAAAAGACAATTTAGATTCTCCAAAATGCAATGAGAAAATTTACTGCTGGTGTAAATCCACTGAAATTAATGGATCAGGGGAATACATTTGATCCATTAGTACTAATCTGAAATTACAGATGGTTTCCTGTTTGCTTTTCACTTGGTTTTCAGTTCATTTACTTCAGCAGACTGGTTTTATCCAGAATTAATAAATGGCACACAATAAATTAACTACAAACTTTCTCTTTACTGGTAATTTTAATCTCTTAGGAATGTACACCTAATATTTTGAGTGCCTGTATTAAATAGCACTCATAAGCTTAGAAATTTGCAAGCTGTAGGAATATTTAAAACCAGAGCAATTTGTTACAGAAATGTATATGCACTGCATAAAGAATTATGTAAATGAGTCAGTTTTAGAAACAGAAGGATACCTATAATTTTCCTTTTCAGATTTTGCATTCTATTACCAAGAACTTTACCTAACGTTTTGGAAGTACCTTTATTTTAACAAACTTCCCAGCCATTTATGAAAATTGCATTGGAAACATGGGGATTGTCAACTTTTTAAATCACTGCTTTATTGAGAAGACTCAACTTAAAAGAAATTAAATAAAGGCGCAAAAGTGTAGCTGCTCAAGAAAAAAAAAAGAAAAAAGGTTAACAGGAAGAGAAATGTTTAACTAAAACAGTGTAAACATTATGCTTCTGCTTAACAAACAACCGCAGTACATGTTTCAGCTCCGTCCTGAAGGGACAGCAGAGAGAACGGACTACTAATGCTGTACAGCACTCAGGGAACTCAAAGAGATCTAAAGTTCAATCAAGTTTGTATGGTTCTACAATCTGTTTGTTTTCAGAAGACTATGAAATAACATTTTAAAAATAGGCATTCCATACAATACTGAAAGGTGTATTTTGCATATAGAAGATCGAATTATGAAAGCTGAACTGAATCAAAACTTGCAGGCATGTGAACTATAATGGAACCTTACATTAATACAATTACTTCTCTATAATTCTGAAAGTATGAGTTTGCAATCAATATCCATTTTAAATGTCTATACATATTAAAATACATACTATATTATTATGCTATTGAAATAAAAGGGCTAGAAGCAATTGACCTAACATACGGGTTCATAGCATTTACCTGTAAATATCCATAGATTAGATAAAACATAAAAACTCCAGAAACACAGATGAAAAACTGAGTAGGTTTGTTAAACTTGCTGAGATTCATGCCAAGAACTACAACATCATCTACTGATTTGATATGAGGAGACATAGTTTGAGATTTGGAAGGTACACTGATGGAAATGTATTTTCTGGATGAAGTGAATTTCAGATCCATGATTCCTAGTTTGCTGCATTCGGTGTTATCTTCTCTCTGCTCTTCTGAGTGTCCTCTGTCTGAAAGCTGAAAGAAATGCTAAAGTGAGAACAAAGGTAACATACAGCCTGCCAACAGTAACAGTAAACAAATGTGATATTTATATGGAAAATATAAAGCTTTAAAAGTTTTGTTGTATTGCTTTATTCATAGATTTTCTTTAACTTTTCTGATGTTCCAAGTTTACATAAGTTAATATCAGAAATCAACGACGCTTTATCAAAGCACTTTTGCTTCATGTGCAAAGTCGCATTCCTACAGTCTAAAAGAAACAAAGAAATAAACCCCAAAACAACAGCAACTGAAAACCAGCTTCAGTTTCACAATAGCTCAAACTAGTTCTTTTATGCCAATACTCACAAGAGTGACTGTCTGGGAGAGAAGTGATCCCCATGATCAAATCACAATGAAAGAACTGGTATTGAAGCACTGTGGTTCCATCTACTTTACTTCATTTTCACAGTGAAATATACCAGACTAGTCCACTACATGGGAAGCCCTGCTAAAGCCACAGATTTAAGCCTATGATTGGTTACAAGCGTTGAACTGGAAGAGGCTAACCCCTCATTCTCACATTCATTCACTATTTCTCACACACTTCTGAGGAAAAGAACATGAAGACAGAAACAAGAAGATTAAGAACACCGTCTCAGAAATTAGATTGGTTATCTGATGAGGCCTATGGTATGGTAAACCTTTGAATATTAACCACATGCAGCCATCTCCACATGTAATAGAAAACAAAATTGGATAACTGAAGCCTGGAGAAGGAATTTAGCAGCTTAATAGACTGACAGGCAAATAATTCTTTTCTCCAGCTCAGCAGAGAGTATGATGTTTGAGGCTTTTTTTTTTTTTTTTTCTTTTCAGCCTCGAGATCAACACACTGGTCAGTCAGTTGTCCCAAGATTTTGAAGTGTAGGTCAGCATGTAGTTCAGCAAGCAGACAGTAATTCAACTCTGTTTGTCTCAACTATTTAGTGGTTTGTCTTCCCCAGCTCAAAAATACATCTCCTCGTCACATGCATATAACAAACGCTTTTCCCACTGGTTTTAAATGGAAAATGAGCTAGGATATAAAAGCTAGATCATGCAATAAATGCAGTAAATGTTACCTGTATGGACATTGGTAATTTATTGCATGATGTAAGAAATTACAAGTTTAGCTGAAAAATTAAGGATTAGTATAAAACTTGCAATGTGGTTATGCTTCATTTTTTGATACAATCTGCTCTTAGGTTTGAACAAGATTCCTATTGAAGTTCTGAAAGAATAGCTTGGGGACTGCAATAGGGGTTTAGAGACTAAAATAACTATTTGTGTTTAAATTCAGAGTTCTTCAGTTGAAAACCGAAAGCAAGAGGCAAAGTTTACCCTTGTGGATTGGTACTTAATCCCAAAATGAGGTGGTCATGAAAAATGGAAAAAGTTTATGTAGACTCTTCAGTAAAACCAGGAAAGTACCAATGTCCTGCAAAAAGACACTAGTGAGCCTTCACATACCCTATCATACAGAGTTCTGATGACCCTCAAAGACAGATCTGAAGAACAGCTGCAAAAGAGGTTGTCAGGATGGAGGAACAGATTGCCCATTTCATGATCTGAAAGAAGATGAAAGCCTCACTTGCCTAGCCAAGCAAAACCCTGATTAAAAGAAAATTGACCTGGTTTCAAGAGAAGTATCACAGCAACTGCCACTAAGGAGGAGAAGTAACTCTAAGGACAATAGCATGATAGCAAATGGGCATGAAGCGGTCATGAACAAACTTTACTAGAAACTATCTTTTCTTCCCTAGACTTTCTATAGCCTAGAGCAGCCTAAAAATGACAGAAGGAACAAGTGAACTATTTTTAAGGTGAAGTTTATGAAAGCGATTATGTTAAGATGGGATGTGATGACTGAGCAGTCCCCCCTAATCCTGTGTTTACAGCATTCCACCATTAAGGAAAGCAGAGTAAAGGTGCCTGTAGAAGATACTTGGTGATCTTTACTTGGTCCCAAACCAGGATACAAATTACTGCTCTCCCTAGAAGAACTGCACACAAAGTTAGAATCACAGAATCGTTACAGTTGGAAAAGAACTCTCAGATCACTAAGTCCAACTGTCCACTCCTGGGGAAAAAACAACAACAAAAAACAAACCACAAAACCACAACTGCACACCCCACAAAACCACCACCAACACACCACCCCAAAAAACCACCATGCCCACTACAGCATGCCCTTAAGTGCCACGTCTACATGTTTCCTGAACACCTCCAGGGATGGTGACTCCGCCATCTCTCTGAGCAGCCTGTTCCAGTGTCTGACTACTCTTGGTATAGAAATACTTCCTAATATCTAGTCTAAACCTTCCCTGCTGCAATTTCAAGCCATTTCCTCAATTTCAGGACTCCCAAGTTCAAGTCCAAGGGGCAAATCACCATGAAGGGAAGACTTTGTATTTAGAAATCTATCCATTGCTGACATCTTAGCTGAACTTGTATTTTCACTGGTGCCTGTTCAGATCTTTCCTGTCAAGTGTACACTTACTCTTCTTGATAGGTACCCAGCATTTGTTAATGTCACACTTTCTCAGCAGGAACAAGAGCTGCAGAAGTAATCTGAGCCTCCTTTTTCACCTAAGCTGAAACACAAAGAATGACATATGCCCAGCAGAAGACACAGCCATGTACTGTCACGTGTGCTTCAAGAGCACCAAAATGCAGTGAATTGTACAATGCAGAGTTTTCTACTTATATTTTCCACTCTGGCCACTAATTCAGGTATTATTTGTGTTATACCTGTGTTTGGATCAGAATAAGTAGAAGTAAAGGAAAAAAGAGACAGTAACAAGTGTATTTAGTTATTGGGTCTGTCTGGGATGGAGTTAATTTTCCTCATAGTAGTTTGTATGATGCTGTGCTTTAGATTTGTGACCAAAACTATACTGATAACACACAAATGTTTTAGTTATTGCTGTGCAGAGCTGGCACAGCATCAAGGCCTTTTCTATTTCTCCCTCTGCTCCCCCTCAGTGAACAGACTGGGGTGTGTGCAAGATGGTGGGAGGGGGCACAACCAGACATATGACCCAAACTAATGAGAGATATTCCATGCTATAAAACATCATGCTAAGCAATAAGAAGTGAGAGGAGGGGGTTTAGGGAGGATAGCCCTCTTTTGCTCAGGAACTGGCTGGGCAGCTATTTGTGGGAGGAGCAATTGCCTTTACATCATCTTTTTTTCTGTATCTCTTTTTTCCACTTTTCCTCCACTTCTCATACAACTTTTACCTCAAGCCGTAAGTTTTCTCGCTTTTGCTTTTCCTTTCCTTTTCCCCAGCCCTCAGGGAACTGAGGGAAAAAGCAAGCAAGTAGCTGTGTAGTGCTTAGCTGCCTACTGGCATTAAACCACATCACAATTAACACATTTTTTCCAATCTTCAACTATTTATACTCTAAATATTTCCTCAGGAACATCATCAGTTTTTACAATCTGTCCATTTAATTTCTTGCAGATTACTGAGTCTACCACTAAAGCAGTAAGAAACAACACAGTCTAGTCATGCCCAAGGCCATCCATAAGATGATGCACAGTAATTGTTTTCTCTCTATTATGTTCTAAAGGGAACAAAAAATTACCATGTTCAAGAAATGCTTCAAGTAAGTGTGCATATCCATTTGAAACACTCTTCACCAAGTAATTTCATTACCAAGAGTGACAGAGCTCTTCTGAAGCCCACTGTGCATTCTCAAATTGTTATTTTGCTAAAATATCAAAAATGCTGTTCATCCTCCTCTCACCCAAATCCCTCAAGCAACTGATTCACTTTTTGAACAAACATGTAGGAAAACTCTGTTTTATTAAGAGTCAAGTGGCATATGAGCTGTCCTCTCAAGTGTAAAGTAGCATATTCTGCTCAGTTTTCTTTTTCTCCTGTGTATACAAATGTAAGCAATACATTCTTTAGCTCAAAGACTTTTTTCTCCTTCCCTTTTGCAAAAAAAAAAAAAAGCCCCATGCCATGCAAGACTTTAGCCTAGCAGACAAGTAAAATGCAGTGATTATTACACACTCAAAAATAAATAAGCAAATGAACAAGTAACTAGAAAAGCAAAATTTCTTTGGTCTTCAAAAATAAAAAGTTAATGACTTGTACCAAGTCTGGAAAAAACATTACAAGGAGCTGGGGCTTTTTAGTTTAATCCTGTGGAACCTCCATTAAAAATGTCATTTTGGCAGAAAGCGAGGTCTCAGTATTCCCAGAAAAATCACTAGCAAGAGCCATTCCACGCTGGCCCTGGCCAAGATCCATTTCCTTTAGAACCAATTCCATAACTTCTTGGTGGCAGGACAGCAGCTGGCCCCATAACGGGGATACTCTGGGCTACAGGGACGCAAAGATACATCTGTCGAAAACCCGAGCAGATCCTTTGCTTCGTGGTACCTGGCTCCTGCCCGAGGAGCGAAAAAGGGAAGGGGGACAGGGACCAGCACGATCCTTGGAGCTTCCTTCCTGCCCACTCGCCTGCGCCCAGCTCTCTGCCAGTCGAGCCGCCGGGGCCTGGCCCATGCCACGCCCTGAGGCTAGGACAGACGTGGCTCTGCCCGAGCACCTGCCAGCTGCCTCGGGCAGGGCTGCGACCGAGCCTCCTAAGCATCAACAGGCCGCCGTTCCTAGCCCCTCCTCCAGGGGAAGGGAACGTCACGCTGCTCACGAGCACCGAGGGCTCACCGCCACGGGACACCGCCTCCTCCGGACAACCAAAACCCTTCTGTCAGCCAGAACCAGAACCCTCCTGCCCCTGCTCCTCCTCCTGCCCCGGCCCGGCCCCCCCGCGCTCCTCACCGTCGCGTCCATGGCCCCCAGTGGCCGGGTGACACTCCCCAGGAAGCGACCCCGCCTCCTCCCCACTCGGCCCCGGTGCGTGGGGGCCGGGCGGCCCCGCCCCGTACCTGTGTGGCGGCAGAGGAGGGGCGCCGCGGCAGCGGCCAAGCGACGTCCTCCTCCGCCAACCGCCGCTCCGCCCGTCCCGCTCGCTTGCTCCCTCCGAGCCGAGCGTACCGCCGGAAGTGGCGGCAGGGATGCTCGGGCCCAGCGCGAGCATCGAGCGCATCGAGAGCGTGCCGCTCGCTCGGCCTTCCGCTACTCGGCCTGAGATGGGTGGTGCAGCCCTGCAGCGCCCGCCTCACCCCCGCTGGGGGCGGGGCCTCTCATTAAGAATCGCCCAGCGCGGTGGCCGCGGCGTTTGGAGTGGGGGGGTGGGGCTGCTCGCGCTCCGTAGTCGCACCTGGGGGTTTCGTAGGGGTCCCTTGAGGCGGGTGGTGCGCAGGGGATAAAACCACTAGGCGCTCTGCCAGGCTGGGACGCAACCGGGGTGCCGGTCTTCCAGTGCGGGGAAGGCAGGAGGGCTCCTCCGTTCTGGGTGCGCTGCGGAGGGGCTCCTCGCCTGCTTGCTACCTCTGTAGAGGAGATGGGGAGCGGTCATCTGGCGAGGGTGGGAGGGGGGCTCCTCAGGCCGCCCGCCAACGGCCGCGGGCAGGTGTGTCCTTCCAGCCCCTGTGTGGGCAGCCGGGGTTTAGCCAGGCCCTGCCTCAGGTCGGCAGCGAGCGGGACAGCCTGAGCGCTCTGGGAAAACCCCTGGAGAACGCGAGTGTGTTTCACGTGGTGGTTAAATCGAAAGAGTTTGGAATCCGAGCCAGGAAGTTTTGTTCCAAGGTTTGGCTCATGCTCTGCTATTCTAATGGGAGGGGTAAATCACCCACGTGAAGCTGCTGCCTTCATTAACATCACAAAAATGTGTTTTGTTCTACGGAGCGGCTTTTCTTGTGATCTTACCACGTGAGGCTGCAGGAAGAAAATAATAAAAATAGTAGTGACAAGCGAAAATGTAAATGAGAGCAATAACAGCGAAATGCAGAGAGAACGTAACGGCCAAAAGAAGCAGGTAAAAAGCTTAGAAGAAAGGCAGCTGGAGGCATTTTTGCAAAAATGGTAGATGTAACTTGAAAATACATAAAATCTAGTTGTTAGTAATATTAACCTATAAAATGGGAATATTGTGGTTCTAGCAACTGCAGAAGTATTTAACATTATAGATAAATGTATATCTCTTGTCCTGTAGTGTTTGGGAAATTTGAGGTTTTATTTTTGCAGTATTTTAAAAGTTTTCTTTTACCTTTTCCAATGCTACTGTAGTAAATCAGTATGTATTATGGATAGTAGCAACAAGTGCACCACCATTTTAAAATAATATTTTTAAGAAAATTAAATTACAGACACACAAGATATGAGCTTGAGGTTGACTTTAAAAAAAAAACAAACAAACACAAAGTAACAAACCTTGAGAGGTTCCAGTGTTTGTTTGGGTTTGCTATATCTGCTATGAGGCATTTCACATCTAGCAAACAATCGGGCTTTTCCAGCGGTAGGGGTAGTGCTTTTCACTTGTTTCCATCAAAGCAGTAACAACGCCAACAACTCAAATAAATAAATCCAAGCTTTCACTTGGCCAGCTGGGATCTTCTAGCTTCCTATAAGCAATTCTCTAGTATGTAATCTGTAAAGACCTTTACAATTACAGATTTAAGTGGAGTGATTACTTGTCTTCAATGTTATTTTTTTTTCCAGCTACTGTTAGGTAGATAGTAGGTATCCAAAAGGTGAGTGCAAAGCTCTCAACTTTGTCAAGTTTGAAGGCAAGTTAAAAAACAGGAAGCAAGATTTGGAGTAGCATGTGGCTGAATGACTCTGGAAGCGGGCAGATAGGAGGGAAAATTAAACCATACAACAGAACGGGATTGACTAAGTAACCTGTAACTGGAATGAGGAACCTGAGGGTATGAGGATCTTAACTAGTAAGAGCACTGGGGAGAGACGTACTGGCAAATGTGATTCTGAGGCTTTGCAGTCTTGTTGCTGTCTTATTGTGATTTTTTTTTTTTTTAATTCAGAAATGTAGAAATTGGACTGCTTGATTTAATCTTGGAAGGTCTCCTGCCTGTTTGTAAAAAAACGTGCATTTTGCCATTTGCAGTGTGTTTTTCTATTTCTGTTATCCATATTCCATCATGCAAACTGAAGAAAGTGTAGAGCAGGGTGTATGCTGGGGAATGTTCTCTTTAAATAAAGCAGAAGAATGAAGGATGGGTAGGATGTTTATTATTGATCTCGCAGATGTTTTTGTAGTCTGCAATATGAACACGTATGGATTACTGGTAAAGCTGGAAAGCAAATTACATTTTCTTTTATCGTTTTTAAAAATGAAGTTAGGGCTTATGAAAGGTACTGGATTCAGGCTCTGGGGACTTAACTCCTCTGTTTATCCAGGAAATGGATATTGTACATCACAAGCAGAGGCAGTGGAAGTATTAAAGATCTTAAAGTTCTCATGCTGCCTGTCTGTACTTCTCCTCCTTGACCAACTCAGGGTGCCAATATAGAAGCTTACTCTGTGCGCTAACTTAGGCCTATGTCTTTCTTCTAGAATACCTAAGTGAAGATACACACTAGTGCTATTTCCTTTAGTTTTATTGGCAAGAACTTTTGTTCACTACAGCCTGACTTAGAAATGCCAGCTTCATATTAGGTTTTGTTTTCTTTGGCGTTTAGCCTGGATTGTTTTCCAGCTCTTTGAATATGAGCATTTCTGATTTTACAGCTGCAAAATGGTACACCTGTACCCAGGCCCTTCATAGTAAGTTGGGAAGTAACCAAAAAGGTGTTGTGCATTTCTTGTTTGTGGAAGGGAACACAAATATGGAATATTTTTAACAGGTGCACGTCTTGCTTTTTGTTAGTGGATTATAGACAGTGGGGGTAGTGTGTGTTCCTATTAAGAATTTAAAGGAGTTAAAAATGTTTCCTATACATGTGAAAGTTAATAAGTAAGTAATACAGCTCTGTTTTGCCATGAAACACAAATACTGATGCAAATATCCACAAACATTTTCAGCTGGCTGATCAGTAAAATGAAGTTAATGAAGCAAAATGAGGGGTTTTGGTTATATTTCATCATGAAAGGCAAATTAATACCACTTTCAAAACCTTGAACCCACCTCTCTGAGCTGTATGTGGTTTTGGATTTATAAAAATAATTTTAGAATCTGCTATGTTGACTAAAATGTGATATATGCAAATGAGGATACAGTTTTGGAGTCTTGATGCAGCTAAAACCAATGTCATTGTCTTCACCAAAAATGGTGGTGAATTGCATGCCAAACCTCCTATGCTTCTATGTATTGTACTTCAGGGTTTGCATTCAAGAGAACTAAGTATGATGCAAAAGTAAGTATTTTGGTTAGATGAAACTGCATTTTGGCTGTTGTAGTAACCTAGTGCCATCGTTTGGCACCGAGTTGGAACACTCTCGATTCACCCCTCCTCCCCTAAGGTAGGGAAAGAGGGAGAAAAATGAGATAGAGAGGCTTTCTGGGTTGAAAAGTGAAACAGATTGCTTTAATTATTAGTAATAAGGGAATATATATATTTATTTGTAAAGGGATGTGCAACACCCGATCCCCTCCCTCCTCCCCCAGCGACTCCCCCAGCAACTCTTCTCCCTGGTGACTCCCAGCTGAAGGGGGGAGTGTCCGGGCGCACGGACGGGAGCCTCGGATGTCGGCTGTAAAGAAAAAATGGGAAAAAAGAGAGAGAGCCAAAGAGAGGGTGATAGAAGCGACAGTAAGCAGAAAAGTGAGTGGAAAAGGAGAAAGAAAGGCTTGACTTCCGTGATGTCTTAACCTATACTGAAAGCCAAATAGAGAAAATAATATGAGAAGGGAATATTCTGATTTGCTGATCCTGCCTTCAGTCTAATCTGCTCCCCCGTAGGGGGGGAGGCTGCAGACAGTCAGAAGTGACCTTGGTTATTATCAGTCCACTGGCACTGCTAAAAAAAAGTTCACTGAAAGAAAAAAAAAATCAGCAAAGAGCTTCACCCTGGCTCAAACCAAAACACCTAGACACTTGATTGACAAAAATAAGTGTCTTTTTATGTCTGTAACATGGGAAAGAGGCGGGGGGAAAACATAGTTCTCTTTTCCTGTAGACAGATAGAATGATATTACTGATTATTTAATACTGTGTATTTCACAGTAAGATTTTCCTGCCAGATCTGTCTGGGTTTTTATTACTGTTACTCGGAGATGCTGTGGAATGAGAACAAAATAAGGCACATGTAGAAGAAAGACTTGGTTGGCTTTTTGCTAGGAATATTTTTTAAACGAGGAATAAGTGCCCACCCAAACTGGCGATGGCTAGTTAAGTATCACAATATCAATGGAGTTGAAAAGCATACTTTACCTTAAAATGTTTAAAATGTCTGTTATTTAGGCTTCTATAATAAATTAATCCTTTCCTATAATTTTCTATACTTAAATTCCAGCTGTAATGATTTTTCTAAGCCTAATTTTTAAAACCTTTTCTAATGTGTTCCTTGTACTACTGCATTTTACTGCCTCAGAAACTGAATTGCAGTTTTAACAGTAACAAAAAGCTCTATGATTATTGAATACCCAGCTTGAAATGTGTGATACATCACTTGATATTCAAGGGAAAGCTATTGTACCTAGAATTATAAAGTTAAATTAAGGTTCTGCCTCTGACATTACAAAGTACTGTAATACTGATTTTTAAATTTTTAAATTGTACTTAAAACATGGAACATATAATCAGACAGATTAATCTATCAACTGTTGCTAACCGTCTAGGTACAACTTCATTATTTCTGTCTTGTCACTGCTGTATATGCATGCTAGTACTTGTAAGTGCAAACAGCAAGTAACTTTTTCAGAGAGAGCAGGTGTGCAGATATATATTCTGCCACTTGTTTGGAATAACATCAGGGAATTCTGCAGTCATAACTGGTTGATATCAGAAAAATTATGCTTAAACCAGGATTTATTAAAATTATGTTGTATTTTTTGATCTGAGGGGGCTAAAGTAACTGCCAGTTGGTATAGGTCACAAGCAGCCTCCTTTGGAATAATTTCTTTTTATTCACAAGCAGTTCTGAACAGGTGTTATGACCTGAAATTGACAGCATTACACTGACTCCAAAACATGCGAGTAAAAGCTGTGTCAGTTGTGCCTGCAAGGTCTTTTGCTACACTGGAGACAGTAGCAGAGTAAGTACTAGTGAGGCGGGTTGATTGATAGAATGTTTTATTTGTAAAAATTTCTCATTGTCCTATCACATGATTTTTGTAACATTTCAGGGCCTTCTGTACTGTAGATAATAGGGTGTTTCAGGGCTGTGCAAAGTTTGAATTCAGGCCCTGCTCCTGAGAAGTGAAGCTGTGCTGTGTTCTTTCTTGAAGTGTAAGATTTGGGAAGTATACCGAGTAAGGATGTGGCTTATAATACATCCTGAGGATATGGGATGTGTGCTTTGAGGAAATTTTGAGGGATATCTGGGGTTGACACCTAACCTAAGAATAAATATAGGGTCAGATCAAAGGTCTGTTTAGTCTCTCCCTCTGGTGGAGTCTAGGGAGGAGCATAGAAACTGTGGATACATTAAGCATTCCTCCTCCTAGCATAAGCCCGCCTGGCTTGTGCTAGTAAGTTTTGTTGGAGGTTGACCAGACTGTTTAATGGCCACTAGTAGACATCTCCTCCATCACTTTGCCTGTCTTGCATTGAAGCCTCTGTGATGTTCAGCTAAGGAGCTGCTGCAGGGAGCTTTAACAGATACTCAACTTGGATTCGTCTGAAACTGGAGGGCACTGTAAAGGTCATGGAATGCCTAAGTGGAGATAGTGTAAAATATTTTGAGATACATGAAGTTGGAAGGGAGGTGTTTGACAAGCAAGGTATGTTCCTGGAAGACAAAACAGTTTTATTGCTGTCAAGTGCATACTGGAAAGGAAGGATTGTTGTCTCTCAGAAGAAGGAAAGGAGGATATAGCATCTCTTAAGCTTCTGCTTGGTGGCTTTAGGGAGAGAATGAGTTTGGAAAGGTTTGGCTGGAGAAGGATACTTTCAGATAAGTATAAAAATATTTGATATTGTGGTGAAATAAATTTGAATAAAAATTCCTGAGTTTCTGAAGTTCATTCATCATTACACCTTAATTGCTCTTTTTTTCATTTCAGTGGTTTCTTCTGCTGAATTAGTTAACACTAGTTAATAATTTGGGTCAAAGGATTCTGTCTGCTTAGCTGAGGTACTGGGAATTAACCACAATTCCTGTTAAAAGCAGTATACAATATTTATTACTAAAGACCTGGTATGAAAAATAATTGCTTTTATGTGTATTCTCAAATATTCTGAAGACAAGAAAGATGGTGTTGAATTTGAAAGGTTTTGAAATGAATTGTCACATCACTTGTTTTATATTCATGGTGTTTTTAGGGTATTTTGTACTGTCTTTTGAGTGTCTTGCATACATTAATTGATAAAACAACACTCCTTTGAAGTAGTTTTGTCACGGCTTTATGGCATCAGAACTTGTATGCTGCAAGATACAGTGATATGTCCAGGTTTATATGGACTTCAGTGGCTGAGGTAAGAAGGGAATGCAGATCTCTGTCATGTGTTAACTCTTGTTAGCAAGGGTTGAGAACTTGTCATCATTGTGCCAAACCATTTTTATGAAAAGTTCTGTTAAACTGCCCTAATCTCTACCCTGCAGTTATCTGAGAATGAATCCACATGGCACACTGTGGCAAAGAATATCCACTGAAAGTGTTTTTGATTAAGCCTATTTTTCCCTAGTCCAAGTCAATATCATGTTATATCTTCCATGCATGAAAATATATTTTGGATCCTACAAAGAATTTACTAGAGAAGCCAGGAAGTCATTGTCAAAGATGTTCTCTACCTGTCATTGGGAGTCTCTTTTGAACTGACATGTGCCAGGTTCAGCTTACTCTGGACCTGTTGGTGAGCAGTGTAGTTCAATTTCTGCAACAGGCAGGTGATGAAAGCTGTCAAAGCCAGAGACTTCTAGAGCTGCCAGCTTCACCCTGTGGTGTGTCTTCAGCTACAAAGTTGCATTCTGATTTGGTTTGTAGTATTTGGTATCACCAGTGCAGTTTTCTGTTGGAGGGGATGTTTCATCTCTGGTTTCTCATAGTGTGGAACTGATGAGATAAGAATGATGCATCCTTCCTTGCATACAACCTCACCATCATTTGCCATATGTTAACAGGTCATAGGAAGAATTTATGTGGGCTAATGATTATTGTGTAACCAGATCTCCATCCCAGTAGTGCTGGACCTGCAAGATTATTTCTTTGCTCCTATGTATTATTACTATGAAACCCTAGTATGCAAGATCTTACCACGTCTTTTATACTAAAATGGCACAAAGACAATGAAAATTACTAAAATACCTTTAGAAATGTGAATTGTTCAAGTTTCAGAGCTTTACAGAAGAGGAGTAGGGGCAACTGCAGAGCAGACATTTGCCCTTCCCCCCTGCCTCCTTCTTTCCCTTTTTCCCCGCAAGTATGTTTTTCCTGCAGGAAGTTAATCTCCAAAATGTTGTATCAACTTTTGATTTTGTGTGATTTCAATGTTCCTATGATGTACAGAGACAGTAAGCAGGGTTAGTTGATGCTTTTCAGTGTTATGTTGCCAGTGCATATCTGTCAGCATGGCATACCTTCCACTCCAGTGAATAGGACCCCTGACTTCTTGTGCTAATGGTCTGGTGAAGCCAGTTGGTGATACTCTTGTGAGGCAGCAGGGTTCTTAAACTGCTGAAGAACCATCTCTTTCCTATCTAATACCAAACAGCTGGTTGTGTTTTTTGAGTAGGTGAAACCCTTTGCATTTGAATAAATAACCACAATACTACTGGAGATTGCTACACTAAGAAAGTAGTGAGTGGAGAGGCAGGTTTTGATTTCAAAAAAGCAAACAAACATCCCGCCCAAACCCAAGAGCCCACCACCACATTTTACAAGTTTAATTGTAGCACTGATAGAAGTATAAAATATTTATTATGTAGCTATTTCAGTGTATGAAGAATTGTATCAGAAAAGACCTCTAAGCTTTTTATTACCATAATATTGTCCTTTATGACAATAGTTTTTGAAATTCTGCTCATTTGCATAATACCTTATTTTTCCTGTTAAAAAAAAGGTCTTCTAATTAAGGTTGAATCTTCTTTATTATTACTGCTATAGCATCTAGCTTCTTCAAGCAAGAAAAGGCTTGAGTTGTGCTAGAGTTTGTATAAACTTACAGTAAATAAACTGCTATGACCAGGGGAGTTTATAATATACCTTCTGTGGGGTCACTTTTTATTTGGGGATCTTCTACTGCTCAAGCATGTGATATATAACTTTGCAGCATAGAGCCATTATCAACTGCTCACACATGTGCTGGATAGCCAGGACTAACCTACCATAAGGTGAAGCATTAATATCTCACCATTTTCAATGCAGACATCTGATGAGCTTTCCAGAAAGTATGGAAGTGTTGATCTCCATTGCTCCTTGGAACAGGACCATCCTCAGTCTGTCAAGTGTCTCTCCTTACCCTTCAGGTTTTTTGTTAGGCTTTTGTACTGTGTATCATGGTGGTATTTTTCACTTGGGCTCTTGAGTTGTTACTAATTTTTCTGCAGTTTCACTTTAGTTTGTGTTTTCCCTTTTCCTTTCCTGTGTGGCTTTAGCCTACATAGCCTTTCACAACTTAGTAAACCTGAATAAACATAACACAGTGTGCTGGCTCACAAAGCTCTAAGCTGCTGGGCTGTGGATTACACAGGCAATTTTATTGCTTAAAAAAATACCCAGTTAAGACGTATGGTTAGATCCTTCAGTGTGCTGACAAACATTACAGCTCTGACCTTGTGAATATGATTTTAAAAAACAAGCAAACAGAAATCAGCCTTTCCATACATTTTGGTAAATAACTGGAGGGATAAAATTTGTATGTATACCTTCAGGCAAAGAGGATAGTTGTTTCTTTGAAGTTTGAGCTTTTTCAGCAGTATTACTGTTACGTTGTTTTTTGTTTTGTTGTTGTTTATGTTGTATGACTTTTTTTTATTAGGATTAACTAAGGGTAAACTTTGTCTCATAAAGCACCGTGTATTGGCTTTTTGAAATAGGGTATCCAGAGCCTAAAATGCTTGAACATAAAAATATTTTGTGGCATAATTAATATAGCAGACAAAGATAAATTGAAAGTTATCTTCAATGTCCTAAAAATTGTTATGTCATATGTGACTTCCTTGCCTTCATTGGAATCGCCATGGATGCATCCAACATCTAACTACACGAGGATGATGCCCAACTTTGGACTCAACATATTACATAAACATTCAGGAAAAGACAGTATAAAAACTGTTTAAAGTTCTAGAAGATAACAAGAATTTGGGAAAAACATAGAGTAATAAAAACATTTGGTTATTATGTATTTTAAATTGAGTGTTCCATTTTATAATTTCATTTACATCATTTTTGTAGCAACTGGGTTGCTCCTGTAGGCATTAAGTAATTAAAAAAGCATTACATTCCTTTGCATGCTTATTGAGTCATCATAGGTACTTCATTTTTTATTTCATTTTTGTTAACAACTCATGCACTAAATAGAAGGGAAAAGTGTACTGATTTTGCATGAAATTGTTAATTCCACAGTCTGTGAGTACCCATTTCACCGTGAAGCGAAGAATACAATTCTCTTCAACCTTCTACAAAAATGAATACATTACTTTTTGAAAAATCACCACAATTTTTGCCCCTTAATTTTTCAATGGAAATAGTAATTGCTACCATGCTATCTCCAAATATGCTGAAATGTCAGACTATTTACTGCCATAGTAGAGATGTATGAAGAAACTAGTTTTACTTTACTGAGTAAACAACCAAGAACATTTTGATTATGAATACGTAAGCATCATTTATATGTGGGGTGACTGACTTTTTCCTATGTGTCAAATCTATACAGATTAAGAGTCTGATGTAAATGTCAATATGAATCCAGGTATGACAGGTCTATTTATTTCTAAACATGATATACGGTGTAGGGCCTGTTTCTGTAACCAAGTGTGGCTTAAAATTATGTCATATGCATTCATTTAAAGAAACAGCCCAGAGTCTGCTAAAGACATATAAAGAAAAATACCCTTTTCAAGAAGGGAATTTGTTACTTGGCTATTTTAATGTGAATTGTTTCTTCTTTGCAGCATGTCTACTATGTCTTTGGTAGCCAACCTGATTACCCCATATCATAAAAATTTAGTACCTTTCTACTGCAGTAGTTACTGGGTTATTGTTCATTTTGAAGGTATAATCAAGTCCATAAATTGCTAAGTCTGCTGCTGAACTTAGGCCAATAATCTAAAGTATTTTTTTTTTTCCCCATGGTCCATCTTGCAAGCTTTTTTCCTTTGCTAAGCAGTTTAAACTTATATTTACAAATAAGTAGCATTATAACATGCTCATTATTTTCAGTCTATTGCAGTTGTATTCCAATTGCTTGGTTATGTTGAAAGTGGTCTGTTTTTGTGGGATTTTGGCGTTTGTTTTTTTTCTGAACCTGCATAGCATTATTATTTGGAGTAACCTGGCTAATTCTGCTGAGGCCTTCAGCATGCTCTTTATAGACCCAAGTCACATTGCAACATGACTAGGTTGCAGTGTAGTTGAGCTCCATTAATTATATTGTTTAGGGATACCTGGAGCAGTAGCATTATTAATGGTGTGTGAGAAAGATTAAAATTACTTTGGGCTCAAAAGCTGGGGGCAGAAAATCCTTCCATGAGCAAGAACCAGCAGGGTTCACTGTAAAGGATTAAAGGTAGTGTTGAACAATTTTAGTTTAGATAGAAACAATGCATTTAATTTCCAAGATGAATCGTTTTTGTAGGAAAAAAAAATAATTAAAGGGTAATGGTGTTGGTTGGCTGTGGCAAATGCCTTGACTGGTAAGCATGGTTAGTATTGTTCTGTTTGTTTGTGTGAGCATTAATTGCTATCAGCCATTCTGAAAACATGCTATACTACATTTGCTTTAGAAGAGCACCTGATTGTATGAAAATATTCATATCGTGGTCTTTTGCTTGTAAGATATTATGTTCAGCTATCTTAAAGGCCATTCCTTACGGGAAGCAGCTAGAACTCTGCTAGTTTTGGACCTCCTTGTGAAAAACTCTTTGATAGTTCACTCACCAGCACAACCCCTTCCAGGGCTCACTAATCAGAATCATTGCTTTTGGCTGAGTTATCTGTACATATTTCAGTGACTCTTCCAAAACCAACAGATACATTTTTCTTTTTAGATTGAAACAAAGTTCCTTTGTGTAATTTTCCCGGGAATTCTTCAGTTTCTAGATGTTAAGTGTTTTACATGCTGGAGTTTCCATGTGCATGTTTAAATTCCATGACTACAGAACTATATGGAATAGGAGTTCAGTTTAAAGCAAGTGAGTGTGGTGGTAGATGTGACCTCAAGCAACGAACAGTGGTGTTTCATGACTTACACTGGCCATTTATAACACTGTCCATTACAAAAGAACCATTCTGTTTGCTTGTTTCCTGAAGTGAAAAGTCATCTTGCATAGATAAGTTGTCTTTTAGTCCAGCTATTTGTAAATACTAGTACAGTGTTTGATAATATCTGAAGATTATGTAAGCTCTCACAAGTAGTCTTTGAACACCAAGCTGTTTTTATTCTAGCTCCTGTTTATAGCTGAGAAAACTGAAGAACTGAGTGAAGCATTTATAACATAATGGGCAGTAGTACTTGTACTGTTAGAACTCATTAATTCCTTTCACAGCCCAGTGATCATTGTCCCAGAATGCTTCAGCGTTGAGGAGAGTTGGGCTTCACTTTTCTTTTTTTTTTTTTCCAGACAGACACATTTATTTTGATTTCAAAATTTTGCTGGCTCAGTGCATTTATCAGTTATTTACTCATATATGTATGTTTCTGTTCTGTGAACATTTTTTTGAAATCTTTGGGCATGTAGGATAGTAATGGAAAAAGTTTCAACCTGAATTTAGTTGGATGACAATCAAGAGTTAATCAAAATTAGGAAGGCTTCTCTGATCATGGATGTGAACATGAGCAGTAGCATGGGTTAAGTAAATTTTCCTCCTAGTAGTTTGTGGATGGAAGAGCCTGTTTCATAAATGGAAGATGAAGCCCGTGGATTAAGTAATAAGTTTTAAGGAACAAACATGGAACCAAAATACTAAAAAAGCTTTTCATATAGGTGAAAATTTTTGCAGTGTTTGTTGAGGACCAAAGTATCTGTTTGCCACCAAAATGGAAGTCTGAAAAATTGATCTTTGGTCTTGCTCTTTTTGTGGCCATGTGCTCAAATGCCATTAGGCTCAGCAAATATTGCCTGAATTTAATATTCTTTGGCAAAACTATTTTTCATTTCAAGCAATTGGATTATCAGTGTGAGGTTACTAAAAATGATGAGGTGTTTTCACCTGATACTGAACTGAAAGTCTGAGAGCAGGAGGAATGGTTCCTGTATCCCTGCTGTACACAATACTTGGCAGTCTGTGCCTGGACTTCAGCTAGATTTAATTTTCAGTATTTGAGCCTTCCTTGGCACTCACTGCTGCTTTGCAGACCTGGAGAAAGAGTTTTTCATTCAGCTGTTTTGTTGCAAATACTTTTTTTTTTAGGTGAAAATGCTTTTTAAATCTGCTCAGTGCTGCACAGTTTGATTCCATGTTTTCTTGGGTAATAGATTTGTATACATTATTTGTTGTTCTTCTGAGCTGGGAAGCGACTAACCTAATTTCAGCTATGAGTGTATTCTCCAGTATTGCTTGTTCACTTAGGTGCTTTGGATATTTGGCTGGTTGAACAAGAGGAACAGAAAGATTAGGGATGCATTTTTCCGTGCCCTGGAGAGATGATTCTAGAGGCAGCTTTTGTGTATTTTCTGGTGGTAACTAAAAGTGGATATAATACTGACAGAAGGTATTTTGCTCTATGTTTGTCATGAACAAGAGAGTGTGGACAATCATGAAGAGAAAGGTAACTCAACAGTTATATTCATAATGTAATCTCTTTGTTAAAAGCATGTCCAAAGCTTTCCAAACTCATTCAACGCCTGCTGTTGTTGACCTGCTGAATAGAATTTGAGGAAGAGAATCCATTCACTGTGTGTAGTAAATACTTTCTGTTTAGGAAATTGTTTCACTTTATATACCTTTCTACTGTTAGTAAATTCCCTGCATAAAAATAAACACACTCTTTCACAAAAGCTTGTCTAAGAAATGGTATTTCCAGAAATGTTAGTTGTGGTCATTTTTTTCTTGGTATCAGTTTTTTAGAAGAAAGGGTGGACTGTGATAGCTGCAATAGTACTTACTCTAGGCCCTCTGAAAATTAGATGCAACAGTAATTCTTAATAAACCTTGGTTAAACTACAAGTGTGTTCAGATTCTGTTAGAAGTGCTTGGGGCTGGACTAGGGAGATTTGTAAGCCAACAGTAAGTGGTACCTCCAGGATGGAGGGCCCATTCTCAGGGCAATGGCTGGCTAGGAGACAAATTCTGTTGGCAGCAGCAAGGAGACCTTGCATGAGTGCCTTTCTCAATCTGATTTTGACTGCTAGATGGATTTAAGGATGCTGGAATGGATGATAACTAAATTTTCCATGCTGAAGTGAGAGTACTTAGATGGCCATAGTATATTTTAAAATCTTTGTTAAACTTCCGTGTTGGTTTTGTAATTCTAGTTATTTCTAATAGTAACAATAAGGATTTGTTAACCTTCTTTTAAGGATGCTTTTCTTGTGCTCAGTTCATATAGTGATGCTGTAACAGATCGCTTACATGGTCTTTAGCTCTCATTGCACTGCTGCGTGTTCTGCTTTGAGGTAATAGTGAACAAGTGTTTTATGAGGAAGGCAGCCTTAATAGTAGGAAATACTTTTAAACATACAAAACATTAAGTATGAATGCACTTTGTATATTTTATCTGTTTGCGGGTCACCTTAAGCATGCATGAATTGTTTTACACTAGGCCTCACTGATGTCACATCTGATCATGAATGGTAAGAGGCTTGTGCCCAGTAGATACAATCTGCTCCTAGACTCTGCCCATCAGTTCCATAAAGAGTGGTCCAAGGAAACTTTTTGTCTTGTGTAAGGAGAAAAAAATAATATATTTGCATACTCCTGTGTGATAGAAGTAGACTATATGACTTTCACTGCCTCCTGCTTGGCCAGCATGTTACTAAAGACATTTAGGTCAAAGCAACCTTGTTTGACTTGATATGAATTATTTCCTCCTTGGCATAGTCGTCCCATATGGTTGTGTCAATTCCAGCATTTCTGCAAATTTCTGTAGCTTGTTATTTACTAGAAATGTCAGCATAGGTTCATAGGGAATTGACACCAAGGAAACCAGATTAAACAGTATGGTGTGATATAGCCATGCATATAAATGTAATGTGGTATATGTGTCTTCTACCCCTTTTTGAGTATTAATTGCCCCAGAAGACTGTCCATGTTCTATAACAAGGAGGGAAACAGAGAGAACATTTATAGAAATTAATGCTGTGTGGTTAGCCAGCACCAGGACCCTAAGAACTTAAAAAGTATGAATAAATGTATTCCAATTACAGACTAATGCAAGTAATGGGTTTATGGTACTTAGAGGGCTGGATCTGTTCCCTGACAGCCTGCAGACATTAGGGGCCCCTCATGACCAGCCTGCAATGTAGGCATTATGGAGTGATTTTTACTTTACTGCCTTTTCCATCAGATCATCCCCTTTCTTTCACACACAAGGTTAATTCACTTCTTGATCACATTATTTCCTCGCTGCTCTTTGACAATATAAAAATTCTGAGTGGACAGCTCAATCCCTCTTCCATCTCAGATTTGATTGTTATGGTATTGCCTGGCGTCCCTTAGAGGCCTCCAGCAGCCTTTGCTGCACTTTATGACACTTAAATGGCTGGGCTACAATTTCTCCATCTATTCACGAAATGCTGTTAATAACTCATTTCCAAAGAGGCCCTTCTTTATGTCTTGGCATTAAAGGATTTTTTTATTAGGTGCCAGGATAGGTGACACACAGCCCCAGTAACCAAAGAGTTAATTAATCTGTTGAAATTTATTGCCTTTTATACTGCACTCAGTGTGACAGTCCCTAAGAGAAACAGATACTATATTTACAACCCAGCTGAAATATTCAGTAATATAGTCTGCATACTGACCCACTCCATCAGTGTATGCCTTTTACTGGAGTACCCATTAATCAACTAAGATGGATTTGTGTAATCTGTCTTCTTTCTTATTCTGAGATTCCAATAAATATTGAAATAATAATTTATTGATTACTCTGCAATATAAATGTGTAGTAAAGGCACCTGAGATATTTGCATAGTAATGCATTTTGAAGCTCTTGGCATTCTGTTGGTATGAGGAAGAGAGTGACTGTAGCCGTGGTTAAGACTGATGAAATTCCTTCAGAATGCAGAACACCAAGTTTAGTGTTAGCAGGATGTGGTGGTCCTCTAAGGTATTTTTGAGGTTGGTGAAGTGTAAACTGTAACAGGGTTATACTTATTCTCTAAAATTTGTATATTGAGGGTAAGGCTGTGTTGCCTTACTGGCCTCTCATTTGGGTAACAATAAATACAGGTGTGTTTGTTTTGAAAACAAAAGTGTTTTAGTTATTTTCAAGTGAGGTGTTTATCAGAAGATAGTGGCTTCATTGATAACAGCAATATGGGCTGCCCACTGCATTGAAGTCATTCTGTGAAAGATGTGTATACCTATAATGTACATGACCCAGTGGGGTAGATTATTTGATGCTATTCTACTGAGAGGTGAAATACAGAAGGTTCTGTCAAGAGAGGGATTATGACAGTTTCTGGCATAAACTAGAGAATTTCTGGGGACTGCTATAATCCATAGCAGCCTTTGCTTTAGTGGGGTGCAGAATACCATATATTTTCTACATCACTGGGATCCAAGGTTTCCACACGCCTAACTATGCTCTGTACTAAGGCCTGGGATGGAGTATAAGGCAATTTTTGCTGATTCTATGCTGCCTTCCTATGGTAATTTCTTCCTACCTCCTTTTGGTTTACTCAGCTGTCTTATTTATCCCTTTAATGGTGGATGAAGGCCATGGCAGAAACCCAAAGCAGCTCTGCATAAGTATTGAAATGTCATGTTCAAGTAGAACGGTGTGCATTCATTTACAGAGCAAACCTCTTTGTTGTTTATGACCTTGTATCCTACATGGGACTAAATCTGTGATCAATTTGAATTCTGTTTTTGAAAACTGTTGCATCAAAAAGTTAAGGATGGACAAGCTACTTTGGGATATTAGCTGCTGAATACTGAATGACCCGTGTGAGGTAGTAACAATTTACCTCCTTATGCTTTCTCTTCTCATTATCTTCATGTCTTTCTGATTATGAGAGCTAGAAGCAGCCTTATAATCGACAGTAAGACTGTAGTATTTCTGCCAGAGAAAATTGGAAGAGAAAAGCTGAACAAGTTTTTTGGATCACTTTTGGAGAGGCATTCTTTTACTAACTCCAATTAGCATTTTTGCCCTCATTTCATAAAGGCTTCTGCCTTTGCATATAATGGAGCGATAATTAAATAAGAGGATTTCCTGACTGCCATTTAGGAAGGACAGATCATTGCCCTTTCTTTGAGAATGCCTACAAGAAAAAAAAATTGCTCTGGCGAATCTTTTTTCTCTAAGGAATTAGAAGAACCAGCCAGTATGGCTGATGGCTTGCACTTCACTTTCTAGCATGGCCTATATTTGTGTTGGAGTTTCAGGGGCCCATTTAGGAGACTCTAGTGTCTCAAAAGGTGAGGAAGATCAATTTTCATAGAACATAAGAATAGTCCCTCTAATAAAGTAGCAGTCTTATTAAGAGATTACTTATGGTTATCAGCATGATTTTGTCACGTAGTTTATTTGGTATTTATTTTTACTTATGCTGTAAATACAGGGGTTTCCTCTCTCATACATGTATGGATATCCACTGTGTGAGGCTTTCAGTGTAACTGTTTTTCTGTAGGACAAACATGGCTATTTTGTCCTGAAGATTCAAATGAAAAATGTCATTGCTGCTAATTTTTCCTAGGTCCCAATTAAGTTACCAGGACTGGAATATTTGGGGGTTTTTGATTATGAAAAACTTTAACCTGCTTCTGTGCCCTACTCTGAGCTCTACTTGCCCAATACATTGGTACCAACCAGTATTGTCTATTTGGTTAGCATCTAACATAGTGTATTCTTGCTCATGAAAACTATGATCATGCATGGAGTTTTGGGGGATAATTTTTTCCTTGAAAAGTGCAGGAGGCCTTACTTGAATTCAGTCATAAGTGGCTTATGCAGTACATTTCAAGTCTCCATAACAGTTTTTCATAGTTTTGGATAACTGCTTGTGGTCAGAATAACTGAGGTATAGACAAAATCGTGCTGCACAGGATGTGTTTTCTAGTGTCTTGCTGATCCGGTTAACTGGATGGTGAAGTATAATCATTTAGGCAGTACCATAGATCATCACCAAAAAAAAGACAAAAATGGAGGAGGATGATGAATTTTCTGTTGGTTGACTTTGTACATAAATTGAAAAAGACTCAAAACCTATGGAAAGCCAACCTTTAAAAACTTTAAAAAACCCCAGGGCCATTCTTGCCTATATTTCTGTCTATAGCGCAGTATCCCAGGGAAGTGTAAACCTGTTGGTTGCACTTTCTTTTTCTTCAATGAAATTTAATCTATTGTGAATTTGATATCAGTTTTCAGGAGTATATATTCTGGTCTATAATTAATGACATTAAGTATCTTAAGATCAAACACTGGGGTTTAAAATATAAGCTACTTAATATAACTTTTTTATACCACGTTGCTTCGAGTGATTTAAAGTCAATTATTGTGGGAAGATCACAGAAATAAGCTGCTTTGCAGCATGATCTGGCTGTTAACCCACAACTGTGTGATGTTATAAATATACAACAGTGTTGTTGTTTTTTTTTAATGATGTGATCCCTGTTGTCAGGATCAGGGACTTCAGTGTCAGAGATCCTTGTGAAAACAAAAATGCCAGCATGTTCCTAGGGTATCTAGTGATACCTCTAATTTTAAATACTAAGTTATCAGTTGTTTCTTTAGTCAATAGCTTTCCCCAGGGCTGTCTAGTGATTACACGGGTTTGATATAAAAATGATTGCATCACACAGCATTGCAAGATGCAATCAGTCAGTAACTGTACTTCTTCAGTCACTAATTAAGTTGTAGATCACTTGACTGTACTGATTGGATACTGACTTTGGGTGTTATGAGACACATTGCTGCTTCCACTCGATATAGTGGGGATTTTGGTTCACTGAAGCACTTTTTGGAATGCAAGATCAAGTCTGATAGGACATATTTCTAACTATGTTAAATATTATGAAACTGAGGTTTGCAAGCTTTTCAGGGGTATGAACTTGGTTTTTACTGCAAGTTTCTACAGGAATTAAAACACACTGCCTGACTGCTATTTCAGTGCAAATGATAAACAAAATATACAAACTATAGCAAAGTATTGCCTGTGAAGAAGTTATGTGGGTTGGCTGTTAGTGATGTCCTAGGACTTGAGTAGAAGACAGGAGTCAGAACAGAGGAGTGTTGCATGGGTAGGTGTGAGATTTGTGCAGCTGCAGATGGTCTGCCATTAGCATATATTGATCATTTAGATTGTCAAAGAATTTATACAGGTTTTAGATTTGGTGATTTTCAGGCTCTTAGTGGAAATGAATGTTTGCTTATGCTTCTAGCCTTTCTTTGTGTTTGATTTACTCTTGAGTCAGAATCATGTCTATTAGAATGACTAAAAAGTTCATTCTTTCAACATTATTAGGACACTGCAGACAAGCTGTTTCTGTGAGGAAGCTGATGGTCTGAATGAAATTCAAGGTTCTTTTATTAGGTATGTTAGGAAAGTCATTCAGTTGAGCTCTCGGTATGTTGCAGATGCTCGTATGTTGAATAGAAATGTAACTCTAACAACATACTTGTGAGAAAACATGAGAAAGTACTGATAGATAAACTACTGTACTATTATGATTTCTAGGAGGAGATCAATTATTTAAATTTCATAGATAATTGTATTTCTGGAAGTATTTCTGCAGTTTTTATTCTGAACTTTTTTCATTATAATCCCTACTCAGATTAAAAATATTATTAATTATAACTTCAGAAGTTTGTCTATCTTCTAGTATTTTCAGCAGTTGCTGTTATTCAACCTGTGGCTGAAGAATCATTTTCTAACCAATTATTTTTGCAGAAAATTTACTATTTCCAGATGTATATCTATATAAGACATTTTGATTTTAATTTACTTTTAGAGAAATTACAGTGTAGTGAGAACTGTTGTGGGTGATTGAGCCCATCATTTAGGCACTGAAATAGTCTATATGTTCTGAGTGAAAATATTCAGGAAAAAGCCATTCAGTGACTTAAAGGTGACTTCTGCTTCACTCTGCTTCAAATGCTTTCATAATAACCCGGAACGAAATGAAGGTTTTCTATATATGTGTATATATATATGTCCTTTATGCCTATGATTAAGTCAAACATTAAGTTTCTAAATTAATAGTAATTTGGGACTATGTACAGCAATAGTGTAAGGAAGTGTCACACCATCCAAAGTCACTGGCAGTTGTGCCCTTATATGCCAGGCCTGACTATGGCCTCTGTCTGTTTCGCCACACTATATTAATATCATTTGGATATTCCCAGAGGTTATGTTTTCTTGCAAGCTACATATTATGGTTGGCAACTGGTGACAGGTGTGTTCTGGTTCCCATATGTCTTATGCAAAACTGCAGGAAAATGTATCTGTGCTTTTCACATCAATATGCCAAAAACGTCAAGAGTTACCTCTCAGCATGAAGACCCTCAGAAATACAAAAGAAAAGGGCTTGGCATCATCCATTGTAAATGCAGGCCTGTCTGAGAAGCTGTCTGAGGAAATACATCTGTCAGTCATTGCACATTGTGCATGAGGGAACACCATGCAGTGCTGTCGCAGCTTAAGCATTGCACCTTCCTTCCATGTGATGGTCCATCTGGCATGAAGGCCAGCTGACCACAAGACTGAATGACACTCAAGGTGAGTCTGTCATTTGCTGGTGGCTTTCATTAAGCCACCGTCTAAAGATGTAGAATTAAATTTGGGAAAATGATAATGAATTGTCTGTGAGCCTATAGTTGACATCGCAACAGATTTTTCCCCTTGCTTTGTTTTACCTCTTAATTTTTGTAAATTTTGATGTATGCCTCTGAACTGCTTTTTCTGGTCTTTCTTCCAGGTATGACTTTCTAAGTTGGTGCTCTTGTACCCCACTGGAAAAAGGAAAAAAACAAGCTGTATGGTAGTTCATCTCTTTGCATTACCCAGCTCTGGGTTTGTTTTTTCTTTGTTATGTTTCTCCATGGTTGCTACTAATTAAGAATACCTTCTATTACATTTAGTTTAGAAAGCAGAACTGAAAGGCAACAAGATAATACGCATAATATTTAATTTACATGTGTGTCTAAAGAAATTAAACTACTGGAATCAAATTATGTTTATGTTATCAGGAATTAGAAGTTGAATTATACCAAACTATAACACTATAACACAAACTATAACTATGAGCTTGCCAGGAAGGTGTACTCATGTCTTTTAAAAGTCAGGGGTAAACCTCTTAACGTTATCTGTTAAGTCTGTTTGCATTTATTTGGTGGGGTGTTGAAGGTATGTTTAATTTTTTCTAGAAAACTAAAAGAAACTGACATATGAACATGTAAGGGACAAGCAGTGTCATTGCTGTTTAACAGAATTGTTAGTAACTTATGACAGAGTAAATATTGACTGATAGATCCTTTTTCTTAAGAAGTTGCTTTTTTATGTTATAGAGGTGGATCGAAATACCACATTTTTCTTTCCCAGAAATTTGCTACTCATGGGAGTCAAGTTTTGAGTCTTGTGCTCATGATATCTATCTCAAAAATAATGCTAAAATCCTCACATGCTAAAATCTGTTACTTGTTTTAAAGAAAATAAAACACTGGAAATATTGCTTGAGGGTAGCATTTGAAAATTTTGGATTGCTCAAGTGTGAAATTTTATCTTTTGGATTTGTTGTTCTTATTTCAGTTATGGTAACAAAATTCTGTGTTTGTTTGGGGAAACAGCAATATCAACATTGCATTCTTGTTGACTGTTTTTCCTGCACCAAGAACATCCTAGAAACTAGGTATAGAAGTGTATAAAACACTTTAATAATTTATATAATGTTCCTCATACATTTAGAAATTTTTTAAATTGTGTTCAGTTTCTCCATACTTACTGTTGCTAACTATCCATTTCTTGCCTTTAATTTTGTGAGGTAAATGCCTTACTCGGAAGTACTGCTTATTATGGTTGAAGTTGGCAGAAATTTTCTCTTAATTGCTCTTTATTCAGCTGGCCTCCATGTGTAGGGAAAGATTGTATGTCATCTAGTGATGTTAGCATTACTACTGTAAGCATTATTGGGAAAGTTAAAATCCAGCAAGCAAATCATCTGAGACAGAAAATTTCCAAAGCTTGTTTTAATATTAGAACATTCTGATTCTCTGTGCTCTGTAAAAACTATCTTTGTCATTCTTTTATACAACAATAACAAGTGATGAAGTCAAGCTTACATGAAAAGTAGTATTTTATTTGTAGATTCATTCCAAAAAGTCGTATTTTGAAAACCTTGCCATTATAAGAAAATCTTGATGCTGTATAAATAGCATATGCTTAAGGAAAACCTTTTAATATTACATCATATATGTTGAAATTCACTATATTTCAACACAAGAGAAACATAAAACTAAGTATCATGTAAGTCCCATTTTGGCCTGTAAACTAAATTTCATCTGCAAAATACATTTTCTTTCTAATATTCCTGAATATTTAATAACTTTTTCAATGGAAAATTATTTTTGTCAGGTCACTGATCGTCTTGAACTTCCATGGTAAAATTACTCTGGGAGGCCAAGTAGACTGTTGTTGTTTTTTTTTTTTTCGCATGACTTGATTTTTTTTCCCCAGGTAAAAATACTGATGTATAAGGTGCTGGTCACAATGTCAGTGACAGTACTTTACTATTGAAGAAACAATTATAATTAAGGATCTTTTAAATAATTGCTGATATAAACATTAATAAATTACCCTTCACAGCACCCCTGCGTGTGCTGTGTCAGAAGTGGTTAGAAAAGTGCAACTAGACACCTTTAGATCAGAAAATGCATCTCTTTTAAGACTAGTCTATTTCATGAAATAGTTTCTTTTCCTGAACACTTACTTTGAAAAACAAGATACTTGGATAGTGACAACATCCTACTGTGGTAGGAAACATTTTGATGTTTGTTAATTTTACATCTTGTAGATGCACTACATGGGAGAAGTTAAAGGCAAGGAAGCTTGTTCTTACACAAATGAGTATAGCCTTTTCTTTCTATGATGTTGTAAGAGACAGTGCCTGTGGCCTCCACTCCATACCAAGGTGTACTTGTCCCATATTTCCAATAACAATACTCAAGGCTCATTGGCTGTGTTTGTACTTGCCAATAAATTGGAAAAATGCTCATTCTCTTGACCTGAAGGTGTAACCCTCCTCTTAGGGGTCGCTGTCCTCCAAGGTTCAGCATTGATAAGGCAGTGTAATTTTGGCTCAGATTCAAGGGAAAATTTCCTTTGTGAGGAAGTGCCTAAACTAGAGCTGCATAAGACAGAAAAGTATGACTGCAGAGAGAGGCAAGATGACTGAACTGGGATTAGTTGAAGGGTCACAGAAATTCAAGAGAAGAGCCACTAACTGTAGGTGTTGCTCTTCATTCTAAGCAAGACTTGCTCTTTTTTTACCATAGTACTTTATGGAAGTATTTCGGTGGCAATTTCATTTTTTCCAGATACATACTCACAGGATTGCACCTTGTTCAAAATATTTCATTTCTTCATCCATATTCTTGCTTGCCAGTTCTCTATGGGCTGTTGCAGAGCCAAACTCATACACTCTGTTTGCTTTTAACTCTGTCGTTGTTACTGTACTAATGCTAAGATTTGATTGACTTGCTATTATTTTCCCTGAGCGAAAAAAGGCAGGGTTTGAACCAGAGGTAGTAGACTCACTGTCTGATTTATAAATGAAACGAGGCAAGTGAAGGAAAAAGGAGGGGTATTAAAGGAATTCAGAATTAATTGGCCACATCAACCTGGGGGAGGGGGAAAGGGTTCTTCTATGAAGAACTTAGTTCTGTGAGTTCATAACAAAATCTCACAGAGTATAAGTCCTAAAACACAAGCAAAGAGGATAAATATTTTATCATGTCCTTCCCTAATTTTTCATCATTAACCAGGTAACTCTTTGGCTTGAGTGGCGTGTGCTACATAGTGAAATATCTCTACTGGTTTTTATTGTATCAGTTAGGGGTGATAGGACTTTCAACAAAAGAGCTGCTGCAAGTCTGCAACGAGAGGCAATGTAATGTCCCAGAAAAAGTATCCGTTTGGAAAGCGCATTGTCTCAGCTCCAAAACTTAATGTCAAAAATGCATTACAGTAATTTTGATAGGGTGGGGGTGGGGGGAAAAAGGGATTTTGGGGAATTTGTCCAGGATGCAACTCCAAAAGAGGGATAAATGTGGGAGAAACAGTGCTCAGAGGCAAGGAGCCAAACTAAGCAAAAGGCTGAACTAAGTCTGCTTATAACAAATTGTGAAGTATCAAATACACTGTATTATGTCTAACCTTCAGGGTGCATTTCAAGAGAAGACTGACTGTTAGCATCATACACAAATTCTTCATTATCTGTCAGAGTTATAGAATCAGAAGAAAACTTTGAGTCTTGTGGAAGTCCTGACATTTCCGTTTTTCCTTAATTTGATGGGACTTAACTAGGAAGTATTTTGTTGCAGCTTTTCAGCTGTTTGTTGTATCTTTGTCCTCTCTTTTGCTAGATGTGTGTAGATGTCCCTGAGCATTGTGTTCCTGTGGTTAATGGCTACCAGTTGCACTCTGAAGGATCCCTCAATCAGCTTTAACACTATTGTAAGATGTGGAGATTCTTAAGATGAGTTTCATTCTTTGATATTTTATAAGAAACTCATATAAATAGTTCTTGTTTCTTCTCTGATTTCTACATGATTTTGCTGATCTTATTTCCTTGGACGAGGTCCAAAATAGCCTCAGACAAAAAAAACCAGACAAGTATGTATTGAACTCTGAAATTATATTATTAATTTAAATATTTTTCTACTGATTGCACTGGGAGTCACTCTTCCAGTTCAGCTTGGTATTTCCTGACTTCTTTATGCAAATTCATATATTAAATTATTTTTGTGTTTACCTTGGGGTAAATACATAATATATACTCTGGAATGAGTACTGGCACTGTTAGTGGTGAAGTTAGGTTCTCAGGTGCAATATGTAGAAAGGACATATTCTAGTTTGGGGCCCTTTTACTCCCCCCCCCCTTTTTTTTTTTCTTTATCATTATTGAGCTTGCATTGTCATAGATACCAGCAGGTCTTTGGATTGGAGCATTGGTAGAAATTACAAGTTTAGTCAGTCAGCAAGGGAATAATTTTTTTTAATATATTAAATAGTATTTCAGTTTATTTTTAACTGGTTTTTACATTTTTTTTGTTTGAAGAATGCCTGTTTATTATGTGAACAGTGAGTTGGTGGCATGTTTATGAGGCCTATCCAAATATTTGCTTATCAGTAAGGTAATGTAAACATGAAGTTCCACAGACCAGATGTATGACCTTCACTAAAGAGTTTCCTGAAAATTACCTCATCTCTGGACTAATTTCTGAAAATATATTGTAAAAATGTTTAAATGAATTTTTTGTAAAGTAAAAGTAGACTGTTTTTCTTTTTAATTCTGCGGATTATCTGATTTCAATTAAAAAAAATAAAATCAGAGTTTAGTCTCCTCTAGCTTTGGCCAGAAGAGGGAACCATCTCACTGTATCAGACTCTTCTGTGACTGCACTTAAAAAACTTTTTTTGCTTTTGTTTTTAATCTGCATTGCAACCAGCTACGAATCTAAGACTGCCTAGCCATCTCAGAACTCCTTCAGAATCATAAAGATATTTATATACCTTAGGGTTTATTAACACCTTGTAAATCACATTGAGCTTATTGTGTTCTGCATTTACTACAAGAAAAAAAAGTCACTTAATATTGGCTTGTTAACTTGATTACTTTGCATGTTAAGTGCTTACATCTATACTTTTTATGCACTGCTAAAATAGTATCATTTTCAGTAGTAGTGTCTTTGAGAAGAGCAGCGATCCTTACTTTTTTTCTCAATACCCCAAGACTGTCTGCAAAGTGGTTCTGGTACCTGGGAAGGGAATCATGCCACAGTGGAGTATTTTGCAAGGTAAATACCAAGGTAATGGTTGAAAAAAAACAACAACCCCAACACAAAACAAACCACAAAACCACCCTCACCCCCCAACCAAAAAAACCAAACCAAAAACCGAAACCCAAACAAAGAAACAAAACAAAAAAACAAACGAAACACAAAACCCAAAAAACCCAAACAAACAAAACCCATCCACCTTTGAACTGGTCTTTACTTGCTGAGTTTCATTGTGTTCCTAAGATTATTCCCTTGTCAGGATGCCACTTCTGTCTGAGATGAGTTGCAGAAGCTCTTTTACATTGTGCCGTCAGGACAGCAAGGCTTTACATTTTGGATGACACTGGAATGCAGTAGTGTGTTATGTCAAGGTGTTTTTATTTTAATTTTGTTTTTGGGCTTCTGTTCACTGTTTTGCCTCTGCTAATTTAAAACTGCTGGTAATGATAAGAGGTGATGAACACTGAAATGTGTAATTTGGCTGATCTACAGTTTTGTAGGGTCAGTGGCTCTGAACTGAAAGCAGATAAAGCAGATTGTGGGCTGATAAAATTCTGCCATTACATTCATTGCATCAAAACATCCCAAATTCCATGATTAAGTAGTCTTTGGACTGAGGTTTTGGTATTCAATGTCAGATATTCATAATGTACAAAAATTACCAAACTTACTTTTAAGAGAAGTTTAATTTTTTAGTTGTACTGACTAGATCTCCTATGTACGTTAACTGGGGTCAACTGGAGCTGTTATAACCACCATTTAGGGGAATAAAATCACACTTAGGTTCTTAAACATGACTGTAGAAGTATAGCTTTAAGCACCTAGTTGTAAAAATGTTAAACATACTGATAGACATAAAATTATGAAGTGACATAGAAACACTCTTAGGAGGACCATCCACTTTAAGAAAATGGAGTAAAGGAAAGTTTATGACCAATTGAAAATGCTGCACGGAGCATAAGAGGGAGAAAATTTAATTGTCTGAGATGTGCATTTCCTAGGGCACACGATTAATTGTAGTGGAAATGTTCAATTGCTTGTAATTTTGCAGAAAATTCCCTCCTGGGCTCTGAAACTTTACATGCTTAGTCATAGCCTAATGGAGCATTTTCTTAGAAAGTTCAGCTAATTTTTTTTTAGTTATACATACGGGAATAAAAACAGTTTTGGGTACTTAACTAAAAATGGCACAAACTGACAATAAAAACTTTGGATTTACGTGAGACAAGTGGAGATTTGAATTAGTTTTTTGGGTTTGGGTATTTTTTGGTGTTTTTGTGGGGCTTTTTTAATTTGATGTGGGATGTGTTCTGCTGCAGGAATACAATTTTGGGAAAAAATATTAAGCTAGAAGTAATATATTTTTCTAAATAAACTTAATCTATACTGTAACAGTTCATAGATACAGTGGCTTGTCACAGTGTTAGTATTGCCTATGTCCAACTGTATACTGAAATATGTACTCAGTTCCTCCTAGAGCAACTGAAAATATTTACATTATTTATATCTTAGTGGTATCAGCATGTAGTGCTAACTCAGTGTTCCTTTTTCTAAGGGAGTCTTGGGAAGCTTGGCTTGAATAAAGGTACTGGCTGGAATGGCACACTTCATGTGCAACAGGTAGCCTGTTGGGCTGATCAAATGACAGTATTTGTTTATGAGAGTGTCTAGAATGGTGGTAACCTTGGATTGAGGTAGGGTCTCTGTCCCTTCACTGACATATGTTCCATTTTCAGTTTATATCACATTAGAAATAAAGTTGTGGTTATTTCATAATTAAGCTTATATTGTATCTATTCTTTTTCCCTGGAGATTTTAACATTTTACATTCCTTTCTAGCATTTCTTTGTTACGTAACTGTGCAGTTGTCTCCTGAAAAGTATTAAGATTGTGTAAGTGATTGTGAGAAAACTGAGTTCAGGTGTAGTTGTTTTCATGTTATATTTAGATTTTGCAGGATATTTATTTTAAGGATTTAAATTAAAATGTTTATCATCTTTTAATGCTATATTTAATTCACATTTTTATTCCTCTATTATGTTTATAGTATTTTTACAATGTTTGTGGTTGTTCATTGAAGAGCATCCATAATAGATTTGCAGACAAGTTGTACGCTTTTAGTGGTGAACTAATATTTTATCAGCTGGATATTATGAAAGTAGAGAGTATGATAAGATGTAGAGTCCCTCTATTTGTGGTGTATTATATCGGGGTTTATTATTTGATATGATATAATTCTTACCTTCCTCTGAGAGTATGCCTATATGGAATTATTTTTATTATCTACTTTGGAAGTTTTCACAGTAATTTTGCTACAACTTAGTTAAGAATGACCTTGGATGAAGCTAGTGGATTTTTTTTGGTCCTCCTGTGGTTACCTAAGGCAAGTTTCATTGTATATCCTGCATAAAATCTTGGTGGCGAATCGGTAGTTAATGGAAGAATTTTGCTCTAAATGCGTTTAATTGTAGTCGTTAAATATACATATGTTAATATATAGTTAGTCTTGCATTTCTCCTTGCTGGTTGGTAGAACTCTAGTTTCAAGTCTCTTATCTGACATTTTTGCAAATTTAGGTAACGGAAAATTGAGTCAAAGGCGTTAGTATTTGTTGGAGAAGTTTAAAGTGGCTGGATTTGCACAGAGATTAAAGATGGAGAGAGTAGCTGTGTTCACAGTGAGGCTTATTTTGCCTCTTTTTCTGGTTGCTTTTTTCCCAAGTGGGAGCTGTAGAATAAATTTTGACCCAATGAGACACCATGATTGATGAAAGCCTCTGTTACCATCATCTCCCTTTACCATCCTGTTTGTGCCTTTGCAGTACATATAGCTATAAATACTCAGTACCACACTGTCTTAAAATAATTATTTGCTCAAGTTCTGAAAATACAGGAAATATTTTTCAGTAAAATATACAGAAGTAAAATATACAGTTTGGACTTATTTTCTTTCTAAGGTTTGCAAAAGCAGTTTTGTTGGTTAGAAAGAAGGCTCAACACTTAGATGCATATAAAACCGTGTACAGTCTACTTCATCTGGGTTTAAATGGCTATTAAAAATGTCATTAGCACAAAACAAACTGCTTTCCTCATAGAGTATTTGTTATAAGCTAACCACTGCTGAGAATGGAATAAATACATAAGAAAAAAAAAAGGCAAGTAAGCCAGAGTATTTAAGATTGTGCGAGTTCTTAAAATAAGGAACTGTGATTAATAATGGGATTGGAAACTAACTTGCCTAAGTAGTTATGTGACATACATATATAGAATTTACATGCTCAAACATAGCATTTACTTCTCTTTTTGTGCTGTTAATTAATGTTAGAGTGGCTAGCAGATTTTTTTTAGAAGCCAGTAATTCAGGAAAACATATTCAAAAGGACCTACTAATTTGTGTGCTTTGCTTCTTGCATGCCTGCATTTAAAGGTCTTCAGTGAGATTTTCACAGGAGGTGAATGATCTCAGCCCTTTTTGAGCTCAGAGCAGTGGGTACTGATTACCTTTCAAAGTTATGCTTTGGGAGTCCCAGAATGAGAATCCAGATACTGAAGTACTCGAATTTAGCAAATGGTTTTAAATGCATAGACTGTGAGATCTGTCTGTCAGTTCCTTCATTTTACAAGGAGGCAGAACAGCAATTCCCCTGTCTCATTAGGGTGTTAAAAGGTTTCGTTGGAAGTCTCTAGGATACTTTGAAAATGTAGATCATCAAAGAACAATTTAATATAGGCCAGAATGAAATCGTGTCCTGCTTGCTGGTGCCAGATAATAGAGAGGCTCATCTTCCTCTTTCATGTAGGAGGTAGCAGTTTTGCAAGTTCAGAGTTGAGTGGGAGTGTGTAATAGTGTGCCTCAAGTCTGACACCCAGTATAGCCACTGAGTTAGGAAAAATCTCTGCAATGAGTTCTGGTTTGCTTCCCATCTTCCTTGGAGACACCATTACCTCCAATTATTCTGTATAACAAAGTCATCATATGGCTTCTATATTCTTTATTAATTCCCATTAAGATTGAATGAAATAAAGTATTGACCAAAGTCTAAATCCTTTGTCTTAAGAGCTCAGGGTGGAATTAATCTTGTCTTTAGACTACAGTGTAGAACGCTGAACCTGACCTGACCTCTTAGTCAATATAAAGAAATGGGCATCTGTAGAATATGATTCATCTTGACATTCATCTTAAATATGAGGTAGGTCAAACATAGAACTACCATTGGCTGGCTCATGAGCAGACACCTGCATTGTGAATGTTTAAAATTAGAAAAGATGCATCCTATCCTTACTTCCTGGAAATCCCATGAAATTAATAACTAGACAACTTCCTGATTCATGCATCTTACCAGGCCTCAGATAGAACATGAATGTTGCCTTGCTCAGACTGACCTGTCGATCTTCAGAAGAACTATAGTTGGGGAACTTCGAAGGCAAACAGGGTGGCTTTACTGGGTTTAGCTAGTTAACTGGTTGAACAGGAAGGTATTTCAATTTGATTTTGTACTGGAGCACCTTTTTCTGTCTGGGTTTTATGCTAGCTGCTTACGCTGTCCCGAACAGGGTAAGATAGCAGATGAGACATGTATGCACAAAACAAGATTTATTGCAAATAGCACCAGGGTCTCTTAACAATTGAACTAATGTCACAGTTTGACTCAGGATCAGCAATTAAACCAGTGACAACAATGCTCTCGATCCCCTCCCCCTCCCATCCAGGTAGAGAAGCAGAGAGAGAATTAAGGAGAGAGACTTTGCTGGATTGAAAACTAAACTAGACAGCTTTAATTAAACACTTAATGACAAAAGAAAATATGTGCAATATATACAAGTATGTTCAGGAATGTGCAAAAGCCTCTTGCCTCCTCCCACACCCAGCAACTCCCCTGGCACTCTCCATAGCCGTGGGCAGTCCTGAAATGTCCTGGACCACAGGCAGGAGATAAGGCAGAGCAGACAGAGGCTGGTGTGAGAGTTATGAGGTTAGAGGTGTATGAGCCTGGGAGTCAACGGTGATGGATGGATGGAGTCCTCCCTAGATGCCGGCCATGGATGAAAGAGAAGGGAAGAAGAAGCAGGAAGTAAGTTGTCTTCTGTGATCTCTGACCTTCCTCTGAGCTTACGTAGATATATGGAAAGGAATACCTTTGGTCAGTTCTGCTGTCTGTCTAGTCCAGCTCCCCTATGGGGGGGGGTCACAGATACAATTCTCCTGCCCCGGTAGCCTCTGTAGCAGGAGAGCTAAGAAGCAACCTTGGAGTGTTGGCAGTAACATAAACATTCCAGTGTTATCAGTCCACTAGCTGGAACACTTGCTGCTAGTTAAAAGAGATCTTACTGAAGGAAAAAAAAATATCTGTGGAAGGAAAATTAGCTTCATCCTGGCTCAAACCAGGACAACTAAAAAAGGCATAAATTTGTTTATATGAGGGTTGGGATAATGGGTAACAGGATGTTAAAGTAATAACACAGGAAGGTATCTTAACAATAAAACACACAACTAATAGTCAGTTGGCAAAGGTTAACCATTTGAATGCTAGCAACTTACTTACTAGTAGGTCATACTAAATCTAAAAAAAATATTAAAATACCTGGGCAAGGTGATAATACAATAATTGCAATTATCTGAAAGGATCTTAAGTCCTTAAAGATCTAGAACTTAAAAATGAAAGCTTTCTTAATGTTTAAAGCTGTCTGATGGATACACAGGGAGTTGATCTCTCTTATCCTTTGTTGGCTACTGCCAGGTGTCCCTTGTCTCATCTCTCAACCTCTGAGGAGTAACCACTTGGGCAGACATACCCTTTGGAGGGGAGAAGGTCTAACACACCTCCTAGGGAGTGTGTACAGGAGTGTCTCTGGTCAAAGATGTGACCAGGCTTTTATGGAATGAAGTGATTGGCTGCTGTCATTTAACTACTTAGCCATACCTCCAAAATCCTCTATTGGAGAACAAAACGAAAACAGTGAAAAAAGCCAAGAAGGCATTTTTCTCACCAAGCAAACTCTTGCATATCTACCCATTCTCGTTTTGTCTCCATTTTTGGCCTATCTGTGGCTGAGCTGAGATCCAGGTTCTTCAACACAGTAGAGTAGCTGACATTACAGACATGAACCTTGTCTTCTATCTGTACTTTCAAGGTTGTTACCAGTTCAGAGTTTACTGTGCTTTTTCCTTTCCCATGGGAATCTTTCCACTCCAGTTCAGGGGCTATATAAGTGGGAGACAGAGAGAAATTGAACCACAAAGGGAAACTGAGGCAGACACACTGAGATGGAGTGTCCTGCTACATACATTTTGTACTGAGTTTAGACCAGTCTGCTTTTCCTTCATGTTTATAAGCCTGTAGTTGTGTATCAAAACCTAGAGTCGACTCATACTCTTTCAGTGTGGGCTCTGAGCTGTCTGTCTCATGGCCTGAGAGTATCAAACAGGAGCAGGATTCAGGCTGTAGTAAACTTGCAAGATACACATTAAGAAAAATGTGGACATTTTTGTGCCTACTAAATAAAAGGGCCCATCAAGTGTGCTTGCACTCAAGTTTAATCCTTTTTTCATTGATCAACTTAAACAAAACCACTAAATCGAATAACAAAAAACACTCACCAGCCTAAGTAAGGTCTCCATGACCAGGCCTGAGTTCTTATTATTTTTGTGACTGGTTCATGAGAAATCCACACACTCAGATTCTGAAAATATGAGCCCAGCATCTTTCAATAAAATACAGATCCTTGAAAAAAATCAATCTAGACAAGAACAATTCTAATGAGAGTTTCTTTCCAAGGACAGAGTCCTATTAAAAATTTCTGTGAAAATAGCCTTATACTGTGGAAGTTGCCTAAAAGGGCTTTTATTTTAAAGCCTTTTGTTTAGTAATAAATTTAAAAAAAACCCAATACAACAAACAGATAAACTATGAACTGTTCTGAGGGAAAGAAAACGTTAACATGGGAGGATATTCTGTGCAGTCTCTGCATGCTGTTCCAGCGTATGACTATGTGAGAGGACACCTGTCACTGAATTAATAATACAATTTCTTAAATAAGTGATAGTAAGTCTCTGTTTTCCACATTGTCTTTTTTAAGTAGCCCAGCTACTATCAGTCAATATTGTTAGTCCCTGTGCAATATTGCATGCTGCTTGTCTACTTGAGGGCTAGATCCTGCTACCTTTGCATGCCTTGCCAGGAATACGTCGCTGATGGAAGCTACTGCTCACAAGGTTGTAGTGGTAATTTCTACCTCAGCAGAAGTCTATTCCTGGAAGGGGCACCATGTCTCACATAGACCCTTTCATTTAAATGTAAAAATCATTGAATATGTTGTTATTTAGTGTCGGAGAGAAAGACTCTCCCCCTTGGAGGGCGAAGCAAAAGCAATTTTGATAAATCAGATGAGAGTTGATGACAGTGAGCTGTGAAGTGCAAAGACAGCCGTTAAATGTTTAAATGAAAAGAGAGGAGTAAAAAGTTTGAAATCATAAAGAATTTTTTTTTTCACTCCTCTGATACCTTATGTTGAATAGCCAGATCATTTTATTATTGCAAATACTGTGGCAGCAATCTTTTACTGCTTGCAGTATAGGCCTGCAGCATTAAGTTAGTATAAAATTACATATAGTTTAATATATCTGTACAACACCTTTAAACAAGCTTCTCTAGGCAGGAAGGTTATCCGTCTTATAAATCTATTATTTCATTGTACATCTTGATAGCCTAGCATTGCTTCTAGCCATGTTTAAGCATTAAATAGTGCATTATTATTTCACATAAATCAATGAGAGATGTGTGAATTCATAAATTTTGCATTTGCACAGACAGTATTTTAAACGTTTTATGGCTTCGTGGGAACTTGGTATATATACATATATAACTGTACACAAATCAGTGTCCAGGAAATTTCCATAAAAGTTACTATCACAATTACTGCTTTTCAAAGTAATTTCTTGCATATTTTAGAAACGTTTTAACAGACTCTAAAAATAAAACAAAACTTGGAAACAAGGTCTTTGGTCAGATTTTGCTGGATAACTCCTTTGCTGCAGTAGAGTGGATGATTGTTTTTTCTAATATTCCCTCTGTTGTCCTCTGTGTTGTTTTTTCCACTTTATACTTTTTTTAAAGCTCTAACTTTTTCTTTCTTGTCTTTCATCTTACTTGTAGGCCACTAGACTGTAAAGAATCACGTGCAAGCCTAATTGTATTAATTTAAGACAATCCACTGATAGAAACTTAAATACATATGTGAGGTTTTTCAGATTTGGATTCTTTTGATGAAAAACCTTGAAAATACCTTCTTAAGAGATGTTAATTTCATACAGTACATTATGTATTTATTAAATGCAATGTAAATATTCTGGTGTTAAAAATTATGACGTGAAGAAAGGAAAAAAAAAAGAACTATGTATCATGTGTTAGGAAAAAATTCTTCAATATGAGGGTGGTGGATCACTGGAACTGGTTGCCTAGGGAGGTGGTGGAGGCCCCATCCCTGGAGACATTCAAGGTCAGGCTTGATGGGGCTCTGAGCAATCTGTTCCAGTGTGAGATGTCCCTGCTTACTGTAGGGGGGTTGGACTAGATGACCTTTAGAGGTCCCTTCCAACCCAAGACATTCTATGATTACGCCATTGTATCACATAAAGTAGCTTTATGTTTTATGGGGGAAAATCAAACACACTGGAGCAAGATGTCCACAAAACAGCTGAATAATGTTGCTTCTGGAGCCTATTATGTTTCCTGTCTTGATTTTCAGAATTTGGCCATTGTTTTATTTTCCTGTAGTTAAGTTTAATTTTGTGAATTTTCTGTTGCAGTGGAATTTCAAGGTTATTCGGTATCCCTTCCTTAACAGATAAAAAAGAGGAACAGGGAAGTTAGATGCTATGTGGTCCCATCCCCATTCTGCCACAGGAGTTACCTGTACTTTTGGATAACCTAAAGAGCACCAGGAAGTAGATTGTAGGGCATGAAGCCACACTGTGTTGGATCTCCAGATGAATGGAGAAGAACATGTGGAATCACTTACTGTTCTTTTGCACTTCGTGGAGAAATATGGATCTCTGTTTCTTCCACCATTCAGCTTCTCCCTCCTGGCCCTTGTATGTATGTAGAAAGGGAATGCCTTATGAACAGCTCCAGACTGTACACCAGCAGGCTGAATCAGGCTCTGAGTATTTTACTTACAGAATCCACAGGTAATTTGTTGCAGAGCCAGCAGTGGAAGCTATATTTAGAAAGAATGTATTCTCTTTTCTCTTCATGGGTCCATCTTCTTTTTCTTTCTTAATGCTATCTCATGTTAAAGTGAATGGGAATTTTGCCATAAAATTTAATGGGAGTAGAATAAGATCCCATTATTATCCTTTGTGTCAATGCAGAAATTCTGTGTAATTATTTAACTAGAGAACTAGAGCAGTTGTTACTTTTTTGTTGGTTTGTTTTTATTTTTCACTGTTCCTTATGGCTTGGAATTCTTTGTGTTCCTTTCAAATTGTTGTAATTGAGGTAGAAATACCTATGCATATGTAAATTACACCTTCATGCAATAAGTTTAAACATTCTCAGCTTCAATCTTTTAGCTGTGGTCAAAAATATGGTTAGATTTTCTCTTACCAATTTGAAATGCTTTTTGTCTTACTTTTCTGCATATAATAAATACTTAAAGGGAATTTAAGAACATGTTAATATATTTTAGCTTTGGGAAAAGGTTGAGCATGGAAACTTTCACCCCAAAAGATTATTTAGGAAGCATGGGAAACTATTTTGGTGTTCATTAGAGCAGACATAACTGAACATACAGTACTCTTGGCTTATCTTGAGCTACACAGACACTACAGAATTAGCTTTCTACAGGATGGAGATTTTGGGGCAAATTTGGTACAGATTCTGCTATTGGATAACTCTGGGCAACACTTCTATGTTCTACTGATTAAATGGGCAATAAGAGTGACAAAGAGAAGACTTTGCTTCAGGATTTTATCTAATCTGCCTAATCTGGGAAGCAAGAATCTTCATTTATAGCATTTGGGAAAAGCAAAGTGTGACTGCTCGAAGTGTCTTCTCCTGAGCATATTGGTCTTTCCTTTTCACTTTTCCCCAGCAGGTGTCTGGTTTCTGGTGAGGAGGAAAGAAAAAATCATCTGTATACGTGCATTTAACTTGAATTGACTTTACTCATAAGAAAAAGCATGTTATATATGTGTGAGTGCCAGAGTATGAGAACTCACCTGAATGAGAGAGTGGTTCGGACCAGGTTATAAAGAGAATTTTACAATGTTTGGAGAGAGGGGTTGTGCAGGTTCTTCTGAAACTGAATAGTAAAAATTATAATACTTCCTCCAACCGTAAGTTTTCAAAGTTTTGTTTTCTGCTGTTAAAAATTTCATTACCTTAGTATCAGTCTTTCTAAAAAAAAGTCTGTGTTGTGTGGCACATACTGAAGATTATCTGTGCCTATCTGTCATACAGATGATTACATTCAGTTCTCCACTGCGTGGAACTCTAAGTCATCAGATGATGCTGAATAGAAGAACAACACAATTGATAGTTTTGCCATCCACCAGCTTAAATATATTAGCTCTGCATCACCAGCAGATCTGAGGAGAATCACTACACTGGCTCATAGAAAAATAAGATTTTTTTTTTTTTCTGGAAGTTGCAGACAAAAATTAGCTGTTAATATTTTGTGGAGCAAGGAAAATTTTTTCATATTTCTAGCAAAGATTATTTTAAAACAAGGGAAATGAAAGTATAGCAATGACAGAAGTTTCATAGAGAAGTTTTGGAGCTATTCTTCAGGGGGAAGTATATGAGCATCTAAACATTTGAATAATGATTCTAGAAAAAAATTACTAACCCTTGTCAGAGAAAGATTCTCTCCTTTTCTTTAATACAAAGAAGATGAAAACTTCTGTACTTGTTACACTATTGACCTGCACAACCATCTGTATCATGGAGTGCATGTGAAACCTTGACGCTGTAGTTTTGTACTCTGGCAGCAGCTATAATTGTATTAACATAAATGGAGCTGGCTTGGTATAAAAATGGGACAGTGATGTAGAGAATAAGGCCGTCTCACGTAGGTTGCCATTTTGCATCTATATTGCACTGCAGTGAAAAATTACTCAAACTGGAGAGTCCCAACAAATCAGGTCCCTGTTGTTTTTGAAGGGAAGGCGTGTTTTGGGATGCTGTTTATTACTGGGCAAGAAAAACAAAGTTCAAGACTAAGATTAATGGTATCAGTGGATCATTGCCTAAAGATTAATCTTTTTAAAATGATAAGAAAAGGATAGACACAGTGAGCCTCTAGCTGCCTTACAGCTACAAAGAGTAATAATAAACATTACTATGGCAGGGCTGGCTCTGGAATACTAACAGAAGCATATCTAGTTATCATCAATAAACACTAATGGTTGTTTTGTGTTGTTTTTTGGCTACTCATGACTATTGAAAATGATGTGGCTTTTTTCCCGCTTCCTAAAGCAACAATTCTATGCTTTCTTTTGATGTCTGACTACTTAATATTAATTTGTTTGGGATCAATTCTTTCTTTCATGGTATTGTCACTGTACTACTTTCTCTTACGAAAACTTCTACATTATTGCCTGGGTCTAAAACTATCAGGGATTAAAAAAAAGGTTCGTTACAGAAATTACATTTCCTCAGTAAACCCAGGAGGCATTGTTTTTCTGTTAGCTCCTCTATAACAAAGCCTTGGTGCCTGTTTATTTTTTGTGTGTGCGTGCTGTTTTTATGTTTAGCAGAATATGTATTTATACTTCACTGGAGGTCCATGTAGCAATTCCATAAATCTGTTTATTTTTCAAAGGCTATATGTCAGCAACTGATGGTAGGAATGCTATGTATAAGCTAAAACTTAAAACTAAAATTCTTTCTTTTTAATCTCAGCACTATTTATGCAACTCTTGTTGCTATTACAAACTTCATGGTTTGAAAAGAAATTGGGAATTTGTGTTCAGAATTACTGGATCTGAAAAGCCTGAAAATTTTGGAATTAATTTATGCTGAATGGTCCTTATTTCTCATAAGCTTAAAAATGCAACCAATGATTGAAGCAGTCCACTTTCATATCTGACAACAGCAATGTCATTGATGGCCTGAATGTCAGTGAGGATGATATTCTGATGGTCTCACTCAGGCTGAGCAGTGTATTGCTGCAGGAGCAGCTCCACTAACTTCAGTCAAGCTCCTGGGATAGTACAAGGTTAGTATGATTTAATAGTGGGTGCCTGTAAAATACTATGACATTACAAAGTGTAGAAATTATTTTATTAATTTGCTTCCATGGAAGCAGGCTTCTGTTCTTGCATTAAGGTAAAATTTTTAGTTAGGTTTAAAGTCTTTCTCTTGTGGCTATAATTTGACTCAGCATTTCATTGTGGGCATGTGTGATAGGGAAGTGCTTCAGTGAAGCACTTCCTAGCTTTATTGCAGGTAGTCTTCAAACTGAAATTCATGTTTTATTTGGTTATCATTGATATAGAGTTAGGTGAATTAGGTATGTGGCTCACATCCCTATGAAGGACTAGAATTTCTTTTAAAACACCACCAGGGTGGAGATACTAGCTGGAATAAAGGTGCCATTGGGATGGTATGTCCAGATCATTCCAAAGTTAATGTAGTGGTCTCTTTGATTAGTAGGTCTTTAAAAATGCACACCTAGGTTCAGTGATTTCAGCAAAGTTGCATGATATAAAATATCAAATTATGCTATCCTTGGACAGGTCTTCTGCTAGGAAACCTTTTCTAACTAGAAGAAAGAAAAGCAAAAAAAAAGTTTACCAGAAACACACTGAGTTTTAAGAGCTTATATCAGTTTTGCCTGCCTTCTGTCAATTTTGGTTTATAACCTTTGACTGTTACCCAGTTCAAATTAATATAGTCTGCTACAGCTCAGTGCAGAGCTCTGTTAAAATATGTCATTGGCTTTATGGCAACAGTGTTATGTTCCCTTAATTTTTGTCCTGTGCTGAGAATGGGACAGATTGGGTTGGACAAACTTCCTTGTGGTAAAACCTTGTCAAAATTTGGGATTAAGAGTTACTCTTTGGGTTAGAAGTTCTTTGGATGATCCCAGTATCAACTGTGAAAGCAACTTCAGCGTATAAACGTTGATTGCTTGACACATTGTGTATCACTTTTGAAAAATACCTAGCATTTATATTTGGAAGATATCTCCCTAATTGTATATATTGTTCTGGGTCATCATTTTCTCATTGTTTAAATTACAGCTCATTTATTTAAAAGAATACTTGTCAAAGGAAAGCTTTAAGTACTGATTTAAGAAAGCAGTGTTAAATAATTGAAATGACTGTGATAAAATTGCCTTAGTTTAAACAGACCAGTTTTATCAGTCTGTTTAATGAATTGTGCTTTTATAGGTTGAGATAAATCTAATGTGAATTCAAGTGGTTGCACTAGAAATACAGCTTTAGGTGGGATCTCTTGCTGGATTTAGCTAGCAGAATTAAAAAAAGACACTTTTGTACTTCTACATTTCCTTTCAGAAACACTCCACATACAATAAACGATGATATCTTGGAGTGTTGTGATACCTTTGTAATGCCTGGGTATTTACGTAGGGATTGCACAAAGCATCTTGGTCGGTATTTGGAAAATATTTATTCTTCTGGATGAAGAAATCAACTTGGAGATGTGTCTAGTCCTGGATTTGTTAATTTTCATGGACTAGAATAGTGACACAAACAATTTCTTTGTAGGCTGAGGACACTGGGCAGGTTGGCCTTGCTACTTACTGATAATTTAGAAGGACTTTTCTCTCATTACAAGAAAAACTATATCTGCTTTGGAGCCAGAGTGGAGACGATCATTGGTCAGTGGCTGAGATAAGAGAATCCTAGGATATTTTGGATTCTGTTTAAATTTCTATGTATTGTTAGAACACAACTTGCATGCAAGAAGATAGTGGCATTAAAAACATGTAGTAAATATATCGTAATTAGAATGAGGTGACATAGTGCATCATCAGCTCCTCTCTTGGCTAATGCACTGAACCTTCATAACAGGAATGGTACCTAATTTGGATACATAAAGGTTTCCTGTAGGACCCAGTCCCATTGCTGTTTAAGGGAAGGCCTTATATGCTTATTCATATTGTCTAGCATGCATGGTGTCATTCATTTTAATGGAAGTTCTAGGAAGGTAATATTCAATGTGTGAGACAATTACACATTTTGGTAACAAAATGATGGTGAAATTCTTGCTGTCTCGTAAGTGAAAGAATATGCAGGCTGTGTTGTGTAACTCTAAGGAGATCACTGAACCAATAGCTAGAATTTTTTTATAGCTGGACATACCCTTATTCAGCATTTCTTAAATGCTGTCAAGTTGATTTTGGGAGCAGTTTACCCCATCAGCAATCCTTGTGCATGTAAGTGATATGTCAGGATACAGGGCAATGCTCTGAGTGGGGAATACATACATGCCCCTTCCGCAGCTTTCACTGCTTTGGAGACAGTTTAAGCAAAGAAAGTTTTATTTCAGCTGCAGCTGTTGAGAATAAGCATCCATGCAAATTTTTTTTGTTCTCAACACAGTCTTCCCCACTAGTCTTCTGTAACCAGTCTTTACATTCAACTCTGTAACCTCAATTGCAGCACTGGAAATTATAGTGATTACTTTAAAAAAAAAATAGTTGGAGTTTCATTGATTTATACAAAATGCTTCCTATGGGAAAGGAGTATCACAAGACACTTGTGTATGATATCACTTTGGTGTAATCAAACAGGGATGTAGATTTGGAAAAATTATGCTTGTCTTCAGGTCTTATATTTTTAGTTCATTATACTTATGTTAGACATTCCTACTCAGCTTTTCTGTAGCATGGCTGTGTCCACTGACTGGTAGCAGTGTGTTGGCAAAATCCCCAGTGCACCTGAAGGAAGTTTATTGAGATTTCAATTCTTTTGTTGTTCTGAAAGTGTGTGTGGAGGGGAGATTCTCTTTCTTGCAGAAGTGTGTGAAGCAGGGTATTTAACAATTTAAGCTGGCTATTGCTTCTGTTTTTCTTCCTCCCCCAAAAGAGTCTGTCTCCAAGATCCATGCTTTCCTGTTCTGTGTCCACTGCTGGTTGACACTGGTCTTGCAGTTTTTACTACAGGCTATCACCTTGTCCATCTGTAGTAAAACTGGCAGGATTCTTGTTTCACTAAGTAGGTGTCTAGGGAAGTAAGCTTAAGTTTTAAGTTTGTTGAAATGGAGCTGCTTTTAAGAACAATTTGATTGTGATGGATTCAAATAAGGGAAAAAATCAGGTTTACATAGCTGTCTTTCATAGTGGTTTTATTATATGAGAGTGAATCAGAAAACAAGACAAAGTGACACTGAAAAATGAGGGAGGCATTTGAGGTAGAACAGATTAACATTTTTACTGTTCAGAAAGTACTTAGTTTTTTATTAGACAACAGACTATTCTATTATTCTGTCTTTGTTTTCTAGCCATTTCATCTTTCTACTACAAACTTTTAAATAGTGGAAGGATATATGAAATACCAAGGAAAATTATTTTTAAAAGCAATTTAAAAAATTAATTTAAATGTAGACAGCCATAGTATTACGGCATTAAAACACCCCAGGGGCTTTTTTATTGGTCCATTAATACTTGCCTCCAGTGGTAGAACACACCTGAGGCAAGATTTAATGAACCAATAAAACATGCCCTAGAGTGCCCTAATGCTATATTGCTAACCATTCCTATTACATAAATGCACTGTTTGCATACTTCCCTCTTACATCTCAGAAAAATCTTCAATTAAGTGAAGACCATATGACAATTCTTATCCAGAGTTTCCATCAGCATATTTTGGAGTAATTAAATTGATTATGAAAGATATTCTCAATCAACCAATACAATATGTTGTGCCTAGGATTTTATGGACTGTCCAGAAGGTGAATGATTTAAGTCTGCTTATGTGTTGAGTCAGTGTGTTTGCTCTCACTGAGAATTTTCTAAAGTCTTCCTAAATAATTTGAATGTAATACTGTTCTTTTTCTGTTCTTCTCTTGAAACTACCCCACTTGTTGTTTCCCTAGAATCCACCCCAAAGCAGAAATCTGGCAGAGGAACTATTTGTAACTTCAGTCCCATTAAAATGCTCAAGGATGTTGCTAACATAATGTTGTCCAAAATCTTCGACATGATTTAGTCAAAGACTTATTTTAGTCCTTTTAAAGGGGATAAATTTTTAGAGGTGTAGATCAACTCTAATGGAGCTAGGCTGATTTACATCAACTGATAATCCAGACTTTTGCTTCCCAGCACATTCAGAAGGATCAAAAATGCCATACTTGATTAAATCAGACAGCTTAGATAGAAGAAAGTATGAATAATGGTTATTGTATTTTACAATTTTTAATTTAAAGCCTTTGGCTGGAGTTAACTTTTGGACTAATGATTTAGAATGTTCATAACCATGAGCAAAAATTGATAAACTTACCTAGGTTGATCTGTATTTAGTAACAGGAAAAAGGAGCGCAAGATAGGTTTTGAATGTCATTGCATGCAAAATATTAACCCATCATCAGAGAACGAGAGTGAGCTTTATTAGTTTTGCTTTCCAGCATTGTTGTGTGGCAGGATGATATTCTCTTAAAGAATAAAAAGATTTGTAGATGTAAATTGTAAAAATTACTCTTATGTATTTGAGAATCTTACATAAAATTTTGCTTCAATGTGACTTCATGGTAGAGCCAAATTAAACAACTTCAGAGTATGAATTGGGCAGAATCGTTACTTGAAAGCATAGGAGAGCAGAAAGAGAATCCTGTGTTCTTACACTGATACATAAGAATGGAAGAAATCACCACTTGGGCTTTTTTGGAGAAGGAAGGCTTGTAGGCCAGGTTTGATCTTTGCAAGAATATTTGACAAGTTGAACATGTATGAGGATATGAGCCATATGTACTTGTTAGGGCAAAAGTAACTTTACTTGTAAGTCTAGATCTTCAGCTATTGTGAGTTGGCACAGTTCCATAGAAGCCAATGAAATTATAGCATCTTGTAACAGAGGATCTGGCCCCTAATCTTTCAAGTAACAGGCTCATTAAATGCTTAGGGCCAAATTCTTTCCTGGCGTGACTCCATTGAACTTAATGGAATTAAGCCAGCAGAGCATTTGGCCATTATTTAATACAGATAAAATCTAAGGGGAACCAGGTTTTTGTATTTGTTTTTCTTTTGATATGTAGCATTAGCGAACCATATGTGATTTTTATAAGACATAATATATGAAGTACTGGCTAAAAGAGTCTGCACAGATATCTCGCAGGTAGAGCAGCACCAGACCTTCTTGGTGTGCTACCTTATTTGGAACAAGCAATGCTGACTTGATCACTGGTTTAAACCTTTTACTGTCTTCTGGAAAGGTATTTCCCAAACTGTCATCTCTTCCCTGTTTCTTCTTTTCTCATAATTTCACATTACAGTCCTCTCAGAAATTTAAGTGGGGTTAAGCTTATTGTTGAAGTTAAGACTATCTGAAAAATGATGCTCTGTTCATTCTATGACTGCATAGCTGATGTAAGCTTTCCACAGTCTCTACTGGCATAATTTTTTGCTTTCAAAGAGTGTGGTGGGCATACTCTAAGAATTTTCACTACATCATCTAGGAGCTAAAAAGGCTCAAATTGCTAAGCATAGCATTGCAATTATCAGAGATTGTTTCATGGAGCCATTTTCATTTTTTAAAAGCTCAAGGTTTTTTTCTAAGTTTTTCCTTAATTTTATTTCTGCAGCTGTGATGTTAACTGGGCCTTATTCTTTTGGCTTAGTGTGCATATGACTTACCTAAGCTTGTTAATGCCTGACATGGAATGTGGCTGACTCTCTTTACCTACTTTATTACTGCAATGTATTTTTTCCATGTTGCTTTGAGATGTTACGTACTGCTCTCAGCAGCAGTTAGGTCTAGATTTCTGGAGGAAAAAAGCTTTCTTGGCTATATTTTTTGGAGCACAAGTATGAAAAAGTGAAGGCATGTGGCTGCATACCCTGTTGAATAATTAATATTTACTACAAAAAAACCTCCACCTTTTTTGAAACAAATACTTACTATTGAAGGGCTTGAGGCCTTCATAGGGTGCTTTGCAGCTGAGTTCAGGCATGGCAGGAATCATACCTCAGTGAAGTGAACTTCCTATATAAGGGTTGTGACTCTAGTTCAGTGGTCATTTTGTGACCTGTATGCAGTTTCTATAAACACAAGTAACCCAAACACTAAAATCTGAAACAGAATCACCAGCCCTTTCTAAAATATTCTTATTTAAGTTGGGCCAAGAGAGATCACTGCAAACTCTTTGCAGTTCTGGGTGATGTAACACAGCTCAAGGGCATTTGGTACCTGGCAAGCTGAACAGTCTTTGAATGGACTTAGATGAAGGACCACCAAGAAAACAGAATGAAAAGCAGTGGAGGGGAAATTCATTGCCAATTAGTACCCAAAACATTCAGATGAACAAGAAGAGCTCCTTAAGCAGATGAATGGGGGGGATGAAGAGTCTGGAAACCATGTGGTAGAATGAAATTACTCATTTGAAGTTACTCATGAAAACATAATCGAATGACAAGGAGTCAGTAGAACTTCTGGTTTGCATAAGCAGGGCTGATGTTTTCACATGTCTTTCATGTTTTGGATTTGACCTAGGGCCTGTAAAAGAAGCAAGTATGTTTCCATGTAAGGGCAAAGGCACTATTGCTGTTCCAAGTAATACCTTAACAGCCTTGTTTATCGTGACCCCCTGCCTTTTCTCTCTCTCTGCTCCCCTGTCCCAATTTGGAATTGCCTAAATTAAAATGTAGCTGAATTATTCATCTTAAGTAAATGTGATTGAAGGAGATGAAGCTGTAGGACTGTTTTGATAACACCAGCCTGCAGAGTTGTTTGCTTGTAGAAATGAGAGTTCCCCACGTCTTTGATGAAGGGATACAGCGGAAGTTACAGAGCATAATAGCACCAGAAGTTCTTGTTGGGGCTGGTGAGTGGCTTAATGGCACAGTCTGAATCTGTTTATTTGATTAGTTTTTTTTTCAAAGACTGCATCTACATATGAGCATGTTTTCAGTTGTATTAAGCAGATGAGTTGCAATCTTGCAATAACTGTCTATGCATGTGCAGGGATTTGTGTTTACAAGGAATCTCTTTTTTTTTTCCTCTCTGAAAAGAGCAAGTGTAGATTTTTGGATCAAGTTTAAATTAATGGCTGTGCTTTAACACTGATGTTTTTTTGTTTCCATGTGTGAGTTGATGGTTATTCTTTCTATGCCTAAGCATAACTTATGGGAAAAATGTTTGTGTGAGATTGCCCAAGTAATTAGCCAGTTTACTCATGCAAATAAATATTATTTTATTCAACTTGGAACATCTTTTTGGCAGTGTTGCCTTTAATTACAGACACATTTAACAGAAGACAAGGACATAGCGTGTGCTAAAAATGTTCTGTGCAAATAGTGAGAGGATTTAGGTGAGCAGCAGCTCTGTAATTACCTTGCAGCCAGAAGGACCCTCACATTGTTTGAAGGCTGTTAAAAATAAGGAAAGAAATAATTTTCTTCTCATGGGAAAGGAATTAATTAGCAGTGTGCTCAGGGCCTTGGGATTGGTTCTCATCCAAAGTAGATAAATAATCCAAACATTTCTTCAGACTGCTCAACATGAGCAAAAGATATGCTGGAAGAGCTGATTTGTAGAGCTGAACAGCAAATTTGGCCCATGAGGAGAAGGGCTAAGAGAATTCTAAACTACCTCTGCCCTGTCTAGCCTGGCTTATTCGAGAGGTTGCTGAGGCTCATTCCCAAATAGAGGCAGCCCTGGAAGCCTGTCACAGTAACTCTGGCCCCTTGGCTGACCTGTGAACTGTGTAAGTTTGGCAAGGCTTGCAGAGCTGTGGGTGCAGTGCTGCATGGGTCATTAGTTTTTTATCTGTGTTCTGTCAGCTGGGCCTTGCACTGAGGTCTGCAGGAGGCAGCTTAGAAAAGCAAGTTTGTGAGACATCTTCACTGAAGAAGGCTGTCCTTAGCTACATCATTAGATCTAGAATTTGATTATGTTCCAGTGTTTCAGCTGGCTTCAGAGGTCTAGATCCTAGTATTATAGAGCAATCCCTAAGTACCAGTATAAGTACTTCTCTTTGTAAATTATCCGAGATTTACTTATGGAAGAAAACTGCAAAACCTTTGCTTACAATAGTTTAGTAGGGTTTCAGAAAGAAATAAAACCTAGCACCTTTTGTTTTCCCTGCAAATGTCTGTTCTCCAGCATTAAATTTTTTACAGTGTGCCTATTTTCGGCTATATTGTTTGACCAAAAAAGCTAGAGGCATCAAAGATGATAATTTTTTGCACATTTCTACCCAGGCATCTGGATAGAGGAAAAAAATTTATTAGTGCCCCTGCTGAACAGAGTTGGTGATGGAAGCATGTTTATTACTGAAGCTGAGAGAATCTGTGCTGAAGGGAGACATTACAAATGCTGTAACTATTAGAAAAACTTCAGTTGGAAGTCAAACCTTTTAGGCACTAGAAAATCCCAGTCATAAAACACAGACTCCTGTGGGACTAGACTGTCTTGGTTCCTCTGCTCACAGAACTTTGATCTTTTTAATTTATTTATTTTTTTTCTTCTGTACGTACTGAAGCCCTACCTTAAGGCCTGCGTGCCCCTGGTAACGTGAAGAAAATTCATCAATGTCTCCCTCTTCTGATTTTTCTAGCAAGTTGTTTTATCTTTTGTTGGAGTTCTCAGGGGACCAGACCATTGGTAAAATTTCATATGTAAGCAATGACAGGTGTCCTCCTGAAATTTACAGTATTTTGCCTTTCTTATAAATCACTGCTATTTGATTCTTGTACTGTAATAGCAGCTAATAGAGGAAATCATAGTGCCATTAGGTTAAATCCTGTGAAAACACAACAAAGTAGTGTCAGACATTCTGCCTTTAAGTCTGTAACTCATCTCACAGGTTTATTTTTCAGGAAGTAACTTCTGTATTATAATTTACTAACAAGTCTCCAACGATCTCTTTTAGCTTTAAGATTACTAAGGTGGACATTCAAGTAAGCCTTGTACTTATCATGGCTCTTTTAGCAAGCAAGTTAGAAGTCTGAAAAATTCTCAGTTCTACGGAAGGAAGAAGGGAAAGTTGGTGACAAGATTTAAGATTTATAAGACTTCCAAAAGAGTTAAAGACTATCAGTTTTAAAGGAATAACCTGATTTACAAACCTGTTTTTCATATTTGCTTGTATCTTCAGTAGTGATTGTATTTTTAGGAAATTTTTAGGGATTTTTTTTTTTTAGGAAATCTTTGCTATTTTCATTGCCTCCTGATTTGTATAAATTGGGTTCACTTTGTATTTAATGCAAAAGAAACATCCTGTATGTATAACAGAAAACAGGAACCCATGGTTTTCAATGTCAGTTCATAGGAGAGGAATGTCTGGAATTCTTAGACTAAGTAAGTACTGCAAACTTACATGAAATATTGGTGCTGAGATGCTGAACTACTAATACTCTGCCCCTTGTCAATATTCAATCTCTATAATGTGCATTTCTTGAAGATTATTACTGGTAGGACCAGGCAGTCTGTTTAGTGTTGCTGCTACTTAAAGATGCTGAAAATTGTTTTGCAAAATGAGTATGTGAATAATTTTGCTTATATATACTTTTGTGCTATCCTCATTTAAATTGCTTTATATGTAGAAATGTAAGTATCTGATGTCTTTGTCTAGTCAAGATTCAAGCTTGTATTCTAATTGAGAAAACACCAAGAAAAAAGGTAAATAGTATTTTGAGGATAATTTACCTTCTTTTGTTGAGAAACAGCATGGTTACTTGATAATTTTGCCCAATGGGAAAAAAGAAGATATTTCTTCATAAATATCTTGAAATATATGAAAGCTTGTGAAAACATTAGATATGGAGAAGAGATGATGAAATTCAATAGGAATGTTTGCAGAGGAAGAGTTATGTATAAATGCATTATAATGGGTTTTCGAAGATTTCTCAACCATTAGGGCAATTTAGTTTTGAAGCAGTAAGAGCAAGAAGCTTATTCTTTTTGTGAATTTTATAAAGAAATCTAGTAGTGAGTTATTTAACCTGGGAGGGCTTCCTTTTGCTGACAGACTCGTGTTATTCATTTGTTCCTAATAAATATTGTAAAATAAACAGTATTTCCAACAGTGGTTTGGTCAAAATAGGTGAGTGCCAATACTTGTCCACTGATTTTGTACTGGTTTTACTCCTGTTGTAACAGTTTGCAAGTACCCTAATTCCTGTTAGGATGCTTAGTATCTTAAAAGTTTAGAGTGGAATATACTCAAAATGTCCTAATTATTTTGATGGAACAAGGTATTTTTTTATGTAGTCCATGTTTTTGCCTCTTAAAATGAAAATTATTTTCATTTTCTCACATGAGCATGAACACTTCCCTATCTGACCTGATAAAAAGCTCACTAAGGTCAGGAATTCTATTTAATTTTTGGACGGAGTCAAACAAAAAAAATGGATTTTTTTGCCATCTTTGGAGATAAAGGACTAACTTAAAAGAACTGTCTCTCTTGCATAATCTTGCACTGTAATGTTCTTCCCTTTGTTCATATATATTCCTGTTATTATAAATAAAATACTTGTTTGAAATAAAAATTCAAGGCCTCTCTACTAACTTGCATAATTTATTGTACCTTCAGGCTATAACTCGTGTATACACTAGAACTTAATCAGAACTGTGAATCCAGAAGAATCTATCACAGTGATACGATTTTGGATGCATCTTTGCACATAATTTTGTGGTATACATTTTCAGAGGCCCAGGAACCTAATATTGTCTCAGACTTCAACTTACTTATTGGGTGAAGCTGCAACTTGTGAAAATAAAAGATATTTACTGTATGAGTGTACGTATGTAAATATTCACTTCTGGCTTCATTGAAGGCAAGGGTGTTTTACCACTGACTATGGTGGGACCAGTGTTTCATTCATAGGCTTATATTGTGTGATAACAAAAAATACACTTAGATAATATTTTAAAATATATAAATATACAATGTCGTCCAGTTATTCATTATATTCACCATATTAAAGAACAATTGCCAATCCATATGCCTATGACTATATAGTTAATTATTTTCTGAAATCACAAGTCTGTGGTATGTAGTATAATTATGAGGTATTTGCAATCTTCTTTTCTCTGCCTAAATGGAAAAGCAAGAACCTGTTAAATATTTTTAAATTGTTTCTCCAATTGATGTTAGTGATATCTTGCATTTTTAAGGCTTTTGCTTTTCCAGGACTTAAATTTTTAACACAAAATTGCTCACAGCATTTTCTTTGCTTTGGAGATGACATTAAAAAATGGTTTTTCTTTGTCTCTGATTTTTGTAGGATGCACATAGTAACTAATTTCACTGGAAACTAATTTTTTAACCTAAAGTTAAAGTGATTGTACACTGGCTGGGAGGCTTCAGCAATAACATGGAGTTCCTTTTGCCCCTGAGATTATTATTATTAGTAGCAGGAATTGTGATGAGATTGGATGGTTTGGGTAACTCTCTTGTGGAAGGTATTTCCACACGTTAAAATGACCGTGTTGTGTGCAACTGAGCTAAAGGCAGAATGCTCCCTTGTTGACTAAAATGGGAAGGAACGTCCATCCTCTGTATGTTGCAGATAGCTGAGCAGGATCTTTTTTTGATACTCTGAATGAATGAGATCTAGCCATACATTTCTACTCTGCTAGCACATTGTTCAGGGAGTATTTGCCCTCCTCTGTGCTTTTCACAGTGCATTCTTTCCAGTCGTAGGTAATTGGAAAGGATATATGCATCTTCTGCAAGAACAGTGAAAACAGTTCCAGAATTTATTCCAAGCCTTTTGGAGCCTCTTATTGCCACACGTGGAGAAAGTGCTCTCTTCTTGCTTCTTTGGTCAGGGCAGTTTTTAATGCTGATATTCTTAGCTTTTGTGATGTTCACACGCAAGGTTACTGAAACTGAGTGGTCCCTGTCACTCAGAAGTCTGCACTGACGTTGACAGTGAACTCAGAATCTAGAATGACAGATCTGCATTTGAGATACTGCAGATGCCCGTGGCAATAAACCAAATACGATCTCCTGTTGTTTGGGGGGTGAAAGGGAAATAAGAATACAAGGGTCCTTTAGTGAATGTGTTGGTTGAACTGGAAAATTAATATGGGAGATTTGTGTATATATTTAGATATTTACATACATCTGTAATTCAGATTCCTGACTCTCCTGTGGGATATGGTTGCTAAATTACTGGGAATTTCACCTGGAAAAATTGAGTACTCAAAACCACCTGGGATTTATCAATTTAGTTTTTCTCACTTTTGCCAGTTAGCCTCTTGTTAGACCACAGTCCCTAAATGTGGCTTGCAGTGTGATTCCAGTTCTCCTTCATTCTTTCTAGGGCTGAATTCCAATTGGGAATTTATAAAATTGTGTTGTTTTTTCTGGAATCTCCTGTGGCATCCTTTCAAATACAGAGTTCCTGTGAGCCCTTCAAGGTTTTGCCATCTTTTAGTTCCATCTTTTTTCTCTGATCTTTCTGGATAGTCTTTTCCGTAGGGGGTATGGACATCTTCCTGGTGTGGTGCAAGGTGTAACCTTTTCCCAGGAGAGAGTTGTCTGATTCTTACTGCAGTTCTTCTTCTCCTCACCTCCTGGGGCAAGTGTCAGGTAGAGACAGGGCAAGCTGCTCGGTGGTGTGGCTGAGCCAGGAGCCGAGGGTGATGGCAAGGTAAGCACAGCAGTGCCCTTACTCTCCAGGGACACAGTCCCAGAGTACTTGAGCAAGTAGTACAGAGGAGGGCCACTGATGGTAACTGGGATCATCTAACAGTGCAGAGCAGGTCCAGAGGAGAGCAACAAGGCTGGTGAAAGGACTAGAGGGAAAGTCTTATAGGGAGAGGTTGAGGATGTTGGGATTGTTTAGCCTGGAGAAGAGGAGACTCAGGGGGGACCTCATCACTCTCTTCAACTACCTGAAGGGAGGTTGTAGTCAGGTGGGGGCTGGGCTCTTCTCCCAGGCAACTAGTGACAGGACAAGAGGGCACAGCCTGAAGTTGCTCTAAGGGAGGTTTAGGTTGGATATTAGGAAGCACTTCCTCATGGAGAGGGTGATCAGGCATTGGAATAGACTTCCCAGGGAAGTGGTGGAGGCACTGTCCCTGGATGTGTTCAAGGCAAGGCTGGATGTGGCACTTAGTGCCATGGTCTAGATGGTGTGGTGGTGTTGGTCATAGGCTGGACTTGATGATCTTAAAGGTCTTTTCCAGCCTTGGTGATTCTGTGATTGTTAGATGTGTCCTAGTGATGAGCTGGGAATGAGACCAAGCTGGGAAATGAAGTCAGCAGGTACAAGGCTAGGCACAGGCGTACCTGCCACATAGCTCAGGTGAGGACCAAAGGCAAAGCCCTGAGTTTGAGTCCAGCCCTCAAGCCTCAGGGTGGAAAACCCCAACAAGGCTTCTCACAGATCTGACCCAAGGTTGCAAGGCTACAACATATCAGAGCAGGCCCTGAGCACAGGCAGACAAAGCCCTTGGTTGGGTGCTGTCAATGCTCTCCAGACCCTGACAGTAAGGGGTCTGAATGGCATCTGTTACTCAGTGCCCTGCTTTGCTTCAAGGACACCCTTCAGCCCTTTGTTAAGATCAGCTTTGCTGAAGTGTTTGGTCTGCTAATTTGCAGCCAGCGCTTAGCTTTACATATTCAATGTGAAGCTTAATTCTAAAATTAACTTGACATGCAAAGGATTTGCTGTTTTTGCTTTGTTGCTGAAGTTTGCAGTACCCAAACCTCGTTTTGTGACATGGTTTTATTTTAAAGGCCACCCAAATGAGATTCAGTGAAAGTTAAGTTTTGTAACAAATCATCAGAAAGTCTTGCCAGAGCTTTAGAAGTGAATGCTGTGCCATTTGCTTGTCTCTGTCACAGTCCTGGAGAGCTAAGATATTTGTATATACTCGAATAGATTGCCAGAATCAATCCACTTTCCAGAGATGAACGTGGACGTGTCCTTTTTTTTCCACTGTAATGTGAATACTCAAATCTTTCCACATAAGAAACTCATATATTTGAGTTTCACAGCACTCCCTAATAAGGTTTTATAGCCATTAGTGTCAGTGCCGTATATCACTGAGGCATTGAAAAAGTGGAGTTTCTTTCCCAAACCACCTTTCTAAGCATCCAAGATGAAGTGATTTTATAGCTTACACTTCCACAGATCTTTCAAATCCCACAGCATAACTTGTTTCACCTGAGCCTCAAAGATTTTGGTAAATGATTTCCCAGAAGCTCTTGAGGGGGTCTTTTCTCTCTTTCTTTATTTAAATTTGAGCTTAAATACGATTAGATTCTGTTCAACACAAAATTGTTCTAGAATACATTTCAAGCAATGTGTGTACAAAAGGTAATCTATACTCTCTAATAAATAAAATCATGTAACAGTTTGAAATTTAAAATGTGACCATTTGCTTTAATATTGTGAAATGTTTGTTAAACCTTTAAGCTTGTGATATTTTTCCACACTGACAGCTAAATAATGAATTAATGGCTTTAACGTCCATGGCAGCCTGAGGGTTTCAAATGCATGTTTAGTCAAAATAATTGGTGCTTTAATCATTCTTTATGAACCAAAATTGTTCCTTAGTTATACAGAAGTGGTGCTAAAGCAAATATCTCTGCTGTGAATGTTCTTTTGTATTTCTAAAACTATTTGGAAAATGGTGTCTGGATGCATTTTCCTCTTTACAGTTAAAGAGGTTATGTTTTGCTCTCATAATGACCACCTACCATGACTAATGATTGTGCTGTCCCTTCAGCGAGAGTGAGCAGCTTCTTGTAGCTTTAGTACATGTGCACTTAGGGGCTGACTGCCAAACGTTGAGAGCAGATTGGAAGGAGGGAACTTCAGATCCTGTATGGTCAGATACAGTGTGTAGGAACCATTCATAACTAATTAAATTAGGGAACCTGTTCACAGCAAAGCTGTCTCTCAACCAAACTATGACACAGTGAAGAGCTACATCCATAACATTTTCTATTAAAAGTTGGGAGTAATAATCTTAGGTTAAGCAAAGGAGAAAACTGTGGTCCTAATTCTGTGGTTGGCGTTATGTGAGTAGACTACTGTGCCTGCACAATGTCCCACTGAAGTGCTTGTATTGACCTCAGCAATGCATCTATGCCATGTGAGCAAGAGATGCTTACCCAGTTAAGACCTATCAGAGCTCCCTTCAGGCTCTCAGAGGTGGCCCTAAGGAGCCCTCTGTGCCTGGGACAATTGTAATAGATAGGACCTACTTTATAGCACGAAAGCGATTCAACTTCTGGTTCAGGGAAGCTTGTAAGACCACAGATTACTATGAGATGTAAAGGTATACTGGAAAAGTACTGGTCTAGGTTTGCCATGTCTTACATTTCTTTGGCTAAACAGCCACCAGTGACCTGCATTGGACAAGGTATGGGCTCAGATGAGCTGTTGTTGTGACCTAGTTACTGTGTTACATTGCTAACTTCAAGTAAACCCTGCTTGTCACATAGCTAAAATTATTTTGTTGGAGCTTTTGTGATGCTTTTTTTGGTAGAGCTTAATAACGACAGTGGGGGCAGATTTCAAATGGAAATTATTTGTCTTCAGGACATGCCTCAGTACAATGCTCTTTGAGAATTCTTCCACCTGTTATAGTTCTGGAGACAAGGTAATGTCTTGAAGAAACGCTTTCTGAGTACCAGAGAGGATGCTTCTGGCAGCAGTTATTCGGCTTTTTGCTACAACCACTGAATCCCCACATCTTTTCTTCTATTGCCACAGCTCTACATGAGTTTGAAATAACCTCTGTCCAACAGCCATGTTGGGCTTTCTCTCTTAACTCCTTATGGGTTTTTGTAATGTCCTAAGCACCAAACGCTTTGATAGAGGAATGAGGGGCTGTCCGGTCCCATTTTTCTCTTAGTGCTTATTAGGACTGACTTGATATGCTGTAGTTGGAGTGTAATTCTTTAAGGCAAGTCTCCAAGCTGGAAAAAACCTGTAAGTAATAGTGTGAATGACTGCAAAATGTAATTATTTTTCTCTGACTATTAATGCAGGAGGAAAATGGCTGATCTCTTGCAAACTTCTTCCTGTTTGGGTAGTGTGACTTTATCTGATTAAAATGGAACAGTCAGTGAAAGTTTTACATCCTGATGTCTAGCTCGGGATACGCTGTATGCTAGTACATCAGGTTGTTTCCGTGCTGCATGTACAAAAGGAAGCACAGCAAATGATATTGTGGGTAAATCAGCCAGTGTGGGTTCTGAGGGGTAGTGTCTTGAAAGGGTAGAAAAATATCCTAGAAAGATACAGCTGATTTTTTGTACGTTAGATATTTTGGGCTGATTGTCAAAATGTTTCTGCATTTATTGAAAGCTTTTATGTAGCTTAATAGTGTGTGATAGTGTAGAATTTCACCTGTACTCAATTTTTGTTTTGATATATCCTTTACTTAGAAAACCTTATATTCCTCCTTGTTTTTTTCCTCCTGCCCCTTTGTTCCCCCCCAGCCCCTTTGTTTTTTTCTTTCTTTCCATCCTTCTTCTCATTATGTGATAGACACAGAAGGTAGAAAGGGATAAACATCTGCTAGAAACTACTTCAGGAGGTTAGGACAGATCGTTACCAATTAATAAGTATCTCCCTGAATGATTTGGCTTTAATTTTTTGTTTGGCTGCACAAGACATCTTCACAATTCATTCTGTTCAGAACTGGGAATTAAAACTAGAGTCTGACGCAATCCAGACCTTGTACCTTCGTTTGGGTTTGATTGTGGTGATGTAACTATTTTATCTAAGGGAAGGATTATATGAAGGGTACCAGCCTCACTAAGGGTATACTCAAAGTCCTTTGCACTATTATAACTGTGCCACACTAAATGTTTGTCACAGCTTCAAAATTATTTGATTAAATATATGTTACATATTAGCATAAATAAATAGCTAATTATTTTGGTATAATTAAAACAGTGAACAATTTTTTCTACTCTGGATGCAGCCATTTCAAAATCAGAGTGCTGTTCTAGTGCAGTTACACCAAAAAGTAGACCAGCTACTTTGTAGGTACAGATCATGTATCTATAGCAATATTAAAAACTTCTTCTTTCTTAGCTATCAGGTGATGGTGGTGATGCTTCAGTCTTCCCTTTCTTGCTCTTCTGGGCATATGGAAGTGGCAAGCTGGTATGAAGTAAGTTTGGAATACGCAAAAGGCTATATCTTTTCATGGATATGATTTAAACTGCTACTGTTAGACATTGAAGGTAAGAAATACAGATTGTTCCAGGTAGGCAGTAGCTATGTTTGTGGAAAATTAGTCCATTGAAAGCTACTGTCTGTGCTAGTCCATATGGGGCCTTCTCTGTTCAAAATCACCATGTATAACATGTGTCTTTTGCTCCTCCTCTTACCGGTTATTGTCAAAGTGCTATGCTATATAGGCTTTTTATGTCACTAAGGAGGGCAGTTCTTAAAGTATTGCTCATCCCTTACAGGAATAAGCTAATGATCTAGTAGCATATCTGCATCTATACAAGCAACTGTGATAGTGGAGTCACAGGTGATGTCTGTCTATGAGGTGGGATTCAGTCTTTAAGAAGTGTCCTTACATTTGGCTGGAGAGCACTATCTTTCAGGTGTAAAGGAGCTCTTGTTTCATTATTTCTGTGGCTAGAGGTATCCATGTTATCCCAACTACTAGCTGCTCTGCTTACCAGGGTAATTTAATCTGGTCTACCTGATTTGTTTAATATGGTTGGTGGTTTTGGGGTTTTTTAGTGTTTATACCTAGTTTGTGTTTTGCGGGTGTATCTGCATTTTATAGTTACCTACTTTATATGATTTTTTTTGGCCTTGGCATCCAAAAGAGAGAGAATGAAAGTAAAGTGATCATCTAAGCAGTTACATCCTTTGTATTACCAAACAGACCCTTTTGGAGAAAATGCAGTGGTATGGAATGGGAAGGTTGTGACACTACCTTAATAATGATGCTATATTTCTCATCTAGAAAGTCTCCCTGTATCTTTTTTTTTCTTTCCCAAATATGAAGAAGTATTTTCATCCTATTCTTCTGTCCTGGTTTGAGCCAGGATGAAGCCAATTTTTCTTTTACTGTTTGTTTGTTTGTTTTTTTACTTTCTGGGAGCTCTCTTTTAACTAACAGCAATTTTTCCAGCTAGTGGAGTGATAACACTGGAATGTTTATGTTACTGCTGAGACTCCAAGGTCACTTCTTCGCTCTGCCGCCACAGAGGCTACCGGGGCAGAAGAGTCGTATCTGTAACTAGACGGACAGCAAAACTGGTCAGAGATATTCCATTCCATAATAATATCGTAAGCTCAGTGTAAGGTCAGAGATCACAGAAGACAACTTCCTTCCTGCTTCTTCTTCCCTTCTCTTCCATCCATGGCCAGTGTCCAGGGAGGACTCCATCCATCCATCACCATTGATCCCTAGGCTTGTGCATCCCTGACCCTCATAACTCTCCCCTCAGCTCCTGTCTGCTCTGCCGCTCTCTCTGGCAGCGCTCCGGGACATTGCAGAGCTGCTCACAGCTCAGGAGATGCCAGGGGAGTTGCTGAGGGTGGGGAGAGGTGATGGGGGTTTTGCACATTCCGGCACACATTTGTATGTAATTGCACATATTTGCTTTTGTCATTAGTGTTTATTTAAAGCTGTCTAGTTTAGTTTTCAATCCAGAAGTCTCTCTCCTTTCCCTACCTGGGGGAGGCGGAGGGCGTCAAGAGCACTGTTGTCACTGGTTTATTTGCTGATCCTGAGACATCTTCCTTTGAGAAGAGACAAAAGAATGCCAGATGTCTTTCACTGGCAAAGTCTAAACTCTCAAACTTTGGAAACGGGTATCACCTTCCAGTTGCCTTTCCAAATAGACATTGAGTCTTCATTAATTCTCCAGTGATGGCTCAGTTGTCTCATCTTTCCTTCTTAGAATTTAACAAAATGTGTTCTTACACAAGAACTCCTAGGAAAAAAAAAAAGCTTTTAAAGCTTTCAGGCTTGACCTGAAGGTGCAATAAGCTGCTAAAAGCTGTTATTGTTTTATAACTAGGACAGGGTTTTTTTAATAAATATCCATGAAAATCTGAACTAGGAAAAAAGTCAGTGAACTTGCTCAATTTCTTGCAGTTTACTATGTTAATTGCAAAACATACAGTTAGATGTTTTAATTTCTAGCATAGTTAACAGTCAATATTTTAACTACTGGATTAGAACAATACTTGTAATTCATTACTCAAGATTGCGGGTGAGATTTTGTCCTGATACTATGATTTTCTTTCCTTCTTTGCTGCTTGGCTGTTAACTGTCTCTTCAGCAACTCAGTTGTTTTGCTCTATTTACCTTTCTTCAACCTATTCTGCTGGATGAGCTCTATATGTACTTACATATATAGGCAAAAATCTGGCTGTCTCTGTAGCCCATAATGCATGGAATTGAGGGCTGAGTGTGAAATTTTAATGACATTTTGGTTGCTAAGTCATAACCAACTGTGGATGAACTGAACCACAGAAGAAGGTTTTGTACCCTGATTCAACAAAGTGTGCTCTGGATCTTTTGTGTGTTTAGATACAGCTAAACAATTTCATTATGGTTGCTTTACTGTTGTATCTGTTACTTAATGTTTTTTTTCTTTTTTTTTTTTTAACTGATAGTATAACCTTCCAAGCATGTTCTGCACAATTTCCTCTCCAGAAATTATATGTGTATGTTTGGTTGTGTGTTTTGTTCTTTAATTGAAATCTGTTTCTAATGCAATCTATAGATTACAGCTGCTGAAACCCTAAAATATATAGTATGCTGTAATATGTGAAACAAATCTAAGACTTGGCAAAACTAAGCCTTTAATTTTTTTGCTGGAAGTATGCTGAAGTTGGATTCCACTTTGATAGTAGGCATAAGAAGTACATTAATATTACAACTTGTCATTGAATCTGCATAAAACTCATAAAAATGCTGTCTGTTTTAATTGTGTCTTTAGCTTCAATACTGGGAGTCTACTTGAACATAAAGCTAACAGTGGAACCTAACTGAAAAGGTGATGTGTGGATTGAAATGAAGGAAAATATTTGTAGTGAAATCTCTTAAGCTTCACTACTGCATTTTCCATAACAAAAACAATGTGGTGTACCTTTTGAGGACTGTACTGGGGATGTTCTAATAGAATCTGACTCCTTTGTCATAATCTCTTTGTCTAATAATTCCTGTGTAGCATTTTTTCCCCCTCTCATTCACTGTGTGTTAATTTATGTTTTGATTTCTGTGTCCTTGACCCAAAACTGTCAGGCCAGGATGATACTATTGTCTACAGCAGATTGTGAACTATTAATTCTCTCCTCCTTTATGTACAGTAGTGTGCCATATGCAGATGGGGCTCCAACCTGGAAGCTTGTGCTTTCCAGTCTTTGAGGGTCCTTGAGTCTGTCACAGATGTTCTGTTCTAAAACAGGATCTCAGGTGAGTGGAGTGGGTTTGTCTGCAGTGCAGTCTCAGTTCAGGAGCATAAGGCATTTCCATGCTGCATCTCACTGATGATATGTCTGGCCCAGTACCTCCCTTTCAGCAGTGACTCTTACCACACATTCCAGAGGAGAGTGCAAGAAACTTCAAGTTGTTGTTTGGAAATTATCTTTTCATGGAGGAATTTTCTTTTTCGTCACCACAATTTGTCAGGCTTTTTATTTTCAGAATCTCAGATCTTTTATAGGTGGCTTGGTGTGTATTAATCTCTGTGACACATTTTGTATTATTCTGAGTGAGTTTTCACTGTCTGTCTGAACCCTATACTTTTTGGCAAAAAATCCTTCTATTGATAGGTAAGCACATACCTAATTAGAACTTCGTAAAGGAATTTGGAATGTTAGAGGAAGAGCAGGTTGCCTTTGAGGTGGTCTGTTTTTTTTGTACCTCACTATCAATTTACAGGTTTTCTCATGAATAAATTTAGGAAATGGAATTATTGATTAAGTAGAAGAGAAATTTTAAAATTACTCCATCTTTGAGCATGTGTATGTTTGTGCAAATGTCTGGATATCTATGGAATTGTTCATGTATATATCTTTGTGTCCATGCCTACGTGTATGTATGAAGTAATTTACAGTCTAAAGAACTGAAACACAAATATGTGGGTGGGGGAAAGGAAGGGACTGAATTTGGAATTTCAGTGGGAAACAAGTTCTGATTTATGACTGCATGATTATGCTGTAATTCTTCCCTCTCCCTTAGCAATTAAAATGTTTCCCAAAGAGCTTATTAAAACACAGTAACACTTAGCAGGAATTGACAATGGTGTAAAAGAACAGAGAGGCCAGAAAAATATCTTTACACAGGGTCTATACACACTTTTTGAGTTGTCTTTACTGTGGTATCTACCCACCCACCCAGCCAAGGCTGCATCTGTTTCTGGTCAGTTTGAAGAGGTCTGAAGGGAGAATCAAAGGCAGCATGTAGGTACAACAGGACATTAGTAGCTAGCTGTCTTTACCATCTAGTGCTTTAACTAGTGTCATCCATGGGTCTAAATTCGGTGTTGTCTAAATCCCTGTGAGGCTGCCTTAACTGAATTGCCAAGTCTCTCTCACTCCTGCAGCTGTTCCAACCACACAGTTGCTTCATTAAGTAGCTCTGAGTAATGTGTACCATCTTACCTTTTGAAAATGGCTTCTTCAAATCTCACACCATCATGGCCTCAAGAGGATCTCCTTCAGCAATGTTACCTATCATTTGGCAATGTAAAACCAGAGAATGTTATTGTGCAGCCCCGCTGCTTGAAAACATGCATTATTAATAGCAAATGCCAGATAGATTAACTGGTCATGCTGTTGCACGAGAACATGGGACCTCCTCCTCCTTTTCTTCCAGTTAAAGGGTAGGATAATAAAGTGGACAGCTAAGATAAGTTAAGTGGTGCTATTAGAGGTTATTGCTGCATTCCAATTAGCCCCCTTTCCACTATTCTGCTAGAAGGGAAACTATCCACCTCAAAATCCAGTATTGACGGCTCTGTTTCCTATGACATGGAAAACCACCATCATTCTCAGGTAGCTGTTTTCTTTCTCCTGATGTCAGCTATCTCATTGCTCAAGTCATGAAATGAAATGGTTATATGCACACGTGTGTATAACAGTGGTAGATGTCTCTGTGCAACACATGCTCTAGTTACTGGTTGATGGCGGTGGGAACTGGTCTTGGAGTTCAGCTTTGTGAGACGATTAAGAGACTGCATTTCTTTTCAGCATCCAGAATCATAACTTCATGTATTTCTGGAACCTTTTGTAATCTCCTTGATGATGATCTTGAATAAAGAGGTGATAGTAACTGACCAGTTCTAATTAACCATTTTTGTGGAAGTGTTTTTCTCATTGAACACATGAGTACTTAGTTTCCAACCGACTGGAAGTTTGTGTTTCCTATGACTATTCAGAGTGGCAAATGTTTTCCCTGAGATTGCAGATAATGGATTTCCACTATGCTTCTAATATGGGGGCCCTGACAGAAATAACACAAGAGCATCAACAGCCTCTGAAAACAAAATTGACCCTATCTGTCATGAGACTGCAGCCTTCCTGCTGTTTGAGAAAATCACATTCCCCTTAACCCATCAGATATTCAGTGATATTGATGATCTCTTGAATAACAAAGTATAGTGAGTACAGGTTTTTTTATAGCTATAGAAAATAAACCAAACTCTTGTTTATATCATAGTATATGTATTCTTTCCTGTGTCCTGTTTATGTAAAAATAGAACCACTTGTGTGGATGATCAGTATAGCAGAGGAGGACCATATGTCCCATTAATTTATTGCTGGAAACTTACTCTTCTAGTAAAAATAAAAGGAGCCACCAAACTTGATGCTAGCTTTTGCTGGCTACTGTAAAGTTTAAATATGTATATAGAAGTAGTTTTGTATAGGGTTTGTGAAATCAGTTATTTCTTACCTTTCATGCTTCAGTGATAAAATTCAGTTTTACTAGGAGAAAGTCTTATAATAATTTTCACATTTGCTATGCATTACTCTCCCTCCTCTTCTCTCCCCCTCTTTCCTTTTTTTAAATAAATAGTACTTTGCAACAAATTGATTTTGCTAGATAGTGCATTGATCATGCACCTTGCCTGGGGACAGAATATAGCTTCAAAAACAACAATAACTAAGACAATCATCTAATTTTACTGAAATAAAACTGAAAATGTACACCCAACGAAATAATCTCTGAGACTACTTTAGGTACATTTGTGCTTGTACTTTATCCTCAGTGACACAGTAATCTACTAAAGTTCTTCTCTCGATTTTTCTCTTCGCAATCTGGAAGAACAGATTCACCAGTGATTGTGCTCATTTATAAAAGCATCCAAAACAAAATTGAACCCCAAGGCTGATAAACTATAAAGATGCTGATCAGATCTGAGCAGAATGGACGGGATGCTTTGGGGCTTGCTCAGCTGAAGACGGCTCTACAAGACTGATGGCTTTATATACACAATTACAAACACCATAGCTTTGTTGAATGAATGGGAAATCATAAAATATGTTGCTCGCCCTTTATTAAGTAAAGAATGGTATTTTGTAAAATACTTGCAAAGATTTACTAAATTCCTGTAATTTAATTCCTGCCACAGTATTTTCTTTTCTTGGTAGAAAACTTAATCAAACAATCATTTGGAAAGAACAATCCAATAGAGTGAACCTTCCAGTCCTGAAGAGCAAGTGGCTAATTGATTTTGCTTATCAATATATATCAAGTGGATGCACAGAGTCTGCTTCATATAAAATTCATTCATTTACACTAGCTTTGTCATAATCAATAATGGTTTAAAAATTCATTCATTTTCTCTAAAATTCTTATCTAAAGGAGATTCTGAATTTAAGAGTCCTCTACAAATTAGCTACTTGTTGGAAATCATAAGAAGGCAAATGCAACAGGACAAGGATTAGAACCCCCTGTTGTTCTTTTAAGTGGTATTTTCTGATATCATAAGGAAGCTTTGGCTTTGTGATTACATGAAACAAAGTTATGATGTGGTGACTCATTCGGGCTCTGTGGTGACTTTTGAAGTAGAAACATGTTAAGACAGAACAATTTGAACGTTTAACAATGTTTTTTAAAGGTCATAGATTTGCTAAAGACTGTTCCATTTTCTTCCATTTTGCAAGTGGACTAGTCACTGGATGTCTGAGTCTCTAGAAAGTCACTAACATTTAGGGAAGAACCCCATGCTACCGTGAAGTCACACTGTTTTAATCTTGAAACATACAACTGGGGTAGAGGGCAGGAAAAAAAATCAAAAGAGAAAGAAACCATTACAATTATCTATGAAGACTTTAAAAAGGAAGAGCATCTTCCTAGCTTAATGGAAAGCCTAGCTGTAGTGAAGTGAGAAGCATTTGTTGGTGCTGCTAGTGAAATTCAACAAATAGATCTCACAGGAGAGTGATTTTTTTCATTACTTTTTTTTTTTTAGTGGAGAACTTTTGCCTGGTAGGAAAAAATTTTAGGCTGTTTTCACTTAGACTTTGCATATAAAGTGATCTTTGTATTTTCTTCTATGAAACACTGCTTTAAATACACTCTTAATGACTTCTTGTAAAGTAAGAGGTTTGAAAATTTTGAGGCATGATCTAAAAACAGTAGCAATGTACACTATGGACACAAGTTAAAAAATTGAGTGGATAAAGTTTTTTCAATGTCAGACATAGTGCCATCCTTCAGATTGACTTACATTTTTCACAGACAATGACATCACACTGATTAAAAAGAGTAACAGACCGGGTAACAGTATACTTAATGTAATGAAGCAGATTATTTGGCTCTGATATTTTTTCCCGCTTTTCCAGCTCTGTGTTATCATATATAAGGACAGTATACTTACTTGCTGTGCAAAGCTAAATCTCTCATTAAAGTAGACAGTGGTGATATTTTTACTGTCCACTAGGACATTCTGTTGATCTAAAATTGAGTTACCAACATTTTAAAAACATGAGCTAAAAGAAGCAGCTGATTGTTGCTGATTTTGCTCAAACCTGTTTTTCTGAACTCAATACAAGCTATCCCTTCCCTTCCCTTTCATGGTTTGTTTTGGGGTTTTTTTTATTTTTTTTTTTTTAATGAAGAGAACTGGCTTTAAATGGTATGGGCTAAAGACTATATTCATAGTGTGTTTGTAATTTTTTTTTTTACTGTTCTAGCTTTAATTCATAATTACAAGCTTATTCCAATCTCTGCATTATGGAACCACATTTTAGACCAACAGCTGTTATCTACTTTCACTTGTAGCCTTGGGGTATGCATATTTTAATATTCATTTACTATGTGCCGATAAACTAAATACTTCCTACTGGAAGTCTATGAAATTAATCACAGTATCTTAGTTGCTGTTCTGTCTTCCATGTAGCTCATATTTTTTACACTTACTATGTTATGTAAATTCCTCTCCTCCTCCCTGAAAGAAAGGGGAAGAGGAAAGGTTATTGCAAAATATACAAACAGAACAAGTTGATTAAATCTGTTATAATTAGAAAATAGAGAGGAATACAGTGTAGTCATTCAAATGACACAACCTTCTCTCCCATTCCTGTATCTTGCATAAAATTAGTATAAACCTTGTAACATTGCCTCCAGCAATATTTTAATAGCTGGCTTTGTATTTTAAGGTTGTGGTTTTAACTGTTATTTAAATAGCATTAGGTCCTCATATGCATGTAATATAGCCTACGGGTAGATATTTTCCAATCTTCCAGGCACAATCACAACTCCAAGCATCTTTGTGTTAAAAGTATAAAGCGTGCCAACTTTGGAGATGAAATTCAGTGAATAGGGAGGAAATAGAAGTCATGCAACCCATTAAAGTCTAAGACTGCTTGTTGTGCAGCAATGGATAAAGGATTGGCAAAAAGCTGTGCAAGGGCATGAAAATAGATTACTTGAAGGATGAGTTTGGTGACAGAAAGTAATGTCAAAGCTGGAGATGTGTAGATAGATTTCTCGTACGTTTATAATTTTGAAGTGACGTTCTTTTCCCACAAATTACAACTCAAGGGCAGCACTTAGAGACCATAATAGACAATAGGCACCTGCTTGTGCTCATGTGAGAAACAATGGAGAATCTTGCTACAGAATTCGGTGGGAGCAGCATTATCCAAAATCCCAATGGTACATAGCATCTGTATTGTGAATGATTGAGGTCTGGGGTGAGCTATTGCCTATCCTGGTACCTGAATATTCCCCAAGAGTGAGTACAAGCACACTTCAGGCTAGATTAAATAATTAATTTTAGGAGCATGAGTAAGACACAGCTATTTGAAATCACAAACTGTTACAGAAAGTCCATGTTCTGTTGTTGGCTTGGACTGCAGATGTCTAAACTCATAAAGTACCTCCCTACTGTTGTTCTGTTGTCCCAAGTGCACTTAGTCTTTCGTACTTGCTGAGAATTAGGGACATTTTTATAAGGTCAGTGCATATCCCTTAAACGAAGTCCATTTTGGATGCAGAAACTGTTTTTTCTTTCATGTAGGCCTCTAGGAGAGAAATTCCATTAAGCATACGACAGGCTGGATGCATTGGCTTTTTGCATTAAACAGTGGTGAGGGAACTGGGATTGTTTAGTTTGAAGAAAAGGAGGCTGAGGGGAGACCTCATTGCTCTCTACAACTACCTGAAAGGAGGTTGTAGGAAGGTGGGATTTGGCCTCTTCTCTCAAGTGAATAATAACAAGACGAGAGGAAAATTGCCTGAAGTTGCACCAGGGCAGGTTTAGACTGGATATTAGAAATAATTTCTTTACTGAGAGTGTGATTAGACACTGGAACAGGCTGCCCAGGGAGTTGGTAGAGTCACCATCCCTGTAAGTATTTAAAATAAATATAGGTTATGGTTGGACTTGATGACCTTCAAGGTCCTTTCCAACCAGGATGATTCTATGATACCAAGAATTCAGCTCCTCCCCGCCTCATTTAGATGCTCTAGCCAGTTTACTGTCTCTGAGCCAGTGTATCTGGATTTCTACCAGTCCAGTTTCATAGCCTCAAAAGGAAAGATGGAGAAAATTCCTTATTCCAGAACAGGATGTATTTTTGTGTTGAGAGTGCTCTCTAGAGATGTGGGTTTGAGCTCCCTCAAGCTGCGGAGAGTGCTTTTGAAAAAGGCTCTGCCATTTCCCAAGGGAGCCTGCTGATCAAAAGGTTGCTAATCAAAAGATGAATACCAGCAGTACTGCATTCTGCTTGCTTCACTGAGAGAACAGTCCTGTCTTCTGCTGGGTACCTATGCTGAGAGAGCCAGATGGACTGAGATGCCTGTGCTTTGAAAAGTAGTGGAAGAAGAATTCAGATGTGTCTTCATTCTCAGTATATCTTAAGTACTATCCAGTTCCTTACTGAGCATGGAGGTTCTCTTCAGTTTCATCCTGCAGTACCTTAACATGAATTTATTGTTCTTGTTCTGGCCCTTGAAACCTTCTGAGACATAGGACTGACTGCATTTAGCTTTCTGTCATCAGCCAAATCAAACCCAATGAAAAATCATGCTGTATTATGTTGGCATTAAAATATCTTGAGGAGGAGCATGTCATTATATTTGTAATCAAATTAAGATGTAAATTTATATCTAATCTGAAACTTGTCTCTCTCTTTAATTGACCTCATAAAATACATAATAGTCTACAGACTGCAGTTCACCTTCACAAGCTCACTGGTGTCCTTCATACTTCCTAGCACACCTCTGAAGGTTAAAGAATATTAAAGAAAAGGAGTGTCAATGATACCTTTTCTTGGTGATGAAAGTAAGTTGTCCTGAGTCAGAAAAACATAAAAAAAATAAAACTATGTCCTAAAGATGAAAGGCTTGCCATGAAAAAAATATAAACTAAATCCCAACCTGGATCAAACTTTACTCAAGGTTCAGGAAACTGAACAGATGACAAGCCATTGAAGCTTTGTCTTAAGAGTCCTGAGGCTTTGTAAAACACAAATGCAAAAAAAAAGAATTTTTTGTTTTTTTCTCATTGCACAAATTGATACAAAGCATTTTTTTTTCCTGAAATATATAAAAACTCTTTTTAGTCCCTTATGTACGTACAAAGTGGAACATTGGTCTTGTGGGACATGAGGTAGAAGCCTGTTTTTGTTTTGAACTGTTAAGAAAGTAGCAAAATACTTAGAAGTGGGAAGGTCCATAGGTTTTGCTTTGGTGCTACACTGCATCTGCCCCCAGTGCTATACTGCTGCATGAGAGTTGTCATATGCCTGCTGTGTTTTATACTCACTTTTGCCCATCTGTGCTGTTAGGTTTCCCATGATAGCTGATGTTGTGTGATCAAAACATAGGCCACTGTTCGGTGGGAAACGTATTTCCCACCAAAGAGAATGGGGACAGCAGCTTGTATATTAGACCATGGACTGCAGCAGCTACAGTCTGATAGCTGACAAATCCAGAGAGTGCTGTGGTTCAGCTCAGCAAACCAAAATGTTTTAATTCACAGTAACGTTAACTTGAAATACTGCTTTGTTTTGCTTTCATGATTGAAAATACCTGAGATAAAATTAAGATGTTTCTATAGCAAATCACAACTTCTTGAGAAAATCCCCACTGCTAAAAGAATGTCTGATATGTGCAAGCAGCTTTGTTTTTTATAATTGCATGTCTTGCCTCTTGCTGTAATTCTATGAAAGTTAAATAAACTGCTGAAGAGAATATTTGCATGATTGTTACATGATTTAAGACAGCAATCAGGTCTATAATGAAGACTTCATTTGCATCGGGCTCTGATGTAATTTTCAGCTGTGTAATGTTCCTCAAAGAGGAGACTTTCATCGATTTTAAAGATTATTGATATTGTTGCACAGTTGCTCATTTCTTAGTCACTTTAGAACCTGCATGTGGACCATGGGTAAAAAACATTGAATTGAACTGTTCCACTTTCACTAATGGGGAAAAAAAAAAAATCAGTGGAACTTTTAGGAGAAAATGTAGTGGAACACAAGAAACACATTAATTGTATTGTGCTTTTATTTGTGTTCCTGTTAAAAGAGTTGTCACATAGACTATTTGGCTAAAGAAAACAAGCATAAAATACAAAGCTTTGGGAAACTATATAAGATTATAAAAGAAATGTGGAGCATGCTATAAACCTAAACAGAACTCTAAAAATACCTACTGTTGGAAAAAAAAATATAATTCTCATCAGCTGTATTAAATGTACATAATTGTGAAATTTTGTTAGGTTTTATATTTACTTTCAGACTGTAGGTTCCAGTATGCTGCAGTAAGTGAACAATTTTAAGACTTGTGTGTGTTTTTAAGATAGGAGTGAAAGAAGTGGTACTCATTACAGCTGTTGCAGAAATGACTATGAAGGAGAGGTAAAGACTTCATGTGTTAGTGTGTAGAGAATTGTTATGATGGCAGAGCAATGTTCTCATGCTTTAAGTACCTTGGCTTCTTTTCATTGCAGAATAAATAAATGTGTTATATGATAATTCTATATTATAAATCATAAATGAGTGTGCGTATCCTGTACCTGATAATGATCCAGATTGCTGCCTTATTGTCTTATGCCTCCACTCAGTGGCTCATGAATGCTGTTTCAAATCTATCATTTTTCCAGTGTTTTCTGCTATTTTTAAAGTATATCACCCTTCTTAACTCTATCAAAGCTCTTTTCACAGGAATATTAACCATTGTTTCTAGTTAAGCCATAAAAGGCTTTCTTTCCTCCCCAGCTGGCATTCCTGTTTTGTTGGCTGTCTTCTAGCCTCTTACCCTTCAACTTCATGTCAGAGAGGCTAGATGATTCTAGAAGTCAATGTTAGCTTATTTTAAGATTGATGGTTAAGAGGACTCTTTAATTTATTTAGGCAATTGTTTGTTTCATCAAACCTTAACCATATTGATTGCTTGACAAATGGAATTTGTCATTTGGTTTTCACTATTTGTCTCAGGAGCTGGGTCATCAAAGTTACAGTCGGGTTTTTTTATTTCTTGGAAAAAGGATAGTCAGCTATACAAAAGAAGATTTTTTTATCTTTGCAAACTTTCAGAAATATAGTTGTTTGTCTCCTCCTTCATAATAATAATAATAATCTTACTTGATCTGTGAAAAGATATCTGATGGGAATGCCTTCATGAAAATGTATTTGGGCAAGTCACTGCTATTCTTAAGCTTTCTGAAAACATTTCTGTGAATGAAATCTTGGTCAGCTAAATTAGTCTGAGAAAATTACAATAAGAAAAACAAAAGCAATGAAACAAACCAGAAGGCTTTATTTATGAGATAGTCTGCTATTTTGAAGTTTATTATAAGATCATTTTAGTCTTCATAATCTGCACTCCTTTGACTTTCAAGCTGCTTTTTTTTTTTTTTTCTTTTTTCTCTTCCTATTCATGTTTTATGATGAAAACCAAGGAAGGTAAAGAAAACAAAGGAGGAGGAATAAATTTTCCTCAGTGAAATCTATTACCAATTATATCTTGAGGTCATATTTCAAGATAATGTGGGGAGACAAGAGGAACGATGTTTACGAGTTTCACAAAGCTGAAGCACCCTTACTAGGTCTTAACCATATCCAGTTCTCATTCCTGATGAAGCACAAAAGAATTAAGGAGTCTGATCAATTGTGTTTCAAGGATCTACAGGAAAAAGGGAAATCCACAAGTCCACTTTCCCTCTGCAGAGTGATGGCTTCAGGGAGAAAAATGAACAATAGTCCTTGTCCAGAAGTTCTGAACTCTAACATTTCTTGAACTTAGCAGGTTCAGATCCACTTAGCAGTTTTTATTCTCTGATGCATGTCCTTGTTTCGGAGACTTAACTTGTTTCAGATTAAAAGCATTCTTGCAAGAAATAGTATGAGCAGCATGCTATTAAAAAAAAAATAATAAATTTATTTTGTCTATCTGAAATGATACAGTTTTAATTTCTGTCTGGATTTCATTAGCACTGTAGTGTAAAGATCCAGACCAGTACTCGCAGAAAAAGAATAAATAATTCTACTTTTAAAGAATTTTTCCTAGGCAGAAATTGGAAATCACAGAGGAGCAATGTATACAGAATAACACAAAGGAAATTGTCACGTCAAGTGAGGTTTAAGAGATCACACAGATTATCTTTGTGTTGTTGTAGAGGCTTAGAAAACCAACAGAGTAGATCAATAAGCATTCAAAATTACTTTTGTTGTCGTCGTGGGTATGGCCATGGCAGATTCCAGCCGCATTCATAGACAGCATATGCAAAAACAGGAAGCAGAAAAAGTAAAATCATTAAAAAGCCCAGTTCTCCTTCCAGAAGGTCATAACGGGACTGTAGTTTTGGTGCTGTGGGAATTGCCTAGAGTCTCTAGAAAAAGCCTTATGAAGGAATCTCCTTTGTTTCAGGCATTTGGAAAGCATAAGAAGACAAACTTCTCACGTGAGTGCTACAACTGTCTCTCTGCTCTCATTGTTGTAACTAATGTATAGTTCAAATTAACCTGACTGACTCAGGAATATGCTGGTTTCTTTTTCTATTTAAATTCTTAATTCTGTTTAGTTAGTATGGATCTGTTTATCTTTTCTGACTAAATACGGTAAGAGTATACAGCTTATAACCAGAAAACTTTCATGCACCTAACATGTTCTTCATACACACAAACTTTTCAACTGCTTAAAATGGCAAATGTGCTCAAGCTTCTTTCTGATTCGAAAATTCAACATTAGCAAAGTTTCCACGGCAAGCGTCTTTGTTTTTTGGTGTGTTTTGGTTATTTTATTTGTTTGCTTTTTTCAATTTCTTGTTTTAGATATTCGTGCTTTTCTAGGTTAGAATATTGTTTCTTTCTACTAAGGCATAGATTTCTGTTTGTGACATAGCAATAATTTCCATGGCAACAAATCATAGTATTGTGAAGGTAAGCAAAATCCAGCTACAGAAGGCTGACAGTAGTGAGGATGAAAGCTTGGAAAAAAAGCCTTCAATAATAAAAGGGCTAATAGAAAATTATAAGCAAAGCAAAAAGCATTTTGTTTAAATGTTCTCTATTTTCTGTTTGCTCAAAGATAAAACTAATTTTAAGAGGGATGTTCCAGATTTGACTGAACTGACTTTTCAGGGATTTGGACTAGCTCCTGACGGAACTCTGATAAAACTAGCTCCTGCAAATCTCTGGGGAGTTCTGAATACCTTTATCAGGCAATCTTTTTAGTGAATTCTTTAGGAGTTTTTCATTAATATGGATTCCTAAATTCTAAGTTTTATACAGTTACATGAGTTTAACCTATAATGTAAGTGTTATAACTGGTATAAATATATCAAATGCTTGCTCAAGATTTTCAGGCTGTTTCATCACGCATACCTTATAACCAGGATTGCAGTTTGTGATCTTGCCTGTGCTGTTTTAAAAAAGTTTTGACTTAACTGCTTTAAGTATAATAACAAAGTGTTTCATTGGTCCAGTGTGACCTTATGCACATTAGCTCCAACAGATACAACTATTTTATGGTACTTTAAAGATGATTATATCTGCATTAAGTACTGCAGCATTGTTTATTCCATATTGATTTTTTCATTATACTAACAATGTACATTATACAAGAGAGGAGAGAGTAAGTTAAAGCCTAATCTTATTAGTTCTGATATAAAGTGCATTGAAATCAATGGCATTTCAGGTTGTCCTAAGTCTGATGTGACTGAGAACAGATGTGGCCCCTCTTGGATTAGTTTTTTGTTCTTATGACATAGTCATTTCATTCTGGATTAGAGTTTTCATTCATATGACATGGGTCTGGCATATGTTGAATTGATCAAAGAGTAGGGAAGGCCAAGCCTATCTGAGTATATAATTGCTTCATCTTTTGTACTGTAGTTGCATAGGGCCAAAGCCTGAGATCTCAAGTTATTTTGAGTCAATCCTTTTTAAATCAGGCCTCAGCTGTCTTCTAGATTTATTAATGCATTGAAAACAGTGCAAATTTGCCTAATAAATTAGGGTGGTTTAAATAGAGAGGTGTAAATCTGCTAGTTTAGCTCAGCTTATGGATTTGTACGCAGGTAATTAAAACCAGAGGCTGACCGTGACCATAAGAAGCAGGTTTCAGCTGTTTGGCTTAATGTTAAGCTTTTGCAAGGATTTCTGTGTAACGTTAGTCAAGGGATGTTGTTCCTTTGTGCCAGTTTTCCACATAAATCTTTTTCATAGTTTCAAATCTTTGCTGTAATTTTTTATGGGAAAACAAAAACAAAACCCAAAAACCAAAACCAAACCAAACTTTTTTTACCCCCGTTAGGAAGTGCTCAATAGAACAGGTATATATAGTCTTATGGGTTACCATGGGATTTGACCTCAGTTGAACCACAATAGCTTAAGAGTAGTGTATGGCACATCAGCATTTTCAGTATATGTATGTACCTGGTACTTTAGGGGAAAGTCATACTGTGGCTCCTACACCTCCATTTCACTAATGGAATGTAAGTTCATAGCCTTGGTAGATGAGGTTTATATGACCTTTACATGGCATAAAAGAGTTTGTTAAATTCAAAATAGCCCCTTGTACTAAAAGCTGAATGTTTGACTCAGTTGCCAATTTTCTAAGACTTTCTGAAATTGTTCTTGTGGACTATATCCTTTCTTGTTGGTGCACAAAATAACTAGAGAGTCACCACAGAGGCTATTGTGTATATTGCTTGAGAAAATGTCTTCCATTCTTCATTTGTTCTGGAAAAAGCAACAGCACTAGAGAACCCTCATCCCTGTATGTAATAATCACATTGTTTCATTCATATGTAGCTGGTGACTTTTCTAAATATTTTTGATCAATAGAAAGAAATGTAAAAAATCAGTAGATTGCAGCTTGTAGCTGGAACTGATAGATAGTTTAGGTGGCTGGCTTTGAACTCCCTTGGCAATCAGTAGTTGAAAGAAATTACCTTACTTCCACAGCTAGGATCTTCTGCCAAATTTACCCTGTTCACGTCTAAATCTCTTACATATTTTAAAGGATTAAAGTTAAAGATGAGATTAAAAACTTTCCTCTTGGCTTCAAAAAGAGAACAGAATTCTCTATAGAAGCATAACTGACAACCTTTCATGAGAAGAAAAACAAAGCAAAACAAAACCCCAAAAACCACTAAAGATGTTTCCCTATCTCCTTAACCATTTATTTTCCTTTTTTTTTCCACCTAGGTGTCTCACTGTGATGGCTCTTCACGAAATGGTGTTGTTAGACCTTAAACAAAGGTTGTACTTTATGATTTGACATATAGTATTTTTCTTCCTTTGAACTCTTCTTTGACTCCTTAATTCTTAACAGTGTAGTTAATTCTACATGTTGTGGCAGAATTAATTGTGTTGCCATAACATCACTTTCCCCTAATAAATTTTCCACTGTGGGGATTTCAGCACTTCAAAGATGATAAAACATACCTTTTGCTAACCAGATGATAAGGTTTCATCTATGCAATGAAGCCAATGATTATTTTTGAACCAACATATAATTATGAAGACACAGTGAGAGAACTTTCAACACGCTCACAAGTGGCAGAACTAAATGCAAGCAGAAATGTCATGTTGGGGTGGAGGTTCAAAGTTAGCATCCAGTCTTTGACTCTGCAGCTGCTATAATTACACAACTCTGTAAATTAGAATCATTTATCCTCTGCCAGCTGCAGTAATTAATTTTCTCTTCAGTCAGTGGAGGGGGGATTGATCTTTCCTTTATGAAAATCTTTCTCACGCAAATACCACTTTGCTCTTCTATGTTTCTAGTTCTGGAAATGTCCTTCTATACAACAGGTATTAAAGAATGGAGCTGCAACTTCCTTGCTTGTGTTTTCCTGTCTGTGAGGCAGTTATGAAAACAAAGATCCAAAGCGTGGGGTTTTGTCACAGCACTTAATTACAACCTGATTGTGGAATTAGGGTGGCTTGTCGAGTACCTAATGATGACTGGTGTTACTTACATGCAGACATTCAGCTGGTTATATTAGTCACAAGAGGACATTTCTTCTGTCTAAAGGCCTCTTGAAAATCTGTGGAAGTGAATAATGATTTGCATCTCATTCATAGTGAAGGTGTGTCTCCATTTTCACACTGCCCTTATTCTCTAAATAAGTGGCACATTAAAGGAAGAAATCTTGGGAATAAAAGCCATACTCTGAAAGTCAGGGACTTTACCCTTAGACGTCAATTTTTGTGTAGGTTTTTGTGCTGTAGGTTTTTTTTATACTCTCTGGTTGCTGCAAAAGAGCTGTTGCCATGTAATTACTGCCTGATAGATACTGTGTAGGAGAGGAATTTAGCCTACTATAGACATTGTGCAGTGTTACTACGCTGACTGCTTTGTAGTTAAACATAGTGGCTGTGTGTAGTTGTCAATGAAAACATGGTACAGCTCAGCTGGATGTTCAGTATTCCTGATGGCCTTAGTAAACCTCTAGTCAGTGACAGCGAATGTGTGGTGGATGCTTCAGTTGTTTGTAACTGATCCCTTGTAGATCAGAGAATTAAATCAGCAAGAACAGAGTCACCTTTGCTGTCCAAAGGGCTTCTGGCTCCAAATGTGTGACTGGGCAGCAGTCAGGACTTCCAGCCAGGGAGGACAGGATCTGACTTTTCCAGATCCCTCACTGTTGTCCTTCCAGTTCAAGAAGAGGCATTTCAGTCATGCAGTGTGGGAGAAGCTTTTATTATCATCAAGTATGCTGTGCTTGTCCCCAGAAAATATGGAAGCCTTCCATCTTGTGGCTGGGCACTGAACCCTTCTCCGAAGAAAGAATTTTCTCATGTTTTGTTTAGCCCTAAATGCTGTATTCATTTAGCCTGTTCACATACTACCTCATACTTTCTGGACCAAATCTTCCATTGCAGTAAAGCTGTTGGTGTTTTTCTGGTGGCCTGTTGGGTCCTGGTGAATACCAAGGTGTAAGCTACTCTTAAATACTCTGAAGCTACTTCATCATCCCTGGTAATTTATGCTAGTGGACTATATGAGCCTCCAGCTGCCATAGATTGTCTACCTGAGATGGAAGGTGAAAAGCCAAGGGAAAGATTTTATCTATTTCTGGTATGTAAAGTTGTATTTTATATAGGATATTGATCCTCAGGTTCTCTAGGATCTGATTTGCTTTTGTCCGTCTCTCACAGTTGTTTAGTGTGATTCTGTGTGAAGATATATTGCAGGAATTATCAGAGGCAAGACATAATTCTCCATTGTGTATCAGTATGAGGAGGGGTCATTTAAAAGATCTGACTTTCTCCCTTTGCCAGTGTCTGGTTGAACCTTTCCTACAATCTTCTGCAAATGATGCAGTGCTTCTGAACGACTGTTTACTGGCAAGTAAGGGGAAATAAAACTGTATGAATTAGAACACTTGCAATATAAGAAGTAAAAGAAATACTCCTTTTGCTTTCTCTTTTTCAGCCTATAAATATGAGATATTTATATGTTAGTAGAACTGCTGCATACACAGTAAAAATTATGGCCATTTGAGTAGAAATACAATTTTCTTTACCTTTTGATCATAAAGGACAAGTGGGGGATTTCTCTCCAAAAAGAAACTCACTATATTTCAGTTGGAGATATTTGATAATCCTTCTTTGTATCAGAGTTTAGCACAGTTAAAACACATCAAACATGATCAGGCTACATTTATCAGCAGAAAACAGCTCAAGTAAAATTATTAAAAATCCTTTGAATTTCAAAGGCAGGAATACAGTGTGCTCCTTTGGTGTTTAACTTCATATGGTGATTCAGAATGATCTGCTTCCAGGCCTTGATCCCTTGCATATTTATACTTGCTTTATTGGTGTTGGAGGTTTTGTTTGCATTTAATAATTATGCAGCTCAGAGTAGTTGTTGAATGCATTTTTGGACATTTTTAAAAAATCACTATTGGTTTGGACAGGCAAAGCTGGCGTATTGACAGTAGACATGCATTTGAAATCAATACATTACTTGCGTTTGGGAAGCCTGGAGCAAAATCCTCAGGTGGGGTAAATCACCATACCTCCTTTGACTTCCATGAGATAAAGTTGATTTTCACCAGCTGGGAATGCAGACTTTGTTTTGGTTTCCCATTTGACTAAAATGAGCCAAAAGCAAAGGAAATGTTTTATAGGTATATATTTTTCCTGAGAAAGAAATTAAAAGAGGAAAAAAAAAAAATCTGAGTGGGGATCGTAGTAAATGAGCATCTCTGAGTGGAACAAAGGAGTAGAAGAGAGGGGCTAATTGTTTAATTAGTAAATGTCTGCTTGGTTAATGACATATTAATGAGTTTTTAAGACAGTCATATCATTTACCATAAAAGACCCATGTGCGTATCCCTGGATGTACTGTATAATTAAGTAATGTGACCCATAGGAGTTCATCATTTAAAAACCTGTCAGCTGTCTCATGTTTGGTCGCAGATGAGTAAGCTCAGGAGGGGCTGATCAGGAGGACTCAGTTGGACATTTTGGTCCAAAATATTTCCCTGTATAAAATCTGTTAATCTGTCAGTAGTGTAGTATCTGTGCATAAAGACAGCATGGATTAGGATTTTTCCAGTAGTCCATTGAGTTGTTAACAGAAAAATTATTTCTGTGAGGTTGGGATATCCTTCTCAGTTCAATTCCATCATCTATTGCAACTGAACAAACAAGGTGCTTATTCAAGGTGTCGGTCCTGGGCTGAGACATGAGATTTACCTTGCACTGATGGAGCTCATGCTGTGTTCTTTAGATACGTTATCTCTGCCAGTAAGAACTTATCCCTGTCTGTAGATGAACTAACGAGTGTTCTTTCCTCCTTCTAAATAATTCTTCTGGCTATGCCAACAATGTATATCCATTAAAAAAAAATTCAGCCTTCCTCTCCTCCAGCCCACTTTAAGGCAGCAGGAGGCCTACGGTTTTTTAATCACAAAATGTATTCTTCGCCTTTTTCCATATTTGAATACTTCTTTTTGAAGTGTTGCAGCAAGCTTCTTCCTGCTTATATTCCTTTAGTTTTTAAAAAGGATGTATGCATTAGGAAAGGTGTGGATATTGGAAACTGCTTGCTTTCACCTTCAAAGAGCTGTGCAAATGTCAGGAAGACTCATTCTTTCTGTCTCCATGTGTATATACAGATAGATAATCTCATACATAAATATATTACATAGCTGGGAACCAGATTTGAAGGTTATCAAAGTTTGGAGTGAGCTTCAGGTGCAGAGTGTGTGGGTCTAAAGTTTATAGTCTCTCTCAGAGCTGTCTTAAGCCATTAAAAGACCATGGGCAAAGTACCTTCACAATATGCAGAGAACTCTAATTCCACATCTAATTGATCTGGATGTGCAAATCCAATGCAGAACAATTGTGCATCATGTGCAGTAAATCTGATATATCTACTGTTAGACTTTTAGGTGATGAAGTTCCTCTGAAATCTTGGGTTTCACGGCCCTTGTGGCTGCGTGATATAGTGCCAGAGCACTATTAAGGAAAACCTTGAATGTATAGAAATCAAATATGGTAATTGTGGTAGCCCTATTGAATGCCTCCGGGTCAAAATCAGAGGGGTTGTCTCCAAGGGTGACCTTACAGTAGGCATCTATTACTGACCTCCAAACCAAGATGACGTGACCAACGAAACAATACTCAGGGCGCTCAGGCAAGCTTTGGGTCAACAAAACCTGGTCCTTATGGGAGGCATTACCTACCCAGACATTTGCTGAAACAACAACACTGCAGCTCACCTGACATCAATCAAGTTGCTGGAATGTGTAGAAGACTGCTTCCTCAGCAAATGTTGGATGTGCCAGCCAGGAATGGGGCACAGCTGGACTTACTACTCACTAACCAAGAAAACCTGCTTGGTAGTATCTCAGTTAGTGACAGACTTGGCTGCAGTGACCACAGTATTGTGGAGTTCAGGATGCTGCTGAGCACAATGTGCTGAGCACAATTCCAGGACAAAGGTTTTAGATTTTACAAGAACAAACTTCAGCTCACACTGGGCTCAGTTGGTAGGGATCCCGTGGGAAGCTTCCATGGAGGGTAAAGGGGCTAGTGAGTACTGGGAGTTTTTCAAGAACACTCTCCTAGATCATAGAATCATAGAACAGTTAGAGTTGGAAGTGACCTTAAAGATCATCGAGTTCCAACTTCCCTGCATGAGCAGGGACACCTCCCACTAGACCAGCTTGCTCAGAGCTTCTCTGGGCAACCTGTTCCAGTGTCTCACTACCCTCACACTAAAGAATTTCCTTCTGATCTCTAGCCTAAACCTGTCCTCCTGCAGTTTCAAACCATTACCCCTTGTCCTATTGCTATGTGCTCTTGTAATAAGCCCCTCCCCAGCCTTTCTGTAGGCCCCCTTCAGGTACTGGAAGGCTGCTATGAGGTCCCCCCAGAGTTTTTCCAGGCTAAACAACCCCAACTCCCTCAGCCTTTCTTCATAAGAGAGGTGCTCCAGCCCTTGGATCATTTTCATCATCCCCTCCAAAGGCAAGGGAAGTAGGCTGAGCAAGAGACCCCCTTGGCTTAACTGTGAACTTCCGGGTTTGCTCAGAACCAAAAGGGAAATGTACCAGAGGTGGAAAAGTGGAACATTACTAGTTGGAAATTACAAGGGTATTGTCAGGATATGCAGAGATGCAGTTAGGAAAGCAAAAGCTCAGCTTGAGCTGACATTGGCCAAAGATGTCAAAAACTTCAAGAAAGGGTTCTTCAGATACATTAACCACAAGCAGAAACAGAGGAATAACATTGGCCCACTATTAAATAGGACAGGTGAACTAGTCACCAACAATGCTGAAAAGGTCTCAACACTTTGTTCACCTCTGTCTTTACCAGCGCTGTTGGGTCCCAGGCCATAGGAACAAAACTCCAGATTGACACAGACACCAACCCACCATCAGTGAAGGAAGAGTCGGTGTGTCAACTATTACAGGAGCTTGACCCATACAAATCAATGGGTCTGGATGCCATCCACCCTAGGGTGTTGAGAGAGCTGGCTGATGTTATTGCAAAGCCACTCTCCATAATCTTTGAGAAGCCATGGAAATTGGGAGGTGTCCCTGAGGACTGGAGGAAGGCTAGTGTCACCCCCATCTATAAGAAAGGTTCAAAGGAGGACGCCAGTAATTACAGACCCACTAAAGTCTCACTTTAGTCCCTTGAAAGGTCATAGAGCAAATCTTTCTGGGGACAGTCACAGGTCAATTGAAGCACATGATTGGGAAAAGCCAACATGGATTTAGCAGGGGCAAATTGTGCTTGGCAAACCTGATCACCTTCTACAACAAAGTAACCTGCTCAGTTGATGCAGGGCGAGCAGTGGACATTGTCTACCTGAACTTCTTCAAGGCTTTTAAATGGACACTCACAGCCTCCTCGTGGAGAAACTGAACTCATTACAGCCTTGACAAGTGGTCTGTGCTGTGGGTGGGGAACTGGCTGACAGACCCTACCCAGAGGGTGATAGTAAATAGTTCCTCCTCAAACTGGCAACCAGTCACAAGTAGGGTCCCCAAGAGACTGATATTGGGCCCAATGCTGTTGAACATCTTCATAAGTGACCTGGATGTTGGGATCAAGAGCACCCTGATGAAGTTTGCTGATGACACCGAGTGGAGAGGTTGACACTCCAGAAGGGAGGGCCACTTTCCAGGATGACCTAGACAGACTGGAGGAGTGGGCTAGCAGAAACCTTATGAAGTTCAGTGGAGAGAAGTGTAAGGTCTTGCACCTGGGAACACAACCCAGGAGTGCAGTTCAGACTGGGATCCACCTGCTGGAGAGCAGCCCTGTGGAAAGGGACCTGGGGGTCTTGGTGGGTAACAGGCTCAACATGAGTGAACAGTGTGCTGCAGCAGCAAAGAAAGCCAACAGGATCCTGTGCTGCAGCAGCAAAGAAAGCCAACAGGATCCTGGGCTGCATCAACAAGGGCATCACCAGCAGAGATAAAGGAGTCATCATCCCTCTCGGCGCTTGTCAGACCACACCTGGAGTATTGTGTTCAGTTTTGGTCCCTGCTCTACAAAAGGATGTGGACAGGCTGGAGAGGGTTCAGAGAAGGGCCACAAGGATGATCAGAGGACTGGAGGACCTGCCATATGAAGAGAGGCTGAGACAACTGGGTTTGTTCAGCCTTGAGAAAAGAAGGCTTAGGGGAGACCTTATTACCATGTTCCAGGACTTATAGGGTGGCTACAAAGAAGATGGAGATTCCCTATTTACAAGGAGTCACATGGAAAAGACAAAGGGTATTGGGCACAAGTTGTTCCTGGGGAGGTTCCAATTGGACACAAAAGGTACATTTTTCACCATGAGGACAGTCAAACATTGGAATAGTTTCCCAAGGGAAGTGGTAGATTCCCCCACATTGGATAGTTTTAAGTCTCAGCTTGACAGAGTGCTGAGCCATCTCATATAAGCTATAGTACTACCTAAAAAGTTTGAACCAGATGATCCTTGAAGTCCCTTCCAACCTGGCAGTCTATGATTCATCATTTCTGCTTCCTTTTCCCAGGAGTTTTTGGACGGATTACAGGAGCACCATCTCCAGACTTCCAGGCTTTTAATTCAGATCATTCACATACAGCATGCAGAGATTTGGGTAGGGCTAATTTTACTGTGCTTTTTTATTGGTCATTTGGAGTTTGGTCCTAAAGAGAGCATGGGCGTGCTGAGAAAGGTGTTTGGATACCATTATACATGCCTAGTAACTAACAAAAATATCTGTGTGAGGAAAAGATTAAGGAAGATTGAGAGAATTTTTCATTTTCTTGTGTTAAATTTTCAAGACTTTATTCCAGCAAGTTGTTTTCAACCATTTTAGTTCACAGGACACCTGTGGCAAAATATTGTCTAAGAAAATACTCTATTTACTGAAGCAGGTTTTGGTCAAAATTGCCAAAAGCTTTTTCCTAGTTTCCATAACAATACTCTTACACGACAGAAAAGTAATTCCAGTAATTGCAAAATGAGAACCGTGGCTTGTTGTGAGTCTTCAGGTAATTGGAAACTGGATGTGTTTTGAGGTTCACCTTTTTAGGGGACCCCTTCTAGTCTCTTCAGGTATGGTAATGAAAATAAAATAGATAAATAGCTAAACTGTATATAAGCAGACTAAATAAGGGATTATGCTGCCTTCTTAATACAAATCAACAGGAACAAAACCGGTGCTACCTTAGCAGTAGGGATGACTGACAAGACAGCAGAAGCAGCTAAATGGATTGTTTATGTGAGTCACTGCTGACTCAGAGTCATTCTTATATTCTGGTATCTTCTGGATTGTACTTTTAGAGGGGTATTGCTTTGTCTTAAATATTTTATTAGTTTTAAAAATCCTTTTGCAAGCAGATAGTGGCCTGTTTGAATAGTATTCCAAGTATACGCCCTTCACAAAGATGGACATTGAGCACCACATACAACTCTTGTGTTAAATCTGTGCACAAGTAGAAATAGAATACTCAATGTTAATACCTGTCCCAAGTATATGGTGTAGAGGCCACAGAAAGAAATCATATAGACCTTATAAAATTTTAAATTTTTTTTGCATTTTTTTTTTTGACAATGGTAAATGAAGTACCATTGCTCCTGATAGATGAAGTTTGAGAGCAAGTATCACACATCAACTAAGAGCTCAGTTCTGATTTTTCCCTCTGTGGGTGTGTATCATTACTGATTCAGTGCATATTTTGAATAATAAGCTGCCTGTATAGTGGAGGCCAGAACATAGTCCTTGGAGACTATTGCATGTGTGATGCATTAAGAATTATATTGAGAATGTGTAACTTATTAAAGTAGCTGTCTTGGATTGGGTCACTCTTGGGGTGTATGTGTGTATATTTATCTGAAAATTAGGGGAAATGAAAAAGCGATCTTAGGGAAGGGAAAGAGAATGTAGAAATACAAATTTAAGGGAAAGCTATTTTTTAAAAATAACATGAAGCACAACCTTCAACTCCTGAGTTAATAACATTCGAGCAAAACTGACAAAATGTATTTGTGTGCCTATTCTAGTTAGTTGAGATTGTTTTATCTATTTAAAATGTAATCTCCACTTCTAAAAATGAATGTAAGAATTAAATGACTTTGGCAACAATCTTCTTTCCTGAAATGATAACTGTAATGAAAAATTAATGCTAACTTATTTGTCTATAAAATATACTCCTTTATAAGAAAGGAAGCAGAACTTTGGAAAGCTGCTATGCATATGATCTACACACAAACTTGTATACACTTAGTATTCCATATATATATGTATTTTATATATATAACATGCACTCACATCAGACTGTCAAAATGCATTTGACCTCTTATTCTCAAGTAAGTATGGTTATAGTAAACTAAAACAAAAATCACCCAAACTCTCTCTTTTTTTTTTTTTTTTTTTTTTTTTTTTTTTTTTTTTCTTTTTTAGTTCTTCTTGGCTTCTTAGCTTTGGGTTTAGAATTACACCAGTCTGCTCCAGCTGAGAATCTGCCTCATTGTATGTACTGTGTAGGCTGTTAAAAGAGCATGCTAACGCAGTGTTATTCTACATTCTATTTTTAGCATATTTCATCATACTATGATTAGGCATGTCATGATATTAGGACTATGATACCTATTATGATTATGCAACACAAAGCTTCAGAATGAAATCCTAACATGACTGAGGTAGACTCACTCTCTCAAGTCAGGAAATTAAAAAATTACAGCTCTAAAACCAGTTTTGATTTGCTATACTCTACAAAGAAAAATCTAGATTTGTAGGAAAATGCTATTTCTATTAAATATCTTCAATGTTTCAACTCTTCCCATAAGAAAACTCTGTCAGCCTACTTTAGGAATTTAGCAGATTGCTGTGTCCAGATTAGAGGGTGAAGGTTTTCCTGCTTTCTCCATGCTGGTGACAGACACTGAGAATGAAGGAAAACAGAAGGGAGAATGAGACAGAGGTGCAAAATATGACCGTTGGCCTTTTACCCAAAAATCCATTCCTCCATTCTCTAATCTCTTTTGAAGTGCTGGCAGGAATATGTTATTTATAAATAAAACTTAGACGTGGGAAATTGGGTTTGGTCCAGCAGTGCACTTGTACCTTGACGACTGTGTCGAGCCATGGGTAGTGGTATTGTAGTTACGTTGTACAATTCTAGTAATTGCATGTAGAAAGATATGGAGCTAGGCTTTGGCTTGCTTACTGACAAGATTAAACCATGAAAGCAGTAGTTTTTCTGTAGTAAAGCAGGGATATTTTGTTGCTTTATTGATGGTCCCCTCTTCTAGTTCCGTGTCTGTATTGGCATTATTGGGGGTAAGTAGTAGATACACACTGATACTTCTAGAGTATCTTACTGTCTGTTATGTGTACAATAATCATGAATAATAATAGAAGAGTAAAAAGAAATATGATTGTGTATGTAGTGTAGGAGATACAGTATTGTCTGTGCTGGGAGGAAGGAGGGAGGGTTATTTGATCTGTGTTTTAAGAGGAAGCGATACTGTGAAGTTTCCTAACTTTGTAAGCTTTTCCTTTGAGGGAAATACGAGTGCAATCTGCATGCCTGTCTAGCTCTTTGATGATAAATTTGGACTCAGTTTTTAGTCAACTACAAGAAGGTGCCAAAAGCACTGGCTTCTGTTTTAGAAAATTGGCAGAGTTTCCTTGGCTGCAAATTTCTTTATCCTGTCTCATTACTTTACTCCTATCAGCTTTTACCTGCATGAAGAAAGACCAAAAGAAAAAGGCAAGAAAACCCTTTAAAACTCAAGTAGCTGTTACAACAACAGAGACTAAACCACTCAGGGTGAAGATTCTGTAATTTCCACTCTTTACACATACTAGGTGCAATCAAACAACTTGAAGCAATAACACAGGAGGAAATATGTTTTACATAACTTGACTTCCAAATAGTGATTGTCCCTTCAAGGCTATTTGTTTTCCCAAGAATCCTGCTGATTATAGGCTCTATGTTAAACCTGTTTCATGTGATAACCTAGCTAAACTCTGGATTCTGTTACATTATCAAATTATGGATGCTATGAATGAGCAGAAACTATGGGTTTCTTCTGCATGCAAAAAAGTTGTCTTAAACGGAGCAGCGCTGTCATACCAGGCACTAGTTCCGTAAGATCACAAAGGATAAGGTAAACCCCAGTAGTTTAAGATCACTAACAGAAACCTTGGTGACTTCAGAGCAGTCAAGCTGTCACCTCTAGTATTTGCAAGTGATTCTGCTAGTTAGCTGTATGTGACCTAGGACCCTAAGAACTACACTGGTTTTGTTTTATGGTGAACAGGTTCATGGTGGTTGGGGTTTTGGGTTTTTTCTCCCAAGGTTTCATTTTATTGTTTTGAAAATATGACGTGGAGTCATGTTCTGTTCTGAATTAGGTGACAAGATTAGTTGGAGATAGTGTTCTTAACCTATAATTCATCATCTAAGGAGATCTGAAACCTAAGCAGATCTGCAGTCATGAGATCCTAGAAAGCTGTTCAGAATCTAGCCTCTGTCTTTTGTAATGATGTGTAGTCCCAAGAGAAATCACATTCACTTTTCATTCTCATTGCAGCCACCTTTGGCCTAGCAGAGGCTAGATGCTTCTAGGAGGTGAAATTTCTCTGTTTTACTTTTTCATTTTGCTTGTAGGGCTATCACTGCAAAGCAACTTGGGTTCTTAGCACAAGCATCAATAATCCTTACTGAGCCTAAGTGAAAGATACTCCTTGACTGACTCTCCTTTTGTTCAGAGCCCAAATCCATTTTAATTGGGTTTCCTAAGACTGTCTTGCATTACATTTGTGATATTTGAAATAAATTGTTTTGAAAAGAAACTCACAGTGCTTCTTAGTTCCTTCCTGGAAGCTGCAGATCTCTCCAGTAGCTCTATCTTAGGTACAAGGTGTTTTTTCCTAGTCACTCTTCATTCTACCCTCTCCCTCTTGTTGTTCCTACAATGGAAACTGATTCCACCCTCTCTCCAGCTCACACTGCCTCTGTAAAAGAGATGAACCTACAGATGGATAATGTTAAATTTGTGGTAGAGCAAGCTTAGCTTACCAGACTGCCACATACAGAAAACTTTTTTGTGGCATATAATTTTGATGGTATTTGAACATGAAGAAATAGTCATATTTTTACACTCATAGCATATTCATGGTGAGAGTGTAAATCTTGCTTCTGTGAGGCATCTAGTTATGATGATTTTTTTTTTCTTCTTCCTGGTGTGATAACATTTTATCAGCTGTGTGACAAGTTATAGAAACAAAAATGGAAGGAGGAACCAAAGAATAACCAGTGTGTTACTATTTGAGACAGCAGGACAGTAGAGAAATTATTTACAAATATTGTCATGAGAAAGGTCTGAGTGAGAATCTGTTAATTGCTTTTGATATTTAGGCATTGTGTGAGCATCTAAAGAAGGTCACGGATTTTGTAAAAAATGTTGTAGGGTTTTACATGTTTATGTGATCAGAGAAGAGAAAGAAATGGCATACAAGTCAGCGCAACACAAAATAACAAATATTGCATCCTTTTACCATAGATGTTTTAAGGAATATTTTATTTCAAAATTGTCTGTGCAAATTATTTGAATATTTACCAGGGTGACAACAATATATAATTAAAATAATGACTGTTTCATGCATATATTGTTGATATAAACAAGGGCATTTTTTATAATAACATGCCATGTCAATACTAAGAGGCCTGTGTAGTTTTCATTTTCAATATTGACAATTTTATTAAAATATTTTTATGGTTCATAATAGGCAGTGCTGGAAAAATCAAAATTTTCTAAAAGACATTATATGTTTTCTTCCTCAGGTTTTAAAACCCAAAAGGTGTTTCTGGCAGTCATTTAAGGATCACTACTAAATTCACTTCCCAATACAAATGCTGTGGAACATCCATCTTATGCTAGTGTCCTAGATGTAAGTCATCAGGGAAGCTCTGCAGGAAGGAAGAAACCTTAAGGAATCAATGAACCATAATTGACACCTTCTGCAGTAGAAATAGCCTGCCAGGTGATTTAAGGACTTGGAACTGTATAGTTTCACTTGGTCAGGATAGGAAGGTAAAACCCACACCTGTGCATATTTGTTTGCATTTGCTGTCACTGACTTAGTAAGTTGTATTGAATATGGTTAGTATTTTGTGGCAAGTTATATATACACCTTTATTGCATCAAAATATCATTGGCTTCCCCAGCAGTTTAGCTTGATAAAAGATTGAATAAATTGGTATCCTACGCCACCTTGCCTGTCCGTAAAACTGATAATGTATTTGTGTCCTTCATGGGTGAATTTATAAGTTAAAGCACTTAAATATTTTGAAATACATATGTGGGAAATACTAATGTCTAAATGTAATTGCTAGTCACTGTTGTTACTTTGCCTATCATCCAGCTTCTATGAGAGGCAGGGCCAAGGGACTAGAATAAGAAGGAAAAGCTGTTTGTGGCCAGATATATGTATAATGGTGAAAAGGTTCATTCTACTTACTGAACTTTATTTCTTTGTATAATTTTTTTATACTTAGAATGTATAATACTTAGTAATATCTCAATATTATGTAGTTATCAGGACTGTAGTCATGAAAGGGACAAAGCTGGTAAGATTCTGTTGTGCATCCAGACATCCACCTGTGAGCTGAGACAGATGCACCTTAGATGGACAGAGGAATCCTTGACTTGTGTATTTGTATAAATATCTGCAACAGCGGGGAGGAAAATTTTCTGATGTCCCAGTTTGTGGGACATTGCCAGTATGTCAGTCTATATTTTATGGGTTTTTTTGTTTGTTTTCTGCAAGTTTGGTATGTATCTCTTTTAAGTATTACTGGAAGTTTCTCAGTGGGTTGAATGATCTGGAGAGGTGTTCAGAGAGTTTTTATACAAAATTTTTAAAGCCACAAATACATGTACAACTCTGGAATGTAGAATAACCTAATAATAGTTTTTTGGTGGTGGTTTGTGGTTTGGTTTTTTTTGGTTGGTTTTTAGGGGAGTACAACTAAGCAGACTGAGCACTGCCTTTCCAGACCGTATTAGCGCTCACTACCCGAGTACCCAGTGCTTCGGACAGTGGTGGGTCTTCATTTTTGTTGATTTGAGTTAAAATGTAGACCTCAGGAAAGAGGTGGAAAATCTACACTCTTTCCCCAGATTCCATAAAGTGATATTTGATGCTTAGTGCACAATCTTCCCCCCCCTCCCTTTTTTTTTTCCCCCCCGGTTTCTTTTTCTTTAATCTGCCTGTTTCTTAAAACCGAATTACTAAGAAGAGAGTTTTGTGTCAGGAAGGTCAAGGTATTGAACTCTTAATGGGGTGGAATAAGAAACTTACTTTTATTCTGCCCGAAAAAAATACTTTAAAATGTGTGCTTCAAGGAATCAGTCTTTGATTTAGAATATTTTGTCTTCTGCTTTTCTGAACATGCAGGCCTTCGATCTTCCTATGACTAAGCTATTTTTAGTAGATTAGATTTCCTATGAGTTTGATTATCGTTTCTTTTGCTTTTTACCCCCTGCCTCAGCTGAAGACAGGTACAACTGGGGTTTTTTGTCTCTTTGCTTTTTTTTGTGTTTGCTGGATGTGTCACTTTCTCCTTTGTCCATCTTTATTTCACACTTACTGGTAGCTAGAAACTATCTCTGAAAGGCAGAACCATGAAAATGGTCCCCATTCACTTGATTAGCCAGGCCAGGTAGCTGTTGAAGCAGGAACTCAGTCACAGCAGGACTGACTGATAGAGCAAAAAGTGGAAAAGCTGGCCTCTTGAAAGGAAAAAGCAAGTTTTCTTATTAAAACCTTCTCCATTCTTTTTTTCTATCATAGATGTTCATGGTCCATATTTTTAGTTGCATTCTTCTATGATCACGTGGACACTCACTGAAATGAACTGAATTTGTAGAAGATGCAGGTCTGGGTAACAACTACTCAGAAACAACTAAAAACTGTAAAAAATGATCTGAAGGCTAATATTCTCTCATAAAAGTTCATCTGTTGTTGTCCCTAAAGAATCCCAAAGTTCCCATATAAGAAGCTTAGATGAAGTGAAGCTAGTAAACATAAAGAAATATAGTCAATGTAAAATTAACATCTTTAGACGAGGACTGATTTGTATTTTGTATATTACCGACTTGGTTAATTGAAGCTGGCATCCCACCATCCCAAGGAGAGATGGACAGTTCAATAGTGAATGTGTATTCTTCTCAGCTCTAAACTTTATGCACAATCAGCCTTTTATCCCTGAAGCTCTGAGGGAAGTTATCATTGCTGTCTTTCTATGTCAGGAAATAAAAACCATGAAGGGAAAAAGAGCAACATTAGCTTAAGAATAAATGGGTATAAACCAGCCGTAAATTCATTACGATGGAAGTTAAAAGGAAGTTTCTGTTCTGTTTGAGAAATAAGGTTCTGAAGCCTTTCTCTGTTGGGAAGAGTAGGAGTGAAAATAAAATAAATATGAGACCCTCTATTCCTTTAGTTATTGAACATTAAAAATTTATGATAGCATGCATGTAATGCCAATGCCTGGGCTTCAGTTCTCTGGCTTAACAGCTAGGGTTGACCTTGGTGGCCTAGAAGATGCCATTCAGTCCAGTGGTCCTGTGTCTCATTTCAGTGAAATCACTGAGAACGTTGGCATTCACTAGATCTCCACATTGTCAGTGAGAGGTAAGCAGTGTACAGCACATAGGAGCTTCTCTATTGAAAATAGTTATGTAGATTGAATGATAAAAATAAAGGAAAGAATTTTACCAATTTCAAGCCTTACAGATCGCATGGTGGTTTTTTTCACTTTTCTCTCCAGAACTTAGAATATTACAGGGGAGAGGGAGGGAGGGGAACCCAAACCCTGAAGCTTTGACCTGCATCTATGTGTGAGTATTAATGCAAAACTAAGATATCAGACATGAAATGGTGATTATCTTCTTAACATCTATTCATTTAAAGGAATACAAAATACTGTAATTTGAGTGGCAGCTCTTTTCCATGTACCATTATTCTCTCTCTTAAGCTTTGATTAGATCCATCATATGCCATCCGATTCTACTACATTATGTTTCTCTTCCAGAAAGCAATAATCCCGTACATTATAGTTAAACTTTAAAACATTAGAGAGAATATACTTTAACCTGAGTTAAGAGTGTATTTAGCTAGCCATAAAGCTTTTCTCTCCCCTTAAGAGAAATACTCAAACACTTAAACAGACACAATAGTTATGCTAAAACAAATAGATTCCTATAATGAACTACATCTTCTTTTTTTTTTCTTGATTGAATGCCAGGCTTGCTATAATTATCCTGTAAGGAAAATCTTGCTATAGGAAAACAGAGAAATTGTAAGCACACTTGTGTCATCTGACAATCCCAAGGAACCCTTCTGCTGCTCTTAAGCGTTTTTCTCTTTGGCCAACAGCCAAAATCCACTTTAATCCAAAATAGTTTAAATAAAGTCTTAGGGTTTGATCCAAAGTCCATTGAAGTCTGGAGATTTTCAGTGCCTTCAATGGGTTGAACAGGCTGTTGAAACAAGCTGAAGGCTGACACCTCATTTACTTTGGGGATACTCTTATTTATGTAGGTTAAGAGTAATTATAGGTAACATAGTGGGACAAACCCTGCAATCCTTAGATAATACCTATTTAGGCTGAACTCCTATTCAAATCATGGATAAAAATGAAAATATTCTACTTTGTGCTCTAATTAGCAACAATAACCAAAGGCATAGATCTTTAATTTCTCATTAGGTATTAGGATAACCTGTTAGGGCAGGTAAGAAGCAGATATGGGGGAAATGGGTTTGGTTTTAAACGTTTGTCCCCAAGAAAAACAGTGTTCAGAGGATTACAGCATTCATTTCCTTGCCTAATAAGGCTTTTTGCCACACCCTTAAGCACATTTCTGAAGGATCTTTAGAAGCAGACCATAACAACAACAAGAGCAAATAGCCCAATTTTCCTTCCCCCTTGAGGCAGTTGGTATTTGTTTGTTTGTTGTTGTTTTTTTCTAATAATATTTATTTTATTGCTTACCCAGTTTTCTCTTCTGCCAGTGGGTTTGGCACACTGAAGCTGCTGTCGAGCCTGCTGTTGCCCTTGCTGCACTTCTGACAGTAGGGAAGGGTAAGAGGAGGATGCCCAATGGTCCTGAGCCAGGATGGACAGGAAGGGCTGTCCTTTATTTCCACTCCTAAAGTACTGCCCTTTTCCCAAGTTCTGAAGTTACTCCAGTGCTCTACACCTTTCAGTCCCTCACTCTGAATGGCAAATGCACATAACTCTTTTATTTGAAAAAAAAAAAAAAGAAAAAAAGGTCTGTAAAGGAAATATCCTGAAAACCTTCCCTTCAAAAAAGCTTGTGTTTTGACAATTTGTGTTTTTGCAAATAAGTTAAAAAAAAGAAAAAAAAAATACTGGGAAACTTCTGATCAGATTCTAGTTGAAATTCTAGTCCTTCCTAAATAATTTCCAAAGGCTTTGATAAGGCACATGGAAAACGTGGAGGTGGTTGGTGGCAACCAACATGGCTTCACCAAGGGAAATCATGCCTGACAAATTTGGTGGCCTTTTATGATGGGGTGACAGCATCAGTGGACAAGGAAAGGGCAACAGATGTCATCTACCTGGACTTCTGCAAAACATTTGACACTGTCCTGCACAACATCCTGGTCTCAAAACTGGAAGGATATGGATTTGATTGATGGGCCACTTGGTGGATAAGGAATTGTCTGGATGGTCACACTCAGAAAGTAGTGATCAACAGCTCAATGTCCAGATGGAGACCAGTGACACGTGGCATTCCTCAGGGGTCGGTACTGGGACCAATGCTGTTTAACATCTTTGTCAGTGATAAGGACAGTGGGATTGAGTACATGCTCAGCAAGTTTGCTGATGACACCAAGCTGTATGGTGTGGTTGACATGCTGGAGGGAAGGGACGCCATCCAGAGGAACCTTGAGAGGTGGGGCCAAGTGCAAGGTCCTGCACCTGGGTTGAGGCAACCCCAAGCACAAATACAGGTTGGGCAGAGAATGGATTGAGAACAGTCTTGAGGAGAAGGACCTGGGAGTGTTGGTCAATGAAAAGCTCAACATGAGTCAGCAATGTGCAGTCGCAGCCCAGAAATCCAACCGCATCCTGGGCTGCATCAAAAGAAGTGTGGCCAGTAGGTTGAGTGTGTTGATCCTGCCCCTCTACTCCGTACTTGTGAGACCCCACCTGGAGTACTGTGACCAGTTCTGGAGCCCTCAACACAGGAAGGACATATAGCTCTTGGAGCAAGTCCAGAGGAAGGCACAAAGATGGTCCGAGGGCTGGAGCACCTATCCTATGAAGCCAGGCTGAGAGAGTTGGGGCTGTTCAGCCAGGAAAAGAGAAGGCTCCGAGGAGAGCTTATAGCAGCCTTCCAGTACCTGAAAGGGCTACAGGAAAGCTGGGGAGGGACTTTTTACCAGGGCATATAGTGATAGGACGAGGGGTAATGGTTTTAAGGTGGAAGAGGGGAGATTTAGGTTAGATGTTAGGAAGAAATTAGTTACTGTGAGCGTGATGAGGCACTGGAACAGGTTTCCCAGGGAGGCTGTGTATGCCCGCACCCTGGAGGTGTTCGAGGCCAGGTTGGACATGGCTTTGTACAACCTGGTCTAGTGGAAGGTGTCCCTGTCCTTGCAGGGGGGTTGGAACTAGATGATCTTTAGGGTCCCTTCCAACCCAAACCATTCTATGATTCTTTCACCTGCTCTACTCATGACAGTGTCCACCTTAACAGCTTTGACTTGACAGTCTGACTAAACTATGCTATCTATCTGCTGTAGCTTGTCAGAAAATGCAATCAGGTTTACATGCTTTTCTTATATTTTTAAAAAGTATATATTTGAACCTGTCCCACCAGCAGCACAGTACCTTTACATAACCCATATTCTTCTGTTCAGAAACATCATCCTTAGAAGTATCTGAAATGAGAAGTGTTGCTCAATTTGATGCTAACTAATTATGGCATGCAAGAGTCTTCAACAGTTTAAAATACAACTTTTTAGTCTTTCATGTTTATTCTTTCTCTGCTGTAGATGCTGACATCAGTACCATTGTTCTTGTTGCTAAAATCTTTATCAAAGACACAAAGTGTGAGGATACAGCTAAAGGCAGCAGCTCTCTAGGGGGATTCACAATTGTATTTGCTTCTGAAACTAGAGATGCAACAATGTTAATAGAATTATAGAATCATCAAGATTGGAAAAGATCTTCAAGATCATCAAGTCCAACCGTCTGCCCTAAAACTCCTAACCACTAAACTATCTCCTGAAACTCCATGTCCACTTGTTTTTTGAACACTTCCAGGGATGGCGGCTCCACCACCTCCCTGGGCAGCCTGTTCCAGTGTCTGACAACCCTTTCTGTGAATAAACTTTTCCTAATATCCAATCTGAACCTCCCCTGGTGCAACTTGACCCCATTTCCTCTTGTCCTATCCCTAGTCACTAGGGAGAAGAGGCCAACACCCACCTCCCTACAACCTCCATTCAGGTAGTTGTGGAGAGCCTCCTGTCCTCCAGGCTGAACAGCCCCAGGTCCCTCAGCCTCTCCTCAGAAGACCTGTTCTTCAGACCCCTAATCAGCCTAGTTGCCCTTCTCTGCACCCTCTCCAGCACCTCCATGTCCTTCTTATACTGCAGTGCCCAAAACTGCACACAGTGCTTGAGGTGTGGCCTCACCAAGACCGAGTAGAGGGGCAGGATCACCTCTTTACTCCTGCTGGTCACGCTATTCCTGCTGCAGGCCACGTGGACGCACTGCTGGCTCATGTTCCGCCAGCTGTCAATCAACACCCCCAGGTCTCTCTCTGCTGGGCAGCTCTCCAGCCACTCCTCCCCAAGCCTGTAGTGCTGCCAGGGGTTGTTGTGGCCAAAGTGCAGGACCCAACATTTGGCGTTATTGAAACTCATGACGTTGGCCTCAGCCCATCAGTCAAGCCTGTCCAGATCCCTCTGCAGAGCCTCCCTACCCTCAGGCAGATCGACACTCCCACCCAACTTAGTGTCATCTGCAAACTCACTGAGGGTGCACTCTATCCCCTCATCCAAATCATTAAAGATGTTAAACAGGAGTGGCCCCAGCACTGAGCCCTGGGGAACACCACTCGTGACCGGCCACCAACTGGATTTAACTCTGTTGAACACAACTCTTTGGACCCGGCCATCCAACCAATTTTTTATCCAGCAATCCATGGATATGTACAGTAAGAAAAAGAAAGTCAAAGGCTTCTGTTTTTTAATCTGTAGCTCTTCATATTGAGTGGCCATGGTTAAAATTGCACTAAGTATTTTTCAAATAAGGCTCTCTGCAAAAGGGTATAGATACTTGATTTGTGATTTGATTAATTCAGTGTGGTTAACTCCTATCTGTATAGCTGTAGAAAGATACTCTGACCAAAAAATGGTATTTATCCTCTTCAACAGGAGATTGTCCCCAAGAATTAGCCACCCTTAATACTGTTTTTGTGGACTTTCCAAATCAAATATGGGTCTTGATCCTAATTTTTGAGGGCTACCAAGTTCTCTGAGAAGAAGCCTTCACATAGTGTGGCTCTATATAGTTTCACAGTCAACTGCACTCAGAATATAATTATTGGCTAAAAGTTAGAGCTTATGACAGTGTTTTAAAAGTTATTCTTAAAGTTTATGTAGATTGACCAAACACCTAACACTGATGGGCTGTGGGAACTCAACATCTCTGTTTTATTTGGTAGTTTACTCTAAGATTTAACAGCATTAAGCACAGGATCAGCAATTTACTTTTTGGTGGCTGTACAGAGATATTTTACCAGCTGTAGAAGTGCTGGTCTCTGAGTATACCCAGTGCCTTCTATGGATGATATTCCAGTAGAAAAAGATGCAGGTGATTTTGGCTAAGCTTAGACCTCTTTCTGAGCAACATAAACCAAACCATAAAAGGTGGTATTTTTTGTGCTCAGTATAAATGTGTTAGACCAATATGGTGCAAGACCTATATATTTACTTGGTTTTAATTTAATGCTTTTGCTTTTTATATAGAGGAGGCATCAGGAACAAGTACAGCCAAAATTTGCCAGAGTAGACTTGTCAATATCAGCCAGTTGATACAGCATTAAATTGGAGTGAAGAATGGAGGGATCATTATTTTCCCTGTTTTCTACCATACAAAAAGAATACTGTTTGGTGATGTTTGTTCAGCATATATTCCTCAAGAGGATATATGCCTCCAGAGAGCTATTAGGGTACTTCAGTACAGTACATATAACAAAAATAAAACAACCAAAAAAAAACCCCAAAACTTTAGGGGAAAAAAAAGACACCCTGAAAAAATTATTGATGCCATTTTATTTCTACAGTGTCTGTCAATGTGGTGTTGCTACAGTTTTAGGAACATTTCTATTTTTGAACAATTAACCAGGACAACTCCTTTTATTCTGTAGAGTGGAAGTGTAGGGAGGAAGATATCCTTAGTTAATCTGACCTTACTCAGAGAAGTTTCTATGACACTGGGGTAAAACCTGAGACTACATGATGGATACCAGAATGAGGAGCATTTTAGCCAAATCAACCAACTCCATGGAAGGCTTTTTAGAGTAAGAAGACCTGATTCTGGTGGAGACGAAAGTGAAAAAAAAAAACAACCACAAATCCACCCTACACTAATATAAACTCTTTCCTTTGGTTAGTAACATCTAATCTTGAAGAATGACAGAGAATTGTAAACCTAACCACAAAGTATACAGAGATATTACTTCACTCATCATTGAACTATATCCTGTCTCCGTGGGGCAAAAAATAGCAGTGGTTTAAGAGGATACAGTGACGCTTATACATTAATTTATTTTTTGATACAATTCCAGCTTCTAGATGTAATTTCCTACTATCAAGTTCAGTGATGATAATGAAGCTAATGTTGCTGTTCTTCTTTTAAATGTGCCGGAAGGCTCTTTGATAATCCAAAATATTCTGGGGATCTTGACTGTATCATCAAATTGTAGGAATCTTTTCAGTGAGAGTAATTAATTTCCGTGGAGTTCAATGGGGCTAGGTGGATATAGATAAACCATATTGACCTAAGCCAACTATGCCAGTACTGTAGGAGATTAGCAAAAAGTCAGCAAGTGCTTAATTGGTGATGTTTTATTTGCAGCAAGATGGCTAAGGACTGATTCACTTCAGTTGTGAGAGAAAGAAATCGGCACAAAGCAATATCTCTGTGATTTTGAGGAGTTTATAGATGTTGAACTGGGGGAGATTGTGGTGTTTGATGGGTTGTTGGTCAGAATGAGGGGTTAGAGTTCTCATGACCCAGCCTACACTTGGTGTACAGTGATACGGGTAGACAAAAAAAAGACAAAAAGCTGTAAGAGAGAAAATAAAAATACCTGTCATGACCTGTAATAAAAAAATGAATCCCACAAGAATTTTTGCCTATTCACTTAATACATCCCATGTGTTGTAACTATGGTAAAATGTTTTGAGCCATGAGCTAGCATTCCTAAGTAATTCTCCAAATTGGACTAACTGGCAGGGATAATTTTTTTTTAAGTCAACATAACTGTATTTATAATGTTTGACAAACTAACTGTAGTTTACTTCAGGCTTTTGTATCTGGTTTCTTATGGTACGTTTCACCAGTTCACTTGATAGCTCTGTTGCACAGGACTAGCCAAATCTAATTTACATATGGGAGGCTCTGTGGTCAACTAGAATTATGTCTTTACCTTGTAATTCTGTGAACCTGGATTTACATGTGATGGGAGTTCAATAGAATAATGTGTTTGGTGGTCTCGATTACCACCAGCAAGTCTCCAGAAGAAATTTGTCCATATTAGAAGAACTACTCAGTTTTGATGGAGTCCAGGCCAATTTGCATCCTCTGATCCAGAGAAGTAAAGTAATGGAAGAAAATGGCATGAGTTCAAACTAGATTAGCTCTTCTCTGGGTATATAATGTTCACAACTGCTACTTGTATAGTAGGCACTACAAGCTTCACTGACCTTGACAATACTATGAGCATAATATTTTCATAAGAAAGGATAGTTGTTGAAATGCTTTAATATGCACATCACAGATTTTTTTTTCCACCTTTTAGGTTTACTGAATGTCCATCTCTGTAGCTGCTTTGATTGTGTTTTCTAAGGTATTTATGGAGCAATATAATGTTCAAGGCCAATGTAGATTTCTTCTAGCTCTGTATCGAGCCATAATGGTCTAGTGGGAGGTGTCCCTGCTTGTAGGAGGGAGGTTGGAACCTGATGATCTTTAAGGTCCCTTCCAGCCTTAACCATTCTATGATTCTATAATTGTTCTACACCAGACAGTAAAAATAATTTACTTTATAGAAGGTCTGTCATTAGGGGTTTTTTTTGTTGATTTTCCTTGATTTTCTGAATGACAGTAGAGCTTGCACCCTGTACAAGTGACAGTACCCAGTGACCTTTGTACCAGTGACTGTAGAGCCTGTAACCATGTACACCTACTCTAGATCCTTCCTCTGAAGGGTCTAGGGCAATATCCCACTGCCAACTTCACCATCTCTCTTGATCTGAGGATAGAATCAGCAGTGGTGAAGGTGGCACTGGTATGGTGCTACTGGGAAGATGGCGGTGACAAATTGTCCACGTCCCTCCTCTGAGAGTGTATAGACATGAAAAAGAGGAATTATAAAAAAAATGAGGTTGGAGGGAATCTCTGGAGGTTTCTAATCTTGATTCCTGCTCAAGTTTGCTCAGTTTGCCCTCTTCACAGTTGGATAAGGGTGTTCAGGCTCTTACACAAGGAAATCCTCAAAGGTGGGAAGTTGTCTTCCTTTCTGGGCAGCTGTTCCAGTGCTTAGCCATGCTTACTGTGAATAACTTTTCTCTTATGCCCAGTTGGAATGTCCCTTATTGCTATTTGTAGTTGTTGCTTTTTGTTCTTTTATTGTGCTTTAATTGAAGGAGTTTGCTTCTGTCTGTCAGCACACTTCTGGAAAGGTCACAACCAATCTTTGTGCTCCTCCCATTCTTTTCTAAACCAGTGCTACAGGGGTGCTTGTCAAGTCTTTTAGGTTTGGCCTGCAACATTTCTACTGTCAAATTTTCTATCGGGAAAAAATAGCAGACTCAAAAATGTCTTGTTTTTTCACTCTTTTCATGAGATTTCTGTAGAGAAAGGATGCAAAATTCCCTTTCTTGTGCCTACCCCTCATAAAAATTATTCAAGAGATGGAGGAGTGCACTAGGCAAGTGCTTTTAGGATGTCAAACTATGAAATTGTGAGCTAAATCCCATCCGATGGACAGCTGAAGGTAAAGGAAGCAACTGCCATTTGTTAGGGAAAGAGGGAATGAGCCAGTGTCTCTTTGGTGCCTGTGCAAATCCTATGCTACAGTAACATAGAGACTGATTAGATGTTCTTTTTTATCTTCAGGGTAGATCTTTATTTGTAACTAATGCAATTAAAATATTTCAGTATGTAAGTGTAATAATGAAAAACTGTAGAAAGTTGAGATGTTTTTGAATACTCCTTTGTAACCTGACAGTTTTTTTAATCTACATGATTGTTAATACACTCAGACACAGAACCATATTACGAGATCAGCAGCAGATTATGATGTGCAGAGATTCCATTAGATGCCCTGGAAAGAGTGCTCTCTTCTGCTGAAGTGTCATGGTTTAAGACCAAATTACAGTAGAAAAGCTAAATGGGTTTGGGTATGAAGACACTTTGATCACAGGTGCATGCAATTTTACAAACTACAGAACTTTACAAACACAGATTTTTTGTGGAGAGATGCCATAGTCCAGGAAAGAAGCTGAGTGTGCCAGTGTAAAGGCTTTTTACAGGACTTCCCTGTCCTGAGGGAGAGGCCATAGCCCGAGGGTGAGGCCATAGCCCGAGGGTGAAGTTGGGCAGTGGAGTGTAGTGGTTCTAGCAGTGCTATGCATAGTCTTCCTGCAGGGCTACAGGGGGCTCCTGGGTTCTCCTACCTCCCCAGAGGGTGGGGGGATGGTCCTGGTGCAAGGCTGTAGGGCTCCCTCCATAGACTCATTGACGCATTCTGGGAAGTACTAGGGACCTCTGGGGTACTGTGGTACTCTTGGGTGTCCTTAGAGCATTGGGAGAGAACACCTCATTGCTGAGTGGGCTGCACAAACTGCACTCTCTTTTTCTGAGTTACTGTCACCATTGGTGGTTTTAACAGTGTGCTTGTTACAGACACTTCTGGACACTTTTGCACTTCTTGATGATCAACAAGCTCTTTGCATATTTGGCTATTTCCTTGAGCACACTAAAACTTTTCAGTTGTTTGGGACAGGTGGGTGGTTGTATTCCATCTACTTATTACAGCAAAAAGTAGGTTATAATTCACAGATTTATTCCAAGGGCCCTGCTAGCTGTGCCTAACTCAGGCTAGCTGCTACATAAAGTCACCACGTTTGTTAGCTGACACAGTCCGTGTGCAGGCTCAGAATCTGACATGGCTGGCTTTTTCTGTAGAATGATGAGGATACTTGTCCTAGTAATATTTTACATATTAGTATGTCTACATGCAGTGAAGTTGGTCAATGTCTCTGACTCATGTTGGACAAAAGTGATTCCTGGTTTTGATGAAAATGAGTGGACAGCCTGAAAGAGTTGGAGCTGTTCAGCCTGGAGAAGTCTCCAGGTAGACCTTATAGCAGCCTTCCAGTACTTGAAGGGGGCCTACAGGAAAGCTGGGGAGGGGCTTTTCATCAGAGAAGATAGCGATAGGACAAGAGGTAATGGTCTTAAACTGAAAAAGGGGAGACTTACGTTAGACATCAGGAAGAAATTCTTCATTATAAGGGTGGTGAGGTACTGGAATAGGTTGCCCAGGGAGGTTGTTGATGCCCCATCCCTGGAGGTTTTTAAGGCCAGGTTGGATGAGGTTTTGTGCACCCGGCTCTAGCAGTAGGGGTCCCTGCTCATAGCAGGGGGATTGGAACTAGATGATCTTTAAGATCCCTTCCAACCTTAACAATTCTATTATTCTATTCTGTGATTCTATGACATCACCTGATCACAAAATGCATGTTATCTGGACCAGCTCTCATCTTAAGAATATATAAAGAGGGCAAAGAATATGAATAATAACTGAAGTTAGATGAAAAAATTATGTAGTTAGAAGGAAGCAAAGTGAAAAAAAATAAATCGGGAAACAAAAAACGAAACAAAAACCCCACAACCAGCAAACACCCTGAAATACAAACCCAGTCCGAGGCCAAACTGCAAACACCGAAACTTACAGAAGAGTCTCCAAACAGAGTTTGGAGCCCTGCAGTAGTGGCCTCACTATGGTAAACTAAATCATCTGTACAAGCTGGTTCCAATAAACCATTCAACGTGATAAAGGGATGCTATTATATTACAAAGCCCAGAAGGCTGTGGTACTTCCACTATCATGCACTGAATAGGTTAAAAGTATTTTAATGCAACTTTGTACATAGCTTTCTACAGTGAAAACAGAGCTACAGGCAGAAAAATATCCCCTTATTAAAGTATACAGTAGGTCACCAGGATAAATTAGAAGGAAGTAATCTGGTTTGTTCTGATCAATCAATACTGTGAAAACAGTTTAAGAAACTATGTAAAAGTAGCTGCGAAGAAAACACATTTTATAAGAAGTCTTGTAATAGAAAGTTTCTCTTGAAAAATGAATTGCATATTGTAGTTAAAGGGGGCCTTTCAAGATGCAGTCATGTTTTCTACTGGAGGGAAAGTTAGCCCAGAAACAGCCTCTGAGGAGAAGACTCCTTACCACCTTGCAGTTTTTGTTCTATTCGTTCCTTCCTGTCTTCAGTACTAGGGGTGTGACAGAAGAGAGAGACAGTTGCCTGCGAACAATAAATCCCATTTTGAAACATCCGCTGTTCCTGGAGGTCTGTATTGCCTCTGTGGTGGTCATCTGACATTCAGTAAAACAGGATAAAGACAAAACAAAGTCTGTGAGCCAAATGCCAGAATCCTTACTCAGGCTCTGTTCCCTGCTTGTTGATGAAAAACGTGCGAGAATGGGCTGCAAGGGAGAGGAAATCACAGTGAATTTCAATTCCTCACAGTTTCCTCTTGAATTCTTTGGTCAGAATGGTTTTTAAATCCCAGGAACCTCAGGCCTTGAAATTTGAAATGAATATTTTAGGTGATCTGAAGGCATCAAACAATCTAATATGCATGATATAACATTTAATGATAACTCTGGGCAGCATAGTTCTACTGAATTTTCTTGATAGTGGTTGTGTATGGTGCATCCATAGGGGGACTGCTGGGCTGGGCAAGTTTTTTGGGAATGTGGCTTCAGTGGATGGGGTGACATAGGTTCTTTGAATATGGATCAGCAGGGCATGATTTGTCCTCCAGTCTACATGGGCAAAAATTCCAGTGGACCTTGAACTTGTTTTCTGTTGACAGTATTTCGTGCAAACTGGATGGACTGGAAGAAGGAAGGAGTTGCATAGAAAGGTCTTAGGCGTATAGGGTGATCTGGGGGGACAAGCTCCCCTTACCAGTAAAGCCTTCTGAATTTTTGGTGTGTCAGTTGTTGAAGTCACAGGATGCTTGGAAGGGAAGACTGTGAAGACAGTTGAGCGAAACACTCTGCTGAGTCACTGTTTTCCATGCAAAGGGGGCCTCTGAGTTTCTGTAACTCTGCTGTCAGTGCAGCTAGCATTGTGTGGTTGTCTAGATTGTCAGCAGGTGTAAATAGGCAAGACACCTCCAAAAGCCCACCCAGCCTTGCCTGGCTACCTTTGTTGAGGATCTAAGCTTTAAACACCTTGAGGCTTTGTGGAGCACCTGTGGTTTGGGTCAAGTCTTAAGAGATTAAATTGGTGTAGCTCAACACATCTCTAGGCAGTTGTTCCAACAGACTTAGGCTGCACAGTTAGCTTCCAGATTTTACTCTGATCCACAACATCAGAGCCATAAATAAAGCCCTAAGTCTATCGTGTCAGTTACGTATGCACACATTCAGACCTCACTTGCTGCCACCACAACTCTCCCTATGCAATCATGGCAATTAGTTATTTCATGAATAACAGGACAAAATATTACATACTGAAAGTTATCTCCCCCAGCCCTCCTTCTTGCAAACCCTTGATTCTGCAGTATTTGAGAAAGAAAAACCAATTCAACTATTAAGTAAAACTTCTTGTCACAACAAATATAGAATAAAAAAAAATTATTTGAAGGTACTCAGTATCATATATGATGTAATCTCCTGGCAATAGAAAGCTGGCAATGTGCTACAGTCATGCTTTCAATTACATTACTAAGTAATCACACATTAAAGTCTAATGGCAAATGAGTCTTTATTCCCAGGGTGCCCTGTCCAATTGTTTTCTAAATTGGTTTCAGGAATAAGAATGCAAGCATGACTGAAAAAATATTATTTATGGTTTGGAAGTCATCTTTTGTATCCTTTTTTTTCCCTGTGTGCTTTCTGGCAGATATTTCAGAATGTAGTTTATTATTTCTAGGTTCATGTTTTAGTTTGACAGTTAAGAAACGCTTAAACCTCATGATAAACTTGGTTGGATTGATAGATAGAGTTGTCAGATTTCCACTGCCACCAAATGTGTTCCTTGTCCCATAGGAAATTAATATTCTCAAAGGAAAGACCTGTGCCGGAATTCAGTATTTTTGGCTTTCTCATGCACTTGCATCTCCCTTTTTCAGTGCCTGCAGCAATGGGTATACAGTAAAAAGAATGTAGAAGCTTTGTACCTTGACAATACCAGAGTCTTCAAATATGACAAAATGTTGGACTTACAGTCCTTCTCCTTATAAAACAAAAAAAGAGTATAAAGAAATTAAATGTACTCCCTGAAGAACGGAGAACCTCAAAGTGCAAGATAGTTGTCAAACTTATGGGAAGCTAGGAATTCAAATTGTGGGGGAAATGAATGCTAAATGTTTGACGTTTGCCATTATATTGCACTTTGCATGTTGGAAAAGTATATTTATAAAGATGATGCTTTCCTTTTTTCTATATGGCTGTGTTTAAACAACTTGGATGTCTCTAATGAACAGGGTTTATACATTAAACTGCATTTTCACATAGAAAAATAAAACACTTTGAGGATCTAATTAATCAAGCCATCACACATTAAGTTAATCAAAAGGATACTGTACCTCTGGTGGTTACTTGAGTACTACTTGGGTGCCACTCAGGTACAAAGAAGGAAGAAATGCAAAGCAGGCTTGTATGAAGAGTATATGCTATTAAAAGATCATGAAAAAAATGGGGTATAGTTGCAGTCCCAGACTCAGCTGAAGCAGCCAGCACCATGAGCTACAGCCATCTGTCCATCAGGACATACTATGCTCTGTTCCTGAGAATGGAATTTAGAACCTGAAAAATCTAGGTATTTTGGACAGCCCAAATTTAAAGTCTCTGTTTCCCCATTGACACCACTCCTAATTATGGGAAACTTTTCCATGATCTTTGGTACCTTCAGAGAAGCAAAGCTTTATGCTGCTATTGATATTATTATTAATTACAATGTGTACCTATATAGAGAAAGAAAGATACCTTCAGAACTTACTTGTATTACACAGGAAGGTATTTATCAAAGACACCACTATTGTTGGGTTAGAATTTGTGGAGCAAACTTACTAGGGCACTGTACATTTCCGGTGGATCCTGCTGCTCCCAGGATTTCTACCTCCTGTCCTCCTTGTGCTCCCTGTGCTGTGTGGTTTGTTGCATTATGCAGAGATACTATGAAACTGATTTTTTTTGTTTCATTCTTCCTTTGCTTTCACACCAAGTGTGTCATCTGGTGGAATAACAGTGCTACCGAATACATAGACCCAGCAGGAGCCCAATGTGAGCACTGCCAAGCTGCCCCAGAGCCCAGTATGAGCCCTGCAAGGTTTGATGAATTCTAAAAGTTAATTAAGTCAGATGGCTAGTTTTAGTTAAGACCATAAGTGGGTCTGATCCCTGTGAGATTTTGCTATAGTCAAAATGCAAGTACTAGAAATTACATTACCGTAATGACTTTTACAGGGTCTATATGCTGAGACTGGTATGTGAGCTAGCAAAAGAGGTTGCTTGCTGAGCAGGAGATGTATTATGAGGACAGCATTAGACCACACTAAAGATAATGTTTAACATAGAAGTGAAATTCAAATTAGTAGTGTTGTGGTAGATGGACCTGGTTGGTTGTTTTGACAGCCTCTGTCTCTGCTTTGCACTGCAGCACTTGATAATGTTGTAGATGTCAGTGCAGGCCACCTCTCAGTTTAATGAAGGAGGCCACTGCAACCAGTTCTGGGAGAAGGGATTGTCTTGGTAGTGTTTTCTCTTAATGATATTACCTGAAGATTAGATGAGATAATTTTTCAGAAGGGGCCTGGCACTGCCCCTCAGCTCTCAAATTTGCAAATAGTGTGGGTCATGTGAGAAAACTGGCATGATTGGGACCCGCACCAGTACATCGCTGGACTTAGTCCCTGCAGTGCTGTGCAAGATGTCTTGCCTCCATGTTGTGAGCTGTACAATGTGGGCTATGAATGAGACTCTTACTCAGACCTTTGACCTAAGTCCTGAATTAAATTTGACAGACCTAAGTAGGATTGTGACTCAGTGTGAGCCAGATATTCTGAAATAGTCCTGCATTATTTATTTGATTGGTTTGCTTTAAATGTAAAACTTTATAGGTACCATGGTTTTTTTAATGTGGTGAAGTGCTCATTTTTAAGGGTAATGCTGTAAATACTAAAGAAAACAAGTATATGAATAATTTCTTGAAGTGTTCCTCCCTCCTTATCCCATAAGTGCACTTGAGAGACTTCAGCAATAAAGTGTCTTGTATTCAACTATACTTAGGAAGGAAATCTAGAAAATCTGCTTCTTGCATTTATCGGGTCACTTCTTGACCTGAAACAAGATCAGCTGAGGACAACCGTAAGCATGAAAGAAGTTTATAAAAATGACATTCGCTGCAGGTGTTCTTAACAGAAATATTTTTGTTTTGAGATTTTAACTCTATATGCCTCTTCTAGTAAAAGAATAGGGAGCGTAGAAGAAAATTAGGTTGGAAGTGTTCCAAATACTCTAAGCATAATTTGCTGATGCTTGGTTTGTGCTACAAATGTTCAGAAATTAATCAGAAAACTGTCCAAATTCCCTGAGAGAACACTAACATGTTGTCTTTTACCAAAGGTTGTTGCTAACAGTAAGAAATGGTTCTGGTATAGAGTATATGCAGTGTGTGCTTAGTACTTAGTGTAATATCACTGTATTTAAAGGTCTCCAGGCTTTATAATAATCTAGCCATTTTGTGCTAGGTGAGGTACAAAGAAAGTGGGGAACAAGGGAATAAGAAAGGACCCTCGCTCTGAAATGTGGGCAATCCAAAGAGGAAAAGGTGTATACAGGATGCTTTTATTCCCATTTTAGGCTGTAGGTTCTTTAAGCAACTGCCTAATGTAAGCATCTAATTCATGTCTTGAATATTAATGTTAGTATCCAACTAAACTAAGATTTTAGTGGCTCATCTAAAATCACATTAAAAGTCTATGACACAGGCAGCAATGAGGCCCAATTGCTGTGGTTTAGCAGCAATGTCAGCCTACCTTTAAATATGACTCTGCTATCATGTATTGAAGATTATAAAATCATCTGTATCTTCCTCTCTCTTTCTTTCTCCCTCTCTCTCTCTCAAGTTTTGGAGAGTTCAACAAGTTTTAACTTTCTTATAGTTAATATCAGGGTTGTTGGTTTTTTTTTTTTATATATCTTTTTTATTTTCAGTTATTGTCTGTCATTGTGTGAGCAAAGTATGACCTAGTTCCAGTGCAAAAGCAGTGTGATTAGGGTCAATCTGCATAGGTGGCTGTGTTTTGCAACTCAGTTCAGGTTAATAATTTAACCTCATTGCTACAGAAATACTTTGAGTCACAGAACTTTGAGTCAGCTTGGTCTACAGGGATGTTTTCATGGATGTTTGGGAAGTGTGTATTTACAACTTACACATTAAAATACCTATCAACATTTTAGTCAACTTTTTTTCTTCTAGCCTAAGCAGGTCCTAATTCCTCCTTTTGGTATTCATTTGAAGCATCAACATTTCATTCTGGATTGCATGCAGAGATGTTAAGACTTTGATTTGGCTTCATCATATTTATCGTTTTATTTTCTCGGTTTTGGCTATTATGACTTCTAAAATAATTTAAAGAAATACCAGTGCAACACATTAAGTTGGCATATATTTGCGATTTTAATTATTTTTGCTGTTATTATGGAATAGATTTTTTTTTTTTCTTAGAAGGAATTTTGTGAGGAAAGTTGTTACAAATGAATGAACTCATGATCTTGGAAGCATAAATATTTATGATGGGCTTTGACCTTGGTAGACTGTGGACTAGTCTCTATATGCATCTTGTGTTTTGGATTATAGGATTCTTCTTGTGATTATTGTGTACTGTACTTGAAGTAAGTGAGATACTCTACGTGCAGTAATTTTGATTTCAGCTAAACAAAGATTAACATCTATGACATTGAGAAATGGTAAAAGCCTCCAGGGATATTTCAGATACAAGAAAGTGCAGTGAGCCTGTCTATATAACAGATCACACCTTGACTTAGAAGCTTATTCTGAAATCAATGCCACACAACTACACACATGACATCAGGGCAAGTCTTCAGATGAGAATATAAAGTATAAGCAATGTTCAAAATCATAAATGCATGATCCTTTTTTCAACTGGAAAGCCAGTTATGGAATAATCAAATGTTTTGTTTCTTTTAATTTAAGAAACATGGCCAAAGATAACTAGAAATTGATTCAGTTTAATTGTTTTCAAGGAATCAAATAACTTATTTCCATGGACTTGCAACTTAAGCCTATGGATAGGGGAGCTAGCTGGTGAACACACACTCTCACATGAATCATGAAGCTGTTATCAGTCTTAGGGGGTTTGTGGATGTAAAATTCTCATGAGCAACTTCTCCTTTCTAAATTCAGTTCAAGATACCTTATTTTGTATTTCTATTCTCAAGATTGTAAATTGAAGCATAAAATAAAAAGTTTTGAGTTTTGGAACTCAGACACTAAGGATATATATATAAGGGTTCCATTTGACGGAGGAGGGCCACAAGGATGATCAGAGTGCTGGAGCACCTCTCCTATGAAGACAGGCTGAGAGAGTTGGAGTTGTTCAGCCTGGAGAAGAGAAAAGAGATGGCTCCAGGGAGACCTCACAGTGACCTTCCAATATTTGAAGAGGATACAGGAAAGCTGGGGAGGGACTTTCTACAAGGGCATGTAGAGACTGGAGAAGGGGTAATGGCTTTAAACTGGAAGAGGGGAGATTTAGGTTAGACATTAGGAATAAATTCTTTAGTGTGAAGGTGAGACACTGGCACAGGTTGCCCAGGGAGGCTGTGGCTGCCCCATCTCTGGAAGTGTTCAAGGCCAGGCTGGATGGGGCTTCAAGCAACCTGGTCTAGTGGGAGGTGTCCCGGCCCATGCAGGGAACTAGATGATCTTTAAGGTCCCTTCCAACCCCAACCATTCTATGATTCTATGATAAGCATTCAGACTTTTGAGCTTAACTGAATTTTCTTGAAGTTCACCTTTTACAGCTGCACAGAACAGTAAGTTTCTCTATATAATGTGCTTTTATTTATATATATATATATATATATATGTAAGTGCAAACATTCTGATGAGGTTGTAACCAAGAATCGTGTACTGGAAATGCAAAGAGTGTCAAGGAATAGTAACACATGAAGTGGTTAATCAGGGGATCTGAAAGTGCTTCTCTAGTAGTAGCAAAGTTAATTATTCCTGAAAATGCCATTTATGATAAAGCTTTCATTACATAAGTATTAAAGCTAAAAAGTGTTTGTGATAATTTTAACTTATTCCTCAATTCAGCAGAATTTGTTTCTTATTCCCAAATGCATTCAAACTAATGGTTACTTGTAAACATGTGCTGAAGTTATATGGGCATGAATACATAATTAATTTTTAAGGGCCCTTGCAGAATAGGTCTACTTTTCTGATTTAGGCTCTGACTGTGGAAACCCATGATGCATTTTTATTTCTAATGAATATCAAATTCTATTAAGTTCACCAGAAACCATGCCTTTTTTTCATTAATGTTGACTAGCTCTTTCATTTAGGTTCTGATTCTACTCTCTGCTTATGCGTTGCTGTAAATCTGGGGTAATTTGAGCAAGTTACAACATTAGATCATTCATAAAACTATAGAAGGGGATTATGCTGACTTAATCTAATATACTGCATCTTTTTCTTGATGCATGTGGTGAGCTACGTTGATTGATTCATTTCTGTATGTTTATACCTAGAGATTGAAGTAGTTATCCTGCTTTTGTAGTAACTGGTTCCTCTTCTTGCTGATTCTTTTACTCTATACAAGAAAAGAAATTCAAAGTAAAAGCCAATTACTGTATATCCTGTGCATTAAGGTTGCCATTTGGTGCTCTAATTAAAAAATTCTGCCAATTAGTAACATAATTTCAACCAAAGTTTGTATGGAGACCACTAAAAAGGCATTGTCCTTAAGCCTGAGGGCAAAGATCGTGTTCAGAAACAATCTCTTTTGTCTGTGAATGAGTATATTGTTCATTCTTTGGAAAGCTGACAAAGATACTTGTTGCTGACGTTTACATTTCTGTCAAGCTCTATGAAAATATGACATCCCACACAGGCAGACCTTGGATCATGTGAAGGGAGGAAAGGGATGCAGGCATCTGATCACACAGTGAGCACAGACATGCATGATGGTGTGACAAGTGGCCTTGCCTTTGGGCCTGCCTTGTCACCATAGACCTTCTCAGTGATCTCTGGGCTATGTCTAGCCCTGGCTACTTCCACTGGACCTGATACTGCCTTCCTGGCTTGACTTGAGACCTGCCTCAACACTGCAAACCCTGATGATCTTTTTGTTGAACCTAGTTGAATCAACTCTGGGCCAGCCTTGCTTGAGGACAATGGGACATGTCACCTCTCTGGTGAAGCCCTGCTAGCTGTGTTATCACACTCAGCTCCTGACCCTTTGTGCCTCAGGGCCAGGAGCTTGCAGCTTCCTGACATACTGTTTGCTTCTGCTTTTCATAAAGTCTCTCTTGTGTGGATGAAATGATCTGAAAAGGTGCTATATAACACCAAGCTGAAGTTTGTGTGCCTTCTTGCAATGTTTTTGACAGGTTGTGGGGTTTGAACCAAGAGAAGTAGGAAAAGACATGCTACTGGCATGGGGAAGAAACAGACAAATCCCCGCTGTGCATTCATACCTCTTCTTGAAGTACAGTTGTGGGGTTTTTTGGATGGAACATATGCAGCTATTACTAATTTCTATCACAGCAAGAGCTTCTGCCATTTTTTTCTTGATACGTGGCCTCTGCATTGGCACACAAAGTTACATGAGTCCCTTCAGTGACCTTTCAGAAAGTGGAGGTGGCTCAGCTAAGTACCCTGAGTTAGAAGTGTGATTTTGAGCACTTTGTGTCATCACCTGTTGCACGTTTGAAATGTTACATGAAATGGGTAAGCAGATTTTAAAAATCCATTTCTTAATCATTCCAGTTCTGCCCATATGTTTATTGGGCACAAAAGCGCCCAGCTGTATTTAAGAGTTGGTTGAAAACCTGTCATGAATGGCTGCTGCTACCGTTTTGTGTTTTGAGAGGATGTTTGCAACACAGGAAAATCAGGCTACGGGTGTCCGAGTTCCTGTGAGTGCTCATGACAGGGAAAAACCAAATGTTTAAAGTGTTTCCAATGGAATAAAAAGTCCCTGCAAGATGTATATGCAACAGAGTTTTCAACCACTGGTTAAAGCCTTGGCTAATGTTGTCCATAGTTGTGACATTGTGACAAATATCTATTAATAGCTTTTCATCTGTGCATCCTGTAAAATACTGTAATGCCACTTTGCATAATTGAACTGGAAGGTTATCTAAAATTCATATTCACAATACAGACATAAATTTTGTATCCTCACAGTGTTCAGATTGCATAGGGCACGTTTGGAATTTCTCTCCTAAATCATGTATTTTTTTCTGTTTATATTGTAACTTATCTGCAAATTTATTTTGAAACGAAGCCTTCCCAAATAGCCTATTAAATTCATACCTTCCGGCATTCAGTCCGTAGTGAAACTCTGTGTTAGATCCTAAAAGCACTGTACAAGAAGTAACCATACTCATGATAGTAGCTTTTTCATTAGAAGCCTACAGAAGTAGAACAATGTATTGGACATCGCATTAAACAGAGTTAATTAGTGTACAATGGTTATTTAATATGTTAATCAAGTTTTAATCATGATAAAATAGACTAATCTTGCCATTATTCTGCCACAATAAAAGTGTAATTGAAATAGATTGGGAAAAATACAGTACATTCTTGTCAGTATCTTAAAAACTCTGAGCTCAGAAGCACCCCAGTGCTCAGATGCACATTTCAAAATAAGCTGTGTTTTATCAAAGTAGATTTAATTTGGTTGGTAACTACTTGAAAAGTTCAGACATAATTCTGCAAACTTGTTATCTCTTTCAGCTTGATTTCCTAAGGAAGAAACTAATGCAGTCATGATGTCTGTCTCTGACCATGTTTATCTGTCTTTCTGGACATTCATGTGAAGTCCAAACTCTCGGAATACTTAGGCCAAATTTGTCAGAGAAGTAGCAGTTCTGAAGGAATGAAGTGTCCACAAGCTTCAGAAAAGTATGGAAGAGGAGAGAGTTGTTACTAGTAGCTATGCTGACAAAGTGACCGCAAGCTGAGCTCACGCATCAGACTTGCAGGAATCTGTGCAAAAAGAGAGACATCATGAGTCACTACAGATTTCTTTTGGGTTTCATTGGACATTAGAGAATCCAACGACAGGTACAACTTCATAGGAATCAAGACCCCATTAGTTTTACTCAGTTACTTACCGAAAAAGTTGTCTCTGCTGCAAAGTTTAGACAGTTGGTGGTTTGGCTTTAATCTTGGTATCTTGATTATGCACACCAGTAAATTTACCACAGCTTGTAATGATCTTTCTCCAGCTACCACTTGGGTTATCTTCTGAAGGAAATCCATGCCAGGATGTTTCACACTTGAGGTCCAGTTAGAGTACACCAAGGATGCATACCTGGGAACTAGGCCATGGGGAACAAAGGGGGAGGATCTGCAGTTTAGACACAGCCACAGGGCATCACATTTCGTTAAGGAGGGAGAGGATGCCTTCTAACAACCCAGTTGTACCAGCAGCCACAGTCTGTAAGTAACAGCAACAATTATAAATTTGTGAACAAAATCAATTATTTTCATTTCCCTCCAGCTTTTGAAGCAGTCATCAGAGTTCGTGGTCCTGGTCTATACTCTGCAACCAAAGGGTTATTGATATTTTACCTATCTTTTAAAATAATTAAGTCTGATGCATTCATGACTTCAGGGTTGAATCTCTAAGAAATCTGTAAAAAAAGTACCTGCTCTTTTTATGCTCCAGATAACATTGTAAGATTTGGAAGCCCAGACAACTATATTGACTTCAGATCTTTCACTAGTGTAAATGAGGAAAACAGAATGGTTACAACTATTTAGAGGCCTAACTTTGTATTTTGTGTGTAAGCCAAAATCTTGTTGCTTTCCAAGGGGTGCTGTACTTTCATGTATCTGTGAATATTGTTAGTGTCTATGTACTGTGAATTTGCTGTCTAATTATGTCTGCAAATATATTGTTCTTCCAAGATCACGGAACTCACTCTTTTTCATTTTTTTTCTTTTCTATGAACTGTATTTATACAAGCTATGGGCTTGATTTTTTTCATATACTGCTAAAAACACCAATGTGGTACAATCATAACCCTTAAAATGTTAGTACTGGAGAACAATTTCCTGCAGACCTTTCTGTTAGTAGGCTCTCAGAAGGAGTACATTGTAGGGAAGTTTACAGTGCTGCATCGCCTAGCAAAGAAACATAAGGTTTAGTGAGGCAGTATACACTGCCTGTTTCTTGACCGATCACTTTTGATTTGAGTTGGGGTTTGGATTATTCCCTATATTGAGTTTTTTTAAGAATCTGTTAAAGAAAGAGAATCATTCATAATGATGAGATTGAAATAATTGCTGCTAATTTTTGCAATGCCCTTTTTATAGGACGATCAACAAAAAGCAATAAAAGATTTCTGATGGGGAGCCCAATTTGACTTAATAGTGACCAAAACAAGCATCTGAGTCAAATTAAGTTATAACACAAGTAGTGGTGCAAATGACTAAACACCTTTCCTTTATTAGTAAGCAGCTTTTTCTCAGAATGCTTTGTCATAACACTGAAGAGCCCCTTACTCTTCTTTCCTTCATCTCTGCAGTTCTGGCGGTCAGGGGAGGCAAGCTGAACAACAGAGAAACCTCCAGATGATCTCCCTTCCTGTGCAATGGTGCTGAGCAGGCAGAGCAGAAGCTCTGCCCCAAACAGACTGAATCATCTGCTGGTTAGGTGCATATTGCAATGATGATGTTTGGCTAAGTTATGGCAAGGTTTTGGCCTTGAAAAGTAGTTGATGTGCAATATTCCCTTTCTACCAGTAATTTTGTGCCTGTTGTCTATACAGATTCAGGCTTCTGAGGAGCCCTGTTTCCCATGCAGGAATTGGTGCTGATCATATAATGCTTTAGCATTCTGCAAATTGCAAGTGTTTGTTGATTTCTGCAGTGCCAACAACTTGTTGAAATTTTAAGTGAACAGTGTAGGAATGCATATTGCTCAAACAATTTATGAAACCTCAAGTACAAATTTTTTGGTCAATAAACAGAAACATGGGGTCATTTCAGATATTCAGAGAAATCAACAGGAGCTAGAGGTATCCAGTCCAATGTTGGCAAATTAGTACTCACATTTTTGATGTATGATTTTTCCCTCTACTGAAGCGCTCAGAAGAAAAAAACCTAATTGGTAAATTCAGTTGATAAACTCATTGTTCCCTTTTTTTGATTAAATTATTTTCATTGTCCAGGTTTCAAAAACTACCCATTTATTTTTTTTTTTAATTAAAATATTCACTGATCATTTTCACTTAAAATTTAATGAAGAATGGATGTAGATCAGTTGCTAAGTAGTGTATTTTCCAAAACATTACAGTCTTGGAAAGGGCAGTATAGCTCTGGTAAATACAAAGTGTTGCTAACCTTTTTCTTCCCTTAAAACCTGTGGAAGTGAAATTTTTGGTTTCATATAGTCTAGACAGTTTTGTAGAAAAAAAAAAAAAATTGCAATGCCAAAACCAGTTTGTGAAAATCTCATATAGAAAAAAAAAAAATCCATGCAGTTTTATTATTGTTGTTAAGCTAGCTCAAGAAAGGGAGTAATCTGTAATATTGTGTAACCAAAACTGATTTGACAAGTCAGAGTGTGCGCATGATTGAGACCAAAGTGTTTGCCTACCAAGTATTAGTGACTTTCTTATATATTGCTCTTCAAAAAAATTCTGTATTTATTACATTCTGTTTGCATACCCACTCACTTTCAAGATGGTGAAACACACAGAACATTGCTATTATAAATATATGAAATTACTTATCTTCTCTACCCTAGTTATGTCTTTAACTATTAGTGGTTCAAAGTCACAAGCACTAGCCCCTGAAATTGAAGAGTAGCATGCTAAAAGCTAATAAGAAATATTGATTGCTCCCTAGGGATTTAACCAACGGAACTCACAGTGGTAATTTTAGAAGTGAGAATTTAAGTTTGGAGATTTGTGGTGGTGCTGGTAACTTTGAGTTGCATTTTAGCTTTTTTTTTTTTAGTGGCTTTAAAGGGATGTAAGTTCACATGAGCACAGTAAGGAGATACTTCGGTCTGCTTGCTTGTCTCTGGAGGATGTGCAATGCCTGTGAGGACAGTAAATGCTACCTTAATATCTGTGTCCCCTCTAGTCTGCATGTGACCCATTGTAGGGGTTGCTGTGGCCAAGGCTGCTACTTCGATATGGCCATACAGGAGTTCTAAAACTTGTGACAATGCAGAGAGGACCAACCTGGGTAAATGCATCAGCACTCAGCAAGGACAAGTAAAAAACTACTATTTTTTTATAACTTACTGAGCTGCTGGGCTGATGACCTAACTCAGGATAAAACCAGGCTAGGTGGGCTACTGTCTAAGACTAATAGACTAAAATAAGGATTTTCAGAATGGGTTGAAGCTGAAGGTCCTCTAGATTAATATACTTGGAATTCAGATCTGGAGGTGCTGAGTTCAGGGGACAGTGTAAAGAACTCTGGAGTTGACAAGGACAGAGCAATCTGTCTTTGTGTGTGGGTACTGCCACAGTGTCCCTGTGACTAGAATGATAGACTGATGTCAGTGAGTGTTTTACCAATGCAGGTGTTTTAACTTAATACAAATTAATTGAAGAACCACTAGCATTGCTCTCCATCACAGGAAGAGCCACAGAGATCATAACTAAGGCTGGTTGAAAAATGTTTTTTTTCTCTTGCAATTTTCCTTTTTTTTTTTTTTTTTCCTGGTGCTACTTAAAGTCTAGGTAAGACAAGTTTTAGCCTGTAAATCATTGTCCAATTCTTCCCTGTTGTCATTCTGTTAAATGCTAAGATACCTAGGCTGCATGATTTGTCACCCAAATTACATGGTAGTGGTGCTATTTTTGTATCTGTCAGCCTAAATTTAATGAGTTATATATTCTGTGAGCCTTGATGTTTTAGTGGACCTGTCAGAATAATTTGATGTGTGGTTTTTAGGGGAGGGTTGTTTGTTGTGGGTTTTTTTTACCAGAAACATAGCATTATTTTATGGTATTCAGCCCAAAAAAGGAAGGCACAATGTTAAAGGTTCCTTTTCCCTTACAAGGAAAATTTAATTAACTGTGGAATACATTTCTGTTTTGCAGTCAGCCAAATAGACTGGTGGCCCCAAACTTGTTTTCTGTAAACACTTGCATGAAGGAAACTTTCCTCACACAAATGGTCATAAAAATCAAGGTCAGTTAATGTCTAAAATCTGATTCTATCAAGAAGCCATGGCTAGTTCTTCATAGCTAATTCAAACGATCTGTTTAAATGATAATTCTTCAACTCAGTGCAATTGTCTTGAATATGGGTGTGGCAATATTGTGGTGAAAGGTGTTCTGATTTTTTTTGTTATGCCTCATGGCTTGATTCATGTATTACTGTTCTGAGATCAGGAGCTAAGTTGCGTGTACCTCTGAACTTCTGGTGTTTGAGAGCGTACCACTGACTTCAGAAGAGTGCTGGGGTCAAGTAGGTTTGCAGGACTATCAGTAAGTCTTGGTGAGGGAAGGGCAATGTGGCAGCTGATGAGTGAAAGCAACTCACGTGGAACTAGCAATTGTCCAAATGATCTAATTCCATTAAACTGGAAACTTGTGACACTCTTCTTAGGGGCACAGGGGATAAATGCAATAGATGGCCACTGTGCGACAGCAGGTCAGTAATTATCTTTAAAAAGTAAATAAGGTCTTCAACCATGTTTGACAATAACTGGAAATGATTCTTTGGCAACCATCTATTTACTAAACCCAATGTGAACTGTCAGAGCTGATTAGGGCAAGGTATATGTCAGGGCACTCTGCTACCTCAATTAGATACAGTCAGCAAGTTTTTGCTATAGTTTCCATGATTAACACCATCCAGCAAAAACTCCTGGCCAGCTGCGCAGAGATGGTTGTCCCTTTTCTGAACATTATTATGAGACTTTACTCCTTTCAAAACAACAGTGGTAACTTTGTTCCCCCCCTTTTTTTCCCCCCCCTACATGAGGTCAAACAGCATGATTTCGTTCCTTATGAATTGCACGTGAGGTCGCAAGGAAACCGCACTCAGCTTGGCTTTGATCAGACACGCAGCCAGTAGCCCTAATGCAGCGGCGAGGAGCGGAGCACGGTTTCCCAGTCCATAAAGGGTCCAGGCTCACCCCCCGCTACCCGCCCACTTCCCCCCCATTCTCCAGTTGTCGCGGGTCCCCGGCCCCGGTGCCGGTAGGTGGCACTGTGCGCGTGCGGATGGGGCCCCGCGCCCGCCGCGCCGGAACGAGCCGAATAAAAATGGCTTTGTGACTTAGAAGCATTTATTAAGTGAGCCCTTAGCCGTGGGATTGTCAGGCCGCCAGGTTTCCTGCAAGATCCAGCAAACCACAGGTGCTCTGCAAGTGCATGCTCGGAAACAGGGCTGAAGCCCTCTCGGAGGAGAGGGAAAAAAAAAAAAGAAATAGGAAAAGAAAAAAAAAGAACATGTGTGCTATTCATTTATTCAGAGCCACGCAATCTGCCAATCATCCTTTACATCACTCGGTGCCTCGGGAAAAGCTGCTCAGAAACAATCTTTGTTACTCGAGAGAACCAGGCGTGTGCTTTTGTGCCACTTGGAGAAAGCATGAAGCATTTTTTCCCTTCTGAAGCTCAGCATGCATAAATCAATTAGGAGAAGATCTGAAACTTCTGACCCTTACAGACTCAGACTGAACTGAGCTAAGCCCTCCCCTTACTTCCTCCCTCTCCACTCATAAAATAAAATATAAAATAAAATAAAATAAAATAAAATAAAATAAAATAAAATAAAATAAAATAAAATAAAATAAAATAAAGAGGAGGGAAAGGGAAGAGGTCTGAAATTACAGCCCAGGCACTGGAGGAAGGTTTTTAGTCTCAACTATATGGTTATGCTGTCTGGCTGTAATATGGTGTGTGTGTGTGTAACATACCTTAGAAAAACTCAGAACAGGAGAAATGTATGTGTGTGTATATATATATATTTAACTAACAAAAGCTTGGCTTTAACATAAATTATATTGTCAGCAGAAACAATAGGCAGAGATGCAAGATCTTCCTTCCCACCCTCCCAGAAGAAACCAAGAGCCACGTGTCAATGGATGCCAGTGGGAACTTGGATATGCAGCCAGGTTCACACCTAAGGACAACAGGATGGTATTCAGTGCCACTTTGTCATAGTGCATCATGAACATCAGTCAATTCAGTTTACTTTTTACTAAGGGGACTGAATGAAGGTCGTTAAAGGATGATGTAGAGACCATACAAAGCAAGCCATTTACAACACCACTAGAAGAAGGAGATATATTGAGCCTGCAAAATCTAAGAGTTATGCTAGATATTTTTAATTATCATATATTGACATCTTATATGTTAGTTTACTTAAAAAATGCCAGTGCTTATAACTTGGGTGGGGTATATTTTCATCCAATTACTCAAGTAATTAGATTCATAGCTACTCTTACAATATGCCTTTCATGCTTCAGTGATCTTTATTCTCCAGTTCAATACATATTGAGCTGGGACAGCTGCCTTTCAACTTGGTCTGCCTAAAAGCCACACTAGCTCTTATCTCCAGATTATCTAATCTTGGGATAAACACAGGTTTTATTTACTTACTTGTGATACAAGTTTTTCTACTGGTATATTTCAGAGAGACCAAATTTTTTACCTTTGGTAACAGGCATCCATGTGAAACTTGGCATTCCTTCTAGCTCAAATTGATTGCTATCTTTGTAGAAGCATAAAAACATGAACGGACCTTCATAGATCATATAGACATTTTCTCTGGCCCAGTCCAGGATAGTGTACCAAATCTCCTCAGCACAAAAACTATGTTTGTTGGGCAGTTTCATCAGCCCTGCCCAGAGTGAAAGAATTTGCCTCTTGAATGGAGAATTCTCTCTGCTGTGTCTGTGTTGTGAATTTGTTTTTTTGAAGCCTGTCAGAGAAGCTCACCTGTCATTGAGCTCATAATAAGCATAGGATGGGCCAGGATCTATCCTGTGGTGCTTTCCATACAGGTCCACAATAAACTCTTTCACACTCTCTCTCATTTTTCTTTTTTGTTTGTTTTTCTTTTGCTTTTTTGTTTAATTGAATCTTATATAGGTCTTTACAACACATAGGTTTTAAAATGTCAGGCTTCCATTGAACAGCTATTGCAGGAATCAGAATTAAAAAATGTCTTTGATTAGATTCAGAGTCATATATATCATTCACAGTAGCCCAGAAAGTCTAGTGGATTGTGGAAAATAATCCTGAGCTTAAATCTTAGCACCATTCTCCAAGAAAAATGCTATAGGGGATGGTGAGGGATGCTAGAGGAAAAACTATTATCTTAGTATGCTGGATATCCTTAAAACCAATAGCCTTCACTATCCACAAATACTTAAGAGAATCAGACTCTGTTAATACGTTTTGCATGTATGCTTCTGAAGCTCACTTTTTTTTTTTTTTTTGTCTGGAGTATCTTACTTCTGCCTTTGACAGGAATAGGCTGCACAGGAGGTTCTTAACCAGCAGCCAAAATACGGGCTCACATGTTTTTGTAAGGTTAGTTATACATCTGTTTTGGGTAAAATTTTTGCAGGAATGGAATTTGACCTGTGGTGTTAGGCTCTTTGTGTGATTTGTTTGGGCTGCGCTTATGAATTGTTTGGTTTTGTTTATGTTCATCTGTGTAAATTCTAAAAGGAAAAGTCACCTGAATCAAACAGTGTACTTGTCTGCTTTTCTGTCTGTTGGATGAAATCTGAAAATAAGAGAGGAAAAATAAAACAACCTATTTGATCACAGCCGTGAAGGAGACAAAAGCTCTCCAATTCCGGGTTTGGAAAAATTTTATTCCTTTAAGTGATGGGCTAGTCTCCAAAAACCTGTGAAGTGTTCAGTTTGAATAAACAATCAAAGATCTGGATGTTTATCTGAGGCTTTTCTATAGCCCTTTGGGGTGGAAATGGGTTTGGGAGGCTTGAGAAAATGAGCTCTTTGTACTCTTTGCATTTGGTGTGGTCAGCAGCACCACAAGCATCATCTTACTTCCAGTCATTTGGCAGTTCAGCTTCCTGTTGTGGTCTCACATCAAGGTGTATGGTACTGAAACTAAAGAAAGGGTCTTAAAGCAACACTGTGCAGAGAGAAACTGTAAACATATATTAGATTTCTGTCTCTGCTTTCCTTAAATCAAAAGGGCCATCTTCAAAATCATGTCTATGCAGGAACTCTTTATGCAAAAATGGGTTTTCCCTGTCTTGGAATAAGTGGACAGTCAGTCTGGCACAGCGGACAAGCTAGCCAGGTCAGGACTTCAGTGGTAGATGTGTCCGTGATTTAAATTTTTTTTCCTGTTACTGCAATGTGTCTACATCCCAACTTTTACTCCGTTTCATCTTTACTGATACCATTATCTTCAAAGATAAAGGGGGTGTGGAGTCTTTAAAAAAAATTGGGTTGTTTGATTCAAGTTGAATGGGATATTTGGGAAGATTATTGTTTTACCTCAGATGGTTTTCTGACTCCTGCTTCTGTTTGCTCATTTTGAACTAAAATCAAAACTCTGTCAAAAAAATCCTTTATACATCCCCCTGCTTCCTCATGGGTTGGATCATCTATGCTGCAGAACATTGTAGGGGAATATTTACATCACCTGACTTTTGGTTTGACTACTCAAACGTTGTGCTACTATTCTGAATCTCCAAGCTCCGGGCTCTGAGCTGAGAGATGTGTGATTCAGAGAGCTTTTCTGGCTGCTTGTGAAAAGCTGGGTAATGGAAGTCATCTTTCACTCAGGAGGACAACACTTTCCAGGGGTACAGGAAGGACTGTTGGCTTAGGCACTACTGAAGGATTGTGTAGGTTGCCTAAGCAGAGTGAGCAACCTTATAGGGCAGATCAGAAGTCCCTTGCTGCAAAAAGCTTTGGAGGAGTTGTGTAAATCACCCCTGTGCATATAAGCCACTCTGAATTGCTTCTCATTAAAGCAGTCCATGCTGGCATAGATATTTTTCCCATGAAGGGCAGCTTCTAGGTGTTAGGGGATGGTACATAATTTAAATTTACAGCAGTGAAAACCAGTCCACCACTACAGGTCAGAGTACAGCCAGCCTGTTTCAAATCAGTTTGCAGTATCAGTGAAAATCTATTTGGCACTTGTTCATTACCCTTTTTAAGCCAAAGCAGATTATTCATTGTTTCCTTTAATGTCGTCTGTTTGGCTTAGGGGGAATGACTGAAGGAAGTTTTTCTCTAATTCAAAACAGTCTACTTACACACTGGTTGTCTGAGCTTCAGCTGTGCTTGGGAGTCTGAACACATGTCAGGTGTCACAAGAGTGGAAAAGATTTTCAGCATGAAGCAGAAGAACAAAGAGATAGAAATATCTAGGAAGCCATGGCTGTTGATAGCTTCTCTTCTCTAACCTGATGTAAAGATCTGACTGAAAATGAGTCCCCTTGTGCAGGATACTGAGTTAGTACACTATTAGTTACTTACCCCTGGATTCCTCTCTAATTGGTAGAAAAAGATACATTACCCTAGAGGACAGTTCAGAGCACCTTGGGCAGGATTCTTCTTCATGGTTCTGTGAAGGAAATGATTTCTCTCTGCTGACAACTGGCCTAGCTGGCTAACGGTGCTGCCTGAAGACAGACTGTGCGTGCTCCATTCGTGTCTCCCTGTTGCAGGCAGTTAGCAATAGTCCGAGCTTGTTTGTACTGAAATGACTTTTCTCTTCATCACAGGTTTCAGCTGTGGGTAGACAATACTTATAAAATGCAACATATGAGTTTTCCAACTCTTAGTGTCATGTAAAAATTACAAAGAAATTCATAATTGGTAAGAAAAGAGTATCTGGTATCTGTGACAAGAAAAAACTCCCAGTAAACTCAAGCTGTCACAATTTGGAGGCTGTTTGAAAGGCTTAAAAAATGTAGAAACTTTTTTTAGTGTGTGTGTGTCAATCAATGTATGTGATACCTCTGTCCAGGCCCAACAAGACGTCTGTTACACCGCTAGCACTGAAAGAGGCATTTGTTGCTGTGTGTGATGTTCTCTTGTTCATCTTCATTCAGTTTTCAAGAATCTTCTTTTCTATGTGCCTTTTCTCTGTTTCTCTGTTGTGTTGTTCCTCCATGGTTTCTGGAAGGAAAATGTTACTGTGTGGTTACCATCTTTGTGTTAACCAATACTCTAACTGTAACTAGTGGATTAGACTCTCTTCTGCTACGAGGAATTATCCTAGATTTTGGCAGCTGTAACTAATCAGATTACTGAAATACATGTGTAGTCAAATTTATCAATGGTTCTGGAGTGATATACCTGGAGTGAGATAATACTGTATCTGAAGGCACCATAAAAGATGATTCATGAGAAGCCATCACTGTCTGACCCTCTTGATATAAAAAATATTTGGTCTTTGTATCAGCCCTGTGGTATTAGGATAACATAAGTTCCCTGTTCCACAACTCATAGATTCAAATTTTCTGCACATGAGGGTTATCAATCAGATGACCATTTCTAGACTTCTGAATTTCCTGGGTTTAGAGGCAGCTAAAACCTTATAAAAGGAAATAAGTGAAATCCAATTTATTTTCAGTCTGCAGCATTAACACTTTCTTATGCTATTTTAAAATGTTAAATACAATTCTAATTATTATTTTAAAAAGCAGTTCATAGATACTTCACAGAATAATGGAAAATAAGGCTGAGGAAAAGTATCAAGAAGTAGAGTCAACTTTATCTGTATTCTTCTTGGCAGATATTTGTCTAATATCCCAATAAAAACCTCAAAATTGGGATTCCACAATCTCTCTAGGCCATCTATTTTAAAGGTAAACTCTTCCTACTGTTAGGAAGTTTTCACAGTTGTGTTAATCTCACTTGCTGAAATGTATCTTACTACTTACTCTGCCGAAGTGCATTGAGTAAATAGATTATTCCCCTCCTCTTTGTGAAAGTCTTTTCTTTCTCCCTTAAGAGTATGAAATACTTTAAAAAACATAACTTGTAGGTACTCATTTTGCATGTTTCTGTTGAATACGTTTGCTACAAGAACTGCAGTGCATTTGGTTCAATTATGTTCTCCTAAATGCTTAGTTATGTCCCCCTCATTTTTTTTTTCTGTTGTTGCTTTTTTCACTCTCTGCGCAGACCGATCCACAATCAGTTTCTGCAGTGATTTTGCTTACAGTTCCATTCCAAACTGCCAAAATACCATATTCCCAGGACCACAATAAATCTGATGTATTTTGACTATTTATCTTGCAGGCAATAAATAACTGTGTACAAAGTGTGTTTTGTGAATTCACTAAAATTACATTTGGGCTGCTGCAATCCTGGAAAAAAAAGAGGTGCTAAAGGTTTGATGTGGGAGAACATTGCATTTAACTTCAGGGGAGAAGTAAACTTGTGATTCTGTCATCAAAGGTGAAACAGCAAAGCCCTATTTCGTGCTAACATTAAACCATTTATTCTTATTTAGCTGTCATTTTTATTACAGTCATTCAGTCTGATGCTCATGACAAAAAAAGTTCAGACATGCTTCAAAATGATTTTGTTGCATACCTAGTGTAGCAAACTGTACTTTATGGATGGTAGATAGAGGTGGCTTGTGGTTTACCACTGACGAGAAATGATTTAGAAATTTATATTCAGAGCTGATAGCATCAATTTTTATTGGCACATACTCTTGTCTCTGTTTTATTTGTGGTTATAGACGTGTAGACGAACCCAGGCGTGTGGTACTTGATATCTTGGTGGGCCCAACGGCTCTTCATCTGCACTTGAACTGTCTACTACTATTTATGCAACTATTTTTAGAAAAAATATTAGGTTTTAATTGGGAGTATATGTTTGTGAAGATGGCATAATGAAGAACAAGTTCTTACTGTCTGATAATGTAGTATTTCCTCCTAGGAAAATGGTGATTCCATAAACAGTTTATGTAAGTAGGACTTACTGAAGTGAATGAGAAGTGTATAAGCAGCCAAATTTCTGAACTTGTCTCACTATAAATTCCAGCCTTTCTTGCATTCATCTACAGTAGCAAAAATCATTGTTATTCACAGGTTTTTCTAAACCTACCCTGCTTTGATCCCTTTGAATCTTAATCCCTTAGATTGTTTTAGCTGATACCACACTTAGTTTTTTTTTTTTACTAGTCTGCCAGCCACAGTCCTTCAATTTCCTCGGCTGAGCAAGTGCAGGAACTTGCAGTTGTGTACCTTGCCAAAGCTGTCGAAAGAAAAGACAGTATCTGCAATGTGGACTGGAGCTGTGGCCCTTCTTCACACTCTGGGAGGCCACTGCAGAAGATCCCATCTTACTGTTTCCCCCTGCTTTCTGTGGCCACGAGGAGAGAATTGGATTTTTTCCACTGTACAGGTTACATTAATGATAAATGTTAGATGTCTAAGTTCCCTTTGACTTCACAGCAATAAGCAAATAAAACAAAAGCAATTCGTTTTACTGCACAGAACCAAATTGAGTGTCCAGTGAGCTTTTGAACACTATACTTCTACGCTGCTCTGCCAACTGTCAGGCCTATGATGTTCAGCTACTAAGCTCAGATAAATTTTAAACCAGATTTACTTTGAGTACCCAGTAGCACTTTAGTATTTCAAACTTTTAATTTATAGGCAAAATAGATTGGGATCAAAGTAGGAAGAATTGCTTTAGCTACAGTTCAAAATGCCTCTCTTAGCTCAGAAACAAGAGTTGATTTTTGCAGCCTGCAAAGTTTTTGTATTTAAAAGTTAAAGCAAATGGTGTGTTATCAAAGACTACATAGTGCTGAGGGTAGAGAAATGTGTGTTTAATATATAAACAAAAATTCCTTCTGCTCAACTGTGAAATCTGAACTTCAAGCAAAAACTAAAGCAAAACTCTGAGGAGGTGCTGAATACTTTATGTGATGTGGTGCATGGTCCAGCTTGTGAAATTCTCCTCTGAGGTTAAGGGGAATGGCTATCCAAGCAGCACATGATAGGCAACTGCCTCTTTCCCTGCTTGGTCTTTAAGGTCCACACTGCTGCCTCTATGTCTACAAGATAAGACAAAGTGGGTTTGAAGACTTTGGTCTGGTACCTTTAGGGTTGCCCAGGCTGGATTTGGAAGAGAAGGTTTTGCTCTGGTCATTAAGACTTGCGTGTCTGTTATAAAATGTATTTTGCATTTTTTCCTTTGCCTTACATGTTCCCCTTCTTTTAAATGATTTTGAATTCCTGAAAATAATGGCTGAAAAGATGGACTGCAGAGTTTGTAGCGTAAGATGGATGTTCAAGTGCAGAGGAGGGGAGTTGTATTGGGAGGGACCCTTCTCTTCTGTGTTTGGCTCATATACTGGTTTTCTCTCTGAGCAGGTTTCCTGTCAGATTCGCAAGAAGAGCAGCTGAGGATTGACGTCATGCAAAACCCTCTGGAGCAAGCAAGAGGTTTATCAGTGATTTCAGTGGAAGATCGATTGTCCCTTACAGTTTATCACTCGTTTGCAATGCAAGAGTGGTGGGCGTCAACTGAGCATGGGGTTCTCTCTGGATACAGATGGACAGTGAATGATCCTGCCCAACAAGCTTGTTACCTGAGTAGGTGAGGCTGACACGGATCAAACAATGAAGCCAGGAGGTGAAATGACACACCTCAGGTTACAAAGCAGAATGGTAAGGCTGAGAAAAGTAGGATACCCAACATATACTCAAGATACTGCTTACCAGATAATATCCTTATGACTCATCACTATTCTTCTGTTTCTGCCAGAAAACATGCATGACACTGCATCTGGCAACCTGGTTGATTTATGTATCTAGCTAATGTACTAAAAAAACAAGTGGAATGTTCAGTGTAGTAGTCCTCTTGCTTACGGCACTGATTTTAAGTGGTTTAGGTTTTGGCATTCTGGTGTGACACAGAAATCACCTGGCTTTTATAACCTGATTAACAGAGTCACTCAAAGTGATTTTAATGAGCCACTTGAGTGTCACTAGTCACTGTGGAAAGTTTTGTGAACATATGTATAAAACAGGGATCTGCATAAATAATTTTGGAACAAATTACTTGTAACCTCTAAATCCACTTAAGTGTTTGATCTGAATAAGCAACTGCTAGGTTATTTGCTGCAGTTCTGTCACTGACTGGGAAGTTTAGTATGCAACTATATAGGATATCTGCACTATATAGGATATAAATTAGTTTGCACTATGTTTTCCAAGTTCCAGCACAAGAATGGTATCCCATTACTTCAGAAGTTCTAATGTAATAGCAATAAAAAGTAATCAATAGCATAAGGGTATTTGCTAAATAAATTTAAAAAATATGAAACATCTGTGAATATCCAGATAACTTTTGGGCATATAAATTCTCACAAATGAATTATAACTGTCAGAGAAAGTATCTGCTAAGAAGAAAGAAAAAAAAAAAGGGGGAGTAGTTTACAGGAAAAGGAGATATGCTGAGAACTGTTCTGGGGAAGGTTCAAAACATTGTTGGTGACCCATGGTATTTCCCAGTCAGGTACTCAGCAGTCACAGTCCACACAACATCTTCTTGGGCATATTTTTAGAAAAGTAAATAGACCTTTCTTAACATTTGCTTCAAGTATTCAGAAATGAGGTTTTGGCATATTTTTCCCCAACATCAGACCTTTCTACTTGTAAGGGCTGGGTGCCTTCCCATGACGTGCAGATGTAACCACTCATATCATAGTGGATTATACCTTACCCAGATTGATATGTCTGATATATCACTGTCACTGAGAATTCTTTTGTGATACATTATGCACAGATGTGCATGTGCTAATAGCAGTAGTAACAGCTGGTAACAGGGTCACTTGCCACGTATCACGATATATATGAAAACCTAGCAATCAGTCAATATAGTGTCAGTGTTGCTGTGCCTCATAGCATGCTTTTATTTTTTGGAGCAAAAGGAAGAAGAGAAAGTAATACAAAATTTGAACAGTCTCATGTTATTTGGGTGAAGGAAAAATAAGGCAGTGTCTGAGGGTCTCTGTGAGCTGCATCTGTTTTGGGGGCCTTTCACTGAGGGCATATTCAGGAAAAACTGCCTCATAAAACTCTTAGGCAAATCATAGCTATAAATCATAGGCAGCAAAACAATTTCCCTCAAGCCAATGGCAAATTGTTGCTATATCTTGAGTGTAAATTACTAACAATCAGCAACACACCTAGGAAATGGAGCAAGTCTACAGTATATTTACGATTTATCAGAGGTGAATATACTTTTGACAGAATTTAAGATCTCCAGAAAAGCATAAAGAAATAGGTTTGTTCCTCAGGTTCTACTTACCTCCCTTTCCTGGGGACCTTACAGCTGGTGCAGAAGCTGCTCAGTGCTACCTTTTTTATTGCCCATTCCCAAGCCTGAGGTAGTTTGGGTGGTGGTGTTTGGTTTGTTTGGTTTTTTTTTTCATCAGGGGACATAATCTGTTAGACAAGATAATTAAATGTGTATGGGCTAGTTTCTGTTCTTATTTACAGAGTCTGCAGTAAATCTGAACTCACTCGAGTGACTGCAAGGGAGTAATTCTAGATTTATGTTATTATAAATGGGATCAGAATTTGACTTTTACAAATGAATACTAAGAGGGTAAAGAACTGTTCGTGTTCACACTCTTAGCCCCTGGCAAAGGCTAACTTAACTTCCTTAGCCTTCTTCATTGAGCATGCAGAGGTTCGGTCACTGTTGATCTTTAGGAAGGGTTGAACCTGGTTTTAGGGTTTTCAGATAACCAATCATAATTATTAATTAATTTACCATAAATGCTGAACGTGTTACTGCTAAAGGAAGTCTAAAGTAATTCTGATTATATACCTGTTTCTGCGTTCACCTTTACTAAAACGAAGGATCACTTCTGTGCTTCAAACACCTTTTCTCCTTAAATTATACTTTCGTTTCCTGTCAATATTCTTGTGTGGAGGAACACTACCAACTAGGTATGCAGGTACATCTTATTATGCAAGAAGTCTGTATATTTTGACAATGGTGATGAGCCAAGTATGCTGCTCAGGAGTTTATATCACTCCTTTCTCGGTTTTTCCAAAAAAAGTTTTGACTTGACTCAAACATGAAGCTTCCATTGGGATTCGCCAATGGCTGGATATACATGGAAGAGTGCTGGATTGTTTCATACCTAAGGTTACATCTTCCCCATAGAGAGAGAGGTTTTTTCTTTCTTCTAGTATGGTGGAGAGCCGGAAGAATGAGTTTAACGTGCATTTTTGGTAAACATTTTTCTGAGAAGTAATTTTCTTGTAGACTGTGGTAAGTCAGTCTCCACAACCAGTCAAGTATGACCAGCAAATTATTCATTCTGAAGACTGAGGATTGTGGCTGAAGACTTTTTTTTCCCTATTCTGTGATTGCAGGAACATAAATCAAAACATTTTTTTTTTCCTGTTTTGTTTTATTTTTTGCCTCCCAGTAAACAAAGCCTGACTGTTAGAAAGCAGGGAAGCCAGATTTATCTCAGTTAACACTGGGTTTTGGAAAAAGGTGGGTGTTTTCATAGAATTCATTTAAGTGGCTTCATTATTTATGAAAACAGTTCTTTTTCCCCCTGACAAAGATGAGATCCTGCAGTAGATACAGTTGGTGTCATATTTGGTGTCAGTTGTTAAGTGCAGTGACTCCAAAGACAAATATTCCAGCCCTTTCCAATTCGTAAATACAAAATAATGAGTATGTAATATTGGAGATTTTGGTTTTATTTCCCCCCCCCTTTTTTTTTTTTCCTCAGAAGACTGCAGTATGTCTCTTTTGTGATAGTATGTGAAGATACAAATTAGATGCTTGTCAAGTGACATCCTAGTCTAAACCATAACTTGGTAGCTGGTTTGTTCAGAGGAAGACCTGAGATGCTCCACTGGCATAGAGAATGTTTGGGTGTCTAATTCTGACATTGTGTCGGGTGGGGAAGGGTTGGGACATATTTTTAAGTGGTACTTCCTCCCTTGGGTTTTCATCCTTTGACTTCCCCACTGTGTGACTTAATGTTATCATTATCCCCTTCTAGCACCTGCCCACCTGTGGGTTTTCTTCTTTAGCTATAGACTTTTACCATTTTACTGTAGCTGGAGACTTGTACCATTTAGCTGTGAGCAGCCTAGAAATGAAAAGCTTTATCTGAATTTCCACGAGCTCCAGTTTATCTTGAATAAAATGGACTTGAGTAGGTAGAAAATCTGTTTAGTTGTTTGTTTTAGTTTTTTGTTGTTGTTTTGGTTTGTTTGTTTTTTAAACATGATTTCCCTCTTTGTTTTTCTCTCTTGAAATAGTTTGATAAGTGCATTCATAACATGGAAGTTGCTTAGCATGACACCAGCCAAACCATGAACAAAAGCTGTAAATTGGCAGAATAACTTATTTTGTAGAAAACAAAGCTAATTGCAAATGGTGACTAAAATTCTCCCCCTCCTTTGTGGTATGCTTTCCTCAGTTCATTCCCTTACTGGAAATGCAGTTGCCTCATGCACATCTCCAAAATTGTTTAAAAGGCTCCTCTTCATCTGCCTCTAGCACTTTTATCTAGAATTCCCAAACAATCTGAGACATAAGAAAACCACAAAACTGAAAGTATTAAAGTGTGGGGAAAAATATCCCTATGACGTCAAAGGTTCTTTACTTACAGTCAGGCAGATACTCTTTGATATTCTTGCAATAAGAGTAAGAAAGAAATAATTTTTTCAAATTCAACCAGTAAAAGGAAAACTGGCACTTTTTTTCAAGCTGCTAAGTCATTTAGAAAATAAAATCACCAATCTAAAAAACCTTTTTAGATTTCCTATTCCAACTTTTCTTTTACTTGTCACCATCCCTTAATGTATTTCCTTCTACAGGCATGACAATCAACCTCTGATGTCATGTAAAGCAGTAATATGGCCAGTAACTGTTTTGTAGCTTTTATGCACTGTGTGAACACTGGAGTTTTCATGTTATTTTTTTTTATTTTTTAAATCACTTAATCACTTTCTAGACAAGCAATAAATATTGTAGATTTTATATGAGCAAATAAATTGAGTATTTGGCAGGGCAAAAGATTAGCAGTCAGATCCACTGTACTTCTAAAACATAACTTTTAGTTTAATTATTATCTTTACTTGATTCTTCAAGCTCTCTGTGGTGTCAATGTGGTAACTGACACTGAAGGGTCATTTTCAGTATATCAGTGCACGTAAAAAGACAATATTAAATATATAACTTCAGTTCTGAACTTGATGGCTTGAATCAATCCAGTGCTATGCTCAGGTACCTCTGTGTTCATTGTTCTTTATTGGTCTTGCTTCAAATTGATTTTGGTGTTTCACATACGTATTTTCAAGGTAGCTGGTATTTCTTTTAAAGCTCCTTTTACATAAAGGACAACTAATGGTAGTTTTCTTCAAAGAAAAACGTTGTGGTGTCCTATAATTGTGATTCTTTGTAATCTTGGAGACCATGAAATCAAAGCATTTTTTTGTGTCAGTGATTTTAATCTTGGATATTTCTCATGCTTGATGTTTATGGAAATTCTATTTACATAAATGTGGAACGTCAGCAAAACTAAGTAGTGATATTTGGAGAGGCCAGAAGATTTTTTTCAATAAATACATACTAATATCATGTAGCGTCCCCCAGAAGTCCAGTTAACTTCAAAACCCATAATACATCTGGCTCAGTGATACTATACTTGTTAAGAAAAGTATATAGTGTTGTTTCTTGGACTTTGCTCATAGCTGTCTTTGGTGTGTTAGCATCTAATTTCTTCCCTTTCCCCTCCACCTCTCACGTATCAAGGCTGTCATCCTTGAAGGTGGCAGATCCTAGGAGAGAGACAAGAGTTTCCTGTTATATCTGCAGTTCAAGAGGCACCCTGAACAAAATAGCATGTTTGGGAGCTGCTTTCATAATACAAACCATTCTTTTGTGAAAAGTCAGGCAGAGGTTACAAAAACAAACTGCTACACCATCTCCCAGAAACTCTCCAGTATCTAAATCCTGATCATCCGTTTCTGAGATGAAACGTTGGACAACTTCTTTCAGGTGGAAAAGCAGGGGCAAAAAGTGTTACTCTCAAATGCAAAGTTACTTGGAGAAGCTGTTGGGAAGGCTCCACACTGATCTCTAAAAAAGATTTTGCTATCAGGAGTTCTTATGTGTTCTCTTGGATGACCAGATGAAGACGGAAGAAATACTGTGCTGAACTGAATGATTCTTGTTATCCATCAATTCTAATGTATTTACTTCAAGGCTATGTAGTTAGCAGGGCCATGTACATGGACCTTACAAGCATTTTTCTACCTCCTTTATATCAGGTACTGGTAATCAAGGATGAAAGGTGATGATTCCAAATGACAGTTTGAATTATCAACTTTTGGAAAGAAATCAAATGCAAGACAACCTCCCAGCCCCTACACCCCCATTTTCATTAGCTTAGTGTTTTTCCTGGTCTTTGTTTTTTTGTTTTTTTGTTTTTTGGGTTTTTTTTGTGAGTGTTATTTGGAGTTGCCAGTGGGGTTAATTCCTTGGCTGTTCTGTCAAATGCTAGGTTCTAGTACAGATATTTGTGTATATATGAACAACTGTTTTTTAATAACCTGCCAAGAAGCTATAATCTTCCATTGCAATCCCCCGGGATTTAATTAGAATGGTTTTCCACAGCCTGACATGTTTATGGGGCAGAGGTAAAGAGACAGTTCATAAAGCTGTCAATTTTCTGAGAAATTAAAGAAAAATTGGGCTGCTTAGTGCCTTGGCAATTCCATGCTGCTGATAGTAGCATTGCAAACAATGAAATCAAAGGCAATGTAACAAGATACTGATGCATTAGAGATGGGGAGGGTTTAAAATTATATACAAAAGCATTTGTCGATTTGAATTTAAATGCATAAGAGGAGAAATATGGAAAACAAAATATGAACTCCAGTAGCTGCACATTAAACTGCTCAGGTTTAGACAGTGCAAAGCTCAACAATAGTCTCTTCATTGCTTTAACAGTAGCTGTAACTTTCTCTCATACAGCAAGTGGGAAGGGATGAAAACTGTGACTGGCGATGAAAAGGCTGGACTATGAAAAACCCTTCCTATGGATTTCTCTCTTCCTTACAGACTGGAGTCTCAGGGTGCTTGGTGATATAATGAAAGGGTATGATAATTCTTTGAGGCACAGTTCACATGACTTCCTCATAGTTGATACAGCCCATGTCTCTCGAAGACTATTACACACTGGTGGGTGAAAGCAATCTGACTGCCAAATTTTGTCCATTTTCTTTTTAGTATGTTTTCAGTTGAGCTATTTGGATGTATCTGAGTTTGGGTACCTTTTAAAAGGTAAAATAATAGGCATTTACCTTTTTTTTGGCTCTCAGGTATGATTTTTAAAAAAGGAATGAGTCGCTATCTCTACCCCTCATGCAAATAATCTGTAACTTCACAGTAGAGTTAAACTGGTATTAAGAACAGTCACATGGTTTCAATAGCAGATGAGCTGTTGTTGAGGAAGCTCTGAAGTGGGTTTTGCATTTAAACAGAATTTAATAGGGATGGTTCACATGTGTTCAGTATCAAGTGTATACTTCCATGACACATTTTACACTAATACTACTGAATATAAAATCAGAGACCTGTATCATCTTTATAATTCAGTTTGAGTGGCTTTTGTCCAATTGTGGGAATTACATTTTGGAATAAATATAACAGAATCACAGAATCCTAGGGGTTGGAAGGGACCTCGAAAGATCCTTTACCCCTTGTCCTATCACTGGACGTCACTGAAAAAAGCCTGGCTCCATCATCCTGACACTCCCCCTTAACATATTTGTAAACTTTGATGAGGTCGCCTCACAGTCTCCTCCAAGATAAAGAGGCCCAGCTCCCTCAGCCTTTCCTCATAAGGGAGATGTTCCATTCCCTTAATCATCTTTGTGGCTCTGTGCTGGACTCTTTCAAGCAGTTCCCTGTCCTTCTTGAACTGTGGGGCCCAGAACTGAACACAATATTCCAGATGCAGCCTCACCAAGGCAGAACAGAAGGGGAGGAGAACCTCTCTTGACCGACTATCCGCACCCTTTCTAATGCACCCCAGGATGCCATTGGCCTTCTTGGCCACAAGGGCACATTGCTGGCTCATGTTCATCCTCCTGTCCATCAGGACCCCCAGGTCCTTTTCTCCTACACTGCTCTCCAGCAGATCCGCCCCCAACCTGTACTGGCACATGGGGTTATTCTTCCCCAGATGAGAGACTCTACACTCACCCTTGTTGAATTTCATCAAGTTTCTCCCCGCCCAACTCTCCAGCCTCTCCAGGTCTCCCTGAATGGCAGCACAGCCTTCTGGTGTGTCAGCCACTCCTCCCAGTTTAGTGTCATCAGCGAACTTACACTCTGTTCCCTCATCCAGGTCATTGATGAAAATATTGAATAGTACTGGTCCCAGTACCGACCCCTGAGGGACTCCACTAGTCACAGACCTCCAACTAGATTCTGTCCCATTGACCACAATTCTCTGACTTCTTCCTTTCAACCGGTTCACGATCCATCTCACTACCTGATCATCAAGACCACACTTCCTTAGCTTATCTACGAGGATGCTGTGGGAGACAGTGTCAAATGCTTTACTGAAATCAAGATAAACCAAATCTACCGCTCTACCATCATCTATCCACCTAGTTACTTGCTCATAGAAGGCTATGAGGTTGGTCAAACATGACTTCCCCTTAGTAAAACCATGTAAATATGGACAGTCTAGGGATTGTTCAAGAGAACGTTAACAGCTAGCACAGATAGAAAAGGTTCATGATGCAGAGCTCACCAAGGAAAAACTTAAAAAAAATGTTTCTCTTATCTTCCAGAGGAAAGAAGTTTGCAGAGGCACAACGCAGTTTTCTGACATATCAAGGGCTCATCTCCTGATCCAGTAAAGTCACACCAGGAAGCAGTTTGCTTAATTATCAACAAAAGTGACTGATCTCAGAGGTCCTTTCCAATCATGATGATTCTGTGACATTAGGAGCAACTTTCTAGCTGTAACTAAGCTAATCCCTGCAAAAACAGATTACGGAGTCTTTGCCAGTAGAGACTTCTAAGAAGGTTAGACAAATTTTTGCTTGTGTTTTCTACCTGCTGTAGTACAAAATAGAGGTTCTAGTTCTGATGTTTTGCATTGTAGTATTCTGAGATAAATAAGAGGACACATCCCAAGCTAATAAACTGTCATAGCTTCAGTTAATCAAGGGAAAACCGTATCAGGGTGCACACTGCATAGCAGTGACTGTGCTCTGCTACCAGGCAGTTGAAAACACAAATGTTACAGAAGTGTGCTTAGAAACTGATAAGGGAAGTACGTTTGATTTATCCAGATCTCAGGCAATATGTTAAGCTGTTCCAGTGTAAAGAGTACAAAGCTGCAGTAGTCTGTTCAGGGCACATGAACTAGACTCCATATTTCTCCTCAAAGTAAAGAAAGAGTGTGACATTTCAGGCTGATGGTGTACTCGCCCGTGGTCTGGTCTCTCTTCCCTGTTAACTTGTGTTCTCTCTCTTTATCTCTACTTGTCCACATATTCACCTATCATACACTGTCAAAACAGCTGAATGTCTTCCATGTCTGGTGTTTGTTCATAAAATGCAATGCTGTATGTTATGCAATGAGACCCTGCACTGGAGTCTGTAGGCACTATTCCAGTGCCAATTACAATTAATACTGTCCAGCATTTATTTTGGAATCAATAGTTTATTTTCACTATGCCATTTCTTATATCCACTTAATTTTCTTTTCTTTTTTGTACTCTGTGGCTGTACTGTCTCCTCTTGCACTATCATTTCTTTATCTTCATTAGTATTTCTATTTTTTAATTTTTTTTTCTTTTGCTGTTCCAGTGACCTCTCTGCCAGGCTTTCTAAGTTGTAGTCATTGCTCCTATAAAATATAGCACAGGAGCCATCAGATACAGAGTTTGTGTGATGTATCTCTTATAACCATAAAGCACCTTAGGGAGAATACTTTCTCAGCCCAAAATATCATATTTTTGCTTCTTGCAAGATTATTTAACTTCCTGTATTTTTCTCATTTTTTTTAGGTTCCTACTGCATGTACAATGTTGCTGAGGTTTTTTTCGAGCAACTATAAAATAAAAGTCACCAAGCCATTGGATCTAGGTTTTTTTATATTCCTACATGTACGTGACAAAAAAGGGAAAATAAAAGTTTATGAGCAGAGAGACTGAAAAAGAAAGGAGTGGAAGTCAAGGAGAGTCCGTGCTATAGGTCAGCAAAGAACACAGAGATTGAGTGCAGATCAAAGAAAGTTAAAAATTATTTGACAGCATTTGATTTAGAACAGTCATGCTGAGAAGTCTCCTGTAATAATTTATCCTACCTTTCACTTGTAGATTGCTGAGCTGTCTTGAAAGAATTCAGAAACTGTGGAATGCAGCCACTCTCTTCATTTATGATTTGAGAAGATGGGATGCAATGTAATGTGTCAATGTGTGATCAAGATGTCACCCTCTATCAAGATGGCTCAAAATGGTTTTCTACAAAAGGCTGTGAACTGAATATTTATGGCATAGAATCAGTTTCTCCTATGCTTTATGTGGCTGATGGAAGAAGGCTTAGAGTAAAAGAATATTATGTAGAATTGTGCTTCCTCCTGAGGTTAATTTTGTAGATGCTCTCTTCCATTATGAATGCCCATGCTGTGATGGGGAGGTATAATGAAAATGGAATGCAACAGGCTGTGCTTAAGGTTAGTGTGATTCAGTGGCTGGTATATCCTGTGTCCTAGCTATTTACTTCTTTTATGAATATTAGAACAGTGATATTCCCTTGAATGCAGTCATGCTTTTCCTGAATCTAACTGCCATGAGTCACTGCAGAGGCAAAGAATATAAATCCTCAATTAATGCATAGAAGAAGACAAAGATGGCTCTGATTGAGATTGACCTCTACTGTCTCAAGTACAAAATTATTATCGGAGAATTTTCACTGGGTCCTAAAAACTTCTTACATGGACTTCTCCCACTATTAGTTTTTCAGGGCTGCCTTGACATACGTAGTGTCTGCTACAGTGCAACATCCTTGCCAGTGCTTCTCATTCTGAATTCACATGTCAGCCCGTATCCTCCAAAACCATGAGATTAGCATAAAAACGAGAAAAGTGCATACAGTGCTCTGAGATCTGGGGCTTTTAGAATTTACAAAAATGGTATGTGACTATATGGCAAAGCAATGTAAAGGTCTGTCATAAAAAATAATTTTATAGAATACCCAAACATGCCCAAACTATTAATGGCCTCACAATTCTTGGCAGTGGCCATTGCCAAATGGCAATAGATATTGAATGCACTGGGGAGTGTATTTTGGTTGCAGGAAATACCTGATTTTAAGAAAAGCTGTGAAGTATTCAGTGACAGCTTTATTTTGATTTGCACAGGAGTAGAACTACTGCTGATGTTTCTACAGGTGGACATGGTGTGATCGGCAGTGGAGCACAATTCAAATATAGAAATTTTCTGCTGCTTATTAAAAGAAATCATATCAAATAAGACACAGCACATCTTTAACATTTTTCATCAAACAGTACAGGAAAGATCTTATTTTGATAATGTTCATTTGTAACAAAAATTACCTGTAGGAATTAAACTTGTGAACACAATTTAGATCCCAAAAATATAGTTTAACGGATGCAATTTAGTTTTTAGCCAGAACTCCATATAGAAAAAAAGGAAATGTTTAAAACAAACAAAGAAACAAACAGAATTGTCTTGAGTACTCATGTTTGGCCAACAGATTTCATACAGGAGAAAGAAGTCTGAGAGAGAATTTTTTAGAAAATGATGATTGATACCAACTTCTAGTCTAACATTTCATTCATTGTAGATGGTGTTTAGCATGTATTGAAGAAAATAAGCAAAGGTGTGGAATACACTTTTGAACGCTTTTTTTTTTTTGGTCACAACTGTGTGCTGGGCACTTCTTTGCTACTATATAGTGTAAGGAGCAGGAATGACATAAGAACCATGACAAGATGTGTTTTTCTGGAGCCGAGCTGCTATTTCATGGCTTGATGCCCACTGTCTATAAGAGGATCCTTGGATGATGAACTTGGATGTACAAGTCTACATCATCCACATCTAATCACGTATCATGAATCTAATCCTTAAACTCCAGTTTGCCTTTAAGTTTTCACATGACATCATTAGCAAGTCTCTTACATGCTTATTCCATTCCATTTAGAGACCATACATAATTTATTAATACCACGCATGGCTGCTAAATCTGCCTTGCTTTTTATTAGGATGTTTTGTCTATTGGCCTCCCCACCACATCCTGTGTCTTACTTTTGGGGCTTCCTCTGTTCCAAGTGTCCATCTGTGTATAGTGGTTTCAATGACCTTCCACTGTAAAGTTTTCCTAAATTTTGGGAACTTTAAATGATGATTATATCTGAGCTGTTCACTGTTTTACTATACATATGATCTAATCCCACTTACTCTAATTAGGCACCTACTTCACAGGTGGGATTAATCTCTTATTTTAACAAGAAATCTGAAATTGTTGGCTAGCCTAACCAGTCATGGTTATTCTCACTAAGGCTAATTGATAAATAACTTTATGTGGTTTTAGTCATTCTTTGGAGATAGTAGCAAACTGTAATGATGTCAGGTTGTGAAAACTTAGATTCCGGTCAGAAAAATGTAGAACCTAGAATTTAGGTTTTGAATCTAAGCACTCCAAACTGCAATGGGACTTGTCGAAGTACATTAGTTTAAGCAGAGATGCAAGCTTTTCCAAAGGCTTGTGTAAGCCTGTCTGACCAATCCCACTTTTGCTGATTTGAATTAAGACTACTTTAATTAAAAAGTTCATATTAAATTCATAACTTCAGTGAATTTTTCCTAGCTTTGTGGAAAAGGCTTTTGTGGCCTTTAATATCAGATGTTCCTGCTATTTCTAACTGAAATCATGTATTTCCAAGATTATTAGAGTAAATACTGTAACACTAACGAAATCACCAGTTGCAATGTGGGTTTTAAATAGGACTTCAAATGCAATATTTTTTGTCTTCTGATTTATAAATTGCAATCTTGAAAGATCTGCTTAACGTGCTACTTATTAATTATTTTAGTAATTTTTTTAACACAGAAACAAGACCTACCTTTTGGCCTTGCTTTTAGCTGTTAGTACAGAGTTCATTTCAGTTCATTGACTGCTCTACACCTCGTGTTAGATAATGTTCCTATGACCACCTTTTGTTGTACAGTGAAGAATGTGTATGCATCTTCCCATTCTTCAGAGCAGCATTTGACCAGCACTTCAAGGAAGTTGTTCAAGTTGTTTATTGATTGACATGTGTGAGCCAGACTTGTGATTAAGTATTTTGGTATGGGTTCAGGACATGCTCTAAAGGCAATGTCCCATTTATCCCTGTATTTAGTGCAATTTTCCAAATGCAACATTTTGATGTGTCTCTTAGGATCCCTGGTTTATATATTTTTTTAACATGGATTCACTCTATGTTAATAGACTCACTGTCTATTTCACAGGCAGTTCATGAAGTGGGAATTCCAGTTTCCAAGATAACCAGAAATTTTATTAGGATCTGTCTGTGTCTGTTTTTATATCTGTAGACACCTTTGTCTAAAGCTAGAATGAAGTTATCCTCTTGAATGATATATACAATAGAACACAGAATCACAGAATGTTAGGGGTTGGAAGGACTTTGAAAGATCATCCAGTCCAACCCCCCTGCCAGGCAGGGTCACCTACAGTATGTCACACAGGAATGCATCCAAGTGGGTTTTCAATGTCTTCAGAGAAGGAGACTCCACAACCTCTCTGGGCAGCCTGTTCCAATGTTCTGTCACCCTCACAGTGAAAAAGGTTTTCCTCATATTTCCATGGAACCTCCTGTGCTCCAGCTTGCACCCGTTGCCCCTTGTCCTATCATTGGACATCACTGGGAAGAGCCTGGCTCCATCCTCCTGACACTTGCCCTTAACATATTTATAAACATTAATGAGGTTGCCCACTCCTTATAATCTGTATTTTTCAGCCTTCTAGAATTGCTGCAGTTACAAGTGATTCTCCATGTATTATTCATCTGAATTATCTGTGCTGAGATCTGCTGTACTTCTTAGTATGTTCCTAACTGAAGGATTTTGATTTAGTGGTGGTATTATTTATTATTTTTCCAAACTTTTTCTTCAGTAGCGTTTATCTGTGTTTTTCCCTGAAACTCTGCTGTTAATCTAAATAAAGTGATCTGCAAATGTGTTTTCTTGTGTCAGACACTACACGCAAAGTCCAGAAGACATAAAATTCATAAGTCTTCTACGTTTAGAGGCACTGTGATGTGCTGCCTTGCACAGGATGTTTGCTCATTGACCTGTCCCCATAAATTCCAGTAAGACGGACAAGCTGAAGGAAAAGTCCTGGTCACAGTGACAGTTAGCTGTGTACTGAGAGAGGTAGGAAACTGGCCCTGGCACCCTTCTTTTCCTTTGCCATCTCTTTCAACTGAGGCCTCATACTATGACTTTCCACAGCACAGGTACTCACTTTGCTGTGTACCTTCTAATTCCACCATTGTATGTTTGAATCACTTTTGTCATAAACTCTGTCTAATGATGTCATTGCTTCAAGCAAGCTACAAATCACCTTAAGATTGTAGGTCATGTTTTGGCTTCCATTGTCACTGTGGAGCCCCTGGAGTCTTATATTCTGACCCCACGTGTACTCCTAAAGTTGTCTTTTGGTAGCTTTAGATCAATATACGTCAGTTTTGAATGCACAAATACAGACAGCTTCTGTATAATTTTTCCCCATGATCCCCTGCACAAAATGTTGTTTAAAAATTCAGGACTTGAGGAAAGGTTGGTGACTAAGCAAACTCAGAAATTAGAGTTACTGTTTTCCTAAAAATTGGATTGTATTCCCTGTCTTCTGTGCAGCGGGATATGTAGGCAGTGTTCAGTGTAAGCAGTCACCCTCTCTTTGATTAAGGCTGAGGTATTGAGATAATTTTGTGTTTCTTCAATCTACTGTTCTGGTAAATGCAGCAGGGAAGTGTGTTTTTTCCTCTCCTGTACATAAATGTAGTGATCACCGACTCAAATGAATGAGATCAGTTTTCTGCTTGACACTTGACTGTGGCTGAAATGGTGGTGGCATGTCAACAACTACAACAGGTCACGTGACTGTCAGATCAGGAAAGGATTTTAAGATCTAAAGCTGAAGATTAGGTGTATTTGTGTAGGGGAATGCAATAAAAAAATACATTTTTTCAGTTCATCAGAGGAAGGGGTTCTAAAAACCCTCTCCTGAGGAATTTAGCTGCATATCAGTGAAGGTAAAGTGGATATAAGAAAAATGCCATGTGTATGGAGAGCATTAGGAAAGGTCATATATTTCAAGAAAGAATATTGTTTACAAGGAGTGTTAATAGGTTTCAAGGGAAATGTTAATTTTTTTTTCCTTGCTGAAATAGCTACTGTAAGTTTTTAATGGTTAATCATTCATTCTTGAATTTTTATATTAAGCATTTCATATTACTTTATTGACTTAACTTTTATGCTCTTCTTCATTTTGACAGTAAAGAATGACCAGGCAATACTCTTTGAAAATTGGAGACCATTTGCAGCTGCTCTCTGCTGAGGAAAGTGAATAATAGGGTGCCCTCAAGGAATTTCAAAGGTATCACTCAACAGAAACTTTTGTATCTGAAGAAAACTAGATCATTTTATCATGGTAGGCATACTGATATGTTTGCTTTAATAAAATGCCATATTTCTGCCTTTAATCTCTTGTCAACCAGCTATTAAAACCCCGAAGTGTATGCGTGCAGCACATGTAAACACTTGTGGTTTCAAGTTTGCCACACAACATACAAACAAAGCGTGTAATTTTTGTTTCATGAACAATATGTAATAACCCTTACTGAGTAATGCCAATAAGGTTTTTTTCTCTCCCCACTACCCCACCCCCCCAGCCAACAAATAAATTGGATTTAATTCAATAATCTATGCGATATTTAAAAAGCTTTATCTAAATCCTACAGAGTTCTCTGAAGTGGCCAGATGAGGAAATAATGACAACTGTTTTCCGTGTAAATACTGATGAGCACCTGAAATAATAGCAGTGTTAGCAGATGATTACTTATGAGACTTGACTTTAGGTGCCTCAAGCCCCTGGAATTTTGCACCTGCGTTGAACAGTTCCCCTTGTCTTTCAGCATGGCAATTCTGTGCTGTTAACTCACTCAATCCTTTCTTGCCTGTTAAGGCAAGGCTTGAATCAGTGCCCACAGTAATAGCAGCTTGCTATGAAAGTAAAAGTTGTTTCTTGTGACCTAGCTCTTGCGGTCCTTGCATTATTTTCTGTCAGAAATTCCCAAAGCTTTGGGTGGAAAATGATACCTTAATGACTTCGGGGATTGTTTCAAATAATAATAAAATGCTAAAAATTAATATATTCTGAACAATAGCCAATAAATATGTTCTGAACAACAGTTTTATAGATTATGAAATAGATAATAAAGTAATGACATTATCAGATATCTTCTTTCTATCAATTCCCATGTTCACAGGTACTTTACAAGATGGTATAGACAAAAAAAGCCTGTCTATTCATAAACCGCTTCCCCAAAACTGCAATGATAAAGGCAAAACTGTGCATTTAAGATTGTCAGCAGTCATATAGCACATCGGTGAACAAAAAATACTTGGAAGTATGGGTGGTTAAGAGGGAAGAACAGAGCTTCACACACTATGGCCTGCTGCAGGATAGGCACAACCACTTGTTTTGTGTGAATAAGTTGGGAGGGGAGAATGCCTTTCCCCTGAGTCCAGTGGAAAGGGAGCCATGGCTACACTGTTGATTGCCTGTCTGTGCTGATTCTTTTCTCTATTATATTAACTCTTTTCAGTGTTTCTTTCAATGGAATAGAGCTAAAATTTCTCATTTCTACTTCTGGGGAAGTTTATCAGTACCACTCCTAATTTGTGTGCCTTTTCTCTATCTGCTACTTTTTCTTTGAGATTGAGTTCATTGTAGTTAAGTTAGTGTTAGAAGTAAAGAAACATAATAAATTTAAAGAATTACTATTTCATTGTTGATATTATTCCTGTTTTCATGTTTGTAGGTGTTTGATTATAAGATATCTTCATAGAGCGGTCTAAATTGTTTTCCTTATTTTACTACTGTTCTAGGTTTCCTTTTCTTTTTCACTGAATTGGAGTAACTGCTTATACACCTGTGGCACTAACTCAGTCTTTCACTTTCAGAGAAAGTTAATGTTCCTTTTCTGAGTTTAATTTCAAACACATGATGCCCTATGTTTGTGGGGTGCTTTTACATCTCCTCTTAATCTCTTTTAGATTTGGCTAGCTCGTATCATTTAGCATGTTTTTCCACCCTGCTGTTGCCTTACTTTGTTCTGTCATATATATATTTTTAATTAGATTGTTGGACCCATGTTCTATTTATTCCTAAACTGAAAACCCGTAACCAACTTCTAAATCATGGGAAGACATGCCTGTAATGTATTACTTTGTTTTCCTCTTGAGTTTTATCAGAACTTTTTGGTTAGATGTGCTGTTTATACAATTTATTTATTTTTTCCTGTTTCTTTTTTTTCTTCCCTCCCCCCCAAAAAAAAAAAAAAAAAAAAAAAAGAATTCTGACTCTGCTGAGCAATCCTAATGCTTTGGAAACTTATAAGTTGGCATCATAAAATTTATGTTCAACTGCCTGTTTTATAGATCTTCCTTGGATTTTTGTGTCAGCCTGTTAGCTGTGTTATTCTTGTATCCAAGATTGCCACTAGCACTTTTTCATTCACAATTCATATAAAAAATATATTGATAAAATGATTAGTATAAGTTAAACATTGCCCAATACAGACTAATAAATTACTGACTAGTCAATACTGTACCAGTTATAATCATAGCTTGTTACCAAGTGAGTACATTCAACTGATTTCCTTCTTACTGTCTATGAACAGGCTGCTTATTTTTACCATGCTATTTTCTAAGCATTTGTTAATCTTCTGTAAGGTATTAGTATCCTATGACCACATTTTTACAAATAACTGGGGTGATTGTGGTACATTTTTCAACAACTTTTAAGTTACTTAAGAGCCAATGCCTAGATTTAGGGCTCTGTGTGTGGACACCTTGGGTCCTTCTAAACCTTCAGTTGAAAAATCTCTCTAAACTTTTGGCTAAATGTTGGTGGCTTCTGATTTAAACTATTTATTTTTCCCAGTCTTTCCTATTGTGACATAATCTTAGACAATTTTCCATATTGCTAAATTGCTGATCACCCGCTATAACTGTCCTCTTCTATCTCTGCAAGAGAAATGGCTCTGGAAGCCTAGTAGCTCTCTTCAGTTCCTGATTCTTGTGGTCTCCAATATTAAATGTTCTTGCCTGAGGTTGCAGGCCTTGTGTAGGTAAAACTCTGATGGGAATTATCCCCAGACTGTGGCTGTAAGGTTTGCAGTGTTCTTCAGCTCCAATTGAAGTTATGGGATTTCTTTTTTTCTTTCTGCTTACATGATTGCTGGAAAAGTCTTGTTTATTGTAAAGAAAAGCTCTTCTTCCATTCTCAAGACAGATAAATACTTCTATTATATAATTTTTATACATATAAAATACTTCTATTGAAACAGGATGGGTTGATGGCCTTTTCTTTTCTTGTGTTATCTTATGCTTAGTCTTTACAGCTACATCTCAGCCAGTAGACCTGGAGGTATTTCTGGGTCCTGAGACAAGATGTGTGTCTCAGACAATGTTCTAGCCCCCTCTCTTTCCAAAGTCTGACACACAACAGCTTCCTTCTTGCAACCCTGGTCAGCCTGCTGGTTTTGATGATAGGGAAACCAAAGGATGCAGGCCAAAAGGAGTTCCTATTGAGTGATCCTGCCAGATCTTTCTTCTGGATGACTGAAGCAAGCCCACTGCAACAGATGGCTTTTTTCATGTTCACTCACAGCAAATATGATTCCGTATGTAGTTAATAGGTTTCCTTCACAGATGTACAATCTGTGTAGATAGGGTTACTGCTTAATATCAACAAGTGAAAAAGGATAACTATGGTATATGATTATGAATTAATTAGGAAATTATTATTCTAACATTTTACCACAACTGTAATCTATTACAACCATTATGTGTCTCTATTGAATTTATTGCTGACAAATTGCTCTGTGTAGTCTGGATTTAATACCTGCAAAATGTGATTGTAAGAAGAAACTGCTTTTCTGCATCTTGTAATGGGATCTCTTGTCAATTCATTTGAATGTGACAGATCTGACAGACAACTGATGAACCATAGCAGTTCTCAGAAAAAAAGTGCAGGATTCTGTCTGACTTTGATACATGTGAACATCATTTTTCAACATTCTCAAAACGTGCATCAAATGTGTCTGGAATTACATATTCTTTGCTGCACAGAGTCAGACAACAAGCAGGCAGGCAATAATTAGGATGGAGCTACAACAAAAATTGACCCAGGAGACAATCTTGTTTTATGGCTATTCTTAGGGTTAGACATTCTTTTTCATTACTCATAATGAAAAGTAAGCTGTTTAAAGCCTTCTTTTGAGCACGTGTCTGGTTTAGAGCAGGAGCTGAGCCCAGATCAGGCAAAACAGAAAGCTGAAATGTGACTTTGCAAGGAGTTTTGACCATGATAACAGCATGCATATCGCAAAGTATTCTGAGCAGCTCCACTCACCTCATGCATTTCACCCATGGTGTTTTATACCTGGTGCAAATCTGTGCAGAGGTGCTGGCCTGGCCACTGCTGCTTGGCCTCTGGCTACTGGCTGCTGTTCCTTAAGTAGCTTCACTGGCAGTAGTTTGAATCTTGATCTTTACCAGGTCCTCCACAGTATGCAGGGATACACAGTATAATCTTCCTGACACCTAGGTTGTCTTTGGCATATAGAACTAAGACAAGTATCATGTACATTTTCTTCCTGGGACATGTGAAAGAGTGGTCTCCTATTTCTGCACAAGAGAGCTCTTGCTGAAAAGAAAATTCTGACATAAGTGCAGGGCACTATCCATAGTATAAGACTTTTGTGGGAGGATTTTAATTTAAGGGTTTGTTGTTTTTGATGTTATTTTTAATGGTAATCTTTGGCAGTACAAATGTTTGTATTTTCTCAAGAGATACTGTTCTGCTGAGAAGAGCACATTTTGTAGCCTTTACTCATTCTGAGTCACCTTAACAGGTCAGGCAAAGTATGCAAATAAAAATATGCTAAATATTATGTGCTAATGTGTATGGAGCTTTAGCAAGTCAGGATCAGCTCCTCAGTCTGCCACCATCTTTTCATGCTTATTTAGGCACATTGTGTGTCTGCTTCCTCTACAGCCTGTAAACATTTTAGAACAGAGGCTATCTCTGGTGATCTCTATCTGCAGGATGGGGCAGTGAATCCCAGATTTTAGCTTCGTCCTCTGGAAACTATTTTCAAAATGGCTTTGTGGCATCTCTATAGACCTGTGTTTCAGTGCCAAGAGTAAAAGATTAAAATGAATGTTGTGGTCTCATTTTAGTCCTGTTTCTGTCCAGGCTTTCTAACACACGCCTGTAACAGGAAAGCTGGGGGTTCTGTGGTTGAGATAGAACTGGAATTTTTCTGGGACTTATGTATAGATTTACAAAAGCTGAAATTGTTATTTTCCTCTTGCTCAAACTGAAATCTTTTAAGTATTCAAACCACTTGTGAGGCATCATGGGCATGCTTTTTCTGGAGCATAAAGGAAGTCCTTTTTCTTTTTTATTACAGAAGATAGTCTTAATTCCTCCTTCTTGCTGAAATTGTAGTGGAATGCAGGAGTCTAGGAAGGGATTAAAATCTTGGGCTGGTCGATAGTGCACAAATGTGGAATTAAGACAGGGTTTGTGCATCTCAAGTGCCTACAATCCTAGTGCTCAAGGGGCACTAGGATTTGTCTAGCGGCAAAAGCAGCAATCATGGCAAATCAGCTGTATAAGCTTTGTTTCACCAAATAGCATGGTTTCAATTTTTCCCTAGATAGAAGATGTAAAAGTTCAGAAGCTTCCTTCTGTCAATGCCCTTCTCTTGCTCCTGCAGGGCAGAAACTTGACATGCAGGGTAAACCAGAGCAGAGAGACAGTGCTGAAACTACTCTTTGTGCACGTGTGTAACCATCCCAAGGAGCTCTTCATCAGTGCCTTGGTCTTCCTGCTCTGCTGAGAACTGTTTTTACAGGATCTGTTTGGAGCTGCCATGAGAGAATAACATTTTTTTTATATTGGTGGTTTACATGTCAAATAAGTAAGTGTAAAATCTCATGTAGGTTTTTTCTAGACAGAATATGGCTTCAGAAACCTCAGAAGGAAAAATCAAAGCCTGGGTAAAAAGGTGGCTTCCATTTGATGCAAAGTATTACTGAACGTTCTGGTATTATGTCTACACTCAGTGCTTTCATAGATTTAAGAAAGAACAGCAACAAAAAAGCCTCCATTCTTGGAATGAAAAATCGTAAGCATCGTGCATGTAATATGGCTCTGATAGGATCTACTAACAATTTTTGCTTCATTCTGGCTTTTTCTTTTTGTTTACAGAGACTGGCAAGATGAGATGACAGCTTTTTCTGATGGCCCTGTTAATCGTTTTCACTAACAAGGAAAGGGGAAGGGAATAATTCTCTGCAATAATATTGACTTCTTATGCGATCTTGGGTAAGTCACTGGACTATTGTGTGCTCAGCTTCCTCAAGAAGAGAACAATATTATTTCTGTGCCTTGCACAGGTGTTGTGACTGTTGATGTGAATAAAGGATATTTTGTTTTTCATGGGTTGAACCATCAAAGAATGGTTTTAGTTATCTTTTTTTTTTTAAAAAAAGGAAAGATAGAATTTTTCCGATCAATCAATTTGCTTTGTCCTGCATATATTGGGTTGTCCCATTATGCTTTCTGAGTTCAATTTAAAAAAAAAAATAAAAAAAAAAAGATTAATTTTTAAATTAACACTTTTCTTCTGGGAAGAATAATTTTATTTAGAAAATGTTGAAGCAAAATGATTTTTACATTTCAGACAGGGAAAATGATAGCATTTCTGAAATAGCTCTGTCAGAAAAAAAGAACTACTAATGTTTGACATGTCCAATTACCTCCTGCTCCACCCCACATACTTTTTTTCAGCTGAACCTCTGTGTGTGAGTTTATTATAACAGCAAAATTCTTTGAAAGATGTAGCATCCAACGTACAGACCAAGGTGCAAAAAAGAAAACTGAAGTGACTTTAAAGGACCTTTGCAGCCTTTGGACTCCAGTCTGATTTATAGATATTTGTATTTATGTGTCTCCCCTCCTGGGGCTTTCCAAGGAGTCACAGTAGTGACCAAATTGCTTCTGTGTTAAATGCCAGTGCTGAAACTTTTTTCTAGATTCCTGGCCTTGGTGTATGTTATTATGCCAATGTATATATAAGGCACCTCAGAAGGCAACTGTAATGTTTGGTGTGGCCTTGCAGAGACTTTTCTAAAAGCCTGTGGATGCTGTGATTCAGAGCTATGGTTAGGCTGCAATCAGCTATTTGGACTAAAATACCTTTCTTCTTGATCAAAACATGAATGTTAATAAAGGCTGGTGGTTTGTCTGATAAGAATTACTTAGTGCTTGCATGATTTTCTGAATGCCTGGAAAGCAGCTTTTCTAAATTCCACATGCACATTTTTATGGAAGAATAAGTACACTTTAGGAAAGCCAAAACGGAAACCTCTTCAGAGATTCATCACTTTCCTACCTTCTTACTTCCTGAAAAGGGACTGAAGAGTTACTTGTTATGTTAATCAGCTGCCTGTTGAAACTTGTCATAAGAGGACAGAAAGCAAATTTCCCTTTTGGTGGGCAATTCTGTAATTGCACATTTAATACTGAACTAGAGTTTATAAAAATGAAAAAACCCCAAAGTGCTTAAAAACATAATTATTAACGTAACAAAGCAAGACAAGAACAGCATCTAAAGAATTCATGTTTGAAGTAACAGATAATCCTGTAATTGCTACTTCTTGGTAAAATTCAGAGTATGTGAGAGGGAGCCTTTATTTAAAAATAGCACGTACACATCAAAGATGCTTTCTTAGCCTTTTATACAGGAGCTTTCTTTCAAGTAAAGAAACACCCACACAGAAAGGGAAAAAAACCTGTTCTATTGTGCTCTAAAGTCAGTTCATTTCTGCTCAAAAGTAAATGCTGGTTTTTGGCAGTCCACAGATGGAAATGTTTAACATTTCCAACGTTTAACTCAGTTTAACTCTGTGAAGGTGAATTGCTGCTACAGCAAGGACTGGAAGCGGATGTCAGCACCGGGGAATTATTGTCTGCTTTTTGTGAGTGGTTCTCTGCTGAAGGATTTTGGACTAGCCATTGCCAAAGCTTAAAGCAACGTTTGTTTCCTTCAGTTGCTGATCTTCATAAAAGCCTCATGCAAAGAAAATTGGCCTTAGTGCAGACGTGTGCTTATTGCAGGTTTCAGCATTCAAACTGGAATCCTGACTCCCACATGCACGGAGGCTGTTAGCAGAGCAGTCTGCTTAGCTTTCCTAAGGGTAGTGACTTTGCTAGTTTGAGGATTTTTCTCCCAATGTGATTAGCCAAGACTTGAACATCACCTGTACTGTAACTAATGTCTTGGAGATTAAGCAACCACATTTTAATACAAATCAACCTACCAACACATGCCACAAAAGAGAAGATAGCCTATCTATATGTTTTTGAGGTCTCCTATGTAATTCCACTGCAAAGTATGGAATTGCCTTTTCATCTCTTCACAATTTTACAAAATGTATGTAAGTGTTCTCTTTCTTTGAATTTCTGGAGGACTTTTCTTTAAAGTGATTGGCAGGAGCTGGTGAAGATTTACTGTAGCCTTGGTTTGGAACCATGTCTACTTTTAACATAAGTTTCATTGTTGTCTCTTCTAAAGAGCCTTTTCTGAATTCCTGAGAAAGATCTGGCAGAACTGTGGCAAGTGACCTCCCTTCTTGCAGTTGATGTTAAATATAGATCTCTTGTGTATCAATGTCTGTTTCTTCTACTGCCCACCTTCTTTTGTCTTGCAACTTTAAGATTTTCATGGCATGGATTGCCTCTTCTTTCATGCGTATCACCACCCAACCAGGCTGATGTTCCTGCCTGCTACTACTGTATAGATGGCATGTTTTGATCCAAGGGATAGGGCCCATTTCACTTTAAAAGGCATCTGGTTTCATGTGCTGAGCATGGATCCTAGTGCTTCATGGCTTTGAAGGAGTTCTCTTGTTTTCAAACAGGTGCTAAAAATGATGGAGCTGGTATGGAGCACTGGGATATGAGTAAAGTGTTTGTCAGTTGCCTCCCTGACTAGCGGAAACATATTTCCAGATTATCCTTTTCATTAGTCATTTCCAGAAAGGAGGGAATGATGAGGTCCCCATGCCCAGACCAGGAGGGGCCTGTTCTTCTTCTCCTGCAGCAGAAGAAAGCAGAAAGCCCCACAGAGCTGATGCAGACACTAGAGCTGAACACAAGCCTCTTCTAGCAAATCACACGCCACAGTAAGCTGCAAATCTTAAAGGATGGTAAGTATCTAAATAAACCCAGTTGATTGTGTGTATCTGATCGGGATGTACGGACATTCCAGGATGAGGTTTCAAAGCCAGCAGTATAACTGGCATAAGTCATCCTGTTAAAATCAAGAGGAGTTTTATCATGGCTTTATAATGGCAGTGGAGCTGAGCCAGAGCTGGGGGCTATGGAACAGAAGCCTACTAAACAGTGAATCAGACCAGTATTTCTTAGTGACAATTTTGTAGTTTTTTAATGACAAGTGAGGCTCTTTCCAAAATGGAGTTAGTTCTTTGAGCCAGATTTCTGTGACTCTTTCTTCCCAAGCTGTTCACACTGTCATATGTGCCATCAGAGTGCACTGCTGGGTAGCTAGAAAAACCTTTTCCAAGAAAAGGTGTATACTTGCAAAACTTTGAGTGTGACCCCATGCTTCAAACACACAGTCCTGTTGTCACAGATACCAGCATGAGGGAAACACAGGGATTTAGAAAGGGAACAGAGAGAAAGATTTATTTCACTGTAAAAAGTGACCTTGGAAATGTGCATATCAATTAACCAGCAGCTGCCAAGAAGTTATTCTACAAATAGAAAACTCTGCAGAAAAGTACTTTTTCCTTTCTGAAAGGGATGGCTGGATGCCCACATAAACACTGAATCTCCACCAAAATTGTGTTATATTAAAAAATATCTTATCAGATTTACCAAGATTAAATTAGTCTAGAGTAAAAATGCTGTAGGGAGCCAAGGAAAACTGGGAATAAAAAAGTCCACATTTGCAAATGCTAGTTTAGTTAATTTCACGAACCCTTGTCTCTCTCAAATGTTTTCATAAGCCTTCCAATATCCAGCTCTGAGTGAGAGAGAGCTGTGGACATTCACTGCATGTCAAGTGTGAACGGGAGACAAAAGGTCTGAAGGATCAGAGCTCATCCTGGAGCAACTAACCTAGAGCTTTGGGATATAATAACACTGCCCCTGGACAGAATGAGCCTATATGCACTGAATAATAAGGTGTGCTTATCTTTAGTGTTTGGTTCTGCATGTCTCTTTGCTACAGCTTATTTGAACTTTCTGATGGAAATAATTTTCAGAAATTTGGCACACCAGAGGAAAAAATAAAAGGGGAGAGGGGACAGTCCCGAGAGTGATGGCTGCCCCAGGGAAGCAGAAAAGGGAGGGAGAGACATTAAAGTGAATCGAGATGTTTCATTTGGCTTATGTGATTTATGATCTCTCAATTTTAAGCAAAGCCAATGATTCCTAAAGGCCAACTATACTGTTACATGACCAGAAGGACTTAGCTTATGTACATAGCTTACTTTTTTCCATTTAAACTTTATACATTGTTCTTAATCTATTTCTCAAGAAAGGGAAGAGGAAATCTCCAGCATTTATTAAATCGCTAAATGGGATAACATTGTCTCCATTCTGAGGGATGCTAACTACTTATCCTTGTTTGCTGAGCACAGGTTGATGGCTTGTGACCACAGGACACAATTTAATAGATTCAACTGTGTCAGTCACCACGGTAACTAGGCCAAGCACACCTTCTGCCTTATTTTCACACTCAGTTCTGCCTTAATTTCTTTTTATGTGAAGGACCCACAAAAGCTGGAAAACATGTTGGACTCTGTTGATTTTACTTGTATTTCTCTTTTAGACTGAATATCCTGCAAAACGTTTGTGTCACCACCTTCAGTCTGTTCACATGTTTAACCTTGAGGCATCCTTTGACAAGCAGAATTGCTCATAAACTGGCTTGTGTTTGTAGTTGATAACTGATTCTGTCACATTCTCCTAATATTTGCCTGATCAGGTTAAAGATTTAGCAAAAAAAAAAAAAATTGCTTGATCAATTTAAAGGGAAAGAAACCAAGTAGTAGTCTTAAGTCTTGCCTGAATCCTCAGGTATAAGCCCCATGTATTATTTGCTTGGTGCAATTTGCAGTTTGTACCTATCTATGTATTTGGGAGCTTAGTGTAAAATAGATTGGGATGGAAATGTGAAGGTTAAACCATCTGTGGCAATTGCAGCAGGAAAGTGGTAGAAGGGGGGAACTTATCATAGGCATGACATTTTACATGGGACAAATTAATTCTTTTAAATCAAACTGCACATAGAATGACTTAGGTTGGAAAAGACCTTTAAGATCGTCAAGTCCAACCTTTAACCCTACTCCACCATGTTCACCCCTAAACCATACCCCCAAGCACCACATCTATATGACTTTTAAACACATCCAGGGATAGTGACTCAACCACCTCTCTGGGCAGCCTGTTCCAATGCCTGACAACCCCTTCAGAGAAAAAAAATTTCCTGATGTCCAGCCTAAACCTCCCCTGGTGTAGCCTTAGGCCATTTCCTCTTGTCCTGTCACTATTTACTTGTGAGAAGAGACCAGCACCTACCTCTCTACAACATCCTTTCAGGTCATTGTAGAGAGCCATAACATCTCCCTTCAGCCTCCTTTTCTTCAGACTAAATAGCCCTGGTTCCTCAGCCGCTCTTCATAAGACTTGTTCTCTAGGCCTTTCACCAGCCTAGTCGCTCTTCTCTGCACCTGCTCCAGCACCTCAATGTCTTTCTTGTATGGAGGTGCCCAAAACTGAACACAGTACTCGAGGTGGGGCCTCACCAATGCCCAAGGGGAGGATCACTTCCCTAGACATGCTTGCAACAACACTATTTCTAATACAAGCCAGGATGCTGTTGGTCTTCTTGGCCACCTAGGAACACTGCTGGCACCAAGGTCAGACTGACAAGTCTCTGCTTTCCTGCATCCCATCAGGCTCCATAGACTTGTGTATTTTTAAGTGTGTCAGCAGGTCCCTGACCATTTTCTCTTTGATTGAGAATCATAGTATCATAGTATCATCATTCTGGTTGGAAAAGACCTTCAAGATCATCAAGTCCAACGACTACCCTAGCTCTGCCACGTTTACCACTAACCCTGTCCCATGGCACCACATCTGTCTTTTTAGATGTGTCCAGGGATGGTGGCTCAACCACCTTGTCAGACAGAAGAAGGCTTCCATTTCCCTGTCCTCCAGTGCAGGGGACTGGGTGTCCAGGGAACAACTAGTTCTACTGGTAAAGACTGTGGCAAAGAAGGCATTAAGCACCTCAGCCTTTTCCTCATCCTTTGTCACTAACTTTCCCCCTGAATCCAATAAAGGATGGAAGTTTTCCCTAGTCCTCCTTTTGTTGTTGATGTATTTATAGAAACATTTTAAATTGTCTTTACTAGCTGTAGTTAGCTTGAATTCTAGTTTGGCTTTGACTCTCTTAAGTTTTCTCCCTGTATAACCTCACTACATCTTGGTAGTCTTCATGAGAGCCAAAGATCTCCATTCAGCCAGGCTGATCTTCTTCCTTGCCAACTTGTCTTTCAGCACATGGGGACAGCCTTCTCCTGCGCCTTTAAGACTTCTTTTTTGAAGTATGCCCAGGCTTTCTGGACTCCTTTACCCTTCGGGAGTGCCTCCCAAGGGATTTTGTTTATCAGTCCCCTCAACAGGCCAAGTCTGCCCTCTGGAAGTCCATGGTGGCAGTTCTACTGACCCCCTTCCTTACTGCAATTTTAAATATATTTTATTTATACAGTCCTTCACCTAGACTTACAAAATTGTTATCTGTACTGTGCTGGGAAGGACACTGAGGCACAGAGAGATGTAGAAACTTTGTCCAGTCTTGCAAGAGGTCTTTAGAGAGAACTTTGAGGAGGATGGTTCTACCCCTTCTTATGGGACCATAAGGGATCAGGTCCATACTCCTTAAAGCAGAACTGTTTAATTTCTAAGGTGAATGATTACCTTAGCATCAGAGTGTAACACTGGTATATAATTTCATATGCTGTTGTACTGAATATAGAGGGATAGCCTACAAAGCAGGGTTTTTTCCAACAGACTGGGAGATTCTAATCTGTATCCTTTCCTATCCTCCTTTGAGGAAGTGTAAGCTTGTACTTAAGATTTGAAAACGGACACAGAAAGCAACTTTTGGACTGCTTACACACAGATTTTACTTTTGGTCCACGCAAAATCACTTACAGGGTGATCTCAGAGTCCTGTGATAGTGGTGTGGATGCCAGTTTGATTGCATATAATGACTGTTATTTATCATTAGAGCCATAGATAATGTCCAGATTCCCTGAAGTGCATTTTGCACTTGCAAACTCTGGTCTCTGCTTTTGCTGCAGCCTGTAGGAGTCTTTGCTGGTGTAACTCAGGCTTTGCAGAGCTCTCTATTGGAGCTAGCAGCAATGTGATAGCATTATAAACCCATGATCAGCAAAGAAAACCTTTATTTGCCTCGTTCCCCAAAAGGAAAACCATACTGAAAGGCTAAAAACCTGCAGTTACTTTATGGTGCCAACATCTGCATCGTTTTACAGAGAACTACAGATGGAACACATATCTTTGCCATAAAAGAAAAGGAGTGGAATCAGATGAAGATTTCCTTGAAGACTTCTGAGCCATGAAAGTTAGAGCCATTCTACAGAAATGGCTTAAGCACAGTGCAAGTGCTGTTCTGCTGCAGAGATTAGTGCTACTTGGCTTCATCTGCCAAGTTCAGCAACTTCCTGGCCTGCAAATCACACCTTTTAAATTTCTAGATTGTTTTCTCCTTGCTTAAGTTTTCTAGTGGAGCTTTGGGTTTTCGAAAAAAAAAGAAACAAAAGCCTCTTTGCTTTTTTTCTCCTTTTTTCGTGCTGAAAACCTTTCTGTCTGATGTCCTAGCTGAGAGATGAGAAGGGCAGTAAGAATTCTGTGCACTTAGCTGCATACTAGCCAGGCAGGAGAAATTATGTAGGAAGATCTTTAGCTGACTTTTATATATAGTACAGGGTTAAATATGGATGTCACTTCCTCCAAAGCAAAGAAAACAACCAGACCAAAATATTTCTGCCTTTGAATCCTAGTCATTAGCACAAAACACAAGAGTTCAGGTCTGAAATCTAAAATTAACTTAATGGAGACATTTGATGGAAGTCTTTGTAAGGAGTGGGAAGGCTCTTTGAATTCAAATTCATTATGGAATGGTTAATAGTGTTTTAATATACAGAATGAACTTGACTTGAGAACCTAAATTAATTGTAAAGCTGGTAGCAAGAGCTAATTTTCTAAGCTTGTGTTCTAATTTTAAAACAAATTCTGTCCATGCAACAGATTTATTTAGAGATATGTAATAAACCTAGGAAGATGCTTGAATCTGCATCCTGTGAACAGAATTTTGTGCCTGTGCAACTGGTTCTTTTACTTCAAAACTCACAATCTTACAGGCTTCACTTTCTTACTACTCAGTTTAGAATTGGATTTAAGTGTCTACATATGTACTGCTGCAGAGTGTGTTTGCCAGAAAACTAGATAGCTGAATTCCATTTTTCTATTCCTCTTCCAAGACAGGGTGATTTCTCACAGTGGAACACTGCTGCATCTTCTTGTGTTTTGGAAAATGACCCATATGATAGCACAAATATCTCCAGTCCAACTCAACCAACAGGTTTAGGTACTAATACAAATTTTATTATGCCAATGTAGACAACGCAGTATGAGCAATGTATGCTTACCATGGTAGCTTCCCTGATATGGAAGTTGTCAGTTGTTAGGGGATGTTCCCCAAGTTTGATTTTGCAAAGGTCACATGAAGAAATTACTGTCTTGTACTGCTTATGGGTGACAGGCCACCCACGGGCTTGTGCTTCTTTGTATAAGTCAAAGATTCCTGAATGACCTCTTTTACAGTGGAGCCATTCAAGCAATCTTTTCCATTCCTGAATTTCTCCTCCTGTGATAGCTCATCGGATTTCCTTCACATTGATTTTAGCTAGTTCATCAACATAGTTATTCCACTTGCTTACCTTTATCTAGGATATTCTTCTGCCCGTACTGCCATACCATGATCCCTCCTTGGCCATTTAGGTACCTTTACATCATGGTGCTGCAGTCACAACAGTGACCACAACTTTGATCTATGCTGGAATCTGTCTCCATTTCTTGTTCCCCTGTTTCCATTTCTATGTGTTTAATATGCAAGGTTAAAATAAAATTATTTCCTGAACAGATGGCAAATAATTGGCTTCAGCTTCTTTCTTCTTTCCTTTCCCTACTCAACCCACCTGGGCCTATGTTTATTGAACTCCATACATTGTCAAGACAGTATTTGTAAATGGAATTTAACTGTAGGTGAGTGGTACAAATGTAATAATATTACACAACTCTTGTTTAATTTTGAAGGCTCTATCCTCAGCAACAGTGCTTATAATGGACGGTTCAAGCCGAATTATCCATTATTGCTCCCAAAGTTTACAATTAAACTATCGATCAAAGCTGGCAGAAAATTTTCAAGCAGGCTGGGTGTGCACCAGGCATGTTTGAGATGCAGGCTGAGGGAAAGAAACCCAGAAGCAGCCTTCAGCTAATCCTCTTAGTGCTAACTGTCCTGGATGCAGTGGTGATTATGTATCGTGCTTATACAGTTTTAATAGCGCAGGTCCTATGCAATTTGCGACCTCTATTTCTGCCCAGAAAGATTGGAGCTTAACAGGTTTGGATCCACAGGGAACCAGCTTCGGCTTTTAGGCTTCTTCAGACACTGCAGAATGCATCTTTTCTGGGGAATTCCACAATAAAATGACTGTTATTTATCATTACAAACCTCTTTATCATTTAGTCAATAAAAGGCCTCTCTCTCTCACTTTTTTTTTTCCATGGTGTGCTCAGAGTCAGAAATCTGTATTAGTCTCCCCTGGCCTGAAGGCAAGAGATGTCAAATGCTAAATCATGATCTGCCCTGGCTTTCTGGCTAAATTGTGTATGAAGGCCTGAGGCAAAAAGGTGCACATGCTCATTATTTGAAACAGAATGATTTTTTCCCCTTTCTTTCCTTTTTTTTAAAATACATATTGAGACATATATAGTAACACACAAACAGTAAGCTTCTGAAAAGTATCAAACCTTAAACAAACAAGCCAGAGCTAAATATGTCAAATATATATGCTTTCAGATTGGGAAATAGAAAAGGCATTGTCAAGAAAAATCAGATGATCTTCCCCTTTTGAACTTTTTGTTAGCAGTGGGGAAAAAAGTGTTGAGAGTTGACAGCAAGGTGACAGATGCGGTAAATAATGCATCTTGTGAATTCACTCCAGTTTTTTTGGAGAAGGGAGGAGGCATTTGAAATGAATCTCAGTTTGAAATTGGTCAGAAAACCTGCATGGAAACATATTTTAAAGCCCCTGATTGTTTTGCAAACTGTTTTGAGTGCATCTTCATCTGCTTATTTGTTTACTGTTTGTGATAGATCACCTTCCTCACAGGGCATTGTTACTACCCCAGGTTGGCTAAGAGACTTTTGCAAAGAGATTTTAGGACAGTCATCCCTTGGGGAAATTTTTGTGTGAAAGTATTTGCATATATGTGTCAAAGTCTTTCAGTTTTGTAAGTATTCTTGTGAGGGAGGCATCATGCATACCAAAATATTGGTGGGAAACTTATTTAAAGGGTCATGCTTGCTTGTGAAGCAATTTTATTATTTATTTTTTCTTTATTTTGACACTAAGGAAATGTTCAAGGATGGTGTTTTACAGTATTTGTGCAGCAGAAGGTGAGAAGGAGCTTCTGTGAAAGCATATTAAACTTCACTGTTTCCACACTGTGGACTAGAGGTTCAGAAGCTGCAATGAAACCTGGGGACTTACTCCATAGAGTCTAAACAATGCATGTATTATTTTTAGTGCTCAATATTTTCTGCATTTAACAACAAAACATTCTACATATTGATGCTGACTGTCTGCTCTCTTAGTGTAAGCAAGAAAGGGACCAGAGCTTGGAGAAGAAAAAGGACTCGTGTAACAGGGGCATTGTGTTCAGCCAGCCAAATTATTGCCATAGCAATTTTGATGTTGATTCCTTAAAACTGGATTTATTCAAATTCTTCGTTGCTGGCTAAAAATGTTGGGAATGAGCTGAGGCTGATTGAATTCAGTTACTCTATTTCTGAAGGTTTCAGGCAAACGATCTGATTGGATCAAAATTTTCAGGAAGACCCTGCAATGGAACGACATGTCACTGGCTGATACCTTCATCTAAGAAGCAAACTCTCTGAGCTTAACATCTTTTGAACAGCTAAATATCCAGTTCCTAATGAAGGACTTTATTTTTAGATGTGTTAAGTGTATATATGTTTATTTTTTTAAAATGTCACTTATTTATCAGAGCTGTACTAATATGTAGTTTTTAGTTATGACTGAAATGGTCTGCATCATCTGTGGGATTTTTCCAAATTTTAAATAATGCTTTTGAGAATCTTTATATCCTGGCCTTTGTAGTCAGATAAAAAATGAGGCTGCTCTGTACGCATCACTGGTTCTGTATTTCTCCCACAGAAAATTATGTCCTGTTGAAATTACTTGAGCTCTTTCCACAGCTGTCACAAATATAAGAGTGAAATTAAAAAAAGGACTATGTTTTTCAAAACCTATCACGGTGCCTGCTAGTTTCTAAAGTTCCATTAAAACCATCTTTCTTTAATTTTACATGCAAAAATGGCGCATGAGATTGATCAGACCAAAAGTGAGTAAAATAAGTCAATGTTTTCATGTTTGTCATATAAAAAACTCCAAACAAACTAATTTGAAACAGAAATGCCACACATGAACTTTTCTGTAATTTAACTTTTCCCTTCGTATTATGGTAGATCTTACAAGAAAATCAAAGTCTTTGTCTCTCTGCCGTTTATGGCTAAATTAAATTCTTCTCAGCAAAGAAGCTGACTTTACAGGGACACAGGTTGATATATTGCAGAGGATAGTGCTACATCCCATCTCATTCATCTGTGGATTTCGTCCAGAGTTCAGGTATGTGTGAGTGACCAGCCATTCCCAAAAAAATGTCTAGATGGACTGGTGAACCTCAGTGTGCTCTGTTTCTGGGTGCACTCTCCCGATGCATGCAAGCAAAACCTCTGGCATGCTCGAGGGTAACAGTAGCTTTATTCTCTGAAGCTTCAAGGTGCACTATTCTTGCATTTCCTTGACAGTTTGCCATGATTCAGGGCTGGAGAGAATGTGGCTTCTGGAAGAGAAAGGGATCACATGTACCATGTGTTGAGTACTTTGCTTACTTGGTCAGTTTTTTGGCATCCTGCTGTTGGCAAAGAATTTGGAGACCTGAAGTCGCAAGGTGGAGATCCTTCCCCCAGTGGAGTTCAGCAGGTCACACTCACTCTCAGCAGATGTGGTGTAAATCTAGAGCTGCTCCTCAGGAGTTGCACAAGGGTAACCTGGAGCAAGTAAAGCTTTGCTTGTGTTAAAACTTGTACACAGGACTGCTTGCCTTGAAGGACAATAGTCCCACTGAGCCTAAGCAACAGAAAATAATAAGCCTAATAATCCTGTGTAATAACATTCATTCTTCTGAGGTCTGTGTAAGGCTGGTGCTTGGTGTACACAAGAGTGTCGGCATTGAGACTGCAGCAATTTAAAAGCAGTTTAATTTTACTGTTACTACTCCAGCTAAGGAAAAGGATTCCTATGAAACCTGTTCTTACTAAGCACAAAACTTCAGAAGTGTTAAGTGGAATCATATAAGCTTTAACAGAATCTGCTTGAGTCTACTGTTTAAGCATGAGACATTTCTATGTTCTTTCTTCCAGTCTGTATACAATCTTCCATATTTTGCAAAGTTTGACTTCTCTGCTGCCTTTGTGCTTCTAAGATATCTCCTGCCCTTTTTCTGTTTACACTCTGAGTTGTTCAGTAGACTTCTTCCTGAATGTCAAGGAAATGCAGAATTTCAGGGTAGCATTTGCTTGCTAAATGTTATTGCAGAACTCTTGTAGCTGTTCACCTTCTTCTTTTTTTTTCTTTTTTTTTTCGTTTGTGTTATTTTCTTTAAAACTCAATCCAGTGGGGCTGTATATTGTGTATTAAGTTTATTTAGTGCGGTATGTCCTGATTCTTCTTTAACTGCAGCTGTAACTCAAAATAATTCCACTGAAATCATTACAGTTTCACTAACATAAAGCTGAGAATCGGACCCATAAATTCTTTATTCATTACACAAGAGCAGAAAGCACTTGGGACTGTTAGACTTTTAATTGTTGCCTCCCTTTCACTTAATCATGGCTTAAATTTCTTTAAAAGCATTTTAAAATTTTAAAAACAGAGAAGAATACTTAGTATTTCCAAAATGAGACCTTATATTAACAACCTTTGTCATATTGTGAAATCTTATGCCTAGTTAGAAATCATAAAAAACAGCATAAGATTTGTAATGGAAAAGCTAACCAACACATAAGTGTAGCTGTAAGAAGTGAGTGAGAGTCACGTTCATATAGTCTGAACTCCCTACATTATTCTGAAATTTCATTAGAAAATACAATTATAGCTGTTTTTTCCTTTTTTTTTTTTTTCTTCAGCTCAACAAAGTGCAGGAAGATAATATCATTGTCTGTGTCCTCCAACTGAAGCTGCCTTCAAGAAAAGTGGTACTTCAATGAAATAGACTGTTTTCATTCTTTTAATAATTTGTTTGCTTTAATTTAGTTGTAAGTTTGTGCTTCTTTAGGATTCATCTAAATGTTATCCCCCAGCTATATGTCTAATTCAGGCTTCCTGTTTTAAGGTCATTCCTAACTCAGAAAATTGTCATTATATTGGATTTAAATATAAGGAGGGATTTTAAAATGTCCATGAGCTTAGTCATCTTATTTAAAAAGCCAGCTTCTGTGTACTTCCCATGTGGGATCTCTGTATAAAATTTGTGTTAATATTTTTATACAACTCATAGCAATAGCCTGAGTCAAACACAAAATGCCGACCATTAGATTTTTTTGTCATGGATTTTCTTTGTTCATCTGAAGAATACATTTATTTTAACTTAATTTATAGTTCCTAAAGCACGTGCACATTAAAGTACAATATATTAAACTAATAAAGAAATTGTACTCTATCTTTTAGCTCAGCAAAATTCCATCAGTTGTAAGTAGAAGTAGTACTTGGGTGGCAACATTCTGAAATTGTATTTTTTAACTGTAGTCTCAGCATGATTTGAAACCATCCAGTTAGATCCATAGGTGGGCTTCTCAGAACCTCAAAGACTCAGGTGCCAAATGCCCTTCACTGCTGTAATGTAAGATGTTGGCTGCATTTACATGACTACTAATGTTCTGGACACATCTACCATCTGCTTTCTTGACATGTAGGAGCATGCTGGGGTCTAGATTTAGTCTGAGCTTTAGAGAAGTGAGGATGGGAAATGGGATAGGCCATGAAGCTTCTAGTGCTCAGAGTTACTTTTAAATCTGCTTTTCACTTTGCAGCATAGACGTGGCCTTGGTGTTCAGCATACCATGTAACGTGGACAGATGACAGCCTGAGGACTGCATACGTCGCCTGGCATAATGTCAGTTGTCAAACCGTAGTTAGGTACTAAGTCCTAACTCTAATTTAAGGCCACTTGCTCTGGTGGACTTCTGCTTGTCTTCACTTGTCCCATCTACTCTAAAACTGGAATCAAGATGACAAAGGCTTAGCCTGTTGTAAGGACAGCAGCTGTCTTTGAGGGTGGCCACCCAGCTCAGTTTTCCTTGCTTTGGAAACTTCTTGATCTCAGCCTGAGAAGAAGAAAGGACAGACAGGTGGGAAGAAGGGAAAAGACAAAGGTGGTTTGGGTACCAGAACAGGAGGCAGCAGGGAGGCATTTTTTAAAAGCTAATTCACTGGTGCCATTGGAACCATCTCTGGCACATTTTTTTTTCCAAAGAGGAGCAGTTTGACCTTTTAACTCCTCACCTGCTGTCTTTTCCTTCTGTAATCCTCAGTTTATGTGTTGTCTGAGACTGGGACTCTCTCTTTCCTTTATGTGTAAAGCACACCACATGACGTGGCTATTCTCCCTGCTGTAGCTGCCAAATACTGCTGGTTTAAAAATAGCGAGCGGTGGAAAAAAGAATGGACAGTTAATGACACTGTGCTTATAGGGCCACGGGCAGATTTGCTTCCTGCCATTTGGATAATGGAATCACAATTTCAAAATAAAATATTATTTTCTGTAAGGAAACCCCCCATGGCAGGGGGTTTGGAACTAGATGATCTTAAAGGTCCCTTCCAAACCTGACAATTCTATGATTCTATGATTTTCAGAATCCTGGTGAGTTTGGCACTGCAGCAGAAGTGCAGTGGGTGGCTGGGCCTGGCACTTTACTACTGAGCGTTACCAAAAGTGTGCCTGATCTACTTGGTCTGAAAGCACCCATATATCTGTTTCTTTCTGCTGTAGATGTCTACAGTTTGTAATGAGTCACTGTCACATATTTGTATGCAGCAGCAGGCTGCATCTGGAATGCATTGTAACACTTGGTCTCTCCAAGTATTAAATGTGAGCAAATGCCCACATCACTCAAAGGAGCGAACTTGTGCAGTCTCTGGTCCAGATGTCAGCAGTCCCATCATGAGCAAATGGCTTACCTTCTCTTTTACCACATACCAAACTACAATTGTATTCGGAAATATAGACAGGACTATATAGCGTATGTAAAGTACTTTGAGTGTAGAGCTTAAATATTACAGTAATTAGACAGTATTGACAAATGTTGTTTTTGAGCAACATGCATTTTCAATCAAGTCCTATGACAAAGACAGACAACAATCACATAAGTCTTTGCTAGTTCAGCCAAAAAAACAATTTCAGCTAGGGAAAAAGAGTGACAGCATCTTTTTTAGGCTGAAGATTAGAAGAAGAGGTCTGTTTTTGGAGGTGGTCTGGCATATACAACCAAGTCAGTCCTTTGGGGAGGTCAGACCTTAAGACCATTGACTCAATAGCCTGTCACTAATAACTAGTACCAGGTGATTCAGAGGTATAAGAACTCTGATCCAATAGTATGCAGTTTAGCAAACAAAAAAAGAAATTATACAATCCTAAGGCTTGTTTTTACCTTTGTAATACTCTTCATCTTGCTGTATTATTTATTTCAGCTGTGCCATAAGGTGTATGCCATCTACAAGGTCATGGAATCATGGAATTGTCAGAGTTGGTAGGGACCTCTAGAGATCATTTAGTCCAACTTGCCTGCTATGTTCTTAATGTTTTGGAAAACGTTGAATTATGGCAAACTAATCAAGTGTTTAATCTGCCTTTCATGCGAGTCCTTAAAAAATGGTTCACGAATATAATAACTTTCTTATAAAAATCCTTACAGATTTCAATAAAAACCTGTGTTTTAAGGCACTTCATGCATGTTGCATGTTAAATCTTTCCTGTCCTTATTCTTCTCAAACACATTGAAATATAACGTGTTGACCCCTCCCTGATTTAGGTTCTACTTTTTACACTCATGGGTGTTTGAACTGGCACAGCTGCTTCAATTTTCTGATGTTTTCCTTTATGTTAAATTTGCATTGCTTTTCTGGTATATTCCTTCACGTTTTCACTCGTCAAATGTCTGCTCTGTAATATTTATAACACAAGTACAGACACTTGTGCTAATCTGCCAGCTTTATTCAGCTGACTTGACTGTCTCATTGCTAGGTGTCAAAGTACACTTATTATTACACTTTATTGCACCGACAAAGAGAAAGATAATAAATTAATATTTTTCACTGAATTCTCTCTACCTTTATAGGTAGTAATTCTCTCTACCTATATAGGTAGTATACACAGTGTGTATACTTCACCTCGGAAAGGCATATATATTGGTCTGTGGTAATGGTACAGAATAAAAGTTATTCTATGATTTCAAGAAATTATGGTTTAATTAAATTGATCTACTGAATGCTTGAATGAAATTTATATACAGAATAAATGGTAAGATTCAGTTTTTGTCATTAAAAGAACAGTATTACATAGGATAAACATCCACAAATATCTTTGATTTCTTCTAGTATTGTTATTCTTTTAAAAATTAAAAGTATTAGTTTGAGGGAACCATTTCTGTTTTGCAGATTAATGATCTTTATAATTGATGACATTATCAGTTCTGCTGCAATACATAACATTTATATAGAATACAGTATGAATATGGTGCATCACTGGTGACTGACAACACAACTCATCCACTCTTTTTTTGCAGCCTGATTCACGGATATCCTACCAGACAGCATTCTAATTTCTAACTGCTCATTTTTCATCTAAAGTCTTTTTTTCCCCACACTCTTCTTTGGAAAAGAATACCAACAAACACAATCCCTGACACTTACGGGAGATGACCTCTGATATTCTTGCTGTTTTTTTCCTGGACTGCTTATGACAGAGGCAGTTTTTCACATTTAGCTGAGATAGTTTCACAGAGGACAGTATACAGCGAAGAAAAAACTCTATGATCACCTGAACTTGAGCAACAAGCCCAAGTGAAGGTTCTTTTTCTTTGGTTATTCTTTCGGGTGGCTTTGTTTGGGTTTTTTTGGGGAGAGGTGTGTGAAGGTGGATCTGAAGTTTCTTGAAAAGCTTTAAAATTAAGTTATCATGTAAAGGATTGCTAAGCAAGTTCACTATAAGTTTTTTTTGTTTATTTAAGAGAAGACGATTAGTACTGCATAAAGCATACAGTGTTCTGTATGCATGTGTAGTTACATCACCTTAAACTGTTAGGAAATTAAATACTGTTGAACTTGTATAAGAGACCTCCAGAGTGAAAACAACCCTTGCAAACACTCCCACTGGCTGAAAACCTGTCACTCTTCCTTCTGATGGGTAAAACACTAGGTCTGTAGTGTCCCTGTTCATTGAAATAAATTGAAAGTTTATTGCAAAGCCTCCCTGGCCTTCAGAAGATTCTTAGTCTTTCATTACTCCAGTTCTTGCTGCAGATGAAGACAGCAAGTCCCACTTAGGGCTATGGTCCAACAGGGTGGGCTGTGTCTGTCTCTTCACTCATACTGGCAATAAAACTGTTGTAAAAACTGTGTTTTCAGATAGAACTCAAATAGGCTGCATGCCAAGTAATTAGTTATTAGAAAACATTAAGAAGATTCTGGGGGCTGAATCAATTAAATTGATTTTTGGCTATTTTCTTGAGTTTGGAATTATAAAAAGAAATTTAAAACTGGTTTGTTTTATGGTGTGTCATGATAACTATGAGTAGGTTTCTGCTTCTTCCCAGTGATGCTGTCCTTAAATATCCAGATTTCCTCCAACTATACTTTATTTTTTGTTTCTAACATCCACTCACTAACACGTTGAATCTCTGCCTGTTTTTAAAATAATTTTACTTCTTTTGTTAAGTTGTCTATGTCTTCCTGTGACTTCTGGAATTATTTTCCTCCTCTTGTCCTAAATCAATCCATGTTTTTTACTTTCCCAGGAGGTGTGCTGGACCTTCTCCTCTCCAGCAGGGATGCCTGCCAGAGAGATTAATTCTCGAGGATTACGATACACACAAGGGTACCCAGGTGTGGTCTGGCAAGGGTGAGAAATGTGAACTCTTTCATTGTCTTTTTTAGTAAACTTAATGTTAAGTAATCTTCATCATTAAGTTTAAGACTGTGGGGACTGCTAGGAGTGATAATTAATATTCTAGGCCTAGTGTAGAATTTGATAATAAGTAAGTTGCCAGCACTTTAATAGTTAACCTTTGTTGTTTGATTGAATTAAGTAGTATAATTCACCGCTAATATACCCTGTGTATTCAAACTGCACTTCTGTTTGGATTTCCCAAATTTCCCTACATTTTTGCTGTGCGTGAGCCTCTTGTCCTGTGTAGTTAAGACCCCAACGTTATATGCAATAAATCTTGATTAGTGCATATATGTCTTGTCTGCCGTGCATTCCATCCGGGACATAGTTGCTTCAAGTCTTGATTGTGCTTTCAGCTTCGGTTTAGCTTCCATTTTCTCCTTCACTATGTCATTACTTTGCATGGGTAAAAGTTGGAATGTATTCCAGATTTCATTGCTAGTAAATTTGTAGATATCTTTCTCTTTTCTGATTTAAGTCACAAGATCAGTCAGCTTCTACTCTTTAAGTCTTGTTTTCCTGCATGGCTGTTGCCACTAGTGCTTCTAACTGAGGTTTTTCTTGTGTCTTGCCTGGGAATTTGTTTTGTCTGCAGGGATGACCTCTTTTTCCTGATTCTAGGCTACTTGAGAAAAACATTGTACTTTATAGCAACAAATTAAAAAAATACAAAGGCAAAAAAATTTTGTATCTTTGTATTCTTTTCCTATTGCCAGAGGTAAATGGAGCCCAACTGTAAATCCTTTTAATATCAGTAAATACTTTTAGCATACACATACTTTCTACATATTTTTCCATGCCTAGGAAACTCTTAAACGTGCAATTTCTGTAATTTGCCCAGTGTCCAATATAGCTGAGAACTATACTGCAAAGCTTCCTTCAGGACTACTACTGCAGAATTTAAATTTGGATCCTGTAATTGTAGGGGTAATTTGTGGCTTTGCCATTAGCTCTTCATTTTTATAGACAGTGAATCCTAAATACCATGTGCCTCTCTAACTGTGTGATGCAAGAGAAGGCTATTTACCCAATATTGTAGTTCCAGTCTTAAATCCATTGAGCTTCTGCATCTTTGTGAACAACTTCATGGAGGTAAAGACTGGGATTATGAGTCGTAAAAATGCCATTTTATTTTCTGTACATATTGTGGTCAAGGAAGAACCAAAGTAATGTTTATAAAAGAACACCCTGGGAAAAGTCATATTGATTTTATCTAGCCCACTCCTGCTTTTTAATTTTTAATCTTAGTACCTCCTCTGCTAGACATGAATTTTTCCTCTTTTCGTGTTTTCAGTAGCTTAAATTTACTCACCTTTGGTCACATCAAAGATAGTTACCACAACTGAATCACAGAATCACAGAATGTTAGGGCTGGAAGGGACCTCTGAAGATCATCGAGTCCAACCGCCCTGCCAGAGCAGGACAGGCAACTAACAAACAAACAAACAAAAAAACAAAAAACAAAACAAAAACACAACACACACCACACACACCACAGAAACAAGGGCAGATCACAAACTAGGGCAGATCACTCAGAAAGGCATCCAGACGGATCTTCAAAGTCTCCAAAGAAGGAGACTCCACAACCTCTCTAGGGAGCCTGTTCCAGTGCTCTGTAACCCTCACAGTAAAGAAGTTCTTCCCGATATTGAGATGAAACTTCCTGTGTTTGAGTTTGAGTCCATTGCCCCTCGTCCTATCACAGGGCACAAGTGAAAAGAGGTCATCTCTGCCTTCTTGACACCCAGCCCTCATGTATTTATAGACATTAATTAGATCCCCCCTCAGTCTTCTCTTCTCTGGACCAAACAGCCCCAGGTGTCTCAGCCTTTCTTCATAAGACCGGTCTTCCAGTCTCTTAATAATCCTCGTAGCCCTTCGTTAGACTCTCTCAAGTAAATTCCTGTCCCTCTTGAACTGGGGAGCCCAGAACTGGACACAGTACTCCAAGTGGGGTCTCACCAGTGTCGAGTAGAGGGGGAAGAGAACCTCCCTTGATCTGCTGGAGACACCCCTCTTAATGCACCCCAAGATACCATTGGCCTTCTTGGAAGGAAGGAACTGCTCTCTTTGGTTCCTGGGTCTCCATGAAGATACTTGCTATCATTACTATAAAGGGGAAGAGCTGAAAAAATCAATTTTGCTTTCATAGCAAGTGGAAAAAATACATTTTTCTCTTACACCCTACTTTTAGGATGTTTTATTCAGCTTGCTTTTGTAGAGGTAGTGCTGTCTGACTTCAGAGTTTTGTGACTCACTTTAGAACTTGAATCATCTTCGCAGTGTTCTTACTTTCTTTTCCTTAAGATTTTATTCATATTATCCCGGAAAATAACTAAAAGCAATGATGGGTGTGTGCCACGGCAGTAAATTTTTGCTAACACATGGATATCAATCATGGTTATTTCAAGAGCTTCATGAGAAATTTCATTTCAACCTCTACATGATTAAGCTGTAAACTTGATCATGGTGATCCTGGATTTTCGTGGCTTCATGTTTTGATTGTTTAAGGCTGAAGTGAGAAATGGAGTTAATCCATTCCCAATATAGAATCATTAATCATTTAATGGCTAGGGTTGGAAGGGACCTTTAAGATCATCTAGTTCCAACCCCCCTGCATGGGCAGGGACACCTTCCGAGAGCCACCTCTCATTTTCCTTTCCTTATGTGCTGACAAGACATAAATTCAGGAGAAGTAAAGGAAGTTAATGCATATGTGGATAAAGCATGTGAAGTTACCAGTTTGTCCAGTGATGTTGCAAGAGGGCTTCTGTAGCTGGCATAGCAAAATGTCGTTTTCCTTTCCCCCTCTATAACCTCCTTTCTTTATCTATGTAATTTTTCAATTACCTTTTTTTGTGCAAAGTGAGTGCTACCCTAATGCAGTGGGATTCCCCTTGTAGCAACTCTGCACTGTCAAATTCCAGTTAGTGGGTCCTCCAAAAATGTACATGTAGCAATGCATGTGAAAGAAAAGGCCAGATTGTTATGGTTTTAGCTGAACATACTATATAAAATCACTATGTTACCCCAGGATTCAGACATGTTCTGGTCCACCGGCAGCTTGGGAATATTTAGTGACAGGTTTAAAGCTCAGGTCTCTAATTAGTAGAAAGACACTTTTGCATGAGACCTTTTGTAACTTAAATGTGGGCTCTGAAGCTTTTTCTGATGTTACAACATTCCAGCCCATCAGCATCGTGTGATATTACCCTGGAACATAAACCAAAAACTGGAGCTAACTAGCATGACTCCTCAATCTATTGTTGATGTTGTTTTGCAGTTTTTACAGAACACCAGGTCTCTGGATAATGGGGATGATGGACAGATGATAGCTTGTTTATCCTGCTGCTGTGCTTTTGCTGGGAACGGACGAATCCTTCACACTTTTTACTATCTTAGGCCAGTGTTGCTGGGGAGGATGAGAAAAAGTCGTAAAGATGACATGTTTGCTGTCCTGTTCCCTGATGGGGCTCCAATGTATTACCTGGATCTAATTATCTCATCTCCAGTTGACAGAGAGGCTTCCATGGCATGCTTTCCATCACCGAGAGCCTCCGCCAAGCTTCCAGTGGGCTGTCTAATAGCTTGATATATTTTTGGACCTCCTGCTCATTGGATGAACAAGCTGAAGTAAATCATGTGTTGACCTCAAAGCATTTATAAACTGTAGAACATTATATTCTCATCAGAGCCATAGGGCCAGTAAACTATAGTTTCTCTGCTGTGAAACATGGTTTTGGTTATGCACTGTGTTACTAGGGTTGTACTTAAACAATAATATATCATTTGTGGCACATGTCGCCTTCTTTATTGAAAGGCAAAACAAAGAGTTGAGGACAAAAATCATTACTACTTTAGCAATTTTTCACAAAATGCTTTTGTTTTGTACTTGACACACAGATGGGACATTGAACTGCAGTGCAAATGATATATAGCAGCATGACAAATTTGATTTCCTTTATAAAACAAGAATCAGAATAGTGGATGAATTTGGGTAAATGCTGTTAACTTTTTTGTTAGTGTTAAAAATAAATAGGGGAATAAATACAAAATTAAACAAAACAAAACAAAACAAGCAAACAACACCAAGGGAAAAATTACCCTCAGAAACTATTTGAACTCTTTAATTGTCTTGGCAAATATTGATTAAAATGCTTAAATGTAAATATTGGAAAAAATATACTTACTTGTGTTAGAACTTTTGTATTACCTTGACAGCAATAATCCATGACTGAGAAAGAAATTAACACAAGGTGTTACACAGAAGCTGGACTAGGCAAACATTGGAAGATCAATTCTGAGGAAAGCAAACTATATTCTTAGCCTGAGTTCAATCCCAGGCTTTTTGGTGCTACAACCATGTTAAAGAAATATAAATGCTACTTCTCAGCTGTCTTGTTTCATTTTGAGTCTATGTCACTGTGGTGTGTTACTGTCTGTTACATCACACTGTGAAACATGTCCAGTCTCTGGGGAAATGTTTTGGACTTGGTTTTGTTAGTGTGGCATAGCTTTGCCTTTTCCTTTTATTGTGGATTTGAAGGAAACATGCCCAAAATCTTTACTCTGTATCCAAACACCAAATTTTGTGTAGTGTTTCACTGTTATTAATCTTTAATAACAAAATAAGAAATGAATGGCTGTAACATGAGAGAATTTCAACCCATGTGCAAGCCCAAGGACCCCATAGTGTGCTGTACACACATGAAAGATGATACATGGACATGAAAATGTCCACTGTTTTCCCAAAACTTTGTTTGAAAGTGTTCTATCACAGTCTTGTTTCAGGTGCAGCTGAAATTCAATCCCATGGTCCTACAATACATCAAAATTATTTTTGCTTAAGCAGATGCTGAGGTTTGCCATTTTCACAATAGCAAATGTTAAGGAACTATTTAACTATTTGGCTTTATTACTGCAGAAATCCTCAGTCTGGACTGCTGTATCTAGATTTTAAACAATTAAAAGTTTGAGGTTGTTCACACCTACCAGTCTGGACATGGTGCATTAGAAAGATAAGGTCTGTCTGCAAAGTATGAGTCTGAACATGAGCTGGGCTTTGAAGTCCTCTTTCCTCTCTGTTACTGAAATGTTGAAATATTACAAATTTCTGTGAAGCAGGTGAGGAAAAGATATCCATGCTAAATAAGAGGACAAAAACTAGAAAATTGCTCAGTGAGCAACGAGCTTGTGAAATCTGTGGTTATCTCCTGTGTGGACTCTGGTATCTAACAGTGCATTTGCTAATGCTGCCATCTTTAGCTTAGTCAAGGCATGGAATCAGTGTGAATCAATGAAATGGCAGTCTACCTGCAGGGAAATATCCAGGCCCAAGAACTTGTCTTGAAATTTGTAATTTCTGCTTGGTTATGACGTCCTGATAATATAATGCTTTGCACGAAGCAGTCTTCTGATATGTTGGATAAATCTGCTGAACTCATGTTTTACCCTAGTCTCCTAGCCAGCATGCTGTGTCCAGGTTTGGGCAGCAAGGTGCACGCTACCCCTGCAGCCTGGCCTTGAACTGTAATTGGTCCCTGAAAGTCTAGAGGGAGGTGAAATACATGAAAGAGCGAGAGATATGAGAGCTCATCACACATCTGGGACTTAGGCATAGCCTGGTTAGACTGTATTCACAGCCTATGTCTTACTTGGATCTGGTATTTAAATGGCCCTTGTGTAATATATTAATTTAGAAATAATTCCTTACATACTAGGGAACAATAGCTTGAATATGGAAGATTTATTCACCCGGATTTTAGGAAACACGTTTTTTCAGCATTTGTCTAACTGAATACTGCTTAACATTTTCTTTCTCAAAACCAGTTTCCTGGATGTCTTCTGTGCCTTTCTGTAGTATCTTCCCCTCTAGCAAGATGGAAGATATCTGACAAAAAGAAATCCCAGAAAAAGAAACCCTGGTCTCCCTGCGAGGAGAAGCTATGAAAATGTTGTGCTATTGGAACATCCTAAAAATCTAGAAAAGTCTCCTGGGATATTGCTTCTTCTGCCTTCTGCTAGCTTTCTGTGGGTAGCTTTTTTTGTTCTCCTTATACAAACATCTAAACTAAATAAGATCAGCCTTTTCATGGGCTGGGCTGCAGCATTTCTCCCCAAAACTGCTACTGTCTCCTTGATTTTAAAATTTTACTTAGATATTTGAAGATTATGCTTTTTTAAATTGTATTATTCGTAACTCTGACTGTTACATTGAAGTATCTTGTTAATCTGCTGTGTGTTTTTGGTTTTTGGTGGTGCTCATCTGTTCCTGTCAGGGAACTTCAGATAACAGAAACCTCAGACAAGGAAAAATTAGACTGCCTATAATTGTATAGTTGACAGCAGTTGGAGTGGTTGTAATCACATACATTAGCTGCTAAAATGCCTATCGGGGGTTTCAATTAGAAGGAGAATTCTGACAATAGTGTTGAGAAGGTGAGATCCCAAGGAGCCCAAAGGATAGAGAAGAAGCTAGTAGTAATTATATTTTGGACCTGGAGAAAGGGAAGGTGTCAGGCAAACAAATACGCTTCACAGAAGCTGTATCTGCTTTCTGTAGGAAGATGGAACAAGTTGAGACCAAGCCCTGTGATAACCATAAACTGCCAGCTGTGGCAAAACCCATATGAATTACAACTTGTTATGGCTCGTTGTATGTTGATGCATGGATAATAATAATGAGAATCGGTCTTCATTTCTTTTCCTTTTGATATATAGCTGCAAGTCTAAGCCAAGCTTGACTGCATAGGACATCCTAATATCCAGCCATGCTCTAGGAATGACTACAGAGCAGTGAATCCAAAGTTGGCCCAGCTTCACAATGAACAGCATGTGTGAGGTGTATCTTTCCTTTTGGTTACATGAAAATGTGACTGGAAATTTCGTTCTCTCTGCATCTGTACTGTCTCCTCTCCCTCACTGATCAGTCACAATGCATATTTATTTGTGTGACAGTGAAGCAATCTGAAAGCAGACAAGTTGGAAACATGCTTAATATATCAAACCTCCTGAAAGTCTTTCAGAGTTGCCTCGCCCATCTGTGTTGACTCTTGTGTAATACTTGGAGTCTCTGTGTGAAGGACGTGTTGTAAAATGCCACAGAAAGGAGCCTTCAGAGAGCTGTTAAGATTTTACATGTGTTGGTTACCTTGGGTGCGCTCAAGTCAGATGTTGAGTGAGTTGTCAGTGGCAGCAAGTCCTTAGCATGGCTCTGCCATTGTTTTCCCAGAACCTAAGGTGTGACGTTGCTGAGTTTACATGCCATCCCTTCCAAAATGTGTGTCTGTCTGCCCTGCAGTACTATGGCTGCAGTCCCATTAGGCAAGGTCCTTGAGGAAGATCAGCAGCACCTAGAGTTACTGTGCTGGGGAGGTTTGAAGGCTGGCACTCTGTGGGAATAGGACAGGGAGGAAGAGTCCTGACAGACAGTGAAACACAGCTTATCAGAGTCTTCAAGACAGTCTCCTTTCTGGGCAAGGGATGCCGGTGTCAGGCCAACCCAGTGCGTGCTGCCTGCTTGGCTTTTATCTTAAAGAGAAAGAAACACCACAATGGGAAATTATACGTCCTCACACAAGCATGCAAGGGAGGCCTATAAACCTGATATTAGCACCTTTTGTCCCCCCAGTCCACAATAGGCCTGGTGGTTAGATCTTTAAGTGAACCTCTACCACCTGGCCTGCTTAACCTTCCAGAACTTATGTGCATTTTGTGTAATATGTGGCCTCTTCAGCCTTCTTCTGAGTTGTTTTCTCTACCCCAATACTTCTTTCATGTCATTTTCCTGCTGCTGCTTGAGGTTTTCCTTTGAAAATGAGTTGGTGTGTTATGGAAGGCAGGGTGAGAGTGGGATGAAAACTTAGTGTCTTGGCTTTTTATTTTTAAGACAAGTAACAATTTTGTTCCATGAATAAGCTCTACTGGGCAGTGAATTCTCAAACCAATGACCTAATGTTGATAGCCCCATACTCATTTGTGGCCAACAGTTATTTGTTGTGTACACATTGTGAAAATATCTTAAATGCTGTTTCACTGAAATACTTCCATCCCCTCAGGTCAGACGTCTGTGACACCCTGATCCGGTGAGCAATGACAAAAATCAGGTATGAGTTACTATCATTGTGTGATTAAAAGATGGTTTAACTAGAGAATTAATTTGAAAATCAAGTGAATTTGGATTTTACAGGTCAAAAGGATTTTGAATGTTTTTCTTATTCTGTGTGAGGTATTGCAACCAATGTTCTTGGCTGAAGATGCAAATAATATGTCAAGTTAGGGTTGTGCTTCCTGGTTTTCCAACAATAGCAATGGGTACACTTAGAAATTCTGTAATTTAACCTCTGGATTACTTCATCTGTGTTTGCTCATTGCTCTGTAAATGCAGATTTGTTAAAGATACGGTGCTAAGAAAAGAATCCTGTGTCACTACCTGCTGTACACAGTACAATTTAAATGGCACAGCAGAAAAAGCATATCAGGTTTCACTACAGAAATGTTGGGATAGTGCCACTCCTTTTCAGGTGGGAGAATCAGATCGTGGTCATCTTAAATTCAGTAGCAGTTTTACTGAGTAAAGTCATTCCAGGATTGGGCTTGAAGTGACCTGTTCCTCTAGTTCCTTTGAATTTTGTAGCTATGAACAGTATGCCCAACATTGTGCTCTTTATGGGAGCTTATTCCAAAAATTAAAGCTTAATTAAATGCACCCTCTTATCTTCCACCTGCACCTCAGGTAAAATTAATTTGGATTTTAAGCCAAAGTAAACAGATATGTTTCATGATGTCCTAAGAATCATTATGCATTAACATCTTTTTTTACTGCTCTTACATTTTATCTTACAAGTAAATTATTCCCTCCTTTACTTTCATTTGCGTGTGTTCAGGCTCCCAGCATTTGGGGCAATTTATGTCTTCTGTATAAATAAAAGGCATAACATGGTCTGCAGGCACACAGTACATCCAATATTTATAAATGACTGCTGAGGTGATGTCTCTGGTTGGAATTAGAGTTCATTTCCATTAAACTAAAAATAGCCAGCCTCTGCCCTATGGAGCTGCTGGTAAAGGATTTTTATGAAGCCAGGAGGGAAGGAAAAGGAGAAGATCCAGAGAACAGCAGAGCAATAGCACTGTGTCACCACGTGCCAGGAAGGGAAGCAGTCACTCTAGTCCAGCCAAGCGGATGCATGGGAGTGAACGGCCATGTGTGCCCACACCTTGTATTTCAGCCCTCAGGGTAGACAGCAGGAGTATTCTGGTCAGTCTTAACTGCCTAGTCACAGTCCATCAAGTTAGTTGTAAAAACTTCTGTTTCAATTAAATATAAGCTCATTGTATTTTCACACAACAGTTAATAAAATAAGACTCATTAGGAATATAGCATTTAGACTAGAGCAAGTGATCTTTTTTTTAAATGTCACACTGAAAACCACATTTCCTTTAATCAGCATCTGCTCTGTGTTAGACTGCCTATAAAATCCGGTGCGCTGTTGACAATAGGGGAAAATGAAAACAAACAAACAGGAAAACTACAAAAGACATGGTATTAACATCAAAGAGCAATAATCCTGCTCTCTTCCCTTGGCATTTGAAAAATGTCTTTATTTTGACCCTAAACAATTTAACTTTCTTTCCACCAATTTTGCAATTGGACAACAAAGAGGGGCGTGATGGAAAGAAAGTAGGGCATTGCATGTGAATTTGAAACATGAGATTAAGAGACAAAAAAAAGGAGAGGATAATAAACCAGTTTGAATAAATTAAAGATTGTTCTGAAAGTAAATCAGCTCCATCTTTTTGGAATACTGTTCGTACAGAAAGGCTTGAAGGGATGGAAGTAGTGACATCTCTATGTAGTTTGCACTTGCACAAATGACATCAGTGTTTCTATAGGAACTTAAAGTTGAGTATTTAATATGAAGAAATGTATGAGAAAATTGTGAGAGTACACTGTGAAGAAAGGAAAGAATAGGCTCTGTGTGATTATTTTTCTTATCTAAATATATAACTATAGTTTATTATTCAGTAAATATTAAATGTTGGGATAAAAGTTGTGTAGGTGACTGAGTGTTACAATGGGCTAAATGCAAATGATCATGAGTCTATTGTATTTAGGCAGTAAACTGCTAAATACTTGGGGTGAAAAAGGGAGGGCACTTCCTTAATCATGAAACTAGTCCTTGTATATGGAGGATAATCACATCATCTCTAATCCTATTCATAAACACATCATGCTCCAGAGTTATAATCATTGTGGTTTTGTCCCCTCCTATTCCTATTAAGAAATATTTCACTGCTCTGATAGTTAGAAACTCTCCTGTAATTTCCAGTGTAATTGTGGCTGGTTTATACCTATTTGTTTTGTGTCAGCACTGTCCTTCAATGTGAATAGCTTTTTTCCTCCCTGCTGCTTTCCCACTGGTACATTTCTAGGCAGCGATCATGGCACCTCTTAGCCTTTGTTCTGCTCTGTTAAATATTCAGTGCTTTGTTGCTGTCCTCTAATAAAGTAGGTGCTCCTTTTCTTCAATTGTTTCTGGTCAGTACCTACTCTTCAAACCAGTTGTTCTTCCACACGTTTGACCAAAATGGGGCTTCACGCTCCATGTGAGTCGCTCTGCACAAATGCGTAAGCAAAGGCTGTTGGGTTTTTTTCTACTTCTGGAAATACTGAACCTGATACTCCCTAGGATAATACTTACTGCTTTCAAGGACTGATTGGGGACTAGTAGTCATCTTGAAATTGGCTACTGATACTGCTTCTTTCTCCTTCTTCACCTCCTTCATCTGATGATCCCATAGTTTATGGGAATAATCCTCATCAGTATTTCCTAAAGGAAAGCAAACACTTCTCTTCTGATGTTAAATTCAGCATCTCAGCAGCAGGTCACACCTGGTGTCCAGCTGCCTAGTCCTCTGGAGATGCCCACTGCATTGCTTCCCCTGTTGGCTGAGGTACTAAACTTTAAGATGTCCATCAATAAGGTGGTATGAGTGCTGTGAAGGTGCACACTGCTGCCATCTGAGCTAGTGTCACATTTATGCTGGTCAACAGTATCAAAGAGTCTTCTGCAACAGCCAGTGCCTCCTGACTGTGTCATCTGCAGATTCATTAACGTTTTCCTAATTACTGTCACTAGAGTTATTTCAGCTGCTGAAATAAGATGTACAGTTTCAACCCTGAGCTAAAGCCTGTGGACTTGAGAAAAAGCTCCTAGTGGCAATAGATGCCAGCCTTGGTTTTCCAGGCAGCACTGTGAAATAGTAGACTTAACTCAAAGAGGCTTTCTACTGTTAGTTTTTCATTGTGGCGATATGCCTGGCCATGTTTTAACAAGTAATTCCCACAAAAAACCTCATACGTACCACAGGTGAAAAGATTTTTGAGAGCAGGAATTAAGGACCAGTGTAGCTATCCGTTTGTTTTCTATTTTAAAAATAAATGGCTATATCAGACTTTTAAGATTATGCCTATGGAAACAGCAGAAGCCACATGACTTGGCAAACAAATTTTTATATATCTATATTTATATATATATATGTAATATTTGTTGGAAATGTTTATGCCAGTTTTTGTGTCTGTATTAATACCTTGCTAACTCCCACCGGAACTACTGTCCAGATGAGAATACTTTTATTGCATATTTTATTTTATTTTATTTTATTTTATTTTATTTTATTTTATTTTATTTTATTTTATTATTTTAATGTACTATGAGGTCAACAGAAAAGTGCTTGAGAGCTCCTAAGTCCCTTAAGTCTTGCAGGCCTACACATACCACTCATCTTAGTACTCCTGGTGGCATGCTCAAATGGACATAGGAATACCAGAGCCTTTCTTGCATGTTTGCTGTACAAACAGCAAATCTGACCTGAAAAAAGGTGTTACTTTGAGTGGTTTTTGGGCTAGATGCCCTCCAGAAGTCCCTTCCAACCTGAATTACAATTCTGTACATCTGCTTACTGCTGGATTTCTTTTACCTTCTTCTGAAACACCTTATGCTGTTTACTAAGGCAGAATATTGGACTAAATAGGTTTGAAATATCATCCATTCTGGCAAGTCTTGTATTTCCATGTGCAAACAGGATTTATTAGAAATTCAATACATATTGAATGTAGGTCTTTAGGGATCTCTTATTTACTTTGGGCAGGTAAATATTGAATTGTCATGAAAGGTATTTGACTCCATTTTGGAACACAAAAGAAAGAAGGTTAACAGAACAAAGAGAAGAAATCAACGCCAATGGTAAATGGCAACACACGTTACTGTATATCCCCTTCTGGCTTTGCAAGTGGTGCATGTTTTGCATAGTTATACAAAGCAAACTTCATAGTATCACAAGCCTCAAAGAGGTGAACAGGAGTTGGGAGGGTGCTTTTGTAATCTTGTCAAGCTTGTTTGTGAGGTCTTTTCCCTGCCAGTTATTTCATTTATTTTTTTTTCTTTTTGGAAAAATGCTGCAAGTTTGGACTCCTTTTCTCAGTTACTCTCCAAATGAAATCCTGACTGTTGCCACTTTCATTGCCAAAGTAAAATATCATTGCGAGGCTGGTGCATTCTGCAGGGCTTCCCACAAGCTACTCCAATGTAAGCAAGAGGAGGAACAGGATTTTAAGGGGTGCCATAGAGAAGAGCTGCCCAACATCATGGCTGGGGCCAGTGAACCAAGGTTTCATCCTGGTGCTTCAGTGAGTCATCTTTTTCACCTGCTAGGGAAACAATGACGTGCTCATGGGAATACAATGATTGTTTATCTGAATGATTGGCTGAAGCAGCATCTGTAAGATAGCTGTTTTCAAAATAGGATATTTTCTTGGTAATTTTCTTAAAACCTTATCCATCAAATTGGGGGCTTTTTTGAGGGGAAAAAAAAAGAAAAAAAAAAAAAGACATTTCACTCCCTCTCACACAAGTTTTAATAAGTATCACAGCATCCTATGTCATATAAATATCTTCTTGAGAATACCTAGCCTTGATGGTGATATTAGTAGAGGACTAGAATAGCCTCTCACTAACTTTTTTTCAATGAATACTTCAATTTGGTTTCAAGAAAATGCCTGCTGCAATTGCTGAGGATTTTAAATTTTTATTGCATCCAAAGTACATAAAGAGAATATGGAAATTTTTTAATAGGGTGAGAAATTTTCTTTCCACAAGTCTTTAAGTCATCAGAAATTGGTGTAGGAAGAATTCCATCTTATACTTTTCTTTCAGACTTTAAGATTTGCAAGCAAGTTTGTAAAATTATCATCATCCCATGCAATATGTAAGATTACTTTTTAAAGGTAAAAACTAATGATACTATTGCTGACAAGATATATAACACTTCATATGAAACTGTACTTGTCAATTGACCTCGGGTCTTTGTTTTTTTACCTAAACCTTTAAAAAAAAAATAATAACACTGCTCATTTAAAAATGTACACAGGAAGAAAATACTTGTTTTTAATGATTAAAGTACGTAGACTGCCTTTTTAGCCTCTCTGACAGGGCCATTCTTTGCTCTCTCATCACTGCACAAAGAAATACTGTTATTTACCCTGGGAAACAGGTGACTGAAGTTATAAAAATCACTACAGGACAAGATGTATTGAGGCCTGGCACAGAATGACAAATTCTGGCGGGGTTTGCCAAGAAGAGACATATTGATTTTTAAATGATTAATAAGGAGAATATAATTGTATTTCATTAAGATGGATGGGATTTCATTTAGTCTGTCTTCTCCTTTTCCACTTCAGATGCGAAAGGAAATCAAGTCATCATCAATGGCACCTTGTGTTAGCCTGCCATGGAAACGAGGTCATTGATTGAGTAAAAGAAGTTTCTGAGAGGCTAGTCTAGTCTCTAATGGGGTTGCTAGCATAGATAACCTTGCAAAGATAGCAGCACTAAGTTTCTTTCACTATTATGAGAGCAACCAGCACTAGGAAGACATTGATAACATATTTGTTCTGGACTTAGATGCTTTTCAAGTTGCATATAATCCCAAATAAAGTGAGTTGTGCATACAAATACATGGGATTTCTTATTTGTTTTTATGAATTCATTTGAAGCTGTTCCACTGTCTAAGCCTGTGGGGCTGATAGGCTGAAAAAAGGAGTTCAAAATCCTATAATCCAGATGTTCTTGGAATCCTTATAAAGAAAATCACTGTATTCTCAATCATAACTATGTAATTAACTTCTCTGTGAAGTTCTATGGATTTTAGGATGGTGGTTAAATTAAAGCTGTGCCTCCACTGCCACCTGAAATGGAGGGCTTTGTGAAGGAAGATATCGTATTTCAGATTATCTTTCCAAGTTATAGCTTAACAAATAGAAGATAAGGGACTTGCCTTGTTTTTAAGCATGTGTGCCAAGGATGCTACCTCACATGACTTCTGGCTGGCTGCTGCTTTTGCTTTTCCAGTATACATCCCGCTTCTTCCAGAAGTTTGTACTCTAATTGTAGGGATTATTCAAGTGCTTACCTGGCAGTGCCTGAACTGCCTAAGTATGGCATGTTAAGTATACTGATTTTCATTATATTGCCAGTTTCTATTTCCCAGCATTTTGGTAGCTCTTTTGCCATCAATTCCATTGTTTCTGCAGTTGGGGTGTTTTCAGTCAGAGCCTCCAGACAAGATATTACAAAGATTTTAGCGATGGGTGAACCTAAATGAGACAAGGTAAAATAATATATTCGTTAAGGAATTAATAGGGAAGAGAAAGAAGATAAAATGAATTATTAAGAACAATTAAAGATGATAAAATAAATACAAGGAATGCATATTCCTGCAAAGTTAGCAAATATAGTACAGTGAAACACTGATTTTTTATATTATTTTGGATTCAGTTAAAGACATGAAAGACGTCACTCTACTTCTGTAGACAGAGCATGTTACATTTTTCAGCTCAACCAACATGATGATTGACAGAGATTGAGGGGTACAGCCATGGATGATTAGTTAAAAACTGATAAAACAAAAAATTAGTTTTGGATTGAACAGATGGAGAATAGATTTTCAGGTATCGTAGGTGAGTTAATTATATTATCTCAGAGCCACTACTCATGCATTCAGGCACTGTAAACTGCAGCTTAAAACTACAATTGAGAACATGCAGTATGTTATCAAGCCCATTTTTCAGAGAAGAAAACTTGAGATAATGAGGTGGAGTGAATTATGTTCTGAGGCAGGTCAGAAAGGATCCATGAGTTTGTTCCTTGAGCTAGACATTAATTTACTGTAAGACTTTGAACAAATCACTTAGGAGTCATGCTAGAATGGAGATGTTGGTATTTATTTACATGCTTCCTGTGAGAATTAAATAAGTTAGTTTGGCCAGTTTCCTGTAAGAGTCAGAGTTACTCTACTCTCCCTGTAATGTAGAGACACAAAAGTATGCATATATGCATAGCTGATAAGGGATAACGAGAGGAAATTCTGTTTTACTTACACCGGGTTTCTTGCTTCCGTGGAGGCTGCGGAGAGTAACATATTCTCAGGATATGCAAATAAGGGTGAATGGGAGAAATCTAGGGTGTAAAATGCAGATCACAAGCTTTTTCTGTATCTTTAGAAATACAGGTTTTGAAAGAAAGTGAGAAAACTGTATTAATGAAGCTCTCAGCCTCTACTGAGGGAGATTGCATAGTGGTCTCATCCTCCCAGTTGAAATATTTATTGTCCCTGAAGCCACAATTTCAAAGGTAGGCAAAGTTACTTTATCCATCCCAGATTGTGATGGTGAAGCTCAGCTTCCTCCAGATTGCTTGGTGAAGCTGCCAGCCCAGGCCTGTACAACAGAAATTATCTTCAATATGTACAGCTGTAAAATTACTCCTGTTGCATTTGGTAACACAAACAGTTTCAGTCTCACACCCCTGTGCTGCTATGTCCATCTGCTTGTGTTAAGTACCCAGCAAATGGCTTTCTATAGAATGTGGCATGATTCTCTGATGGAGGCATTTGCTAACTGATGGTCTGCTGGCTAAGAGGTGATACATGAATTGAAAATGTTATTACAGAATATCCTAATTCACTAAGACATGACTTAACCTGGCAGGTTTGTAATGAAACATCAGGAAAGGAACTAATCATAGCAACTAGAGAAAGGAATGGTAGTGTATTTCTCATCCTGGAGTTGAACTTTGGTGACCACAGCAGTTAAGAAACTTTCTAGCAAAAATGTTTTTCCAAAAAAAAAAAAAAAAAGTGGATTAACAAAACCCCTAAATAATAGATAATAAATTAACTGTTTATATTAAAGTAATCTAATTTAAAACAGAAATTCTATTAACGAAGAGACACATTCATTCTAAGACAATGCATAAACTGTGTACTAAATGCATTCTAGGATGTGAAGAGGTTTGTGTCTGTTTACTGAATCAAGCAGAAATGCCCTGGACTCTGGGTCTCCTGTCTTCCAAGTTAGCAGCTATTCTGGGGCAGTGAAGGTGCTTTCTCACTTGTCTTGCATGAATTTTTGTTAGACTTGAAAAACTTGAAAAGTTGTGTTCCAAAAAAGCATGGAATAATTTTTAAGGCTCAGAAGACTTCTGTGGGATAGGAAAAACATATAAGACCTCACTTTGATATAATATCTAGTTTTGCATCATGTTCTGTGTGGTGGTCAGCAAGTCAGCAAGTCATCTCACACTGTATTCTCTTTCTAAGGAAGATCTAGTACTGTTCTCCTACCTCATCTTATCTGTAAGGACACTAATCTTATTAAAAATGCTGAGCATATGTGGAATACAGACCAGTGTTAAAAGTAGTAATCTCCGATTTTTTGTTTGTTCGTTTAGTTAAATCCTTTGTTCTTGCTTTTCCCACTTTTCCTTTCTTTCCATGTGAAGTCTATGTATTCTGGTCTTCTCTATTTTGTTTAGAGATGCCTTGGCAACGTCTAAGATGATTTCTCATGGGCTCTAACATCAAAACTGAAGGGATGAAGAAATTAGATATTTAACAAATGCTTCATTTGTTCAATAAAGTTAATTAGTCACTCTTGACCGTCAGATTAGATTAAAATTAAATATGGGTCAATTAACACTTGTTACTTCTGTTAGCTTCATTTCTGGCCAGTCACGCTGAAATTATCACAGAAGTCACAAGTTTATTTAAGCAGAAATTGAGATGCAGAATTAGCTTCATCATTTTTACTAAAATCTAAACATTTTTTTCAGATCTTTAATCTGTTAATCCTTTTTTACTTTGGTACGGTAACATGTCTAAATAGGAGGCAGAAATGTTGTATCACAGAAGATTCACGCCTTATTTTCTCTTCTAGTACGTATTAATACATCTTTTTCCCAATAATTTCTTAACCATAATGTTTCATGCACTACTCTGACCAAACTTTATTGCCTGCACAAATCACATACATTAGCATTTTGTATTGTATTACTACAAGTATCAAATTCTGGAACTAAATCTTGCACTTGATTATTAACCCTGAGCCATGTGTTGTATCTTCACCAAAAAATATCATATCCTTGTTTTTTGCTTGTAACCAACAGGTTATATCCTTACCTTCTTTCTGGGTGGCTGCATGCCTTCTGTTTATCAGCCTGCTCATAGTACAGTGCCTTTACACCAAGCAAACTTTTAAGGTCTAAGGTTTTCCTTCCTCGTATTTCTGTAGAGCTAAGAGTCAGGATAAGGTCTCATTTCACTTTATGACAAAAACTCAGTGCAACATCTAACATTTGCCAACTTGATTATCACGTTCTCTGTTTTCACATTCAGAGCTTATGGGATGTTACCATTATTGCATTGGTTATCATGGAGCCTGCTAATTAAGGCACGCTTTCAACTTGTAGTGTAAAAACAGACAGAAGACAAACAAACCCACTTTTTCAGGTCAGAAAACTATTTTCAGTCTCTATATTACATTTTTTCTTTGAATGCTGCTCTGGTTTCCCCACCATTTTTTCCATCCTCCTTTTCAGTCCATAATTTATTTTTATTGGTTACAGTAAGACTGGAGGCTTTTCTACAGCTGAGCACAGCTGCTAATGTTTTGCTATTGATTCCACATGTTAGCTCAAAAGTGTATAATAATCTGTTTTAATCGTTGCCTTTGGCTTTTCCTCTTCCCACTCTGAGAAGTGCCCTCTGCCTCTGGCCTGGCATGGCCATAACCAGAAACTGATCCTAATTACATCAAACCACTCTCTGCCAAAATGCCCAAATATCCGTAACGTGTTTGAATAACAACTGTTGGGAGACATAACGCCATCCAGCTCCCTGGAAAATGCTTCAAATTATCAGCTGTAGATGTGCTGACAGGAAGAAAATCTTGTGGGCATGGTAGGAGGCTAAGCTACCTCTGGCCCGAAAGGGAATACCTCAGCAGTACAAATGTAATGCTATTTAAGTCCCCCCCTTCAAATCCCTGCAGCTCTGAGGAAGCTCCAAATTATAACAGGACTCCTAAGGGAATGACACATAATCAGCCTTGCTGAAAACAGGTTGAATAGCGCAAAATAAATCCCAGGTCTAATTATGTTACTGAGACTGCATGGGGACTGTACATCTGGAAGTCCCCCACAAAAGTCCTCTGGTAGTTGCAGTGAAGCACAGTCAGCTACTCTGGTGTCCGTGGTAGCTCAGCAGCCATCTCCAGGAAGGAGCTGTGAGAGTCCCCTCACAGTGCAGGAGTAGCCTGCATTAAATCACTGCTTATTTAATCTGTCAAACTCCTCTCCTTTGGTCTAGGAGGCATCTGCCCTGGCAGGTGTGAGAACCAGAGCTGTGGCATCAGCTGGGCACAGGTCACCCCACTGCTGCTGGGGTGTAGGGCTGGGGCGCTGCTGCTCAGCCTCCACCAGCGCCCCAAAACAAGGCCAAGCCTTTCCCATGCCCTCAGTGTACAGAAATGACAGAAGCAGCTTGGGGTTTTGTCTGCAAATATGGAGGGTGGTGTTTTGTTGAAGAAAATGAAAGCTTTGCCACTGGCTTCTCTGGGGCTGTCTTTTGGCCACAGCGTCTCATGACACCAGCAAGCAGTGGGAGAAATTGCACAAAATGCTCAGCACCCTGCACAATCTTTTCTACAGAAAATTACTCTTTTTACCTCAGGAGGTGTAGTTCCTTATCCAAACATGAGTGGCACCTTTCTGAGAAGGCTGTGCTGCTATGGTCGTGATTTTTAAGTGTGAACATTTACCATGTGGAACAGACCTTGTTATTGGGAGCTGACTCAGACTATATGGCAGGTCTGAAAATAAAGCCTCTTGTTTAGGCTCCTGAATTCTCTTACACTTATGTGGTTTTCGTTGGTGATCCTAAAGATAAATACCAGCAGATGTGTATCACCAACAGCCAGAAAAAGCTATTTAAAACTATTTGCATTCCTCTTTATTTTTTATATCTTCTGCTTCTGTTGTTCTATTAGTTGGCTGTCAAGAAAGAAGATGACATACTAATTACTTTTGTAATTGTTATACCAGTATAGTTCTGAGAGTCAAAATTAATGGGGGTCTGCAGTCAGATTTCTGTATTGTTACATATTACTATGCATCAGTGATTCTTGATGATATATGAAGCAAATATTACTGTTTTTTTTCTAACTTCCCAAGGAGGCCTGGAAGCACCCTGAGAATGTGAGTGCTAATTATGCACACCATGGAGACAAATTCTTTCCTCTTTGTGGAAATGTATCTCCTAGAAAACCAGAAAAAATTTAATGTTGACAGTAGCTCTGTTAGTGTTTAGAAGAACTTGTGGAGAGTATTATGTACTGCTAAAACTTATGGGAGAAAAGGCATTTAAATTTCTCTGTTCTGTGGGATACATATAGTTATTTTTGATAAAATGCTCCTTTAATGTAGTGCATAAGAAATCAGGTCTTTCCTTTGAAGTCAGAAGGAAGGAGTAAGGAATTTAATTTTCTATTCTCTGATTCCCCCAAAATTTAGATAATTTATCTTTCAACTTTATTAAAAAGAGGATTTTAGTTTCTCAGGTTTTCTCTTTCCATGCATATGTTTCTAGTGGCTCATTGTACCTAAATATATTCCTGTTCCCTTTCTCTATTCTGTAATTCTACTGCCAGTATTAAGACTGATTTAACTCTTGTTTCAAAAGATCAGACCATAGCAAGACTATATAGATAAATTTATATGAAAAAATGACCAAGATGTCTCCCTACATCTCCTTTCACCACTTTAAGTGATGTTATACTAGTATGCATTTGATAACAGAGATAGAAATTCTGTCACGCTGTGCTCAGAAAGCACCCTAATACGACAAATGCCATTCTTCATTAATTCTCTCTAATTGCATGTTCCAAAGCCTTAGTACAAACCACAGGCCCCACAGACAACTAAAAGCTGCTTGATTTATATTCTATATCCTCCATAAAATTGCCCTGCACATAATGCATCTTCTCTTTCACCTGTGGAGTGCTGATACCATGTCACGATCTTCTCCTCCTTGCAGCAGTTCCTGGGTAACAAGTGGAAAAAGCAAGCTGAACCATTTGATTCTCACTTCTCCCAGCCCTCACTCCAGTTCATTGACACCTGCAACACCTTTGCCACTGATATTTTCTACAGTTCTGTTTAAATTATGTGCCTGACAGAGCAACAAAACTGTTGAGTCCTCCTCAGAAATGAAGTTTCCAAGTGGAAACCTCTGAGGCCTTCACAGTTGCTGTCCTGGCTGGTCTAACTGATGAAAGCCATGGTGTTATCACTGTGGTACAGTAGCACACTAAGGCCCTCGCCAGGTTCAGAGCTGCTCTGTGGTAGTCACTGCTCACATAACCACTGAGAAGGAGGGCAGCTTGGGTGAAGCTAGATGTGCACAGTAATGTTAATTTCTTTCACAGCACTGCTGACCAGCAAGAACTGCAATACAATCAGGTATTGCTTAAACCTTTCCAACAATGGGTGGGTAGCATTTGGGGGCTGTAACTGGGAGTCTGTCTTTCCGTCCCCTCACTGGTGCTCTGTATCACAGCTAAACTGAACCAAGAGAAAACCATGGGACTACCCTTGCAGGTCATCACTTCAGAGACCCTTATGGAGACACCAAGACTCTTCTCCTCCTTCAGCTCCTTCAGCTCACCAGGGCATAGGTTGATTACTCACTTGGGCAGAACCAGTGTGCTGGGCATAATGTGCTGTTCCTGTCCTGACTTTTCAAATTAGGGGAAGGTGGCAAGGGTATCAGAGGTATGGAGCGGCTTCTGCCCAAGGAACTCTAAGGTAAGCCAGGGCACTTCAGCCTGGGACAGAGAGGGGAGCAGGGTGAGACATAGGTGAATGTGAATCTGCTGCTCACTGCAGAAAATTTAGGGGGTATCAGATTAAGGCAGAGTGGCCAGCTTAGAAAACCCAAAAATCAGTGCTTCTTCACAAAAGTGGCAGCAGAGAAAAGCAACAAAGCTGGTGAGAGATTTGGAGGGCATGTCGTACGAGGAGTGGCTGAGGGGACTGGGGTTGTTTCGTTTGAAGAAGAGAAAGCTCAGGGGAAATGTTACTGCTCTCTATAACTACCTGAAGGGAGGTTGTAGAGGGGTTGGTGTTGGTCTCCTCTCCCAAATAACTAATGATAGGACGAGAGGAAATGGGTTTAAGTTCTGTCATGGGAGGTTTAGGTTGGATATTAAGAAAAATTTCTTTACTGAAAGTGAGGCATTGGAGCGGGCTGCCCAGGGAGGTGGTGGAGTCACCATCTCTGGAGGTGTTCAAGAAGTGTTTAGATGTGGAGCTTGCACTTCAGGACATAGTTTAGGTTGTGGTAGTTGGATTACAGTTGGACTCGATGATCTTGAAAGTCATTTCCAACCTTGATGATTCTGATTCTATGATACTATGAAAATGCCTGTCATGGGGTGCTGTGAACACTGAATCTGAAAGTCACAGATCTGCCTGTCCAGGTTGCTGCAAATACTAATGTTAGCATGGGTTCAAGAACTGGGCAAATTTATAGATGAAAACCATGATGATGATGATGACAGACACAGAAACCTGTTGAACTGCAGATTGATAAAAGCTGGGAAAGGGCTCTTTATATACAGCTTTTCCCATTACATGCTCCTCTCAGCATCACTTTTGGCCATTGTCAGGTACAGGGAGCTGGGCTAAATAGACCTGTAGTCTGGCCCAGTCCAAGGGCTGCTTCTTAGACCCTTGTGTTACCATATGAATATCCTATGATATGAATATCCTAAATCATAGAAGGTCCACAGGATATCTGTGGAGTTGCTCAGAGAAGAAACCAACAGCCTTTCTTTTTAAAACTGATGTGCTCACCAGTGTGTCTTGTGCTGTAAACCAGATGCTTTTCCAGGCTGAAAGCTTCTCACCATTTACAATGTTCTTACTGGTCTACCAGAAAAGGTCTCCTGCTGCTATCCACTTTGTTAAACAGAAGTTGGTTTTATATTTAGTGGTGCATGGAGTGTACAGATTAAACAAATCATTCGTATGAACTCAGCAAGATTAATAGGTCCTGTTGAAAACTAGCAAGGAAGGCCAAATGCAAGATTAATATGCAGAAGTTACGCTTCTCACAAATTTTACCGATTATTTGGAAAGTAAAAAACCCACCATGATTCCTTATATAAGTCAGACTGAAATTCTTCTGCAACCATTATTAAAAGAAGAAAATAATTTGCCTGGGAGATGAGCTCTTTGACTGGTTTCTGTTTTAGGGGCAAGAGGTTTAAAAGCTTCCTGTCCTCACTTTAGTGTTGTGTACTGAAGAATTTTCAAAATAAGCACAGAATTCACAAATAGAAGAGTCTTGCTGCTTAGAGTCTTCTCCACACTAGAAAGTCAGACTGGGCAACAGGAAAGGACCTGTGATCTTTTGGTTTCTCTCACTTCTGGCTCTGAGGATGACTTGCAACTTTGAATAGGTGACTCCTGCTGTGCTTATTGTAAAGGTGGGATAGTAAATGTCTCTGTTCTGAGAATGTTATTGAGAATTGATATCATTAAGTGTTTCAGAGTTCAGGGACAGGGTGAGGGATAAAGTGTAAGCATGTGGTGTGTTGTGTGATGTTTTGCTGTTTGAAGATCATCCCTGTGATGGGTTAGACCTTATTGGTCCCCCTGTTTCTCCTCTTTTGTACATAAAAGAAAAGTGACCATCTAATCCTACCTCACTTTCTCAGCTGCTTCTAAATGACCTTGTTGAAGAGATATGCTTTCTGGGTTTGGGGAGGTTCTTATTTGTCAAAAAGCTTACAACAGGATGTAAGAGAACCACAATGTCTTATCTCCTTTCCCAACCAATAAGAAGTGCAGTTACCATTCATTTGCTAGTCTTAATGGTGCTTGTTTTCTTTCTTTTAGTATTATGAATGTTTTTCAAATCATTACTGCATGGCTGCAAAGGGAAAGTTCTGACCAAAATATGAATCTATAGCACGTCATCTAAAGGGTGTGAAAAATTATATCCTATAAGGTCCAGTGCTTTGTATTGATCTTACAGAAGAGACAAATCTCATGGGTCAAAGTTGAAGTGATATGGACAAGCAAAATCAATAATAATTTTAAAAAATAGGCATTTTTTTCCTTTTCTTTTACTAATTCATGAAAATAATACAAGAGCACCATAAGACTTGCACATTATTGACGTTTTACAGGTTGCTACTGTTTTTTTAAATTAATTATGGTATGGAAAATATTTTTTTTCCAACATCCAGTTGGCAAAAGGATATTTTCAAGGCTGAAATCAAGCATTTCTATAAGAATAGATCTGGATTCTTTTGTGGCATGGCTAGTGCAAGGTTTTTTATTGCTGCAGATCTGCCTGTGTTTTCTGGCTGCTTTTGCTTACTCTTACTTACTGAATCTTAGTCTTTTTAGACATGGAAAAGTCTAGACTTTTCTTTGTTTTACACAAACAAAAACAGATCCTCTGAGCAGGAATTTTTTGAAAGCTTTCCATCACTGAATTAACAGTAGCAGCTTTAGAGTAAAGCTGATTGTTTGAGAAATCCTGCAGTTACTGAACTGCTGTATCAGGTGTCTGACCACTGGGCATGCTGTCCTATCTGGCCTTAAACAGAGCCAAAAGCTAGGAGAAATCTCCTCGGTTGAAATTATTCCAGAGTTTCTCTGACTCTTGTAGGCAGCTTTGGATTGATCTAGCATTATGTCAGCTTTCAGCAGGAAAATTTCATGCAGCTTTACTCTGTTAGCCCCTCTTTGCCAGCACACAGAAATTAGTTGGGAGGTCTTTAGATTTTTTTGTTTTTCCTCTTAGGAAAATCAGGCTGTTGGGGATTTCTGCCATGGACAAAACCTCCTCTACAAATTGAAAGGTCCCTCAGTAGTGATTTCCATGACACCCACTCATCAATGTCCACCTTCTTGAATACCCGTGTGCTGGCATGATCACATTAGTGTCTTTGTTGAAATGAAGGATATAATTCTAAAACATATGCCAAAAATAAATTTCTGTTGGCAGGCACCCTGAAGACTGAGATAATTCATTAAAAAAAAATTTATAAACTGGATTAGAATGATTTTGTTAAAGAGCTCAGGAAAATGCTTCTTTTCCATCTTCCATCTTTCAGTAAGTACTCCTAGTATTTTGCTTTTTCCTACATCTTGTGTTGTGGCTTCTTGCTTGCAAAAGAGGAAAAACAGACCTTGACCAAATGGCTTTTTTCTTTGGCAAGAATTTGGCTGGCTGTTAAATATTGTTGTTATTTGAAGTCCCCAAAATGTGCCCTGTGCTCAATAGACCAGTGGGGAAAATGTCACCCCTAAGAGAGTTTTTGGCTCCTACTAAGAACCTGTTGCAAAGAGCATGCCTTGTGCCTTGTATAGGGTAACTTGCTAACTGGAGACCACAATCATGGAGCTGGGGAGAGGGGAGGAGAATCTCACACACCTAATTATAGCCTTTAGTATTACACAGCATTTAGCAACCATTAAACAAACAATTGTTTAATTTCAAAGCTCTTCTAATTAAACATTAGTCACACACTCTCCCTTGCCCTCTATTTGCTGTGTTAAAAATCACAACCCTAAAAGAGCTTACTTGAAAGATTCCATAATGAAGCAGCCACTTAGTCCAGGAGTGCCAAAATCCTTCTTTCCCAGGGACAGCAGACGTGCTCTTGGGTGAAGGGTTACACCAGGGTAGCCAGTGGCAGAATCCAGCCAAAAGTATATATAAATAAAAAGTGCAGTGGGAAGTGGATGGAAGGAGTTTAACAGAGCAGATTGAAGTTGAGAAAGAAAAACAATAGGTACAAATTTCTACCAGTTTCCTCAGGCATCTATAGCAGCTGCTTAATGATACATGTATCATTATATCTTGGAGTAGTTGGAGGGCAGAAGCAGACTTGATTACACTACAGACAATTGTTTCACAATAATTCTGGACCATTTTTCATTAGCTGTCTCCCCTCACAGCAAAACAAGGGATAATTTTTTTTTTTTAAATCTTATACCTCTGGAAGGTTGTCCAACAGTTAAAGATTTTTAATAATTCATCATGCGAAACATCTTGAGTTTAATACTAAATTTTCCAGCAATAACAACAAAAGATGAATGAAAGGAGCTGAGGTTAACTTGCTCTGATAGAAACAAAAGGGTAAATAAAAGGAATGATGCTATCACTTTTCCATGATTTATCAGTACATTTTTATTACACCCTCTGCTTTGACGTGTTTTGTCACTCAGTCTGTTCAACCAAACCAGTTCATTCCAAGCAAACTGATTAAGTAACTGATTAAAACGAAGCAACAGATTTGTCTGCCTATAATCATTTACCATCACAGAAGCAATTGGTGGCAGGGCTTACTGGTGGTGCGTGCAACTGTTGACAGAAAAGAACTTTTGGTTTTGATCACTTGGCCTAGCTCAACAGGTCACAAGGTGATACGACTAGTAATGCGAGCAACGACTTGTATGGCAATTAATAGAATCATAGGGGTTGGAAGGAACCTCTGAAGATCATCGAGTCCAACCCCCCTGCTGCATCAGGAACACCTAGGGCAGATCACACAGGAATGCATCCAGATGGGTCTTGGAAGTTTCCAGAGAAGGAGACTCCACAAACTCTCTGGGCAGCCTGTTCCAGTGCTCCGTCACCCTCACAGTAAAGAAGTTTTTCCTCATGTTGAGGTGGAACTTCCTGTGTCGCAACTTGGTGCCATTTCCCCTCATCCTATCACAGGGCACCACTGAGAAGAGACTGGCCCATTCTTGACACCCACCCTTCAGATATTTCTAGACATTCATAAGGTCCCCTCTTAGTCTTCTTTTCTCAAGACTAAACAGCCCCAGGTCTCTCAGCCTTTCCTCATATGAGAGATATTCCCGTCCCTTAATCATCCTTGTAGCCCTCTGTTGGACTCTTTCCAGCATGTCCCTGTCCCTCTTGAACTGGCGAGCCCATAACTGGACACAATACTCTAGGTGAGATCTCACTAGGGCAGAGTAGAGGGGGAGGAGAACTTGCCTTGACCTGCTGGCCACACTGTTCTTAATGCATCCCAGAATACTATTGGCTCTCTTGGCCACGAGGGCACATTGTTGTCCATGGATAACTTGTTGTCCACCAGGACACAAAGGTCCTTCTCCATGGGGCTGCTTTCTAGCAGGTCAACCCCTAATCTATTTGAACCACCTAGTAACATTTAAATGTGGAGCTCCTGACTTTGTTAGATGGACTTAATGCACCCAGCTATTAGTAGGAAGCTCTTTGTAGGAGGAGAAGCCTTGTTACTTACTTTAGGTCTGCTTCCCAAGATGCACCATGGTTGCCCCTCAGGGCACGTAAAGCTGACTAAAACTTAAGTTCAGGCTCTTAAAGTTCTGAAAACTATATGGCCTAAAACTGAGTGAGTCCTGTTCAATGGCAGCTTGTTCAGAGGATTTCTTCAAGTTAGAAATGAGGAAGTGGCAGGAGCTGAAGTGCAAGAAGCCATTACAACAGTGAAGGCAGCACTTTCCACAGGAGTCAGAACTTGGATACAAAGTTGAAGCGACAGACCTGATGCTCCAGACTTGCTGTTCATGCTGCTGAGAGGAAGGCAAAGCTGTTAGTGACTGCAGGTTCCCCTCAGAAATAGCTTCTGTCTTCTAACCTCTCTCTCAGCTGTGGAAGCCAGCTTGGCTTTCCAGCATGGGCAAAGCAGGTGATGGCAGCGATCAGCATCATTTGGCATTTGTTCCTAAAGCCTATTTTGGGTACTTGAGGATGCAGCTGGATACTTAGGATTTACCAAGTTATATTAGAGAAGTGAAATGAATGGGAGTGAGAGTAGAAGACTTAAACCAACATCTATGTTTTTGAATATGCCATGAGGGTTCTATCTGCCTGCCGTGGTGTGTGCTTAGACATAACAGGCTCTCCCTGCCAAGATGTTTTAAATGCTGCTTTGATGAGTTAATGCACTAGCTGTCTGCCTTTTTTGAAATGCCTAAACTTGGGAAGTCAAAACAAGTGACCACTGCTGTTCAGATTCCCAGTGTGGGACATTCTCATAGGCAATAATGTGTCCCAGGAGCTCTGTTTCCAAGACCTAGTCTTGTGAGCAGAATAAAGTGCAGCAGCTGCTGCAAATGACATAAATGCTAATTTCTGATTCTTCATCTGCAGGTAGAAAATGTGTTTTTTTCTTTCCTAAGAGGACCACAAATTAAAAAAAAAAAATAAATCTTGTAACCTTAGTTGAATCTTCAAAATATTTGAGATGATAAGATGATATACACTAGATGTACCTACATTCCCTACTTCAGCTTGGTTACTGATAAAATAAAAAGCACTTCCAAACATAAGGCCACTGGAAGTTAGAGACACTTCCCAAAACTGCTGGTTTAGCAAGGGATTCTGCAATCAAATGTGCTTTGAAATACTGGATTCTGCCCTGTTCATTGTATTGCAGCCTCGACACTTCTTTAATCTTACTCAATTCATAATTTTCTTGTTTGAAGACTGTAATTTCAGTAGGTTTTCAGAGCGAAAGAAGATAGTGGCTAACCGCAGCCCACAGCAAACTGTAAAACATCTTGCCATGTTCCCTTTTCCATTGCCCTTGCAATTGATGCAGTTGCTTCTCTTGCCCAGTGAATTATAGCTTTAGCAAAGCATTGCCAAATTCAAGTCTGCAGGCCTCTGCTGGAGCTGCAGAATGACAATTCTTGTCTGTTTTCTATGGCCTGACATTTTCAGTAAGGCCTGGAAGGTTTGGTTAATAGGGTTTTTTAAAAGGGAGCTACAATATAAAATGTTGAAATATGGAAAGAGAGCAGAGCAGGGAACCCGTGTCACATTAAATGTTACCAAAGCAATTTCTAGGAGACTAATTATTCACATTAGATAACTAAATTGTAAATCTCTATTACAAGTGGAGCACTGAATGAGAGCTTCCTTGGAAAGCAGTTCTGAAGTCTGCTACTTTAATAGCTAATACATAAGGAAAATGGTGGATTTGCCAGAGGCTTTGAAAGATGAGAGAGGTTAAAGGATGAAGGGACAGTAACTCCTGGATTCATTCAGTCTGCAGGTCCTGAAAAGACAGATTTGCATTATAAAATGCCTGATAAACTTTTTTTTTAATAGTCTGATATTGAAAGCATTTTGATATAATAATTCCTTATGACTGTAGAGAACTAGAGAAAGGATGAAGGGACAGACATCAGAAGAGGGACACCTAGATATGCTTGAGAGTGCTTGGCTGGATTTTCAAAGAACAGTGATAATCACTTACTTTCTAAAATTCCATGGCCTGCCTTTTGGGTGCAAAGTCACTTCTAGGATGATAACTGTGCTTGCTAATGTCCCTGCAAAATCCTGTGTCCTAGTACTTGAAATAGCACATAATGGATAGTCTATGCCCTGAGGAAGTGTTTCTCCCAGTCTTTTCTAATATGAGGCATTGTGTGAGAGAAGAGGAAAGGCAGTAGACAGTGCCTGAGAAGAGACTCTCTGAGATACCCTTTTGGATGTTGTTTATGCAACATGTCTCACTTCTGTTCTCTAGATTGCTGCTCAGTCTTATGGATGCCTTTGGATGTTCTTAAATATTACCAAGCAGTTTTTAATAAGTAGATGATGCACTGTGGCACAAACTGTATGTCTGACCGTAGTTTTTTCTGTTATTACCTCTGTTCTCCTTTGTTACTGCTTCTGTTAGCATTTGCTGTGTAAATAGATGAAGACTTGACAACCCAAGATAACATGCTATGGAATTGGAAGTGTATTTTGAAGAAACAGGGATGTAACTATGCTGCAGGGTGAAACGTTTTTCTGTACTGAAAGGTATCATCCAGCTCAGCAGAAAAACCTTCTTAAGAAGTTCTTGCTTCTTTATGGATGTGGTAAAGGGGGAAACTGTTTAAAGTCCTGATGTCTGTCTGTGCAACTGGGAGAGGAAATAAATGCAGTAAGGTTATCTCTGGTAATCCATATGCTCATAAATGGGGTCCTAACTCTTGGAGTTTTTGGGAATTAATGAAAACTGCTTATGTCTGGAGTAATTGCATTACACATGACATAAATGTAGGTAGGGTGAAGGAGAGATGGTTTTATTTTCGTCTGCTTCTAGAGGAATATGTGAACATTCAAGAGTTTGCAAATTACACTATTATTTGCCATAAACATTAAAATGTTCTTTTTGCTTTATGTATCCATAGCCAACAGTGATCTATATAACTGGCAAAGAGCAAAACCCATACCTTTAGCTAGGTAGTGACCATGAAGACACCCTAATACTTCTGTATCGTGATGGTGTAAGGTCCTGTTACCCATACATGCATTTGTATAGTTGATTAATTTTGTGGACTTTAAGCCACAGATTCCTGTTTCCTAGACCTGGGATTAATCTGAGACTAAGCTGGAGGAGCCGAACTGGTCTGGTTGAAGCTGATGGTCTCAGTAGAATTTCAGAACTTCATAGGTTTGATGGATTTTCAGGTAGTCTGCTCTAACAGGCAAAATGATTATGTCTGTGCTGCTGTTTAGGTGAATGTGCTGGTTTGGTTTGGTGGGATTTTTGGTAGTGGGGAAAGGGCCCCAGGGGTGGCTCCAGTAAGAAACTGAGAAGCTCCCCCTGCTCCAAAACCAGCCAAGGAGCCATCAGAGAGACAATAGATGTGCCTCTGTGATTAACATATGAAAGAACTGATATAAGACCTGAGCAGAGTGAGCACTTAGAAAGAGAAAGAAGAGTTGAGCTGGAGAGGTGAAAGGCAGTGCTGGGGTGAAGATCCCAGTGGTTTATGAGGAAGAAGGGGAAGGAGGTGCCCAAGCAGAAATTCCCCCTGCAACCTATGGTGAGATGGCAGGCTGTTCCCCTGCATTCATGGAGGAAGGTGGTGGAACATTCCCTGAAGGCACCAGGAGGGGTGAACTTGGCCAGTGGACTTGGATTCTGTGGCCAGTGGATTCAGATTTGCGGCCAGTAGACTTGGATTATGCAGGTATGGAAGACCCCAGCGCCAGGGGAGGTGACTGTTCCTGAAGCAGCTTGTGACTCTGTGGGAAGCCCACGCTAGAGCAGCTTGCTCCGGACCTCGTGAGAAGGACTTATGAAGGAGAGGTTTGTGGAGGGCTCTCTCCCATGGGAAGGACACCATGGGGAAGCAGGGGAGGACTGTAAGGCATTCTTCTTCCTGAGGAGGAAGGAGTGGCAGGAACCACCAGCCTGTGAACTGCCTCTAAACCCCATCCCCTGTCCCCCTGTGCCACTGGGGGGAAGGAGGTAGGGAAATCAGGAACAAAGTAATTTGGGCCTGGGAAGAAGGGAAGGGTGGAGTAACGTGTTTAAGCACTGCTCTGTGTGTTGTCTGTGTCCTGTGTGTATTTGATTAGTGTTAAATTAAATTATTATTTTTCCCCAAGTTGATTCTGTTTTGCCCGGGACCTTAATCAGTGAAGAACCCTCCTTGTCCTTTGTTTTGGCCCATGAGCTTCTAGTTGGCCTCTGTCCTCCCCATCCCACAGTGTGTGTGAGGCGGGGGAGTTGAGTGAGTGGCCACGGGGCTGTTTCTTGGTTGTCGTGTTAGGCCCAAACCATGACATTATTGGAGAGCCAGCCAGGAGAGAGACAAGGAACCATGACAGTGGGTATATTGGGTATGTCCCAAGCAGGTTAGTTATAGGTAATGTGCATGAATTCTCTGCACAATGGCCTTGTACAATAAGTCTTAGAAAGCACTGGGCTAATTTCATGCATGACACAGTCACCACACTTGCACAACAGAATTGATGTTTCTGCAGCTGACTTCTTAATTATGCACCTCTTCTTAAGACTGATGAATCCTAACATATCAAATTTATTTTGCTGCACTATGCATCTGAACCAGAACTATTTATGTCCACAAAGTCATGAACAGAAATACAGCTACTCTTGTCCAGCAAAATGTTTTCTTGTCTGTCTTCTATATCTAGAGAAAACCGTTGGCTTGTTACATCAGCAAATGAATTATCAAGAAACTACAGAGAAGGAATACGGACTGTTTTACTGGAGAAGTCAGTCTGTACACAGAAATGTTCCAAATTATTAAGTTGTAGGCACTATCAGACTGTAGATGATTGTTGATGCTATTCTAGGAAATGACTGCTTTGAGGAGTCTTTAGACCAGCAAGGTGAATACAACAATTCTCTCACCTCACTTTTAGTATGCCTTTTGAAAGAGCTTGCTGCTGCAGTTTGATTATCATGTAACTCTTACAAAACTTTCAAGAAACCAGTGCATCTTCTGTTTAATTAAGTGCATTTTTGGAAGATTATGCAAAAGCAAAGGTGCCTGGTGGTACCAGACTGCTTTTTTTTTATTTTTATTTGTGGCAATCTTTCAATTGACTAATGCTTGAATGAAACCCATGTGTGCTATCTTTATTTTTGGTAAGGAGCCTGTAGTCAAACATAAAGTCCCAGCAGTGAGAAGATATTAAATGGACTGCGGATGAGAAAAAACATTTCCAGTGATTTTTCTTCTCTTCCTTCTAGGCACTCATTCAAGAGCTTGTAAGTAATTTGTTAAACAGTCCATACATGTGCTAGGATAGAAAAGTGAAATATTCTCAGGGTCTTTGCATTGATGATTATTTACTTCCCTGTAAAAAGTGTCAAAAAGCAGTGAAATAAACTTTCTGAGAAAGGTGTCCTCTAGTCATACAGTTGTGTTGGAGCCAAGTTACTCCAGAAATGTGATGAAACATGCACCAGGGAGGTGGAGCCACTGGGGTGCTGCTGAGTGACTTCCTTCTGATATTAAATACTGAAATTAATGACATTTTCCTAAATAGGGGCTGCCAGAACAGGTTGTAAGTGATGTTGATGCCTTTTGAGATCAGAATATAACCATATGTTCTGGCCATGTCCTTATATTATATGGAATTGATAAAATCCGGGATTATAAATTGTTCTGCTCGCTGTTATTATCCATACTAAATTGTTTCCTTGATACTTCAGAAAAGAAAACTAATGCACAATTAAGAAAATGCCATTGCTATCTCTTGCACAAATTATTTCTTGTAATATCATCAGCTACAACAAATAAGTCTATTTTACCACAGAATTGCATATTTTAATTGATGGTTAAGGTTAATTCGTTTAACGTATTTATTACAGAAACATACAGGATGATTGAAGTAGAGGGAAGAGCTTTCTGGGCTACATGTTCTTTTTCTTTAGTTTTGTTCATACTCTTTTTTAATATATTTAGTTGCAGAAAGAGTAACATACTTTTAAAATAAAATCTACCTGGCACTTCGAGAAAAGGGAATAAAGTTTTGAAAAGCCATTTACTTCTTTTTTCCCTAGAAATGACTCAGCAATATGCATTTGCAAGGAAGAAATAATCGCTTTTCTAAATAAGCCATTGCATTCAAAGTTGATTCGTTCCAAGGAAAGGAGCTGAAATTAGTTACTGACATGCAATAATTCATTTCTTATTTTACCAACAGTAATTAAATTGCCCAGAACTGTTGTCATTTAACAGCCTATTAATCGACTAATGTGCATTACTTTCATGCAGGCTATAGGTAAAATCCAAGGATTAAGAAAGGAAGAAAGAAGGACATGAAAAATCTCACTGATTTTTATGGCCATCATAGTTGAATGATTAATTTATTTCATAATGGAACCCAGTTTTTGCAAACACTAATAGGTTAGGTTTAAAATATGCAATTTCATCAGCAATAGCCCTAAAGAAGGAATTGGTAGTCAACTGTTAATTCTTTGGAGAGGAGCAAAATAACTAATTGTGCCTTCTTTCAACCATACAGAAGATTGTATAGGCCTTCCTTAAAAATCAATTGTTTCTGCTCGGATCAGTATTTTCATTATAAAATTCTTCTTCTAATCATATAATTGGCCAAACATTCAGATATTTTCCTTCTTTTGTTCCACCAACATCAAAACAAACTTTGTCATGTGCATTGGATTGTCTCAGCAACTACACAGAAAAGTGGATGTAGGCAAGTTCAGCAGCTTTGGTTTTCTCCAGTCAAATAGGATACATTCCAGTGCTGCATTAGTGGCTTATGTGGGGAAAAAAAATCAATGAGGTCAACAGCTAGGTCCTAGCTGAAAATAATCCCCTTTATAAAAATAAACCAAAAAGTTCTCTGTCATCATGGTAAACTCTAGTTTATAGTGTTCCAGGCTCCTAATATAGTCAATGACTATAGTCAATGGAGTCTACTAATAGTCAGGAAAACAAAGGTCTACTTCTTAAAGGGAGAGATGTGATATGGGATTTTATAAATCACTTAGCCATCAAGAGACTAATAACAAGAATGCCTTTCTATGAATCAGGAATAATCAGAAGACATGAAGAGGGACATGAATTGGGTAAATTAGCTGCCTGAATGTGAGAGAAGCATGGAAATTCAGTCCAATGAAGTAGCAGTTAAGACACTGATGAAAACAAAGAAAATATTAGTCATCATATAGGACTTCTAAGAGGATCAAGGAGAATGGAGTAGTTCCAGGACACAAGGAAGAAGAAACCATGCATATTACTCAGTTTATACACCATGGCTGGTAGCTGTTTGGCTAAATTCAAGAGTCAACGGTGCCCATGTCTCCATCTACTTGGCTTTCTTTGCAAATCTGTAATGAAAACCAGGCATTTCTTCACACTGTTTTTCCTCACTTAAGACAGAGCAGATGAATTGTTCTCTGCAAGAAGATGAATCCCATCACTGAAATGGTTGTCTGTCATATCTGGGCACTTGACCAAGTACTTTGTTCTTAAATGTCACTGAATGTGCAGCAGGCCCTAAATATGGCTATGGTTTTTGGGTGGCCATCATTCCTGTTGTTCAAAAACAGACCACAGGTAAAATGGAGCCTTTAGACTCCTGTGGTCATGGTGTCTCCTGAGGGAAGAATGTTGAGTGAGCAGCCAGTCTCCCTAGCGTTCACTAGGCTGTCTTTCAAAGTACTACTTCATGTAAGCCCATAACATTCTTGTTTTGATTTCAATAAAACAGTAATTTAGACAATAACTAAGTATGTCTGGAAGAATATATGGCAAGGCTATGAAACTATTAATAATATTTGGACACCTTCTGCATCATTTTAATGCATCACAAGTTAGCACAATATCGATTCATTATGAAGTCCTGAGAAACAAGCCTCTTACCAATATCTAGGATTCGATGTTGTAATTGAACTAGAAAATGTTAGATACCCAGCATTACTGCTGAGAATTCTTCCCAATAAATGTGTGTTTTCCACCGGGGCTGAAATCACTGCAAGTGCTAGTTTTATTTTTTTTTCCTTTTTATATTTTTCCTATCATACAAGTTCCTTTTCTCCCCTCTGTGTGTAAAATAAACATAATGGGGCCATCTCTTGCCTTTTACTATCTTGACTTGTGGGAGGATCATTTGAGATACTTGGTTTTGATAATTAAATCTTTTGCATAAGAAACTTTGGAGGAAAGAAAATGGGTGGAGTTGGAAAATGTTGTGTAGGAAAAAAGAGCCAGTAGGAATCATGGCATAGGCAAAAGCCTTTGTCAGTATGCGAGGAAAAAGTAGAAAGAACAGAATAGAAAAGGGATCCACGGTTGTGATGCTGAAGCACAAGGAAGAAGAAACAGGTCATGCTTAAAGGAGAAATAAAATAGTGCAAAGGAAGGAATTAGAAGAAGAAGCGATGTGTATTTGGCCTCTTAATTTTGAGCAAGGGCTGGCATACCCAAAACCAGATGGCACAGAAATTTCCATTATATATGCCTCCTCATTTCAGGATATTCCTCGGATTTCCGTATTCCTTTTATCAAATATCTTCCACCTAGAGCTGTTAACATCCAGACTTTGTCAGTAAATTCAGAAGAAATGTGGAATATGCTTTTTTTTTTTTTTTTTCCCCAAAGGTTGTTTTTATTTTCCTTCTCAGTTCTTGGATCACAAAAGCCTAGTTTCTTTCAGAAAAAAAGATCATAAAGGGAAGCCAAAAGTTTTTTTTATTATTATTTTTAGCATCATTGGCTTTGTTAGATGCTAGCAGTTGTTAATTTATGCAGTATACCTGCCTCTTCTCCCAATAATATATTTTTTTCTCATAGCAACAGATCCTGGTAAGTGGTCTTAGGCCCAACATCCTGCAAGGTAAATGCATACTGTCTTTAGACAACAGATGATACAACTATGTAGAAGGGGCAACAGGAACAAACTAGAAAGTTAGGAATGTTGCTGCCATTGTAATAGCACCTTTTGTCAAGTGACGTTAGTAGATTTATGCAAAGATTGTCAAAACTTCATTTTTTTCAGCTGGTTTTGGTCTGTGCAGTTACAGTTGCTCCCATGCTGGATATAGTATGGACACGTCCCCTCACTGGCTTTCCAAAGTGCCTGGATTTTTTTTTACCTGAAGCTATGCTGCTGGTTTTGCAAGAATCCGTTACATGTGAGAAGCTGTGGGGAGTGCAGAAACACTTGTTTCTGGTAGGAAGCCAACAGTTCTTCTTTATCTACAAATGGTTCATCATATATGTAGTTACTGCCAAGTCGCTGAATGGCCACAGCTATAAATATCTTGCTAGTTATGTGTATTTTGCTCTTCAATTGTTCTTTCCCTAGCTAATTATACATGTAACAAATATAACATGTCAAATGTAGATACCTGGAAGTTATTTATCCTTTTTCTTATTCATCCTAGATGGCTTTTAACCAAGACCATACATTCACAAAATATGCCTGCAAACCACAAGTGGCAAAATCTGAACCTGTAAGTACATGTGATCTATTTTAGAATAGACAGCAATTAACAAGGAAGAAATGACACAGACTTTTCATAGCTCTGATGCACACTTATCAAAATGTCAAAATCTGAAGAATTTCTGAGCCTCTCTTAATTTCTGAACAAGTACAGTCCAAAATACATTTTAATCTTTCCTATTGATTTGGCCACAGAAGAAAAAGGAATTCTACTTTTAAGTCCAGTGACATTTTGTCCAAATATAGCAAGAAGATACAGAAAAAATGAATCATCGGGATCAGGAATAGTTTCCAAAACCATCTGACATGTCATCAGGCTCTGTGGTTCTTCATAAAGCTCTTGAGTTAATCTGCTGTCTCATTAGACTAGCTAACTGAGTAACCTCATTGAAAAACACTACAGATCTATATACCTCTTAGATGTGGGAACACAATGGCAAGTACACGCAAATCTTTCGGGAAGAAATTTCACAGAAATTTAAGTTTTAAACTAATTTCTCATATCGATGTATGACCTTTTACACTGTCATACTGCTGGGATTGACTGTCTGTTCATTTCCATTTCAGATTGAAATAGGAGATTTTATATAGTGGAGAAAAATGACCTATTTTTTTTTTTTGTGATGGATCTGAATGCTTTGCTCTTTAAATGTAGGAAAGCTGTTGTAAAATAATTTTGGAATTTTGTTATGTTTGGCCAAAAAGCAGTAATTAATCAACACTCCCAAAGTTTACATCTAATTTCTCCTCTATTTATGAGACATAATGCCAATGCAGTTGTTTTCTGGTGGAAGTACCTCGGTATGGGAATTTATTCTTGTAGCTGTTGTTCCTGTGATGAAATAGTTCCTCAAGCCCATAATATCATCATCCTGGACTATAACAGATGTGAGTTCACGCATCCTTTTGGTGTTTGGACAGGGTTCCTGTCATTGCAGGCAAGGTCTGATGTGTTGCTGGTTCCCTCCAAACTGTGTGGGTGTGTTATTTAGTGCACAAGTTTCCAGTTGCCAGTGTCTGAAACTCACATGGTCATAAACTAACAAAGGGAAAAAAGAGAACACATAACATGGGATTCAGAAATAATTCATGATGATTTAGTTTAATTTGAGTTACTAGAACCCTAAAGCTCCATTAAAACCTAAAATGAATGCTATTTCCTCCTGAGAGCAGAGAACAATCTGCTAACTTTTGCCAAGATGAGAGCTATTATGGTGTGCAACATGAATGCATATAAATTACAAGGTTTATATTTGCTGTTTTCCCTAATGTTAACTTTGACTGGCATGTCAAATTAAAAGCAAGAGGAAGAAAAACCACTAAAATCCAACAAAAAACCTGCATCAGATTAAGAAACATGTAAGGAAGTGTAATTTCGAACTACAAAACACAAGACCTTCACACTTCAAACAATCCAAACATGTTTTCTTTTAATGATTAGGTTTCACTTTTTTCCACTTTATACTAGAGATGCATAGAGAATTACAGTAGTATTTGGAAATAATTCAGTAAGCCGAGTATCTCCTTTTTTCACCACTCTAGTAACACTGGAGATGTTTTAGGTTTCCTACTGTTAGTGCTTGGTGCAGGGAATACAGGAAAATTGAAGTAGGCTGAAAATTTGTGATTGAAACCAATGTAGAAAATAATAGAAGATTTTATATCTCAGGACATGACATAGAAATTGGCCTGAGCACACTTGTAATGGCACTTGCGGCCTTTTGCAGGTAAACAAATAGGAAGTTGCTTTCCCTTAAGGAAGACAGATGCTGCAGAGAGCCTGGGTCTCCCCAGAGCAGCTGCTCTATCTAAGATCCAAATAGGTCATTTAAGCCCTGATCCCACAATGAGAGCTAGTGGGTCAGAATGTGCCTACCCAGGGATTAAGTCATGACCTGATAAAAGTGAAAAACTGGGATTTTTATATATACTTAAAGCATGTTTTCAGAACATGAATATTTCAGAGGGAATTTTTTTCCTGCCTCACTTTTTATATTTGATACAAAGAGCTCCAACTTTTGCTCATTTCAATTCAACCGATTTTCATTTAGCTCTTTTTTCATTCAGATAGTTTAATTTACCTACTCTTTTATACACACAGCTACTGTGTTTATGGATAGTGAAATGTTTTTCTATATGTCAAATGAGCTTTTAAAAAGTATTATACTCTGCAGGCACGCAGGGGATTATGTTTAAACATAGCTTTCTCCTGCCTAGGCTTCCAGTCGATTGAATTTTGAATCTCCTATGAGCTAAAAAAATTGATTATGGAACATTTTGAATAGGGTTTGGAACATAACTGCATAGCTATCTATTGCTGAGCGTTACCAGAAGCATCATAAAGCAATTGGGTTCAGAATGTCCTTTTAAGGAGATTATTGGGCAGGGAATGGCTTAACATTTCTAGCTTCCTGCTGAATACTCTGAACAGGGAAGAATATCACTGTAGAACTCGACAATACTACAATCTTTTCTCATTTACAAAAGTTGAAAAACTCATCAACATGTGGTCAGAAAGGCAACAACTGCCCAGTAACCATGGAGCAGTCAGGGACAGACAGGCAGCAACAAACTCGAGGTTCACCTTCTGCCTTGGCAGTGAGCTGGGGCAGCTGATGCTGGTGGTAAGGAAGGTGGGGGAGCCTGCCCTTCCCACCTCTCTGCTTTGCCTCACCCAACACGTCTTCTCTGTCAGTGGCAGGAGAAGCTGGCTTAGTGTCTCAGTCCTCTTGTACAGTCTGTAGGGTCACTGCTGTGTTTTGTTATCCTATCCCTGGCTGGTCTAGGGAGGAGAGGGGTAGAGCGAGCACTTTCCTTCACTGTAGATTTTGGCAACAATGGCTAATCCACAGTTAATGGCAACTCAGATGGCAACAAGAGCAAAAATATACTTTACCCATACAGTGAGCTTTATAAGATGTCTCAGAGTTCTTCAGTGCTGGGGTTAAGGAAAGGCTGCATCAGAGTTGAAATTTTGCCTGTTTTCCTTCTGCACTTTCACTTAGACTTTAGCCCTTTTCCTACTGAAGAAAATGTTGTTTTATATTACTTGCAGCATTGATCCTTCTTTATTCATACTTGGAAGAGGGTTCTCAATGAATCTAAACCATTTTCCAAGTCTGTTAATTTCGTAACTATATGAACTGCAAAGTCCTCAGTCTCAATTCTATGACTGCTTCTGGCTCACTCTTTTTTTTTCTAGTTCACTTCTTTATTGTTGATAAATCCTAGTATTTTTATTCCTGTTCTAAATCTGGCTGCTTCTAAATCCCTGGGGTTCAAAGTAAATATATTTGGTAATGACTTCATACAAAGGAAAATAAGCCAATTTGTGTTTTCCATTGTTATGATAAATGCGTATCTGAACTTTCAGCTGGTTGTGGCTTCAAAAAATAAAGTAACCATGAACGAATCATGTCATGAGGAGCACTGTGATACCCTGTTTTCTTTGTTTATTTTCTAGAGCTCAAGTGACTTCTCCTCATCTGAAAGCAAAAGTAAGAGATGCTGGCATAAAACTGAAACAGAGGATTGCTTTAAACCTGAAATTAGGGTAAAACCCAGGCATTTGAACAAAGATTAGTCATACAAGAGGTACTGCATAAAATCCCATGAAGGATGGCCATGATCCTAAAAAGAGCACAGAGGCATATATGATTAAAAAGCATTTGAAATTAACTATCAGAAATTTAGGTTTTAACGAAATCAACATTGTCTGTGGAAGACACCAAATCATGTCAGGCTTTTATGTCAAGAGCCAATTTTGTTCATATGCAGTGTGTGGTAAACCCTCAGATAGAGCTACAGGTATCCCTGAATTTTGGCCTGATGCTCTTATTTTTTCACTGTTTCTTAATGTGACTGTATTCTCCTTAAGGGAGGTAATTGCAAAGTCTTTCTCAAATTCCCCTTTCCTTTTATATGACCTTGCAGTTTAAAAAGTGGAATCAGGTTTTGCTTTCTTAAGAGTTCTTGTAGACTTATACCTGTGCAACTGAGAACTGAACAGAATACATGTGCAGTCATGAAATTAAAAAAACCACAACCCAAACAAGCAAAACTCCTAAACTTCAGCAGCACCACCACCACAGTTCCAGAAGCTGCTGGTGGCCAAGTTTTCTGTATCGGGAGCCTCCCAATCCATTGTGTGAAAGACTGCATATCTGGACACACTGGTTTTGGGGCAAAGCTCTCAGTGCTCACTTTAAATGCAGAGCAAATTTTGCATTCAGTGCTTGCTGCTGTAGCCCCACCAGCAGTAGTGTGACCTGAGCTGGCCAGCACACAGCAAGCTCATGTATCTCTGCGTTGTGATGCAGTCACACAAAAGTGACATTAATGTAGATGTACTTAAGTAATAATATAATTCCGAGTAGTGTCCTCAGAGGATGAATTGTACTAGAACCAGTATACTGATGCTAAATTGAGCACTAAATTGAAGGCTTAAAATGAGGAAGCTAGTAAAAAAGATGTTAAGGTGAAAAGTGAGGAAATTAAAGTGTTGCAGCTCAGCATGGGGGCTACTTAAACATCCCATAAAATGAGTAATAAATGACTACCCCTAGGAAAAAAAACAAGCAACTCAAAGAGCAGGATTGCAAATTAATAGGTATAGGTAAAGGCAAAATTCTGGAAAAGCTGAACATGTCTCTGTACAGGAAGGGAAGAACTCAGCTTATGAAGAGGATGATAATTAATGGCAGGTAAATATGAGACAGAAATATGGGGATACTAAAAGACATTTTGCAAAGCAAACAGCCAAAAGCATATAAACAAATAACAAAGAATTGTTTAAATCTACAAAGAGCAGGATGCCTGCTAAAGAAGACAGAGCCAGAGTCAGCTAAAGGACAAAGCACTACAAGAGGGGGGCAGGATAGGAAGCAGCTGTGTGGCAGCTCTTCTGGCTGCTTCTCCTGGCCATGCTCTTTCCTTGTCTGGTGTCCCCTGCTCTGAATATTTCTCTTTCTTGCCACAGGCCCTCTCATGAGATTTTGTTGTTTTTTTTTTTTTCTTTGAGATTCTATTTTTCTTTGGTCTGGGGACTTTCATCCATCACTGGGCACTGTCTACGGGTTGTGTTTCCAACTGTCCCCTGGAGAAAGGGATATTTCCCCAGGATTATTTAAGTCTAGCAGCATTTTGAAAATGAAAAGCCTGCAAAATCCCAGACCCAAAAGATCCTTAGGGAATTCAGTCTCTATAAATGTTTTGTCAACATTTTGTTTTGCCTCTTTTGTGGTTTATATTGCAATGATTGAAATGTGGGAGCATATGGTATAGCATAAGATATTAAAATGATAAAGAATACACAAAGCATCCTTGCAACAGCTTTGTGCATCTGCTTCAGCATCTTGGCTAAATTCCAATATGGGTTATTAGTTTCCTAAATTCCCTACTCTTTAATTGTCTCTGTGATATTCTAGTGTCCTGTGCATCTTTGCCTCAGTTTCCCAGCTGTACCATCTTCTGATTAAAGAGCTGATTTAAGATTAACCCTCGAGCCCAACTGCTACATCTTGCTGTACCAAAATGGTCCTTGAGAACAAATTAGTCTTTCCAGCCCTGCTTCTGGGGTGCTCGTACTCTGCTGATGTCTTTGGAGGGCTGAAGTGGGTATTTCACCTTTTCAGTGTGTCCTGAACCCTAAACAGTAGTAGCCCCATGAAGCTCAAGCACAGATACTTGAAGAGTAAGACACTCTGGCATGGTCTACTGTGCTAAATAATGTGGTGCTAGCAGCTCATTCTCCTCCAAGCACAATTTTATGTGATAAACATTCCCCAAATTTTAGTATTGCAAAATAATTTGTGAAATTTAAAGAGGAAAGAACTGTAAAATACTGTAGGTTTATGTTGTGAAGCCTAATATTTTTCTAGTTTGGTCTCAGAATAATTTGGGGAAGTTTGGTATTTAATAAGTAGAAAGCTGACTTTAAGCACTTTGTTTTGCCTTAAGGTCTTAAGATATTATTCAGGCACTGAGAGTAGTGGAAAATCACTAGTTAACGAACAAAAAATGATTTTTAGATGAGGTAACTACTCTATTTTAGAGGGTTTTATTCTACATTACACTATATATAACAATAGAGACAGATTTGGGGATGAATGAAGGGAAATAGTTGGTGAGAAAAAACTATGATAGATCTCCTTGAGTATTCGTGAAAATGACATATAGAATCTTTTCCTGGTACAGGAGGAAAAATAAGCTGTGGTTTTGAAATGTGGCTTGAGGGAATGGCTGGTAAAAAACCTGCTGAAAAACGTTAAGGCTATGTGCCAAACGTAACTGCCTGTGTTTGTTTTGCTTTTGGTTAAAAGTAATGTTAAATTGGAAAAGTAAAAATTTATGTAATTGAGGATTTTGATAGTGTGTGAAGATAAATCTTGAGAATTTCCGTGGCATTTGAGAAAAGTGGAGTTTTTTTAATTAAAAAGCATGTGTTTAATGGTTTGAAATAGTAAGTCTAATAATGTGTATATATATGTGTGTGTGTATATGTGATATCCAGGGAAGGCAAGGGTAGGAGGAAGAGAACTTCCAATAACTTAGCAGTCAAATAAAAACAAACAATAATCAGAGTAAGTTAAAATTTCACAACAGGAAATGTAGTGAGCCAAATTATAATCCCTGTGCACCACTCGAGTAACCACACTGTGCTCTGGGGAGTCCTGGGGGCAAAGGATCTTCCCACCCAGATGTTCCACAGCTGCAGCAGGGTAAGCAGAATGGGCTGTTTCATTGAGGAAAGCATGGTCGTGTGGGGAAAGCATTCAGATGAGATTTGCAAAGCCACAGAAAGGAAATGCTCAGGCCCATTAACTGGCATTTAAACCAAGGTGACCTGGAAAGTCCCAGGCTTATCTGACAGTTTTTTTTGCTCTTTTATGGGGAAAAGAAATCAGAGCTGTAACGTGACTGAGGGTTGTCAGGAGATAATGCACTTAGCCTGTCTTTCAGCCCACTCCTTGTCCAGAGTTGGTAATATTATCCCAAGCATAGATTTTTCATTGAACAAATACAGCTTACCATAAAACTATAGGCCAGACATCACATTTTAATTTACATCTGACCTTGTCCTGAGTCAGAAGTGTTTGAAAATAGGTCACTGTTCCATCCTCCATTGTACCAGAGAACATATTTAGTTGTGCAGGTGGTACATACTTCTAATGGGCACACTTAATGCATATTTTGTTGTGCTGTAGGATAGTTATGCCGTCACTTTTCCTTATCTCCTGTGTTACCGCTAACACAGACCAGACAACACTGAACACCCATGTTGGAAATGTATCTTTTTAGTTTATACAAGCCACACTAGTATGATAAAGCTTAAAATAACTGCTCTTAAAAGAAAAAGGCATTTATGGGAAGCACTTTTTCCTTGGCTCCTAGTTCTCATGCATTGGTGATTATAGCTGTTAACAAATCACTGGCAGTGTTTCTTCTGAGTATCAAATTTATGGGCTTAAAACTCCTCCTAGAGCTGATCAGTTCTGAGCTCTAGCAAATCTTGACATAGGGGAAAAAATAATGATCGTGAAAATAAGGGTCACAAAGCCAACACATGGTAAAAGAGTATCCTAGAGAAAAAGCACAGTATCAAGAGGCAGGCTACGGGAGTTACATTTCCAGCTTGGCACGGATCTCACATTTCATGTCTTGTGCTGCTTCTGGGCATGTCTGTGTTGTTCACATAGATGCAAATTTGTTTTCTCCTAGTGTGTATGGACCGTGTGCTTAGCCTGATGGGAGCAGCTCAACCAAAAATACTTGCTTCTACTCCAACAGAAATTGTCAAGTATGCGTGTATGTTTGCAGTCAGAAGATTGCCTACCCTCTGTGATGCCAGCCTCTGAGCACTGGGAAAATAGTAATACTTCTATGGCTTGCAACAGACATCCTACAAGTCTGTGATCAGTCAGTGCTTGCATCTCACACTAAACTTGTAACAGAGCAGTTCAGAGACTTTTTTAACCCAAGTGTGCAAGGTGAGGCTTAAGAAGCCTTCAGACATCTAAATTAGGGTTGGGCTCTCCAAAATGCAAAGCATCTGCAGGTCTTCTCCCAGTGGCTGCTTTTCCTTCACACTCTTGTTGGGCCACGTGTCCTCAGTGTCTCAGAAACTCACACTGCTTCTACTCAGGTAAAAACTTGGATGTGAAGCAAATGAAACACTTGTAAGCATTTTGTATGCTTTGTTTTACCTGCTCGCTCTGTCCACTAGCTCTTTCACAGCAGGGGAGCCAACGACCTTTTACAACTTGAGATTTTCTTCCCCCTTCCCTGCTCCCACCCCCCATTACACTTCCCATGAGATACTATGGTTAAGAGCAGCCAGATCTATGTAGAGGAGTGTGGATCAAACCGTGCAGAATGAGATCCAGGGGACCGCACACAATGTGAGAAACAGCAATGGCTTTTGACTCTTTTTGGCATACTAGGTGATCCATCTGGAACCCACCAAAAATGAAATGTTGGTGAGATTTGATTGCTGCCTGCTTTCCTGGTGTTCCCTAACTCACACACCATTGGCACTGTAGCTATGAAGATGAGGGTACTTGTGGGATCCCAGAGTCGTATGGTTAAATGTTCAAAAGTAAATGCATTTTTGTCAATGCTGCTAATGCTTTTCTGCAGATTTCAAAACCATTTCTCAGCCTTATACCAGAAAAAAAGTTCTGATAATTCATGTTACCCAGATGTTTTAAAATTCAACAGCTTTCACTACCCATAAATTTAATAGCATTAAACACCTGCTGGCTCAGACTAGTAGTTCTTGCCAAAAAGAAAAGCAGGAGCAGAGAGATACACTACTAATGTGCTCTCTTCCTTACCATCAGAGCTAAGGCTCTGAGCTGAAGCCCAGCACAGCACTACCACATGCAGAGCAAGTTTTTCTGCCTCTGTGCTTCAGAGTAGAGGACTCATAACAATTTTAGCCTGCCAAATAATAAAAAACAAAACAAAACAAATTGGAAAGTTAGGAAAGAGACTTTTCTTAGGCCTTTACTGAAACTCAAAAAGGCTAATTATTGAAAACTGTGGAGAAATGTGTAATGAAATATCAAAGCCTGGGGCCTCTTGGTGGAGGTGAAAGTGCACAAATCTGTGTCAGTCAGTGGCACTTACACCACTCTGAGCTGGACCTGGGATGTTGGAGGGGTATGAAGGATCTGCAACAAACAGGTATCATGGTGATAATGAGCTTCAAAAGGATAGGTTTGAAAAATCTGTGGAGAAACTCATGAAGGAAAGACTGAAAAGAAAAGTGAAAATCTTGATTGAATGAGATTGGAAGTAATTTAAGAGTACGACTTTGGAAGCAATACCAGGGAAAATAACAGGCAGACAGTTTTAACAGGCTTGGCTGAATGTAGCACATAGCTTTCAGTATCATCCTCGCAAATAAAATCTTCAGCCTGCTGTCACCATGTTTTCAAGCCCATTATTTTCTTATTAATGAGCAGTTGTGTTGCTGATAAAGAAACAGAGGATCTTGGGGAGGTACAGAGGGAAAGGACTCTGATGCTGTGTGAGGGAAGGGCAGCAGCTGCTGCCTTCTCCCTGGAGGACTTTGGAGCCTGGCAGCCGGGAAGCAGAACATGTTTTTGGAACAATTTTTGTAGGTGTTGTGATGGTATTTTGTAGAAACGGCCTAGCTATCAGGCTGTTTGCAAGATGACAGTAATAAATAAATTGAGTGGAAATATTTCAAGTTAGAGCTCTGGCAGAACAAGCAGAACATCTCAGTTCAACCGCCGTGAGACTGTAACGGCCAAACCCTGCATGGTCCAGCCACTGCAAGCGGCTTGAAGTGTGGCTTGTGGTCACTACCTTCTCCCAGCAGGGAGCAATGTATGGAGCCAGGTGGTCGCTCTCTCATACCTCAACCCCTGAGGATGGACTGAACAGAGACAGCACCACTTTTAGGAGCAGCTGGTTGAGAAATCAGTGGGAACAGCACACCTCAAACCAAGTAATTTCTGCAAATGCTTTTTTTCCTATGTAGCTTTTGGTAGTCCTATGCTTGTACATGGTATCTTAGTTTGATTTGTGTACAGGAATGGTCTTGAGGTTTTTGTTTCAAGAAACATCTCCAGGTAGAACCTAGAATAATAATGTTTCACAAATAGGAGGCAGTTTGCATTCTGCTCTTGGAATAAATCAATAATGCACCTCAGATTCCAAAGGGAAATGTATTGTTAATGGAAAAATTGTCTTCATCCTCTCTTTCTATTTAAAGCAGCCCTTGCTGCCAGTTTATCATGAACACATAAAGGTCTAACACAAAACAGATTAGGCAGTATAAAGTAAGAGAGCAGCAAGAACTCCAAATGTTGATTAGTGGAGTGGCTATTGTAAAATACCACCGAAGAACTTCATCTATTCTGTTCCCTCAAAGATTTCCAGTCATTAAATAGTTTTCAAGGGACTCATATCAGCAGATTCTATTGTGTTTAATAAAATCTTTCCTTTTGAACACTGGGGGCTGAGTTCGCCACTGGCATCGGATAATCAGTTTCACTGCACTTGTACCCACTTATGTCAGTGCTGAATTCAGCCCTCTGCCATTGTGCAAACATACTGTGAAGGCCACTCAGGTCCAGTGACAAATGGGGCCTTAAAACTTTATTGCCCTCTATCTAGAAACATAAGTAATAGTCAATTTTGCATTGCTATAACATTTTTAAAAGTAAATTGGGGTTTTGGATTGTATTTCATTCTTACATTTTTAATAAATTGTAACAGGCACCAGCCTTAAAGACACATTTACAGGATTAGATTTTCCACTTATATAAAGAAAGGCATTTTTTTTTTCCAAACAAGATGCATTGATGCTTGCAATTGCAGAGCTCTATCGTGCCACCTATTGTTGTGCCCTATGCTTTAGAGAGACACCTTACCTACTGAGAGAGAAACACAATGTTGCTCTTGTTCAGAATAAGAGAATAGCTTTAGTCATAGCTAAATTAAGAGCCTGAACACAATTATTTTGTTTCCTTTATGTTTAGTTAATTTGTTTGTATATATGCATGTGAACATAACTGGGTGGAATGTTTAGAGTGTTTTTATACGTTAAGAAGAGGAATGGTCCTCTGGGTGACCCAAAGGTACTTACTTGCTCCCTTTTCCAAATCTGCTTTTCTTTTTCTCCTCCTGCCCCCACCATCCGTTCTTTGCTTCAAAGTACTAATCTGACCCGTATTTTTTGCATAATAGTTGTACAAGGAAAATTACTTGTTTTCTGCATGAAATTTAGCAACAGTTTATTTCAAGGAGCCGAGATGTGCTTTGTAGTCTTGATCATCAAATAAATTAACTTTAAGGATGTGAATAATAACATTACCCTTTTTAATAAGCATACAGAGGAAGACTAGGTACTGTGGAAGTTCAGCCACTTTGGTCTCATTTGCTTCCCATTCTCAAAATTGACATTTTTTGCTTAAAGTCAGTGAAGCCATCACAGAGACAAAAAAAATTTATCTTGTTAGTTGAGTATATAGTCCTCAAATATAGGCTCTTCCAGAGATGGGAAGAATTTAGCAGTTGTTTCATAAAAGCAGCATGTTCTAAAAGCAACCTTAAATATATATATGCATATATATATATACGTATGGGGAGAGATATATCCTTAGAACAAAAATACACTGTTATCATAAGTCCAAATGATACCATGCTGAATTTCTTAAATACTTTTTTCCAAAGTAAATAATGAGTCAGTTAGTGATAGGACAGAACATTGTTTTTTACTTCTATGCCTTCATGAAGCTCCTGCCTTGTATTGGCTTGCATTTGATCAAAATATCACAAAACCACCAAGCCTTTCCTTTTTAATTACACATATGGGCTTTCTCATTTTTACTTCAGGAAGGATTCTAATGCAGTCTAAACCATGGTCTTCTGTTCCAAAAAAACCCAACCAACTGCTACTTCTCAGTTCATTGTGTTGAAATATGCAGTACAGAAGGCAAAACCTTTCCTCTGTCTTTGTTGTCACAGGTGATGACACTGCTGTTTGAGGCCAAATTGATTACAATGAGAGATGGGAGTATATGCCTTTGGGGGGAAGAAGTTTTTCAGATCTCTTAAAAACTTTTTTATTAGCCTTCTCTTTCACTGTGTGTATGTATTAAAAAAACAAAACTGTTCAGCTAAGATAGGAAACCAGACAAAATGCACTGAGCCATGTCCATACATGATTTCACTCCAAAACAGTTGTACTGGAGTGTATTTTTGTTGGTAGAAGGCCTCAGCCACGCAAGTGCTGTTGCTATTAAGTTCATAGCTCTGCCAGGGCAGATCAATTCCACGCTTCTCACAGTGTCATGAAATTACAGCCCTGACAAGAAAGCATATGCCTTTGAACATAGAGACATGAAGCTTAATCAATAACTGCATTATTGCAAATTATTTCCTAATTAGGAGTGTATGTTTATGCTGATAAACAGAATGGGACTTCTTGAACCTGGTCTCTAGTTTCAAGGCTTGTGACACTATAACATAATTTAATGCTAAGTTGAATTCTTAAATTGGTTGTCACTTTAAGACTTTCACTTCCCTTATTTTGAAACCTGAAATACTTGGATTATTTGCGCCTACCCCAGTGCTAAACAATTTAGTGCTAGGTCATTTTTGGGCAGTGGCTGCTCCAAGTGGAGTCCAAATTTCCAGGTTAACTGCCTGTTATTTCTGTATAGTTCCTGGAAAAAGAGGGGTTCCTCCAAAGGGCAGAAGAAGAGCAAAAGGAGGGAGAACTGCAGCTAACCAGGACAAAATTCTCAGTGAAGGTTTGGTTTTAATTCCCATCACTTCACAGAGTGGAGTTGTCAGTATCATCTCTGCAGGACCCAGCAACTGGCACCCTTTCCTAAGGGCAGGGGCCTGAAAGAGTTTCTTTCAACGGTCTGAGCTGGGATAACTGTCATAAAGCATAGCCAGCAGGTAAAATAAACCTTTTGTAAATTAGCCTTATGAGTAATGAACTTCTCCGGATACAAAGGCTCTGTAACCCATGTGAATGCCTTAAATCCCCAGTTGTGAGGGAAAAACAGCTTGACCCTTCAGGTGAGATAGTGGCACTGGGCAGTGAACAGAAACTGGGCAAAACTCAAGAGTCTGCCTCATAGATAGCTTACTATGAAACTTAGTCTTTTGCATGCTTTGTTTACTTAACTGTAGGTGGGTGGCCTGTTCTCAGAGCTGTTCACATGCATTGCATTAAACTATAACAAACTAAAAAGCAAAAATTGTTTTGAGAGCGACACATTGGTTTCAATGTTTCCCCTGGGTGAAAAACTAGCAGGTCTCTTCAGAGCTTCAGGACAGTGATAATCCTCCCTAACTTCAGAAGAAACCCTGGGAACATTGCACTTTCAAAAACAAAATAATTTGTTTGATGTTGCATATACCACAGTAAAGGTACAACACTGGCATAAGAAACTTGGACTGAGGAGCTGATGGTACTTAGACTTTCCAGGCAGACTGGCAGTGTCTCTCAGTAAAAGAATTTGGAATTAGCAAGAGAAAGTCAGAGTATTTCCAGGGCTTGCAGGCTTGGTATCCCTAAATAAGAGTCTTTACCTTCTGAGCTAAAGCCAATACTTTAATGGCAGAAACCTAGGGAGATCATAAACACTTTTGTGTAGCGCATAGGATTTGTGAAGCTAACTAAATGAACATTTAGAAAGGAATATTTTTCTGTTTTTTTTTTTTTTTTTTTTTCTTTTTATCATCTTGTTTGTCTGGTTGATTTATCGTTCTGTCCTCCTTATACTGTCTACTACACTTTAATCTGTTTCTGGTTTATGGGAACTATAAAAAGTCTTTTACACTGAGAGGTTGAGTTTATTTGAATGCAAATGAAAACTATTATCTTTCTCTTACAGGCCAAAGATTGCAAAATAATGCTTGTTTATAACTTGAAAAATTAATCTTCCCCCCCACCCCCCAGTAATGCCATGTAAATTGTTTAGTTAAAGTAGAAATGTACAGTTAATTTTTGCCAATAATTTCTGTGTTTTATATGTTAATTTGATGAAGTAGATAACAAGACAAAGAGGGAATTAGATTAGAATGATATGAGACTACAATATATTTTGCTGCTGCTACCTCCATATAAACCCAATCTTGGGCTCAATGTCCTCGTGGTGTTTCCACTGAAATTAAAGAAGCCACAGCAGTCTATGTCTGGCTCATATTTTTAAAGGTAGTGTTTAGGAGAAGATGAAATAGAATTCATTGAAAGTCTACAAAGAGGGGAGAAGAGGAAGAATGTATGTTACCATTGTACAAATACGATAGCACAGATGATATTTTGAAGGGAGACAAAGAAACAAAATGCATTTCCCAGACATGGAATCTGCTTTTTATGTCTACATGAAACTGTTGATACCATGATAAGATCCTGTGTATGGAGCTGAGAATCTAATGACCCAGAAGCTGGGTAGGTAGTGTGCTTGTGTACAGGTACTGCAATGCATACACTAAATTACTCTATGCAGCATAATTTCTGCCTCAGAACAAAATAATTCTGTTTTATTGTTCTAAACACCAACAGGTTTTCCTTTCCACATTTGTACTCCTAGTGGAAGGACTCAGATATAGGAAGAAAGAAACTTGCTGCTTGGAATGACAACAGGTAAGCAGTAACATTACATTACGTTGTAATTTGTGGCTTGTCTTTTACAAATATGAAAACTTTCCTGCAGAGCATCTAGGACACACACCAAGATCCACAGAACAAGGCACAATATAAGACATCAGGGATTTTGAAGGGACAAGAAGCACGGGGTATAAGCAGGGTCAGAGCCCCCTGGCCATCTTAGTTTCAATTTATGCAGCTCCTTAAAACTCTCTGACACTGAAGTTCACCAGTGTGTCCTGCAGCTTCTATAGGATGTGTGAGCAGCTCTCAGCACACTGTCTGTGGTGCATCTGTCCCTGGGCAGCTCCATCCCTCTGCGCCCAGGGAAAGCAGCCTCCATTCCTGTGATAAGATGCTGTTCTCCACCAAGGTGAGGCTTGGCCTAAGGAAAGAGCCCTAAACCATGTCTCTTGTCACATTTGCCTTCTTTGCTCAGGACAATGATGATTCTGGTCGTGGCCCAAAATTCCAAATGTTCATCATGCATATGTTTATGAACCTGACCCCAAGTGACTTAATAAACGCCATGCAACACATGAGGGCCAGAGTCCAGCTTCTGCTCATCATGTCCTGTCTTACTCTTTGCAGGGCTTATTCCTGTGTTACTTGTTATTCATTAGTTACTTACAGGGCTTGTTCCTGCTTCTTGTGACTTTTTGAAAAATACACATCTCTCTGAAGTAATTTTTCTGTAATGCATTCAGCAGGTTGCTTGGTAGACTGTGGGGAGCCTACTTTCAAGAGTAGAATCACATGCCTGCTGGAGACAAAACTAGTTCTGTGGTTCAGACTGGCTACATGGACTCTTCTCTGTGAGTACAGTGCTTTTGTGTCTTGTCTCTTCCTTACAACATACAACTGGAATTACACCCATAGAGGAAGGGTTACTTCCTGTCCCCCACAGCTTCTCTAATTTGGATTAATTTCTACCTCTGGCAACCAGAGCTGAGGCAGAAGTGAAGTGAGCTCTGGAGTATCCTTAAATTCCCAGACTGTTTTGGGAAAAAAACAAGATATTGTCCGTGTATCTCTGGATATGCACATCAGAAGAGAGAAACTGAGAAATTCCCTCATTAGGGAAGGAGGAGGATTAGGCGCTGACCTCTTCTCTCTGGTGACCAACGATAGGACCTGAGGGAATGGTAGGAAGATGTGCAGGGGGAAGTTTACGTTGGACATTAGGAAGAGATTCTTCACCCAGAGGGTGGTGGAGCACTGGAACAGGCTCCTAGGGATCCAGTAATGGCACTGAGCCTGACAATATTCAAGAAACTTTTGGACAACATTCTCAGGGACATCATGTGAACTTTGGGGTTGTCCTGTTCTGGGGTGGGAGTTGGACTTGGTGATCCAGGCTGTCCAGGAAGGTGGTTGAGCCACCATCCCTGGAGACATCTCAAAAGACAGATGTGGTGCTAGGAGACAGGGTTTCATGGTGGATGCGGCAGAGTTAAGGTAGTGGTTTGACTCGATGATCTCGAAGGTCTTTTCCAACCAGAATGATACTGTGATACTGTAAAACCTGAATATGTTAATTTCCTCTGGAAAAGACTTCTAGTCCAGTCAAGCCTTGCTCATATGCAACGACACGGAATAAAAGGTCCTAGGATTTAATGCTGCCAAAATAGGGAAGTTATAAGGTGAGTGTTTGTTCATTCACACACTGAAAATTAATAGACACTCAAGGCCATAATGGTAACTCTGGCTTGATTTAATTTTTTACTGGTTGATCAGACCAAACAGTGACAGAAGAAAGGACATTCACAAAGGTCAGACACTTCCAAATCACATCCTTTTACTGTATTACTCATATTGTAATTAGCTGGCATGGAACATTTTTGGAGCTGTGAGAACAGCTCTCTTTAAGCGGTGAAAACTACTTTTGATTGCCAGCGTTCTGGTAGTGGGTTTGGTGTTGTCTACTTGCCAAGTGAGTCATTAGGTCAGCTGAGGAAGAAAGCATTGTCCAACTGATAACTGATAATGTTGTCAATAACTTTTGCCTGATGCCTAAGAGGTTCTGCTTCAGATGATTTCTTTTTTTCTATTAAAGAATTAAAGTGTGAAATTATCTAATCCTGAATTTCTTCCGGAACTTGGAGAAAAAAACAAACAAACAAACAAAAAAACTCTACACTGTATTGGTTTATTTTCAAAGTTCTTAGCGGGTTTTCATAACACAAAGCCAGACTCTCAGTTTCTGTGATGTGGAAGCTCAGTTCATGGTTTTGACTGCATTTGGTTGATTCATTCATGGGACATTAAGGCCATTGCTGAAGCACACAAATTAAATCTCCAGAAAGAATAGTGAAATTAGAGTCTCCATTTTCCTGTCATACTTGTCCCATCCTGTTCTCCTTAAGTCAATCAAAAATAATATTTAAACTGAAAGGATGTGGGGTTTCCTTTGCCGAAAAATGCAATGGAAGAATAATGCTGCTGTAGTTTCTCAATGCCTCTTGCAAGACAGGCAACTCTCTTTCATGATTTTTTTTTCTTGTTGGAATTTTTAAAAATAAATTTGCATAACCAAAATTCACAAGAAAAGAAAGGTCAATGTCATTGAGAGTTTTAGGGAATTCTAGCAAGAAAATCAGAAGCAAAGATCTTGTTTCACACGTTCAATTGGAAAAAACTTTTAGTAGATTTAAAGTGTCTCAACTAATAATAATAATCATCATCTTCAAATAATCATTTGAAGTTTAAAATACCTGAATGTATATTAATTGAAAATGTTGATCCAGTGTTAAAACCGAATGTTTCAATTTGGAGGCAATCTTCTGTGGCTGAGCTGACTTATTGCCTGAAAAAAAATCTAAGATGTATCCTGTAAAATTTACCTTTAAAAAACTGTGGTTTGCAGATTATTTCTGCTGGAGCTTTTCTCGATCATTTATATAAACTGACTTGATTCCTAAATAACTTGAATAGACACGAAGGGAACTGGGGAATACAGATACAATCTTAAAATATTGTTTCTGCTAGTGCTATAAGCAGTAACTTGGTTCATTTTGACTGATGTACTTTTATGCTCTGTTTTGAAATACTTTAATTTGAAGCTTGAACTGTGAAATAACAGGGCCAGAGGAATTTCCCTTCTGGTTTTTACTGCTTCCCAAATTAAGTCATATGAGTAAAGATCTTAAAATCCGGCGCCAGTGTGTGGCTTTACTAATAGTATCTATGTGATCATGTAATTCCTGAGAAAGGCATGTTTCAAATAAAAAGCAAATGTCAACCTTGAGCATTTTTTATTAAATCCCTTTTCTTCTTCTCTTCAAGTTCAGCTTTAGCTGACCACTTCCTTTGTCTGGTTTATTTTTATTAGAAATGAGCAGATTCATTAACTGTGCAACTCGGTGGTCAGGCAGTGAGTGGATATGTCCAATAATGGGTAATAGTTGTATTTTTCATTGGGAGACCAATGTTTGCTTTGGAGATGGCCTGGGGAACAGATGTAATCTGAGAGGGCTCTATGTTTACCTCTTGTTTCAGTGATATGCTGAGCATGTTTGAAACCAGTGAGAAAGAAAAACAAACATTTCAGCAGAAAGTACCTGCAAGCACTCACTTTCCCCAGACTGTGTCCCTGGGCTCCAGCCAAAAAATCCACAAGCAGGGCTGTGCACAGGCATGTGCAGGAACATACATGGGCACCCATACACATGCATGTGCATATACATATGTATTTCATTATACAGTCATGCGCTCAGCCTGCTTGGTCCCAGAAATGCTTTCCAGCTGATCCTATGGTCCACTTTCTTGCTGTAAGGGTGACTGAGCACTGGCACAGTTTGCCCAGAGAGGCTGTAGCATCTTTATGCTTGGAGGTAGTCAAAGACATGGTCCTGGGGAACCAGCTCTAGGTTGCCTTGCTTGAGCAGGTGGATTGGACCAGACAATCTCCAGAGGTCCCTTCCAACCTCAGCCAGTCTGTCATTCTGTGATTCTGTGTTTATGTAAGCCATTTGATGAACTCCTAGTCAACTGATGCAAGTCAATGTCAAAGCTACTGATCAATGCCTGCTCATCAGAAAGCTTTTTTGATGGACATACTTTCATGCAGTAGGATTAATTTATTTTTTTTCACTCCTGTTTGGGCTTTATTTCTTCTCTTTCCAGCACTTGTCACTTTCACCATGGATATTTATTGATACATAGGTGACTCAGGCGAAATAAAACAATCTGAGGAACATGAACAGAAGTATTCCAATACTATACACAATATTGAAATAATAAGATTCTTGTCTCCTCATGCTTGCTTTGGCTTTATTTTCCCTGTCAAAATGACTAAATTTCAGATTGCACTTTGCATGCAGGCAATAAGAAGCACTAATCTTTGGTAAAGAAGGAGGAAGTGGGTGGGGAACTGAGGATAATTCATACTGCCTGTTTCCCAAAGCTGCCTCTTTACTCGTTAAGTTTCTTTTGCCAAGCACTCTTAGCGTGGCACCAGAAGAAAACATTAATCTATTTGCACAGTTGCCAGCATACATACTCCAGTTCAGTCTTAATTGGTAGAAAATGCCGTGGACTTACACTCTGGGAGGCACTGCCCTCTATGTTCTATGGGCTACTGTATGTCCCCAAATGAATGTTCAGTGGTCAGTGTTTCTTTCATGTGGTTCTAGCTGGCACTGGTCATATTTATTATGATGTGTATGCAGAGGGAAGTAGTGACTTGTCACTAGGGCTGTTCAGAGTCTACAGGGTTTGTGTCATGGATTGTGAAAAGAAACCCTCAGATCTGCTTGCAGTAATTGGTAACAAGCCAATTTTGGAGGAGATAAAGTCTTCACAATGGTATTAGTTTCTCGTTCTGCAAGGTAGTGCGGGAGTAAAGGAGAAAGGCCAGATCTAAGGACAGAGTGAAAACCCTATGAAAGACCAGCCTGTTGCTGATCTCTCTGGATCATGGCACTCTGGACATGTTTTCAGAATGTCCCGAGGAACAGCGATCCCCAACTGGGTAGGAGGTAGCTTTCCTGAGGAAACAGAAGGTGTTGCTGAGTCAAAACTTTATCACAGTAGGTAGGAGACTTTGGCACTACCCTGCAATAAAACTAGTGTGTTTTGCATTTTGGTGGAGAGTAGGTTGCAAACCTGAGCTTTGAGTCTAGCATTCACTTCAAGTGAGGTTTGGGTTTGTTACAGGAACTTCACTCTACTGGATAGTGGAGTGGCTGCCTTGTGGCAAAATCACTGCCGCTGAGGAGCTGGATACATCTGTATTATTTTCCAGTGACAAAAAGCCCTTTGTTGCCTTTTTGCTGCATCTAAAAAACCTGAAATTGAGTGAAAAGGGAATACTGTGAGGCAAGCTACTTCTTAGGTCTCTTTTCAGGGCTGATGCTTTTAGATTGGCCACTGTCCCAGAAACAGTGTGAGGATGCACAGTGGGGCACCAAGTGGAGGAGGGAGACAGGAGAGGAAAGATGGTTCTGTAAGGGGGACATTATTCTTCTCACCAAAAGAAACAAAACAAAGGTATGGTCTCATAAACACAATGCGTTTGTGCAGCTGCTCCTACCCTCTCTTCCTAGAGCAGGAAAAACAGATCTCTGCTCAACAGCAAGGAAGCACAGTTACTCCTGACAAGTTCAGTGGCAGAGCTGATGTCAGGTGCTGTAGTTCTCACTATCTGGGTCCACTCTCTGGTGTTACAGCCTCCAGGGCAGTGCTCCTGACTAGTCCATTTTCTAGCTAGAAATACTGTATTGATGTCTGTAATGTCTAGATCCTTTAGCTGGAAGCAAGGAGCTGGAAGGTAGTGCTCCCACCTGACTTCAAGGGAGTCTGCCTCCTCAGCTGGTGACTCCACTATTGCCTGCAGTTTCATCACAGAGGGAGGCTCTGGACAGGCAATAAAGAAGCAGAACTGTTTAAAAGAGGAAAGGGAAGTATTCAAAAGAGGCAAGGGCCTGGCAGAGGCATGGGTGGGTGTAAGCATTCATGTGCTTTGAGGAAGGGGGCAAGGAAGACTTTGCCCATATTGGCATAGCTAGCTTTATTCGTGGAGTCTGTTGTGCCAAGAAGTTACATTCACCCGTGCCTCACTGAGTTGACAGCATTTAAAAAGGTCCTCCAAAGAACTGTTAGTCACCCGCATTTCATCTCATCAGTAGGTTCCTCCCTTGAGGAATGCCACTCGTCACTGGTCTCCATTTGGATATGAAGCTGTTGACCGCTACTACTCTTTGCGTGTGAGCACATATGGAGCACAGCATAACCCCTTGAGGCTTGATTGTATCTAGATGCTGTTTGATAATTTCATGGCCTGTCATCCATTTCTAAAGAGAATTCTAGACAAAGAATGTTCAGTTGCCTCATGTTGTTGAATATGAAGTCATTGTCACATTTAGGTTTGGAAAAAACGGAAAAATTTCAGCAAAAAAAACCACAGGGATGAAACAGAGTCCAGCAATGATTATAATTATCATGATAATTAAATAAATGCACAGTATACCACAGTATTAAACAGCAGATGTGCTTCTTTATAGCTAAATTTTTGTCAGTTTCAAATTAAAACCAAGGTCAGATTTCTGGACTGACTTCTTTCCCTTGTGATTTCATTAAATGCAGAATGGTTCTGTGGCATATAACTTGGCACAGAAGTTAGTTTTCGGTATGTGGTTTAATGGTTCAGGTGCAAAATACTGCTCTGGCTTGCATGTATCTAAAGGTTATTATACTTTGGACTGCACTTCTTTTCTTTGTTTCAAAATTTTGCTAATCAGCTAAACTGTTAATTTTCTCAATTCCCTTCTGCTCCTTCCCCTTAATTCTTCCTTTATTGAAAACAGGTTCATTAAAAAGATATTGATTGTTAGCCCAGAATGAGGACTAAGGTCAGTTGGCAATTTTAGAAAATTAAATCGGACAAATGAATCATATTTGCAAATTGGCTACTTGAGCATACATGGATATTTGACCATCTTTTTTTTTTTCTTTTTTTTTTTTCTTTTAATGTGCAGACCAGTAATAAGAATGTAATAGCAACCATTCGTGCAATGCCTGTAGGAAGGCAAGAGAGAGGAAATAATCTTCTTTTCTTTCTTTCTTTCTTTCTTTCCTTCCTTCCTTTCTTTCTTTTCTTTCTTTCTTTCTTCTTTCTTTCTTTCTTTCTTTCTTTCTTTCTTTTTCTTTCTTTCTTTCTTTCTTTCTTTCTTTCTTTCTTTCTCTTTCTTTCTTTCTTTCTTTCTTTCTTTTTCTTTCTTTCTTTCTTTCTTTCTTTCTTTCTTTCTTTTTCTTTCTTTCTTTCTTTCTTTCTTTCTTTCTTTCTTTCTTTCTTTCTTTCTTTCTTTTTCTTTCTTTCCTTCTTTCTTTCCTTCTTCCTCTTTCCTTCTTTCTTTCTCTGTGCAAAACACAGTGGCAAAAAGACTTTAAGTAAAACTGATATATGTTCTGGTTCTGCAGATATCCTATAATTAGGACCTGTTACTTCTCAATAGATTTCTTAGGTGCCTAACAATCCACATCTAGCTTTAAATTCTTACACATGGAAATGTTTTGTCCAAAAGCATCATCAGTGAACTTCATACACACATAGAATCACAGAATATCAGACCTGCAAGGTGCCTCAACATAACAGGTTATTTCATGTAATGATAGTATTAATTAATAATTAAGATTGTTCTTGCCTCTGTTGCCTGAAGTCAGCAGAACCTTCAAAGGCTCTTAGTATGCTAACAATGATCCTGTATTTGTTCTCTTGTTGTATATTTCTACAAAACCTTGGCTGGCACATTACTAATAAAGATGTACACCTTGTACATCTCTTGTAGCATGTGGATGCTTAGCAGTCAGTTTTGAGAGGTACAGTTAAAATAATAAAATAGTTGACTATTTTCATTTAGTTTTTAAAATGGAACACCACCACCTTTCCTCTGTTTGAATTGGATTAAGCCTTCACAACTTTAAGCTTTCTGCTAAATATGGATCAGATGGGCCAAGACCTGAGAATAAATACAGAAAGTGTGATCCTATTAGCTACATTTTCTTAAGAAGCCAGGATTAATTTCTATAACCTTTTAATAACCATAATTAGTATGCATTTATATGTGTGTTATTTTAGCTGAATTAATTCATTTATATGCTGTCACAAGAGAATGAAGTGAGACTGACCGTGCCTTTGAGCAGGAGGTTGGATTTGGTCCCCTCTGACCTGAACTGCCCTATGATCCTATGGTCTAACAGCTCATTCCTGTCCCTAGTCTTTCTGCTGTAATATTCTTCCTATGCAGGGGCATGTGAACTGGTGAAACAACAGAAAAAGCATGAGCTGAAATGACTCTCTGGGATAGGAAGATGTCTCTTATCTTGTGCATTTGAAAGTTATTCTCTCTGCAATAGAAATGCTTCCTTGTCACTTAATTGTATTTGTCTTTCCACCAGACCTACCTGCTGTGGATGACACCTATCACCTACCTGCCATCAGCTCATTGTTTATATGACTTGTATTAAGGAAATTACATTTCTGATTATGTTAATGAGAACAAACGTGGACTTTAAGATATGATGGGTAATACACCAAAGGAACAGGTCAGCAGAAAAGCAGGAAATTCAGTCACTCACAAATTTTTTTCATTTGGTTAAGTTCATGCTGAACTCCATGTGTTTGTACTAGTCCTGATGGGACACAGATAAGCACATTATTTATACAAAGTTACTTCAGTGGCTGATTGTTATTAATTACCATCCTGAGTTCTTTGGAAGTAAAGCTGGACCCCAAATGAAATTTGGTTTCCAGAGTAATTAGGAGTTAATGGTGCAATGTGTGTTGTCTGTTGTATTGTATTCTTTTAGTAAGATTGAAAAATAATTGCTCCTTTGCTTGAAAACCCTCAAACCTTTCTCTAAAATGTGGAAAATATTTTAAAACTTATTAGAAAAGCAAGGTCTTCCTCAACCCTATGTGTGCTTGACTAGAGGAAAAGAATAGTACCAAATAATCAAAATGACCTTCCCATTATTCTGCTACTTTATTGGCTTAAGAGCCCTTACCAAAAGTGGAATGGAAGTTTGAACAGAATTTATACTGTATTAGGTAATTTAGACTACAGAGCCACCATCTACACACCCATAGCATAGTTTCCTTTTGGACTGTCTTGAAGAGATGTTCTTTGGTTCACCACTGATTTGAAAATTTGGTTTCAGGTTCTAAAAATATGACTGCTTAATTTCTTGTTTTAGCCAGTATCTTTCAATCTTGTTTCTGTTTGAAAGGAAAACTAATGAATTGACAGAAAGTTGATTTTTTTTGGCTATCTAAATTATTAGAAAGGGAATAACTGCCTAATAATGGATATTCATCTTTTCAAGATTTCTGAAACCTTATGTTTTCTCTGGAGTTTACTTTTTCTTTTTAAACTTAAGAACTAGCCCTGGTTGTGGACTGCTTGCTAGGGTAGAGGGTTTTCATGGGAAGGACAAGAATTGTGATGTAGAGTGTGTTTTATTCAAGATAACAGGTTTTCCAAAATGATTCTGTTGTTTCATTTCTGCCTTCACTCAGACACAAGGCCATCGTGTATTTGCTGTGCATATTTACATCTTAACTGAACATTTTTCTTTCCACTAGAAGGTAGAGGAATTTCTCCCATACTCTTTTTTGTGTTTCTATAAATGCTGCCAGAAATAGTAACTGGCAATGAAATGTCAATGTTTGTAACTTGTGCTTCCTGTTGGTATCGCTTTTTTTACGTCTGGCTATGACTTCGCAATTGAGTGCTGGGTCAAAGGTTGAAGGAAAAATGCACTGACCTTTTGGCTTTTCCTTACCTATTTCCTGCAAGAGAGCAACTTTTCAGCCAGCTGTGAGTCGCTTCAGAATTTTTGTTCTGATACGATGTCTGAAATTCAAATATCACAGTCTTTAGATGAGAAAAGTTTGAGGTGGCAAATCTGGTTAAACTCTCTCAGGAGAGATCGCAAGATTAAGGTCTTGCTTCCTCTAAGTGTCTACTGTTTTTCAACTACCACAATTCTTAGTTACCTAAGGTGTAAGGCAACTTGCACACATTGCTTAGAAAATATAATGCCTTGTTTAAATGCAGAAAGGATAGACCTTTGCAGAAATACAAGCTATCATGTGGAAATCATTTATGGTAAAAACACACTCATCATGACTGTCAGGACTTCTAACACACTTTAATATTGTTGGCTTCACAGGTTGCAGCAGTTGAGAAAGGTACTGCCAAATCTTCAGGAAGTAGTACCTGATTTTTTGTTGTTTACTTTCACTCTGAGATCTTCTTGTAGCTCCCTGATGCCAGCAGCTCTCTCCAGGTCCTGTTGCAGACTGGCTTCCCTGCACCCATTGCTACAGAGGTGGTGGCTCTTGAGGTTAAGTCGACTGGTGATACAGGCAAAGCAATGAGGGCCCTGACAGCCATTTAGCATGTAATCTATTCCTTACACTATAGGGCTCTGAGCTACGCACACCAGGAGAGCTTATTCCTGGTGTCCCTGTTGTGTTATTTACCTCTGCTCTGAGCAGTTAAGTCCACCACAGCCATTTAGTAAATTATCAGTTTTCTTATTGGCCCTAAATTGCGCCTAATTAAAAATCTGACCTCCACAAAATAGTCCTCTTCCTAAAGAGACAGAACATAAACAGGAAAAATCAGCTAATTGCTGCAAAAACTGCTTTTGTGGCACTGTAATTGGACCTCAGTGAAATGAATGAACCCACTGGGGATTCCCTAATGAATGTTTAACTGCAAACAGTAGTTGGGCACTTAAGCAGCTAGGCTGATGGTCCCTAATGAAATCAAATAAAATCAAATAAAAGAATCTGGCACTTTACTAACCAGATTTCTTGGCATTGGGACATAAAAATAATACCATTCTGGATGAATAAAATGTAAAGAAAAGTTATTAATAAAGCAGTGAAAACTTAGCCACTCTTTACTGGATTCTTTTTCTACTGAAAAAACACCTCCAACAAACCACAGCTCAGAAAAATCTACATACCGTGCTGAATCTTTTTAAAGACAGTTTTCTTTTTCCCCCCCTCTTTTCCTAAAAGCACTAAGACCTTTTCTACTTTCTGTTAGTCACATTCTCTGACTTTATTTTCAATGTGCTTTTCAGAGGCTAGCTGTGGAACTGCATGATGTAGGGAAATGATTAAGATCCTTTTAATTTTTCCAAAGTTTAACAAGGAACCAAATTCGTATGACCTCAGTAGACTGAGCTGTGTTTTGCCTCCAAATATCTGTTTCACACAATGAGTAAAATTCTGGCCTTACTTGACTTTGAAAAGCAAGTCATTAAACCCAACTGGTGTAGGACCTCAAGACTGTATTAATTCATAAAGCAAGCTTAAGGAATGGGGGACATGATACCATCACATAACTTTATGAGTACTATTGTTGTAGTGTTTTAATTCCCAGTTGAACACTGATGGGACCTTGTAAATTATTTAGAATGTGGGTCGTGTAGGTTACCATATTTCAGAAAAAGTCTTAAGTTTTTTTTAAATTACTATTCAAAATGCTTTCTGATATTTCACTATCATGATGGTAGCATTAATGACATGAAGACCTCACAAGCTGCATTTTCATTAGTACTTCACACCTCTTAAATCTTTGCTGAAACTTTGTGAGATTATGTGGTATTTTTTAAGTTTTGCAGTATACCCAAGTAAGAGTTGGATAAATTCAATATAGTCATGCACTGCCAACTTCACAGAAGTGCTACTTATCATTGCATCTAGCATTCACATACATATAGTTTGTTTTCATATTATAAATGAAATGTCCATTGCAATATCTTTTCAGAATTATGAGTTAGAATATTTGCTGGCTGTTTCTTGATGTGTATGATAAATGGGCATTCAACCTTCTCATTAACAACAGGTAGCATTACACTTACTTACCATTGCCAGTGAAAATATTTTTCATGAGTAATTAACACAAATGAAGTGAAATTTGCAGTAAGATTTTGTTTCTAAAATGCACAGTTAGAGCATACTATACCTACCTTCATATTTATTAGGTATAACTTAGTAGACTAATAATGCTGAAAAGCATTAATATATATTTTTGTATCTCTATGAGAGAGGGGGAGGTTTGAGCAGCTTTGCATACTGAATGATGAGTAATGGTATACAAGGGAACGAATGGCTAATGTCATGACAGTAGCTGTTGCTAAGTAGTTATTGCTAAGATCTGAACAATTAATCTGAACTTATTATATGTTTCTAGGAGTAGTAATTGAAACTGAAGAGTGAGAAAAAAGCAGATTTCAGCTAGAGAGGGATCTAGACTTCTTTAGTGGAAGAGAGAAACAGTGCTGCGGATAGAGAAAATAGGTCAGAATATAAAAAACTGAAAATGTTGTCAATGTTCTTGTTAAGATTCCTCCATTCAGGTATGGCTTATGAGAGTGCAGAAGTGACTACAGACATAATCAAAAAAGTTTTGGTGGTGAGGTAGTCAAGAATTTTCAGACACTGGTAAGGAGGAAAAAAGGGATTGAGTATTGGTAACATCATTCATTACCAATCATCTTCTGATTGTTATCTGTTCTGGCTACTACAGTTAACAAATTGTACAGCCCCATTTAAGTTTTTCCTCTAGATCTAAAAAAGCTCCGTTTCACTTGCAGTGGTGAACCTGGAGACAAAAAAGTCTGTCCCTTAATGATCACTAAGCGAAATAATAGTTGCCAACCCCAGTTGTAAAAGCATAAAGTACTCACACTTTCAGAAAGAAGTCAAGAAGATGTTTTAAAATAAATCAAAGATCACCAGCTGTTATCCATTTAAAATTTATTGAAATATAAAAACGAGTGGTTAATGCAGCCTAAAGTCAGAGTATTCTCAAGAAATTAAGACAGGAAACCATAGGGATATATATTTCATGATGGGCTAAATCACATTTACTGAATAAATTCCTCATTCTTCAAGGAGACCGTCTCTTTTGAAGACTGTAAAAGCTGAGAAGTGCAATGCTGGAGCCTGCATTGAAGAAAATTCATAGTTCTTGTAGATGAAATGTACCCACAGTGTTGACTAATTTGCAATGTAAATACTTTAGAGTGTTTGGAAGGGATGGTGGGGAAAAAGAATAATAGAATCGTAGAATGGTTTGAGTTGGAACGGACCTTAAAGATCACCTAGTTCCCACCTTCCTGCATGGGCAGGGACACCTCCCACTAGACCAGGTTGCTCAAAGCCGCATCCAACCTGGCCTTGAACACTTCCAGGGATGAGGCATACACAGCTTCTCTGGGCAACCTGTGCCAGTGTCTCACCACCCTCACAGTAAAGAATTTCTTCCTAATGTCTAACCTAAATCCACGCTGTTCCAGTTTAAAACCATTCCCCCCCTGTCCTGTCACTACATGCCCTTGTAGAGAGTCCCTCCCCAGCTTTCCTGTAGCCCCTTCAGGTACTGGAAGGCTGCTATAAGGTCTCCCCGGAACCTTCTCTTCTCCAGGCTGAAAAGTCTCTCAGCCTGTCTTCATAGGAGAGGTGCTTCAGCCCTTTTTTATATTCAGAAAGAATATGTCTGTATATATGTCTGAGATCCCTGTTCAGCATACTGGTGCTGAGCTCACAGGACACCATACTTGGGCTTCATACATTGGCACACTTGGTCCATTATAGTTGTATGCAGAGTGACTGTATTGCCACTGAGTATAGACGAACAGAAGAACATTCAACATTGATAATTACCTCTTAAATAGCAGCTCTTTGCAACCACTGCCAAAACAAATTTCATTATCTTTCTATATCTGGTTTTCAGGTGCCAGATCATGCTTATTGTAAGATGCACTGTTTAGTCGTAGTGTTGTTATCAACATCATATGGCATTGCACAGTACTGCATTTCCCCAAATATCTTCTTGCACATTTGTCTTCAGTGAAGAGATTTGAAATTTTTTTTCTGTTTTTTTTTTTTTTTTTTAAAAGATACTGGGGACCACTCACTAGCTTTACCATTTTCTTCCAATACCTGTATCATGAGCACACAGATACTAGAGAAATATCTAACCCATTGCTTTTAGTTATGCTTTGGGACCTCCTGAGCTGGGTGGTTTTTCACTGAAAATGAAACATTTTTATCTCCTTTTTCTTGAGCAGAGCTTTCTAGAAGTAAAGTAATTATGTTCTTAGAGAAAAGCTGGGGGATAATAAGTAGCAAAACTTATTTCATTTCCTTTGAGTCTAGACAGCAAAGTTGAATATGTGGTAACAAAATTAGTGATATTATGTGATTGGAGGCTATTTCAGGTCACTCACTATAGTAATCAATCAATGTTATAGAATAATGACTGGTTAAAAACACACATTCAGATGTTCTTACTGTATCAATGTCCAGTTCAGGATGGAGGTCCACTAGGTAATTGTGCAGAGTTGCCAGAACATCTCTAGGAGAGATTTGTTAATCCAGCTGCCATCATAGAATCTGAATGAATCCATGAATCAGGAACTTCAATGATAAAAGCTGAATATTTCTGATATCCAAAGATAAAAATGTAAAAAATGAATATTGAAAACTGTTTCAGAACATTTTTTAAAAAGATTAAACTTTATATGATTACTTAAGGTGTCTTAGTCAGATTAAGCTATTTATTTAATGTGTCATGAAGTTCATTGGATAATACAAAATTAATTATTTGGTTCAGGGTTCAAGATTAAAAATTCGAATATATCTCCTTAGTGTACTACACAGCTTCCCGATGCCTCTCTATATCCCTAACCTGTTCCCATACATCACCATTTGCCCAACTTCCCAGTCCAGTTTTTTCAAAAAATATCAAGTCATTCTTCATGCACAAATTAAAACTTTTTTTTTTTGAGAGGAAATTCTAATAATATTCTAATAATAATTAGATGTATCTCCAAGCGTAATCCTGTGTCAAAAGATGAATCTGTTCACATTTGCTGCCCACCACAGAACCAATGGCCCACTGGGGGCAGCAGAGTGGGTATTGCACAGAGCTGCCACCCACCCTGCTATGGCCAAGGCCCTCAGCTCTCACAAGGCAGTGGCAGCTGTGCAGGACTGGGTCACCTCAAGAATATGATATTGCTTATAAACAAAGAGCAAGGCATTTTCCCTCTGCAAAGTAAGTTTAATTTAATTGAGACTGGCAGCTGCTATTTTTGGAGCTATTTATAATTGATACAGGGTGAAATTTCCTAATTTTCTGCAAACACAGGCAGTGAAAATAGGTGAGATTTATTCTTGTGTGTAAATTAATGAATAGGACATGAATGTGCACATAACTGAAAATAACAGGGTTTGTGCATAGAAATGCCAATGCTACTTACCTAGGTTAAAAAATATTATTCTTTCAGTTCATAACCCTTTTTTCTTCTCCTCTCTCCCTTCTCCATTTTTTTTTCAAATAATGGCAATTTTTGCTGATTTGATGACTGGTAAGCATTTTTTCCATATATTTTTTTTAAAGAAAAGGATTTGCATTAGTCACTTGCTAACAGGCAAAGAACTGTGTAGGAAATTCAGGGGTGCTGGTGAAGCAAATCAGGCACAGAAGTTTTGCTGTCAGCATTCATGGCTCTTCATTTGTGTTCAATTACCAAAACAATTTAGACTGATATTTTTCCTTTAAAGGTCCTTAATGTGTATAAAGACAAATGTTAGAAGTAAAATTTTTAAAAAATCATCTCACACCAGCAGGAGTAATTTAGCCTTCTTATAGTCAGCATTTTACATAAAAGTACATGTATATATATATAGATATAGTTGTCTGGACAGTGACCTGGCTGCTGGTCTGACAGCTGGTATGTCGGTACGTTTTGTCTGGACCATGACCCTCAGGGCTGGATGGTGCTTGCAGATACCTGTGTGTGAGCTGTTCACTAGGAAAGCTGGGCATTAGGCTCCTGTGCACAGATGATGTGAAAGATCTTTGGGAAAATATGGATTTAGAGGGAAGGGAATCTCCAACCAGTAAGTTTTTAGGAGACTGGAAGGAGGAATGTATGTGGGGGGTAATGCCAAGACCAATGTGTTTGATATGGGCTCTGGGGTAAGTCATTAATTGAGCCCTGCTGTTCAGGCACCTTGCAGTATTTGTCACCACCTTCTCTCACCTTCGAGGCTGGTGGCATTCAACCTTGGAGGCTTAAGCATTGCTCTGCTGCTTGCACTTTTGCTGTTGTCAACCCTGATCACAAACAGAAGGGAAAAGTCATTTTCACCAATATGTTACATGTTGCATTGACTGAAATGATGCATTTCTGAGGCTGTCCTTTATTGTAACAGCAGCTGTGAATCACGGCTCTAGATTTCCCCTAGCACAACTGAGATCAGAGTCCCTTCCACCCAATGTGTCACTATCAGAATGCTGAAAATCAATGATTACAATATGTGATTATTTGCGTATCTACAGGAGTAGCATCTATTGATTCCTGATCTCTACATTGCCCTTCATGCTGGCAGCCATACAATGAAGAAAAACAATAAGAAAAAAAAAGGGAAATAAAATAAAACAAATACTGCATAGTTTATGTTGTTCTAACTAAATGAAAGCAATGATGAGCATATTGAATTCCAGCCTTTCCAATTATATGTTCATTGTGTTTAGTATCAGGAAATAGAGATAAATATAAATGTAAAATAATTATGTATTAATGCAGCATTTAGAAATTATAAAACCCCCAAGTTTCTTATCTAATGCCATAGTAAGTGCAGTGTGACTGACTTAAGAAAGAAAGCAAGCTACCTAGGATGTGGGGAGTCTACACAAGGGAGCTGAACAGCATATGCACACAAACAAGAAAGGAAGAAAATATCTTTTTTTCTTCTATATTTTAGGCTCCTGGGATTAATAAGCAAAGGGAAACTTGAGTGCTAAATTTTTTTATGTTAAAAGGCTCATTTGCAAAAAGACAAAGTAAATGGAAGAAAAATAATTTATGCAGTGAACTACTAATCCAGCTGTTTTGCTTCTGGGCTTAATTGGATTTACCTAGAATTGATATTTGGTGTCAGCATGTGTTATATCATCAGCACAAGCAGTAGTTACCAAACATAAAGAATCCTATCTAAGGCAAAATATTAATTTATTTGACTCATACTTACTGTAATCACTTTTTATTCATGTATGTTACTACTTAGTATTTCTGTTTTATGCCATCTCATTTATATGATCCAATCTTAGTTATTCTATCTTAATATCTGAAGCAGTTCAGCAATGTAGAAGACTCGCAGCTGAATAAAATGGGCTAGGAAATGGTTATTCATCTCTTGTTCTGCCTTCCAGGCAGCTGCACTGGCTATAAAAAGGTGTGCATTGTACCTAATGGCAGGTGGGTGACATCTCAATGCTCGAGTAAGACATATACTGTAGAGTACGGTTCCTTCAGCAATGAGAACTTTACTGGTTCAGTCTGGAAATGTGGAGTTATCCTCAGCAACTGAGCGAGATTTGTCAGCTCAGACACCTCGCTTACATATAAATGAAAATCTAAATCTCTCTGGCAAAGCAGGGAAATGCTACTCTATCTGCAGTACAGGGGAAAGAGGGTCTGGGAAGGATGTATCTCATTAAAGGCATGAGTTACAGATTCATCAGAATGGCCAACTCATGTTCTGGCTGCATTAGCTGATAAATACAGTATTTTTCTTCTTGGTGAGATAATAGTGATCCATGATTCATTATATGCAAGTATTCAACAGATATTTGGAAGCTCTCTCCTGACTTGCAAGGTTTTGGTGATCTGTTCACTTTGCCTCATATGTGGTGATCTGTTTCCTCAGTAACAGTTTGTTCTGGCTGTCTGCTCTGATGACAGAAAATCTTGAAAAAGCCAAATAATTAATGGAGCAAGTGATGAATAGTGTGACATGAATACTGCATGTTCTCATTCATGAACAGATATTCCTATTTGCTGGTGAGTGCAATGGGACCTGTTCTCCCCTCCCCCTATATTATTTAAACAAATTATCACAGGTGACGCTCCATTTCAGGGTGGTGGGTGAGGGTGTGGCCTCTGCACTCACATGGCAATATATGGTGGGCCTATAGTCCACACTTCTCAGCGCAGGTGTTGATTTTAGCTCAGCAGGAAATAACAAAGGAGGTGACTGTGGTTGAGTGTTCACAACTAGAGTCTCAGCTGCATTCGACCAGCTGTGCTTATGAACCCAGCCATAAACCTGAACATCCTAGCAAAAGAGGCCACTGCCTCACTCCCCATCCTCCTCCAGTGCTTGAAACCCATGCTGTCTGCCTGCTTGCTGTCATTCCTGCATGTGGTAGATGGGAAAGTGATTGGAAGCTCTCTTGCTTGGCCTTCAGTCCAATGGCCACAAAGCCACCAGGGCTCATGGCCCTCCCCTAGAGCATGTGCAGACTGGCAGCTCTGCTGTCTAGCCTTGCTCCACGACTGTAGCCTCACACACTGGTGTTGCCTCCCTGCACTGGGATGCACTGAGAAAGGTGTTCCTTTAGCAACCTGCAACAAAACTGGGCCTCTTCCAAGCCTCCTGAAGAAACGCTTATTGCAACACAGGCAACGTCATCTGAGCCAGCGTTGTTTAGATAAGTCTGAATTAAATGCAAACAAGCTCATTCCAAAAGCAGTAAGAGGTTATTGTCATGTGATTATGTTGTGAGCTGGCAAACAGGAGAACCCAGAAGGCCCATCTTTTAGAATTTCTATCACCAAAAGCCAAACAAGTAGCATTGCCATTCCTTATTAAGCGCTATAGGTAGATCTGCCTGCCACACCAGCTGGGCAAAGAAGGAAGCATTTAGATGCTTGCTGCTGCTGCTGCTAATAGACCTTTGGCCACTGTCCCCCCTCGCTAAAGAAAAGGGGCAGGGAGTTGGAAGTCAAACAGGGGAGGATTAATTTCTTAAAACAACCCTTGCCTCTGGGCATTCTCCAGAAGCATCTCATCTTTGACCTCTGCAGAGGTTTCTCTAGGAGGTAAATTTTAACTTCATTTAGAGTCTTATTTTGCTTATAATGCAATTCATTGTTAATGGACCTCCACCGATTTCAACATCTTCCTGTTGAATGACCTGCAGAGGGGAGAGATGTTTAGTAACTTGGTCCATTGATGCTTATGCTCAAGGGGTGATTATTCTGTCACGGTTTGCTGGGCAAGTGCCACCCTCTGAAGTCAATATGGTGTATAAAGATGAGAAATACTCGCAAAAGTGAGTGACTGGAGGGAGTCAAAGTGGGAGAGGCAATAGTTTTCCTGCAGGTAGCTTTACTCATTGTTAGGATAATAAAGATTTACTGGTGCTGAGCTCTTTGGATAGAATAAAAGAATGTGAAAACAAGTATTTTGCTAGGTGCGTTGCTGCTGTTTATCAGGGAGTGTAGGGATGGTTCTATTTTTCATTCCCCTTATGTACTTCCCTTTGATATGGTTGATCCCCATGGATGAGAGCTGAATTGGGCCCCATCTTTCAGAGTAATCACAAATGAGTCATTCCTACCCTACCTTTACAACAGCCATGGGAAGTTCCACTGCCTGTAACATTTTATGTGGTGTCAAGGGAAGGCTGTGGAAAGGGAGGGACAATTTCTGAAAACAGACCTGAGCATTAGTGTCTAAAAAAGTCATATTTCTGAAATCCCACATACTATTTTTCTTGTGTCTTCACATCCCAGCCTCCAGATACAGGATAGCTTTGGGGATCCAGATTTTTATTAGCCCTAGAATTACTGCTGTTTATGCCTATGCCTACCTTAATGAATAAATATGTCACTTAATCACAATTTAAGTAAACAAAGCATCTCTTGCTTTTTATTTGCATCTAGTCCTCTAGTGAACATGATAAAGAGACTTACGGATCTTTGCTGTACTGACTGAAAACCATTTCTTCCTGAACGGCTGAACAGTTTCCAAACTGGGATTTTTGAAATGGTCATTATTTGTTATAGGTGACAAATATTTCTAATACTTCTATCTCTTCACAGTTACCATCTTTCTGTCTGCTTACATTACCTACAGGTGCAGCTCCTGCCTTATCATTAGCAGAAATACTAAGGAAGAAGGAGTGGTATGTGATAACACTAATATTAATAATATTGATAATATTTTTAAAGCTTCACATCTCATTTTATTAAGGACAATACAGCTAAAATTAGATAACTGTGATTAGTTGCTTATTTATGTGGTTATTTTGAGAACACAGGCAGCAGTATGTTTAGGGATATGTACACAGGGAATGGCACAAAGAATTTGTGCTTTCGAGACCTGCAATTTTGAAAAATGTGGCCGTGCAGATGAAAACAGGGCAACACAACCCACCAGAATCAATTCGCCCTCCCAACAAAACAAAACACAAGAAAGCCTCGATCAAATATTACAGACAGTAGATAACTAGTAGTGCTGCTTCTACATCCAAGAAATAGTAGTAGAAGCTAGGGACAACTTAATGTTATAGCCAAAGCTATAATTTATATTCTTGCTCATTGCCGAAAAAACCTGCTTCGTTTACTGAACCAGCCACGTTGAAAGGCGATCAGCCCTATGGTTTTCCTTGACATCGCCGTAGAAAGTAGTATCTACTGACGCTCCATAGATGGCAGCATTTCACAAAGAACTCGAACAACTTGCTTTTTGCTCTTTTCTTTTCTTTTCTTTTCTTTTCTTTTCTTTTCTTTTCTTTTCTTTTCTTTTCTTTTCTTTTCTTTTCTTTTCTTTTCTTTTCTTTTCTTTTCTTTTCTTTTCTTTTCTTTTCTTTTCTTTTCTTTTCTTTTCTTTTCTTTTCTTTTCTTTTCTTTTCTTTTCTTTCCTTTCCTTTCCTTTCCTTTCCTTTCCTTTCCTTTTCTTTCCTTTTCTTTCCTTTTCTTTCCTTTTCTTTCCTTTTCTTTCCTTTTCTTTCCTTCTTCCCTTCCCTTCCCTTCCCTTCCCTTCCCTTCCCTTCCCTTCCCTTCCCTTCCCTTCCCTTCCCTTCCCTTCCCTTCCCTTCCCTTCCCTTCCCTTCCCTTCCCTTCCCTTCCCTTCCTCTTCCCTTCCCTCTCCTCTCCTCTCCTCTCCTCTCCTCTCCTCTCCTCTCCTCTCCTCTCCTCTCCTCTCCTCTCCTCTCCTCTCCTCTCCTCTCCTCTCCTCTCCTCTCCTCTCCTCTCCTCTCCTCTCCTCTCCTCTCCTCTCCTCTCCTCTCCTCTCCTCTCCTCTCCTCTCCTCTCCTCTCCTCTCCTCTCCTCTCCCATCCCTCTTTCCACTTTCTTTCTTTTCTTCTTTTTTCTTTTCTCCCTGTTTCTTTCTCCTTTCCCTTCCCAAACCAGTTCCCTAATCTGTTGACAGGATTAAGTATTCTTGTTGTTATAGAGGAACTAAATGTATACTTCTTGTATTTTTGAAACCTCTGAAGTGTATCAGAGTGGTTAGAAAATGTTTATACTATGGAAAAAGTATCAAACGGTTATTTGTAGCATTTAAAACATTGCCTCAGATTGATGTGGACTGGAGACTCAGAGCAGACTGTTTGCATTACCAGCTTTCAACGTATTTTGTCAGAACTTAGTGTGATGGGGCTAGACTTCAAGAGAACAATTTTGTATGTTTGTATGTTGGGGTTTTTCTGTTTGTTTGGTTGTTTTTTTTTTTAAGATAGAGCAAGTGCCAAGGGTAGAGAGTATTTTGAAATAGAGTAGAAAAATACCAGGAGGACAAAGTGTCCATGTAATCAATCCAAGTGAATTATTCCAAGTTCTGTAGTATTTCCACTTTTTAATATATCATAAAACACCTACATTTTTTTCATTACAAAAATCTGAACATTCTGGTTATATATGAGAATACCCTTTCATTATTCTGCAATTATATGTTCTGAGGGTGTTGTAAGTTTTCCTCCAAATTATCTTTTGGACTGAAGTACATCTTCTTATTCTCAGTATTTTTTATGTTTTTTAAACCTGAAAAGAGAACAAAAGATAAAAACCTATTTTTGAGTTACACGTGTGCAAAGAAGGTGATATTTAAAAAGTAAAAATTATTGAGTCATAATTGAATATTGTAATTATAAACTGAACCATTTTATCACATAATTAGTTCTCCAATGTTTTGATCAGATGGGAAAAGAAGCTGAGAAACAAAATTTAGAAATGCAAAAAAAAAAAAAAAAAATGAAGCTAGTATAAAATATTTAATTCCTCAGTACCATAAATATTTTACAAATGCAACTGTTCAGTTGTTTTTACAGAGGATTTCAGCTTATGTGAACCAGTGTTTCAGTATTTGGCTATTTGCCCACAATCCAGTTGGGTTTGGAGTCTGGATGGTTGTATTTATACTAATCCCTGAAGATTCTACTGAATTCTTCAAACCATAGGAATTCAATCTAATCCTGTCAGACAAATGTGACCATCTTTCCATTTGGTCTTGGTTTCTCAGTGTAATACTTTGCATCCTCCTTTGGCAAAAACCACGAGACTTTTTTGTAAGAGTATTAAATATGTGTGAAGTGGTTCCTTCTGAAACAGCTGGTATTTCTGAGTTTGTTTAATCAGAAAAGGCATCATTTAAATGGGAAGGCTTTTTTGGTCAGCAAGATCTTAGACCAATTCCATGTAATTCTTCCCTAAAACTTGGTTATCACTGTATTTTCAAGTGTTGACATGCTGTGTCTCTCTTGCCATCTTGATGAATAGTAAATTATTAAGCTGTATTGCAGAATTCTCAGAAGAGCCTTTGAGGTCCCTGAGAATAGCTGTGGTTAGAGCACTCATTGGGAAGGTGGCAGACCACAGGTGAAGTATCTTATTGCTTATTTTAGACATTTAAAGTAGATCTTTCACATACTCAGGTACGTAGGAGATTGGTGACTAATCACCACTTTATTAGACTTTCTGATGTGTGTGTGTATGTCTTGTCTAATAGCCTATTGTGGACATGCAAAACCTGTGTAATGTGAGTGCCAGATTTGACTAAATAATTAGTTACCAGCTATATGCAGAACACGTGGGTTCAAATCCTAGTTCTGCCACAAATTTCTCACATAACCTCAGGCAAGACAATTTATCTGCCTAAAAATTAGGCATCTAATCTCAGCTAGTCATCTAGGCTCCCTCTATAGTCAATGGTGAGAGACAGGCACCTCCAGTAGGCAGCTCATGCCTCCTGTTTTAGACCCCTATCTTAGAAGATGAATCACCCCCTGCAGGTTCCTGTCTCTGCAGCCATTGATACTGAGGGAGACTGGATGTCTAGTCTAAACTAGTTGCTCAACTATAAAGTAACTAAATAAAGGTAAAGAGCATTTCAGGATGAGTATTTTTGTGCCTCATTTGCCTGTGTGCACTGAGAAGAATTCAGCCCATATGTGAGGGATGATAATACAGACACATTTGGGCAAGATGGTTGGGGGTGGTTTGCAAAACTTGATTTGTCAACATCATGAGCTTTTCAGTCTCAACATGTAGGAACCAGCTGGTTAATTTGGTCTTCAGATATCAAAATGTATCCCATGTTTGGAAAGGGAGGCACTCTCACTTTCTGTTCGCCCTACAGATAAAGATATAGAGGAGAATGAAACAGATGTGTATTTAATCTAAAATATTCTAGATGGCTGTGAATGTATTTAAAGAAACTAGTGATCTACATGTTTCATATCTTTGTGATTAGAGGTTAAATGACACAAAATTTGAGCACTGACATTTGTGTTCAACTCTTTTCTGCAAACAAACCAATCCTGAATCATTTAATTCTGCTTCTGCAAAAAGGATAGGAATGTAAAAAAAAAAAAAAAAAAAAAAGTGTATGTTGGTCTATGAAGTTTTAACTTCATCCCACAATTTTGTATTTAATAACAGCTATCTCAGGAGGGTTTACTCCTTTTCTCTCTATTACTCAGCACTCTTAGACTCTTGTATATCAGCGAGTACAATGGTATAGCTGCCCTACAGAAGCTGTAATCTGATTATAAACTCAATGTTTTATGTTTAATTACTTAACCCTCATTAAAGAAAAAAAAAAAAGACATATATTGGGCAGTGCAGTGAATATGTGAAGACTGACCTGATACTTTGAATTTGTTCTGATCTCACAAAGCAGTCCCTAACTACACCCATGGTGTTCTGAATAACAGTTTGGAGCATTGTGCACTGTAAAACAAGTGTGTGGAGCAAACACAAGAGACCAGCTGCTGATGGCTCAGACAGTCACGTTCAGTGGGAAGGGATATGTTTCTCAGTGCAGGAGAGACAATAAGCTTTGTAGTTTCATGCTACTGGCTCGTACCATAATCTGAGGCTACCTAGTACAATAGTCAGAAAGGCAACATTACTCTTAAATCCAAAGATGACTGCAGGAAGAGGCACAGAAATGTATTCCTCTCCTTGTACATATGCATGAGATGGGTAGAGTGCCTTGGATAGGCATCTGGGAGCAAAATGGAAGCACAGAGGGAATGCTTTTCTCTTTTCATATTTCCTTGGAACTGCTGTGTCTCCATGCTGCTGCAACTACATGTCTCTTACTTTTACGCGCATTTGAAAATACACATAGCATGGACAGACAGGAACATATAAATATATCTAATTGGGATTAGATATGTTTGAAAGTGGTCTTTTTCATAAACCTGATATCACTTTTATCTGCAGTATGATTTTAGAATAAAGGATACAGAAGCATGGACAACTTTCCCATATTTGTTCATTTCATTAATCTCTGAAATGGACAGTTAAAAAGGGCATGAAGCAGAAGCCCTGGCTTAGATGCTAAAATATGTATTTATTTTCAAAAAGAAAGATGTAGCTGAATCACTTATACTTGGAAATCAGGCCTAAGTTGTCTAATAAAAACACTTGATTTCTCAGCTTTTAGACGGGGAACTTTGATCACATGCTTGACAATGAAGATTGTTCTATGAAGGTAAAGAATAATTAGATGATTTAAGCATATTCATTTTCTTCATATCTTAGAGTGAAAGCTTATAATCATGGAAGAGTCAGTTTCTAGGTGTCCTCTGTCTGTCTCTGACTTTCTTTTCATCCACAGTAAAGCAATATAAAAGAGGAGAAAAGAAAAAGAAAACGTGGCATACGGACTGAACTAAAGGAAATGTCTTTACTTCATTTGAAAACAAGGCTGCTGTTTCAGATGACATTTTTGGTTTTGACAAAATTGTCAAAAGAGATTTAACTCCTCTGTTTCCAGATCATAAGATTTCTTTAAAGGCAAGAGTGCCCAGCAAAGGAATTCCTCTGACTATTATTAAAGACAGATCGGATTTAGAAAACTCTGTGTTATTTTGAGATAAGAAAATTGCAGAGAAATAAACAACTTGACATTTTACTTCCTCTTTACACTCTTGCCTAAGATGGAAACCACATGAGTGTAGGCATATTGGTTTGGAAATATGAAACATGACAAATCTTTGTTTTGCTTTGTTTTCAAACTTGAAACCAAAGAAATTGTATGCTTTCCAGTGAATTACACAGCTTTCCCTGGGTAACCTCTGATTCTTCAGAACCTATTTTAGTGTTTGAGAAAACTGTTAAGCCAGGCTAGTAATTGTTTATTAGTCCTCAGTATACAGTTCAAGCCAAATAATTACAAACATACCCATTCTTATATTGTCTTAACACTACTGATCCTGAGAGGAACCTGTTTCCTCTTAGAGTAAAAGGCATATTTTCTTATTGCATGGGACAGGGAGTGATAGAAAGGGTGGCCCTGTTGCAGTGAGTGGAAGGTTTGCCCTTGACTTTGTGGGACACAGTTTCACCCACCTGGCTGTTATATCCATTTCTGCATGGTGCCAGTGGACTGGAGGGCTTGCTGGAAACAGGACATCAGGGCAATGCACACTGAGTGCCGCTGTCCCAAAGTGTGTCCTGTTTTCCCTTTTGAAGTCAGATTTTGAAGGATGAGAAGAAGAAAATTACAATGGAAAGCTTAAAAAAATCCCTAGCATTGAGGTGCACAGATTTTCATGAGTTAGCAATCTATCTTAAACCTTTACTCTCCATTAGTGTTTTTTTTTCACAATTAAATCAAGCTACTTGCTATTCTATTGACAGGGTTTTCTACCAGGGTAAAATGTTTTTGAAAATTAATCAGTAAATTAGGTATTAGGTGTGAATAAGCCAGACTTAAGACCTGAAAATGCAGCAGATAGCTTGGCCTTGAGTTGTATTGCCACTATGGGTAAAACTCAGGGACTTGCACTACTGATCATCTCTGAGACTGGGCTTTGGAATCACTTTAAAGTTGACATAACCCATATACTTTATCTAATTCATTACAACAAGTCTCTACAAATTTCATCTAGTCTTCCCCATTTCTGATATTAGTCCTTTTGTATGTTTTTCCACATATGAAAAACTGAGATAAGACAAGTTAATTCACAGCCAGAGGATGGATTAGTTAATATTCAGATTACAATTTGCAAATTTTAAATATAATACCACAGAAAAATATGGCTAAATATAATCTAATATTATGAAAAACACCTCCATGATACAGAGAACTACCCTACCAGCCTTACCAGTCCTCTTTAAAAACAGGTATACTGGTACTATGGAGGCACACTGATCTAAGCTGTATTAACAAGATGTATAGGAACAAAACCTTCCTAAAGCTACTGTGTTTTGCATAATGTAGAACTTAAATTTTGGAATAACTGAAGACAATTGTTCTAAGGTCAGAATAATTAGTGTTTTGGAGAAAGTGGGAAGGACTAGTGTTTGTAGTGGCTGTTACCAGCCATGACAACATTGGCAGAAAGAGTGTGGCATGTGAAATCACAGCATGTGAAATCACAGAGATATCAATGGAAAAAAACTTTTCAGGTAGTCCACAGGGTAATTTTGAGAAATATGAATTTGCAATTATTTGGGTTTTTTTTAAATTTTAAAAATATATTTGTTTTTATTCTCTTTATTATCCATATTACAATGAATCTTCACCTTCTGTAGTAGCCAATCATTATGTTATAAAGGAAAGAGGAAAGAACATAACTCATATTAAAAACCTGCTAGGAAATGTTGAACAATATGCTTTTCTGATGGACGTTCCATTGTCTTGCAAACTTGACATTTCATTTAGGAAATTTTCAGGAAATTTTCTCTTATGGCAGAATATTTTTCATCCAAGCATTTTCATTTTAATTGTAATATTTCGCCTGAGTTAATTGAAACATTGAGCTAAAATCTTGTTAGGAATTGTAACTTAGTTCCACAGTCAGTCCTTTAGACTTGTTCTTGGAGATTGTCCTGCTCTTCTGGTAGTTCAATCATGATTCTTTTTGACTTAATTCAGTCATATGTCATGAGTGGCCATGAAGCCATGTCTATAGTAGAGAATGAATATGTTGCACATTTAACTCTGACTGCCATGAGATAATCCACCAGAATGCCACATGTATTTAGTAACAGAGCTGACCACCAGTGAAGCACTTCAGATTGATTCATTAAAGTACATGAAACATTTGGGTAGAAGAAATGCTGAAATTATTGCTTTAAGTTAAAGAGAAATATTGAAATGAATGGTACTGATCTCTCAAAATATTTTTTTATGGATTTATACTCTGCAGTTTGAAATCCTTAATTTCTGAAAGGTTGCCGTTTCCACCTAAAATGAGAAGAAAGATGCAGAAATGGCAGAGTTTCTTCATACTGGAAATTCTGTATTTTGCACACCTCTCCTATTAAGATACATGTTGTCCTCTGTGTATTGCTTTACTTAATCTACACACTCCTTACTGATCCCTGTGGTGACTGGCTGGGTGACAAATACTCCATCCACAATACAGCCAGGCCTCCACATCAGTGAGTGATAATGTTCGACGTTGACATCTATGAGAGTTGCTAGAATTGGGCTAGAGGCTTAGCTGTTGATAATTGGGGAGGGTGGTCTTTTCATCCCTGGTTGTCTGCACACTTTCCTCTTTTATATTAGATTGTCCCTGGAGAAGGAACTGGACCCCAGCTGTCAGCTATCCCAACTGAACGCCTTTCTCACTAAAGTAAACCCTTTGTAGATTGAGCCCAATTGCCTCCATTTGTTTGTTGTTTTTTTTTTTTCATTTGCTACACGAGATAATGCTGCTTTCCTTTTCATAGCATTGCTTCAAAGATAGATTTAGTGTCTTAGTGTTCAATACCATATGATTGCAATCCATAGTGTGAAACAATTTAACAATCTGGTTTTTGTAATCAAGACATCTCATGTAAGCGTTGTAATGCAGTATGTTAAACAAATGCTGATTGTGTTAGCAAACCCAGATATCTGAGCATGCATGAGCTATGAGCAGTATTTTTCCTATGGGACCCAATCCTATTTTCCCATTAAAAAATAAGAACTTTTTCATTGACTGTAATGGGAACAGGGTCCTTCTTCCTGGCTCTGTGTGTTGGGTGGAAAAAGTCTTTTAGTGGTAATGGACCAAGACACAATTAATTAATTAATTATATTAAGAAATCACTGCTGGGCCTAGTTAGTATCAGCTGCATCCTAATCATGTGCTCTAGAGAGAAAAAGAGATACAAACTTGCATGTTAATCATTTATTGTGTCTGATGGCAAAAGCAAAGTACAGAGTAATGGCAATACTGTATTCCATTTTTTCTAGATTTACATTTTATTTCATTTGCTGTGGAGTTTCTGTGTATGCTGATTGACCATGTTTTCCTCAATTTCTGCCATCATTTACTAAGTCAGGAGACAAATTGCACTCTTTTAACCACTGTGTGACTTTTTTAAGAAAACATATAGTGCAACTTATCATACTATTCTGGAAGCCTGGCTTTTCCCGTGCATTCCAATGTTGATCTCCATTTCCTCTGCTCTAATCAACACCATCAGCACAGATTGGGGAAAAAAAAAAAAAAAAAATCTGCTTCCTATTTGATTTTAAAGTCTTCTATATTTTTATATATATAAGACACTTTGAAAAAGTTTTTTTAATGCCTAGCTATCAAACATACCCTTGGTTCTGCGGATTATCCTTTTCACAGAAATGGTTTCATTGCTTTCAGTTTTGCTCTGAGATGGCAGTAAGTGCAATAGGGAGAAAATTGTTCCATCAGCAAAAGTATGATTGGACCCAAAAGTAAAGATTGCTCATCTGGTGCAGCATGTCAGGATTAGAGCCTCCTCATGTGCTTCAATCAGGTTTTAGAGCACCTTTCTGGTTTTTCTTAATAAGCAGCCTTCTCAGTGTTCATTTTCTTGAGACTTCATCTCTAGACTATGGTGTCCTGAATCTGCATCCTTTTTTATTTGGGGAGGTGGTCCTGTGAAGTGCCCAGCCCTCAGTGAGAGTTGATCACTTCATTAAGGCACAACTGACAGCTCTTAAGGGCCATGGCATTTTATAGGCTCAGTTCCATTGGCCTAAATTAGAGGGAAATATATGCTAGAAATATATACATAAATAGAGATCGATTCTGTGAGTAGTGTGAACTGTCCCTTCCTTATTTTTTTTGTCATGAAGTGCACTTGATGTCATTCAATTGCCTTGTGTACTGTGGTAGAATTGAAATAGAATTGAGTGTCATCCTGCAGAACTGTAGCAAGTTATTATGGTCACAGTCTCTCCTCTGACTATTTGCAAATTAGCATTTTACTAACAGGGGAAGCATATGCTAGATTAAAACAGGGAGGCTTTTCTTTCTTTTTTTCTTTTTTCCCCCTTTTTTTTTTTTAAAGAGTGGCAGAAATGGCAAAAATTATGCTCTTCAATTTCCTTGTGAAATATCTCTCCTTTTCAGGGAAATATGTTTTCTGGATAGATTGCCACCTGCAGAGTATACTATACATCTTTGTGAAATTATTTTCTGTCTCTGCAGAAATAGCAGTTTAGTTTTGTAGTATTTTTTGAACAAAATGACTGAGCATTTAGCACAATTATGTTCAGCACTATAATCTTTTTTTTCTTCTTTTGTCGAGCTATCCTTTAACAGGGAATAAAAAATGAGACACACTGTAAGCTATTTTGCATAAATGAATAATTATGATTGCCACATATTGCCAATTGTAATTAGGGATAATAATGCTAGGTTTTGGAGCTTTTACTCACGCATTGCTTTCCCAAGCAAAACAGAACTTTTGTAATGTTCATGCAGTTAAGTGAACAGATTGGGTTTTCTCCTCTCACCAAAGACACAAACATGTGCTTTTTTCCCTGCATTTTTTTTTTTAAATGATAGCTTTAATTAGTTGAAGGTAAATAAGTAAATAAAAGGCACGCTATAAATAGTAGGCTCTTAGCAAAATTAGAGGCATATTAAAGATAACACACTTTTGGGACTTGCAGATCAGTTAGCAAGTCGTCTGAGCATTAGAGGCAAATTGGCAGCTGCTTACAGTTAGCAACCAAAAATGCTGTAGGTAGGTAGTGTATGCATGTGCAGATCATTTAAGGGCTCAGTTTGCCTTATTTACATTCCAGCACCTTTGGGATTTGAGGAGGGGTTGGGTTTGGTGTTTTTTTGTGGAGAGAGGAGGCTGATACCTGAAAACTGTGGAGCTAAAAACCCCATGTTCGGCACACCTTGCAATGCAGGTTGCTCCCTGCTGCAGTGGTAAAACCTGCAGTTTACACAGTTCTCAGATACTGTGCATCCACACTGACATGAGAACTTGGCATGGCACTACACTAAAAAACAATGCTGTTTAATCAGGTGTGGAGTGCTAGCTTATTACTTTTGCCAGCAGCTTTGTTTTACTTGGACTGTATAGCCTCGTAAGAATGCAAAGCCTTTGCAATATTGCTGAAGAAGCTTTCTGAGATGTGTAACTAACCATAATGCTGTATCTCCAGGGTACTGAATGAATGCAGCAAACAAACTGTACTTTGCAACTGTCTCATTTTCCTAGGAAAAATGGACCAACTTCTGGAATTGTTGTTTAGCTCCCAGTCTCAGTGGGAGTTCTGTCTGAGCACAGACAGGCTAAAGCTTAAACAATGAGCATTAAATTTGGTCCCTTCATCTCAGGATCTCACAATTCTTTTGGAAATGTTAACAAATTAAGGTTCACAACCCCCGCCCTGTAAAATAATACTGTTCCTCTTTTACAGATGGGCAAAGAGGACCATCAATCAGGGACAACAACAAGAGCTACAGATCAGAAATCTGACCCTAGAGCAGGCTGCTCCATTGTCTGTATTGATTATTTTTCATAGTTCTCTTAGATCCCCAGACTCTCATTATGCTTCTCAAGAGTTTTCATAACTGGAGTTAAGGGTGTTCGGACATGATTTTTCCACATGGATTATTCAATGCATTTTCCTCATTCTGCATATCCCAACTTGACTTTGTCACTTAAACCCTAATTGGAAGGGTGCTGCAGCCATTACAGGTTACAAATCCTGGTGTTTTGCCTACCAAGGAAAGATTTAAATGTGAACATAATCTCTGTTCCTTGCCCTGCAGAGGCTTTCGTGTGGCGGCACATCTCACAATTAGGCCACACCTAGCCGAAATCTCCCAAAGGAGTGCTGTAGAAACTATTATCCTCTTTAGGGATTGGTAACCTGGCATAGATAAAAGTAGGGGAAAAAAAGAGACTCAATTCTCTCTTAAAATGTGCACTGAATTTTTTTGTGGGATTTGAAAATTATTGGACTGTTATTGCTTCTTTCTTTCCCAGACAAGGAATGTATCAAAATGCTCTCCAGGTAGTTTGTTCTCTTAGAGCAGAATCTCTATGACACTTTAATATACTAGACAGCATTTTAACAGAATTTTACAGGCATATGTGTTACCTCCTTCCCACCATTCCAGATCTCTCAGCAAGGTTATGGTAACAGCAGCCACAGCTTTTGAAAAAAGTAATATTAGAAAAATACTTTCCGTATTTGACTTGCTTTAATATACTATGTTTACCATCTACACAAATTCCTAGTTGTCCTTTCTATTTCCCTCTTATCTACTGCTCTCCGTTCCTTACTCTCATAATCTTCTTCTTCCTCAGGCTCGCACATCCTGAAACCTCATTCCTTTCTTTTTCTCTTAGCTGAATATTCTGTATCATTCCTTTCTTTTGGTTACTCCTTTGTAAGCAGATTCCCAGCATAGTCATCTTCTTTCACTTGATTCTCTCTCTCCAGAGACCTTCTGGATGTTGTAAGTTTGCTGATTTTCTCAGTGTAACAACTCAAAATCATGTGCTTATTCTCTATTTGCAAAGCTGTTAACTGTTGTCTAGGCTCTCATCATGTGATGATTCAATAGCTTTTCCTCTTTCTTTTTTTTTTTTTCTGCACAAATACACTTCTGTGCTGCTACATTCTTCCAGACAGTACTGCAAATATCCATTTTCTACAGCTTTAATTAAACCATAGCACCCATTCTATTTGCATTGCTTAAACAGGTAGGTTAACTTTCAAGGTCTCTTAGCTTATGTTCCGTTGCTTTTATGTTTTTCAAAGTATTTGTATGCTCTCTTTTTTTCTGCCCTTCATTCATAGGAGGTATTAAATGGAAACATTCAGGGCCACTCCAATGCCTGCCTTTCAAAGCCTCCTTTAAAATTCTCCTTGCCTTTCTAAATTTCCCCAAATTTCACAAACTTAAGTCTCTTGTCCGCAGCTTATCTTTCTCATAAATATTTTCTCCTTGTTTCCTTTTACTCCCTGGATATCCATTTGCTAACTGTTAATAACTTCCTTTATATTGCAGTTGTAATCTCTTGGAGCTCTAATCATCATATTAATCTTTGCATGATGTGGATTGCCATGGAGATGTCAGTCTAGGACTGGCTCCCTTGAGCACTGTGGTAACACAAGTAAGAAGTTATTGCCATTTCAATCTGTTCTGTGCTCCACTTCTCATGATCTGGAACCAAACATTGGCATATCCATCTATCCTGAAACCTCATTATAGAGTTTGTTCAACCCCTCTTTACTCCTCACATGCAGTGTGGCAAAACCGTGCAAAGTTGTCTGAAGAAACTACAGTCTTAATTAGTTAAGCTAACATTTTATTTTTCATATAACATTACATGCAAAGATCCCTGGCAAACAATTCCTAATGAGCCTGAGGACTGAATGGTGTGAGGAACAGGGTGGAGGGAACAGGGTGCTGCAGTGATCACTGGTTTTAGGCCCACTCTGTGCTCCCAAGTTCACATATCCTTAAGTTGTATGTACAAGCTCAGTTAAATTAGTTGCTTTTGGTATATATTCAAGGATGAAGACATGGAAGTACAGGCAGAAAAGAGGAAAATGGGTCAAATAGGGGGTTTCCTAATAGCAATTATTTTAGGGAATTTTTCAAAAGGAAAACTGAGCCAGGAATTACACTGTATTACAATGATGCTGAGAGTAGGGCAGTTGGACTTTTCATTTTTTTTATGAATGGAGGAAAGAGGTAAAAATAATTTGGATCAACCTAAAGGAAAAAATGTTTTGCTCTCCTCACCCAAACAAAAGAACTTGTTTTAGCTTCATAGCATCTTTCAAAGGATGAGTCATAGACTGGCTGAGGTTGTAGGGGACCTCTGAAAGTCATCTGGTCCAGCTCTTCTTTTTAAGCAAGGTCCTCTAAAACAAGCTGTACAGGACCATGTCCAGATGGCTTTTGAATATCTCCAAGAATGAAGACTCCACCACCTCCCTGAGCAACCTGTGACAGTGCCTGGTCACCCTCACAGTAAAATGTGTTTCCTGGTGTTCAGAGGGAACCTTTTGTGTTTCAGTTTGTACCCATTGTCTCTGGTTGTGTCTCTGAGCACACCCGAAAAGAACCTGACTCCAACCTTATCGGAGAGATGCTCTGGTCCCTTCATCATCTTTGTGTCCCATTGCTGGAGTCTCGCTGGTGGGTCCGTATCTCTGTTGTTCTGGAATTGTTGTGGAACACTTAGTCCTTCCCCTTTAAAAAAAAAAAAAAAATTGGATTAAACCATCTGACCACTTAATCACAAGTGTGTAAATAGATTTTATCATCCAAATAATTTTCCAAAGGACAAAATATTGACCTTTTTTCTTTAGCTCAAATTACACCAATGGATTTTGTGTTTTTTTGTTTTTTCTTTACAAAGTGCAGATTTCACAGGTCAACTTTTCTCTGCTATATTGGTACAATCCCTAGACGACTTCAATAAATTAATACAATCACTCCTGGCTTACAAAGGTGCAACTCTACTGAGATTTTAAAATTGATTATAATATTTTGTAAATAGACTGCATTTCTCCTTATCTGGAATTGCATTTAAGCTTTCATACTAATTTATTTTTCTTGCTGTTATTCATGAATTTGAGGCTCCTAGTCTTTATAACATTAATTAGTATTATCATGTTTAGGGGAAAAGGTATATTATTTTGCAAAGCATGGAAAATGCAAGTAAACACTGTAGTGAGAGAAAAAAACTTTTGCCTGCTAATGTTTGTACATCCTTTAATTAAAATATATACTCCATCCTCAGTTTCTGGCTGCCTTGATAAACATATGAGTAAGAGATAGTGTTTGACGGGAAGCCCATGATTGCCTTTATTCTTATCTTCTTAAATTAAATTTTAAAATCTCTCAAAAAAATATGAATTGAGCATCCTCCTTTTTCTTATTTTCTGGTTAGCTATATTTTTTTGCCTGCAATAACAAAGCCATGACAAAAGACAGCAATCCCCTTGCTCATGTGATATAATTCCACACTCCGAGTGTGAATACTGGCAGATCAGCAGAATGAGCCATCTGCAAGCTATAAGCTGTGTCTTTGCATGAGTAGATTTAGGATAAAAAAAATTGTCTGACCTGGAAGCCAAACATTACTTGGCATCTTTACCAGAGATCCCTGCGAGGCCAGCCACTGCTTGTGCTGAATGTGTTCTTCCTAAAATATATGTCCCTCCCTCTTGCCATCATATTTTGTAGTACACGTACGTAAGTGCACGCACAGAAATGCACACACACAGGGCTGCACTATGGGCCACCTCAGAGATGCTGTACTGCAGTTTAATGAATATCAGACTTCATAGTTAAGTCTCCGTTGGATTGCTGTGCTGGTGAATAATGAATATCATACTGCAGGGTTAATCCCAAGTGGCTAGTTTTTTGGTTTTAATAGGCTGGGTGTTAGTCCTGAAATGCTTGTAAATGTCTGCAGTTCATGGATTGTGCTGTGTAGGAACATGCACCTCTAAATTCTCACCTTACTGAAGGCAATGGAGATAGTCAAGGACATAGCACAAGACAGATTGGTTTCTACAGTCATCCCCCCTCCAGTTTATCTCCCAAACTGAAGTCTCACCTCACACAGAAGAGTTATGCACACTGCCAGTTTTTTTCTTTTCATGAGTTGCCATCTCCCTTCTAAGCTTGATCTGCTGGCTCTGACATCCTACTCCTCTGAATTATAGCTTGTGCCTTCAACTAATGAAGTCGTTGGCAAAATTCCCATTGACTTCATTCAGAGAATGATCCAGCTGAACAGTGCTGACTCCTGAGAGCTCCTGAGCCCTTGTGGAATAAATACAAGTTGAAGAGCCACAGGATTTTTAAAGATTTGGTCCTAGATTATAGAACATTCAGGGCAGGTGGAGTTTATCTTTTCAAATGGTTTGTGAAGTGCCATTTTCACCTACAATACTCTAGAAATGATTAAGTGACAGTAACACTTATCAGATTTCACAAAAACTCAAACTTGTGGTGGGAGCAGGAAGGATAGAGTTGCCATTTGCTTTCACTGTGCTTGTGGGGATGAATGTAGGAAGAAATTAAGGCAATACCTTAAAAAATATATCCTTCTATCCCCTCTCATTTGTATTTTTGTCTCCCTTCTTTATTTACCCCCGTTGGGAGTATTAGAATCTGATCAGACCTTCCCAGTTCTAGTTAAAAGCTAATGCCTATACAGGCTTCATTTTCTATGCTCTTATGCCTGCTCTAAAAAAGATCTGCTTTGAATTGCACTAAATTTTTCCCTACCATTAACTTCAATGGCAGCAAAACCAGAGTAAAACAAAAACAAATGGAAACAACTCCAGCATTAAATGTCATAGAGGTTTATTTAACATTAAATACTTTCTGCCATATCCTTCTCCTGCAATTACGGTGTGCATTACTGCTGTCCCTTTGCTCTTTAATATAAAATAACCTAAAGAGATTCTCAGGTCTCAGAACTGTAGGTGATGATATCCTTCTTGCACAACAAAAAGAAAAAGCTAGTGGCTGGCCATGCTATTGAGGTGTGATACAGGCATACTAGGTACTCAGAAGGAAGTATTTGGTATCCAAATGAACATATTGGTCGTGGAGAAAGGACCTAAAGAAAGAAATTTCATCATGCCAAAGTAGGAGATAACTCTGAAACTGCGAGAGGGTAGTGCCTTGAAGGCTGATATTGGTGGGCTTGACACCTGCTTCTGTAACTCTGGTAGTGTTTGGGAGGGCAAGATTTCCCTTCTTTGTCCTTTTTCCCTCTACACTTTATAGTGACTTTGAGCATTTCTCTTTAAACTGTGTGCACTATTGGTAGTCTATAGAACAAGGCCTTTGCTCTGCTCATGCTGGTACCTATGTGACATCCATATTTGTGCTTCATGTCATTTAAATGACAGAGTGCTCATAGTAATAATGTGGTCTCTGTTCTACCTGCTGTCTAGAGTTTAGGGACATGTTTTGAGCAAATGTGCCTATTATTCTATTTAGGAAATGTTAGCAGAAATGCTACAACAGAGGCAGCAATAACGTTACACAACTCTAGGTACCTAATGCTAAGCAAGCTAACAGCCCCATATAGGCACCTCACTTTCACTCTATGTAGTGCCTCACTTCTTCCTTCTCTGCAAGGAGTTAAGGATGCTGACATTTAATGCTAGCAATAACCACATCCTGACTTTCAGCAGAAGGTGTTCAGTTCCAAAAGAGAAGCTAGAAATCCAATATCCAAGTAGGTACTTAACTATACGTCTATTGTGCTAATTTCCTGAAGAGTTTAATGCTAGTCCTGAAGTTTGAGGTCAGGCACGACAGCAGGAGAGGCAGCCATGTTAAGGGTCCAGGGCCCCAGGAGGCAGAAACTTCTGCCCATTCCCTGACTCATTTGGGTCAGGCAGTGCTTACCAAGAGTTGAGAAAGCTCATTAAGATGAGGAACTACAGGAGAGATGTTGGCTTTAGAGCAAGGAGAGCTGCAGCATGGGAAAATGGCCCCTGCAGCCTATGTTTCGTGAGATATGGTTCCTTTTTTTTGTTTTGTTTTGTTTGTTTTGTTTTTTTGTTTGTTTTGTTTTTGTTTTTTTTTCTTTCCTGAATTAATAAAGTGAGCCTGAGGGAAGAGCCTGAGAAAGATCTTGGCACGGTGTTAGTCCTTCCTGGGTTGGGGAAAAAAGCCAATAGCCTTACAGGCAGCTGACTCTTTAATCACATATTTAGTATCTGTGAGAAAAATATTCCAAGGTGGCTAAGTGACCTCTAGAACTGAAATCAATTTCAAATGCTACTCAGAGACTTAGGAACCAGGGCACCCTACAAAGCCCATCATCTTACCCTTCTAAGATCTCAGAGTTTTAAAGGTGCTTTAGTTCCTAAATGTGTTTTTTAAAATTTCTGGTCCTATGCCATTTTGTAGCTCAGACATTGGCTTCTGCATGATACTGTCATGTTTGAAAATATTAACCTTCATCTTCTATGCTTAAAGCTCCTGCTGGGCTCAGTTGGCTTCACAGGTATTCAGACCCTTTAACGACCTTTCAAAGTACATAACTATGAATTTAAGTAGTTAAATGCAGACATGTCTCTCCAAGCTTAGGTCAAAGAATGAACATAATGAATGAAAGCAAAATATGTTTTTTCTTTGTTCAGTGAACTCTCTTGAAGCATAAATCCAGATTGGGCCCATAGGAAATACTATGTTCCCTTCTGCAGTTTATTCCTCCATTGATGAGAAAGTCTCTCTCAGATTGACAGGGGCTACTCAGTGGTCCATGCACCCCTAAGAACACTTCAGAGGGATTCAGGAACACAGGCTGTGTGAACACCAGAAAAACAGGAAAAGCTGGGAACCAAACTGAGAGTGTGAATACATGTAACTGTGTGCTGTAGTTCCTAACGTGATACTCCTACTACCTGTAATCACTTTTCCTTTACAAATCATTCCCTATTAAGAAAATGAGAAATTATTGAATGCAGTTAGCAAACTTATCCCAGAGGGAAGTTCAATCCCACAAGAGAAAGCTGGCTGAGGCTACACCTAGGAAGTTTGTTCTTGCCCTGCCTCTGGGAGCAGGGATTGTTTCGAGGCTGTGGTGTGATGCTAGCAGTTGACCATTTGTTTAACTTGATGAAAAAATGGCCACATTTTTACTTTTCTCTTTGTTCAGCTGAATTTAAAAGTCTGAAAAATTGCAAAAGGTTATAGCTTTCACGTATGTAGATGGGACTTAAAGTAGTGATGCTAATGTATCTATATGTGCCAGTGTGCAAAAGTCAGCTAAATTATATAATCCGGAGTTCAACATTTTAAGTTGTGACCTAAAAGAGAAATATAAATCACTCATACATTGGTCTTGGTTCCTCATTTTAAAACTTTCCTAATTATGAGAATGTTCTGGAAATTAAATTGCTTTTTTTATTAATAAAAACTCTGGGAAAAGTGGGAAATTATGTGAAATCTCAAGTATGAGACCTTGTTGGAGGGTTTCTTTTCAGCAGAAGTAATAAAGTAACGTGCTAGAGGAATTCTCTGATGAGACAAAAGGAAACTGAAATGACAAAGCTTATAGTGCCACCACAGAAATTTGGAGCATGTGTTTTAGAAAGGAAATTTCTCTGGACTTCTTTTATGACTTCAAAGCCAGGGATCCATTTAATCACAGGAGAAGAGAATCTAATGCACTGGTAGCTGCCTGGGTTTTAGGTTTATTTCTTTTTCCTTTACATTTGAAATTGTTTTAAAGCATGAAACAGAAAATCACGTTTCAAAACCCATGCCTACAGTGACTAGTACCCATAAGAAAATTAGGCAAGTTCTGACCACAGCTCCAAACTGCTAACGTGTGTGGCAGAGGAGAGGGGAGAAGGAAGCAGACAGGCAGCTACTGATTCAGACAGAGCACAAAATTCCAGCACAATTAAGAAAGACCGGGAGTGGTGGCAGAGAAGAAAGCTAACTGCGCTGGGTGGGTTGAGATGGGGCAATATCAGGTTATCATATTGTAGTTAAGCCAGGAGCAGCTGCTGCCAGCAAAACCAAACCTAGCTTGCTCCTTGGCTGAAAACTTAAATATCAACACCCTTTAATTATGCATAAAAAGATACACAAAGCTAGCAGCTTTAAAGTACTGTTATTAATTGCACCAAATGTTAGTGAAAGATTTAATTATTCATAGTTATCATTCTCAGGGGTTTCTTGACTAAGGAAAATAAGGAGAATTTCAAGTGGAAGTCTCATCTCACATAGCGTCTTCAGTTTGCCTATGCCAAGAAGCAGGAATATATTTTACATGTCAGATCTGCAGAAAATGCATGTAGCTGCTAGTTCCTTAGCAACCTTCTGGGATATGCCTGCATCTACTCCCATAAACCCTGCATATCAGAAATAATCTCCAGTGGGTTTCCAGGGATCAGTGGGTTTTGCCGCACTAATAATACCATTCATGTGCAGTTAGAGTAAATAATTTTATTTACTTACCAGATCATTGCTGTGTTTGGGGTTTTTTTGAAACATGTCTCTAGGAAAATAATACATAAACACATTTCATTGAGACCTCTCTATGTGAATGAAGAAGGATGCAAGCTGTACAAGCTATATATATTTTTTTAATAACTGGAAACCAATAATGCTCATTCAGAAGTGCAGCTGTACTCATCATAGCCCTGGTCCTCCTTCTTCTTTGCTTTTTAGCTAGAGGAGGTAGCTAAAATTAGCACAAACTTCTGAAAGAAAAGATATTAGAAGAACAATATATCTTTATAGTTTGTGCATTTTCCTCTTCAGAAAGATAAATCTTCGTATTTTAGTTCTCCTTACAGCACTCATGCCTTAGATTTATCACTGTGATACAATTTATGAGTAATCTGAACCCTATCGAACCATCCTGTACTTTGCTGAATTGCATATGGTAACAAGCAGCAGCCAAGGGACATCTCAGGTCAGTGATTTTTACTCATGCAAGTAGTGGATACTCTCCGGAGCAGGGAGTAAGAGTCCCTTGCCTGAGGCAGACTTTTCAGGATTCAAATGGGGCTCAACATTCTCACTGCAATCAGGGGTGTGTGGGTCTGATCCTGTAGCTCATGTAGCCCCTGTCAAAGTCTTCGCTGACACCAGCTGAAGGGCTTCTACTCAGCTGCTCCTGCATCTGCTGTTTGTGGGCAGTGTTTTGACACAATGCGTTCTGGTATTGTTATTTAGTGTGTGCAAAACACTTGCAGGAGTAGGAGCTTCATGACTGTGGACCCCCTTACTTCTGGTAAAGTGGATGGAGTTGGATGGAGTTAAGTCTATTTGTGACAACTGAAAATGTAATTTACTCATTTAATCTTTCACAGTCACTGAAGGCTTTATTGTTGCTTTCACAGAGTCAAATTCACACCACGTATTTTTTGCTTATTAAGGATGAGAAGAAAATAATTTTTATGTTCAACTTTGGCTTACAAGCAAGTGGCAAATCATAGTCACATTTGAGTATGTTAATAACTAGAAAGACAGAGCAAAAATCAGATAGGTCAGACATAGATACCTGTGTAAATAGTTATAGAGACTGCCTATAGAGATAGATATAATGTATATAATAAGATACATAACTTATGTATAATGTATATATAGAGACAAAGATATCTGTATCCATTTATATAGCTATACAAAACGTTTACATAGAAATACATCACTTATCTAATTTTTTATGCGATCAATGCTCAAGCTGTCCTTCACACAGAATCACACAGAATCACACAGAATCCTAGGGGTTGGAAGGGACCTCGAAAGATCATCTAGTCCAACCCCCCTGCCAGGCAGGGTCACCTAGAGTACATCACACAGGAACTTGTCCAGGTGGGTTTTGAATGACTCCACAACCTCTCTGGGCAGCCTGTTCCAGTGCTCTGTCACTCTCACAGTAAAGAAGTTTTTTCTGGTATTTACATGGAACCTCCTATGCTCCAGTTTGCACCCATTGCCTCTTGTCCTATCACTGGACGTCACTGAAAAAAGCCTGGCTCCATCATCCTGACACTCCCCCTTAACATATTTGTAAACTTTGATGAGGTTGCCCTGCAGTCTCCTCTTCTCCAAGCTAAAGAGGCCCAGCTCCCTCAGCCTTTCCTCATAAGGGAGATGTTCCATTCCCTTAATCCTCTTTGTGGCTCTGCGCTGGACTCTTTCAAGCAGTTCCCTGTCCTTCTGGAACTGTGGGGCCCAGAACTGAACACAATATTCCAGATGCAGCCTCACCAAGGCAGAACAGAGGGGAAGGAGAACCTCTCTTGACCTACTAACCATACCCTTTCTAATGCACCCCAGAATGTCATTGGTCTTCCTGGCCACAAGGGCACATTACTGGCTTGTGGTCATCCTCCTGTCCACCAGGACCCCCAGGTCCCTTTCTCCTACACTGCTCTCCAGCAGGTCAGCCCCCAACCTGTACTGGCACATGGGCTTGTTCTTCCCCAGATGAGAGACTCTACACTTGCCCTTGTTGAATTTCATCAAGTTACTCCCCGCCCAACTCTCCAGCCTCTCCAGGTCTCCCTGAATGGCAGCACAGCCTTCTGGTGTGTCAGCCACTCCTCCCAGTTTAGTGTCATCAGCCAACTTGCTGAGGGTACACTCTGTTCCCTCATCCAGGTCGTTGATGAAAATATTGAACAGTACCGGTCCCAGTACCACACATTTGTGTAATAAAAACATAATTGTATTCTGACTTTTCTTATTGCAAATTAATATCATGTTTAATATCTTGTAAATATGATCTGCAAATGTAAATTGCTTTTAAATATGGTAAAAAATTGCAGTTTACCTTTTATGTGTTAGTTCCTATACAAAAGAAAGGAAGTTTAAGTCCAGGGTTTCCTACTTTCTCAACCAAATAGACGGCATTGAGAAACTTTTCTGTGGCTAGGATCACAAGACTGTGCCAGAGAGAAGAGAAATCTCCTGATGTGGTTTATAAGTGAGAGATGACAAACATTTCCAATACAGTTACCATTTCCTTGTATGGTGATGCTGGGCTGGGCATGAAGCAGGGTCCCCAGGCAATCTAACCATTGCAGCTCCTGATAGCTCACTTCAACCAGAGCCGTGATCTTATTCTCCACCTGAGCAGCTGCTTTATCATCTTTAGTCAAGCAATTGCTTCCAAGGATGAATGTTCTTAATATAAAGTCACAAATAACTGATATGGCAGGCCTGGTCAGCAAGGACAAATATGAGGCATGCAAGAGTTTTCACGAGCTTTGATATGTGGTTTGATTGTGCTCATAGAATCATCGAATCATAGACTCATCAAGGTTGGAAAAGACCTTCAAGATCATCAAGTCCAACAGTCAGCCCTACAACCCCTAACCACTAAACCATCTCCCAAAATACCATGTCTACCCCTTTTTTGGTGGTGGCTCCACCACCTCCCTGGGCAGCCTGTTCCAATGCCTCACCACTCTTTCTGTGAAGAAATTTTTCCTAATATCCAATCTGAACCTCCCCTGATGCAACTTGACCCCATTTCCTCTTGTCCTATTGCTAGTCACTAGGGAGAAGAGGCCAACACCCACCTCACTACAACCTTCTTTCAGGTAGCTGTAGAGAGCAATGAGGTCTCCCTTCACCCTCCTCTTCTCCAGGCTGAACAGACCCAGCTCCCTCAGCCTCTCATCATAAGACCTGTTCTCCAGACCCTGATGTCCTTCCTATACTGCAGTGCCCAAAGCTGCACACAGTGCTTGAGGTGTGGCCTCACCAAGGCCGAGTAGAGGGGCAGGATCACCTCCTTGGTCCTGCTGGTCACACTATTCCTGATGCAGGCCAGGATGCTGTTGGCCTTCTTGGCCACCTGGGCACACTGCTGGCTCATATTCAGCCAGCTGTAAATCAACACCCCCAGGGCAGCTCTCCCCACAAGCCTGTAGTGCTGCTGGGGGTTGTTGTGGCCGAAGTGCAGGACCCGACATTTGGCCTCATTGAAACTCATAGAAATAGCCTCGGCCCATAGATGAAGCCTGTCCAGATCCCTCTGCAGAGCCTCCCTGCCCTCAAGCAGATCAACACTCCCACCCAACTTAGTGTCATCTGCAAACTCACTGAGGGTGCACTCCATCCCCTCATCCAAATCATCACTAAAGATGTTAAACAGGAGCAGCCCCAGCACTGAGCCCTGGGGAACACCACTCGTGACCGGCCACCAACTGGATTTAACTCCATTCAACAAAACTCTTTGGACCCGGCCATCCAACCAGTATTTTATCCAGCAAAGCGTGTGCACATCCAATCCACGAGCAGCCAGCATCTCTAGGAGAATGTTGTGTGAAACCTTGTCAAAGGCCTTGCTAAAGTCAAGGTAGACAACATCCACAGTCCTTCCCTTATCTAATAAGCAGGTCACCCTGTCATAGAAGGAGATGAGGTTAGTCAAACAGGACCTGCCCTTCATGACCCCATGCTGACTGAGCCTGGTCACCTGGTTGTTCTGCATGTACTGCATAATGGTACTCAGGATAATCTGTTCCATCAGCTTCCCTGGTACTGAAGTCAGACTAACAGGCCTGTAATTTCCCAGATCATCCTTCCGTCCCTTCTTATATATGGGGGTTACACTGGCTGATTTCCAATCCAGTCCATTCCAGTCAGCCAGGACTGCTGATAAATGATGGAAAGAGGCTTGGTGAACACCTCCCCGAGCTCTTTCAGCACTCTTGGGTGCATCCCATCCAGCCCCATAGATTTGTGCATATCTGTGTGGTGCAGCAGGTCATTGACCATCTCCTTCTGGATTGTGAGGGGATTGTTCTGGTGAGGGTCACTGTTCCCTGTGGTATCCTTTTCCCTTGCATGGCCACTGAGGACTTCTCAGCAGAGTGTCTCTTCATTCAGTGCAGGGCCAATTGGCCCCACATTGACTCTTTGGCATGTCAGCAGCGGGCAGTGATGTGATGCAGAGATGTAGGGATTAAACATGCTCTGAGCTGTTATATCTATACTGTGAATTGCAGTGTCACATGGAGATAACAGCTTATTACTATGTGTGGATTTACTGATGTTCTGAAATATACTGGGATCAATACACAGTTCTTTTACCAAAGGCAAATCCAGGCCAGCTGTTACCCTACTGTCGATGTCAAAGTACCAAACAAAGAAAATAGTGACTGAGACAATCATGAGCAAAACCTGAGCTCCACAGCAGTATGCAGAAAAGCATTAAAGTTAGCCAGAAGTGTGGTTGGTGATCCTAATACTGTTAAGCAGACTGAATTAGTTTCTCCTGACTGCATTTACACATTTTTTTTGCAATGTTGTGTTCAGACCAGGAAAGAATCTTATTATGGAATTACTGATTCTAGTGAGTGACTGGAGCTCATTGCCTCCACAGATCATGTGGCTTCAGGATAGATACCCTCAGAAGTGGGTTTCAGCTAAGTGGAGACATCCCATGTGCTCTCACAGAAGTCAACCACAGTCTTGTGCTGCTGTGTCAGGAGGATTGACACAGGATTGATTGACCAGCTTTGCCCTGAATAGGGATAATAATTTGCTTCTTAAACTTCCATCCAGTGCTTTTGCAAGCAGAAAGCCTGCACTAGTGCCAAATCTGTAATTACTTTATTAACAGTGATGACATGTACGCCTATTCTGCATGATCCTACTTTGTTGCTTCTGTTGTTGGCTATGAACAATTAAGTATTTCAGATAATAGGAACCTCATCCCTGCATCTGTCACTCAGCAGGGTGAGCTTTAACCTAGGCTTTGAGCAGATTTTAAAGAGGAAGGGGAAAGATACATCAAAGCCACAAAAAGGAAAAATACATGAACAGGTACTGACTTGGGAGATACTGCAGAAAAAGAACAGCATGTGCCATCTCAAGAATAATAAAAGCCACATTGCTGTTGTGGGCTCTGCACATGCATGGGGACCATTGCAAGGTGGAGACCATCTTTGCTGTGAAAAGCTTTCACAGTATCTCAGTACGCTCTTAATACCTATGGATTGTGCCACAGGGTATAATGATGGTCTGTCCATAGGGGTCTGGTTTCTGCTATCATATTATTCTATTCTATTCTATTCTATTCTATTCTATTCTATTCTATTCTATTCTATTCTATTCTATTCTATTCTATTCTATTCTATTCTATTCTTCCATTCCATTCCATTCCATTCCATTCCATTCCATTCCATTCCATTCCCTTCTTCACCATTGGAACATTTAATAATTAGCTAAAATAACTAAAACTTAACAACTTTTTTTTTCTTTTTTTTTTTCTGTGTCGTAGAGAGAGAATAGTGTATGCAATATGCAACATACAATTTCATGTTAAGAAGCTTTCATTTATTTCTTTTGTGTCCTTATTTTATGAATGTGCATGGAATTAATTCATCATCTCCAGCCAGAGGATCCTCAAATGAGGACTCTTGCCTTTTTGTATGTTTGACTACATTATTGCAATTAACAGAACTCCTTCATAATCCAATTGAACTCACTGCTTTATTCTAATTTCTTGAAGGTTTGCTTCACTGTGTGCATGTGTGCACACATCTATACAGACACATGCATGTATACATAAGGGATGAAGTTAGCAAAAATATTCATTCTCATGTAGAAGAAGGGTCAGTAACCTGTAGGTGCCATGTGTAAGGTATTTAAAATTCACTCCGTTCATCTTGAATATTTTCTCACCTGCTTTATTTGGTAGAATACACATTTTTAAATGACCAAGCAGGGAATCCATGTCCTTTTTTCTAAAACTTTTTTTCCTTCTGTACAGCAGCAGCTGCCTGCCATGTTATTGCTTTTTGTCGCTTACAGGCTTTTTGGCTGTGTGCCAATGGTTTCGTGTGGGGAGCAGGATGATTTGCATCTGAATGGTGAATGGCAAGGCTGGGTGTGGGTACACTCAGCCACTCCAGGTGAGGTTGAACAGCCGCTTCCAGCTCACCTGTAGTAATTAATTCAATAAAAAGTTAATTACAGTGAAAGGGAAAAACAAACTTCCATATAACAGATGGCAAATTTTTAGTGCGATGGAAACTAAAAGGAATTTTTTTAATACCATTATGGTGTGCCCTAAATGGTATAGAAAATTCTCTCCTCTTAGTATATACTTAAGCAACTGCATCTGTTGTTCCCGTATACTGGCTCTGCTTTGCTTTTTGAAACATATTTCCTCCAGTTTCATATATATGTGAGTTTTTAATAATAAAACTTTTCAACACGTAGTTTTCCTGGCACGCTGTTTGTGGCTTGGTTTCTGGAGGAGTTGCAAGACCTCTGTGTCCATCACTCACCCCTCTCCTGGAAACTTTTGAACCTGGGAGTCAGGATATCAGCCAGACTGCAGAGGAGCAGATGTCTTACGAAAGCTGAGGCTAGGTAGCAAAAAAACACTTTGTCAGCTTATCTACACAGGAAAAACTGTGGCAAGTTTAGCCCTTTCCCAAAGCCTTTGACTGGCCGAGCAGCTGAGAAGCAGAGACTGGCTGGCCAGTCAGCATGCAAGGAAGTAGCTGGGCAGTTTACACAGAGGACACACATCCTCTGCTTAGCTGTTAAAGTTGAGTGATGGTATGGAAAAAGAGAATGAAAAATATGCTGAAGATGGGCAGGAAAGTCTATTCCTTAACAGAGTTAGGTGCTCACGTTGATGGTGTGGGTCATAAATGGGAAGGGGCAGAGCTGGGCTTGTAGTGGCCAGGAGCATAGCGAAGGTTGCCTTGAGAAACTGGGTTTCATTGATTGCAATGCTTGTAGAATAAGCTCTTTCTTTGTAAAGAGAAATTTTAGGTACAGAACAGAATTTAATGGTACTAGAATAACATTAAAAAGATTAAACTTGAGACTCCTTGCTATTGCGCAAGCTAGCAACATATTTCTAATGACTAGCTGTTCAAACCTTCAGAAATGAGAAACACACATGAATGTGTATCTTGGAGGGATCCCTATTTTTAAAAAATTCTGAGTGTTCACGTGAGAAATCTGAGGTATTGACCTCAGTTCCTTCTGAAATACTGTTTCAGTGCTACCAGCCATTACCACCTATGCATGTTTTAAAATACTTAAGAGTATTGTGCAGACTAAATTTTTTTCCAAAACTTACCTAGTAATTCCTAGTACATTTTTAAATTACTCTCATTTACTCAAGTAAGAGGTCAGATTCTTTTCAAAAAGCCTGATAGTATCAGACTAATAAAAAATATGTTGTTGATCAGGCAGAAAAAGAAAACCATTGCTGCTCTCAGTGTCAGGTCTGATCCTACATCAGTTTAATGCTTTCCATTGAGCAAATACATACGGCACGTTTGATCCAAATTGAAGGTTTCCAGCAGGAAGAACTCTATTAAAAATATTGCCAAAATGTTGCATCATTTTCAGGACTGGACCCCTGATAGCAGGCTTAGGAAATCTTGTTCCTGTTGTTGTCAGTAGGCAGACTTGGTGTCCTCTATTGATTGCATAAGGGAAAAAAGGAAGGGAGGGGTCGATTTACTCTACAAGATAGCAGCTTCCCACACACTCCCACCCCATCTGCAGGTAATTAAAAGTTGCTAGTGTAGTTTGTCACACTGATAGTGAAGACAGACTTCTACCACAGACCTGTGTGGCAGTGCTGGCAGCAGATGGCACAGCCCAAGTGTATTTAGCACCTTCCTGGGGATCCTTCTTGCCTCTGTCTTGCTGTGGCTCCAGGCACCTCTGACAGCACGGGGACCCTGTACCAGCTATCAGATGAGATGCTCTGCTGTCTAAGAGATTACAAATGTAGAGATGTGCTATAGCAAAAACATGTTGTGGCTTTGCTGAAAACTACATACTAAATGATTTTTACATGCTACATACAATGAGAAGACTGGTGATGTTCTGTGTCTGCTTTCTCCAGTGTAGTTCTGTTCTCCACAGAAGATGTCATCAAGAACACCTCACATGGTGAGGCTTTATGTGCTCCATAGCAGTCTTTCTGTTTGATACTATTCTGCACTAAATTTAGTGAACATTGTTTAGTTTTTCTGCTGGAGCAAATAAATCTCTCAGTATTTTAACTCGAGCTTGTTTTATGTGCTGCAGATTACATTGCTTAAGCTTCTGTGTTTGATATTATATTTGGAAACTCACTTCATAATTATAGGTGGGGCTGTAGGGCTCATTATTATTTAGGTTACTCAGTGCATGGGATGGGCCTATTCTGGGCCTGAATTGAGGTTGTGTAATGAAGGAGACAGCTGTCTGAGGGGCCCATGCTCGATTGTTTGTCTGAAAGATGTAGGTGCACAGGGTGGGGGATTGCATGTGGAAGAGGTTGCTTTCACAGCAAAGGCACTTAAACATTGTCTGGATTAGTAGTAGGACTGCTTCTCTGCCCTTACCATCAGATTCTCATATGACTTCAGGCAAGTTGTTTTCAGGGATGATTTCTGATTGTGGTATCTTTCTTATGGCGTCTACCCAAGATGAGAGGTTAGAAAAAGGTCAGAAGAAATATGTCATGCTTAGAGATGTAAATGGCAGTGCTCTGTGCTTGAAAAGATAAAGACCAGTGGCATCTCAGAGTGGGCACCCAGAATGAGGTTGCACTTTAGATCTCCATCTTTCTGTATCCCGCTTCCTCATTTGTAAAAAAGAGATTATCAATTGCTATCTCACGAGGATATTGTGAACAAGAAATGCATTTATACCCCATAAAGGGGTACAAAAATGGCGAATGCACGTGAAAGACTGTGAAAAAGAAATTATTCGAGAATCTAGACAGGGTGCCAACTGTGGAATTGGGGACCACACAATGAGTAACGAGGAAAGAGAGTATTGCAAAGACACTCATTAAATACGCACCAACCAGTCTGCTCTGGATAAGGTGAAATTCATTTGAAAATAATAGTCTTTAATTACTCACATGCTGTTGTAACAAATACAACTAGTGTAGCTGAATTAGATCTGCAGAGAAAATCTGAATTTCCTAATTTCTGAATGCTTAGTTTTGCAACCCAAGTAATACTACAGAGAAAAGGAGAGAGATAGGGTTGTTTGTAATAAAATGTAGTTTCCTATAATCATATGTATGGTTTCTAGTCTCTATTTGTTCCCTCTGTAATATTGTAAGATTATAAGTGGATGAAGGAAGGCGAAAATATCCTCTTGGTCATCTAAAATACTGTAAAAGGGAATAAAATTATACCCAGATGCTACATTTTTAATATGATAAGAACACATTTTAAAAACACCCCCAGGATCTCTTGAACAGTATCATTAGACATTTGATGTGAGCCATTATATTTATTTCATTACGAATAATCATTTGTTTTAGAGAATTACCTTAAGGCACTGACCAAAAGCCAGTCTCTATTCAGCAGGGCACCATGCAGGTATATACCAGAGACCAATCCTTGCTCCAAAGGGCCTTTGAACTAAGTAATAATAGTCTGAGTTGGTAGAAAACCAGGGGCTCAAATGGCTGTCGAGGCCCTGTGCTGGGGAGACAATGGGATGGCTAACTCAGCGCATACACCTACACAGTGCAGTGATGTACAGCCCTGTTGGGCTAACCTGAACCCTGGACCAAACACACTATGGAGGTACTTGGCCAGAGTTAGTAGCTTCAGCTCCTGAAATCCAGCTCAGCTTGGCAGGCAAAACTGCACACATGTCATCAGGATCCCACAGGGATGGGGAAGGGAAAGTAGGATTGACAACCCTACTCAATCAGGTGTGCTGCTCCTGTATCAGCTTACAGGGTGTGGAATAGGTTGGGAAGAGTGAAGAAGATGACAGCTGCTACTGGGATGGTGGTATTGGTATCCTGGAAATCCCACGAATCCTGGCTCTGCCCTCACTGATGGTGGCAGCAGCAGTCTGGGTTTCCAGGGCCTGGGGAAACGGGCAGCTACAGTGTTGGCAGCAGCAGCCTGCTGCCTTAGAGAGCTACGTGCTTTGCTGCTGCAGCCGTGCCAGTCCAACTAGAGAGCTGGTTTTTCATACTTGAGCTGAGTTCTTCAGCACTTGCTCTCCAAGTCACTCTGCAGAGCAGTGTATTGTGCCACAGATGAGACTGCAGCTGTACCTCAGCATCCCTGCCCCAACTCTTTTCACCTGTATAGCTCAAAGATCTGCCAAATAAAACCTGCCTTGTGGCCCTCTTCATTCAAAAGGGATAGTTCTTGGTTAAGTATTCCCTACAGTGGGGATTTTCCAAGCTGAAGCTGCCTCCCACAGCCCTAACTGAGGTATATAGTCCTTTGTTTCCGTTTTGTTTTTATTAAGCTGCTTTACCCTGCAATCTTACCAGTGTTCATGAAACTTTAACTGTAATGCATTTGTTTCTGCTTAAATGCTTTTTTTGCAAAATGCTATTTTGTTTCTGCTGCTTGAAATTATATTTAACAGTATCCAAGCTAAATTTATGCACACACATTTAAAGAAGGAGCCCTAGATATAATGCATTTTTAACCATGTGAAATATATTAGTAATGGTACTTACAGAAAGAAAAGAAAAACGTTTTTGGCTTGCATTAGTTCCATCTTTGCAGTATGCAGATAAGTACCATACCTTTGACAGTGTAACTACATTAGGTTTGCCTCAAAGCTAGCAGTCAGCAAGCCTAGTGCACAACAGCCATAACAGGTGTCTTGCACAAGAGATGCTATTCTAGCAGGAGCTCCACATGCTTTTCAGTGTATCATCTCCCACAGGTCATTACGGTCCATGTGGAAGTAGAAGAGACAGAGTATGATGAGCATCACCCTGAGCGTAGCACTTGAGTAGTGGAGTATAGTAACCATCAGCAGAAGTTATGAGGGGAGAGGGGGATATTAAAACAGAGACTTGACCTTGCCCTGTTCCCCGTCTAGGATTGTCTGAGGCAAGGAGAGTATGCTTGTTTGTTTTGCAGGGTTTTTTTTCCTCCTTAACATGTGTTTCATGTGTTAGAATTGAAGCAGCTAAGGGCAGAAATGCATCTGAGAAAAATGTTAAAGAAATGACTGAGAAAAATGTTAAAGAAATACATACTTCTTAGAGTGTCATAACAGTAATGGTAATGAGAAAGGATGTGGCAGCTTCTCGAACGGAAGACTATTATTAAATGTAAACCAACCAGCAATCAGGTGTGGGGCTGGCAGACTTCTTTACTTAGCTAAAAATCAGCAAGCTGTTGTTTTCAGCTTTTCCTACTGGATTTAAACAGTTTGTCAGCACAGATAGGAAAATGAAGCATTGTGCTGGCAATACAGATGATGCTCTGCACGGCAGTGTGGAATGCCTGGCTGCCAGGCTGGGTGTCCACCTGTGGAGGGCTCAACCAAACAGGGTTGAGTGGGGAGCAGCTGCTGTGGGGCGTGCACGCAGCCATGAATCCTGCTAGCATGCGCAGCCCCCCCTGCACTCTTGCTGTTCAGGAGAGACCAGGGAAGGCTGGAGGAACAGCAGAGGGGTTTGAGGTTTGTGGGTGAGGAGGGAGGCCTGGGGGCCATTGTCTGCTTTGCTGTTGGCCTCAGGGATATTGTTTTAGACCTTACCGAAGTCTGAGCTGTCTGCTTATACAGCCTCTGAACTCCATGAGTGCTTTATTTTATCTTAACTGTCTCCAGATGCTGACAGATCACACTTTGCTTGTTGCTAGAAATACCTCAGCCTTCTTGGGAAGCCCACACCTAACCTCCCTGGGAAGCCATGCATTCTGCTAGTGAAGTCCCCCCAGGGGCCAGCCAAGTTGCTGTCTGTGAAACAGGTACAGGATGCGGTCCTGTGACCTGGGTCTATGGCTAAGAGCCATCCCCCCCATCCAATGTCCTGGGTCGTTGCCTTGTCCCAAGGGTCCTGCAGTGTGTTTCTGTGGAGCAACAGGTGCTTGATAGGAGGGAGGCAAGTCCTCTCTCTCTCTTCTATCTGCCAGCACCACCATCAGGCTGCTGGCTTGGGCTCCCAAAAGCAGGGCATTGGAGCTTGTGTCCCCTCAGGTGGCAGGACCTGAAGCAAGGTCTCCTGCATCCTGGATGAGTGGTTTGATGACTGCATGAATGTGTAAAGCCTCTGTAATGACAACTGTGTGTCATAAAAAAGAAAGCTTGAACCCTGCTCTGTTTGTAAGTGAGGCGAGAGCTGCTTGTGCTGAGCAGAGAAAGCCATGTGCTGGGGGACAGGAGCCAGAGGAGAGGAGATGCTGCCATGGAGAGCCAGAAGAGAGGAAGAGATTTAACTCACAGTTCTGTCCCCAAAACTTCTTGCCGGGCTGAGTCTCTTAAGTGCAGACATCTCCCCTTCCACATGCTCTTTTTTTCACCACTGTTCTGGGGCACCAGAAAGAAGAGAAAATGTGGAAGGACAATTTACACTAATTGCGGGCATCTCACTTAACTCTGAATTGTGTTTTGGTGAGATACCTGTTACATATCTGGACCTGCCTAAGGAAAATCCCCAGAGTGCTACCAAGCACCATGCAGGGAGCCCAGGTGACTCATCAGGACTGGATTTGTCCCTGGATCTAGGCTTCCACACATGAGCTGCTGCTGGAACACACCTTTGGGCATCTTGTTTCTTTTTTTGGATCTAATGATTATTTAGTTTATTTCAGCTCAAAATTTATACAATGTGGGTAACTGTGTGTGTCCCTCTCCCAGGGAAATCTTGGTAGAGTAAGTACAATTAGAGGTGTGAGGCACATGGGTCCTGTGGAAAGAGGAAACAGAGCACAGAGATATGCAGAACCACACATTTCTGGCCCTTTCTTTCAGAAAATACTGCTTCCACTTAACATCAGACAATATAGTTCACCAAGCACATACTTTCCCCCTGGGAAAATGTAAAGCTATAAAAATAGTCTTCAAAAATGTAAGGTCCAGATTGAAGCAAAACTTTTGTCAGTGACAGTCAGGAGCAACACTGCATTCCTGAGTAGAGTGAGTTAGGGTCCAGACCTTACTTTGAAAGATTTGTTGTATGGGAGACTGTTTTTAAAATCCATTGAGTCCAATTTGTCACTGTTTCAAAGAGAAGAAGGTGGATTCCAGCACATTTTATCAATAAAAGATCATATGTAGTCAGCAGTTGATTTTTTTTTTTTAAATTGTTTTACATCATCTCTGGGGAAAGTATTTAACTCAAGAACTATTTTGCCAAATGATGAGTAGTACTTGTACTCATTTTGGTTGTGTCCAAGCTGTAACGTTGCCTTATTTGCATCTGCCGACTAAATGGTTTAATTAATTTTGCATTGTGCTTACTGACTAGTTTTAATTAGCAGTTAAATCAGTTCAGTTAACAAAAAAAGTAGGTGTTTACACGAATGCAAATCATCATGGGTTCTCAGGGCTTGATTTGAAAAACAGTTCCACACCATTGGTGCTGAATTTCTGCAGGGTTTATTCAGGAATTGCACATTTCTCCTCCACCAGCAACAAAGTGAAGGTATTTATGATTCATTAACTGGCCCAGGCTTTCGTTTTGTCTTGTTTCCCTTGCTGATGTGGAGAATGAGGAATGGAGGCAGATCAAGTGGAGCTTCAATGTTTCATTTGCAGGTCATGCATTCAACACTCATGCAAGAAGGGACAAGAAAGAGTGTCTTTGGCTTAGTCTCTGCAACTGTGTCTCCCTCCAGTGTCCAACTCCAGCCACTATTACAGCTTACATTCTTTTTAGCCACTTATTCTTCTATTGACTGGGTGCTTGCTTACATCTGGCTAGGGCAGAAGTAATGAAAAATGGATTTTATGAGAAGCAACTTCTGCATTCCACTTTCAGCCAGACTCTGATAATATAGGCACAATACTGTGAACATGATATACATTCCTATTTCCATTGTCACTGGTCTTCTGTAGGTTCAATGGAATCTATCTTGAAGAAGCCCTCCTTCTGGTGATGTTGGGACAGACTCCAATGGCTACTTTATCTACTTATTTTTAATGAGAGGTGCAGAACAAATCAAGAGCCTTATGACCTTACCTCCACACATAATTCATGCACAAGTTGAAATAAAATCTCCTGATCATAGGTATAAAAGGTGTCATCTGCCTGTGCCTAAACAGCTCTGTTTGTCTTGTCTTCCATGTGTCATTCTGTTGAGCTGTTCCCCAAAGGGAGTAATAACATATCCGTGCTGCATCCAGTCTTAAAGGCAAATTACAAAAGATGAGGATAAATTTGTCCTCAGACTACAGTTACCTTATTCAGCTTTCCCAATAACCTTACCCAAAAGGGAAGATCAGAGACAAGAAGATAATTGGTGAGATCATCAAGAAATGACTTCATAAGCCCAGGCCTTTCATTTGAAGGAAGCTGGCAACTTGCCCTCCTAGAAGAAGGTGTTATTCTACTAGTAACTACAGATCAAAGTCAACAGGGGTAATTATTTGAGGAGTTAAGTAGGTAATCAGTTTGGGAAACAAAAAAACCCAAAACGCTAAAAAAACCCAACCCCTCAGTCTTTGGAGCCTGAAGAAAAATCAGCTGGAATGTGTGCTGTCTGTAGTTTTGTTCTAAAATTAATTTTAATTTCATAAATGTAATTTCATAAGCTATTCATCAGATGTCTCATCAAGGGACCTCGTGCCAAGTGCATGTGACACAACTCTCTTCCCAGGCTTCAGAAAGGGAATAATCCTTACCTGTTGTTCCCTGTGCTTTACCTATCCTGTAGAAATGGAGCTCAGTCCCATTACCATTCATGGGCACTCTGCTTGCAAATCCCAAAACAAGATTATGTGTTTTCTGTTAATGATTCCAGTCTTCAGTGCCACCCCTCTGACACTGTTTTTTAGTGCTTACACTCACCCAAGCTGTGAAGAGAAAGTGAGGTTATATAAAGGAAACTTGTTTCTCTGCAATTTTGAGAAAACATGTCTTGTTCATCCCATAAACCCAACAGTGTACCTGTGTTTGGGATGCAGATGATTGCTTGACCAGCCAGTGGACTCTCCTTCTGATATGTCCTCCCCATGCTAACTGCTTCTTCCTTTACTGCCACCCTGTTATGTGTTCTCCTGTGTCAGGCATTTATGTTAACCTACAGGTGTCATAGGTAGCAGTGCCAACCCAATGCAGAACCCGCTGCTCTCACAGCCCACTTCATGCTGGTCTTGAAACATCCAGAGTCTTAGGTTCTAAAAAAAGCAAGATAATCTTTCAGCCAAAAAAACAAAAGCCATTAGTTAGGTGGCCTAGTTCTCGTCTCGGTTGGTTTCAGTGGCCTGAGAGAAAAACTGTTGTCCATTGACTCTTAGTTTTTTACTGATTTTCTGTTGCTTTATTTAATTGTTTATTCAAGTGTCATGTGGATGTATGAGGCAAGTGTTGTTCCTTTATCTCTCCAGAATATAAATGCTTTTTGAGAGCTCTTGCTTTTTAAATTTGTGATTTCACACAGAGATTTCTAAAGAGCCTTGTACTGCATAGTTGCATCTCCAAGCAGAAACGTATCACCTGGTACTTGGATTTCTGTGTGTGTGAGACAATGCAAGCTTGTTGTCTAGACTATATCACATGAGGGCACTGCATAGCATCATTTACAACGATGCAGGAAGTTGAAAAGAAAGGCTCAATCAACTTCCAAAGCTAGCAGAGCTTTAATAGGCCAGCCTTTCATTAACTGAATTCCTAAATGTTGACCAAATTCTTTCAGATGTAGGCAGCTAATGGTTCAGGATGCATGTGATGCACTTGTCATTACACAGACGTTGATAAAAATCCTTGAAGCTGCCTTTTTTTTTTCCCCAGAAAGTTCACATGAGTAGAAGGAAGGGAAAAAAAAAAAAAAAAAAGAGAGACTTCTCTTCAGTGGTTTCTTTCATGTCACAAGAAGGAGGGTCATGTGTTTTAGTTTAACTGATACATTCCAATAAAATGATTTTCAAAGGGACAGGACAAATAATGGGCATTTTACATATGGTGGCTGGTGCACATCAGATGGAGCTAATTTTCTCATACACAATATATTTGTTATTTTGCAAGCTGGTTATAATTCATTTAAAGTCTCTTTTTGTTTAATTTTACCTAATAAACTAATATACTGTCCCAGTGAAGCTTTTATGGCTGGTAAAATTTGGATGAATTCTTTTAGTTGCCATGTTCATTAGGATATCAAGAAATACATGTCATTCTCCCACACAATCCTATTCAATTGAAAAAACAAATAATCTGAAAAATAAGTCCTCCAATCTAGGCCAAATTTTTTTTTTTTTCAAATCTAGAGATCAAGGTAACAGCTAGAACAGACTGGTTTCTCACTTATTTTATGTGTAACATTTAAACTTGTTTACAGTTATTTGCAAGTATTTTTGTTCCTAACAGAAAAATATGCTACTGCATTAAACCAGTATATTTTAGACTTGACATTTGCATAGGCCGATAAAGTTGTCGTTCCTCTACAGAATCTCTTAAAATGAGGTCCTCCTTGCTGTCTAATCACTAGAGATTTTCATTAGTGTCCTGACGCTTTGTCTCTCAAGTTGGTGCATTTATCACCTTCCATGTCTTCTGAAAGGTGATATGACATCTTTGCCTCTCAACAGTGTGACAAAATGACAAAAGAAGCATCCAGCTGGCCTTTGTATATCAGGGGGTCGGGGAGGAGGGGGGAAAAAGGATGCAAAAAAAAAAAAAGCCAACAGCAACAAAAAAAAAAGTTGGCATTCTGCTGCTCAATTATCAGCCAGAGCAGAGAAGCTTAATAGTCCAGCGATGGGTGGAGGGAGCTTTTCAGCATCACAGGAAACAGTATGCAATTAGTCAGGGTCAGGATGCCCAAGATCAGATTTGCTTAAGGCTAAAGAGAGACAGAGCAAGGCTATGGAAGTGTCACAGTCTGCAGCCCGGTTGTCTCCCTGCGGCAGGATGCCTTTTGCTTCAGTTTCTAATTAAACAACCAGGCAACCAAGCGTGTCCACTCCTGGCTTACTTGTGTATGACTTGTTTTGCATTTAAAGACCTGGAGTGCTTGGGAGGGTATTTACTAAAGAGGAGGATTAAGCTACAAATGTAATTATTAAAAGTTGTGCATACAACAAATAGTTGTCGTTACAATGAGAAATCCTGAGCTGATCACCTAAAAAAAGATAAAAATACTCCAGCTTTTTAGTTTCACTGTTTTAGAATCACTGTAAGTTCCACAGATCCATATTAATGGGGCCCAGCCTGAAAACCTGCCCTTCCTGAGCTGAGTGTTGTATTTCTGTCTTTGTGCTTAAGTTGTCCCAATGGACCTTTCCTTCATGAGTATATCTCAGGATGTTTTGAGCTCATTTATACTTTTGACATCCCAAGCATCCCATTGATAAAACCGTGTCTCTTGAGAACAAGCACTTTCTTTCATTTGTTCTAAACCTGCTGCCTGTTGCTTTCAGTCTTCATCCCTACTTTTTAGGTTATGGAAATTAACACGCACACATATATTATACATATAACTTAATACAAAACAAAAATAATCCCTATTCATTTGCTTCATTAAATTAATGATTTTATGAACTTCGATCAGATTTTAGCATTTTAGGTGTCTCTTTCACATGGAAAGTGTCTGAGATTATTTAGTCTCTCTACATAAGGAAGCAATTTTATACTTTTGATCATCTCCACTGCTCTGTTCCTTACCATTTCAACTCTCCTACATCCCTTCTGAGATGTCAGGTATCTAGAAGCAGATATGGGACATAACACAGTTATATACAGTGACATACAGTTTTCCCATATGCATTATTCTGGACTCATCACCAAGGTATTCCATCTGCCATATTTTTACTCAGTCACTCAATACTGTGATATCTTTCTGCATCTGTTCACAGTCAGTTTGATGGCCACAGATCATTTTGTATCGATACCAAATTTAGTCACCTCATTTTTGACCCTATCTTCCAAATCACTCGAGACTAGGTTGAACAGCGGATGTTCCAGTATAGGTTCAGTCGGATCCTGATATGTCCCACACCTGCTTGTCCCATGTAATATGGTCATACTACTGAAATCCAATGCATTTTCTCTATGGATAAAATGAAATTAAATAATTCACTATAGAATATGTGATCTGCTCATCATTGTCATAATGGCCTAATTTGCAAGTTGCTAGTCTCTGAATTATTCTGCTAAATATTTTATATTTATTAATCCTGCATTATGTCTAAGCTCATCCCTTTCCTCAGTCCACAGCTTTTGACTGGTGGTGGCAGCTCTCCTCACAGTATGTTTGATGAATACTGTCTATCTGGCTATTCCAGAGCAACTTTTCTCAATTCTAAGGGGGATTGGGTGATACAATACCACTCAGTATATTTTTCTAATCCATTCATATCAGGTAACATTCCATGTGGCCAGTTTCTTCCATGCCAAGCCCCAATGTGCATCTGCCATATGTTCATTGACTGCTATTTTACTCTCACAGGAAAAAAATTCAGAATCTGAAGACTTTGGGCTTCAGACTGAAGCAAGACAAATTCTACTTACATGTGGTACTATACAAAAATAAATGGAGATAAGTTGATTTGTGGGAGAAGGTGATGGAGGTGTTGAGAAGGGACTCATCAAAATACTTTCCTATTTGATATTAAAGGAAATAACAGCATTCTGAAGTATCCTATGACTCTAGAAAAAAACGTTGTCTGGGTATTTCCTGGAGACCAGCTTGTGGTACAGGTTGTTGAGTGTGCTGCCCTTCCATCAAACCTATGGATCTCAGAGGAGGTGGAAATGCAAACCTGCATTTCTTGATCATAAGCAGAGGAGACAAAATCTTTTTAGGCCATGGCCACTACCCTGTCTCAGCCTTAGGGCTTGTTTGTCCTTCTCTTTTCTCCTGATACTTTGCACTGGTCTTTAGTATATATTTGGTTATCTGGTAATATTTTTCTCTGTGCCAGACCAGTGATCATCTTTCTAATGGGGAGCATTGTAATTTGAAGCATATTTACATTTGTGTTAAAAGACCACAGTTTCAAAGTATAATCCAAAAGATGGTTATGTGATAGATTATCCCTGACAGGATTTAGGAAAATGTCACATATCAGACATACAGGCCAAGAGTATGTACGGGACTGCTGCCTCTGGCAGCTTAATTCTAGCAGATTTCTAATCGTGTGTATTTCAGGATGATAAGAGGCTTGCACAAATTCTTGTTGAGCATTTGAGGGCTCCGCCAGACCAGAATGAAAAGCACAGTTGGTCATATTCCAGATTTGAGGAACTTTCTGTACCAGCAATCCTAAAATTTGCTGTGTTGGCCATTTTATTTTTCAGAGATTACCAGGCAGATATAACAGAATTGTTTCCAATGGGAGGATTTCACAGTTTTAACAAATTAGGTGGCATTGTATCCTTGCTCTCTTTTTTTCTCCTTTCTGTTAACACACTGTTTTGTGACCATGCTTTTGCAACCAGCACATTTGTTAATTCTTCCTGCCTTTATAATCCATTGGCAGAACATACGGTTCTTGGGGTCTGTTGGAGTTTTGATTGCCTTTCCTCCAAGGTATCACTAGGAAAGACAAACATACGAGAAAAGCTTCCCCACTAATGCTTCATGCTGCCATTTCTTCTCATTTTCTCACACATTAAAAGGAAGGGAAATGACAAAAGAAAAAAAAAAGAGGACAAATCCCATTCTATGTGAAAGGTCTGTAGGTCTGTACATTAGACTCATCTTCTAAAAAAAGAATGGTACAACACAGCAGCGCCTTGTTCAGCCAATGTTATAAATGCTTCCAAAACCTTGCCAGGAGAGGCTAACTTTTTTTTTTTTTTTTTTTTTTAATGCAGCTTTCCAGACAAACTCAAGGGTTGCAGTGTTGTTTGTAAGCTCTTAGAGCTTGGCCTATGTGCAGCCTCTTAGCCCGAAACCGCTAGTGAGCTGAATGACTTAACTCAGCTCTCAAAGAAAGAGATACGAGCCTTTGTAGGAGCCCATAGCTTGATTATTTATTGGAAAATCTTTAGCCTGGATTCCTTCCATTTTGAGGCTTTCTAGTGTGCTGTAAATGTGTTTGATCCTGTCCTTGTGGAACACAGAGGCCAAACTCTCCTGCTATGCTTGCTGGCATGTGTTGCTCACATTAGTGAAAATGCAATCTGCAATTTGCTTAGTCTGAGGCTTAAAACAGGATCTACCAGCTCAAGCTACTGGTCAACCATGGTCATTATCACGTTTCTGGCATTAACTGCTAGCAGATGCTTCACAAACACAAAAGGCAAGCAACATAATGCATCTGGCCAAGTGGGAAGTAGCACCTAATAGGAAAGAAAATTATTTTCTGACATTTGTTTGATCAACGTGTGCCTTGAAATCAACAATGCAATTGTCTTGTGTTTAGGAATAGTTGCATCTGTGGTCTTCATGGAGGAGCTTGATATGTTTTCCTGGAGGATAAAAATAATAGATAATCAGAAAGAGAAACATTTCAGAAATGGAGCATGAGACACGATGAGTTCTTTAAAATTCACTTTGATGACTAATGAGAATTCAGTGGAGAAAAACAAGATGTGATTTTAATTTAAAAAATAGCATTGATTTTATTTTTCTTCAATGAGAAAAATTTCAAAGACATTTTTCATTTTGCCACTGTATTTTGTGATCAGGGGTTGAGTTTCATCATATGTTGCCATGTGATGTTTCACACATGCAGCCACAAGTACCAGGCAAGCATGTGATTACTTCTGTTGACCTGCATGTCTTAGTACATGAATGGCTGCTCTGTTTGCAATGGGTCTTCAGATCAGGCTTGGATGCATTACCCAATTAACTGTCTGCTCCTGCCCTTCTCTTTGGGCCTGCTGTATTTCTTGTTCTCTCTTTTCCCCCAAACCTATACCCCTTCCTCAGATCTTTGTTTAGGAGGAAATGACTACGAAGCTGCTCCTTGTCTCATTAACCAAACTGTCTGGGTTTCTTGGCTGGCTTCTTGTTATATGGCAGTTTTGATTAGACCATATGCATTTGGGAACTACAACTACAGTAGATCCTCTGTGGAGCAAATGGGCAACATTTTTTGGCTGCAGTTTAATTGGTGGGTCCAAGGAATTGGGACTGGCATTTTACTTTTTTCAAGCTGACTTTGAAAATCTGTGACCCTTGTTCTAGTCACAGAATAGTTTTCACATGCCCAGTACTGGCTTCAATATCTTCATCACTCACACACTTCAGTGGGGCAGGACCATTTGGAAGGGTATGGGGTATAATTAGTCCTTTCTGTTCATTCCTCTTTTGTGGAATCTGCTTTCTTGGTATTTTTCTTAGGGTGTTACAGCTTGTCTATCTGGTACGGTTTGTCCAGCTTGCCCTTTACACAGGCCTGTAAAGAGTGGACGTGTAGTAAGAACTTTCAGCCTCTTTGTAGACCTGGTTTTGACTGGAAGGGACAGAGAGGTTCTTCAGCTTTTTTTTGGTGCATACACACATGATCTCAGTGGCCAAACATGTCTTTAGGGACAGAAAAATAATAGAGAATGTGAAGACATTTTTAGACTGAAGAGGGCTTCATGTTCCCTTCACTGGTGAAATTAAATGACCTTTTACTTATGCATAAATAACAGTTTCTATAGAAGGGCAATACATTTCATTTGATCAACATTTCCTTAAATATTAGGCTTGCTGATGTTAATGTGGCTTTACAGCTACAATAGTATTGGTACCTATATGTAATGCAACGTCAGGCTGCATCTTTTGATCAATCAAAAGCAGTAGGCCAGTACAACTGAAGTAATAGAGTTAGCTCTGTTAGTAAAGAGGACTATCTGCTATGCCAACATCCTTTAGAGTCCCCCTACCCAAGAGCACAGGGAAGATCTTATTCCCTGTGAGAAAGAGGCACTAAACCATAAAAGTCGCTTTGTAATTCAAGCTGTTTATAGGCAGAATTGAGAAATAGGAAATGGATAATACTTACAGTCAAATTTTGGCATTTTTTCTTAAACAAGTTATATATCTGAAATTATTGTCAGTACTCTGCCAGCTCTGTGTAGAGGGGATGCTGTATCAACACAAAGAACACCACATACTATTATGATAAGACTCAGCAGGCAGAAACATGCTTTAGAGAGCCCAATTCACACACACAGTCAAGATGCCTCCTTAAAAAACAAAGCAAAACAAACAAAAAATAACAACAAAAAATAAGAAAAAGCTATATTAGGCAGAAAGTTTATTGTCTGATTTTTCTTTGTTTTTGTTTTTTGTTGTTTTTTTTTCTTTTGCCTCAAGAGCTTCCAAATAAGGGAACTCTTCCAAGATGCTGGAAATTTGAAATGGGCTAGTTTTTCCTCTCTTTTCATGCTGGCCTGACTGGAAAGTTATATATATATATCCTCTTTGAGGGAAGATTACATCTCCTTTGCCACTATAGTATAGTAAGCATTATACAATGAACAGTATTAGAGAGCAAGGCTTACTCATGCTAAGCTGTCGGATCTTGTGAGGTCAGTGACGATACTTCCGCTAACACTGAATGCCTCAGGATTTTGCTCTGCGTTTTTACTCAAACAGAATTGTCATTGAAATTCAAGATTTGCCAGAGGATAGACTTAAGTGTGATTCAGAGGTTGTTCCTGGACTAGGAAGGTTGCTACCCCAAGTGTGTAGTTTTCTGCAGCTCTCCTGTGACTATTTTGCACATATGGATGAAATATAACTCCTAGAATACACGTGTCTGTGAATTTTGTACTTACCTAAGAACCCTGTGGGTCAAGCGTTAAGTGCCATACAAACTAGAGCTGTAAATGGAGCTGAAAGTGTCCTTAAGAGAAACGATCTTTCCTTTCCCTTATTCCCAGCTGAGTGCCTCTAGAATTTGTGGTTTGTTTTTTGTTGGTTTGTTTTTTGTGTTCTTTTTTTTTTTCCCCCCCCTTGAATAGCTGATAGTTTTCTTGATCGGAGTGGAAGGGAACAGCCATTTTTGCTCCCTCGACCTTGTTCTGTGCTGACTTCCACTCAGTGTGCTCACACTGATTGCACTCAAATGGTATGGACAGTTCAGCACCCGGTCTCCATCTAGAGAGAGACTTCTCTGTGGATCGACCCCAATGCAATATGATGTTGGTAGGACAGAGAGTTCAGATCATAAGCACGCATCTGTTTTCTTGTGATATCCCCTGCCCCCTCCTCCCCCCTCTCAGCTTGCTCTGTTCATAAAAGCATGGCTTATGAATTTGCCTGTTAAAAATATGGTCTGCTTTTCCAATGCACCGGTTTTACTTTCTGATTCATATAGAAAATACGTTGTGACAGTGCAATATGTACTCAAGGTTATTCTTACTGGTAGTAAAAAGCAGATTATCTCTGAAAACATATGGAGTCCTGCGCATACACGCATCTCCTGCTGAACTGGAGGAAGCAAGTGGAAACAAATTCAAGAAGCACTTCAGGAAAGAGTAGCTACAGGTTATTTCTAAACCATGCAGAGCAAGTAAGAATACTTTAGGCCAAAGCACAGAAAAATTGGAAGGAAAGGCAAGATAATAAAATATCTTGGCACAATGTACGTTGGCTCTTACTTGGTATCCCGTCACAGTTACAACTCCATTATATGCTGAAAGATCCCTGAATGTGTGGCATGGAGGAGCCTATATCACACCCAATAACAAAATGATGAATGATGAATGAGGAAAATGGGAAAAGATTCAAAATGTCAGGCTAAGTTCAGGGAATACCTGTGTAAGTTAAAACTCCAGCCTAGCAAACAGAATATGGTAGGCAAACAACCATTTTTTTGCTATGCAACATATCCTTGGTTTCACCAGATGCCAAGGTGAGGGGAAGATGTCTTGTGTGGAATGGCATTTCACAGATCCCCCACAGCTCCTTCTAGTAATTGTTCTGGGATGAATGTCATTTGAGGTCCTTTATGGTTTATCCTTCCAGATAGAAGGTGAGATGACAAACCATCTTGGGCTAGTGGAGAAGGGCTGCCAGTTACACTGAAAATTTAGTTGTTTTGAGAATCATTCTTAGATAAAGATAAGAAGATAAAAATGGTGGTGTAAAGAGCCCAGAGGACATCGCTCAAAAAGATAAGAATTTGGTGAATTAAAGATATCTTTTTAGAATCTATACAAGTTTTTACTGTAAAAGTAACATAATCATCCTACAGTTAGGATGCCACCAAATGAACATAAAGAATATGTGTGCTATACAAGAGAGGTACTGCATGAAAGGAGAGTCTGGGAGTTTCTCCTGATGCTTTTAATGAATTTAGAAATTGCAGATGAGTGTGAAGTTAGCAACATTTATATTTCTTTTGTTATCCTTTCTGCTTAAAGTGAGAACAAGCGAAACTTGGTGTATCCAGAGTAATTTTCAAGGCTGAGCCAGTGTTTATTTAATGGCTGCAGAACAGGCCATATCCATCACTTCAACAGATCAGAGAATGGGAGTTAGGGTTCTGTACCTGGTACTCCTACAAATTTTTGGGTGACTCTGGCAGGACTACTTCATGCTTGAGCCCAGGTCCATAGAAGAAAATTGCTGTGTTCTTTTCAATAGACTCCTAGTCAGGATAGGTCCTTTTTTTTTTTCCTGAACAGCCTATGCAAGAACATGTGAGGTACCAGGAAAGCCACAGTAAGTGCTGGGGCTGTAACCTCCATGTTTGTGGAGGTTTTGTACTGGAACTTGAGGGACCCCTTGCTACACTCTCAAGACAGTGGCCCCCAGGCAGCCTGTCCTACTGAGCCTTGATTTGAAACAGGGCCAGTGCTACTCTGCTGTCCGCTGGGACATGAGAATGCATCCATTAAAGTGCGTGTGGTGCTTTGCTTCTGCAACATGGGGAACAACAGAGAAGTTAATAAATAAACACAATTAAAAAAAAAATCAGGTCTCTCATGAATGCATTGTCTTCTCTCTTTGCTGAAATTCTTTACATTCCAAAATCATATTGGAAAATGGGAGGCAAACGCACAATAAATGCTGTGAGCTGCTTTTTGGGCCATGCTGTTTCCATTTCTATGGCTATTTGAAAAGTGCATGAATGCAAAGCACTTTTAAACACTCTAAAAATCAATACAGAAGAAACAATAGAAACACATTTATTCTTGTTTTATTCAATGTCAGTATTGCTGAGTTTTGCCTGACCAGATGTTGCAGAGTTTCAAATCTGTTCAACCATAGCTGTTAACAAAACCATCCTTCTTTCACCAAAATTAAAAAAATATACACATTTATTTTAGAAGATGTCCTTGGGGTTTTTTTATAAATGGAATAAAGATGCGATTTATCCATAACTAGTGCTAATACTCACTGTGATCTCCGAGAGCAATGGTCACAAGGCTTTGCATGCATGCTGTTTGCACAGTATTTGTACAATTATTTATAATCCTGAATGCCCAGTTTTAACTCAGTGATGCTGCTCCTGCAATTTCAGGGGGTTTGTTTTGTTTGCTGTTGTTGGTTTTTGTTTTGGTTTGTTGTTGTGTTTGTTGTGTTGGTTTTTTTAAAGAACACATGTTCAAGATAAGTAACAATTTTTCAGATAGAGGCTGGAAAAGCTTAAGTCTTTCCTCTCTGTGTGGTAGTTTCCCTTCTCTTTCTTTTCCCGGACAGAACTGACAAGCAGGCATTGTCCCTCCAGTGAGCTCTGCAGTATTACTTTGACCCTAACCCATCAATCTGCCTCAATTGGATAATGATCTGTAATCACTTTCTTTCAGGGGAGTCTATAAATTTGCCAAGGCCCCATTCTTCTCTGAAGGCCTCCTTATGTTCACTCCCATTTGTGCAAATGCTCTCTCTTTTACAGCACTAAATAGCCATGCACATGGCCCTCTCTGTTCAGAGGCACCAGGCTGTTCACTGTTGATTTTCCATGGCTCTGCTCTCTAAAAGGAGGCAAAGCTCTACATACCAGGGCTCTGCAGGGTGCAGGACCAAGCCACACCACTTCAAGAGCAGCCGCTTTTCTCATTAAGACTGACCCATCATTAGGCTGCTTTGTGCTGGCCCTTGTAATCGATGAGAGGCCTGTGTAGTGTGAAAAAGCTAATAAAGATGAGCATGAGGTGGTAGAGGAGGGGGTGGGGGGTGAGCAAAGACACTAACCCCTGTTAACAGAGAAGCCTTCCTTCCCCAGAGCTTAGCCACATGAGTGAGGGGCAAAGCTTAGGATAGCTGGCAGGGTGCAGACCCCTCTGAGTCATTTATTTGATTATCTTGCACTTAATTCCCCCAGCATCCTTGTGCTGTCCTATTTATTGGACCTAAGAAATAGAACAAGGATGAAAGCAAGCTCATATCCTCCTTCTTCAGCTGAGTTCCTTCTTATTAAAGAAGATCAAAGGCTGAAGAGCATCTAACTGAACTTGTGTACAGCACAAGAAAAAGTCCACGTGTGTGGAGCACTAGAGGTTTTGTTTTTTTTCATATCCTCGTGAGAATTTCTACGGTGCTGGAACACCATGGAAAAGGTCGGAGAAGGTGAAAGATAGTAAGTTGCTAATGTGTCTGGGGAAGCACTAAGTGTTCACTTGGTCTGTGTCATGCTGGATATACACTGCAAGCACTATAGGAAATAGTGCAAACAAGAAAATGAGCTCTAACAAAAATGCAGTGTTGAGGGAGAATTGGCCACGGGAGGGGGCAAAGATGATATTCTCTCTGTACCACAGAATCAGCCACACATCTCTAGAATTGCTGTGCATATGGAAGTTGCACTAGAAATAAGCAGCAGGAATGTGTGGATATGACAATGCGCCTGAGCAAAATGAAACCATCCTCTTGCTTAGGGGAGGAGGAACAGTGCCTGTAACATTGTGTACATTGGTGAGAAAACATATGTAGAATGAGGTTGCAACGGGGTAGTGTCAGATGTTGTACAAATGTGGGTGAGCTCAGTAAGGGACATTTTCTCCCTTCCGAACAGGTGGCCTGCAGAGCCTATACCAGTCTTCAGAGCAATGCTGTCCTTGCCTTTCAACATAGTCTGGTTTGCTTTCTGTGCCTCCATTGACAGGAAACACAGTCAACACCTCATCTCTCCACTGTGTCCCTCCCTCCCCTGTCTCCCAAAGGCAAACAAACAGAGAGAGGGCAAAATATGTTTCTCATCCCTACAGCCTTAGAGCACATTTGTGGCTGGCTTTTTTGTGAGAAGTGTAGTGAGGAGCTGACCACTTGCACTCTCCCTCATACCTGTCACTCAAATAAGTCTTTGGTGAACTGCTCAGAAGTTTTTAATATCAAGTTTAGCTTTTCTCAGACATATCCAAAACTACATGAACAAGATCTGAAACTTGTAAATTAATATTTGCATGTCGATAAAGCTAAGTCCTGTCCATAGTCTTAAATTATCTATGTAAGAATCATGAAATTGTTTTGTTGGAAAAGACCTTTAGGATCATCAAGTTCAACTGATAACCTGGCACACTGTCAAATCCACCACTAAACCATGGCCCTAAGCACCACAACTACACATCATTTAAATACCTCCAGGGATGATGACTCCACCACTTCCCTGGGCAGCCTGTTCCAGTGTCTGACAACCCTTTTAGTGAATACATTTTCCTAATATCCAATCTAAACCTCCTATGGTGCAACTTGAGGCCATTTCCTCTTGCTTTATCTCTTGTTACTGGGAGAAAAGACCCTGCCTTGCTACAACCTCCTTTCAGGTAGTTGTAGAGAGTGATAAGGTCTCCTATCAGCCTCCTTTATTCCAGGCTAAACAACCTCAGTTCCCTCAGCTGCTCCTCATAAGACTTGTGCTCTAGACCCTAAGTTGTCCACAATAGTTCTTTCTCATCTTCCTTGTGACTACAGAAAAGCTCAAAATAGAAGGGAATTGTTAAAGCTTCTCATATGTCTATTCAGCACATTGCTGATACTAATGAAATACACTGCTATTTGTTTGGCATAATTTTTTTTAGTGTGTTGAATCCTCTTTCTTCCACTAAACACCTTCATCCCACCCATCATGCACCATTTACTTTACTCCAGCTGAGTGCTACAACTATGTCTCTATGCCAATGCCAGAATTTTAGAATGGCTGCGAACAGACAGTGTCCAAGTGTGGGAATGTCATCTGAGTTGAGAAATGTATGGGAATAGTGTTTTTTGTTTGCTGAGGCTTTTTTTTTTTTTTCCCATTCTTTGAAAGAAGCAAATTCTAAGAGAACTGCATAGCAGAAGTATCCACTTTGAAACAAAACCTGCTTGGTGCAGGATCCTCTGCTAGCATTCTAGCATCAGCTGTGCCATTCAATATGTTTCACACGGGATTTTGTGTTGCTGTCAGAGACAAGCTGCAGAGCTTCACTTTATTTGAAACAGGGATGCCTGGCAAGTTGTTATGGGCAATCTGGATTAATATTTGTTGGCCTTTGTCTTATTTTCATTCTACTCAAGATTCCAAATGATAACCATCTCAAAGGTGATTTGTTTCCATTGTGTTAAAAATTCCATTGGAAAGTTGCTTTTTATTGTAACTTGTTAAATGCTTAATTGATATCATGTAATAAAAATAATCAAAAACCCCTCTGGTCCCTCTCAGGAGCTCAACTTAGCTCCTGTGGAGCTAGCTCCATTGCCATTTCCAAGTTCTTCTGTAGTGATCTCGCAATTCATCAGTGTCAATGACACATGGGAACTCTCATGTTTGTAAAAGCCTGCAAGGGATCCATGTCCTACATTTCAACAAAAATCACAAAATCACATTTCAAGGTGGTCAAAGTTAGAGAAACATCAGGCAAATAATTAGTAGCCCTTTTCTGAAGTGGGTGGTAAAACATGGAGAAACATGCAGAAGCAAGAGGTTAGCAGCTGCAATCAAAAGGTGAAGGCTCCTCTGAAGTATCATATTGTCAGGATGCCAGAAGCATTTGGCTACTGCAGAAGGAGGAGTGGTATGAGAACCCAAACAGGCAAATATGTTGATACATACATGTCACAGAAATCACGGGAGAACAGTCATGGAGGGACTGATGAAGATCTTCTGTGATTCATTGCTTTATCTTCACTGGCCTACATCATGGCAGAGATTTTTCTCCAACCTCTCTCTACATCTTCCCACCTGATTGTTTATGTTCTTGCCAGGAGCTGCAACAAGGCCATGAGGATGCAAGTCAGAGACTGCCTCATGCCTCACCATGAACATGTAAGAACAGACACAATCTAGCTGGTAAAGAGCAGCATCACAAAGTATGAGATTCCTTGCTGCCACGCATTATGCTTTATGATAGTCTTCCACCAGTCAAGGTGGAGCAGCATGAGAGAAAATACACACATATTTGGTGTACTCAATATTCTCATCTAGAGCTACCTAGACTTCAGAATACTTTAGCATGTGGTCTGACATTTATATATGTCAAAGTTGTAGCCTTTAAGATGGTTCCTACATTTTTTGTTGCTCCTTATGTTGCAGGAGATAGCCTACATTGTCTTGGGCTGATCAGGCAGTTTTGGGTAGAAATTTCAGACTCATATTCCTACGCTGTTTTCTAACTTGCCAGTAAAATTGGTTCTCCAGAGGACAATAATTAAAGGATACAAAGTGCTTACAGTTTAGAGAAGACTGGGACATCATCTGTATTCATAAAGTTATTTTACTTACTGCTATGTCCTTAACACTTAGAAACATGGTGGAAAAAAACTTTTTTTAAAAAAACTTACTGATTAAAAACGACATTTGGTAACACAGCTGTACATGCTGACTTCTTTCAGGATGCAAAATATAGAATGTACATGACATCCATTTGTATTCAAAATAAGGGCAGTAATGAGGAAATTCTTCCCTCTGATCCATCAGGGTGATCTATGCACTGAGATTGTATCGATTCCTTGACCAAAATTTTATTTGGCAATTCGCTGATGATCTCAGTGGAACACTGAATCTTTCTGGTTCATCTATTGCCTCCTTCATGCTGCAAAAGTAAAAAACCTGAAAATATCCTAAGAACTTGAGTACTAAGATACATTTTAATGCCCAGCAATTGACAGACAATTTTGCTACTGTATTCTGACTAAATCAACGTCACAGTGTTGAAATAGTAACCAGTTGCTTGCATTGTGAAGAACAATGTTCAGATTAACTTTAATAAAGAACCGTGTTGTGTGATCTTGGGTGTCCACTGATATTGATTGCAATCTTCCTGATTTTCTTAGTTCTAAACGTTATATTGCAAACCTGTTTTCTGTTTGTAGCTGTCTGTGTTTCTGCTTTTTGTGTTCTTGAAGTGGGTGCACGTGTAGTGTACTCTTAGGGGATTTTAATGCATGCTGGTCGTTGCAGACAATTTTCTCTCTGAAGACGTCAGGCCTTATATCTATGTTTGAAAAAATGTATATGCCTCTTCACACTATATAAATGTCATCTGCTGGTCATTGCTTTTTAATAAAATTTATTGTTATTTTATACACTCCTAATACTAATGCAAATTTTCATGTTTTTACTAACACATCTATTGGTTACAAAGGGTCAAAGATGTCAGAAATCTAGGAATGCTGTCTTATACTCACATCTCAGCATAAATTACTGGAGGTGACTTTTTTCCCTCCCAAAGTTGCCTTTTCCTGATCTAATGATCTCAGTGAATAAAATACTGTGTTCTGAAATCTACCTAATTCCCACCAGGAGTTGCATGATGCTGTTTTATTTTTAACTGACTAATTGTTATCATTGTAGACATTTTATTTACTCCAAAGTGGTTTGGGGATAATTGATTAGGTTGCACCATGTCATGAAAGAACAGATGGCAGGCTAGTCAGTCAGCTCATCTGCAGCGTATGAGAATGCTAAGAAAATTAAAAGGGAGGGAAAAAAAAAAAGAAAAAAAGAAAAAAACAAGAAGAAAAGAAAAAATAAGGTGAATAGGAGGGGGAGAGGAATGAGCTAAGCCGTGCTTGCAACACAAAAAACTTCTTGTAGTGGGTGGTCCTTTGGGAAGGTAATCGGAGATCTGCAATATGTCCACTACAATCAACAAAAGGGTACAATACTTCTCTGCAGGGAATTGGGTAGGGAAGAACTTGTTTAAATAAAATTGCAGGGTTGTCAGAATGTTAAACTAATTCTCTAATGTTCTGTGCATTGTCTGGGGAATTTTGGCTTTGCATCATTTGCTGTACTGAAGTACTAAAAAAAATAATTTAATAGAAGTGTTGTGGAATGTGTTAACATGTATTTTAGCTTTGGAAACGCTGACTGTGTTTAATGACAACTGAAAATGCTATTAGAAAAGCTGCTCTCTCCCGTGTTCTCTCTTTGCATTCCTTCCCAGATTTTACATTCCTCTCCACTCAATAGGATTGTTTATCTCAATGCAAAAGAGAGTTTAGTTTGCTGTTATTCTGACTGCTTGGCACCTGCATCTTTGTGTGCATGTGTGTGTGTATGTATTAATAATTAACCGGTAATGAATTTCTGGGGATATAACTGTATGTGGGTTGTTTGTATATAGAGGAATGTAAAGTCTTGGACCGACCTCCCTTTAGCATTTGTATTTATGCATGTGAAATAGGGGGAAACAGTATGAAAATGGTAAGAAGAGAAACATGCACTGTCCATCCCAGAGCTCACCAAAACTATTCATCACTATACCTCCGGAATCCAAAGATCCTAAAAGGAGAGATCCAGGTGAAAGTGATTTCTATGCAAAGGTTAATCTTTCTAGTCCTGATTCTGTCTTTTATGCTAGGAGGTTTTTATAACTTTGCAAAATAGCATTAAGCATAATCAACTGAAAAAGGCAAGACTTCTGCACCATCCTCTCTGTGAGGTGCAAAACAGGGAGCATCTAACCCCGAGTCGACAGTCACTTCAATGAGGTCATTGCATCAGCTGGGCAGCTGAGCCCAGCAGGACTCTCCTCTTCCCCAGTTTAGCCCATTCTCTTCCACTCAGCATTCTATCAGTTACCAAAGGATCTGCTATAGAGCTCCCACAGCCCAGCAGGGAGGAAGAGCCCTCTCGCTGTTCTCTTTCTCCTGTCTCTAAGTAGTCATGCGTGAGGATAGGAGAGAAAAGTCCTGTTACAGGAGATTCTTGTTAGGCAGCACTACAAGCTTAGATTCATGAGAAATACTCCCTGTACCATGACCCCAGTGTTTTAGGTGCTGGACAAATAAGTTTAATTTCCCTAAGAGCTTACAGGCCTGGAAGGGAAGGAGGTCATGGGAATTTGTCATTAAATGTAGAAAGGGACAAGATTAAACCTTTGTAATCTAAGTTTTGGCTTGTCTTGCAGTGTATCATCGCTCAGCCCCTTATCATAGAATCATAGAATAGTTTGGGTTGGAAGGGACCATAAAGTTCATCTAATTCCAACCTCTGTGCATGGGCAGGGCCACCTCCCATTAGACCAGATTGCTGCAAGCCTCGTCCAATGTGGCCTTGAACACTTCCAGGAAGGGGGCGTCCACAGCTTCTCATGACAACTTGTGCCAGTGTCTCACCACCCTCACCAAAAGTAAAGTATTTCTTCCTAATTATCTAATCTAAATCTACTCTCTTTCAGTTTGAAACCATTATCCCTCCTTTTATTGCTACATGCCCTTGCACAAAGTCCCTCTCCAGCTTTCCTTCCCTCAAGTGTTTAACTGTGTTTTCGTTTAAGTAATTCCAGTAGCAAGTACAGGTTGTATTTTACTTCCATAAGGTGAACTTTTCCCACTAGTGGCTCTGAACTGGCAAAGTCCTGTTTCTGATTTTTCTGGGTGTGCTGGGCTTTCCACACACCCGCAGCAGCCGTTCTTCCAGTGAATGGGTTTTCTGCTGTCTGCGCACTTTCCCCAGCACTCAGCAGCTCCAAACAGATCAACACCCAGCAGCTCCAAACAGATCTGCCCTCATCACCCTCACAAACCTTTTCTGTTCAAAGGAAGGAAATGAGCAGTTTGATCCGTGCATAAGTATTTGAAGCTTCTTTATCAGAGATTGTCAGTGAAGATTAATTCTTAGTGGATTGCGAGTGAAGTATTAATTACACTGACCACAGATGGGCACGGTGCAAAGAATGTCGGTGAACTCCCCTCACAGCTCTGTAAAAGTACTTTAATTATGGCCTGCATAAATTTCTATTCCAGTTTTCGGACTCCCTTAAGCAGAGACTACCAACTGTCCTAAATTGCTTGGTGGTTTGTTGAGGTGGAAATGTATCCTCTGTGGACTAAACTCATTACTGGGAGGTTTATTAGCGAGAAGGTAGTGTAAGTCCATTAATAAATGAGGAGTGAGGCAAAATCAATTATGATTTTAATATGACTGAACCACTAAGCTTCATTTTTTTAATCTATCATTTAAAGGAAAATAAAAGAGTATGGGCAATTAAGCAGCAATGAAGATCATAGCTGGTACGGTTGTTGATAAATGCAGGTAAGTAAATACCTGAGAAAATAAAATGCACAAATGAGCAGAACAGAGTGATATGATTTCCCTCACCTTAAGAATATTTGAAAATACTGAATAACTAAGAGGTAGTTTTGGAAGCTAAGCCACTGGCCTCTGGAATAAAACTCAGTATGTAGAGCATAGAGTGTAAAGCGCAGGTGAAGTGAGCAGGGAAAAAGAGAAATCCAGTCATTTAGCATCTAGTAAATGAAATCTGCCTGTCCAGTAAAATGCTGGAGCTATTAGGACTGAAAATCTGAGAACCAGTAAAAAAGAAGGGTACCATAGAAGCAGCAAGTACCTATTCCAAACTGTGTCACAGCAACTGGTGTGCTGGGGCTGTTCTTAGCTGAATGACAGGGCAGGGGAAGCAAAGAGGACAGAGGTGGTGCTGGACGTTAAGAAAATACTAGGTTGTGTGCTGCACAAAACCACCTTTGGGAAACAGCACCAGTTGGCAGGGATGGGAACACTATTACATTGGCTGAAAATGGTTACGTATTTCTAAAGGGAAAGCTGGGCTGAATGACAACAGGTTTCTGAGATGGGGGGTTTTAAACTGAACTTTTGCAGGAATTGGCATATAGCCTAGTTTTCTACAGCATCTTTTCTAACAATCTGGAAGATGGAATAGATAATATGTCAATACAATTTGGAAAAGATAGTAGGTGGAGAAGACCCAATAATAATATTTAAACTATACAGTATGATGGGGGTCTAGAGCTATTAACAGTGCAAAGAGGAAATGAGTAGCATAAGGACTGAAGCACTTGAAATGAAAGGGAGCTACAGACTGAAACATGAACTTGTCACTTGGAAACACTTATGTGGCACAGCACACTGCTTCTTCTGGAGCAAGAACCAAAACAAAATGAAGCAAAACTCAGCTGGGAACTAACGGCTAAGGTGGGAGGACAGTGTGGCCACAAGTCTCCTGAGTGCTGAGGGCACAGGATGGGGCTATCTAGATGTGCAGGCTGAGGGCTTGGCTAGAGATCCACTCTGCTCAGATATTTAAGACAAAAAAAAAAAAAAAAAAAAGCTCCATGGGTGAGATAGAGGTGGGGAGTGGAGTAAAGGGATTTAAAACCCAAGAAACTCCATTATCACATGCATACAGTGACTTCTTCCTGCTGGGAGTCTTTGTAAGCCTGTGTTTGTCATTTCCAGATGCTGCTGAGTGAAGTTTCATTGCTGTATATTTGTATTTTTGTACCTTCCAAATGTGTTAGCTTAATATGAGATGTCAGATTTTTTTATTATTATTTTTTTTCTTTTTTATTCCTTCAAGGCCTTTGTGGTTTTATACAGTGAAGAACTTTTTTTAAGGACTTCGAGTATTTTCTGTGCATTCTTTCGAAGCATTTTTCACTCACACACTCCCCAGTAGTTTAAGACTGCCAGTATGCATTAATGGAAGCATATATTCCCAGCATCAAGCAGAAAGCTGTAATTTAACTTATTCTGTCTGTGCCATTGCTGGATTCCTGGGCTGATTTGGAGAACACACTTGATTAAGTGAGGATTTGATCCACTACTCACATATACCACGGAGATGGTTCCCATTACTTTCTGTCAATAGGGGTCAGGCTTGGAAAACTCTGCTTGACTTGAGGAATGGTAATCCAGGGAACATTTTTTTCAATTTCAGGAAGATCATTTTCAGTCACTCTATAAAGGGCAATGTATCTTTGATTTTCATCAGTTCTTATTGCTTTATTAGAAGGTCTTTTTGAACTTCAGGGTAAGATTTTGTCTTTTAGATCTATACTTTGAAACGATACAATGTGGATTGCTGACATTCTTGATGACTTTATAAGGAAATGTGAACAGCTGTAATTAATGGGATGACATGCTATATTAATTTTCTCTACCTTAACTATTAGAAGTATGTTTTCTTTGTCCTGGTTGAATGATTTAGTTACACTGGCTGTAATATTTATGTTCTTACTGTGACATTTTGATAAATACTTAGTTTAAAATATTACCTCCTGGAACAATTTCTACTAAAGAAAATGGTAGCATGAAAATTTGCTAAAAGTATATGCAACATCTATTGCTAAACAGAATCTGTTAAAAAAGTTTTGGTTTAGCAATAAAAAGAGGCAAATTCTTCTGGATTGAGTTTTGTAATCTCAGTCTTTTCATATGACAGAGCTTGTTAAAAGCAATCATGAGATTGCTCTTCATGTCCATAAACTTAGTCTCTAAGGAGAGATCAAAACATCCAGGAATTTAATACTGAATTTTGCCCTCAACCAGCTGGATTCTGAAAAACATAAAACTGAACGGATTACTACAGCAAGGAGCTATCTTTTCTGCATACCAAGTTAAAGCCAGTGGGGATCTGTCCCTAAAAGTGTAGAAAGAAACTAGCAATAAATATAAACTTCTGCAAAGGAAAACTGGGGAATTTCATTGAGCTTTTAAAAAATATACTGGTGTCAACAGTCTTGGAGATGATGACTGAAAAGAGACATTTTAATTTAACAGGTCTGAATAGGCCAAACGTCTTGGAAGCCTGTGAGTTTGAAACATGGCTTACAGCAATGCACATCTTCTTGAGATTTCAATACAAACATCCGTTCCAGCAAACGATCATCAAGCACAGTAGCACTGAGTGGTGGTCACCCAAAGAAAACAGGGAAACACAGTGAAGTCACATCTCATTATCTGACAAAACCTCATAAATAAGATGCCTCGACACAGCACCCAGAGTGTCCGGGCTAGGGAGTGCTGTGCTGTACCCAGCCAGCATGGTATTAACATCTACAATGAGACACAAGTTGTTTGCCCTGTTTTTAAAGACACTAGCAGATTCCCTGCTGACCTCCATTTCACCTGCTGGTGGTACCAACACCTGCTTCACAACCAGATGCTAAATGCTCTTGGCATGTTTCCTACATGCCATTGTGTGTGCAGCAGGGATTGAGATGTCTGTCTTTTTGGAGGGGTTCTCCCACTCCTGTCTCTGATATGAATATGGAAGGACCTCCGGTTTTTATTTCTACCCTTTTAAATGATGCCTGCCATTTTTAAAGATGCATTTTAGAGTGTTGCATCTACTTTTTTCACAAATGTACAGTTTCTGGCTGAAGTCACTGCTTGCTTTTCAGCCTGAGGTTGCCATCCCCTGGGAGAGGCACTCCCAGGCTTCAGCATCAGTTCCCAGTGTAATATTTTCTTCCAAGCCCACCATAGTGTCAGTGTAAAGCGATTGCTGTAAGGTGATACTCGGCCTGCTGTTTCTTATGTTCTTCCAAGATGTTTCAACATGGTTTCCAGAGAGGTGATGTTGCAGCAGGGACAAGACTTGGGGGTGGGAATCTTGCTAAGGTAAGACTGAACAAACTTCACATTCAAAGATGCTCTGGTCTCTTTTTCAAAAGGTGTGTAGAAATAACTGTGATTAATCCATATCAATAAATAAACAAAGCTGAAAAACCTTTAAACCAATTAAGCAAAAAAAAAAACCAAAAAAAAAAGGCCGGGAGGACTAAACTATTAACTTTGTCCCCTAAAAGCACTCTGCAGAATCCAAGTGATACATGGGCAGACTGGGAAACTGCAAACCCCACTTTCACCTACAAACTTGGCACTTGCTGCTGCCCGGTGGCCCCCTCGAATTTATGTACATTTGAGAGCTTGTTTTGCTTTCAGTATATTTGTTTGTTGACTGTCAACTACAGTGTCTATCCCATAGGCAAATGATGATGCCACCTCTTACAGGGTAGTGCAGGAGTGCTACTCTTTCTCCAGCTGAAAAGGAATGGTAATCACAGAAGTTGAAGCAGAAAACTAGAAGGGCCAAGGAAAGGTGTTACAAGGTCAAGCCCAAATGATTTGTCCTGCTACCTCCTCAGAAATCCCATGTATATTAGCAGGAGAGCAGAGAGACCTTTTCATCCTTTTCACAAGTCAAGAGCAATCTGAGCACACTGTGTAGGCTTTATGCACACAGTGTAATGAGGAAGGACTTGTGTTCTAACACCAGCCACAGGACACAAAGAACACATGTCCACTTGAATTAGAACCTGTATAAGCAGGAGAAAAGGGATCTTCATTTTAAAGTTTGGAGTGACAGTGAATGAAAAGATTGATTTTTAATAAAAACTTTAATTTAAAGAAATGAATGTTGTATCTTTAACAGCATATATAGAAAGCTTGAAAGTATTATATGAAGCTATTGTTATTTTCCTTCTGATCACCATTACTATTTTTTATCATGTTGCTCATGCTCTCTGTAACAAATTGCCCTAAAAAGGGATGCAATCCAGGGCAATTTGCTAATTGGAGAGCGGACACTGTGATCCTACTGGATGGAATATGTTGCAGCTTCCTGGTTTACCGGTAAAGTGTTTACCTCCTTAACATTAGGTAACCATTAGGTACCCTTTGGTCATTCTTCTTAGCCCCCCATTTAAGTTTTGCCTCTTTCTCTTTCAATAGATCAGAGTTTCGTACTGTTTTAAAAAATGTGCTGCAAAAAGAATGCACCCTGACAGTTCCCTCCTTGGTGTCCCAAAGTCACTGCATTTTGCTGGTACAGATTCTTATAATAAGTGAAATTAAGCAGTGTATTTGTACTTGAACAGAGGATGAAATTCCAGTTGTGTTGATGTTAGGAGTTCTTCTGTCTCCATATTCTGGAGACAGCATTTCAGTCACTGAATTTCAAGGGAGAAAATCCAGCAGAAAATCCTTTTGAGCTCATTGTTTCTCACTGGTGTGTAGCCTCTCCTGAAATCAGCTGCTGCTGGTGTCAAAGGCCATCAGAGTCCTTGTTAGGACCCTGATGCAGAGATCACTGAAATCCATGGAAAAGCTCCCAGTGCCTTTGCAGAGTTTGGCTCAAAGCCTTTTTTTTAAAAAACATTGAGAGACTGGGTTTTGTTCTCCTCCTGTCATAACTTGGATAAAACAGTGTTGTCATCAATGTAAATGGAAGGTGGACTAGGTTATAGCCTTTTTTATTCTTAGAATGTGACACAGGGAAATAGCGTTATGTTAAACTGATGGAAAAGCCAGTTTTATAGAACATAAGAAAATAATATTTTTGGGGAGTAGCAATGTGGAAGCCACAAAAGGAAGAAAGACAGTATGTTTGTCTAAAGATGCAACATCTAGATGACCATAATGTAGTAAGACTTCAGTTACACATCCTATGTGGACTAGGTTTATTGCCTAACCATTTTATTGTCACAGAAATTTTGCTTGCTTCTCAGGCCATGAAAAAAGATGGACAGTAAAAGAAGTAAAATGGTTTTACTAATGGCATCATTATGTGGTGGCTTCAGAATTTTGCAGACCTCATCTTTTCTAGGTTTGGACCAACACACGGCTTTTGAGAAAAATCCTGCCTGTTACAGAATTAATGAATGTTTCAGGAAATGAGAAGTAGCTTGAACAGATTGAAACAACCTAAGGATTGAATTTGACTTATAGTGCAAAACAAGACCCCCAGCTATCCTTCTTTCAGTTTGTTTTAGTACCCCTAAAGGCTGAAAAAAATACCCTGAAATGTGCTTGTGTATGAAGGAGAATACAGTGATGGAGATTTCTCTGATGGAGATGCATTTTCTTGGTCTCCATCACCTAGATGAGCTAATGGAGCTGAGACCAGAGGAGAAGAGGTAATGCAAACAGCAAAACCATTCCTAAAATTGATAGGAGATTGTTTTTATTCAGACTCATAAATGCTTTACAGTTTTCCTACATGAGTGCACTGTGTATAGAAATCAGTGTGCTCATCATGGAAGAATAATTCTTCCTGAGAAAGAGGCAAAACTGCTATTGAATGGAGCATGACCTTTCAAAAATTACTGAAATCTCTCTTACATTTATTCAGACACCAGTCACTAAATTAACCTCTCTGGTAACAAAGATGAGGTCAATGGAATTGTTATCTCAAGGATAAATTTCCATATTCATTTTTCCAGGTATTGACCAAGCATTAAATATTTTTTAAAAGTGGACACAACAAATTAAGTAGCAACAATTTCGATGCAATAGAAAAGAAAGAAAAATAGAAAAAATTAAGGATTTATTCTTTTACTTTCAATAAATACCTCATATATATTGATTTAGATAGTAAATAATGTGTACATATACATACAAACATGAATATATACATAGATATGTGAGAGAAATCTGGATTTTTGATGAAAGATCAAACTGTATGTCCTAAGACTTAGTAATAGGAGGAGCTACAGGAAGTCTTAAATTGGATAAAAAGGGTAAAGCAACTTATCCCTTGTTTTAGCCAATTGCCTTTGCAAAGGTGTATGCCTAGCTCAAGCACGTAACCAGTAGGCCAGAAACCTGATTTGTGCATTTATTTCCCAAATAGCTGTATATGCAGCCACCTCAGTGTTTAGCTTTCTATTTTGCCTGTGCAAACGAGGTGACAGATTTTACGTCTTGTGTTGTTTAGACACCTTCTGAAATTTAGCCTTACATTTGGTAAATTCCTTTTCTGAATTTAAGAGCTTTTGATAACTTTTTGACTTCTGTGTTTATTTCTAATTAAGTGATTGTCTCTTTTCTTGTTTTGTCCCCCTCCTCACGAATCTTTCAAGGAAACGTATTCTAGAAACTTTGCTGACATAAACTATAAATTACTATTAGTCAGGCTGGCAGGTCATTTCAGCTGGTATTGTCTTATAATTGAAGCTGTGCAGATCCTACCTGGAATGTCAGAATATTCTCTGCAATCATAAACTTGATGATACGTGATCTCTTTGTCTTTTAGAGACCCTTTGTAACACAGGGCAGGACTGAGGGTTTAAGTTTAACCAGAGCATTATTAATCTCAGGAAAACTTTTTTTCTTTATTTATATATTTTTACAGCCTTTTTTTCTCTGATGATTAAACCATCAGGTTCTGCTCCTTTTCAAGGCTCTAAAGAAACTCACCACTGAATGAAAATAATTTCAGGAACAATTAGAGAAAAGGTCAGCATAAATTCTTCCTGTATCCACCGCATTAGCATCACCCAAGTGTCTCTTGCTTACAGTACGTTGTGACAAAGTAAAAGCTATTTCAGCTGTTATATGGTGATGGCTGTTATTTATGGAACATAAAAGGATACTGAAATACAAAAGGGTTTGAAAAGACCAGGGTAAGATCAGATAAAAAAAAAAAGAGAGAGAAACAGGCATCTTGGGATGGTAACTACCCTGCCATGTACTGACAGGGAGGTTGTATATTTTTAGAATATACTGAAAGGAATGGTGCTTTTACTTAGGTTTTTATGGTTTACCATGAGATGCAATTTTCTGGCCTTATATGCAGTTGTAACAAAAGTCAGAGAGATTTTATGATAGCTGCCAGAGTTCATAAATGATGGCATACACTAAAATATTTATAGAACTGTAAAATCTTGATTTCTCTCTGGTTTAGCAGATGGGGTCCTAAAACTGGTTCCCAGATTGTCACATTTCTTTACCCTTTGATGACAAAGAAGCCTGTTATAAGTTTTTTTTTTTCCTCTGGAAAGCAAGTTCACTACTGTAATCAAGTTCATACTTGTATCCATTTATACACATCAGGATCTCATGAATTAAGAAGTGTCAGCCATATAAGATTTGTAATTATTCAAGGCAAAAGGTTTATCATTAAACCTCAGGATATGAGCAGCCCTGCCATCTCCCAGACCAATGGCCATTGACTCATGTCAGTGTAACTGCTTCCCTATATGCTGGTGAAAATCTGCTTCCTGACCATTATGCTGCACCCACACAGCACAGACAAATGCTACTTATGCACCAGAAGTGGTGAACTTAGGTAAAAAGCATCAAGAGAACACAGCTATTTGTTTATCTTCAGGATGTTTTGTTGTCCTCAAAGAAAACGAATCCCTGTAGCACTGCTAATCTCAGCTGTGCTTCAGAATTAAAATTGATGGTTGGGGGTGGCTGAAGCAGAATAAATAATCTGTGATGCAGCATTTTTCAACTCCTGACCAGGATTTACTCCACATTAAAAACTTCATTAAAATTGAAGACGTTGAAGAAGAGGAAGCATCAAATCATGTATCTTTCCTTTCTCTGTTGTATTTTCATGATAAAGTTTATAGATTTTAGCAGGTAATACGTGAACATTCAGTACCTACACACCTCTACCATATTTCCAACAATCATTGAGCTATATATCTACATTTTGTTACAATAATTGTCTGAATATTTATAAATCAGAAAAGCAGAACAGGGTTTGGGGTCCAATTTTTTGGAGGACTTTACAGACAAACTAGAAATACTTCCATTACTGAAACTAAGTGCATCAGGCAAGACATTACCAAAACAAGGAATCAAGAAGAGAGGGTCAGTAGAAGCAAAAAGGGTCATTTCTCTGTAGTTAAAATAAATACAAAAACCTGTACACCAAAAAAACCCTATGAGCCCAAATGTACTTTGATTTTGCTATAGTGCTTTGATTTATAGTTAATTAGCACTACCTACTTGCACTGCACCTATAGAGATGGAAGAGGTAACAACCAGACACACATATCAGAATACCATGGTGAATTGCAGCTAGTCTGAATATCGGACTTCAGAGTTAGGTCTTCTACTGAGAGATCAAAGGACAAAGCACAGCTTTACCAACCAAGCCAAATCCATTTATAAGAGCTGAGAGCGTGGTCAAGGTAATGGATAGGCATGTTGTGGGATTTACTTACAAAGTACATTTTTACTTATGGAAATAGCTTTACACTTTAGCTTACAATTTCTAGCTGCCTAACTACCTTTTTTTTTTTTTGTCCTTCTTCCTTTCTTTTTTTTCTATCAGGAGAACAGAAGAACAAATAAATGATAAATAAAGAGCAAAGGAAACACAGAAGTTAAGAGGCGTCTCTTATTCAGACTCTGTAGGCAGAGCTTTTACATGAAATGCAGTGATTAGTATTTTACTTTATATACGAAATCTTAATTTCTTCAATAAAGTCACTCTCATTTCCAAAAAGGCAGCATTTTCTTTCTCTGTCTCTCTTTCTTTCTCCTCCTCTCTTTTTATGTCCCCTAGCACCGTTTTTCTGAGTGTATCTCAAAATTTTTAAGTAGATAGAATAATAACAACAACAACAAATAGCAATCTCTCCTTTTTTTTAAATTGTGTTTGAGAGAAGTATCTTAATGAGTATTTATAGGGTTTGGTTTATTTGTATAGATATGAGAATTGCTTTAACCAGCTGGCCTTCATCTAGGCATTGTTTTGTTTTGGTTTTAAGTGAATGCTGGGAGATGTTATTTGCATCCAAAATAAAACCAGTGTATTGATAGAACTTCTGCATATATTACCTCACCAACTCTTTTCACGATTTCACGTTAGACATGAAATAGTAACAAGGTATTGAGGAAAGTCTCAGCTGGGCATTTGTTGATGACTGCCTTGGTGATTGAGACCTATCTAACTTTAGTATGCTGGTGAGTTTGGTCTAGTAGGAAAGACCTGAGGTTGTGAAATTCTTTTCACCTCTGTTTTCTTTTGGCGGTAGAAGATGAATCGTAGATGATAGGCAGCATTAAACGTGCTGCACAGAACGTGTAGAGCTGTGTCTTTCCTGTGAAAGAGCTGCATGACCACATGAGAACCTCAAATCCCTGAGCATTAGCCCCAAATCTACTTGCCAGAGCTTTTGTACATCTGGCAAGTGGCATTGTTGGGTTTGTTTTCTTGGTTTTTGTTTCTTCTAAGAAAAGAGAATTTGCAGTTTGGATTATAGCTGTGGATCTGTTAGTACTGAATACCTTTTTATCCAGGTGGACATGTTCATTGTCATCAGTAGGAGCACTTCAAGAAAAGCAGGAAATACATTTCCCTTTGGAAAACGATGGGTCAAGACTGGCACTAGTCATCCAGGTTTCTGTGATATGGTAAGAGTGAAAACCCATACATCTAGCTTCCATTTTTCCAACTCTGCTTCCTTAATTCTTGGGCATGGACTCTAAGGTCATGGACACATGTACCTGGCAGACATTTTTTAAAATTTATTTTTAATTTGGGCATATGAATCTGCAAGCCCCAAGCTGTCTGGGTTTTTTCACCTTTGACAAGGCTTTTTGAAAACACCTTTTTTCAGGCTTGGCTGGGTCTCCAGGGAACAGCAAGGTAACTTCTGCAGAACCTTTTGCTTATGTCCCCAAATGCATCCTGCCTGCATCCTAGCTGCTTATCTGAAGAAAAGTTGGTTGTACTAATTTCTAGCCTAAACTAGTTGCTCAGTTGTGCTGAAGAGAAAGCTGGCACTGACAGATGATGACTCACCTCATTCTGAAATGCATCTTTTGTAAGTTGCTTAGGTTAGTTGATGGGCATTCAAGTGACTTATGTTAAGTAAGAAGAATACTTTTAGGTCTGAGATGTGTTGGAAAGCCTAAGGTCTAACTTCTTGAAATACTAGGTGATCCTCTTATCATCCTAGATACCCTGATTGCTCTGCTGTTTATTGTATGGTATTGCTAACTTGAGGCATTAAAAATAAGGATGTTAACATTAGAGTTACTCTGGAATTTTTTTTCCTTGCGAAAAAAAAAGAAAAGATTCTGATGTTTGCCTTTGTCTGCTTTTCGCCTTGCTTTATTCAGGCTTTAGTGGTCTTCACAGTAAGGTACTGGTTGATCATGAAATAGTATATAATAATGTTATATATTAAAAAAAATAGTAGTGTAGCATAAAAATTATGCATAATGTAGAAGAAAAAACTATAAAATAATGAAGTAGTATATAATATGTACTATTCTGTGTATATAATTCTGGAAATTTTGTTACCAAACATATCTGCTTTCACAGGTTTTGTTTGACATAGGTTTGACCAAGTTCTTATGATTTGTGTATCATTCGGAATTTTGATCTGGGACCTTACTACCTTCTGCCATGCATACACTCAGAAATTATGGGGTGTCTGGGTATTGCACAAGAAAAGAGTTATATTAATAGAAAAAATTACTGGGACCTAAGAAATGTCCATGAAAGTGTCTGGCATACACATAAAAGTACTTTTAAAGTAGTCAGACTAATGCTACAGTATTGCTTTGAAATTCAGCATGCCATTTCACAAGTAATACTGGTATATATTTTTAGAATTGCAGTCTATATTCCCTTGAACAGAACTTTTGTATTGCATGATTTTTTGTACAGTTCTGCTTGTGCTTTGGAGTGTACAGACTGTGAATTCAGCCCCTGGTGTCTGGTGACTCACAAAAGGTTTTCCACTTCAGCAGTACGACTGGAACAGATAATATGTTGAAATGTACCAGGCTGTGTGTTTGAGTGATTGTGTGTTCATAAAGTGGGGGTGCAGAATACAGACAGAAAATTTTGACAGAATAGTATTATTATTATATTATTATTATGAAATATCAGTGTATGTCTTGATAGTATTTATTAGCATCACGTAACCATCATATAAGAAAAGCAGTCTGGCGATCTACAGATTCCTGAAACATTTGTAAAACTGCTTTACATATGTTATTGTGGTCAATGCAGTATAGAAAATTGAACAAAGTATTCTTGCTGAAAGGTAATGAGAAAGTATGAATTAATTAGTGTGTGTTTCATTGCATTGGTGTGGCTTTAGGTTGATGGTCTTATTGTGTGCTAGAATCATAGAATGGTTTGGGTTGGAAGCAACCCTAAAGATCATCTAGTTCTGACACCCTGCATGGGCAGGGACACCTCCCACTAGACCATGTTGCTCAGGGCTCCATCCAACCTGGCCTTGAACACAGCCAGGGAGGGGACATCCACAACCTCCCTGGGCAACCTGTGCCAGTGTCTCACCACCCTTACGCTAAAGAATTTATTCCTAATGTCTAACCTAAATCTACCTTCTTCCAGCTTAAAACCATTACCCCAAATAATCATGCACTTCTCATAACAAATTTTGTAGGTGGTGAGAGATTTAACATGATAGTGAGCTTCTTTTAAATAAAAACTTGAGAGAAAAAGAATAATCACAAAACCCTGCAAAGTGGGTCACAGACTTCACAGTTGTAGTCACAAAGTGACATTAGATTTGATGGGTGAAAACTTGGTCCCAGAGAGATCTTTCTCATTGACCTCAATTGAGCTAAGTTTTCCTATTTGGGTTTTCAGGCAAGGAAAATAAGTAAGCCGTAATTTATTAAATTTGGTGAATTCCTTATTTGGGACAACAGTCTTGTAAATTTGGATTATTCACATTTTGTTCAGTATGTCAGAATGCCTCAGTTTTGCCAGGGAATGCACGCAGTCAGTGACTTCAGAGATATCCACAAGCCCACACAGGACGGAAAAAATTGCCCTTATGTGCTCACCACATAACTGATTCAATAACATCCCTGTAGACTTTTATTTTGGACATGACCAGAGGTGAAGTAATTACATTTCAACCTGCAATAAGGTGAAGTTCTCATGTGCAGTCTAACAGGAAACAAATTTTGTAGACAGAAGCATCTCTCATTATTCCAACCCCTTTTGTGTAGTTCAGCAAATCTGTTCTTTTGCTGGAAGTAAAGACCTTTCTTTGCCAGTACTTCCCATCCATCCCTGGGAACAGTGCATGGCTGGTAAATCAACACAATTATTATTCTATTCCAGAGGACATACAGTGATTTACATTTATATGCCAACATTTTCTTCCTTGTTGCCCCAGCAAGAGCTGGGAAATGATTTATAAGGATGCAGAAGTGCTGGCACAGATGTTACACAGCCTCAGCATGTTTGCATTGCACAGCGTGGCAGACTATTCTGGAAGTGTTGATGCACAGGTAGGACGGGAAGCAGCGCGTGTGCCAGCAGTGCCCTTCCAGCTCCAGTGCGAGGCAAACCCTGGCCCTGCTGCTGGCAAACAGATTTGGCATCCATCTTTCTAACAGGTCATTTCTGCACGCTGCACTTTGGGGAGGAGGATTGTTTGGTTCTTGTAATTAGTTGCTTCTGTTGAATTCCTAATGGACTTGTGGATCATAAAAACCTTTCCATTGTGGTGCAGTTGGCAGCTTCATTTTATGTATGTATTTATTTTCCTTCCCCACTCCCCTGCCCCCATAGAGGAGGCTTGGAGGCTGAATGAATACACAGAATAAAAATGTACTTTGCAATGGGAACTGTCTTGTCCTTCTTCAGAGAAGTTGGCATTCCTGGGAAGTCTGCATTTATTTTTTTTTTCTTTTTAAGAAAATTATTATCAGAGCAATTGAAGACCTCCAAATAATTTAAATCCACATTCCATATTATAGCATTCCAGATGAATAAGCCATTGGAAGGTCAGATGGTGAGCATTGTATTTCCTCTAGGAGATTCAACAGACATGGTTTAAAGATATTTCATGTTTCATGATGTAGTGAAGGGTGGGAGTCTACCTGATGTAACTGGTGCAGAACTGATCCAAGTGTTTCCTTCCAAGAGTGGCCATTTGATAAACCTTGAATGTCTGAGACTGAAAAGGGTTAGGTGTTGGGGACAGGCATGAATCCTGCTACTTTTTCTCATTTCACCTGGTTCATATAAGAAAGTCTGTTATGAGTCACTATTTGGTATTCCTTTCAAGCATTTGCCAGAGCTGTGAAACCTAAATCAGAGCTCTGGTTTGTGGTTCAGCTTGAAGATGTACAAGACCATTCTGGTCTCCTTTTTTGGGAGGCTTCTTCCTTGGTAGTGCAGTTTTGATTTTACAGCAGTCGGTCCCTAGGAGACACGTACGTCTGTGTTATCTCCTAATCTGCCTGTGGAGCTGACTTTGACCTTATGCGAGGCTGAACTCCACAGCTCTAGGTCACATGGCAGAATGGGTTTTAAGGGCAGTGAGTAGCACCTTATTTTGGCAAAAAATTACCATCAAGAGGAAAGAAAGAAAAAGCTCACATCTTACTTGCACAAGCTGAAATGAGCACAGTTAAAAAGATGAACCTACTCTTTGGATGTAGTGAAGGATGAAATGGAAAGGAAATTAAACCTTAGACGTGGAGATTATGTTCTGCTCTACCCAGAGCCAAACTGCAATGTCAGGTTCTGTGGCTCTAACTTAGGAAAGAACTTAGCCCCACATGTACATGAAATTAATAATGCAACAAAGACAGTCTCATACATGGGGCAAATTCCCTCCCTTTCAACTACCCCCTTCCCATTGCAGGTGGTAGATTGTGCTCAGTTATACCAGGACTAATGTTTTCTTTTTGGTGGCTGGGTATACTGAGAGAAACAGGCTTTAGTGACTCCCTATAGTAGTAAACAACCTCTTTGTGGGCCCTCTAAAATACCCCAACTCCCTCATTCAGCAGTGAGAGATCTTCAAACAGTTCATCAAAAACCTGAGCATTTTAACGCACTTTCCTCCTTCTCCCAGGGGGTGTTCTTGGCTTGTGTTCTCTCCCTTTATTACAGCTTTAATCTTATGAAGTGAACTGGGACTTGTTTACATTTTTATTTTTAAAGGCTTTTTTTTTTGTGTGTCTGTGAGAGCATGCACTAAAGATCTAAATTGACAGATGCCTTTTTGTAGGACTGAAATGACATATCTAAGTTTTACTACACTCTTCCCTGTATTTGCATTTTTAATTACTTGCATCATATTTTATTAGCATGTTACCTGATGAAGAATTCCAACTAATTAATTTCACCTGGAATTATATGCTGGTATATGAAAAATTATACTTGGCCATTTGTGGAGACCAGCTGTGTATTAGGAATATCTGATCCCCATCTGAAAGATTTTTAAAAAAAAGAAAAAAGAAAGCAAACCAGCTGATTGTAAAAGCTAGTCCTTTTTTTATTTTATGTTTTTTCTCTCAAGCCCTGAAGTTATTATTATTGGCAGATATCCTTTATTACTCACCCTATGTACTATGCATTAACACAGAATTTTGTTCTAACTGAGCATCATTCAGTCAGATTACTTTTTCTTCAACCATTTCAGCTTTAATTTGTAATAAAGCTAATGGGATTGCATTCCACCCATATGCAAAGACTCATTTGTTCCCACCCATTCCATCATGATTCAGAGATACAACTTCACTTTGACCACAATTTCAATTTTTTTTCCAATGCAACTTTATTTTCTAGGTGGAATTAAGAGAGGGCAAATATTGATTAGGAATGTAGACATATGATGAAAAGCTACCTGTAAAGGAAGAAGAAGGAAGAAAAGAGAATATGAAATGTGACCTGATCCTGCAACACAGCTGAAGATTCACAGATGCATAAACACACACACACGCACTCTCTCTCTCTCCATGGATTTTTCTGGTTTGATTCTTTGTCTGCACTGACAACAGATGGTGTTTTAATAAAGTCCAGTAGGAATATTACTGTGAGTAAACAATCCAATGCATGCCAATTTCATAATTGCTGGGTACTGATACAGCCTCTTACCTGATGAATCCAAATTGGGAGGAAACCAACTGTGCACACACCTACTGGCAGCAGCCAAATTCGCAGCTGTGGTATGCTCCAGCATTGAGCTTCACCACGGAAGGTAAATTGCAGCTCCAATCATCTTTCTTGGCACCGGGCTTGGGGAACAGCTGCCATCTGGCTTGTCATCAAAGTATGGTCACCGAGTTTCAGGGAGATGAAATAGCTTGCTTTTTTACCTTGACACGCATGAAGATTGCAATCTTCATCTTTACAGGTATCTCTTAAAATAACATTCTTGGCTTCCTGAGCCAGAGATTTACCAAGTGGGATTTTCTTCTTTAAGTGATTCCCACGCCTATAGGGACTTGAAGTCTAAACCTGTTATATGCTAATTAAAGATTCACACCCACATGACTTGTCAAAGAGATAAATCTTACTCATTTGTTTTCATCATTAACAGGGAAAAAAAATTATAAGTAATACCATGCCTTACATTAGCAGATTTATAAGGAAACCTTTGTTTTTAATAGAAGTGGAGATGCAGTTAGAAGCGTTATTCCCACCACTGTTGATACAACCCAGTACGGAAATTACAACTTGGCAGAGAATGGAGTGAAAGGCAAAAGAGGGAAATCAAAAACTCAGGACCGCAACACAGCTAGAAGTGATTCTATAGACTGCACCCAGCAAGTGACTGCCAATTCTGGGCATTACATGATTGTTATTTATATATTCAGTCCTTTAAAGACACCTTAAAAGACAATGACAGATTAAAGCACCGGAGAAGCAGGTGAGTTCTCCCTTCTAAAGAGGATAAAATACAGCAGTATTTAGGTGCTTCATTTCTGTTGGTTTCTAGGAGGCCCCAGTGCTGCACAGCTACTCATAGGAATGTATTTCCATCAGTAATTCTTAGTGTTGAGAATTTAGTTTGCAAATTCCATACAAGAGTCTAATATTTTGAATTTTTCTTTCAGCTCTGATTGGGACTCTGATTGAAATCCCAGATAGATCTCAAGTAAATTAAAAGCCTAGTTTGAAATCTCCAATAAATGCCATTTTTGAAATTTATTTGACTTTATCAAATTGCTTTATTGTTGATGAGAGCTAAGTATAATTTTTTTGCATTATTGCCTTGATATATTATATTGTTGTCTTTCAAGTTATTTTTACATCAGTGAATCTATGTTTTCAGATGGGAGACTAATAACCCTGGAAAATTTTCAGCTGCGGTACTATTCACAGGCCTTTGAGAGATCAAGATTTTTCTTTAGTGAAGATTACCAGGCTCTTAGCCTGAGAGCAGAACTACTTTGATCTCTATTTGGAAATTCTATTGAATTCAGAACTTGCAATGGCTATTCACTTTGCCCACAGTAATTGTTTTGTGCAAGGAATTAAGTAAGAAGGCTGCTCCTATTTAAAGGCATGCTTTGGAGTTGTGAAGCATTGCTTGGAAAGGTTCTGCTTCTGTCTGAGTTGCCCTGTCTAACTAGAGGTTTTTGAGTGGTGTCAGTGGATTTGGATATATAAATTAGGGAGTCCTGCTATTCCACCCAGGTTTTTAACTACCAGCCCAAGGTCAGCATGGACACAACTTCTGTGGTTGAAAAAGTGTGTCTAGGTGTTTTATTGCCCCATCTATTGAAAGACTTGCATGCTCCATACCTTTATGATGATTAGCCCTGCTGTTAGTGCTGGGCTGGATTAGTTTTGCATACACATGGATAAATGGTAGAGGAATAGCAATTTTATACATTACTAAATAAATGTACATGGAAATGTGTTGGCAAGAGCTACTGTGTTGTTCAGTACCTCCAGCAGAACTGAACAATCTCTCTATGGGAGAAAGCCTTGGAGAACCTCCAAGACATGTGCTCATGGTAGCTGCCTGACATAGCAGCCTGACTGCACAGAGCCCCTGATGGACAGAAAATGAAGCTGTATGGAAACGCTTAACAACTTTCTGTTGGAAAAATCTCCCAACAGAAGGTTATGCAGAAGACAAAACATCATTCCCTGTGGGTTTCTCTGGTTCTGAGACTGGCAGGCCTAGAGATATTGGAAGGTGCTGACCTCTTGATCATAGTTTGGTGACCATAGCTGGGTGGCATTTCAACACAGTAGCTGCCTACTGGCTCAGATTCTCAGTATCACATGAAATTTCAGGTTTTTTGTGAAAGCAAAACATTGCAACACTTTCAAAATGCTACAGGGGCTCTGGGATGTGTTGGCTTCAGCTGTGGAGCAGAATAGGATACCTGTGACACAACCGTGCTTCTCCTCCTTTTCTTACCTGTCTGTTCCCACAAGTTGGGATCAGGGGAATTAGGAATTAAGAATCAGGTAATGTCAGCTCCAGAAATTACTCCAGTCAGGGTTATATGTTGCAGTGATCCGTTGTTTGAAAGCCCTGAGAACATAGGTTGGACATGTGAAGGCAGTATCTGCCATACACCAACAACCACTGAATTCACAAAATTAGTATTTTCTTTTAATTGAAAGCAGAGGTTGCAAAATTGCTTTCTACTCCAGGACCTGGGGCTCTAAACATTGACTTACAGTAGAACAACTTAATTTGGCCCTGAGCCAAAGCAGAAACAATGAGAGAATCTGAAAATGGGTGGGAGCAGCAGTCATAAATCTAGCACTTAACTAAGAATTGATCAAGCGTAGTGATGAGAGGTGTTTATCTCATCCATCAGCTAACCTTGAGATTGCCTGGCCTGAAATCCATTCAATCTTGTACACTAGAAGTTGTCCATGGGTTTACACTATCTAATAACAGTTTCAGGCTTCTGTATCGGATCTAATATTCAAAGTAAGCTTTCCTGTGATTTTCTGAAAGAACAGATTATCGTGTAGGCAGTTATGTGTCCCTATCTCACCTATGTTCCTGACAACTAGTGGCAGATTCCTGGCACAGGTAGCTCCTGGAAAAGGGTTGACATTCTTAACACCAGCAAGCCAGCCTTAGTTTTCCATGTCAATGCAGATCTAATGACTTTTTTTGTTGGAATGCTATTTACAGGTATGACTAAATTATTCTCCAAAGATGAATTGATACCTAAAGTAGATATATATTCCTCTAAAAGAATAGAAGATATACTACCTTACCCTTCAATGTTCTAACCAACACCTGGGCTACATAGGGAACGGAAGCTGCCCATTTTTAATGTTCATTAGAACAACTCTCTGAAATGGCTTCACAGCCTGCAAAATAATTTTTTTCAGATAGAAGCATCCTGTTACTTTTGGTATAGGTCCATTTCAGGTGGGGAGAGAGAGGGAGGGCATGTAATGGAACAAGGGAAAACACACTGACAAACTGGGGACCTTATTTCTTCTAATCAGAAATGACGGGCAGACTAAGTGTCTGTCCATTCCTGTGACTTCAGTGGAGCTGTGGAAGCAGAATGCCTGCTTTGAAAATAATGCATCCAGGAATGGCTCCAACCCTGACCACTTCCGCAATCAGGAAGCATTTGGATTTGCTGCAGTAGAGTGTTCCATGACAGAGATCCATGTCTGGGTTGACACAGAAACCTTCTTGAGTCCTGACTTGGATCCATCACTGATGTTAACTGGCCTCCACAGGTTAAACAAAAAGAAAGTCTATAACTCACATCAAAATATATTCTATTCCAACCATTTTATGACAGTTTTAAGAATAATATATTAAAGGATTAGGTGAAAGTAGTAAGATATAGATCCTCTAGAGCTCTTCTTTATATATCATGAAGTTCTCCTGTGGGTAAAATATTCTGTGTTGCCAGAAGACCAAACCATCAGGATACACGTTTACCACATATGGTTACTGAAAGGATTGCATTCATCTCCCCATTTTAAAAAAGAGGTTTCCTCTATATTATACAGTACTCCATATTCTCACATCCCAATGTCATTTGAAGCAGTGCTATGCTACAGTTGTGTATATGAATTACTTCCTCTGATTGTAAAAAATACTGTACTTTTCAGACAAGTGATAATAGTCACAGCCACATAGCTATTCCAAGGAGATGCAGAGCAAATTGCTGAAACTTTATTTTGGGATGAAATTATTTGGAGGCATTCTCTAAGCCTCAAAATACAGGCTATAGAGTATGCAGCCTATCTTGTCACTGAACTCTAATCTCAGGTAATGCTGAGTCTTGTTCAGAAAACCAAAGAACTGCCTGAAGTCCCCATCCAACTCCACCTCCATGAAATGCTCCCTAAAAGTTTGGAAAATAAGGAGTTCAGTAAATCTGAATTTCCGTTGCTGACCTACTTGACTCTTGTTGTGCAGGTCCAGAAGAAATTATGTCAGTACTTCACCTGAAAGAACTTCGTCATGTTATTGGTGGCTCAACTCCCATATTTAGAAGTTACCAGAGAGCTTATTTGGAGGACACCATCAAAGTTACACAGCCACAGCTATTGAGGTAACGTTTGCTGCATTGTGACTGGCCACCATTCAATCACACCTCCTCCATGAATGTTGCCTGTTGGTGAAGACAGTATACATACTGTATACACAACTAAACAGGGTGGGATTTCAAGTGGTAAATTCAATCTTCAGCCCAGCAAAGAACATACTTAATTTTAAGCACATCAATATTGCTTAAAGGCAACTGGACTATTTGGATGGCAAAACTGAACTATGTGCTTACAGATGAAAAGCTCCACAAAACCAATAAACAACTTAAGGAGATGCAAGATTTATTTTTTTTTAAAAACAGCAGAAAAAAATCCCCTAAAAACCAAACCAAACAAACCCCAAAACTAAAAAACAATCCCCCCACCAAAAGAGCCTCAGACTCAAGCTTTTTTTTCAAGCCAGCTCAACACCCAGCATGGGAGCTAGATTTTTCCAAAGAGCTCAGCTCCCATTTATGCTCTTAAATACAGGCCAGATTTTTATAAATGCTCACAATCTAATGTTTAGAGCTCTTTGGACATCTGGCCACTTATTTCTATGCCAGAACTAAAGCCTTCTAGAAATCTGGTCCCGATTGCGGATGCCTGGCTCTTTTGAAAATTTCACCCCATGGAAACTACTTTTATAACGGCAATTTTTTCCCCCAAAGGAAAAGCCATGAAATGTAATTATTTTTTGTATGATGTCCACACTTCAAATATAATTGTTGACACTTTTTCTTTTGCCTGTTTAAAGTCCCGGACAAAATAATATTTGCCCCTTCTCCTCAAAGCGTTTGGGGCCCATATGCACACAGAAAGATGAAAAAAAGTTTTATTCTGTTATGACGTGATATTGCTTCAAGATTGAAACAAATGGAAGAATTGCATATAGGAAGAGACAGGGAAAAGCTATTCAGAATGAATTGATATCATAGCAAGACCTGAGGTTGTTTTATCACTTGTAACGAAGAGTCAAGTGTCTTAGAAATAATAGTCGAAATAAAACCATAATTTTATCTGAGAAGGCCTTGAAGCAAATAAAGCTACGGAATCTTCTTTTCCCTTGCAAAAAAGTAAGTGACCCTTTATTTTTTATATTTTCCCCTCAAATGCTATGGCTATAATTACTATCCTGCTGTGAACAAAGACCAGTCAAGCTACCCTGAGAGAAGCATCGTTACTGCTCCCTGCAGTACTGCCTATGACATTGGGACTACTGATCTCTCCACATAAACAGACTGCAAGTGCCTAACTGCTAGATATAAACATAATAGCACCATTTAGCTGCCACTCTCACCAAGTGTGAGGGAGCATGCTTAAGTGTCTGAACAACATCACTTTTACTGAACAACCCGCAATGGATGTTCTAGCTGGGAGCTTGCATGGGGATGGTTAAAAGGCCTCGTTTTCCAGTTGAGGCGACATGTACTGAAAATTAAGCAGCATCCTAATCCATCATCTGCTGTCTCTTCCTCTACTGCATTCCTTACCAATAATCAGGGAGTCATAAATACTGGAGATGGAAGACACCTATTAGATCACACAATTCATCTCCTTGCCAAGGCACGGCTGTTCCCTCCAGTGACCCCCCTCCTAGACATCTCCCAAAGCTATTTCAGCTGTCTCAAATGGCGATGATTTCATTGCACCCTGTCAGAGACTGCCTCCACAGCAGAAATATTTCCTTGTCCTCTGGAGTCAGCCTGACAATGCTCTGACGGCATCTTTCATACAGGATTGCCCTCCACCCTGCCAGAGCTGGAGCGCCAGAGCAAGCAGGTGTGGTGCCTGCACCTACCAACCCCAATCCCAGTGGAGCAGCACTGGCAGTAACAGCTCTTTCCTGGAAATTCCTGCCTGTGAGCCGGGCTCTTCCCAGCAACTGGTGCAGAAATGCAGGTAGGACACAGTCCTTCTTCCTCCCTCCTCTTCATGTTCCCCATGATTGCCCCCATCACATATGCTGGAGCATGGTCACTATATCCATCTGTGCACATTGACAGGGAAGGAGGAAATAGGTAGATGTGGGCAGCCCTCTTAACCGCCTCCCCACCACCTGTCTCTGTTCATGCCATGAATGAGAGGATTTCACCTGTACTTGCAAATCCTGGATTGTAAATTATGGGCCACTGCCAGCTGTTGTCCAGCAATGAGGAACTCATTTTTTCCTGAATTTCAAGACTCGCTTTTATGCTTAAGTACTTAGCCAGGATCCAAAGTAGCAGTTTGGTAATTAAAATGAACCCTAGGGAGCATATAGGCAATTAAATCAAAGAGAATGATTAAAAAATAAATAACAATTACCTTGCCCAACTCTTAAGGGTAGGAGAGGCTATCCAGGAACCTATATTTACACTACAAAGCTTATTTATAGCCTTAAAGTGATGTTACCACATGTGTGCAGAGTTGCTCTTATCTTAGTTGGATGGAGCATCATGGAGCCTAAGCCCTCAAGGGCTTTGCAGCCTTACCGTACCAACATCTGAACCTCATGAGAGGCCCACTGAGGTAGGTGTGTGCCCAGCAGCACTGTCATTACCCCAGTGCACAGTCACTGTCATTCAGAGACTTGGTGTGAAGGCCTGAGGGGAAAGAGGTGTGATGGAGTCAAAAAGGAAAGTCTGCCTTTTGAAAAATAGGATTTGATTAGTAGGTTGGAGCTCTTGCACATGGCTGGGAAACCTGAGCCTTGCCTCCAGTTTGAAAGTGTTTGAACTTACTTCCCAGGAGGAATGCCATTCCCTCTGGCTCATCTTCCCATCAGGAGAAATGAGAAAGTCATCTACATCCAAAAGACCAATTTATCGTCCTCAGTACAAGAAATTGTTTTTTGGCTCCAAGCAAGAGTTTTGAAAAGCTGCTTGACTCAAGGCTCCAGGTTGGCAGCTACATATGGCAGTGAAGGAAAGTTTCATGCATGTGCTTTATGCAATGTTTGTTATTAGTTCAGTTTTGATAACCCCTCTGCCACTCAGCTGAATGTTTGGACTGTTGTGACTGGCTTTTCCTGGACACATAGCTTCTCTTGTTTTTTGTGGGTGGAACTTGGCTTTGAGAACTTCGCTCATGGAAATGGATACCTTCCAAGCTCCTTTTAAGTTCCAGTTCTTAGGTTTGCTCCTCTGTCTCTCTCTCCCTGCTCCTCTACCCAGCTTTCTTTCTGTTTTCTACCAAGATAACATCTTTTGTACTAGCAACAAACAATCATGATGCTGCTTTCTATAAAAGCAGTCTTTTTTGGGCTGCTTTTCTCTTCTGATGTGCTTGGTCCACTTTGCCCTAAGTCGGTAGTTTCCTAAGTAAAACAAGGACTTTTTATAGTGATGGAACATACAGTACTTGTGAGATTCTTAACTGTGAGTAGGGGCATAACTTGATTGTTTAGCTACATAAAAATTGGTGGAGGTTGTTTGTTTTTTGGTTTTTTGTGTGTGTTGTGTTTTTTTTTTTAAATGAGCTTTTGTATAAAAGCAGCAAGCCTGACATGTTCCTGAGGAATTGTGCCTGAAGATCTTTCTCGTACACTCTGTGGGTTCTGAGACAAGGTGTTTCACACATATCTATATGTAACCCAAAGGGCTTTTTCTGTTATTGCAACTTTACTTCATGCAATTTACTGGAGAATGGGAATAATAAACAGTGGTGCATTTCTACCATAACCAATATGTACAGAAATGGAGGAGTTTTTAAGTGAAAAGCTAATTAGCAATTTCAGTATGATTAAGGTGACCCATGTAATTGACATAAAATTGGCTTTATCTTAAATTGAAATAGCATTAAGAATTGTGAAACTAGGGATAAAGCAGTGTTGGGATGGTAAATATTTCACAGAGTGGAGCACTTAGTCAAAAGATATAAATAATACTTGCCTGAGCTCTCACCTGAAGCTGGCTTGAGAAAGAGATAATTTTACTCTCATTACCCATCTGGTTTCACTGGGAGCTGTACTACTGGCAGATGATGAAGACAGGACTGACTTGCTTTCTTCTTTGGGCTTCCCGAATTCACATGGCTATCTCATGTGGAAGGATTGCTAGTGGGATCAAGGTACAGAGATCTGAGGGCTGGCACTGCTAAAAGAGTAGAGAAAGCCATATCCTCAAAAGCCAACATCTCCGCTAAATGTGATGGTTTAAAGGGTGATTACTAGGTTTATTTCCTTGTAAGTCTTCTGAAAACATTTGTAAGATCTGAGTAAACTTTATGGTGCATTTGCACAGACTAGTTTGCTTTCTGATAGAACTACAAGATCCCTAAAGATGTTGTGTTGATGAGGTTCAGGAGCATTGTTGTGAAAAGCTCCTAGCAAAAGCTATAGCTCTTGGCTCTGAACATGGAGGGACTGCTGGAGGAGACCTTCAAATCTGCACTGTGACATCCACCAAAGAGCAGTGCATGAGCCTTCTGCAAACAGCATTTGACCCAAGGAGAGCAGCACTCCAAGAGGCAGCACTCCAGTCCCGCTCTCAGTTAGACCCTAAACAGGGTTTAACAGGATGGACAGAGAACTTTTGCAAAATTTATGACTGGATATCCTCAAAATGCCATTGCAAACAAATAGAAAAAGCAAAATAAACCAAATATGCTACTTGTAAAAGCCTATGCAGCAAACCCCTGACTGCATTTTTCACTTACAAAATCATTTAGCCTTATTTGCCATGGGAAGCCTGGCTTCCTTCAGTGCATTTCTTCTCAGAGAAACACCACTGAATACCACAGTGACACAGTACGCGTTCGGCAGGGCATTGGTCCCATCACATTAGGCCCCGTCACATCACATCAGTTGATGTGACTGACAGAACCCGACGTCTCATGTCACAGCAGGGCATGTCGCCCAGCACCGCAAGTTACAAAGACACACTTTCTAGGAAGCCAAAATAAAGATGAAATGATGTTGGGCAGGGGAACACTCTTAAGGTCTTCCTGGTAAGAAAGATCTAATGGCAAGCTGTATTCCAGTTCTTTCATTTAGAGCAAGATGGGTGAGACTTATTAATACTTTCTATGTAATTAGCTACTTCAGTGAGAAAGGCTGGTTTTATAAAGATGCAAAAGGAGATGAAGAGGCAATAGATTCCTCAATAAATACTTTGTATATATGTGTGGATCCAAGCTTGGCAGGCATTAAGCTAGCTATATGTATTTGTATGCTGTATGTGGTTATACCCCTATACACAGGTAGACAACTGGATAAAATGCCTGCGGGTACAAAGAAAATGGCTACAACCCCACATCACATTTCACATTGTGGGGCCTCCACACTACTCAGGCTGCTGTATGTCAAAAAACTGCTAGTACCATCCTCAGGTGTACTCGGGATGAAACGACTGCCTTGTCCTCAGGCTGGACAGTTTATTTAAGCTACAGGTGTCTTCTACTTTTTACTGTCAGCCTGCAAGGTCCTCAGGACAGCCTTTCATTTCCATCTGGCTTAGGGACAGACATACTTTCCTAACTCCATTATGGCTCCTTTTTTGCTGTTCTGACAGTTGTATGGATTGTAGAGCTTTCTTTCTGCTTCTTTACTAGGCAATGGAGAAAGAGTGGACCAGCTCTACTGAGCTTACACCCTGTACTGTCAAACCTCTGAAATACAAATATAAGTAAGTAGTTATGTCTTATATAGTGTACATGTATTACCTAATAATATAGCAGTGACAAGTATATTTTACAAGAACACCTACATATACCTGTACATACTAGCACTTAATATACATTAGCACCTCATGATCTTCAGAGGCTTTGCAGTGCAATTATTCTTAGAAGGTTAGCAGTGCCATTACTTTTTCATCTGCAGGTCGCATCCCCAATTCTGCCTGGACACCTCACACTCTCATGTACCCTATACTTACATGCACGCTGTCTCTTTTCTGACACCCTCCTGCCATGCCTCATGTTCATGCACCCTTTTCTCACAGTCCCTTCAGATCCATCCCCTCAGCCCTCTTGAACCACTCTCAAAGTACTTTCCCTTTGGCGCTCCAGATGTCTTCTGCTTTCCCCATTCATTTTTTGCTTACCACTGCAATTGCTGTCTACGGAAATCAGGAGAGGGTTGCCTACCCTGAGTCAAGCTGAATTTCCTCAGCGCAAGCAGTGGAAGTGGCAGCTATCATCATTAGGGTGGTCACCCTTCCTTTCACAGGGAAAACCTTCTGGAGAGGACAGCCAGCCCTGCTGAGATGGGCTTGGCACCCGCCCCAGAGGAAATAATGGGCAGTGACTGCTCTTCTTGAAAGAGGGAAACAACTGGAACTGTGATTACTCATGCTCAGACTTTTAAAACAACAGCCACACCAAGCTCATGAGACTTCTGGTAAAGGAAGCTTCAGGAGTGTGAAAGGTCACATGAAGGCACTTTTCCCACTCCTATCTATAGGTGTTTAGAGCAGCTCAGTCTGTTGGCCTTGATAACTGGTGACTAGTTGAGATCACTGTGCACATCTCATTAGAAATTGTGTTTTGTGGGTTTCCTTCATTTTCTATTTTGATGGCACTCAGGGCTTTGTGTCACCCTTCCATCATTAACTGCTAATTTGTAGTTCATTAGCTGAGTAAACATTCATATAAAAATACATATACACTTCACTATATGTGGCAGTTTTTAATTGAACACTTCTTTATTCCCAGGCTAAACTGTGATGTCTGGTTAGAGCTTTGCCAAGGAAACACAGGCCTGTCTAAAATGTGAGTGTAGTGTCTGGAAAAAAACATTAAGATGCTCTGAGTGTCTATTACCATTAAGGACTGAAACACAGCTTGTCATCGTACCTGAATACTCTTCCTCTGGTTTAGCTTCCCCATGACTTCTGAAGAAAAGCTATGTGTCTAATATTTGATTAATAGGAAAGTAAAAGTGGTTTCTGCAGTCAGACTCATATTGTTGAACTAAAACCTGCCAGGAAATATTCCTTAGCACTGGACCTTGATTCTCTGTGCTACTGAATTGTTAGCATGGACTCTTCCCTGGCTTTGGACAAGCTAGTACCACCAGCCTGTGCCAGCCCAAGCAATTCCTAGACACATCTCAGGAGATTCTGGGGTGGGGGCACAGACCATTTCCAGTAGGCTGTCTGCGTGCAACTGTCATGTTTTAGAGGGTAAGAGAACTTCACTATTATTTCAGGTAATATAGGGCATCTTGTGCTAGTTGGTGTCATTGTCAGAGCATGGTTCCCCAACTGCCCAAATGCCCTGTGCAGAGGCTGCCCATGTTGGTACAGGAGCAGACTCCAAAGCAGCGCTGATGATTCAGCCCTCATCACTGGCAGCAGTGGGAGCTGCCAGGTAGGTGCTCAGGGCTGTTGTCACCAGGCCAGAAGCACATGACTGTATTCAAGAAGCCGAGATATGCAATATGTTGGTTTACGTGTATCTGGTTCCATAAAGATACGTACAGACAAATACTGAAGGTAGTTTTGAAGTTCAGCAGTAGAAAACAGTTACGGAGCAGTGATTTGTGAAACACTATAGAGCTGCACACTGAGGAGAGGAAATCACCACACTAGTGCACTCACCCTGGTGTGTTAAACTGACAATTTTGGTAGTCAGCACTGGCTGCAGAAGGTATCTGTTTGTAGTGCAATGGATGAAGCAGCAGTTGTTTTCATTTGTATTGTCATGTGTATTGGGCTTTTCCAAGACTATCTAAGGGAATACATAACCCAATTCACTAAGATATGGTGATTGTATCTCCCGTACAGTCTTCTGAAATCCACTTTTAGAATACTATTTGCTTTAGTATATAAATGCTCCAGAAAAATATTTATACTCGAAGGCTGCTAGATTTCTTTTTAAAGCTACCCTATGAACATCTCAGGACAAAACATTATGAAAGTGAAACTGCCCTGTATCCTCATGCATATGCATGATTATTCAGTATTCAGTCATTAATGATGTACACCTACTACATTTCAAATAACACTTAGCTTTTTCCTAAATAGATATGAGTATGTTAACATTTTTCCTGATATATTCACACAATTTTCATGATAGCATGATTATAAGCTTCATCATGGGTTTTTTTTGTTATTGTTGGGTTTTTTGTTTGTTTGTTTGTTTTTAATTCACCATTTTAATGCAAGCCTTTTTTCTAAAATATGTATTCTAAGAATTAGGTGAAAATTACAGTAATATTTTCCATGTTTTCTTTTATGTGAATGTAACTGTATAAATTATAACTGCTATAAATTCTGCAGGGATTTTCTTTTTTTTTTTAGACATTTACAGTAAATTTTAGTCATGCATTTTCAGACATATTTCAGGGTAAAAGACAATTGTAGTCTGACTTACTTCCAGAGAAATATTTATATGTATTGCATTGCAAAGCCTAAGGACACATTTTCTGAAGATTTTATTTTAAAAATAGTATTAATTTATGCATAACTGATTAAAAAATTCGTATTTACAAGATGGAGGGTTTTTTATAGAAAACGTATTCAATTTTCCTTGAATTATTGCAGTGTCAGAAAATTATATATTAAACAGTAAATGTAATTAGGAATCTGGTTCCTTGAATTCATCAGATCCACCAGAATCTAATGTCTTGTGCTATGTGTCAGGGTATTTAAAAAAAATTCCTTGCATTTTCATCATTAGTTACTAGGACTGAATATTCCTCTTTTCTTACCCACTGATATGTCGTTTTCCATGTCAGGAAATTCCTTTAGAAACAACCTTCTTTCAAAATTGCTTTTATTCTCATCCATTGGAAAAATGCTTTTTTTAAAATTCAAATGAATGAACATTAAGCCAACTGATCCCACAAAAGATGAGAAAAAACCTACATACTTCCTGTTTCATTGTTGCTGTACATTTTTAAGGTATCATGAACATCAGCGTCACAGTCACTGACTTAAGATACCTATTTTTTAAAGCACACTTCACCAGCACAAATTTAATATTCCTGATGTTCCTCCAAAAATAACAAAAACATTCAAAGATTTGACTTTTCTAATAAAGATCCATCTGGAAAAGGTCTTTAAGTGACAGGGAAAAGTTTCAAAGGTATTAAAAGACAGGTTTTTTAAAGTGAACTCCTAAAATGGTAGTTATGCACAGGAATGTTTAAAGTCCTATAAAGTTCTCTTGCTCTTTCTGAAACATGGTTAATCTCTCTATCTGAAATAAATATCATTAAACAGCTGTTCCTAAGTAACTTCGTGCTAGTAGAAGACAGAGTAATACTAGGCAGAAAGCAAATATTTAAACTTATATATTGATATGCATCACAAAAAGCAGTGAGATTAAGTTTGTTCTTGCTGTTCTAGCAGGACACTCTCTTCTCCATTAAAACTAATTTGGCTAATAATCAGGCTAAACTAACTTTCTCACCCACAGTTATAGGTGAAACACAGAAGGATGTTATGGTTTTGCTAGAGGGAGAAAAGCTAGTGTTTCTTCATTATACTTTATAAACACATATCACCTAAATAAAAATGAATTATGTGGTAAAGGATATTTTCAGTATGCATTTGGGATGAATGTGTTACTCATGAATGAATTATGCAGGTCATTCCGAACATGTGCTGACAGTATCTCTGCACCACAAGAGCATTGATATTGCCAGTGTCAGGCTTCCAAAAATCTTGACTTAGGTCACAAATACTAAAAGTGGATTAAAACCTAAGAAGTAAAAAAAAAAACAACCAACCAAACAAAAAAGCAACCAAAACTCAAAATGCTTAAATTTTATTTGCTTGCCTTTTTGATTGTGGAGCCTTAAGAGCCACATTATGGAATTTTTCTCTACAGCTGAATGGTCAGGAAATGCACCATATTAAGTGAAAGCAGAGAGTAACTTTTAACCACTTGACTGTAAGAATTTGTTTTTAGGAAAAAAATACCCAAACACCCGCATTTTTATAAAACCGGTAATACAAATGTAAGAGCTAAAAATGCTGCATTGTAAATGCGAGGGCTTTCTGAGTAAATGTGCTGCATCTTTCAGTTTTCAACTATTTTATTAAGATAATTTATTTCCTTTCTCCGCTTGTAAAGCCTTAGTTAGTCAACCCCTGTTTCAGGAATGCGGGTAAATTAAGTGATGTCCAAGAGCATCTCTAATAGTGGTACAAACAAACATAACCATGTCATAAGCTTAAAATATCTAACCCAGATTTATCACCCTGATGGTGATGATCAAACAGATTTTTGCGCTGGAGGCACCTGTGTGTTCATTCTCTCCATGTGCGTCTATGGGAGAAGGGTTGAGGGACTGCAATTGCCAACACCTTCTGTGTGTCAGGCAGGTGTTCTTTAACTGGAAGGGAAATTATTGCTGATGGAGAAAAATGTATCTGGAAGAGAAACTGAACTCTGTTCGATTTAAACACACCCAACATTCAAGAAGCTGGGACCATGTGGTGTGATCGCTGTGCCACTGGTGGTCTTTCAGCCGTGTCTGTTCACTCCAGGTGAAGAAGTTGCCCACCACAACCAACAGGAAGTCAAAGGCACTGCAAAGCCAACATACACCAGTTCTGTGAGGTCTGACCTGTGTGTGACCTCATACCAAGCAGCATGTTGCTCGCTGGAGCCATCTCACCAGTACTATGGCATTCCCATACAACGGGCAGCCTGAGCACACTTTCGTTCATCACACCTGTGCCCACATCCTCCTGCTCCTGTGCAGCCATACATCATTTTGCACATCTCATCCTGGTACCGAGGGCATTCCTCACTGTCTATCTGACCACACAAAACAACATCCCACAAAAAGGAGAGGTATGCATTTTACAAGAGGCAGCTTTACTTTAAAAAAGACCTCTTCCCTTGAATGTTATGAACCAGGATGGGGAGCTGATGTCTGCGGAGGTGACACAGCAGGGTAAGACGCTCATGAATTATGAGGGCAGATGTCAGTTCCAAGTGACATGTTTTCCATAACCTAGTGCCTCTCTTTGTTTATCCATCAAATACAATCCATAAAGCAACTGCTCATCTATTTAGTCTTGGGTAGGGCACAGAAATGCAAGTCAGACCTCAAATTTAGTTTGTCATTTGCCTTCTTAAAAGGACATGTGATTTATGTTTATAATAAAGTATTTGAAATGTCATTTAATAGGAAAACAAATGGCAGTTGGATTCCCATGAGCAAGGAGAGGGGATTGTGAAACTTTGAATTAAACGGTTTTATCTTATCACACTTTAAGTTACATATTTTTATTCTAATTGTAAAAATTATCTGCCTTGACATATCTTTTCCATTATTTTTGTTAAAGGGTATTCATCAGCGGTGTTAATGATGACACAAAATTTTAATATATGCATTAAACATTTAAGTTTTAATATGTTAACATGACACAGGATGTGAATAATAACAATGTTTTATATATGAAGTGAAAACATATTTTATGTTGGAAATAGTTAGAATGCCTGGCAAGTGACTTATATCCATAACAATTTCATTTAAATATTGCTTTTGCACCCCATCTATCTTAGATGCAATTTTATAGTCCTTTTTAAAAATTCATTTCAGCATGACCTCTTAGAGGCTGCAACTTAGTGCCTCTAGCCTACATATTCAATTGCACTTGTACTTGTTCCTATTCAATTACCTTTCAAAGTGCAGAAACCAGCAAGTGCCCAGACCTGAACTGCATTTACCATTCTGGGACTCTTCAGGAATTACAACTTCAGTGTGGTTACACAGTAATAAGGGGTAAAAGGCAAGAGGAAATCCATCAAATTGCTAAAATATGATGGTCTACCAGATTTGATTTAGATCTTCATAATCTGGGACCTCTTGGAACAGCCAGGTAGTCGCTAATATAAGATTATGTTCCTTTCAATATCAGAAGATTATGATGCATACATACAACAGCTCTCTTTTTATTTCCTCATGTCATACCTTCTGTCTTGTGGCTTAACAATGAGGTCCCAATAGCATTAGGGAAAGGGACCTCTTTGAAAGGATACACATTAAAAGGCAAGGAAATGTTTTGGTGTTCTAATGGGCCTAAATGGGAAAGTAATTTACAAAAATCTCTGCAAAAATTCCATCCTGTACTGGTTTATTATCATAAGAACAAGTTGTGCTGAGAAAACAAAAACTCAGCTCTTTGACCTTAAACACAGCAGAAATTCAAGCCTAGATTTCGTTCACAACAGTCTGTACACTTAAACAGACCTTGCTGTACCCCAAAGGTTCACAATATTAATCTGCTAAGGCTGTGATGTATGTTTAAAAAAATAAATAAATCAGAAAACAGGGATTGCATTGATACGAAGTATCTTTCGGAGCTGCAGGCAGGCTCCCCTGTATGGTGCCCATTCTCATTAGCTGGCTGAGAATTTACATCTCATCACTGAGCACGTCTCTCATGGATAGTGGCAGACAGTGCAATCCAGCAGTAGAGGATGGCTCCACCCCACCACCTCCAGCAGATCTGAGAAGTCAACGAAAAGGGTCAGGAGTGAAACCAGGGAAGGGCAGAAGATACCTGCATATCTCACCTGGAAAAATGCTTCCTGCAACCAAGGCTGAGATTTCTTTCTCTAATTTGAATTCCAGTTGAATGTGGTGGTGTAATACAACAAGCAACATGGGAGACAGTAGAAATACCATCCTTTCCAAAACATAGCTTAAGAGCTAGGATGGAATATGCAAATATTAACATGCAGCTGGGATATATGTTTATCTTTAGAAATACAAGCTCTAATTTGCTTCTATGTTTATTTGTGTCTGGTATGTAATGTCAAGCATTTAAAATATTTATGGTCATGTTGGTTCTAGTCCAGCTCTTTGATCTTTCCTATTTGTAGCTTTTAAATGAAATTCCTTGTTAATGAGCTACAGTAAAAGTATTTTGAGAGATGGTTTTTCTTCTACATGTTATACATGTATATGTTTTTCTAAGAGCAGAAATGGATGGATCAACATTTATTTTGAAGAAAAGGTTTATTCTACTTACTATTTACTCTTTTTTGTTGTTGTTATCTCATGTTCAAGAAGGGTGCAAATAAGTTTATGAGGGTCAGAAGGACTGTTCTGCCTCTACAGACGATTCACCTACAGAGGCTCAGTCACTGATGGAAAATTGTGAAATTGAACTCCTTTTTTTCCTGTGGTGAATAATTTATGCTTGGGAATGGTTTCATCACCGAGCACTCTTCAAGTCATTAAACTGAACTGAAGAAAATGGGGTGAAGTCATCAGCAGAGAAGGTCAATTTATGGAAATACTGTTATCTCTTTCATAGTATTATTAATACCTACTGACACCTCCATGTTCGGTGGGGCAAAGACAATCATTAGCCTATAAGGTATAAGTAAGGTTTCAAACACATGCTCACAATGAGAACATCGTTATTATAAAAGTGATCTGAAAGCAGCAGGTAAGAGAAGGACAAGACAGGGAGGAAGAAGTGAGAGACAGCTCTTCATCTGAAAAAGCCACAGACATAAAAATTTTTAGCAGGCTGCTGTATCTCTTGCCATGAATCTGCATGGTGCTACTGTTACCCATGAGTAACTGCTTATTGGTATCTACACGGTAGATCATTTTGATGTCTGAAGAACAGCCAGAAGATTTGTCTTAAATTTTAGGAAGAACTAACTTGGCTGACTGCTAAAATGAAAAGGTATTTGACTGTCTTTGAAATGTGTGTAACTGTAGTGTTTACAACACGTTACCCACTAATGTCTATTTAAAGCACATTGTCACCTGGGAAAAGTTTTCTTCTACAAGTCCTGATATTTTCAAATGGAATGGCTTGCATGTAGGTTACAGACATGTTAATCTTTGCCAAGTGTCTGTCATGACATGAAGGTTCAGATAAGTCTACTTCCTTAGTAGGAGTCTGGCACCAGCAATCACATTGTAAGTTAAAGAATTTGCTTAGCTGAAAATTCTATTCTACGGCATGAATTTAAGAGGATACAATGCTTTAGTGATGAGGTTATATCTAGTCCCTTTAGAAAGACCTCTGAAAATTCTGCAGTCAAACAAATTAATTTGACAGCATCCAATCTATGTATCATAGTATTAAAATGAACATATAATTGATGGACACAAAAGGGGTGTGTATTTCACAGATATTTCCTGAGCCAGTCCCACTAACTTTGACTTGCAATTTTTACAAATCTGGTGACAACTCAAAGAAGTGCACTTCTTTGTGATGAAACAACAAGCTTGATCCTGAACAACACAGAATCTCCTTATTTCAAAGGGAGATGAACTGTCATTTCATTTTCTGAAAAGGGTAAAAGGAGTTTATCCATGGTTTTGGGGTGTGGGGTTTTTTTGGCTATCTGACATTGACATGATCAATAAGAGCTGCTTGAATGCACTGATTTATTTATTTTTTTTAAAGTTAGTTACTTAAAAAATAACTATGGATTTAGCATAATTTAAGAATATTCTTTTCTATGTGATTTAGCAGTAGCATCATAGAAATGTATGAATTAATGGCATCTTTAAAATCCGACTAGTCAATCTCACTGATTTGAGAGGTCAAATACAGTCACACCATCTAACTGCTCTTTGTCTAATCTGCTCATAGAAGCCTTTCATTATGAGGTTAAATAAGCTCCCTAGGCAGCCTCCTCCAGTCCTTAACAACCTTTGCAGCTGGAAAGTTTTTCTTTAATGTATAATTTAATCTAATCCTATTTAATCTAATCTAACCTCTTTCTCCCTTTTGAAAAATTAAACCAGTGATTTCTTTCCTACATTGGGTGAACATGGAGAGTAACTAATGACCACGCTTTTTAAGGTCTTTTTACATATTAGAAGATGGTTACAGAATTGCTTCTCTTTTCCAAGCTAAACAAGCCAATTTCCTTCAATGTTCTGTTATGCTTTTAAAGCTCTTAGCCGTGTTTCCGCTCTTGCCTGCACTCTTGTTTGTCTGCATCTTTTCTTAAAGTGCCATACACAAAGCCAGGCTGTGTATTTTAGCTGAAGCCCTATTACTGCTGCATAGGACAGAATAAAGACATCCATCTCTTACTTAAGGCATGTCACTTACACACTCCAGAATGACACCGACCTTTTTAATCAGCATAGTGTTCAAATATATCAGATCTTTTAATTAACCGTTACTGCCAGACTTTTTTCTGCTTAGCCATCTTACATTTTCAGTTGGTTTTCTTCCTTCCCAAACAGAGTTCTCCTTTGAATTTCATATTGTTGGTTTTGGATTATTTCAGTAACATTTTAAGATCACTGTGAGTACCAATCTTGCCCTCCCAAGTGCTTGGAATCCCTCCTAAAAAGAAGCCATATGCCAGTTTTATGTGTACTCCCTAATCCACTGTCCAAGTCAGTAATGTGACTGTTCAGTAGACTGGGCCCAGCAAAATCTGTTGTGTGAGTTTTATAGAAAGCTGCTAAAAGTGACAAAGTTTAGGGTTGATTTTGATTGCAATCCTTCACCCACTTCATTCCTTCATAATTACCAACCTCGCTCAACATATGAAGGCTTGCATCATTATGATGTAATTCTTGTGATGTCAGCATCCATAAGTAGCTGTGACAAAAACAATGTGTCTTTCAGAAAATACACATATAAACAATAGTGCCATTGCTTCTTCTTTCTAGTTTTTCTTCAGTCCCTTCCAGGAGAGAAATGCTAACTACCTAAGTCCTTTGTCATGTTCTCTTTACTCTGATTTATGACACACCTTTGCAGAGAGGCTTGGAAATAACTTTTGGTTTTGCTACAGAAATTATAGCTCATGATCCATAATTTCCTATAGCATTTCAATAAGAACAGGTAAAACTGTCACTAGTAGAGTTTATATACACCATACAAAATATTCTTTCCTTATATATCGCACACAGTAATTTTACAAAATGGGAGTGTGGACATACGCGTTAAGTATGGCACTTGTTTTGCACTTGCAATTTGCATTCAGAGAAATGTATGGGATTGCTGAATCACACAGTAGATTAGTTTGGAATGCCACTGCTTACTAATTTCACCCACTAATTTACCCATATCGCCATCAGTAAAATTGTACAGAAATAATGCACCTAATTCTCTTAGGTGTTTTTGTAAATATTACTGACTGGCTGTCTCTCTGGGTGCTCAACCGCCTTTTTATATCTGGCCCCTAATAAATAATGAAATGTAGATGTTGCCCTCAGCTTACCAGCTTTGCTTTAGCATTGCCTGCATCCTGCCTGTCAACTGGATTTAGCATATTTGCATAATTATGTTTCATTCATTCACTACTAGAGTTTTTTTTTAAACAAGAAAGAGAAAACCAAACTGTACATGGAAGCAGGGCCCAGCCTATCTACTCAAAGCATTTAAATGCATCCTGCTAGGCATGTTTGAGCAGATCCTATTTATGCATTTAGTTTGAAAAAAAAGTAAAACATTTAAGGTAATTAAAATAATTCTGAATTCAATTTTAAACCCTGCTGGCATTATTTAGTATTCTATGAGAACTGTCGTGCAAAGGGGAAAAAAAAAAGAGGGTAAATAATATTTTACCAGTACAATGAAGTAGTCCTACTGCTATTGAAATGTGTAACAAAACTTCTGGCGTCTTTTGGAAGAGCAGCAGATGACTTCAAGATTTTACATAGGCCTGATTTTTAAAAAAATCCACAGCAATTCAGTGTGTGAGAATCCTCTTTAACTGCCAAGTTGAGGGTGGCCAAGGCTGCATAAAACAAAAGTTTTCCTTTTGCTAATTTGGGGATCGGAAGGTTGGAACAAATCTTGACATCTTCTGCAGGAACAGAATTATTTCTGTCACTGCAAACTGGGTAATTCTGATGCACAATCAAGCAAGGGTTTAGTATAACTGCAGGGACACACTCTGGAAACACACAAGAAACAAAGTGTGTAGTTTTGCACAAATATGGAAGAAGGATTATGGAGGGTTAACCTAGCAGTGAGTCAAAGAGCATTGCCTTTTCAGGGGATCCAGAAGGAAGGAATAGAGGAAAGGAGAAAAAATAAAAAGCAAAAGGGAAGAAAAAAAAGTGGAGAAAGTAAGATTTTTTTTCTTCCAAAATCTTCAGGTCTAAAGCTGGTTAATTTACTCCCAGACCATAAAAACAGTGGCTATAGTAGAACCATAGAAAAATATGAAAACACAGAAAAATATAGAAAAATATAGAAAATAGACTGCTGCTGAGAACACCTGGTCTGTCCTTCCACCTTTCTAATGGGAACACCATACCTACATGAAGGCATTTTTCCAATGTGTGCTTAAAAAGCTCCACTGACCGGTGAAGTTCAACAGTTTCTCTTGGCAACGTATCTCAATGTTTCATTACTTTTATCACAAGATTTTTTTTCCCCTGAAGTCTAAACCTAAGTCTGTCGTACTTGACTTCTTCCTTTGTCCTCCGTGGACACGAAAAGATGTTTTTTCACTCCCTTGTAAATAGCCAGGCTGTTATTATGTTCCCCCCTAGTTTTCTTTAGCTGTTGCTGTTGACCACCACCAGACTTCCAGTCTTTCCTTACAGCCCACGTGCTCTGGGTTTCTTGTAAATCTTGTTGTTTCCTCCTGGCCCCTCTCCAGCGGATCTGAATCTTTCCCTACCTGTGAGGCCTGAGTAGGTTCCCATGTCCTGTGACACCTAGATGGAAAAGAAAAAATACAGCCTTTCACACATCTTCTATTTAAACCTGAAACATGTGAGTGATTTCTTTAAAGGTCATAAGTACTGTCCTCACAAAGAAGGTGACAGTATGTACTGTTCCAGTGACATAATGAATGCTTTTCTTTGAGTCCTTGTTTGCTATATATCTGTCCCTGTTTAACTAGGGATTTCAATGACTATTGAAGAAGTGGCCCAGACATTTTCAGCAATTACAAGTTGGTTCAAAATCCAGCTACTCACCACTCTCCATATTAATCATGACAATGAATTAATACATTTCTGTGCATCAAATAACCCAGTGAGAAATAATACTGAATATGAAACTGAGATCAAATCTATTCAGAGAAATTCAGATTTAGTGCTTTAGGATTCCTAGGACCGTCATGTCTGATTTTGAGTTGTCTCTAACACTAAGCATTAAAGCAAATTTATTTTCTGAAACATGATTGGGAAAAAAAAAATATTTGTGGGATTTCATGGGCATTGTGTTTTTGTTAATCAACATGAAATACATTGCATTTACCAGTAAGAAATTATAAATTAATTAATGCATATTTCTTTTTTTTTTAATTACCACTCTTGGAAGCTCAGTATGTTTATGGAAGTCAAGAGCAGTTCTTTCTGGCTCACATGTCACTACCCATTATCCAGAGCAAGTTGAGGCACGGGAATAGGTGCAAAATAGGTTCAAATGAGGTTCATCACACACACTGGAAGTAAAGATTCTCCTGCTATAAATTAGCTAATAATATATTTGACAATGCAGAGAGCTAAATGAATGTCTCATTGCTAACAAACAGCTGCATTTGCACTCCTGCAGATAATCGGTGAGCATTCAACCACAATGAAGAGATTGAATGAGGCTGATAGTTCTTTACCATAAGACTAAGTCAGAGTGTATTAATGTAATACAATGGTCATACATGTGCCCCAAAAAATGTGGGACACATGTGCCAACCATCCAGCCATGCTGATCTTTGGTACTCTGTCACCTTGCTCACAGTGGATTAGTGCTGACAAGTTGTAAGTCCAGCTTGGCTGGATTCAGCTACAGGATCTGATCCTTTGTGATGCTGAATACTGCTCTAAGTGATACAGACTGCCGACTGCAAGTCAGCACTTCATGGAAAATGCTCAGAAAATTGCAGAAATAAGTCCAGGGGCTGCCAACCCCTGAGAGGAGACAAGGAAAGCAATGGTCCCCAACTCTGTTCTCTGATTTCCTCCAGTTGCTCCTGTCATTAAAAATACCACCAAAAGGATGCAAAAATCATAATTAATGGCCAAACTATGTGTGGGCCTCCTCCTGTGGTTCTAGGCATGAGATTGTTGTGGCAAATTTAAGAAGAGGGCCTTTTTTGGGGGTTGTTTTTTGTTTTCTCTGTACAAACTGGACCCAATCTCTGCAGGCTCCAGGGTTCTATTGTTCAGTTTATTAGCCTTTCCCAAGAAATGTAGTTTTAACCATCGAGGAGAAAGAGGCAAATAGTTCAATTTCTCTAGAGAAACCAACTACATTATGATTATGAAAAAAATGTGAGGCCTGACACGCTTTTCTTGTTTGGCTCTTTTCCTTTTTACTGGCTAGGTCTACAGCTCTTAAGCTCACGTTCTGTAGGTAGGCATGCACCCATGCCACACAGCTAACTGTGCACTAAACTCTTGTGCATAGTTGGCAGGATAGTTTATTTCCATCAGCTTGGCTTCTGGGACTCACTTTTCCGTGCATGCAGAACAGTTAAGAGTCTACAGCGCAAGACTGGAGTCCCAGTTGCTTTTTATGTGGATATGGAAAACAGAGAATGCCAGGCTCCTGGGCTGGAGCCCAGCTGTCCCAGAAGACTAACGTTTAAACTCAGAAATTAAAATATGAAGCAACCAGGATCATTTACATGTGGATGCAGGGTGTGTGAAAATTTCTGGGAAGTTCAAGAGCAGGTTAAATTGTCCATTTAGAGAGCACATAGACTTTTTCAGTATAAAAGTAAAGTAGCTGTCTGGTCTTTGCCAGCCTATTGATAAGCTAGTCTTTCTGTTGGTCTTGATGATCATGTTTTTGCTGTGTTTGGTGAACTGTGGGCAATGTGCATGGCTTTTTCACATATAGGCAAGGTGAGAAAATGGCCCTTTAAGTTGTAAAAATCTAGGAATGAATGAGCAGGTAGCAGTAGCTATTTTAGCTGGGGATTACTTCATTTACTTGTGGAACAGCTGCATTATGAGAAGGGAGTGGATTAAGAGAAGGGAAAAGAACTCATTTGCCATGATTGGCTGAGTTAATTAAAAAAAGACATATTTTGTAAGGAATACCTTAGAAATGTTTTCTAAGGGAATAGAAATATATTTTCTAAGAGAAGTTGGTCATGACAAGTATTGCCATAGGTCACTTTGCCAGCTCAACTGAAAGGAATTTCTTTGCAAATGCATGCTGCAGCTATAGTATGGACCAGGTCAGAAAGCCCATCTCTGAAGTGTTTGTAGGGGGTGTGTTGCTTGACCTGGCATGGCAGGCTATTTCCTAAACAAAAAGCTTGCCTGGCAAGTTGTTTCATAACTCCAGGGCCTTTTCTGGGCAGGTGGACTTTGTGCACCCTTAGACAAGGAGTCCTTTGGTTACCTTTGTTCCCTGATCACAGAAGGCTCAGGAGCAGAAGGAGCAGGAAAGAGGTGTTCCCTGTGCAACGATCCAGCCTTGTGCAGCAAAACCGTGAGTCTGTGGACAAGCTGACTCTTCATGTCTGTGGAAACAAATACTGTGAGTACTAAACAGGGTTTCTGAAACCCACTAGGCTTTATTTATTGCCTTTAATAATGACTATATGAAACACAACGCAGACCCAGACAATTGCGAGATTTGTATGATCAGTATTGCCATTTTGCATTACCTGTGTATAAAAGCAGCCAGAGTGAATTAGGGATGGGCTGAACAGTAATATGGGAAATAATGGACTGTCATTACATAAATCACTAGCAATGCCTGATCTCAGCTGCTGTGTATGGTCATAGACTTCAAAAGGATATTGTAGGAGTAAAGAATATTTAAAGAAGGAAGATCATGATGACAGGTCTCAGGTAACTAGAACATCTAATGAGGAAATAAAGTTTTCCCTTTAAAATTAGACTAGAAACATAGTGTATATTCATAAGACTACAGAAAGGTCTGGAGGAGTTAGATTGAGTGTCTCATAGTGCAAGGAGAAGTTAGCCCCTGGTTGAACTGCAAGATAACAAGTGCACCTCAGATTGAAATGAAATGGTGCCTAAGCAACGAGGCCCAGAAGACATGGAATTTGAAGAGGAAATTTCTCTGAACTGTAATAAGAATATGCAAAGCTATTGCACTTTTCTTCTGAAAGATTTAACCACACAAAGCTGGGTGCGAACATTTAATTCTTCTGACTTGGAGACCAAGATGAGAACTACTTCCACGCCAGAATGCCAGACAGCAGGTGCTACAGTAGTTGAGCCATGGATCTGTTGTTGTCTGGAACTTCATCTGTTTCCAAAAAATACTGTCACTTAGAAGAGAGACTCAGTCTTGCATCAGAACGTGGTTTTCAGTGCTAAGGAATGGAAGAGAAACTGGCTGGCAGTAGTATCAGAGGCTGATGAGGCCACTAAACAGCCAGCAGTGGCAATGGCTCAGGATATGAAATCACAATCATCAGGAACCTCCAAAAAAGCAGCCAGGTTTTGTTTTCTGCAAAATCTGGAGAGTCTAGTGGCCTTTCAAGCCAAGGCTGATTCTGGAAAGAACTGTACAATGTGGCTGCCTGTGATGGTGGGAACATAATGATTTCCAGACTTCTGGATGCAACCATTTCCATTTGTTCCTGCATTCACATGCCCACATGTAATAGTTTGTTCCTGACTGCTACAGCTCTGAACAAAGCCAAATTTAAGATTAAAGCATGATGTCAAAGCTGCCCAACTCCTCTGAAGAGGCAACCATTGAAAGATCACTCTTAATTCAAAGCTAACAGAGAATAAGAATTCAAGCACAAACCATTGTTTTGGGTATGGTTACTTAAAAGTATGTAGTGAGACATCATGTCTTAAAACTCAAAGCTTTTTTTTAACTAGAATAGACAAGCTAGGGTAAGAGAGAAAACTGATGCAAAAAGACCAAAATTACATACTGAGTCTGTGGCTGAGCCAAAAATACACCTGTCTCTAAATTCAGTCCAATCCCCCTGCACTGGGCTGCATACCAACTATTCATAGCAAGTCCAACTTAAGCCAGAAAAAAGCTGTGAAAGGACATAACTCTGATCTATGTGTGTTAGTGGAGTATTACTTCAAACAGCATTTACAAATATGAAACAAAAAACATGTTTTGCGCTACTGCAGTTATTTTTTTTCAGGGTCAGAAAAAATCCCAAAAAAATCTCCCCATGCTGATTGCTAAAAAAGGAGGAAATATACCCCCTAATACTCTTAAATCTTATTTCTTGTGAAAAGCAGCTCTTACTATTTTTGTTTCTAATCTAGGCCAAGTTCTGAAATCCTTGTAAAAACTGAAGGCTTAATAATGAAACAAAAAAAAACCTGGTAGCTTAATTTTTATATTAAAAGGAGATGAGGATTAAAAATTCTAATTTGTCTAGCTGAGTATATTCCAGTTTGCTTCCCCATGGAAAAGAGTTTGCAAAGATTTGGAACCAGACAGTAGTGCTTGGTACATGAGGACCTGTGACCTTGACCACGGTCACGTCACTCTGGCTAAGCTCCAGCTGTCCTCAGAGGGTGCCTGGCTTCAGCAGAATATGCAGAATAGGACTGCTCATTGACACAATTTAACCAGTCACTTCTTATTAGCAATTGTTTTTCATTAGAACCATATAAAAACATACAGAGAAGCTTTCATCACTATGTCCCAAATATACATGTAATCTATACACCTGTTTTTTCCCATATTCTTTCTCCCATTGCTACAACTTCTACACTAAAGGAGAAGCTCCAACTATGCTCCACATTTTGTAGGTTTAACCTTTTAAATTTTTTGTCTTTTTATCTTTTGTTGTTGTTGTTGTTTTCAGAAGTAGGCTTTCAGTTCTGCATGAAACTTCACTAAGATACTGAGTGCTTGGCAGACGAGTTTTTGCATGTTGAAAATTATTTGTTGTTCCCAATGAAACATCATGTGGAGTCCTGGAATAATTACACATGAGAACTCCTGGTTGCTTATGCTTTCTGGGAAAGCAGACATTCACTCAGGTATCTCACTGTTCACAGGATCATAGACTCTCAGAATGGTGTGGGTTGGAAGGGACCTTAAAGACCATCTAGTTCCAACCCGCCTGCCATGGGCAGGGACACCTCCCACTAGACACTATTGACACACAGCCTGTAGGACCCTAGCATCCACATCAGCAATTATTATCCCTCCCTGGCTTTCCTTCTACATTGGAATTAAGATGTTCCCCTTCCCTAAACTGGTTGCTGATTCTTGTAGGAGCAGACACAGTTGCCATTTAAATGCATAGCTCTCTGTGCAACCATATATCACACCAGCTGATACTAATGTGTGTCAAGCTCAAGATCTTTGAACCTTACAGTAAATCTATGCAGTCCTTAGACTGCATGTTGGCTCAGTCTGTATGCCATGGGAAGTCCATGCTTCCATAACCACACCTCCAAGCTGACAACAGCTGGCTTTTGGAAGGGAAGCAGAAAGATGGAGGATGAAAAGAAGACAGGAAAGGGATGGGAGGAATCCTAGGGTTTATCCACCCAGCTCCTCTGAATCATGAATGACAAGCAAGTTTGGGTGATGCTAGCTGCCAAATATAATTTAAGAGGTACCTTTATTTGCTCTGACAAAACCACATTGATTCAAAATCCTTCCAGATCTCTATAAATAAATTCCAGAAACTGTTAAATTAAAACCATTCAAGGCAGGTCTTTGTTATGTTCTGATTTTTCAGTAAAGTACTCAAATTAAATTCTATTAGGAAATCGTAACAAAAGAGTATTTACTGGCAAAATCACTTCTGATGCATTAAAAAAACTCCACGTAATCTATATCTGTGGTGATCACTTAGCTTTTTGGGGCTTAATACCATACTGAATTATTTCAGCATCTTGGAAACCCCATTAATATGACCTTTATGAAGGTATATTTATAACTGCCTCATGCAAATACACACACACAGAAACATACACTCCTTGTGGCTACATTTCATTCATAAAAATGAAGATGGCACTTTACTAAAGTGTATTAACACTATGTTAGCCTTCGTTCCATCCCTTATATGTATTCCCCATCATTAAAAAGTGTGAGGTAGTAAAATGCATTTGCAAAGCTGTTATTTCTCCTCAATAGGGCAACAAAGCTGGTGAAGGGTCTAGAACACAAGCCCTGAGGAGAGGCTGAAGGAGCTGGGGCTGTTCAGCCTGGAGAAGAGGAGCCTGAGGGGAGACCTTATTGCTCTCTACAACTACCTGGAAAGGAGGCTGTAGCCAGGTGGGTGTTGGTCTGTTCTCCCACACAACAAGTGACAGGACAAGAGGAAATGGCCTCAAGTTGTTCCAGGGGAGGTTTAGCTTGGATATTCAAAGAAACCTCTTCCCTGAAAGGGTAATTAAACACTGACACAGGCTGCCCAGGGAGGTGGTTGAATCACCACCCTCCCTTGAGGTGCTTAAAAGACACATAGATGTGTTGCTCAAGAACATGGTTTAAGCACTGGCCTTGGTAGAGTTAGGTTATGGTTGGACTTGATGATCTTAAAGGTCTTTTCCAACCAGATCGATTCAGTGTGATCCTTTGTGTGAATATTTTAACTTCAGTGCCTATTATCAGTTACAGAAGCAGAGCCAGGCTGAAGAAAAGAAAGTAATTTTCTAATGGTCAAGGGTCAACGGTTCATTTGAGAGAAAACCTCAAAGAGCGTAGACATCCTTTCCAGAGCATAATATTCCCTATAGCCTTTCTACCTTTTCTGGACTTGAGTAGAGTTTAACCACTACTATTTGCATATTTACTTTGCTGTTACTCGCACCCCTAATGTTGCTAACTATATCTGAGTAACTTTTTTCCTGCTCACCTGTCTTCTAAGGGAAGATGCCACCTAGATCAGCTATTATCTATCTACTGTCTAGTACCTTGCCTGCCTATGTCCCTCATCTTCTGTGCTTATGAATCAGTCTTACTGGCTGTCAACAGAATTGGCCAGAGAGGAATATTTCCATGCATATCTCCTGTTTCTTAACGCTGGCATTTTATTTCCCTCCATGCAGCCACTGCAGAGTCTACATTATTGCTGCATTTTCATACCTTGAGGTTGCGGACAACATTATGGTACAGAGCATGTGCTAAGGTAAATAAATGCAAAACAACTACCAAAACAATTTGCTTCCAATGGGGCCTGGATCAGCCTCTCATTAGAGCTGGGCTGCCTGCAGTGACGTGATGCCAGGCCCTATGCCCTGCCAGATACACTTATACCTGAATATTGTTATAATCCTCAGTTGTGAATAAAGTGAAGCTCTGATCTGGTCCAGAAGGAAAGTTTTAATACCACAAGGTCTCCAGGAGTGATTAGAATTACTGTCTATGCACACGCCCAACTCCAGAAAGAAAGTTGTTTCCCTTTTGACTTTGGCTGCCACTTTTACATTTACATGTAAGAGACCACCTGGGCCCAAAAGCTTCAATCCAGCACCAGAAGAGATGATTGATGCAACACACTTCAGATTTCAGATGTGCTCCCATTTGAACATCAGTGAATATCATCTTTATGTTTCCCATATTGATGTGCTGTGTCTTATAGCCATCCTGGCATGATGTACTTCTTGCTCTAGCAGGAAGAATAATATTTAGCAGACAGATATTTTTCCTCTAATAGGTAAGAAAATAGATCAAAATCCTACACACAATTGACTTCTGCTTTCATCAGACTGTAGGAGTGGCAACCAAAAGCACCTTGTCTTATATCAGCCATTTGCCCCCATGTTTCTCTGATAATAACAGGGTTTTTTCTCCTGTCACCACCAGGACAATTGGTCTGGCCTTCTGCAACTTTCTCAAGTGCACTTGGAAGAGAAGGATGCTCAAAGCAATTTCACACTGGGTGGCTTCAGGGGAGAGTTTGTGGATACTGGGAGTGAAAGGTGGAACTGGCAAAACTCTACAGAATGGGTTTCCAAGCTCTGGTCATCTGAAAGCTGTTTTCTCTAGCGTATCTTCTAACACTGAGTCATAAGAAAAGTTCCTGACAAGGCCATCATTCCAAATAGTTTTGAACACCCTTTTCATTCATCCAGATGATAGCAAAGGAAAAGACAAGGCTGTTTTAATTAGTCTCATTTCTGAAACGACCTTTAGATATGGTTGGAAGATGTAGAACAGCAGAGCAAATGCAGGCCTTCTGTGGTAGTGCATTAATTTTGGTGGATTAGGATAGTAGAAACCAAAAAAATCTGGCCATCTGTAGTCACTCTGTGTTCCCCGATCAATGGCTTATTTTAATTAAGTTTTATTGAGTTTTACAGAGAACGTTATACAATGCAGATATTTATGATGCAATAAACTACAAGATGGGAGACACAAAAAAGTTAATGAAATCAGTCTCACTGCTTAAAGATTCGTCCCATATCCAGACACAGTGCATTAGGATGATAACCTTGAAAGAATAAAAATTATGTATGTTTCCAGATTTAAAGTTTTATAGTTTTGTGATAGTCAGCTTTTAGTTTGCAAAGGTTTGTAGATTTTGGGGAATGTTAGTTTGATGCTGGCCTAGATCTATTATTGGACAAAAGTCAGTTATGGCTCAGATTCATCCAAACTATTTACATCTTCAAGTTTTGGTCCATCCATGGCAGAAACAACCTAACATTTATTCCTGAAGTGGCATTAGGAGTAGGTCCTAGAATAAAACATGTAGACAGAAGAAAACAGCAGAAAACATATGAGTCTAAACATCATAATGAAGTTTAAAAAAGTATGATATGGCTTCAGAGAGATACACTTCCACTCTTCACTAGCAGTACTTTTTCAAATCTGCAGTGCATTTGCTATGTACATACACAGCATAAATATGTATTAAGATGATTAAAAAACAACTATGCTATAACATATTACTTGCTTTATTGACTTCTTTGTGAACCTGCTTAATGAGGCTAGCTAGTTAGCTGCTCTGAAAAACAACACACAAAACAACAACTTGCTCAAGAGACTGCAGTATATATTAGGAAACCCTGTATTCTGTGTTTTACTAAGGGTGATTCTTCTTGTTTCCTGCCTCCCAGAGAAAGGATGACTTTGGCAAATGGTAAAACCCCCACTAGATTATAATTTACATTAAGTCCTAAATGATGAGTGAGGCTCTTTGATCCACTTTGCAAATTTTGGCCAGACCTGCCAGACACTGCCACACCTGGCCTGATATGTTTTTTGATGTTGATACTCTCTTCATTTTCCTTTGATTTATGGAAATTTAACTAAAGCAGTCACAGTCTGCTAAGACCTGCAATTTTCTGGTTAAAATATATACATAAAATAGATACATATTATCTCACAATGTGTGAATACCTTCCCCTGAAAATGCTTTGATTTACTTGAAACTTTCAATTTCTCAAACTTGGATAAAGTTCAGGGAATGTAATGAAAACTTCATCGTGGCACTGACTGTCATGCAAGCTGAGCCATCATTTGAGCCAAATAAAGAAAGAATCCTTAACCTGACCTCCATCTCATCTGCTCATGCACATACCATGTAGTGCTTCATGCTAGTGTGAGAAAGCTGTAGAGGCATTATTTGAATAGGAATACCAGAAAAATCTCCTAGTTCATGGGCTTTGTACTTTAATCTGCCATCACCTGGAGTTGCAGAGAGAGGAATGCATACTTGAATGTGACTGTCATAATGGACAGATTTTGGCAGAGGAAAGTAATTAGTTGCTAGTGGCAGCTCTACAACCCAACGCTGACCACCTGAGCCAGCCATGTGATCTCCCAGGTGTGAGAGACGGACTCCATAATGGCCTTGATTCCTAAGCGTTGTTTGTGAGTGTGATGGGGAGTGGTCCTCAGCCCTCAATCCCCCCGAGGTGGGGCTGTGGGTCGCGGCTTTACCTATCTCGGTCCGTGACACCGAGACTCCCTCTGTGGTCAGGGGGTCAGTGGCCAGAGGGTGGCCAGTCTTCTCTGCTCTCAAATTTTGGCGTTAGCATTGCATCCCCTTTTTCACCTCTCCGCTGACCACAGAGGGTGCCTGAAGCAAATGCACCCTCACACTGAGTGAAATGCTCACATTTGGGGTGTAGGAATAACCAAGCACAAGATGTGTGAAAAATTGTATCCTGGCAACTGGATCTCATTTCACACCTAGGCCCGTGGCAATTCTTCTAGAGCAGTTTTGAAGGTATCTGCAGCATGACTTTGCTTATGGAGGTTTCATGATGATATTGAATGACTGTGTGCCTGGCATTTCCATGGATTTCAAGCCTAGATAGGTTGGTTCACAACTTCCTAAAGATGTGGAATCTTAGAGGCATCTTTTGATTGCAGCAGCCATGCCGTGTAGGAAACGCCGGGTGCTGGGTCACACTCACTTCTTTTCAGGACAATAGAGCCATTTTCCTTCTTTTCATGCTCCAAACCAGATTCAGCCTGGTTGCATTGAATTTTTATGTTAATGTTCCATTAATTAGCTTTCCTTTCTTTATATTTGGTCTTCATTGTTCTGCTTTTACTTTGTTTCACTCCCTGTATAATTAAAACGTTTAACATTGTTCCTTCCTGTGGTCAGGACACATTCGCTTACGTCCACGGCGCTCCCAACACAGGCAGAGGCCAAATGGTAGCAATTAAAGCCGGGAACCATGTTGTGTCCCCCCCACCCAGCCCCTGCCGCCCATCCCCTAATGCGGAGGCAACGGTGTTTTCTGTAAAATCCTCCGACTTTTGTAATTTCTCAGGCAGGGGCCCGCTCTTGGCCTGGCCTCACAGACAGGCCCAGTGCAGGCCAACAGCGTCAGCGTCAGCACCATCTCCTTCCCACTAATCGCACGAGGGGTCAGCGTCTTCCTGCTGAAATAAGGGCTTTTTTTTTAATTAAAAATTTGTATATATTCAGATGTACCTGTGTGTGTATGGCCACACATCTGTGTTTATACTTCTACGATCCCCTCCCCCCTCGCCCCCGCCCCCGCGCGGAGGGGCCTCAGCCACCTCCTCCCGGTAGGTGGCGCCTCAACACCACCCACCTGCGGGGCCCCGGGGCTGAGGCGGAGCAGCCCGGCTCGGCCCGGCCCAGTTCGGCTCTGCCAGGCTCGCAGCGGCTGGGGGAGAGCCTGGCGTGAAGCAGCGCTAACGGCGCGCAGAGCTCCGCGCCTCCGTTGTCTGGCGCTCGGGGTTCATTAGGGCTTGTTCGTTGGCGGGGGAGGGGAGCGGAGGCCGCCGGCCGGGTCGCACAAAAGTCCTGTCGGCGCGGCTGTGGTGGGGTGCTCGCCTTCCACGGGCCCTCGGCAACGGGTGTGCTTGAAAAAAAATAAAATTAAAAGGGATGAGCAACGCGGCTGGGTGCTTCTTGAGGGTGAGCTCTTCTGAAGAGAGGAACAGGAGGACAGCCTACAAAAGGCCTGCGCTCAGTCACTAGGACTACGGGCTGGCCCACCCTGCCACCCGCCCTAATGCTCTCTGGTTAACTGAAAAGGTATTAAAAATGTAAATTTAAAATACCTTATTTTTCAGTTAGTGGGGCCTGACAGCTGGCTGCAGGCAGTGGTCACAGCTGCTGTCTGTGTGTGGGTATGAGAGGTGCCCTCGTGACAGGGGTGAGCTTTCACACCAGCAGGGTTTGTGTGCCAGTTGGGCAATACTGGCATAAAAGTGGTTTCATGGAAAGGTGAACGGGTCTCTTCTGGGTATGAAAAGCTGCAGTGTCAAAAAAGAGGTTGCTGGGCTATGGATCTCCACCTGAAACAAGGAAGAGTTAGGCGCCAGGTTTAGTTAAGGTGAGGCTAACCCCAGAGCTCCCATCACAGCTTCCTGACTGCTTTGTCTGGTGCCCCATGGTACCTAACTTTAACACACACACTGTATCCACCCCTCTGTATGTCGGGTCTTGAATTTCTGCTCAAGAAGGCAGGGCCTCAACTCTCTCATACTGTTTTGCTTCCTAGCTGTAAGAGGGAGCTACTGGTATTTTGCCTTCCCCAAAGGCAAACCCATTAAACAGTGTGGGACAGCCTTCTCTATGGTGATTAGAGAAGTAAGGGAGGGAAATGATAGATTAAAAAAAATCTCATTTTCTACTTTGGGTGTGTTTGTTTTTTATTAAACACAGAAGTTCATTAAAGCACACTGATAAAATCAAGAGGTTTATTTAGGGGTTTCTTTATTAGTCCATATCAGTTTATAAAGTATCTGCATGGTGAGGTAGTCTACTGCAAAAAGTGTGTGGAATTTAAATAGTGAATATCCATGTTTGGGAAGCAGGCAGGAAGGCTGTGAAAACAGTCAAGGTGCTCTGCTGCCTTTGTTGGGTCTTCATGGGTTTTTTGGGGTTTTTTTAAGAGACAAAGTCACTATGGACTTTAAAGAACTCGCAGCTCAGTGTTTAGTTTACCTCTCCTTGAAAATCCTCTCCTGCAAGCAATACAAACAGTGGTCCTGAAATGGTGGGATATTCCTGGAACGAGAAAAGTGTTTCTGTTCTGACACCCATGCTTCCCCTTTTGTATATGTTTAACAGAAGTAGCTAGGATTTTAGGAGGGGAGGGTGCTCATATCACATTTTTGTTATAAGAATATTGACATCTCTTGTTTCATTGCTTTTTTATTACAGTCCCAAGGTTAGACATAATGGTTGTCAGTGACAGCTTCTTTGCTGCTTGCTTTAGCTTCAAATGATAATTTCAGGCATATTTTATTTTAGATTATTTCTTGCACTCTATATGGACTCCCTGCCTTTCTGTCTTAGATTTAACAGGAATAAGCAGTTTGTAAAAAGCCGCCTCCAAAAAGTTTAGGGCTGCAACATGCCAGCATAAAAGATAGCACCAAGCCAAGCTGCCTTTGTCACTGCTACTGCTGCTGTCTTGGCATCTGTTGACGAAGAGCCGCTCCAATCTGGGGATCCCTGCCGGGGTGAGATATGGCCATGTCTCCAGCAACAGACCAGGCGACACCAGTGCCAGAACGCTGCGACCATCTGATGCAAGTCGCTCCTAATGAAAGTCCAGCATGGGGCTAAATGAGTTTCCTCCACTGCTGGGTGAGGGGCTAATGATAAAAGCACTCCCTGGGCTCTCCGCTGCTGTCGGTAGCTTTGTCAGGGCATATGGCAGTTGGCTAACTGCAGCTCTTGCGAGGTTTCCTCTCGCCGTGTTACCTCTGGAGTTGGCTGGCGGGCTCAGCCGAGAGTCCTCTGCCCACTGCCCGAGGGGCATGTGAGTGTGTGGGTGCTTGCCGTGGAGCACGGCAAAAGGGCGGGGAGTTGCGGGGCGGCATTATTTCGGCACCTGGTGACTGTTGTTATTGCTGCTGGAGCAGCACAGCCCACATGAAATCTGTACCGGTTAGAGGTAGAAAAAGCTAAAGATGTGCTGGTTAATGAGGTTAGCTGCACTCCCTTGCATGCAGACACGCTCTGCTGGCCTGAATGTGTGGGCCGGGGCATTCTGCATTTCCAGTCACAGCATTCACAGTTTCATTAATGTAAAAAAAATAAATTAATTAATTAAAAAATGATACTACAATTGTGGCCTGGAAGTTCCTAGGCAGCTCACAAAATATAATTCAAAATAATGAGAGAAAGAAGGCAGATTCTGTCTTTCCGTAGTAGACCTTTCATTAGAGAAGTTGGTGAGAAATAGGGTGGAGAGAGGCAGATTAAAAAACCAAAAAGACAAATGTGCACACACAGATCCTGCCTGGAAACTGTGCTTAGAAAAAACCAAAACGAAACAAACAAAAACTGCAACAAACCACTGTAGGGATATAGGGATGAGTGCTTGCTTGCTCACTTTTATTCTTACAGTCGTTTCTTCCCCTCAGCTTTTTGTAGTTGACGTTAAATGTGAGACCTGTAATTTTAATTTTTTTTTTTCAAACATAGAAGCAGCAGCATGTTCTCTGCACCTGTTGGTTTTATGATTTTCTTCTCGCAACAATTCCTTTGCTGTTGAGACATGATCTGAATGACAGGCATTGCTGAATCAGCTTGTAAATAGGAATGGAGGTGGGTTCAATATATTTTCCAAAATAACCTCCCTCTTCATGCCTTGTGTGACTTGCTGCTTTCCAAGTATATGCTATCCCTCTTCATTTCTTGCCATTCAGTTTCTCTGCCCTGTTTTAATACCCTTTTTATTTCTCACTATTATTTCCACATTCTTGTCTTGCTTTCTTCTCCCTTCATTCCCCTGGGTTCCCTCCTCAAAATGATCTCGACAACTTAAGATAACTGCAGAGACATTCATAAGTGAAGTGTTTAGTTAAAGCATAGTAACCCTGTCCTTGAGGTGCATTCAGGGCAGGTCAAAATCATGTAAAACCTTTTCTAAGAGAATACATATATAAGAATATAAGACCTTCAACTATAGGACTCAACTTGTGAGTGGTCTAGTACAAGTGTGAACAACCGAAAGACTGCTTTAAGGCTTGAGCAGTACAATTGCTGCTCTTCACTGACCACACTAACTCTCTGGTACTCTGGGAATAATAATTCTCCAATACTGAGTTCAGCTGTTTTTTTGACTATAAGGACACGAAGCAGCTCAGTGGAAGACCATCATCTGTAACATGGTACTTACAAAAAAATCCCCAAACCAAACCCACTAAAACCAAGGGCCCCAGAAAAACAAAACACAGCCTTACTGCTGCAATCACTGTCGATTTTCTGTAAGTTATGAGCTGTCCTCAGTAGAGTCCTGAGTCAGGATTTTAGCATGCTTTTGGGATCTGTCAAGAAAATATTTATTTGTAGTTTATACACATATGGCACACTCCGTCTGTGGATCTCAAAGCACTTTAAGTCTGTTTATCATGTAGACTCTTAACACCCCTGGCAGGGTGCGTTATTTCAAAGACTGGGTAACTTAGGCACTGGGGCCGTGGTCTTTAGAAAAATTCTTACTGCTACGATCCCTTCCCAGGTCTGTGCTTAAAAGCTTGAGGCACTGTTGAAAAAGGGGTTTACGTGCCTTAGCAGATTTGCCCTGATTCATAAGCTTCTCCCTGGCATTACTGTCAATCTTGAAAGCCAGCAGGAGCTCTGGATAGGTCAGGGTGGTCACACAAAAGTCTATTTAATAGTATCGGGTTGAAGAAAAGTACAGATGGAAGCCTGCTGCATTTTTCTGGCATACGTTGCAAATTGTTCCACTCATAATTTAAAACCAACCTACATCTTTGGATTAAACCAACATACGCTTTAACAAGTGCTTCGTATGAGCTTCAGGTAATTCTTCTGTTGTTGGCATAATTTAAATGAATCCACTTTTTAATGAAATTTGCTGTTATTTAAAATACATTGTTGTGAATCACATGGCAGGAAAGCTCCACCAAGTACAGAAAGCTTTATGTCCCCCTTGGCTTATTGCTGTGATAGCATAGTCAAGAAGAACACTTTTCAAATAAGCTGAAATAAAATGTAATTTCCTGTGAAATGAAAACATTCTTCCGGGTAAATATTTTTTATTTGCAGTTGCTAGGTCTGCATATGTCCAGTACAAATCAAAGGGATGTTGTGAGTGACATTCAGTACCTCCTAGAAGCTATGGGAGAAGCAACTTGCGGGGCTATGCACCCTATGAGATATTCTCAGAGAAGTCAGGCCCTGACAAGTCCCTGCTTGCATAAGGGTAACCCTGACCCACTCCTGAAAGGTGTGCAAGCCCAGCTGAAGTTCTGGGAATTGCCCTGTTACAAGCTCCTCTGAGTATCGTTCCAAGTTTGCTGTGCTCTATCATCTGTGGTTCAGCTGTCTTGGTGCAGGTTGCATCCAGTTAAGAGGTTATGGGTCTCTAGCTATGGGTCTCACAGAAGACTTCTTATAGGCAGCCTTAACTGTGTAACAAAGCACCCTGCTTACACAAACAATGTGTTTTAAAGATGCTTGGAGAAAGAGGAGGAAAATTTTTCAAGTAAACTTGGCCTGTTAGAGCAAGTTTATATAAAGGCTGCAGGACAATTACGTTCTTGACAACTGCTTTTTCTTGATGTGCCCTACATAAACAAACTAAGCTACCTGAGTGCAGAAAAATGAAAGTGATTGTTAGTGAACGTAAGAAAAGTGCCTAAAAGTTGTGACATTTCTCCCACTCACCTAAAATCTCAAGCTTCTCTGTGGCAAAGGTGGCCCAAAATATTCTGCACCACCTCCCATTTAAAAAATTTCAAGGGGAGTTTTCAATACAGGAAAAGAAAAATAAAAAATTCATTTCAAATGTGCTTGGAAGAAAAAATTTGGTTCTACATCACTTTTTAACTCAAAACATTATTTAATTTCTGGAATGTCAGCTTTTTGTCTTAACCTTTGTAATTTTTTCACAGTTTTCTCAGTGTTTCAGGATATGAGGTAGCATGTTGACAGTATTTCACTTTTCTGTCTTTCAAAGTCAAGGAATATTTGAAAACTGAATGGAGGAACACATAAAAAGAAGAGGGCAGGGAGACAGGTGAAGATAAGAGTACAGAAATAAATCCAGGGCTTATCCATTTGATTGCTATCCTGACAAAGATAAGAGGAAGAAAGAAGGGGGGGCAATCTGATTTGATATATTAATATTGTTCTTTCAAATTCGTAAAGAAACATTTCAGTCAGAAAACAGAAATTTAATCTGATCTCAAAATTCCCTGTCTGAAATATTTGGAAAAAAATTCTCAAACTAATTTTGTTTCAGAAACTGTTTTCAATGGAATGACATTTTACATGTAAAAAATGTCATTTGGTTTGACTTACGACTTGGCCTGCATTATATTCCAAAGGCTCCAAGGGAACTGTGGAGCCATCATTTGTGGTCTGTGTTAGCTCTTGAATGCTTCAGTAGTGGCCACATTTTCAGTATCCACTAGCACTTTATATTCCTGAGAGGAAGACTAGCTTATGTATAAGGCAGTGTAGCCTTTTAAACAAGAAAGTAAAAAATGAGGTTGTTTTAAGTAGAATGGTGATGGACATTGAAATTTCAGTACTTTATATGGAATAATACTTCACTGAAAACATTTTTTAGCTAGGTAGAAAGGGCAAAGAATAAAAAGCTAAGCTATGGATTAAGTGTGTGAAATTTTACAGCTTTGTCCTCTGTCCCAGTCTGTTACCAGCCACAGGAATGGGTTGGAAGACTCCTTAGTCCACTGCTTATGCGGTTTCCTGTGGCCTCAGTAGATCACTTAACCTTTGTCCCTAAGTTTCCTTATGCAACAAATGGGAATTTTAATACTTAATTTTCTGCCCCAGAGGAGTGTTGTGGAATTTAACTAGTTAATGGCTGTAATGCTTTGAAGCCTCACAAAATCACCAGATATATTTTTTTAAAGGAGGAATATGACAAATCCAGGGTGGAAATATATAAAGAATATAAATATATAAAGGTGTTTTTTTTTCTTTTTTTTTTTCCCCCCCAGAAACAAGACCGAACAGGTTGAATGTGAAATCAGTGCTGCTGTAGAGTATAAAGAACCAGTGACTGAATAAATCTTCTTTAGAACACACCCTGGTAATTCTCAGTTCTATCAAACAATCTTCCGTCTCCCCATTTTGAATTACTGGCGTTTATGACAACTCCAACATGCGTTTTTCCTTCTGATTTTAACTCCCCTTTTAAAAACACAAGTTTCTGTCTGCCCAGACAAGTAAGAACAATCTCAGCATGGGATATGCAATGAATTAATTGTTTGGTGGGGTTTTTTTCCATGAAAAGTTTTGCCATCCCAGTCATATCTTCTATAGCTTTCTTCCAGTGTGCTGTCAGCCCTACATTTATCAGGTGTCATTTCTTTTTATTCAATAAATATGCCATTTTCAGTAGTGCTGGATGAATGCTTCAGAAAGCTGTCTACAAATACTCATTCCAGCTCTTAAATAAACTTGTTTCAGCTCTGTTCATACATATTTCATGTGCACTTTATCTAATCATTCTAGTAAATGATTTATTGACAGGAATGTTCACTCAAATGAAAGATTTTGAGGTTTGGGTAATTTTCAAGAAAATTGAAATCTGCATTTCTGATAATAAATATACCATAAAAATAATAACTAAACTCAGGATCAACCTATTACTGTACAGAAAGATGAATTATGAGCCAAAGCTCAACAAAATGCATTCTGATTTAGTTAATTAACAATAAACTCATGTTGAGTAAATTATGGACGAAGAATGATTTTTTTAAAACATCAGAATATTTCCAACAACTAGTACATGAAAGAAAAACAACATTCCAGTAGCTGACAACTCACACACAGAGTTGCAACTCCTAGAATAAATCACCTGAGGATTGTTTGGCCATTTATTGTATTTGTCGTATTTGGATAATTAATTTGGTACAACAAAATTAATGCTGTTTCTCTCAGCAACGCAGCAGAACAACCTATTGGCAATACAGTGTTGTCAATAAGGTATCATTTGGAGAGAGTTTATTTACCTGCTGGATAGAACATAATGATAAAAACTAGGGTTACCCATAGCATATTCCAGTCGAATAATTTATCTCTTTCTCCATATTTAGTTTCAATGTGGTCATAAGTAACTGATGCATGACTTACTTGTTTAGCTGAATTATTATTGGTGAAAATCGGCAAAGGGATCTGATACCTGTACTGATGAGTGCTATTGCAGGGTGACATTTAAACTGTCAGCAGTGCTAAGAATCAACAAAATATTTCTATACTTAGAACCTTCTGGGAAGTGTTTATATGTGCAGAATAGTTTGGAGAAGTCACAAGTGCTCTGAGGACAAGCAGTCTAATAATTATTTACAAAACCCAGATAAGGGTATTTTGTGACGTTATTTGTAATTTTCAAATTTCAGAGTAAAAGTAATAATACCCAAGGCAAATGACCAAATTTCTCCCCTTAAACAACAAAATACGAGCCCGTTGAACAACCAGCATTCATGGCTTTAGCTAGTCACATATTACAAGACAGTGAAGGAAAGGTGACAATTCCATGTTACTAAAGAGCATTGTGATTACTGTGGTCCTTAAGGACGTGTTGATGCAGTCACTCCATGCAGGGTTAAAATTAGGCCAATTGGAGGGGTAAAAGGAGCAATGTCCTACAGCTCCTGGGGAGAATTAATCAACTCCTCCCCTTCCCCCTCTCACCTCCCCTCCTCCTTCTATGTTGTGGAGGGCTAATTAAGTGGTTTGTGAATTGCAACAGGGCTTTAGTACAAGAATATAACATACTGGAGACCAGTTGCTTGAACAGTCAGGCATCTCTGTTAGACAAGCAGGGTATTTCAGCCCTTTTCAGGCTTACAAGTTTGACCAGGAAATGCTTTTTTATTTCTAAATTTGTGACTTGGTGGCTGTTGCTTTTAGGTCCTACCTGATTTAATTATTTGCCCTTTTTAAAAATTAGAAGTGGTGGAAGGTTTATGTGAGGCTCATCAGGATTAATTTCTGAGTCAGTTGAGGGTGAAGAGGGAGTGATAGTCACCAGGGACAACCTTAGTGGGGAAATGCCAGAAGTGGAGAGACACAGGATGCTCGAGGAGGTGAATCACAGCAGGCAGATAAAATCACTGTTCGTAATCATCCTCTGAAAAAACTGTTTTTTCCCTCTGAATTGGGGGATGCTGGAGGTGACTGGTTATGCTGAGGCTTAAGTTCTGTATATAATCTTTCTGTATACCCCGCTTTGGTAGTCTCATAGAGAACTGGCCCTTTGGTTTGTGGCATCCTAGCAAATAAATGGTAAAGTGCTGTGTTCACGGAGTCCCAAATTCTGAAACATGTTGTTATTTCATTTCCTCCCAGAAAGAAAGAAAGAAAGAAAGAAACATTTTCTTCTTTCCTAGACCATCATTGCTGATCCTGCTTAGCTCCTTCACAATTACTTGCAGCTGGAGCCATTAAAAAAAATAAAACACCCTCTCCCTCTTAGATCAGGCACAAGATGAGGGCAGACAAATTACTCTGACTACAGTGAGCTGCAGCTACATTAATTTAATCCAATGCTATCTTCATTTCCTTCCTTCCCACTTAGTTACGTAATGTGAAAATTGGCCTATTTTGGTATTATTATGATGATTTTGAGCTTCTCATTCTTCTCTCACATAGTGTTGGCTGCCTAAGGTGACCTCAGAAACAGTCTGGTTAAAAAAAAAAAAAAAAAGAGCAGAAGGAAATGTTCCCTTGTAGTGGCAACCTTTCGGGGAAGAGTAGCAGTGTAGCTCCTGCTTACTGGATGCTTTCTGGGGCCATTCTGGGAACATGGGACACTCCTACTTATTCTGGTTACTTTTTTATCAATATAAAGAATGAAAGTACTTTAGGAAAAAAAAAAAAAAGGAAGTTCTGTTTTCAGTAAATTGCTCTGTGTAGGAGAAGGCAGCATATTTTGCAAACAGGGACTGAAAAAAAAAAATCTTTGTTTTGTTTTGTTTTGTTTTTTCCTAAAAACAAGAATAAATGAGGCAAATTGCTATTCAGACTGCATCCTGGGTTGTGTGCTCATATATTCATAATGGTTTTGAAGTGGTAAGAGCTAAGCTGGTGGCAGAGCCAGCTCAAGGCTTCTTAGTAGAGTACACAGAAAATTAGTTTTATTGATCCAGAAGTGAGGGGTAGGAGAAATCACAGTCTGTAAGAAATGAAAACCTGGACCTGGGCAAGAGAAGCAGGTGGGTGGATCAGATCGTGATGCCCCTCCATCAATTTGGCTGCTGCTTCTCAGTGGGCAGCTGTGCCTTCACAGAGGCACAGGTGAAAACAGGCAGTGGGGCCTATGTCATTTTGCTGTGCCTATCTATAGCTGCCCACTACCCTGTGAAACCACCTTTTAGGCCTGTGTCTAGAACATGTCTTCCTTCTTGACTGAAGAGATTTTTGTAGCCCAATTAAGTGCTATATTTGTGGTAGCCAATATTTGGGCTGCTAGAGTATTGCCTGCAGCATGGAAGGGCTAGTTCATATCGTGGTTCTGCCAACCAGAAACAGTGCTAAAGTGGGAATAAAACCCCGCTCAAACCCAACCTTAAACTTACCTTGCATTCTGTAGAGCCTCAAATCTTGATATATATTATTCCACACAAAAACCTTGATCTTTAATATCTTTCTCACTTGAATTAAAATAATTAGAAAAAAATAATAAATGCTTTGTGTTCACCTGCAGTATCACAGCCAAATTTCCATCGATGTGTGTGATCATATTAACCTAAAGGACACACGGGGAAGGCACATATTCGGAGCCAGGCTGTGGAAGAGCAAATACACAGTGAAACTTGAAAAGAAAACAAGGAGTTTTTTCTTCCAATGAGATCTGTGTTGAGTTTCCTATTACTATTATGAAAGATAATATATGTTTGTATTATGGCAACATCCAGGAGTCTCAGTGAAACTATCTCAGCACTCTGCACAGTGGGCTTTTTATAGACATGTTCTATTCAAGTTTTCCCCAAAATCTACAAGTGTACAGACAGCAGAGTCGGGACCTGACCTAGGATTACAGGAATCTGGATCCTGCATGAAAAACTGAAGATAAAAGACATCCTGTACAGCTGTAGTTGATGAAGAGATCCTTTCGCCCATGTTCTTCTATTTGGGCAGAGGATCAGGTCAGCTTGAACCATCACTGACACTAGTTTGATCTGTTTCAAAGCGATTTTTCCAGTTTTCTGATTTACCTATCTGCAGGATACTAAGAACTGCACTACCTGAATAAAGAAGTTAAATTAACTGACAAAAAGCAAATAGCAGACATATTTAACGGACTGACATTTAGCCACAATGTAACACTTACGTGCATGACTCTAGGCCTGAGTTATTCCCTCACTTTGGACTTCACATGCTCTTACCAGTACTGCTTATAAATGATGCTGGCAGGCACTATCAACAATTTCACATACCTTTTAATTTATTTTTTTAAATGAACTAAATAATAATACTATACTAACATACATAAGGAGTAAGCAACTGGTAATATGAAGGATGTAAAGTACTGCGTAAGTTGTTCCATCTTGTCAGAGTCAGTAGTCTGGACATTATATTGGCAAATAACACTTATGATGAATTGCACAGCTCAATCTGCAGCTCATACATGTATATTGGAAAACTGAAGAGAATTAATGTGAGCAATTTTTTAATATTAAATTGAAAATGAGATATCTTTTTTTTTTTGCCAACAGAATATTACGTCAAATTGTTTTCTTTATTGCATTTTTCTTCCGAATATTATTACTATTTCCCATTTTCTTTAAGAATGCATGATCCTATTGTTTCTCCATACTAACTGTTTGGCTTTCCTTTGATCTAGAGCAATTTCATTTAATTTAACAGAACAGGGGTTGAGTTCTCAAGCATTTTATCATTTCCTTTGTGATGAAATCTGATCCAAAGTCCATGACTTCTGTAGAAAAATGCACTGTTATTGACATGAATGTGCATTGTGTCAGGCCTTCAAATTTCAGACATTTTTATATGTCCTGACAATAGTTCTTGAACTGTGTAGACAGTACTGATGGATTATCCATTCTTCAGCATTTCCAAATGGAAACAAAAAAGTTGGTCAGAGAAAAAATCTTGGTCCCATTGTAGTCAAGGGGGTGTTCATTACAAGTATTTCCAAATGCTTTTGTTTTGAACTGTAATTCAAATATATAGACTTACTAGACTTCATTCTAACATAAAAATTCGTTCCTTTCTGACTGGAACTACTAGTGGTCATCTAAGGATCAGTGAAACTGATTTGATTACACTGAATATAGGGTATCATCAGTGCAAAGCATAGTTATCTTACATAGGATGAAATGGGATTATTAAGTAGGATCATTCCACATTCTGGTACCACAGGAAGACAGCTAGGAGGAGCACACAAGAGTCCCTTCAGTTATTTCATAAAAAAAAGAGGTTAATAAAGTTCAAAGATAAATAGAATTACAAGCATCTGCCAAATACATACTGGTCAGACATAGAAGGGGTGCAAGAGATCAAGAGATGTGAGACTAGTGCCAACTGCATGTTTGGTTCACTGATTTTAAAGCATTTGATTAGGAAGAAAAAAAGTTTTGCCTTGAAGATCGGATGTCCACCATGATTAGTTGACACATTGCAGGCTTACTTGACTTGTTAATGTGAAAAAAGTTATAGAGTGATTTTTACTCCATAAAGCGATAAGATAGTAGGATTGCTCTTCTTTTATCCCCGTAGTATACTAACACAGATGAACACGCAGAACTACTAGAAAATGAAATAAAAATAGGCATTAGGTTTATTACTGATTGCCCTATTCACACAGGAATTACAAGCTCGGGGCAGGGCACTGTATGTCTGGCAGGGGCAGAACAATGCAAAGGTTCCTAGCAGGAATGGAAGCTTCACTAAGTGAAGAGCTCATTTATGTGTATCGTCTTAGTCAAGAGAATTCCCATAAATAAGATTTTCAGAGAAGAAATTAAACATTATGAAGTCAAATCTGCAACATTCATTCTGAATCAAGGCTATTTATGAATTGAAGGCTCAGCTTGAATGCAAATATGGAAAAAACCCCACCACTATTCTGAAGGAACTTGTGCAGAGAATAGCCATTTACAAAGGCAGAGCAGGATCTGGGAGAGAACCTATAGACCTTCAAAGTTGCCTCTTCACAGCAGCAAGCAAGAGCCCCAGTGATCCTCAGATCTGTTAATTCTTGTGTCCCTGGCCCAGTTCTTACACATTCACTCTTTTCCCTTTCATACATCCTCTTGCATGTATGAAAGACTGTCTCTTGTGAGACTTGTCATTTTAACTACATGCTCCATATTTTCGGTTCTCTGTTGTACCAATTTTTCCAATATTCAGTCAATCAGGTAACAAGATTAGTAAGAGACAACTGGAAGAGCTTTGGTTTATCATGTCACTAACTCTCATATTGACAATGATTGATGATAATGATGTGCATATGCACACAAATACCCCATGATTTAAAGGAGAAAAAGCTGGTAAAATCCAAAACAAAATCTAGAAAGAAACATATGAATGAAAATTTGCAATTCTCTGAAAAAATCCGTAGCCAGAAATTATGGTTTGATGCAAGAGAAGGAGGAAAATCTGTACTAATTTACGTTTGTCACTACAAATAAGGCAAACATATGTTAGAATAAAAGACAAATAGATACTGGATCGTCTAAACTAGAAGTCACAAAAATAGAAGCTAGATGGCTAAAAATATCAGAAAGAAAAGCATGTCTGGTGATGTTGAGGTTTCTCCCATCAAGCTGGCAACAAAACACAGTAGATGGGAGTTGGCAGTATTATTCAGGATGCAAAAAGGACAGAAATGTTCAATAAATGTTTCTGTCCCTGCCTTTGGAAATAAGGGGGCTAATATCCTTCTGTTTGATGCTGAGGTATATTACCAGCCTTCTCTACTGCTAATGGAATAACAAAAACAGCTCATAGAAATAATCTTTTAAATTTGGGAGAGAAAGAATGATTCCACTGCTCAGTTTTGAGGTTTGATTGACAGGATGTTCTGTAAACGTTACGGACTTCTGTGAGACTTTTGAATCAGCGGTGCGTAACATCCTGATGGCAGAGTCGATGCTACACAACATCAATAAATAACATGTTAAATGGATTAAAAATTGGCCAAATGACTGTTCTCAAAATTGCAGCCATCAATGGTCAATGCTGAGTTGCTGTTGAGTAGCTGTATCCTAGTGGTGGGAGGTTACCATAAGGATCAATGATGGGCCACTATTGTTCAGCATTTTCAGTGCTGGGAATCAAGGATTGGGAAATAATGAATTGCAGCTGTGGAAGGTTCTAGGTGACTGAGACATCGTGGAGGCAGGCACACAAAGTGGTCTGAATCAGTTGTAGCTGAGCTTATTCAAATGAACTGTTTTGAATACAGCTAATTCGTCTTATCTAAGAGGAAGAATAGCGCTCATGACAAGACAAGTGAGAGTAGAGGAAGCCCATAGCCTGGAAACAATGCAACTGAAATAGAACACATGAGAAAAATAGCTCTCAGAAAACTTCCAGAACAACAGAAAGCCTGGAGGAACTACTGCCATCCTGTAGAAGTGAAGATAACAGTGAATGTGAAGAGGAAAATGATCAGGAAAATGATCTCACATTTACATATGGCCTTGGCAAATGGGTGTAGGGACACCTAGAGTTCTCATGGTCATACTTTTTGATTAAAAAAAAAAAAAGCTGAAATATTGGGAGAAGTGCAGAAAGAACCACAAAGATTATCTGAGAGCACAAGTGAAGGATTTAGTGAGAGCAAATTCCAGAGGTGGTGAAGAAATGTTTGGTACTAAAGGACTACTTAATTAAGTGGGGAAAAAAGCTTAACCACTGCCAAAGGCTAAACTTAGACCCATTTGAATAGAAAATAAGGTGCAAATCTTTTAACAGTAGTGATGGAGAGGAATAAACTGCCACAACAAAGCACCATTTTGGGGCATCTTAAAATCAAGAGCTTATGTCTTTTTTGAAGATGTACTTTAATCAAACACAAGTAATCAATCTTGATACAGGGTAATCCATGTGGATTGCAAGGGCCTAGGTTGTGTACGAAATGACATTCAGATTTCTAGTGGCCTGTATGACTTTGCACTCAAAAAATATATGGCTGATGGTCTCCAAAATTTCAGCTTTTGCAATCTTCCTATGAATTTGTGTTTTGATTTGGTTCTGATCTTATTTTATAGAAAGCACCTTTAAAAAAACCTGAACAGCCATGTTTGGTAAGAGTCTCTTAAAAACATGAGCTGAGGAGGAAAATGACTGGATCATTAGTCACCAGTTACCCTATACTTTTAAAAGACACTCCACTTCTCACCATCCTGTGTGCAACAGAAATGCTAAGACAATAATCTCATTGGACTTGATGATCTTAAAGGTGTCTTCCAACCAAAACGGTTCTATGACAGCTCAAGTCAGGGAAGTTTCTGGCAGAAATCCTGGACCTACAAAAGTCATGGTTTGGTGAAATCCTTCCTTCTGAAGTGATCAGCAGTATGACTATGTAGTCAGTCGTCTTTTTGGGGGAGCCTAATTTCATGTTACCATTTCTATCTTCTGCTTCCACTTTTTTTTATCCCTCCTGGTCCCTTTTTTCATATTTGATGTGTTAAGTTCTCCATGCAAGGCATTTTTTCTTGGCATAGTTAGGTCCCATTGTAAGAAAGAAGAGTTTCCTAATACTCATAATATTATCTAGCCTCCTAGTAGTACTGAAGCATGGAAAATTTCAGATGTGTTTGTGGCATGTAGCTGATTTGGTGATGTTATCTAATGTGATATTATTACTGTAGCCTACAGACTACGATTGCCTGTCTCTACATGCAGATTGTGATGAAGCAGCAAACAAAAGCTTTCCAAGTGAGGGAGGAGGCATGGTACAATCTGAAATTGTTAACCATACAATATAACAAAGAGTAAGAGTTCCAAGTTTGGAAACAAAATACAAGATTACAGTTTGAAAGGAAGATAACCAAGTGTGGAATTGTCTACAATGGAATTAGTTTTTTAAAAGCTTGCCTGATTTAACCCCATAATCCCATATCTGAGCATATAATTGCACAGTATCCTTTCTAAAAAAGCAGTTACTGCTGAAGACAGTTGAGCTGTGGAGCGGTTAACGTGAAGAAAGCTCCTTTTGATTCACATGTGAAAGTGTAGAATTGGGTCAGATTTTGGAATAAAATTACAACTGTAAGAAAGATGAGTGTTGGCCGTGCTTTCACTATTTGCACTATTATTGGATACAGGTCAAATTTAGGAAAGAGATTTTACTGAAAAAAAAATAATGATCTCAGTTCTAATTAGAAGACTTTTTTTTTTATTTATTTTTTTTAATGTCATTTCAGCATTACTATCTCATAGTGGTGAAAGGAAAAACCCTTGTTCCTGACACATGTGGTGTCCTTCCCTCAATCCAGCTTTACTAATGCAAACTGACAATGTACAAAATCCTTATTCCAGTCCTCTGAGAACCTCATTTGAAAATAAACTGGAAACGTATATTCTTGAACAAAAGGTCCATGAGACTGATGCAAGGCAGAAATGGAGATGCTATAGCAGCATTTTTTAAGTTTCCAGAAATGACCACTCACCTGAGTAGTTCAGTCATAGGTAGACACAGGGAAATTTAATTCAGCTGTTTCTAAGATGGGTACAAGAGGGATTAGTCCCCTGTTTCCTATTATTAGTTTGGAAGAACAAATTGGTGAGATTTTCTATTTCCTTTTTACCACTCTACCACTCAGTAGGACAGTGTCCAGCTACACGAGCTGAATGGCCAGCTAGCAATTTTACTCCAATCCAACATACTTTGGTAACAAAAAAAACCCACTACAAAACCAAAGCAATTCAGGTTATTTAGTTGGGAAAATTATTGTGCGCAGACCTAAAAGATAAATGTAATATAAAAATCTAACTTTTTTAGAATTTTTAACTTAAAAGCAGCTTTTAGATATGGTTAGAATTTGGTAAGGGTAGATGAAGGTGACTTAAAATTTACAGAAGCCTTTCTCTTTAGGTGAGCTCTTGGAAAGTGCTTCTATGGAACAAGAAGCTGCCAGCAATGTTAGTACTCAGCAACTTTCCCTCTTCTGAGGATTGCAGTAGATCCACTGATAAAAGAATTTATGCTTGAGCATGCAACACTGACTTAAGGTTAGTGTTTATGAATATATTAACGTTCCTTTCAAATTATCAGGGACACAAAGACTTTTAAAATAATTTAATGTATTTAAAAATCTACTGCTCTTTTTATATGTTAGGTTATTTTGTTATTTGGGAATTTTCCTCAGATAGATTTATGCTGCAGCACAGTTAAAAAGGAGGCAGCTCACAAAATGGCTGTTGCATGGGAAAAAACAGGGGTCTGGAGCCACTAAGCTCTCCTTGCAGTTGTGGTATTCCTTTGCATGTCCAAAGTTTAGAAACTAACCTGAGGACTAAACTGAGAAACTGAACTGAGGACTGCTCAACGAATTAAATAATGGACTGACTTATTCTTTAGAGAAAAAAAAAAGAAAAAAATTTGTTTTAAAAAGAAACACTTAAGCTGCTCTTTCTCCTTCATGTGGAAGTTGAATCATAAAGGTCTGCCTTGCAAGGTGTCCAAACACCAGTGGTTTGAGCCTCAGAGTTTGACTTCAAACCTGAAACTATTTTTGAGGTGGAGGCATAACACTAATACCTTTCACCCAGCGAAACAGGTTTATTTTCTTCATTTAAAAAAAAAAAAAATTGCTTTTTCACACAGGTAGCTTCATTACATCGTCAAACTGCAATTAAATGAAATAAATCTTGGAGCAACTGTGGAAATCAGTACTATATATTTGATTGCTTTTAAGTGCCCTTTTAAGGCTTACTGGTCTTCCAGTCCACAGAAATTATTTTGGGGCAGGGAGATTCAACCTTTTTACTGTACATATCTCACTAGGGCAGGAGGACTGAACATGATTTGTTCACTTACATGGTCCTGTGATGCAGCAAGAATTGACAACTCTTATTATCATGTTAAATGAAGTTGTGAAGCAAAAGCACAAAGTTCTGTGCCTTTGCTGATACATCGGTGGTATGAAGAGAATGATACGGTTTTCTCTGCTTTGTTTTGTCTCTTTACATCATAAGGCCTCTGAGGTATGGGTTGATGCTGATTATGGACGTATATATCACCGTGTGCACAGGACACTACCTCTTCTGCTGTGAAGTCCAAATTAGAAGAGCTTATGTGATCTTTGCTTTTCTTCCTATGGGTGTTGGGTGTTCTCACAGTCTTCACTAACCATTTCAGAGCAGGACAGATGACCTTCAAAAATAAATATGATTAAAGTTGAACAAATCAGGTAATTACAATAAAAACATGACTTGACAAGCAGCCTCTGGACAGAATTACAGTTCTATACACAGCCTTCACATTCAATTAGGGTGATTGGAAGTGGTAAAACTATTTATTTTACTTTTGCTTGATATTTGCAGGACACTGTGTTTCTAAGCTATATTAAGGTCTGTAGAAAATAAAAAATAGTTCAGCGTAGATACTGATTTCTAGCATCTGTCACTGGGAAGGATGTTAGTAAGGTCGTACTGGAGGTACTTGGACCCTCTTCTCCACCCAAGTCCCTTGTGGCACAGGACTTTCTTCCCAAGCATGGCCTCTTCCCTCTCCTGCATTTTCTACGACATGTTGGCAGGTCTGCAGAGCCATGCAGGGAAAAGGAATATGTGCCTATCTCCAGCCTCTCCCTTCTCCATTTCTCACTGGGAGAAGTGCAGGTAGCAGCCTCCCAGCTCCAAGGGAACACATAAAAAGGTAACCTGAGTGAAAGCCCTCCAAGATCTTCCACTACTGCAGTGTGGGCAGTAGTGCACATGGTGATGTCCCCCAGGGACAGGCCCTGGCTTCAGCAGGAGCAGATTGGTAGGGGATGAAGCAGAGAAGGAAGATCCTTTCCCCACACTGCAAACTCACTGCCCAAGGGCTTGGAGCAGAGTGATACTTAATGGCATCCTGATACATTGCTTTCTGGTGAAATGCTCAGATGGAAGCACCCTCCCTCTGGAGACAGAGAATTGAAGTCCAGAATGTGCCACTAGAAACATGCAGGTCAACCCTAAAACATAAGGTCAGAGAGGAGAACCAGCACTCCCTGGATCTGCAGGACATCAGTAAAATCCTATGACCACTGTAGATCTGTAAGCACCTAAAAAAACTGGGGCAAATCCCTATAGAAACAACTTTTAAAAGACCTTAAATCCCACTGAAACCAATTTGAGCAACACCCTTTATAGCACAGAATGCTCAGGCCTACCATCAAGAGAGCATCATAATCTAGTTTAAAAATTAGATGGATAAGCTGATACATGCTGAAATCACTGGTGCTGCTTCCATGCAGAAGGGGAGGTTAAGTGGTATTCTGTCCTGGACTATAAGCCATGATGCAAAAGGGCCTGAGCTAGTGGAGACCCAAGCTGCCACATCCATGTGGCACAGCTCCATGCCATATGACTCCACCAACATGGATCCCAAAGCAGTGTGATGACACTGGCCTGGTACAGCACCAAGCTTGTCAGAGACACGGGAAAGGCTGGTGTTTTTTCAGTGATGCAAGCACAGCACTATGCTGTTGCAGCTGGGCTGCCTCTGCTCCCAGCAGGTGCTCAGGTGCTGCTGGTCTGAGCATCTCTGCACAGTGTAAAAACATCTAGTCACAAACCAGAACCCCACCATGCAAAGTACTTGACAAACGCAGCACAGAAAGATACCTTGCCCCAAGGAGTTTACTATCTAAATAAAATGGAACTAGTGTAGAGTGCACATTGCTCAGTGTATAAAGCAGTGCTTGTCACTTTTTTCTGCCAGCAATGTGTCAGAAGTCAAGCTATTAAATTGCAGTTAGCAGAGGGGCTAGGTACTCCCATTGCTTTTGCAGAGTACCACGCAGCTACCAGGACTGTTCCATCATACTCTCGACTCCATCAAAAATCCATAGTTATATCCTAAAGAGTGATATGATATCTCCAAGCTCGATGAGTTATATGCCCCTCATTAATATACCCTTTATTTTCAGGGAGCTCCCATCTTTTGAAAGGGTGAAGATTACTTGAGGTTTTAATAAATGAACCACTGCAAAGGAACATGTTGCCTTCCTCCTCCTAAAAAGACGCTATTTATATCAATAATCCCATTGCGGGTGTTACTCCAAGCCTCAGAACAGAACAGTGACAAGTTAACCAACCACTTTTGTAATAACATTTACTGCCCTTTATGAAGTTAACAAATCTATTTTTCAAATTTCAGTCATTTAAAATACAAAGGGAAAAGCCATTTTTTCATATGATAAAATGTAGCTGCTGCTGGAATCAAAGAGTCAACCACATTTTTTTCATTAATTTGATTATTCTGAAATGATTGATAAGATTAATTAAAATTGGCTTGATTCAGAGATCTTCAGAGGACCCATCTACACAACTCTTGCAATTTCCACTTGAATAAAAATGGAACAGCATCTATGGGGAGACAGATATACCCAGAATGCCCTTCTCCTCTCTAACCGTATGATAGTTATTATGCCTATTATTCTCCTTGTGAAGCTTCAGTCCATCCAGAATATTTTGAGAGTTTTTTAGTATGGTGTAGAAATGAAAAAAAACAAAAAAAAACAAAAAAACCAACAACAAACAAAACAGTGAGAGAAAGGAAGGAAAGGAAGGAAAGGAAAGGAAGGAAAGGAAGGGAGGAAGGGAGGAAGGAAGGGAGGAAGGAAGGAAGGAAGGAAGGAAAGGAAGGAAGGAAGGAAGGAAGGAAGGAAGGAAGGAAGGAAGGAAGGAAGGAAGGAAGGAAGGAAGGAAGGAAGGAAGGAAGGAAGGAAGGAAGGAAGGAAGGAAGGAAGGAAGGAAGGAAGGAAGGAAGGAAGGAAGGAAGGAAGGAAGGAAGGAAGGAAGGAAGGAAGGAAGGAAGGAAGGAAGGAAGGAAGGAAGGAAGGAAAAGGAAGGAAGGAAGGAAGGAAGGAAGGAAGGAAGGAAGGAAGGAAGGAAGGAAGGAAGGAAGGAAGGAAGGAAGGAAGGAAGGAAGGAAGGAAGGAAGGAAGGAAGGAAGGAAGGAAGGAAGGAAGGAAGGAAGGAAGGAAGGAAGGAAGGAAGGAAGGAAGGAAGGAAGGAAGGAAGGAAGGAAGGGAGGGAAAGGGAGAAAGAAAGAAGAAAAAAAAAAACAAAAATCAAGTATAACTTCAACCAATTATAAAAGCTCAGCTAATCTGCATTGAACCTTTTGGGAAACAGATAATTTTACCTCCCTGAACATAATGCCTTAAAGAATTAATAAAGCTGTGAATAAGCAGTAGTTCTTCACCCCTTTCCCCCTCCCTTTCCTGGGCTGTGATCTAGTGTTAAGTGTGGTTAATAAACCAATAGCATTTGCATGCATAAAATCAAGCTTATATTACCAGATCAAGGCTAAAGTCTTCAATATTACTCATTCACAAAAAATTTCATGCTTAGGGAGAGCTTACCCCACTCTCTGAGGTCACAGATGTTCTTCTTGAGTACATGTAAGAAAACCTGTTAGCAGGCATTTATGTTCCCATATTGTGACGTGCCCTATTGTCAAATGCTCTTCAGTGTAACTATCTTGCTTCTATAATTAAAACAACCCTTGGAAGGACACAGGTGACACAGAGATCCTACCACTGCTCTTGGAGTTTTTTTCTGCAATGTGTGCTCCCCAATATGATTGTTTTATAACATCTCAGTAGAATCAGACTGTTCTGGCAAAGTTCAGTGGTCATCAAGAAACATAATCAAATAAGCACACTGCTGTGCCTCATGAATGTTATGATAGGTAAGGCCATAAGCCAGCCAAATGTGCCTAATTTAAAAAAAAAAAATAAAATGAAAAATTCCAGTTGATTGCTATTCAGTAAACTGGCTTTTGGTGGGCTTTGATATTAAACATGTATGTAGGCATCTTACTAAATTGGGTCCCATAAATGAACAATATATTTAATAGGTATCAGAGGGGAAAAGCAACTGTGTTTGAAGAAGTAAAAAGAAACAAACTACAGGTGACTGAAGTAATACTACTGATTAAATAAAACAGCTCTTGATCTATCTAACCTTGTTAGTGGCAGTCATTAAATATTAGAAAGCAGTGGACACCTGTTCCTTGTCCGAAGTCAATGGGAAGTTTTGGCATTTCCTTTACCAGGCACAGAATTTTTCTCAAGCCTTATCTCAGCCGTTCACGTGCTTCGAGTAATGCACATGCATAACAGATGTACTTTCGCACAGCGTTACAGTTTAGTCAGACTGCACATTAAATTTCTCTTTACAGTACTGGGCAAGGATTTCCATATCTGCATGAGTCTACTTTTTGTAAGCTCATGTACAATGTAGGCCAACATTTGCATGTGAAAAGTCATCAAAAATCCAGAGGAAAAGTGCCTACATCAGACATTTTTAAATAACTCAGGCCATTAATTGGTAACCTTTGTTTCTCCTACTTGCACAGCCATAAATTAGTTTTATGGATTAAGTATATTTGAACTTTTAAAAATACTTTTATAGCTTAGAAAGCAAAACACTGTATATGCAATCACACTTCAAGACTGGTGGAGAAAAGTTGTGTGTGTGTGGGAACTGATTAGGACGCCAATTTCTCGCAGCTTGATTGCAAATTGTTACTGGAAAAATCAGACTAGTTAGTAATTGCAGCACTATCTCAAAGGTTCATAAAAGATTATTTCATTACCACTTTCATGTCCTTACTTATGGAGCCTCAACATGATCTTTTAAGCACTGGACTAATTGCAGGTTGTCTTTCACTTCCCTGACAAGTGGGTTGTTAACTGGTGCAGGATGTATCCACAGTGCTTGGGACTTAGAATCAGAAAGTCTGGTCCTTGTGAGAGCATCATGCTGGTGGGGATGGACTTGTATGCTGTATGGCTGAGGTTTGCCAGGAGCAGGCTCTGGTATAAAAGGCCTTGACTTCTAGTTTCCAGAAGGAGCCAGAAGCGAAGAGGTAGATTGTCAGTAAGTAGTTGCTCAGCACTTTTGCCTGTGGTACAATTCAGTCTTGTGCCATGAGGCTCTGCAGGCTTTGGAACATCTCCAAATGTCATAATCATTCATGCAGTATTGCTGTGAAGAAAAATGGTATCACAGTAGCAAGGGAACTGTAGAGAACATCAGAGTTGTTGCTCGTGCTTGCTACAGAAGACCTCTAGAAGAAGCTCTCACTACTGCTGAAGAAAAGTATTCCTGAATTCCCTAGCCTCTTACTCAAGTAACATGAGTGAAAGCCAACCAGTGAATGAACCCTCGAGTTCTCTTTGCTTGCCTTGTGCTTTACAGCCTTCTGTTCCCATTTCCAGTTTGTCTTTTCAACCATGATAAGGAAATGTGTTAAAAGAATAAACCAGGAAACCATGATTGTTTTGCATAATCGCATGACTCCAGGAGATGGAGCTTTAACAATACAATTTATGGATGCATAGTAACTTCTGCCTCTCACTACCCTTGGTTTGAAAGAGGCAGCAGCTTTGTTCCTGGACTCTCCTCTGCCAGGGGAGACAAAAGATGTGGGGTTTTCTTACATCTGTGAACAGTTAGCTTCCCAGACCAAGCAACACCATGTGGACATAACTGAAGATATTTCCCCAGCCATGGCTGCCTTGCAAAGCAGTTTCACAGGCATGTTTTTCTTGGTGGTGTCAACATTAGGGAAAAAAGGGTCCTAATAATTGCCCTTTGGCAAACACTTTCAAGTCCACAGTGGTGGGTCTCACCATATTGGACAAGCATGCTCTTCACTTCTCCTGACCAGAGGATGTTTCAGTACGCTTTCAGTTTGGGCACTTTGGTCCCAGTCTTTTGGCACATACAAGGTAAAAGGAAGAAGTGGGATCAGTGCTGCTCCCTCATTGTAACCCAGTTGCTTAAGCTTATCATTTTTCACCAGCTTTGTAAACGGTCTGGTTTATAGTTCAACTCTTCATAGCTGCCTTGAAGCGTGCAACCCAACAGCTTCTCAAAGAACTTTTATGCCATTAACTCATGCTTTAGGAGAAAACATAAACAGAGCCAAAGGAAATACTGAAATAAGCATATGCATCTTTTAAGGCTTTCAGATTCTTGCTATTCCCCTTGCATATAGACCTGTATAGATTTCCCTTAACCACCTGGCATCCCATCTTACTCCTGCAGCCACTGAGGTGGCTGAGCACTGCTCCGTCTCAATAAAAGAAATGACAGAAGACCTTTTCCTTCCTAATCACCACGTTTCTGTGTCACATAATCAGTTACTTAGTTACCAGCTCATGAGGGCAGGTGATTTTTCTGGGTGGCAGCCAATTCCTCACCTACTAATAACTCTGTGTGAAAGGAGGTGATAATAGAGGCTCAGCAGCTTTTTGTTTTCTCTGTCTTCATCATGTGGAATTCCAGTCCAGGAAGGAGTTAAAAAGGATAGCTATCCAACCCATTCATAATGGATAGTTTGATTTTTTTAAAAAATCTGTGTTTCTCAAATATAAATGATAAAATTCACTGCCTCAAAGAGGAAATGATTATTTGTACAGTGAGGGATTCTTCCAGCAGTTGTAGAGATCGTACTCATACACCTCTAGGTTGATTACTTTGCGCAGATGAACATTTTTACCTGATTGGACATGTTTGTATCTTGATGCAGCGTGAGGCTGATAGAGATTTTCATCAGTCAAACTAAATCTATCATTCAAATATTGGTGCATGACTAGCAAATGAAATCTTTCCTTAGTCTGTCAGTCTTTCATTCCCATCTTCAAAGTTACCCACTTCTAGGCCAATTAGTTCAGAGGCTGACAGTGGTACTCTTGCTTTGATTTCTTTGTGATAGAGTATCCTAAAGTATTTCTTAGCTTGTTCTAGCACTTATTTTCCTTTGCCTAGTGGTTCAGCAACAAACATGCACACTATTGCTAATTAATATGTTTGAAATTCTATCCTGGCCCACAGCACTAAAAAAAAATCTCAGAAGTCTTTGAATGCAGTAGCTATTAATCAGCCCTAAGTCTTTGCATTTGTCCTAATTCAAAGCATTTATTTCACAACATATTTTCTGCATACCACACTAGTGTTGATCAACGTAGGTTTCAAAATTCTTGTTTATTTTATTTTACAGCATGTCAGTCTGGGAAGTTAGACAAAAAAGCAAAAAAAGAAAAAAAAGGCTGTTTATTTGTCTCATGCTGGGGAATTTCAGACTCCAGCAGGGTTCAATGGAGTGTGTGTCACCATCACAGAGCGTGCTAAGGAGGCACACTGAGTGGGAGCTGGTGATGAAAGAGAAGGGGCAGAAGTCTGCATTTGGCAGCTGAGAAGACACAAAGGAAAACAAACAATACTCTTTGCAGGGAAGCCTCTTTCATGCTCTACAATGGATGCATGTTATTATTGGCCTGCATTGTCCATTCTGCTGCATAAAGGGAAGTAGCCTCATTCCACAAAACTCAACCCTTCCACGCACAGAAGGTGTCAGTTCCACAGCAGCTCTTCTCTGTGGCCTCTGAAGACCTCAGGGAAGACACTGGGACTGTCAGCCTGGGTTATGGGGAGGAGCGATGTAATACAGCATTTCTATCCAGCTGTGTAGTCCTCTGAGAAAAATGAAGAAAAGAACCCATGATACCAATACAGAGATCCCAGGGCTCCTGACATGCTAAGGTCTTGCCTGCTTTGCCCTTGCAGTTTCTGTGTTTGGGTTGCAGAAACTCAGTGTCCAGCAATTAAACCTGCCCGATCTCCCGGGAAAGCCTACCCATTAGCTTTGAGGCAGCTGGCTCCATCTGCCCTGTGGCTCTCCTGCTCCCCTGAGCAGGCTCAGCAGCTTGCTCTGGAAAGGAGCAGTTTCCCTACCTCCACCCAGAACCCATCTGACCTATTCTTACAAGAATATATGATAACTTCATACAGATACATCAAATAGATACTGCCCTTTAGACCAACATGATACTGCCAGCTTTCTAAACAGTGCTTTCACCTCACCTTGGCTGTGAAAAGTTTTCTGACTTAAATGGCAGGAAATGTTACTTACTTGCCTGATTTCTCCGCCTTCGCTCCTGCAGCAGCACTGAAGGACAGAGGACTGATCAGAGGCTGGGACAAAACAGTATTACCTGTAGCACATCAACGCTTAGAGCAAACATTGTTTCTAGCTTCTTATTCCCTTTTTCCCTAAAGTAAGTTAAACTCTCAATTAGTTTAGGCATTTAGCTTGCCTTTGTTTTTTTCCTTCCCTAAAGGAAAAAAATAATGCTGTGTTCCTGCTCCCTTTTGGTATAGAAAGATCTCTGCATTTTTGTCCAAAAAGAGAAGAGGAAGAATTGGAAACTGGTTGATTTTTCTGTAGGATTTCTGATTTCTGTCTGTCGTGCTGAAAGACTCAAACCCTGTTTGTGAGGACAACTAGTAGGGCTATCATAGCAAGGAAAACCTGAACTTCTCCAAGCTCAAGATACACTTTCAATGTGAGAGTGTCTTTACCCTTGCTGCCATTTTTTCCATACAAAAATGTCTGTCTGGAGTTTGAACATAGTTTACACATCTACTTAAACAGCTGATTCACTGATACTTTCATCTCAAACCTTTCTATATTCCTTGCAAGAGAATGAAGAGTTTTATGCCTCTGCATCTGTTCTCATTATATTACAGTTCCATTAAGCTACACTTTGGAAAAGTCTACCAGCCAAATACGATATTAGACCCTAATTTCTCACATGTACATTAAAAGAAAAAAAAAAAAAAAAGGGGGAGGGGGGAGGAAGGGAGGTTTTGAATAGGAAAAGAAGGGGAAAGGAAAAAGGAAAATATATTTGAGCTCGTGTTTCCCAGTGATAAGGGTGTAAAATCTGGGGCAGAAGTAATTTTTTTAAAGAGATCATTTGGGACAAATAAGGAGGAGGGAAAGGGAGATGTATATTGTTTTTATTTTTTGTACATCTTCAGAATTAGTGTTACTCAGTGTGTGAGTGCAATGTATTGACCCACATCTAGAATTAATACACAACCGTACTAATACTTAGTACTTAATTTCTGCCCATAGCAGTAGATCACACAACTAATTGCAAAGTTTGGTAAAAAAGTCTCTTATTTTAGTTATAGAAAAAGGAGGTTTTGATGGTAAAGTAGCAAATATAATCCAGATTGCCTAATTCTCCTGATCAGTGTGTATACCTCTAGACCATTAACCACTATGAAAATCAATGAACTACGTAATGCAGTACGGCAGTGGGACTGTCTTACAGCTTGTCCTTGACAGATGTTTGTATTGACAGCAAACAGCCCAAAAGACAAAGCCTGCACCATGACAATTCCACAAAATCACTGAAAAAACAAAAAGAGCAACAATCCTCAGGGCTCCAAACCTTCCAAATTAAGGAATTAAAATCCCTATAAAATGTCTAAGCCTGGAGGCTTTTTACTGCAGAATTATCACTGGTAAATATATAGATTATTTAATTAATCCACTTGGTTTTAAGTTGTCTGCTCTTTTATTTTCCTTCTGTGCCTCACTTAGGTGGTTTAAGCCCCCTGGCACCTTCAGAAATTGCTGAGAGGTGTCTGGCAGGAAGGATCAGAAGTTCACAGGCACAGATGGATAAGGTATGAGGGACCTCATCCGGATGTCTCAGTCCCATCTCCACTCAACACTTACTCCTTGGATGCAGCCCTAAGTTCAAAGGTACACCCAAAGTGGCACCCCAATGGTACAGTCTTGCCAGCTTTGCTTTTAATGAGATCAGGGTTTCACTAGGCTCTGGAGTCTATGATTCAAATGCTCTCCTCACTGTTCAGTTAATGGGATCAGAGCAGCTCCATCTGTAATGTGCGGGTTGTCTCCTGGGTAATCTGCCTCAAGGAGATGGATTGAGAAGCTTGCACCTTTAAATATTATGCAGTCAAGGAGAATTATAATTATTGCATGTATTAACACTGTGTACAAGGCCCAAATTACATGGCATAGAAAATATGAAACAAAATGGAATATTGCAATAGCCAATAGTCGGAAAAAGAACCAACACCCCTCATTGATAGAGCATTATCTATGCTATTAGAAAACTTTGCTGTGGAGGAAAGAAACAGAGGATACATTCTCCCTGAAACTACTGGAAGTCCTCTAGGGCCGTGAGGCAGATCATCGTACTTAGCTTGTATGTGGGAGTAGGGAACAACTCTGCTAGCCTTCTTATCCTGTCATTTCTTCTGCCTCAGGATCAGTCTTTTTCCTTATTTTAAGATCAGAGAACAACTTTTCCATCCTTTGCTGGGCAAGCCAGTTCATTCTTCTATCCAGAATGTTTAGTTAAAAATGCTGGTTTTCTCAGAGGAATTGCTTCCAAAAGGTGTCCATTTTTCTCTGCATTAAATGAGTAAGGAAGAGGTTGAGTGGATTTTGGAAAGAGCTAATATCTTCAAAGTTGACTATAGGATCTAGGTACTCAGTTTACTTTTCTGTTACTGGGAATTATGCATATAAATCCCTAACCTTTTGAAAAATCTTAGCCTAAAGGCTTGACATGTTGATCTTAGCCTGAAGGAATGTAGGTGTCATCAGTGGCAAATACAGTTGTTGGCATTTAGCTATCAAACTACTTGATTTGCATGTTATAAAGATTGTTTTAACCTCCAAATATTAGATCTCCTGGTGTTGCTCAAATTGAATACTGAGCAGAAAACTGCACATACAAGATTAGGCTCTGATACCTTAAAGAGCCCTCAGGAAACAGATCCTTTGCCTACATAGACAGTTGAACTCAAAGGCACTGGAAGCTAAATATATTTTTAAATGTATTTCTAAGCTCTATTTATTCAGCCAAATAAATTCTGTTATCTGACATATTAACTCTGTTAGAAGTGGGCACTGATTAGAACTGTTTCTTTACTCGCTTCTTTCACTATTAGGATGTCTAAATTCAGCACTGCATAAGAGACTGAGTCCTTGTCAAAGAGATTTTCTTCATTATGTGCAGTTTAAGAGTCATTGTAATTTCCACAGTAACAGAAACTCCCACTGTCCATACATTTTTCTAATAAATTCATTCTTCTGTGTGAGTTACAATATAGTAACTAAAGCTTGTATTTCTCTGCTTCAGAAATCTGCTCCAAAGAACAGAAACACCATGTTGTATTGCAGGTATGAGTAAGGCATTTTTTACTGCTTTTGTTGAGGGAATTCTTCATTCCGTATTGAACAATATTTTTTAACCTGATTCTGACTTCATACATTACAAATGCCAAAGTCGCAATAATAAGTACCTGAAAGTACCCAAACCCTTTCTGGTTATTGCAGTTTCCAATGTATTACTGAGGATCACAAACAAGCACATTGAGGACCAGCTTCAGAGAAGACTCATGTTCATAGTGAACCTGAGCATGCTGTGCAGTTTCATTAACGTCAGGAGGACAAGAGCAGAATACATCAAGTGTGGATGAAAATCTGAGCAATAATGCGTCCGATTTTGGAATTGATACGTTTCATGTTTGTGAAAGGAGAAAACAAGGCCTCACAACAGCAGCTTCCAGATGCAGATTTGTACAGAGTTTTAAAAGCCTGTGGGAGGTTGCATGCTGAGTTAAAGGGCTTGATATGGAAGTAATTAGGTAGCAGACAATAAGTGAGATAGAGAAAATAGTTGAATAAGAGCTTTTAAGAAAGGTAAATGACTGCTCAAACCTCTCCTCCTCTTACCATTTGTGACCTCCCTTAAGTTAAGGCAGGCATGATGAAAGATCTACACACTTTCTTCTTCTAATAATTTCCTCAGTAATCAAGGAGCGGAAGTTGTTAAGTGTAGTATGATCAGTTGGAAGAGATTCACTCCAGCGTTTGGCTCTTGTGCCAAGAACATAAACCTGTCTAATAGGAAGTCCTCCACACATGAGCAGGGAATAGAGCTGCAGTAGCAATCAGCAGCTGGTTGAGGTTATCTGGCCACACCGACCAGCTATCCAAGCCGGAATTTCAGCAAGTGGTTTCTGAGCTGTTTTAAACTAGTCCATGCATCAGATCCCAAAGGTTCTGATAGTAACTCTTTTCTTTGGGCAAAATCCTGCAACTACTTGTAAGGCTGTAAAAGGACCAGAGTGCAAGTAGGTTTGGAGGTAGAATTGACAACGAAGAGCGTTTAGTGTTCCAACAAAAAAAAGGTGAAATCTTGATGAGACCTGTACAGTAGGAAATGGGAAGGGAGATAACTCAGTGGGACAGAAAACTGAGGAAATGTGATCTTTGCTACACATTCTACCATCTTCTTCTACCTCCCACCACGAATAAGGAGCATTAGGGTGGATAAGTGGATCCTTTGGCTTGGTTTAATGCCAGCAATGAGAACATTTGCAAAGCAAATCCAAGCATGCTGGAAAAAATCTGTTGATCATCCTTTCCTTCATTAAAGTCCTCTCACCTTGTGAGAATAAGTTGATTACACTACCATAGGACACACTTCCTCCAGCACTTCAAAGCCTGCAGAGGTGGAACTGGATTTGGGCCATAGTGCCTGGAGCTTTCAAGAGTTAATTAAACATAATAGTAACCTATATGTTTACAGGTCCCTTTTTGATGACAGCAACAGAATAGAGGTTAACCCCACTTTTCAGGTTCTCCCTCAGGATTTGTTTGAACTTTGCTCTTGTTCCATCTCTACATCAGGCATTAACTGAGCTCTGCAAGTCAGACAGAAACGTGTACTAAATCTCCAGCTATGGACGTGGACTGTGGGGCTGGAAAGACTCAGTGATTTGCCAAAGGTTGATACATTCAAACTGTGGCACAATACAGTCTTATTATTTGATCTTTTTCTCACAAATTCCCTGCCACCCTCCCTCTTCTATGACAACTCATGAATATACCAATACATAAATAAGTATAAATGACATATAGGCACTAGCTGAAATTCTGCAAAGCACCTTACTGCTGGTGAGGTGGCAAAGAATGAGGAACAGAAATCTTTCAGATTTACCAGTCCTAATGCAAACAGCATTTATTTAAGCTTCCAAATAAAGATCAACTAAGCAGCTTTAAAGACATCACTAAAACAGTCAAGCTGCATAACATTGACAAAAAATTGACTCAGAATTGACACGCTGCACTGTACTTACTAGCCCTGACAAGGTGGATAAAAATAGCAAGGAAACAATGGTGATGTCAATCAAAGACTGGGTGAGTAAAAGAATTTTGCAAATACTCCCACATGGAATGAGTCAGAGATGGAATGGAGAGTTTGAGAAACCCAAGGCAAGCAAAATCTCTTTAAAAGAAGTTTCACTGTGTGCTTAGAAGCCTCAGTCAAGTTGGATTTAAATCAACAGAGAAATGTTTTTAAAAAGAGGGAGAAAAAGAGTCTCAAAGGTGTTTCAGTCCATCGGTATGATGACAGTTTCTCTGATTTTTTTCCCCAAAAGTTTTCCAAATAAAATGCTAGATGCAAAAAATAAAACCAGATCTTTAGGCAGTATAAATTTCCCAGCTGAAGTTTTGGCAATGAGAAACCTGATCCCTATGTCTTCATGTGAGGGAGTGATCAGCACCCTGAAGGACAGATCTAGTGCAGAATACTGGCATCTTCTATCAGGAAACAGAGACAAGGACAAGTTCCACAGCTGTTCAACATGGCATGCCATTGTACAGAGTTTAGGATAGGAAGCATAGCAGCAGCCAATTGGAAATTTCAAGGGAATTTCAGAAGGTAAGTAGTCATAGAATAGAATAATAGAATAGAATATAATAGTAGACTAGAACACCAGGTTGGAAGGGACTTCAAGGATCATCTGGTAACTTTCTTGGTAAAAACAATCATAAAGTTATTTGACTGCTTTCCAGAAACAGCAGAATACATTTTTTTAAAAAAACAAGCCAAAAGTGAGTATCACTCTAAACATGTCAAGCAACTCAAAATGTCTTAAGGTTTAGAGAAGGCAGTGTTTTTAATTGTAGTATATTGAGGTCTCACACACCCCTCAATGATAAGGCCTTTAATGTTTGTGTTTACTTTGGAGAAATATCAAATAATCAAGTTTTGTAAAATCTCTAGTTCTGAATTTCAACTAGGTGTCTTTTGCAACATCTGAAGAGCTAGTACCTTATAAAAATACTCAGCTTCTTGCTGATGCAGGTAAAAATCTCTGGGATTATAAATTTTAGGAGTAATGTTTTTGTTTTAAGCTCACAGAATTGCATCTGAAAGTTTGATCATCTTGATCCATAGGCCATAGAGGCACTGCAATTGCATCCACAGTAGTCAAAGGAGGTATTTGCCTAAGTTCATTAGGCCTGCAATCAAATTCCTTAAAAACATTGTGCAAATGGCTTTTTTTTTTTTTTCCCCCAATAGGAAAGGTGTGCAAATATGGTGCAACATACAAGAGCTCCTAACTCCAGTTCATGTCACAATAAGCATCTTTCCCAAGGTGACGAAAGAAGTTTCTTTCACAAAGCTTTTACCTACTCTCTGATTTTTTCCCTTAGTCAGGTCTTTTCCCACAGACACTTATTTTAGCAGCCAGTTTTGCAGCATTTGAAGTTTACACAATGCAGTCAAGTGTCCTGAAAAGAAGTCCCTATAATAACCTCTTTTCCATTTCAGAATTGTTACTTCTTTATAATGGGCTCCTAGTTTTTTCTGTAGTTTTCTCTGCTCCAAACAGCAAGAGTTAAAGAAATGTGAGAACTGTGGAAGACCTCTGGGCTGAAATCTAAAGGGCCTGAGAAGTTTACACCCATTGATAAATGGTCTTACAGGAGAAGGTCCTCTGTTCTTGTACCAAATATTCATCTCAGTGTCCACTTGCAGATTTGGGTCTGAAGCTCGAAAACAGAACATCTATTAAGGGACCAGCTAAGAGAATTGGTTTTCATAGAATCATAGAATCATAGAATCCTAGGGGTTGGAAGGGACCTCAAAAGATCATCTAGTCCAACCCCCCCTGCTAGAGCAGGGTCACCTAGAGCACATCACACAGGAACGCATCCAGGTGGGTTTTGAATGTCTCCAGTGTAGGAGACTCCACAACCTCCCTGGGCAGCCTGTTCCAGTGCTCTGTCACTCTCACAGTAAAAAAGTTTTTTCTGATATTCACCTTGAACCTCCTATGCTCCAATTTACACCCATTACCCCTTGTCCTATCACTGGTCATCACTGAGAAGAGCCTAACTCCATCTCCCTGACACTCACCCCTTACATATTTGTAAACATTGATGAGGTCACCCCTCAGCCTCCTTTTTTCCAAGCTAAAGAGACCCAGCTCCCTCAGCCTTTCCTCATAAGGGAGATGTTCCACTCCCTTAATCATCTTTGTGGCTCTGCACTGGACTCTTTCAAGCAGTTCCCTGTCCTTCTTGAACTGAGGGGCCCAGAACTTTTCTTTTTTTTTCTGCTAGACATTTTTTGCCTTTTTCTTGTAGTTCTTTGATGCTTCGGGCTTTTGCAATTGTTGAGTAGGGAAGATGAAAAGCTGTTATATTTTTATTAAAAAGTCAATGTTCTTTACCACTCCTTTCCTGTTTTTTAACTGAAAAGCCAGCCAAAACTAAGATACTATCTGTGGGTAGGAAGAATCTGAACTGAAAATGCCATGGTCTCCAATGGTTACGTGTAAAAACAAATATTCCAGTATACACGCACCCTAATAATTAGCACTTTTAAAGATAGCAAGTACTTGCTTGCAGTGGTAGATCCATCCAAATATTATATATGTAGTCATACACCATATTCTTGAGACTACTTTGTAAGACGGAATGAGGGGAATTTTAAATTAAGACTGCAAAAGTACTAATATTTTCCCTTTTAACTTCTGGAATTTCTTTATGCTGAGATTTGGTTGGCCATGTGAAATTATTCCACCCTTCCTCTACCAAAATCATAAACCACTGGGAAAGCATAACTGCTATTACGTGATGATTTTGGAAGATGAGAAAAGTACCAAAACAGTTTAAGGAAAGAGATATAGGCCTTATTAACTGATCATGCTAATCAGCTTTACCGTTTATTGTCATTGGCTTTTGGTTTAACTGAAGGCTTTGGCTGAAGGTAGAAGCTTCATTTTGGCCCAGCAGTCTCATAGCAGAAGAAAAAGTTATCTGCAGTGCTAATGCACATACCAGAAGACCATGATGTGTCAATGTAATGCTACTAGTGGAGATACTTGGGGAATACATCTGGCACACTTAAAGTGACGTGTTATTCGAGGGAGCTTTTGCTGGTGGGAAGTGTCTGTGCAGTTCTTTATGGGAAAAAAAGTCTTACTGTTTATCTAACTATGGAAGATTGAGATATTATTTTATTCCATAAAACTGATACAATAATTTTGATGGTGACTGTTGAAGGATCGTTGGGTGAAATCTGACCAATGATTAGCATAAAGTTGTGTTCAAATAAAAATAATTGCACATTTCAGGCTATAATATGCGAGGATACAGGCTAATCTGACTGGTTTATTTTGACAAATCAAATGTTTACTATTCAAAATCATAAACTGTTTTCTAAACACAGTTCCTCAAGGGTCAGTAATGGGACCAGTGCTGTTTAACATCTTTGTCGGTGACATGGACAGTGGAATTGAGTGCACCCTCAGCAAGTCTGCTGGTAACACCAAGCTGTGTGGTGCAGTCAACATGCTGGAGGGAAGAGAGGCCATCCAGAGGGACCTTGACAGGCTTGAGAGGTGAGCCCATTCAAACCACATGAAGTTGAACAAGGTCCTGCACCTGGGTCAGGGCAATCCCAAGCACTATTACAGGCTGGGTGGAGAATGGATTGAGAATAGCCCTAAGGAAAAGGACTTCGGGGTGTTGGTTGATGAGAAGCTCGACATGAGCCAGCAATGTCCGCTTGCAGCCCGGAAAGCCTGGGCTGCATCAAAAGAAGTGTGACCAGCAGGTCAAGGGAGGTGATTCTCCCCCTCTGCTCTGCTCTCATGAGACCCCATCTGGAGTACTGTGCTCAGTTCTGGAGTCCCCAACACAAGGAGGACATGGAGCTCTTGGAGAGAGTCCAGAGGAGGGCCATGAAGATGACCAGAGGGCTGGAGCAACTCTCCTACGAAGACAGGCTAAGAGAGCTTAAGTCATTCAGCCTTGAGAAGAGAAGTCACCGGGGAGACCTTACAGCAGCCTTCCAGTACCTGAAGGGGGCCTACAGGAAACCTGGGGAGGGGCTTTTTACAAGGGCTTGTAGTGATAGGACAAGGGGGAATGGCTTTAAACTGGAAGAGAGTAGATTTAGGTTAGATATCGGAAGAAATTCTTCACCATGAGGGTGGTGAGGCACTTGAACAGGTTGCCCAGGGAAGTTGTGGCTGCCTCATCCTTGGAAGTGTTCAAGGCCAGACTGAGCAACATGGTCTAGTGGGAAGTGTCCCTGCCCATGGCAGTGGGGTTGGAACTAGATGAGCTTTAAGGTCTCTTCCAACCCAAACCATTCTGTGATTCTATGAAACTGTCAGAAGGATCAGGCCCTTAGGTATTGCAAAGCAAATGTCTACATGCAATCTGATTAATGTATGTATTTTGTAAGCAATTACTATCGTTTGTCCTCTGACAGGGCTTTCTGAAACATTACAGAGAAATGAAGAATACTTTTAATTTGTACTGTATTAAATTATACTTGTATTAATTATTAAATAAAGATTATTACTAAAAGTTAATGAAAGAAACTATCATCATTATAGCTGCCACAAATAAAAAATCTACCTATTGTATTGTAGAGATGATGCTATCCATTAATTAGTTTATAGACTCTGAAACCTCAGGGAGTGTCAAAAATTTCCAGTATTTCCTAAATCCATCTTGCTAGAACATGAGATTTCCGATGCAGTCAAAATATATGTGCTGCATATTACCATGAATGCGTCTGCCTTTACTACACCTGCGTAATCATAGAATCATAGAATGGGAATGGTTAAGGTTGGAAGGGACCTTAAAGATCATTAGGTTCCAACCTCCCTGCTATGAGCAGGGACACCTCATACTAGATCAGCCTGCACAAGGCCTCATCCAAACTGGCCTTAAACACCTCTAGGGAGGGGGCTTCCACAAACTCCCTAGGCAACCTATTCCAGCACCTTACTACCCTCATGGTGAAGAGTTTCTTCCGGTATCTAACCTAAATCTACCCTCTTTCAGTTTAAAACCATTCCCTCCCTTGTTCTATCACTACAGGCCCTTGTAAAAAGTCCCTCCCCAGCTTTCCTGTAGCCCCTTCAGGTCCTGGAGTGCTGCTATAAGGTCTCCCTGGAGCCTTCTCTTCTTCAGGTTGAACAACCCCAACTCTTTCAGCCTGTCTTCATAGCAGGGGTGCTCCAGCTCTTTGATCATCTTCGTGGCCCTTCTCTGGACCCTCTCCAACAGTTCCGTGTCTTTCCTGTGATGAGGGCTCAAGAGCTGTATGCAGTAATCTCTCCCTCTTTCTAATTGCTGGATGTTTAAAATTAACACAAATAAAGTACTAGTTCATATCATATATGTCTTGGGGATTAGCCCTTGAAAATTCTCAGTGTATGAGAATTTGCCTGATTTTACATTTTAGAGAACAGAAACAAACTGATTAGAAGTTAAACTCTAATGTTGCTTCTTAGCCTAGCATAACTGAGGTTTGTACTGTTGCACAGGTGCAGAGGAAATTTATGGGTAAAATTATTCTGGAACTGCATGTGTATTATGTATATTTCCTTACTTTCCTAAGATAGTATTTTATTCCAGGACAATTTCAACAGATTATTTTTAGTTACTGTTCAGGGTGACTCAAGACAAAACAACCTTTCTTCCACTAAAGGATGGGAGTTTTTTTAACATGGGCATACCTGCAAAGCTGTGCATCACTACTCACAAAACCAGCATGGCTTCAGTATCAGCAAGTGCTGACTAAGGGGCCCCCACCAATCTGGGAGAGAAATCCACTGATCTCACCTTTGCTGATCTTTCTTTCGGCCAGCTGCTTCTTTTCATGTTTTGCACAGGCCCCGGGAAGTTCCCCCTTACTAAAAGACCTCAGAAATATGCATGTAGGACATGCAGATTTACAATTTTTATGTATTCAGAAAGGCATGCAAATACTATATGAGCATGTGAGGTACTAGTCAGGGAGACAGTTTCAGTTAAAATAGCTGACATACTTATCTGGAAAGACAGATGAACTACACTGGGGTGAAAAGTATAATCGTGCTTTTAATATTCATGAATGGTATATGGCTACACAGCTCTTTAAGGACAGGACAATACAGAGGCTCAGAAAAGTTGGATGCCATTGGATAAACATGTGAACGTGTTCCCAGAAGCAATGCTTCTCAGAACATTATTTTCTTATAGGGATAACATCCTTGATCTTGAATGACTGCAGGTTTTAAGTGAATATAGGGTAACAGTATGTCAGTACTTTCCACTGAAATAATTTGACATGCCAACTTTAAAATACAGAAAACACGTTCTGCTGATGGAGAGATACATAAACTACTGAAGCCCAGAAATAAATATGTAGTAAAGAAATGTCTGGTAGCACTATATGTGAATTATGTATATGCACACACATACATACATATATATATATGTAACTATACACAAATACATATAGAAAAATAAAAAATATAAACATATATATATGCATATTTACATAATATGCCTGCAGATTGTTGACAAGAACAAACTATTCAGAAGGCAGCAGGTTTACTTACAATAAATAAGACATTTTATCACTGCATTTTACTTGCTCTTGTTTTACCGTCTTGCCTAGCTCCTCGAACCGTTCCTTAATAATGTGGTAAAAACAAATCTCACATTTCTTAGCTGCTGATTGGAAAAATCTAGTAATATGCAGCATTACTCGGTTTCAAAACATTCACAATCTAATCTTTTAAGTCATCATGGTGGGAGCTGCAGGTGCTGAGCTCCTCTGAAAATGCAGACCTAGTGTAAAGAAGCCTAAGTACAGGTATCTCTATCTTTAGGTTTTGATATGGTATCTGATGGCTATCAGATCTTGGACATCTGTTTGACAGTTTTGACTTGTAATTATTATGATAAATCCTTAAACAAACAGATCATAGTAGACAGTGGAAAACATACTAGAGAAAAGTAGAACCTGGTCTGTTGTTATGGCTGATGTGTGTAAGAGGAATCAACAAACAGTAATACCTTTTTTTGTTTAATAAATCAGCAATTTGTTCTACTTTTCTACCCACAGAAAGCATACAGTACAATGCATTTGGCACTGCCAGTTTAAACTGTGAATTATTTGGTAGAATTACACCTTCATAAGCAAAATATATTCTTATTGCTTTTACTATGATGTATTTACTGTGGAACATACTTGCAAAATGAAGAGCCTCAAGTAATACTCCTAACACCCTATTCAGACACTCAGACGTAAGCAGACTGAAATCAAAGCACCAATTGCTCTCCTTTAATTCAATAGGATTTGTGAGGGTATGACATGTTAAGAATATAAGGCCATTTTTACTTTGATTCCTTACTAAATGGACTTAGGATCCTAACTGGAAAGCTGTAACTTATGTGCATAGCAAGGGGGTTAAGGTGGCACAGGGTTAAGGTGGGAAGGCTTCGTAAGTCTCTTTGCTCTGTTTGAGCCTTCTGATATTTGATGCCATTCACCAGAGGTCTCCTAAGTGTAAAAAGTTTGTCTCCTCTTGTTAAATTGCCACCTGCTCAGGGAAAAGCTAATCCATTAAGGTCAAGCAGTTCTGAGAAGGTGCTGCAGTGCCTGGGGCAGCCTCTTGAGTTTCACTTCTAGCAGCTGCAGGAAGATGAAGTCGGGATGGTCCTTGTTACTGAAATTAGACAGATCAGGAAGTAAACAGAGCTTGCCTTTCATCTGATCTGGCTTTGAGATGGGAAAGGTTGGGGAGGGGGGCAGAGAAGAGGGTGAATTCCTCTTCTAATTACTTTACGGGTCAGTTCTCCAGACTTTATGTCAATGTCAGCCATGAATAATTTTTTTTCTTTTTAAATGAGAGAAAAGGGGAAAAAAAATCTCATGAACTACTAAAGATTTAAGGTTTTACTATCATTTCGTTCTCAATACCATGACTTTCATGGGGATTATTATATTTTCCTTTGGGGATGAGCAGCCAATGCAGCTAAGGCAAGGAAGAGCCATGCTGCCTGCATAAATTTCTTATCTCCTTTACATATTGAAATCTTCTCCTTCTATGTTCATTACTTGGCTCCATTTCTCTGCAGTGGATTTGAGGCTTATGAAAGGTGCTGGTCTGACAGTACAGGCTGGAGCCCTTTGATTTTCCCACCTGAGCTGCTGGGATGGTAGCCCTTTGAGATGGTCTCCTCCCTACAGATCTGAAGGGACAGCCAACCACAACACAGAAGAGTTAGGTGCCACCTCCATGACAAAGGCTTTCCAGTTTGCTCTCCCCTCTCTGCAGCCTGTGCTAAACCCACCTTGCACGAACTGCAGCAGTTCTGTGGTGCATCACCTTGCAAAACTACCTGACTTGTGGATGGCAACTTTGGAAAAAAGAGAAAAAAACCGCTGAATTATGGAAGACCATTCAGGAGCAATGCATGAGTGTGCTCAGCACAAGCTATAACTTGTAACAGCCATTTGGACATGCCACAGCGAATGAATGAACCAGACTCAATCTTGTTTTGTCTCACTGAGAGCCAATATTGTCTGGAATCAGCTGGTGAAAAAGCAAACATTTCAGCACTTTTTTGGGTAGCACAGGCTGTGATTATATGAATTCCATAGGTGCAGGCAGCCTTATTGCTTCAGTCCCTGCTTCTCGCACACCCACTTGGAGTCCTATTTTCACAGGGTTTTTAAGAGCTGCTTTAGAGAGCTGTGATAATCCGGGGGATTAGTGAGAGCCAGAGGGGAGCCAGACACATGATGCCCCACAACTGAAACATGCAGATGCTTTGCTTTGATGTGATAAGGTGCAATGAAGCCTTTTAAAACTGAGATGAGGAACTGTGTAGAACACTGCAGCATTCTAACTCTACCAGGGCCATCAGAAGCCAAGAAGATGTGAAGACAGCTGGTCATCTACTTGATTCAATTAAGTTTTCACCCCCTTTATTCTGCTCAGCTAAAGCTCTCTCCCTCACCTTCCCCCATCCCTCTGCTCTCCCAGTTTACAGGGCACCATGATGAGCTGGCACCCTGTATTTTACAGTTGGTGTCCTAAGCAAGATGGAAAGATACCCTATTCCAGAGTCAGCTATGTCTACATTACAGGTAGCCAGAAGGAGCCTTTTGACAGGATGAAAATAGGCATGTTCTAAAATCCTGTTTCTTCCTTTGACTTGCAGCAGGTCTTTGAGTGTCCCAGAGCCAATAGATTATTTTCTCTCTTCTAAGCTAGGCAAGATACCCAAGCACCTGCCTTTACCTCTGTAAATTCTCAGCATGGTTCCCCACCAGAGAACAAATCCATGTACCTATGTTTCTTCTTACATAGCTAACTGTTTCTTCAAACATATACAGAACATGTCCAACTTGCATGCAGATGCAAATAGGTACATATTTAATCATCTATCTATATTTTTGTATGTATACACATACAGCTTACTGGCATATCAGGATGTTTGCTTGGCAATTTTCACTCCTGCAAGAAATCTATATGCACATAGTTGCTGTTAATTTTGGCATTAGACTCTAACAAGGATTACCTTCTGCTGAGCATTTTACAGAGATTAGAGGAAGAAGAACCCTTATGCCAAAGTACTTACAATCTACATAACGCGAAATAGAAATAGTCAATAAGGTGATGGAAGAAAACTTTTTTCTTTCTAGAGGATGCGTTTTTTTAAGACTATGTTGCAAATTCTTTTCTTACCTAGTGTACCGAAAGCACAAACATTCAGTAGCATTTAAATTTTTAAGTCAATAGCTCATAAATTCACCAGCACCTCTCGGATTTGTGTTTGAATCTCCAAGGATGCTCATCACTGGGACTGTTTGAAAATACGACTCAGTGATTACAATGAGTCTGCAGACCACAGATCACAACGTGTGCTCCCAGGTGCCACTAAGATGTGTCCTCAAGCCCTGCAGATTGAATTTTTAACTAGAAAATACTAATTTAATTGAAATATCTGTCAAATACCATCACAGACCCAGATGCTTAATCCAGATGTCTTTGCTTAGATCTTAGAATCTATACAGAATGAATTCTGGATGAAGTTATTGAAAACTAACCCTACGGTTCATAACGACAGTATGGGACCAGAAAGCATCCAGGAGTTGTCATATACTACCAAATCTCAGACTGATGCATAAGATAGTGTCTGCTCAGTGTCTGCTTCTTTGTGGTACTTTTGCACTGTTTTCTCCTTTTTTCTTTAACACACTGTACTTCTTTCATTTCTCACATCTCAGGTGAGAGTGCTGATTGGCAAGACAGAGACTACTGTGGAGTCATTGCTTTTGTGGGTGGGTGTGAAAAAATCCTAAATGTTTTGGTTTCATTCTGCATCAGAATGAAAAAAAGATCTTAAAACCTCAAAATCTGTCATGAAATGGAATTTGTTGGATTTTGGACAGCCTAACTCTTCTCCACCATCTTCTTGGCAAATCATCATTCTCTGGGACGCAGTTGGAAGAAGCCCATTATGATTAGTATAAATGCTGCTGGAAAATAAATTCTTTATTGGAATTGGTTATGTTATTCCATCAGACAAGTAAACTCGTGCTACTTAGATCCTATTCCTTCACTGACAGTTTCAGTTAAGAAGAAATGTAAGCAGTACACAGTTGGGATTTTGTCATTGTGATTATTTAAATGCAATCTAGAGCAGATGCATCACTCAGTATACGGCTAGGTGTACTTCTTTCCTTGGCACAAGTGTTTACCTCTTGTTATCTGGCACAATCCTAAAATGTATATTTAGTAAAAAGTGCCAACTGAATTCTAAAAGGGCATGCAGTCAGGGATTGGCAGAACCTGCATATTTTAAAAATAATGACAGCAAGCCACCAAACAAACCAAAAGCATTGTTGGGATAGATCAATAATTGTAGATAAACTGTTCCTCACATGAGCTAATGTCTGTAAAAATGATGTTTCCTAATAGTTTCACATCAGCAAATCTCTTCAAGATGCTCTTTTAAATCTGCAATACCTTGGTTTCAAAATCCCTGCAGAATAAATTATTCTCTCTTTCATTTTAGTGTTCCAAAGATACCACATATTCTTTCAAAAGTCATTTGGCAAAAAGAACAGAAGATGTTAGCCCCTTTGTCAAGTGCAAATCTTTAAAAAGCCCTTATTATTATTCTGCAAAATGCAAACAAAGCTCAGGAGGCGTCCCTCTTAGGAAGTGATTTGCATCTCTCAGAATGATTTAAAACTGACGAAGACGACAACTTGAGTGACTTCTTACTCTCTGTGGACCTCGAAGGCTCTGGCAGTAAAGGAAGTTAAATATTGAAATAATTTTGCTATTGAAAGACACAAAAACTGATCGGATGTTTGGGCCTTCTGTCCTTGCTGCTGGGCCTTTGGCACTTTATCATCTGTGACCTTGACTCAGGGAGTCACTGATCTCCATTTTATCAACAGCCAGTGGCTGCACAGGCTCTTGCTGATATGGCTGCACATGGTACTGCTTAAAAAATGGCACTGCCTTGCTTGAGAAATTAGCTCCTTTACAGGCTGTTTTACCTACTGCCAACATTAAGATTTTTTTTTACAACGAAGTCCACATAACTCTAAGAGAGCAAGCTGGATTTTGTGACTACTCCCAATCAACAGAATAATTTACTAATTTCTATTTTTAGAGAAATTCTAAGCATTCATTATGTTCCAGTTATACCTTCACTGCAATTCAGCAACTATGTCTAAAGCCGAAGGCATGCCTGCTCATAACCAATGGCATTAGCTGAGTAAAGTTACATGGCTTTTATAGCACGGCAGTCATTAAAGATCCAGAAATTAATTCAAGCAAAAATAACCTAGCCTGACTTTCCAATAGAGTCTGCTATGCTGACAACTAAAAAAAATTATTAAAAGTGTAAGCTGACAATTTGCATTGTCACATAACAAATATGGGGAAACTGAAAGCTCCTCCTTGGAGATCAGTGGTGTAATTGAATTTTTATTCAGGTATCATGTAGGTTTTTCTCAAAAACAAATGTGGCAAAGTAACTTCTATAGTCTATAGATAGAACATACCTTATAATGCACATAATTATAGGATTTTCTCATCCTACAATTCATACCAAGTCTTTGAGGGTTTTTTATTCTCTATCCCTAATTAATGTAACGTGCCATACATTCTGCTCATAATAGTGTACAGGATCCTCATTGTAAATTGAGCTATAGCGGTCTTTTAAATCAACTTAAATATTTGGGAAAAAACACTGACTTCAGAGAGGGAGAAATTATCATCCCATTGCAAAAGGTCATAATTCCAGATATAGCCAAAATTATCCTAGGTGTTAAGTATACTAGACATAGAGTTGCATGAGAGGCAAAGATGGACAATGGGAGACCAAACTTAATGGTCATTAGGCCTGACTTTAAAGAAGCAACAGGTGTGTATATAAATTCATTCCCATTTGGGAAAGTAGATAAGTAAAGTAAGTGTGGACAATTGACTCTGGGGAGTTCAGCATGTGTTAAGATATTCCAAAGAATGGAAGACTTTCCTGAACTAGAGGAAAATCAGTAAATCAAAAGGCAAATGACAAAAGAAGAATGCATTTGAAGATTTGTTTTCTTTATAGAACACAAATGTACCAAATACTAACTGCATTATTTTAGATAAAATTTACTCTATGCCAAAAATAAGACAATATCTTTTAAAGAGAAGCACATCAGAAATGCTAGATAAATATGGGGAGTATCAAAAAATGCTTTGATCATTAGATCTCATTCAGTAATATGGGGAGATATAAAGTGGGAAGGAATTACAGACACTACCAAGTATTTCTTGTAATACACAATTTGACTGAAATGAACCAAACTTTCTAACATATGATGCTCATCTAGAAGATGGGTGTGTGCCTGTGCAGTCTGTGAAGTCAGCACAAACTTCACTATTGACTTCAGTAGGAGCAGAAAAAGGCCAGTAAGGACAGAGAAGAAACAAAATGGGAGCTTACCCAGTCACACAAACACCAGAGAAATTACTTGTCTAAACTATCACACAAATAATATAGCTTCAAAGAACCTCAAGCCTCAGTTTACTTTTCTGGATGCAGTTACTCTCATGATGTATGGATCCACAGATTGTCATAAGCTAAGAGCACACTTTCTAAAGAAAAAACTATAGGCCATGCCAGCCATCAGACACACTGAGTTCCAGTTTTGTCTCCTTTGGGCCCACCACACCCAGCCTGGATGTCTGTCCATCAGCCACAGACAATGAGTGTCTGGGCCATATGACACAATAAGCATCTGTGGTGAAATCATAGCCCATTGAAGTCAACATTGAGGCTGCCATTGACTAGTACAGGGGCCATATTTCATGCAGTCACAGTTGTCTACACAAAATGGAATAGCTTTTCAGGTTGCCGCCTTCACCCTTCCATTTTCCATCTTCTGTATTTTGGGGTAAACTGGGACTAGCAGGAGCCAGTGAAGTATTTTCCAGCACACCCTTTTTGGTGGAGTTTCCTTCTTCTGGCAGTTGTGTCCAAAAAGGCAGAAGAAACCCTATTCCAACCAGGGACTTTGTATAGCTGTGGTTAACAGTCGAAGTTAGGGAGTCCATAATAGGAAGTGATTGCAAAAGAATGAGCTATTACTGCTTCCTCTTACTTGAAATTGAACTGTTATTTCAGCAAGGTAATAAAGATCAGTTTTCTTGCAATCTGGAAGATAATTTGCAATTAATCTGGGCTTTGATGAAAAGCTAAATAGAAACCATCCAGCACACAGCATAGTGGCATTCTGAGCTTGATTAGAGCTTCTAGGGACTACAGCAAATAAAATTAGTAAATAATAATCATAGCAACCAGTGCTGCCTCTAAAAAGATTGAATATTCATTGAAGCAGAGAAAAACCAAATTATTGGAAAACTGAAGTTGGTGTCTACAGTGTCAGGTGAGAAGAAATAACACAGGGAAAATTAATCATGCGGAGTTATACTTTAACTTTTCAGATTGACCAGGATGTTGCTTTCAGCTGCACTGCAAATCTCCAGATCTTTTAGATTACATATCAAAAAAGTTGGTAGCCAGTCATGATTGGGTACTTGAGAATAAAAGCAGTTTCCTCTTGGCAGCAAGAATTCCACAGTGCCTCCTCTGCTTTTCTCATTTTTCTCGCTATGCTAGGCTTCTTGCTCATACCTGATTCATGCTAAAAGAGTAAGGATCTGCACTAAGATCAGAAAGCTGCATGCAGGAGCAAGAATATATTTTTTGTAGTGGAATGGCACTGCATTAGCTCATTTGAATGGATTTCAGAAGGAAGACCAGTTGTTTAATCTCCTATAGTTAATATTATTATAGTTGTTTCTTTGCATTTACATAACAGTTTATATCTTCAAAGCACTGTCTAACTGTGAATTGTATTGCTCACAAGTTAAATTATAGAACTAGTCATGATTTGTCTGCTAATTTTTTGAAAGGAAAAGAGTTTTTAAAAGTCCTGATTTTATGATGTGGAGAGGTATAGTTCCTATTAGCTCATATTTGAATCTAAATATCTGGAGTATTCGGTCCAACAAAGCCTGGTTCCTTCAGGAAAAGACAAGGACCATGGTGTATCCATCTGTGGTATTCACACAGCTCAGATGAATATTGCACAAGGCCAAAAAGAAATATGCAGATTTGATTCAACAAATTTAAATGGCATATTTCATTGATTATTGTTAGAAACTCTTTGACAAGTCTGTAAAAAAAACCCAAGAAACAAACCCAGAGGGGAAAAAAAAAATAGTACGCAGAAGCATTTTTAATGTTGTAATTTAGAACACATATATTTTGAAGTAATGGAATTCCTTCAAGATGAATGTCCAAGTTTTCATCAGCTCTATTAAGTCCAAAACTGAGATACAGCATTGTACCATTTTCCTCTCCTCTAACCAGTTGTGTGAATCGTGGTCTCAGAAGGCAAATGAGGAAATCGCCATCTCCAGATACATTCAGTTGAAGAACAAGCACAGGAAATGTACTTCTTAATTAGGAAAAGGCCAATGCTGGGATTTGTGTCCCTGCACTTCAGCTGTCTACAAGTACCTTGCCTGCACGGGAACACGAGGCTATTCACTAATCCTTGCTTGCCAGTGGGCAAAGGGAGGAGTTTTACTGATTTGTGGACAGGGTGCATGACTAACACAGGCAGGTCGAAATCTCTCCAAAAGTGTCTGTTTCACTCCACTGAGTGCTGAAGAAGCTCTTTTTGTTAGGTCAGAGCTCTGAGGTTGCTCTAGGTAGACAAGATTAATCCCTTGTGGCTGAGGAAAAGTGACTAATACAGCTTTACTGTCAAAGAAACTTCTGTATTGACCCAGAGAACAAAGTCTCCTTTCTTTCAAATTTGCACTACTTTTGACCTCCACACAGTGAGCCATGACTTTTCACCTTCTGATGGCCTCTCTGAAAAGCAGACAAGCTTGGGTTTGGTCCATAGATGATATTAAACTATTACATTCAACAATAAACTAGATAATCTGCAAAGAAAATAAGCACTCCTGCCTTTAACTTTATAGGAGATGATTTCTCCTGGACTATGTATATTAATGAGTTTTGAATGAGTGACGTTTAATGAAATATTCACTATCTCTTCAACTTACTTTCATTTCTTTCCTTGCTGGAGCCCTTTCATATTTGAAAATTAATTATGCACACCATATTTAACCAGGGTGAAAATGAGACTTACATGGAAACTTTCCAGCTCTTCATTACATATTTAATTGTTAAAATAATCAAGCTATCCATCACACATTCTGCCACCCAGTCGTCTGTCACCTTGGAACCAGTCAGAAAGATCATAGACAGGGAAGTCTGGAAAAAAAATTTCATGTCTCTCATGCTGAACAATTTTGCCATTGAGAGAAATGGTCTCAGGATGGCATATCTGTATTGTATTTGCAAAAGTAACAAACAGCAGCATCTTCATGGCATCTTCTATGCTTTGGGTTTCCTTCCAATAAGCGCTAAAAAATATGGCTGTGTTATAGGGAAGTTCTTTAGCACAGAATAAATTCAAGCTTCTGTGTATTCTTGTTGATTTTAGAGCCAGGCCAAGAGCATTTTACAAAGTACACAGTAATCTGACCAGCATTTAATAATAGTTACATGCTGTGTGATGCTTTTAATCAAAAAATTGTCCATGCACTTTACTAAAATGCTAGGTAACATAGTCCTTGTTTTATGGAAGGTAAAACAGAAACTCTAGAACAGTATCAGGGTATAGCAGTAATCCGTCAAACATAAATTACACACTTTCTGGAGCTGAATCCTGTGTCCCATAAAACCACAAAGGAAACATAGGAAGAGGGTTAAAACCTCTGAGTTTGACCACAGTGCTCTTTCCACTGAGGTTTCCATGTATCAAAGCTGCATGAAGGCTGCTGAAATGTTTCATTTAAATCCGGGGTTCAGTGTTGCAGGATCAGAAGCCAATATGATGCCACCATGACTGCACAATACTTGAAAGAAGTAGCATATGAAAAATTCAAGCCTGTGGATTTTAGATGGGTCCCTGGCTTTTTAGAAAGTAGAGGATTAAAGGTATGAAGAGGATGGAAGATTAATTTCCACAAAGTTGTTTTACCTACATGAGTGTCACTCCCTAAGTATGTGACATGCCAAGTGTTCATAGTATCACTAGGAAAACAGAATTGCATTGTGCTGGTTTGCTGGGTTTTCTGGTAGTGGGGGAGAAGCCACATGGGTGGCTCCGGTAAGAAGCTGAGAAGCTCCCCCTGCTCCAAAATGAGCCAAGGAGCCATGAGAGACAATGGATGCGCCTCTCAGTTAACATACAAAAGAACTGATATAAGAGCTGAGCAGAGCAAGTAGGAAAAAAGAGCTGAGTTGGAGAGACAGAACAGTGCCCGTGGTTGGTGAGGAAGAAGGGAAAGAAGGTGCTCGAGCAGAAGTTTCCCTGCAACCTATAGTGAGACAGCAGGCTGTCCCCCTGCATTCATGGAGGAAGGTGGTGGAACATTCCCTGAAGGCGCCAGGAGGGGTGAACTTGGATTTGCTGCCAGTGGACTTGGATTATGCAGCTGTGGAAGACCCGCAGCAGGAAAGGTGACTGTTCCTGATGCAGCCTGTGACTCTGTGGAAAGCCCATGCTAAAGCAACTTCCTCCTGACCTCATGGGAAGGACTCACGAAGGAGAGGTTTGTGAAAGATTCTCTCCCATGGGAGAGACCCCATGGAGAAGCAGCAGAGGACTGTAAGGAATCCTTCTTCCTGAAGAGGAAGGAGCGGCAGGAACCACCAGTCTTTGAACTGACTCTAAACCTCATCCCCTGTCCACCTGTGCCACTGGGGGGAAGGAGGTAGACAAATCAGGAACAAAGTAATTTGGGCCCAGGAAGAAGGGAAGGGTGGGGGTAACATCTGTAAACTCTGCTCTTGGTGTTGTCTGTGTCCTGTGTGCATCTGATTAGTGTGAAATTAAATTATTATTTTTCCCCAAGTTGAGTCTGTTTTGTCCGGGACCTTGATCGGTGAAGAACCCTCCTTGTCCTTTGTCTTGACCCATGAGCTTCTTGTTGGCCTTTGTCCTCCCCATCCCACAGTGTGTGTGTGGGGAGGGAGGGGGGGGGGGGCGGCAGGGAGCTGAGTGAGCGGCCACATGTCTGGTTCCATGTTGTCATGCCAAACCACAACATGCACACTGCAGTGAGAATATATTTCAAGCATAGGTATATTTCAGTACTCATAAAAATACAACTTGTTTTCAATTCACAGAGGAACATTAGCAGGCTACAAGATTTAACTTTTCATATTTTACTGAAAACATCATCATCTTCTATTCTGGAGATATAAGGATCACAACGAATATCCAATTCTTATGCCTCATCCCACAGTCAGAGGTCATATTTTCAAAGGTATTTTGGTGGAAAGAGACTACCCCAGTTAGTTTAAGGCCAGTCTCACTGTGTAGCTCTCTAGAAATTAAGTATAATTTCAAATTAATGCCTAATTTTACATAACAAAGAGTGGGCTTAAAACTAGAAGGGTTTAACAGGGCACAGAAATATTGTAGCTTTAAAGGACTACTGTCTAATGCTTTATCTGTCCCTAGCATTAATTGTACATTGTTCTGTGGTCTAAAGGGAGAACAAGCTTTCTCTTATGTCATGCACAAAGGTAGAAAAAATACTATTAAAATCTAACTCGATAGCTTTTTAGAGAGTATTAAATAAATCTCAACTCAGGAAGGCTGTGATGTATTGGGAAGGTCAAAGCTGATATGAACAATGAACTAGCTACTTGTATGGAAATAATATATTTGGATAAAGAAGTTGTGCCTATGTGCTGGAAAAACAAATAAGCAAACAAAAAAAAACACAACACCAAACACAGAAGATGCAAGAATCACAAAACAAAAGTCACCAACACCAGCCATAGCTTTAAAAGTATCAAGGACAGAACCAGTGAAGCAAATGATCTATCTTATAAATTAGACTTCAACTAGTGTAAAAGCAGCCAAAGTGAGGGCCCAATTGTTTTTGTAGCCTGTCAGAAACAATTTCAAACCTGACAGGATACCACGGCTCGTAGTGTGATCTCACAGATTTCAGTGGTCATGCTGAGAGATAAGCAGAGAAGCACGGTAAAAACCCTGATAGCAAAAGCACTGCTGCCAGCTTTGCTGTACTAAGAAATTATCATTCACTCCAAATAGCACATTGGGCAAGTGCTGAATTACTTCCTTTCCCTCCTCTCCCCTCCTCCTCTGCCTGCTTGCCACCACCCTCTTTCTTTCCCTTTCCCCTCCCTGGGAGGACATGAAATGTTGTGTTTTATAGTATCAAAATCAACTGATATATCTAATAATAACAAACATCAAAAGAAGCAGCACCATCATCAAACGATCTTATATCATTAGTTTCCTAAATTAATGCAAGATGATTACCCCATCAGACAGCAAACAACAATACACAGATACTAATAATGCTGCAGATGGGTTCTTCACCAGAGAAGGTGCCATGCACTCGCTCTATAATTATGTCAGAAATCAACTGACAAAGTTATTTTTTCAGTTACAGATGGCAATGAGCAAAGCTATTAACTTCACGTGCATTCCTGAGACATGGTGCCTGTCGCCTACCCCTCAGCTCGCCAGCTGCTTGGCCCCAGAGGGCTCTGCCAACCCACCTTAGAAAAGGTACAGCCACACTGGGAGGGGAGAAGGGCAGATCTCAGCATCTCTGCAAGATCATACAAGTGCTGCCTGGACCAACACACAACAGCAAGCACCAAGAGGAGCCCATGGGAAAGTATGGCACCTCTGCCACTGCAAAAACCCTGGAGCTTCCTTGAGCAGTGCATCAAGACAGACTGAAACAGCCCTGGTGTGGATGAAGATGTGGTAGCAGAGGCATTTGGTTTGGAGCATAGGATGCTTGTGTGAGATGATGGTGTTGACTGCTTAACCCATAGACTTCCAGCCTGATAAAGCCACCTCTGGCTATTTGCCCTCTTTTGGAAGCTGCAGTGTTGGCCTGCAGAATGGGAAGGCTTCTGTTCTATGGGTCAGGGAAGATTTATTTCCTCTGACTTATAACCTCATATAATTGGACTAGTATCATTACTATTTGCATTTGTGGGACACTACAAGGCCTTGTCCAAAACAGAGTCCCTCGAGATTAGTATTTTCCTGGCAGAAACACCCATTAATTCTACTTCCAGCTTGTATCTATTTAAAGTACATGTACAGTCTTTAAGCTCATGGAGAGGAAAGAGTGTCCTATGAGGAAAATACTAAGCAGGGATTGCAAGGAACTGATTTCAGTTTTTAGTATTGCCAGAATTTCAGCTGTCAACAATTTACTTCATTAGCCTGTACTCACTGTCTCTGTTGGAAAATAGAGATATTTTCTTTGTTCAACATATCTAATTCTACAGTAGCTGCTCAGGACAATAGTCATTTAACAAATGCTTGCATTTCTAGAGTGCATCACACTTTGAGTCCAATATCAATTTGGCTGTCTAGCTACTGTGATGTAAATAACAAGAACTGTGCTGGTGGGGCTCATGTGCAACTAGAAGGTGGGGTACCATTCCATTTAGCTTTTTCTCAGTAAAGATGTTGAGATGAAGCTTTCATGCTTCGCTGCAGGATCCCAGCACTATCTCCTCAATTCAGTATCCATCAGTTTAGCAATCTAATCCAGGCTAAATGCCCCCACCATTTTTTTCCCCCCTAGATCCTGTAAACACTCCAAACACTTGCATGAACACATCCGAAGAGCTGGAAGTTGAAGAGCAGGAAGGGGAGGAGCAATTTTCCTTCCAAAATTTTACTTTGCTACCAAAAAATGGTACTTGGCAATGGACCCCTATAGAGAGGCAAGGGCAGTACCATCTCCATTTTACAGCCAGGGAATGAAATCAGAGAAATATTAATTGATTTGCCCCAGGACACACAGGAAGTCTGTGGCAGAGCCAGAGATTTGACACAGATCTCCCATGTCTCAGATCAGTGCCTTAATAATGAAATGATCACCAGAATGTTGAATACTTAGGTAAACAGTAGAAGAGTAAGGGGTTTTTTTCACATAGTATATAAAGAGAGAAATAACAGCAATGCATTTCTGATTCCTGGTCATCCTTATGTTCATTTATATTCTGAGAAGTGACTGGGGAAAAAATGACACTGTGGGGTTCTCTGTTTATTCCCACTCAGTTACGTTCATATGAAATTTGCTCAATGCCCAGTTCAAAGGAAGGTGTTTGCTCAATGCCAGTACATTGTAGACTCAATCAAGGACTGAAAAATGGTACTGTATTCTTTGACTTATGCATCATCAGTAGCCAGAAAGCATTTCCAAACATATTCCAGAAATCAAAGGTCCAGAAAAAAACAAACAAACCACAAAACATGAGATTTGTTTTGATTTCACCTGCTCCTGCTGGTGGCGCAACACTGTCCAAAATCTGGAGTCCTAACTTCTCCCAAATTTACTCTGCAATTAAAAAGAAAATTCTTCCAGTTCAATCCAAGCTATCTAATTTCTAAGATGACGTTACCTTCTATGATACATAAATATTAATACTGGTAATAGAATAATAATGTTCCTTCCCACTTGGTTTAAGCAATTATTTAATTTTATTAATCCCAGTAGAGCAAGAAGGATTTCACTTGCCCATTTAGTTTTCTCTTTATGTGATGGATCCTCATGATCACAAATTTTCACTAACATGCAGTCTGCTTTCCCACAGGTGCCAGACAGGCAAGAGTGCAACTCTGCTCAAGTACAGATGAGGGGTGGAGGGTGAGGCTTGTAGACACCTTTCTCCACAAACACAGTTGCAGTAAGTAATTCTATGCCTCCACCAGCATCCACATCACTCAGCCATGGTCCTGTGCCTACTGGAGCAATGAGCCTTTTCCCCTAACACAGGAGACGAAGGGGTATGATGCTGATAGGAAGAGGGTTTTTGGCAGTGAAACGTGTGGTCAAACATGTTTAGCTGACCCAGTACTGGTAGGCCTCTAGTCCGATCAGGAAAGAAAATGATCAGGTGTTGTAAAGCCCTCTCCTTTTTTCAGATTTTTAAAGAAATGCCCAGAATTTTGTCCCTTAGTCTCAAACTGGCCCAAAATGTCATCCCTCTGAGTCCAACCACTTACTATGGTTTTTGCTTTCTCCTACAAATACTTGATAGGTTTACTTTGTCGCTCTGTTCTCTATTTCATGCAATGAAGACAGAAGTGAGTTCAGGCCTCAGGCTACTGATTGGGACCATAAACGACTTGGATTTTTTGAGAGTATCCAAAGACAAACTTTCTTGTGAACATTTACATCCAAGACAACAAGACAAAGCTGAGCTTTTAGTGTATGGCAGTGTTTGTGCTTTGCAGTCTTGTGTTTGCACCAACAGACAGCACAGCAAGAGAAATCCTTCTTCATCTACACGAGCCATGTACTGCTTACATCCCACATAAGTCCCACCTTGAAGGGCTCCATATCTGACTGGAATTCACTACTAGAGAATGTTTCTCCTAGAATGCTACTGTGTCTGTATTGCTACATGACTTCCCTCTGCCTTCCACCTCCCACCATTTTTGCAAAATAAATACTGAAAGAGCATTGTGACAACAAAGTCTAAAGGTTAGGAAGGTATAATAACATTTTAAAACTGTAATACAGAGGAGTATTGCAGTTGTGTAGTATCTTTCAACAGAACAAGGATGAAAGCATTAAGCTTCAATCATTTAACCTCCGAGGTAGGTAGTATTACTATACCCACTTCACTAAAGAGTAAACAGAGGCCCTGGCGTGTTGCATGGCTTGTCTAAAGTTACCCAACAAGTCAGAAGAAAGGGAAAAGAAGTAATGAAATTAACAGCAGTAGTAAATATTTCTAGTATGACATCATGCAAAACCTCTTCCTTACTTCCAGCATCTAGCATCACTGTATTTTGCAAATTATGGTATTTTTATACAACTAATCCACAGTTTAACAGACTTTCTGCCATGATTTAGGAGAAGCTGAGGTTGCACTTGTGTCTAAGGGCATTTTTTTCCAGGTTTGCCCTTTCCTTCACTTGCTCCATTGATTCCCCTCTCCCCACTCCTCTTTAGCTTCCTGGGTACTCTCTTTGCTTCTCAGCAGACAGCCAAGGCAGCAGGTAACAGAGGAGTCTTTTTCAATTAAGGATACCTTGGAGGGTGTGTGTGAAGGTTTCCAAAGGATGCATTTAATGCCTGAAAATATGACAACAGGCCATACAATGCTTTTAACAAGTTCATAACTGCAGCAACATCTATAGCAAGGAAGCCTCTATATGCATTTTACACAGGGATAAACTCAATCTCCCAGTCACTTCTTGCAATCCAGTCAAATTCAGGGAAGTCACCCACAGGAGGAAATAAACAAGTGATAGTTTCAAATTGACCAACTTCATGTAAAATTTCCTCATTCCTTTCCTAGAGAAAACAGAAGAACTAGGGCTTCACACAAATAAGGAAATTTAGGATAGACAACTGTATCTACAGAGGAAAAAAGACCAACCATCTTATCTTTACAGACTGGACTTTTGGGGATCAAATATGAGCCTCTTGCTTAGTCCTGAAGTGGTTCCAGCCAGCTGTGGGATAATGGATGGGGGAAGACAAGCTTTCATCCTTGTGTTAACTTATTTGTATCTGTGGGCAAGCTGCTGCCCTGTTATACTAGCAGCATAGATAACGCTTCTTATCTGGGTTTGATGTGGAGATGCAGAATCAGTTAGCCTTGCACATCCTACAGAGCTCTACAAAATATAAATGCTAGCAGTAATATTAAATGAGGTAGTTAATAAACCAATACTGATCAAGGATCTGAGTCATAGTTATTTTAAACTTTCCTTTTTGCTTAATTTCTGCCCTAAGTGGTGATGTTTCCTTTCCTCCTCATTTTGATTCAATAGCCGTGATAGAAGTCCACAGCTCCCCCTCTCTACCATTCATTGCAAGGCATAATGTAGTAATTATGCTTACATTTTTAAAGGTAGACATTTCTCCATAGGCCCTATCAACCTGTGGCCTCACGATTATAATTACTTGATCTACAGTCTGTTAATTTTTTATCTTCCACAGGAATAAAGTAGCACAGGAAGAGGACACAGGGAAATGCAGAGAAGTTGCAGACAGCAGAAATATTTCTCTAATTACTAATGTATGTGACAGGAAATATGAATATTAGGGGCATCAGAAAATGCACTTTACTTTTTTTAATTAATTTCCTATTTTTTAACATGTCGACAGATTCAGTGAAATGGAATACATTTTTAGGTGGCTTCTTGGGTTATAGGCAACAAGAAAACCATCCAAGTAGATTTCTGTTTATTACTTTTCCAATTAGATTTGCATGGCATGATGCTTGCTTTTAGAAGTCTATTTGCAATATTGGGAAAGGGTGTGAGTGAAATGAGGCCAAGTCCACAACAACTTTCTACTTAGTCTAGTTTTCCCTCAGTTGCTTATGACATTTCTGTTTTTCCAGCCTGTAAACGAGATGAAAACCAGGAAAAGCAAGACTTGGTAATAACAGTGCTTACTCTGGCTGGAAAGAACTGGTCCAAAGCAGCAAGCCTGGCTTTGATTACATCTAGTAATCAAGCTGTTTTCAGAATTACTTGACTTAATGTCTCCGGAAATGTTAATCTGCACATGGAAAGCTTGGTTCTAGAGACTGTATGATCTACTGCACTGACATTGGATAAAAAAGTACTTTGTGTGGGTTTTTTTTGTCTATTGCAGCCTTATGTCCAGAGAGGGCTACAGAGATGATGGAAAAGCTGGTTAGTAAAGTAATGTTTTTTATCTTTTAGGTCAGTATGGTAACAATACTAAACAAACAAAAAACACAAACAAAATCTGGTGGCTAGTCAAAGAAGCTGGGTGTAACTTAAGCAGGAGTTTTAGTTTTGGGTTTTTTTTTTTTTGCATTGGACCTAAAGCACACTAACCTGAGAGCATATATTTTAGTATACTTCAGAGTTCAGTGAACTAGAAAAATACTTTGCTTGCTGAGAATAACGCAATATAGTAGAAGTACTATATAAAGAAGGTGGGTCATAACGCTGACTGTTCAAGGCAAACTGTAAGCTCTAAGTACTGTTTCCTCAACGTATCCTAGAGAAAGACATACGTTAGATCTCAGGGCTGTTAACTAAGCCACAGTGAATTACACAATTGCACATCACATTAGAAAATAAGCTGTGTAGTCCTGAAGCAGTTTGGGAGGTATGGAAACACTAAAGAAGCTCATGGGATGTGTGTTGTCTTGTTTGCCTGACAGGGAAGTACTGTGGTACTGCACAAACTCTCCTGGTCCCCATCAAGTGTTTGGCTGCATTTGGCTACTTTATTTTTGTTTGATATCAAATACCAGTATCTTCTTGGGATTTGTGAATACCCTTCCTCTCTACAACTCTCCAACTGCTTACCATTGTTGTCAGACACACAAAAAGAGCTTGGAGGGGTAAAGAAGTTTAGGGAAAAAATCATACTCATTATGCAAGATAAATGAAAAAGTGCTTAAGTTATACTTAAGTTTAACAAAGCAATGGAAGTATAGGTGAAGTCTGGCTATCTGGATAATAATACAAATAAATTGTTAATTATTATTTTGACAGCTGCTTGAGAACACACTTCAAAGTATTTTAGGAACTTGGATGTTATTTCATCTTGTTGTCAGTTAAGCTTAACATGTTTCTATAGATCAGAATAATTTTCAAATATTTGACGGAGGTATGGATTTTCTGCTGAGAATGGGGATTATATCTAGTTGCCAATACATCCTAGGACTGCATTTGCCTTTTCCATAGAAGCAGCCTGATGGGTCTCAGCCATCAATTCAATTGACTAATTTTACACCCAATTCTTTCCCTTCTGTGTTGTTTCTAGATTATGAGCTCTAACAAAAAGCATCTGAAATTGTTATTGCATGACCAAGCACTTTGTGCTACTGCTCATCTCTTGTGTAGCATTCTCTCTTGCTTAAGACTCCTGTACTGCCTCTCTGGTATGCATGCTATTTCTCAGCTTTGACAAGGTTTCCTAATGTTAGGGAAACCACAGAAACTTCATCAGTGCTATCCTGCATTTTATGACATGGTCAATCAGGAAAGTATTAAGCAAAACCTGTCCTAAGATGGAACCTGCAGGAACCTGTAACTGCAATACCTATCCTTTCAGCACAAAGTACTACCTTATGCTCTTTAACCTGTCTGCTCCACCTTAAAGTTCTTAACCAAATTGTACCTTTACACCTCAGTATTTTTCCATCAGTGTGATATTAGTGCTTCATGAAACTCCAGACAAACAAAAAAAAATACTGCACTTGGTTTGTCTAGGAAAATCTTACCGAGCTAGTATCAGTTTAGTGTGGTAACCATCTAAGTTGATAAACCTGTGGTGAGTTTTTCTCCCCTTTTCCATTTCCTTCCATGCTTTGTCATGCTTTTCTCCAAAATCACATTCCAGATACTTGCACACTCCAAAGTAAAAGTACTAGACCTGCAGTTACTCAGATTCCTGTTTTAAAACCTTTCTTGAACAAAAGTAAGAAATAATGACCAACTAGTTTTTCAAATGAAGATTGTAAGGAAACAAGTTAGAAGAAACAGTGTTTTCCAGTTAATAGTTCCAGAAATAAGCAGCATAGAAAACAGTTTCCCACAGGCATCAATAGGTGTTCATAGAATTTTATGTAATTAGCCAAGGATGTGATAAGTCTAACTGAATCAAATCATACTATTCCTGGAAGAACCTCCCCCATTTGTGTTGTAGGTGAACAGCATCATCACACAGAGAATAAGCTTGGCAAGAGCAAAAATTTAGTGATGCTTACATGTAAAAAGCAAATAAAAGGAAAATACCATACCTGGACCTCCCCAAATCCTTTGTTCTTTATGGCCAGCAATTTAAAAATAAGCAAAAAATCAGTCCATTTTGTAGCTAAGCTATGTGTAAAACTTTTTCCCCATATATTTCTACCATGAAATATCACTGCATTATTTGCTGTTTACAAAATGCTGACTGGCATAGCTACCTTAGAGTAACTAATATATCACCATAATCACAGACAGCTGGTTTTCTTATGGAGTTACCAAATTCTCTTCAGGACCTCCAGCTCCTAATTATCTCTAACTATGAGCAGCCTCCACCTTCCATTCCCTCCCCAGCAATACAAGAGACCTTCATGCAGCACCACCAGTCTCCAGCTCTTGTTCCCACACGATGAGATGCAACTTATTAAACATACAATGCATGCTCTAAAAGTGAAGCCAACGAGAGCTAAAGAGCTTGCAGCTGCTGGTACCACCTGTGTCCCCCAGCTTCCAGCCAGAACAATCTCTTCTCTGCAGTCCCTAGTTGTGGCGAGAGATAAAAGAGGCAGAAAGTGAGAGTGATGTGTCTGGCTTGTGTTCTGCTCTTGTCATGAAGGAGCCAGTTGCTTGCTTGCTCTCTCCACAAATGTGGGTGATTTCCCCCCACAAGCATGCAAGCACAAGGTGGCCAAGCATGAATTTCCCACTTACTCCTCTGTGGAGTATGACCCACATGCTCGTTGTCATAGTTCACCTAAGTGCAATTTCATTAGTTATTGTTGTTGGCTCTCCTGAGTCATGAGGGTTGCTGTGGGACAGTAAACTTGGGCCGAGCAGGGAACAGACCTGGTGGGTGAATGTGGTTTTGGCAGACCAAATGGAAATCTATCCTGAGGTCAATTTTCTTTTACAAGACATTTTTATAAAAGCTTTTGATACAGAGCTGGAGTCTTTTTTTTTTACCCTGTTCTTTATTTTTTTTAAATACACTCTTTCTTTTTCCCTTGCCCGGCCAAGTGGTGATATGGACGCCTTTTAAAGTTCAGAATTATCTGTTGGCTACTTTGCTGCCTCAGGACAACTGGCATCCATTCAGGGATCAGAAAGACCATTAGTTGTTCGGATCTTTTTCCTTTCACATGGAGTTTTGTTTTGCTTTTTCCCTTTCCATGTATTTCATTTCTGGGTTGGCTGTTTTGAGTCGATGCCCATCTTGGGCCAGATTGTGCCATTAAAGCACTGGCCAGTACTGTAGCCTGGATGGAAAGCAGGGTTGGCAGAAAAAGGCAGTCACATGGAGTCTCACTAGATTGTTACCAATATTAGTTATCAACAATGAGAACTAAAGCTGTTTCTTACGTAATTTCTGCTGCATCCTCAAACTAAACTCGCCTTTCTGCAAAACACTTTTTGCAGTTTTTCCACTCTTATTTTTTTACTTAGCTGGCATCCCAAGCATCAGTGCTGGAGGAAATTCCCTCAGTCATGTTGAAAGGCCAACACCTGCAGTCTTACAGTCTTGCCCTTTTTTACTTCTCAAATCCAAGGTTTTTATGCCTTCCTTTCCCTTTCATTGTGTCAGAACATTACTGCCAGTCTGATAAGGACAGGTTGTAATGGGCACAAAATAACATTTTTCCTTCTGGTCCAACATGAACTGGCTCCTCCTGTTTCAGTTTAACATAAACTAGTGATCCAAGTTATAAAGATATTTGAGCTTTTGGTATAAAGCCTGGGCTCTTAGAGCTAACACAAAGCTCTGATTATGACACCATGGACTTCCTGTAGACATACTTTCTCTTCCACATAGAAATACTGTTCACAAATATTTTTTTATTTCTTTTGCTTGCCCAGTAATTTTTAATCCATCACAACATTGGCAGGGAGGTTTTTCCCAGAATTTTCTCCTCTAATTGGGATGTATTTCTCCTAGAATTTAGGAGGAAAACAATTGGATGTAGGGCTGTGATGCCTATTCTACTCATTACAGCAGTTGTCCTATTACTATTTTATAGGGACTATTCATAATACTGAAATAAATGTATTTAGCACAAGTGATAGAGTAGATGAGGAGACTTTCTTTGCTCCTCTGAATCATCCTACATTGGAACTGTCCCTCCTCACTGACTAGTTAAAAGGCCTAAGACTCCTCACCTCCTAACTTAGTAGGTGACTGAAGTTGGTGGCATCAATATCCTGTTGTGTCACTGCTCATTTACTGTGCTGTAGGTCATGTTTCATATTAGTTGTTATATGCTCTGTTCTCCTTTGTAAAATACTCAGTAAAATCTCAGATGCTGTGAGAAAAGATGCTTGCATTCATCAGCCTGATTGATTATGACTGGTCTTGGAACAGAGGAAGAACAAGGGGTAGCACACTGAACATTTTAGGGGACAATATAATTTGATATTCCTACTAGTAAATATTTCAAGCAGCAAGTGACCATGTTAAACAGCCTGCTGTGTATCTATACAATTAGTTCTGCTAGTGAAGAGGGCGTGAAAAAGTTGACCCTCCAGCTTTCTATGTTATCCCATGGCAGCTCCCAGAATTTGATTTTGTGTTTGCACTATAGCTCATTCCTCTCAATCATTGCAAAACTGGCAGTTGACCAGTTTTGTTTCTCTTGGACTGCTTCTTGCTTATCCTCTGTATGCACTGGTGACACAGTCCTATAATGTGACAGATGCTATCCCGGAGCAGATAAAAATTGAACAGCATTGCCCTGCACCTTCTAGGAATGAACCATAAGACAGCCCAGACTTTTCAAAATGTTGCTGAGATATTGCTTCTCTTTTTTATCTTCTTTTTTGTTTTTCAAATAAAAATACATTTCCAGGCATTGCACACATATAGCTAACAGCATGTTGCAACCGATACTGTAAGTCTACCAGAAAGTATTTATTTTCCTTAGGAACAATTGGGTTTTCATTATAATTGTGTTCCTCCACTCCTTTTACAAACATAGTATTTGTAAAAGCCATTAAGGGAGCCAGGTTTCCATCCATCCACATTTCTGTACAAACATGATTTGCATGTTCAAATTCAGATGTGTTTATGAGTGCATGAGAGAGAAAATATTAATGTACAAAGTTGGGTGTAACCCAACAAACCACATTACTGCTCCTTTGAAAATGTGATGTAGTATTTAAAATACTCTTGACGTGTTGCATTAAGAAATGCTTAAAAGCATTTAACATTTAAAATATATCTTTATTCTCCCTACTTAGCATAGGAAATTATAGGTTCAAAACCTAAAGGTGTTCACATTGTCATCTCCTACGAAATATGTTTGGGGGGTTTAGTATAGTGGTTCTTATAATGGGATGCATGAAAATTTCTTTTCAATAGCTCTGTTGTGTGGAGCTTGACTAAGAAATGGCAATAATTGTCATTAGTTACTCACTAGGCTGTGTTCGGGCAGAATGTTAGCATTGTTTTCAAATCACTCTAGTTTAATTATTTTTCATTGTAATAATGTTAACATTGACATTGTATGGAAATGATGCCTTGATGATTAGTTATAAAAGATTCAGGTCTTTTTGTGTGTGAATGTGCTCATACACTTTCCCTGCTTGCAGATTTTCTTCTGATCATTAGTGTATGTGCTGTAATGGCCAAGGTAATGAGGTCTCATTTTAACTTATTATGCTTCAGCTAGCTCTTTTTTCACAGGAAAGAGGGACCTGGAGAGCTACTGGTCTATGAAAGCTTAAATCATGGATCCACATAACTGTGCCTCACAGCCACATCCAGGTAGCGGGAGGCATGTGGAGCAACACTGAGCCCTGTTTGCAGGTGACTATAATTGTAGTGCATTGAAACCACCCATCATTACAGGCTGTCAGGTGGCATTTTCCTATCCTCTTCACAAGGACTCTCCTAGCAGAGGAGAAATTCAGGGAACCTTTTACACTAGGTAATCTGCTTTCCACTTAAGTCAGCTGCAGAAACACAACCATCAAGCTGATTTTAATCTTATGTTTTATATATAGGGTATATGGCAAGCAGATATGGAGAAAAAAATATTTCAAAGCACCTCAGTAGTTTAGGAGTGTAAGTCCTGTTGATTTGCCAAGTGTGCAAACCCCACTACTAAACTTAAAAAACCTGGATCACGGCAAAGGTTTTCCTCATCAATATTATTTTTGTAAGTTGCCTAGAGTAAGTGCAAACAGCATGATATGAAACTGTATAATTTGCTCATACAAACAGAAAATTCTTCATTCTGCCAAAGATTCATAACATACGAATGTTTCAGTTACTCTTGCCAGCTTCTTGTATTGATTTCAGTATGTTATTAATCAGTTTGTGTTTACATTTCACTTGGATTTTTAAAAGTTGGACTGATTTTTATTGTATTTTCTTTTAAATTAATAACTATTTTCATTTTCATACTGGATTTGCAACAAGTATCTGAAGATACAAAAACCAGAAGAGCCTGCTGAAAACTAAGTTTTCTGTAGTTAGGACTAGACACAGGCATATACCAGTATTTAACTGTATTGTGCTATCTTCTCAAGATAAAAGGACAGGCAGAACAGCATTTTCACATCATTACCAAAGCTATGTTACAGCAAAAACATTCAGTAATTACAGTGCGCACTGAGGTAGCTGTAATTTCTCCCCAGCCTTTTTACAGTAGTTATTTTGGTCGTATGATGATATAACCAGAAACAAAGATTGTTGTGTTGGAATTCTCAGTTGTAGTAGCCATTTTCTGTTGAACTGATCTTGGGATTAAAAAAAAAAAAAGACATTTTCTTATAGCGTCATATGCAAGACACCTGCAAAGCAAACAGTTAAGCTCTGTCTTTATGTGAGGAAATATACATGGAGAAAAAAAAAAAATTAGGAGAAAGAAGCACACAAAGAAAATTATATGGATTCTGGGTCTGATTCACTGCAGTAGCATTCCAATGAAGTAACTCAAAAGAAGTTAAGCCAGCGTAATATTGGAAGAGATTCATAATGGTAAATCAGGACTTCTTTGGCATGCTCATGTGCAAAAGGGAAATTTGCTCATTGGATTCTCCTCTCACTTTCACAGCATAAATCAGCAGTAATTCCACTGAAATCAATGGAGTTAAGCCAGGTTAGAATGAAGGGAAGATGAGAATCAGATTCACAAAGCAGTTTTCTGTGATTTAGCACACAAATGAGTGCCTTATAATCTGTTTACTAACAACGGATGAAATATGCAAATTGTCTTTTTGGAAAGCAACCATGAAAACTGAGCTTCACAAAAGAAAAATGAGGGGTGGGAACGTTCTTAGTTCCAGACATTCACATCCATAGTCAGAGGTCTGATACACAAACACCATCTCAGTAAGAAGAAAACTGCCAAGTCTTTACAACACACACAGAAGTAAGGTAGATTATAACAAGATGTGAGACCATGATTTGGAAGGGCAAACATCCCTCACAGATGCTGAAATAATCCAGCAATCAGGCCCCAAACAGTATCCCTCCCAGCAAACCCAGGCAGGCTGACCATGCCATTTCACAGCATGGGCTGCACCGTATATGTACTGCAGAGCCATGCAAATATGACTGGGTCCAGGTGGTCCCAGCACCCAGTAGTCCCAGGCAGGAAACGTTCGCAAAAAACCCTTTATGTTTACTAAACCACTGAGGATTTAAAATGGCTGCAACTGAGAATCCAAGTGTGTAAAGTGACTAAATAAGAGATCCCAAAACAACAGTACAGTGAAATGCTTTCATATTCGCTTACCCGTGGAAGAGACAAGAAGAGTTAATTTTATTGGCTCTGAGCCAACGCTTATTCTGGCTTTCAGGATGCAGTTGTGTATAGCCTGGTGAAACTGCACATCATGATTAGAGAGATTATTTCCTTATGTCAAGTCTTTAAATTGAGATTTCCCTCTTTGGATTTTTTTTTTTTTTTCATTCTGATACTTTCATTCTGAGCCAGACTTAACATAATGTAGATCATAGATATCTATATTACCTGTGAGAAGCCATCTTTGTATTGTGACATTCGAGATCAGATTTACTGTGCAGGACATGCAACACATGGAAAGACTGGGATTTCTGTTAGGCATGTCCTCCAGCATTTCCTGAGGAGCTCTCCAAGTACCACAGGAGCTTACAATGAAGGAGGGCAGAGCATACCTTTTCCCAGCAACCTTAAGAGCTGATGACATCAAATCTCCCATTACTGACTTCTGTTATTTTCTAAAAAGACTTGGGAAGGACAGTCTAGCAGTTTGAGATAACAGGGAGGACAGGAGGAGGCAGCAGTGTTCATGGGGTCTGGTTGGTGGTACCCGTGAGGACCTGTGAGCTCTTGAGTAGCCAAATCTTACACAGCTGGCTGTAAAAAGAGTATGAGGGAAACCAAAGACCTGCTGTCACAGCAGGCTCTGAAGTCCTCTTGCCCAGAAGAGGGCAGACCTACAGTATTTTTCTTTAGTGGCGTTCATGCAGATCTACTTCTTTTTATTTTGTCTGTCTAGTCTGCTGTGTGGGTGGGAGAAGTTACATACAATGCAAAAATACAAACAACCACAACTCTAGAAAGACTTAGGCAGTTGTCTCAGTCCATGGGCTCAATTCTTTACCTTTTTAGTCTGACAAATTTTTCAGGCAAGTCCTTTTTTTGGTCTGCCTAATGATCAGTGTGGTGAAGCAAGGAGATGTGAACTAGATCCATTTCACTGCTGTAGATAAAGAAAAAAGGCCTGCCCTGAATAAAAACTAACCTTAGGGCAGAAAATGCTAATTTTATTAAAGTTCTCTTTTTTCACCAATTAAAGTGAAAACAATAATCCAACTTTCAACTTCTGGTTGTTTTTTCCCTTCTTTCGCTCCTTTTTTCCTTCTGATCCCTCCCCACCATGATTGAAAAAGAAGACCTGAATACATGATGATCCATGTATTATTTATGAAAGAATATCTAACTGTCCAAAAGAAATTTTGAACTGATGTTTCTATTTAACTGAAAGTGTATAGCAGAAAAGACAGTGACCAGCTGAACCTAGAAATTTTAATATCAATGTTAGCTGTGATAATACTGAGTAACATGCAACTAGAGAATCTCTCTATGAATCCAGTTCTTAAAAACACACGTCTTCAAGGAGCACTTGTGCAGCTTTCTTAGCTTCCAAGCATTTTTACCATCTGTCTCAGACTTACAACTATGATAAATAGATAGCAGTTTCTGCTTTAAAACAAGCAGAATCATTAAGGTTGGAAAAGGCCTTCAAGATCATCAAGTCCAACCATCAGCCCTACACCCTCGTGACCACTAAACCATCTCCCAAACCACCACGTCTACCCATTTTTTGAACATTTCCAGGGACGTTGACTCCACCACCTCCCTGGGTAGCCTGTTCCAATGCCTCTCCACTCTTCCACTGAAGAAGTTTTTCCTAATATCCAATCTGAATCTCCTCTGGTGCAACCTGACCCCATTTCCTCTTGTCCTATTGCCAGTCACTAGGGAGAAGAGGCCAACACCTGCCTCACTACAAAAATTCTGCCCTGAAGCAGGCTGGGCTGGTAATGAATCTGTGTTTGTCAGGTCTTAGATCTCCATTTTTGCAGCTGTTCTTACTGTTCAAGCCTACTGCTTGTCGGTCAGTCCTCATCTCCTCTTGCAGTGTGCTCAATGCAACATGTTATTTGGGGTACAACTCACCAAGGGTGTGTGGCTGGGGGCTGAGTACTCCGGCAGGCAGCCTGACCCAAATGGCTCTCCAGTCAAATCTGTGTACAGTGAAACATGGCACAAGGAGAGCTCCTGTAAATTCTCACTCTTCCTTGATACTGATCTCCCTCTCCTTTCACACACATTTACTCAGATGTCATCTTAAAACTATGCAGAATCTGGCATAAAATATCCGATATAAACATACACTTGCTATGTACACTCACCACAGACAATATTGCAGTTTGGTCATCATCAAGATTCCCTTGAAGTCGGGTGGAAAGCTGCTGTGGTTGCAGAAGGTGGCTGCTCCCTCACTGTTCAGACAGGTGTGTATGAATCAGACCTACATTCTTTTTGGACAACTGCAAATATTCTGCTCCGCTAGGGTATTAAAACTTAAAAGGTAAGAAGAAAGTACATACAGGACTATCCTTATTCTTGTGTTGCATCAAAGCACTTGAAATCAGATGAGTTGTTTCTACTCCCCACTCCAAACTTCGTGCTGACCAGAACAATGCAAGGATCTTGTTAATGAACTTCATCACTTCATCATAGCTTTCTCCAAGAAAGAGAGGGACAATGCACGTAGTCAGCAATATAGTAGACCTTCTGTGTCACAATCAATTAGGACTCTACCGCCTCAGAAAGAAATAAATGAAGATATTAGAAAAGTAAAGCATACCACAAATGGCACGGAGAGAAAAAATAGTAACAATTATTTCTCATTTTGCAAAAACTTGAAATTATTGCAGCCTGTTGAAAGTTAACAGGAGGAAATACTTTCTCATTTAACATGGAATTAAAATACAGAGCTTATGGCTACAGGAAATTTTGGAGCCAAAAATAACAAAAAGGGTTAAAAGAACAATTAGTTTTGTACCTAGAAGAAAAGTCTATTAAGACTACTAAACACAAAATGTGTTATCTTCTCTGGTTCTGGAAAGCTTCTCTGTGCCCAAGAACCTTAGGGTGATAAGTTCTAATACAGATATTCAAATAATAATGTAGAATAAAGTCTCACAAAAAGAAAACAGTATTTTCTAATGAAACCAGCCCAGCCACCATCTCCCAAAATTTGTTTATGAAACATATCTGAGGTAATGTTCAAAATTGAACCTAGCCCCTTCAAAGTGCTTTTGAAGGAAGGAAACGAGTTATCAAATAGCATTAACTTCTGGCCTCTAAACATATGCCAGAAAAATAAAACCAAAGAAACCCCACAACTACTTAGGTCAAATAGCCATTGTAGTTCCAAATTTTTTGACAGAAACTGTTAGGTACTTCTACTCACAGCTCACTGTGTCTCCAAGTAACAGACACAGTGTTAGAAGACTAAAAGTTTATTAATATCCCTTTTAAAACTTAAAATAACCTGATCATAGCCTAACTGAGCCCCAGGTATAGTGGCTGTTGCTTCAGAAGCCAAACTAGCAGCTGATAGCTACAGCACCAGACAAGCCAGAATCCACAGTCTAAACTTTTCCTCCAGTTTAAGGATCTGGACCTGCCACACTTCCCCAGCAAAGGACTCATTTCTCCTCAGAGGAGGGGAAGCCCCTGGTTTCCCTGTGCCTCAGAAGGAAGAAGGGATAAGAAAAAGTAGGCAACATTTTCAGAAGCAATAGTTAAACATCCATGAAACTCAACGGGGGAAAATGTGAGCATCAGAGAGACACTCACTTAAAGCCTTCCTCTATTCTTGGCTCTGTTATAAAGGCAGAGCCAAGAATGACTAGTTCATTATTGAGAGACAGACTAGATTGAACAATGGGGACACTCGACCTCAGACCACACACATACTCCTTCTCTTGGTTCCCAGATGATCTCTGGATACTGAGTAATCACTTTTCCTAAAACACCAGTCTCTTCCCTCCCTAAAATTATCCCAACTCTACCCAAGGCATTGCAGTCTACTGAATCAAATAACACTTCACACGTTCTCAAAAAGTGCATCCAGCAGAAATGGGACACCTTTTCATCTCTATGCCAGGAACCTGATTTTGTCAATTATACGCTGTATATAAAAAGCCTCTGCTATCTGCTTTCCCAGTACTCTGGGGAATGCAGATGAATAATTTTAAACTAGGAAAATGCTGTTGGGAATATTGTTTTATTTGGGAATTCTAAATTTTGAAACACATCTTCAAAGATTATTTTATAACTAATAATATTTATTTTTTTATATATACACATATATATACATTTGTGTGTATGTATTTTGGATTAAAATAATAAAGAAGGAAGAAGACATTATCTAATCACACATCAGTTAAGGCAGGTCTTGAAAGACAGGCCAAAGTGCCTTAAAGAGAAATAACTTTGGACAGAGGTGGTAAGAGCAGAAATCCTCTGGTGTCCTTGGTGCAGGGCCACAGTTTATGTGAGTGAGAGATGTGCTGTCTATGACACAGAAATTATTCCAATTATCAGCTATATACCTTTCTTGTGACATGATAGTTACATAACAGGAATTATTTTGGAAAGCTCTAATACATGTCAATTTCCACCTTGTTTTTTAGAAGAATGAAAATGCTAATAAGCTGTGAAGAAAAAATAATGACGTATCATGTGACATTATGAGAGTTAGTTTAGGGTGAGTTGATCTCTATGTGACAGATCATTTTAACCTTTGCAGTCTTCTGGGTGTTTTTGATGCCACTTCATCATTACACTAACCTAGTTCATTCCCTCTTTTGAGCAATGGTCACTTAGAACCATTCATCTCAGAAGCTTTTCAGTGATGTCTTTGAGACTGCTGATACAACGTTGTTATTCTGAAAAGAACAATTTTCAGAGCAATATGCAGGGGAATTGCACTGTTTCCTAATTGCAGTTGTTGGACACTTCTTTTGTGTTTCATTCTATTCTTTTTGGTAATTTTTGATGTAGCAAACAAATTGAATTCATCTTGAAAAATAAATCACAAACTGGGTGTTTTCTGAGCTGTCCACACAGTGTTTGTTTCATCTTCCAGCATATGTTTCAAGAGTATCACTGGAACTGACACTAACAAAGAAGGTGTTTGCCAGCTGTCACCACAAAGTGGTTTCTGAACTGTAGTGTTATTGCTGGATCTCAAGTGCTATTGCATAAAGAATACTAGCAAAAGCTGGTCTTTTACAGATGATCAGTGTATACTAAAGATCAGATAAAAGTTTCTGAGGCTTTTTTTAATGCTGGATTTTCTTTTAAATGGATGATTTTACTAAAAACTAAGATGAGATTTTTATTTTATAAATCTCAGCAAACTCATCTGCTATTCCTTTTCAAAGAATGGAAACAAAATACATGGTAAGAGAACTTTTTAACATTCACATATATTAAATTGGCTTTATTACACTGCTGTACCACAAGGTGTTTTGTTTTCCCTGAGCCCTGGATTATTTACTGCTCAGCTAAGAAATTCTGCAAAACGTTTTAAAACAATGCTATATTGGTTATTATATTACCAAAGGCTCCCTACACATTGCATTCTATTTCTCTATTCATCAGCATTTAGGTAATGGATTTACTTTTCTAGAAAACACCAGGTTTTCCTTGAAAAGTAACACAGTTTTTCAGGTATTTTTTCCAGCTACCCTGAATACTGTTTAGCATTTAATTGATAATATTAAAGACAAAAACAGAAACCAAACCAAACCAAACAAACAAAACCAAAAAAACAATACTGCAGTGTTTGCTAGGGTACATCACAGATCAGATAAACACAAATTTGCATCTGCATCTGGTCTCTAACTCTGGGTATAAGCTTGTGGTTTAGTCTTTTACAATGTTTTAAGTATCGATCCATTATTCTAGATGTACCTTTCTTTTTCCTGACTCACCATCAGCAAAATTCAGTGGACTTACCCAACTGCGTGTCCCAGTGAAAGTGCTTAACAGTGCTAAATGATGAAAAAAAAAATAAAATTAAGGATCCATTTCACTAAAGGCTGTATTAGGTTGTCTCATTCCTGTGAGCTGCCATCTACAGATAGCGTCCAATACTGATGAAGATACTTGTATAAGCTACTATTTTGAGGGGAAAATAGACTGCTGTTATATAGCCTCACATTTTTGAACATAGATCAATAGTCTATTTGCATTCACACACAAATATAGCTAAAATAACTTGCATTAATACCCAGGACATCTGTGGTAAATTACTTAAATGTAAAACAGGTAAACATCAAAGAAATCAAATGGCAGAAAGTCATTTTAAAAACATTTCTTAATAACATGAAACCTACAATAGTGCTTACCATTAAAAATACCCTCCTTCAAGATATGGCATTCCTGTGCATGAAAAATAGAGTTGCTATGCAAGGAACTGGGAATGACATGCTAGGTATATCATGGGTTAGAAAAACAGACAGTACAGATTATGAATTTTACCCTTTCAAGCATGAGTAGAAACGCCGAGTAATTTCCCAGCTCCAAGTTTCTTGTCCAGCTTCAGATGACTGAAGCTGAAGAGATCAAAAACACTCAGTCTTGGTGAATCTGGCATCTTTCAGGTATCTCATGCTGTGCGCATTTTAAAAAGATGCTGGGATGGGAAGCACTCTGCAACCTCAGCCTGAACTCTGGAGGAGTTCAGGGAACCCTGCCTTGTCCTTCTTCACTCAGTCAGAAATTTGCCTTTTGACCTTGGTGATCCTGGAATGCTTAAAAGCTTTAACAATCTTGCCCATGCCCTAATCAAGTCTCTTCATCCTGTCTCAGCTGTGCAAACATCACCAGGGTGCTACAGAATTGGCAGGGTTGTTGGTACCCCTGCTGTCAGTGAGCATGCCCTGTGAACCCCATTTGTCTCCCCAGCCCTCCTTTTTGGTGGCCCCTACACTCAATGCTTCTCATGGAACTTCTACCCAAGGAAATCCACCAGAGCTGAACTGTGATATTACCCCAGACCTTTTTAACATTTCATCAATGAGTTAGGATGGATGAAAATCTTCCCTTAGAAGTAGAAAAGCAAGTATGTTTCTATGCAAATAACTGGCCAAATAAGAAAATACCAACTACCTCAAGAAGTACCAAAAAATAAATATCTGTTGTCTTAGTCTTTCACATTGAGCTCTGATAAGCTTTGCTTAGCTTTAACAGAATTTCCCTTACCTCCAACTTGGTCACCAGGTAAGATTTTGAAGGTCATCTAATATCTCAACCATTTAAATATGTGGAAACTATTGTAATGTTACCACATATGATTCACAGCATATATATTTGCAAATAACCTATATGATGATATAACTATTTATTCTCTATGGTATTTAAAATGTTAAACTGTTTAAGCATTTGAAAAGGTTTAAAATTAATAATATGGAAAGCACATGTTCAGTTATTTCAGTTTTATAATGATTCACCCATTAAAAAAAGAAAATTATAACCAAATCACACAGAATCACAGAATGTTAGGAGTTGGAAGGGACCTTGAAAGAACATCTAGTCCAACCCCTCTGCCAGAGCAGGATCCCCTAGAGTAGCTCACACAGGAATGCGTCCAGTCGGGTTTTGAATGTCTCCAGAGAAGGAGACTCCACAACCTCTCTGGGCAGCCTGTTCCAGTGCTCTGTCACCCTCACAGTGAAGAAGTTTTTCCTTATGTGAGGAAGTTTTTCCTTATGTGAAAAAGTTTTTCCTTATGTTTACGTGGAACCTCCTATGCTCCAGCTTGAACCCATTGCCCCTTGTCCTATCACTGGACATCACTGAGAAGAGCCTGGCTCTGTCCTCCTGACACTCACCCTTAACATATTTATAAACATTGATGAGATCACCCCCCTCAGTCTCCTCTTCTCCAAGCTAAAGAGACCCAGCTCCCTCAGCCTTTCCTCATAAGGGAGATGTTCCACTCCCTTAATCATCTTTGTGGCTCTGCGCTGGTATGTAGTTCTGTGACAGCTGGAAATTGGCCTCAGAAAATTCACATTGCTGTAGACAATCTCACATTCAGAAATTCAAGTAAAAATTCAGAGCAGTCACTTTTTAAAAACCAAAATTCATCATAACTTAACTTTGCACTAGTATATACTACAGATAGGACAGAATTAAATTATTAAAACTTAAGTATCATAGCAGATAAAATAGTCAAGAAAGGAGTATTTAAACAGGTCTTACAATCTTTTGCAAATAGTCTTTTCATGCCCAGAACTTAAATGGAATCAATCATATTAATATTGAAGTGCCTCAAAAAACATACCCTGACAAAATATGTCCAAGGGGAGGAGGTATTATCTTCTTTTTATGGGAAGTAAAACAGATGTAGAGAGACGGGGATTTGTACAAGGTGACACAAAAGGCTGTGGCATAAACAAGAAATGAACTAGAATTAGTTGTGTTCCCACCCTGACTTTGAAGCACGGGCACAGCCCTCTGTTTCCAGTGCAATTCAGGTTCTCATTTCTTTATCATTTCCAGTTAATCCATCACATCAATTAAGGTAATTAATTATTAGAGCTAATAGAGCAAAAGCTGAAAATATAGGCCCTGATCTCATGCACTCTACCTGAAGTGATAGAAACTTTCATAGCTAGTTCCACATCCTTTCCCTTTTTGGAAGGAATTTACACAAACTGATACTATTATCCCTCAATTCATACTCATAATGAAGTAAAGTGTGACAAGGCTAAATACCTCTTCCATCAAATACTGGTTTTCAACCCATGATCCCTGGATATTGCCTATGCCTAAGGTATCCAAAAAAAGAAAGAGAAGCAAGTTAGTCTGTGATATATGGTCTTTCCCTTGCATAGAATTTTCAAAGGGTCTGCAGTGCTGCTGAAAAATGTTAGCTGTCCATGAAGAAAACCAACCAATTTCAGAACCATTGCTGGGTGCCTTTTTGCTACCTGAGGATGTCCTGAGGAATCTCCCTTGTCAAGGCTTTTTGCAGAATCAGTGAGAGCAAGCCACACAATTGGCCCTGAGAACATATGGAAAATGCCAGGGCAATCATCCTTCTGCAACCATCTACTCACTCACAGGGTCTTGCAGGTCATATGTTTATAAAGAATTGTGATTTTAAATTCCAGTTTTAACAGATATTTTTTAAAAACTTGTATCATTGGCCTATCTGCAAAATGAAGGGTAAAATCAAAACACTTCTTGCTAAATATGATACCATCTGGAGAGAACAGAGTGGTGACGTCCATCTCCAATTCTTCACCAACAGTAGTCCCATCGTCTTCCTCATTATCCAGATGAATGGAACAAACCAGTAAATTTTATTTTAGGAATAAAATTATTATAAAACACATAGGTTTAAAAAAAAGGAAAGAAAATAAAATAAAACTCCACTCTGACAGTAACCGTATTTTTATTCTTGACTGCTGTATCAGGAATTTTCAGCAGTAAGAATTCATATTTCTTCTCATTCTGTGAAACAGAAAAGGCTTACAATTCTGTGAAATGTAATGTACAGGTTTAATAGGATTGTACTCTTGCCTAATGTCACAGTAACAAATAAATGCAATAGAGAATTGCTGACACAATAGAAAACCGCTAGTTCAACACAATGAGTCTCTGTAAATAAATCTGAAGTAATTTCTCTATACATCTTGGCAACTGCTTTTAAGCTGTGCTTACAGTCAGGAGACAGTATGGCATTAACAGGGGCAGGAGTGAGTGTGTGTGTGGGGGGGGGGGTGGGGGGTGTGGGTGTGTATGCAGATCTTACAGCAACCTCCTCAGTGTGTTACAGCATATTGTAACTCAAGGAAAGAGCGACTTGATTGTTCTACCCCAAAATACCTTGTTTAATCACGAAGTCCCCTTGCAGCCCACGTATTAAAAAGCACAGACTGGCATATTCCAACCTGGTGGAAATGTGATTGTGAAGGGACTCAGAGGTACTCCTGTGCACTTGGCAGTGGTCACATATTCAGATTCAGGGCTACTGCAGCCCAGCTGGCACAACCTACTTTCGATACAAAAAATGAAAGCAACTCCTTGACTCCCCAGGCAGCAGTTCTTGCCTCTTTTGGTCACCATTTTCTTACTGGCCCAGGCTTTCTCCCTGCAGATCCAACACGAATTATACTGGGGAAATACACATTAGCCCTACCCCAGCCATTTTCCATCCTGCTCGCATTGAGTCTTTCCAGTGTAAGATAGGACTGTTCCTTTCCTGCTACCAGTTTTAACATGACAACATGTCTGCCAGTAAGATCACTCAAGAGGAAAACATAACATGCAGCTGACAGATCGTTATGCATTATACAAGACCATGAGAGATCCCTATCTTGAATACAGTGCAACCAAAAATCAACAGTGAATACCATGGCTCTTGGTAGTATGAAATTGCAATGGACAAAACATCTAGTCTTCATATCACCCCATTTTCCTCACCTTTCCCTTTATTAAGATGTTTCTTAATCTCATTTTACCATTAGTCCCAAATGGGATGCAGTTCTAAGTAGAATGTAATATTGAACATACAGTATACTACAATATTTTTCCTTTCAAGGTATCAGCATTCTAACCACTGAACCACTCAAAATATCATCCTAACAGCACAGATAGAAATTGCCTTTTCTTTTTCAAACAATGCTCATTAAGAAGATGACAGGTAACTCCTATTACAGAATACATAGGTAGGCCAGGAAGAGCTGGCATTTTGTTCAGCACAAAGCAACCTACACACACACTGGAGGGCTTGCTCCAGTTATTTTATTATCAACTATACCATATAGTCACAGACTGCCTCCTGATATTCAAATCATGTTTGTCAAGAAAATCCTCTTGTTTGCTGTTACTGTGACTTTCCTTCTGGGGTGGGTTGGCCTTGGCCTGACACACACCCAGACTCTTGTTCACTCCCCCACCTCAACAGGACAGGGGAAGAAAATAAGATGGAAAAGCTCATGAGTCAAGATAAGGACAGGGAGAATCATTCACTGGTTACTCTCACAGGCAAACCAGACTTGACTTGGGGAAAATTAATTTAATTTATTGCCAACTAAAATAGAGTTGGATGGTGAGAAACAAAGGCAAAAAAGTAAAACACTTTCACCCTTCTGACCCCCTGCTTGCCTTCATGTCATTCCCAGCTCCACCTACCCCACCAGGGTCTCTGAGGGCTCTGCCCTCATGCCTAGAGCACCTATTCCCCCTCTTTCTTTTCCTTCTCTCATTTTGATGCTCAGAAAGCTGCTTTTCATATTTTTTCCTCACTCTTCAGCAGTGTTTTACCCTTTCTGATACAGGCTTTCCCCAAGGCACCTGCCCGTGGTCAAAGGCCACAGCTGTGCTCTCCAGTGAGGCTGTTGGAGCTGGCTGGAACTGCCTGGAACCAGCTGTGTCTGGCTCCCACACCCCAGACATTGCCTTCCATGACTATCTGTAGCAACAGAGACCTAGAGGCCACTGAACAGTGGGACTGCAAGGTGCTCGCCCCTGTATAAACATCGTGGGGCTTTCTGGGGAGGGGAGATAATAATTCTTTTTGAGCCAGGTGCTCACCTGGTGTAAATGAGAGTTGTTCTTGCTTCACCTGCAGCAACTGACCAGGACTTCAGCGATTTCCAAGGAGATAAACTCATATGGACTTCAGCTGCCATCCAAGCCATCTTGGTTGCAAGACTAAGCTGTATGACACCCTACAGAGTGTACAGAAGGTGATTCCTGTACTGGGGTTGAAAACCACTTTTTAGCCACCTCCAAAGATCTGCTTTCAGTTAACGGCCATTATGCAATGTGACGTGTAAGGAATAAGGAGCAGCATGAGGACCTGGTCGTTGCAATGTTTATGGACAATCTCCCTGGGTGGTTTGATTAGCTGAGGAGCAGATGCTATTTTCTGCCCCTTTTTTGATCTATTTTTGTTTGTAAAATCTGAAGCTGATTGCACATATGCTTAAAGTTTAGGTATGAAGATTTGGAAGAATCTAAACAAGTAAATGCATTTCATGAATATTACCAAGTAGGCACCAAATATTTATTCTAACCATTGGATTTCTGTGCACAAATGTTTAGCTGATGCAAACAAAGGGACTCAATTGGTCAAATCTTCTTTAGGTTATGACAGGAGTTTGTCTTTGTTTCTGTCCTGGTTTAATTATCTTCCTTGGTCCAGATGCCTGCATTGAGCTGTATCTGCAAAATGTTTCTCAGCTGAAGTATGAGTAAATCCCTCCTATGATTTGACCCCAGAGGAGCTGCACATCTGCACTCTGGTAAGAGTTGTGAGCACCCTAAACCATTTCATAGTCAGTTGTGCACCCTAAAACATTTTGGAGGCAGTTTTGCATACCTTAGTGCTGCAAAAATTGTTTGAAAAAAAAAAAAATTTAAAAGATAATTACTTGTGGACTGCTTCTCAGCATCTATTATGTATATGTGTACCCCCAGTTTTTCATGAGGTGAGACCAGAGGGGACATGATTTAAGGCTTCTAGCATGAATGGATGAACAAGAGGAAGCAAGTGCTGGTTGAGGCATCTAAGAGAACTTTGTAGGTCTGAGCTGGAGGGATCATGGTTCTAGGATGACTAATGATTGTCTCCTCTCCAGAGAACGAAGCAACCAGAAGGAGGGGAACCTTTACTAAGGATAATCAAAGCACACCCTCTGGCATGTTACCTCCTGGTGAGCCCAAAGTGTCTCACTGTATCTCCATTTTCCAGAGGACAAAGATTAGGTCCTTCAGGAGGCAAGGAAAAGTGTGATCAGGCATCAGAAATTAAAAAAAAGAAAAAAAAATAATCAGAGCTGGCTCATCAGAGAGCATTTCAAGGTAATCTCACTCTGATTCTGAGTCTACCATTTAGTGTGACTCAGGGGTTTATAATTTCCCTTGAATAGAGGGGTGCATTCAGCCCATGTTTTGATGCCAGGAGGCAACTAATTTTGCCCTGTAATAGTCTTTATTCTGGAGGGAAGGTGGGGGTGAGGGGGTGGAGGGTAGGTGTATTTAATTGATATTTTAAATAAAATGATTAATTCTTATATAAAAATATTAAGAATGCTTTTTTGTACATTTTCCACATGGCGTGAGCAAATAAAAAGATACATATTTTGTTCCTGCATAAGGTTTTACTTTGGTATAGAATCATAGAATCGCAGAATGGTTAGAGTTGGAAGGGACCTTAAAGATCATTGAGTTCCAGCTCCCCTGCATGAGCAGGGACACCTCCCACTAGACCAGGTTGCTCAGAGCCCCACCCAACCTGGGCTTGAATGCCCCCAGGGATGGAGCCTCCACAACTTCTCTGGGCAACCTGTTCCAGTGTCTCACCACCCTTACACTGAAGAATTTCCTTCTGATCTCTAACCTAAACCTCTCCCCCTGCAGTTTCAAACCATTACCCCTTGTCCTATCACTATGTGCTCTTGTAAAAAGCCCCTCCCCTGCCTTTCTGTAGGCCCCCTTCAGGTACTCTGGTCTCCCCAGAGCCTTCTCTTCTTCAGGCTAAACAACCCCAACTCCCTCAGCCTTTCTTCATAAGAGAGGTGCTCCAGCCCTTGGATCATTTTTGTGCCCTCCTCTGGACACACTCCAGCAGGTCCACGTCTTTCTTATGATGGGGCTCCAGAGCTGGACACAATATTCCAGGTGAGGTCTCACCAGGGCAGAGGAGAAGGGCAGAATCAGCTCTCTTGATCTGCTGGCCACACTTCTTTTGATACAGCCCAGGATGCAGTTGGCCCTCTGGGCTGCAGTTGCACATTGGTGGCTCACGTCCAGCTTTGGATCCACTAGTACCCCCAGGTCTTTTTCCACAGGGCTGCTCTCTAGCATGTCTTTCCCCAGGCTGTATTGATGTCTCTGGTTGCCCCGGCCCAGGTGCAGGACCCTGCACTTGGCCTTGTTGAACCTCATGAGGTTCACTTGGTCCCACTTCCCCAGCTTGTCCAGGTCCCTCTGGTTGGCATCCCATCCTTCTGGCATATCGACTGCACCGCCCAACTTGGTGTCATCAGCAAACTTGCTGAGGGTGCTCTCAATGCCACTGTCATTGTCATTGATGAAGATATTAAACAACACAGGTCCTAGTACAGACCCCTGAGGGACACCACTTGTCACTGTTCTCGATCTAGACACTGAGCCATTGACCACTACCCTCTGGATGCGACCATCCAGCCTGATTAGTATCTCCTGATTAGTCAAGTAGAAGAAGCTACATTTTCTTCCTTCTCATGCTGACTACACTCACCTGAGTGCGTACATCTTTCCAAATCTATCTGCACTAGAATTCACATTGAGGAATTGATGTCAGGAGTATAGGCAACAGCAATATTTTTAAGACTGTAACAAGTAACCTACCTACAAAATTAAATCACATCTCAAGGGATTAATTATAAACAGGAATCCTCGTTAGTAAGAAGAATAACAGCAAATGGGAAAGTAGAATTTTGAGCAAAGCAAACAGAATTTGAACTGAATTGAAAATTTCCATTAAAAAAATACCAATCTTCATTACATTTTCTCTCAAGAAAGTCTAAATAAAAGGTGGCCTTGTGGCCAGTTGCAGTCCCTCTTTCTTTCAGAGTCACCTCTTTCCCTGATGAGAGCTGTAAATGGTAGGTTAATCTCAGGCTTTCATGCTTGCCTGCTGACTTTGCTCCCCAGCTAGACCATGTGCTGTGATACACCACATCCCTCAATGGTGAGTCAACCATGAGGCACTTCATGTTTATCACACTGGTATTTTCAAATTTATGTACTTTTCCATTTTGATGGGTCTTTTTTCTCTCAAATTTCAGGGGGAAAATTCCAAAGCAAGAACTGAAAATTCTATCTTCTAATCTGTTTTCATAACAATAAACTAACCAACAGGAAGAAGCTCTTCACAGATACAGACCTAATGAGATGCACTTTGGTTATCACTAATGGCTGTTGATTTAATGTGGACTTATGAAAGTATAATTGTGACTTATTTTTTGTCTTTTTTAGTCACAGGCATCATTTAGAGACTTGAGAACTCCGAAATAACATTTGTGTCCTGGGTCTCCATCTACCTTGTGTGTCTGAGATCTGATTGAAGTATGCAAAGTGAACATGAATTGAGAAGTTGATTCCTCACAAATTCAGTGTGTCAGACAACATTATGACTGAAGGAGCTTGTTTGCATTACCTTACACAGAGCCTGCTGTTTTCTAATCATCCACTGGTGAATATTTTTGCCTTCATGTCCATAACTTTCTTTTCTTTTTCCGAAGTGCATCCTTAAAGAAAAACCTCCTGCTTCTCCTAACACTTTTGAATGCAGTTTGCTATAGCCAGGATGACATTATATAGTTTGCCCATATGGTATGAATAATACTGAATTATTCCAGCCACTCTAATTGGATACAATTTTGTTGTAGATATTGTTTTGTAGGAAAAAAATGTAACTCATGCCACTGAATTTTTTTCTTCCTTTCAGAAAAAAACTTAGTAAAAACTGGGACAAGAATTTCAAAAGCAACAAGTGAATGTGGGTGCACAACAATACCTCAAATAAAGAGGTGGTGTTCAGTGTCCTCAGAGAATCTGCTCTCCTAGAGACATCGTGACTGGGCAGACTTTTGAAATCATGGCTTAACATGATTAGACAATGGTTTTAAGTTGTGGTTTATGTGCAACAACATAGTAAACAGCTATCTGGTGTGCCTACCCTGTTCTATGTTACACGTATTTAAGACTAAAAATTACTGAATTTTTATATAAAAAATTAAATATTTTATTTCTTGCAAAAGAGTCCTTCCCCCCCCCCCCCCCCCCCCCCCCCCGCCTTAAACCAAAGATTTCAATTTGGGAATATCTCGGGTATTGATATTTCAGACTTCATTTCCCATGGGAAACCAATGGATTCCATTATTCATTGCAGCAGCTCAGCAAGATGTGAAAACTATATGCAATGTAATCTGTTCAGGGAGATTCACACAGTAAGAACAATGGTGGGATAGAGATCCAAAATATAACTCCCATGGGCACTCTGGAAGTATTTTTTGAATAAAAATGTTCAGTTTTCAATTTTTGTTGAAAAGGCAACGTATTCTAAAGAACAGATGCCTATGTCTGGTTAACTCCTGTGTAACTGTGATAGTAGATACAGACACCAGCTCATTTATCTGTGTCATGTCTGCAGATAGTATCATGACTTGTATTTTTTTTCTGCAGCACTGAGGCAGGTTATGGACTTACAAAACTTGTATCTTGTTAGCCGATATGAAACGTGGTAGGAAAGACATAAAACTCCACTAAATTCTCCAACCTACTCCTGGACTGTTGGTAGCTTAATAGTAGTAAACGGAGGTCAGCATTAAAGTCTATCTGATTTCATTTTCCACTTACCACATATTCAGTACATCAATCATGGACTATGAGACTCCATGGCCCCTTCCACAGGGAGAAGGATGACTTCATCGTTAGGGCATTAGACTTGAGTTTAAGAGATTTGGATTCCATTTCCAGCTCTCCTATGGAATCTTGGGCAAATTATTTAATCTGTCAGCTCCTATCCTCCAACTGGGAAGACGATAACACTTCTTTTGTCACTCTTGTGGTTTATTCACTTAAAAAGCAGTTAAGGTCAGGAACTGCCCTACAGTGGGTGTCTGTGCAGGCCTCAGCACTGCAGAAATCCAACCCTGCCTGAGGAACCACTGTGAGACCACAGCAATAGCAACAATAACCTATTCCCAGCGATATAAATACACATGCAGGTTGGCTTGAGCATGCGCTTAAGCCGTCATGGAAGGCAGGCCCACAAGCAGAAGAGGCAAATGCAGCACCTTTGACAAACTCTCACAAGCCAGCCCTAGCTGCGAGATGAGTCATGGCCCACTTCAGCCTTTTGCAGCAGTTCTCAGAGCAGCAGCAGGGTGATGCCACTTGGCACCTGCAGGCTTGTGAAGCCCCGCTGCCCGATATCTTCACCTGTTATTAGGAGAGCACTTGACTGACATGAGCTGAGCAATGTTTCACCCTGTGGGGCTCATGACAGCCACAGTGTCTGTCAACACATTCTATCACTCTCTGTTTATGCAGAGAGGTTTTTTTTTCCTTTTTCCTTTCTCTCTCTCTTTTTTTTTTTTTCCCCTGATGTATTCATCACTAGGCTGCAGACACCTAGTTAATCCATTTAGAACCTATCAGCTCTGTTCATCGGCTCATAAACCCATTACCTCGGAGGCGCTGTGCTCAGGGACACAGGTGCCAGACCAGTGCACAAAACCCAATTGAGTTATGTAGCAGGCGGCAAGGCCCTCGGATTCATGATTCTGCCTGCATGGGGAATTGCACGCGTTATGTGGCAGCAGCCACTTTATTAAATATCGATTTAAATCACAGCCTTTAATCAAATCTGATAGAAGACCTTTCTCACCTCCTGTCTCTCCTCCCCCCCCCCTCCATGCCTTCTCCGTGCTTCCCCCTCTCCCCCAGCCGTCCCCAGTCCCCTCCTGTCTCAAACGGGTCCGCCTGATGACAGCAAAGCTCAGGAATGAATAGTTAGCAAGTAGTTCAACAGCAAACCCTTATCAACAGTAATGAGGCATTTGCGATAATCGAGTGATGAAATGTAAATGGGCAGTAATGAGCACAATTACATCCACTGGGGAACCATCAAAGCTGCTTCTTTCCTCGCAGATAAATGAGCTCCCTCGCTGTCGCTGCCCATTGCTGCCTTCACTCTGAGCATGGTGCAGATGCAGGGACCCAGCAGGGAGGGAGGTGGCACTGGTAAGAGCAGGACCTGGCAGTGCCTTGCAGAAGGAGCTCACTGATGACAGCCAGGTAGCAGCCGGGCTCTCTCCTTGCTAATTCTACCTTTGATGGTTAGCCTTCACCCCCTTCTCACCTACCCTCCCCCCACCCTCTCCTCCCTCCCTCCCTTCCAGTCCTTAGGGATGATTTGATTTGCTGCAATGTTTGAAAACTGCCTCATTGTGCTAACAAGATTAACTTGAGCCTATGTCTGTTTGATACACTGAAAATGTGCAGGGTGACTCGGACTGGCCTTCAGCTGGAGCTGAAAGAGCCAAGAAATGGGATGGTTGCCAGGGAACAGGCCCAATGGCAGCTTATGTCATCCTTGCCAGTGAGGGACCAGCAGGGAAAAACACCAACATGTTCAGGAAAGAGGAAAAGTCGTTGCTTCTGTAATTCGACCAAGGAACATTAACAAATCCCAGAAACTGCTCTCCCAGTAATAAACACATCAAACAGCAGAATTTTACTGTGGCACACAACCTAATTTTCAGTGTCCTTATTTCCCTGTCTTAAAGCCACATTATCGATGGAGAATTATCACAGGAGTTTGTTTAAGAAGTGATCAGCTAAGGAAGGCTCATCAGTTGTGACTTTTTTTCTTTGAAGTCATGGAAAGGCTTCTGGTATGCCTAAGCCTTGACATGATGGTCAAAGTTATGTTTCTGATACTTTCTTGCATTAAAATCCTCTTTAATCCTGCATTCATTGCATCACACAAAGAATTTCTATGAAGACAAATCTCCATCTCGCCAGATCACACACTTGAAAACCAGGTATAGTGCAGATGGTCTATGAAGAACACACTGCGGGGCTTTTAACCCTTTCCAGATCTGCAAAGGGGAGTCGGTGTAACATTCAGCTTAGCCAAAAACATGCCAGCCCACTGGGGTTGTAGAAAGGGGCTGTTGGCAGAGTTGGAGGCAGGGAAGAGAAGTTCACCAGCAACCGTGAAATGAATTTGCCCACTCTGGAGATGTGGGTCTTATTATTAACAACATTTTACAAACTGACTGGAAACAGGAGGCTGTGGACTTTTTTTTTTTTAAAGCATACATGTTTGGCATAATTTAAATAGCTAGAAAGTCAGAAAGTCTCTGGGACAACTGAACTGGAAAGCCGCACAAAGGTAAATGGTAAAGCAAGCAGTGGAGCAAACTAACACTGGTGGGTAAGGAGTAATGATATAGGAAAGAGTGAAAACAAGGTCTGGCAATGAAGAATGCTAGCCAGAGAGCAGCTGGCTCAGGTGCAGGTGAAAAACTGCAAAGAAGACTTGAAACACTTGCTAAATGTTTCTAAAGAAGTCAAAGTAGCAGAGGAAGACTGAACGTGTCCAGGCTACCAGAATGAAACAATTTTCCACTATCAATGAATTTCTGTCATTTCTCACTTTCCAGCTCTCAGAAGATGTCACCTCATGGCAATGATTTCTGCCATTACTTCTCACCCCAAGCAAGAAATGTTTCCTCTCATCCCACTTCAATCTGCTGCCTTTTAATTTCAGAGAACATTCCCCACTTTTTGAGTCAGAAGTGTCTACAAATGACCAATCACAGTGCAGAAACCACATGAGAAATGCAACCCAAATCTGGGCAAGCAAATTCCATCAACTCATTGGAGGACTAATTACAGCAGTGCTGCATCTAAAGACAGATGACCAATGTACAGATTTAGGAAAGATCCTGCAAATGAGCCAGCCTGCTGCAATAGTCCATCCACCCACTCTCAAGCCAGGAAGCACCTCAACCCTGGACAATCAGATGGATCGAGATGACCACCTCGTCTGCCTGTCACAGAAGGCCTTCCTGATATCCTAAGGAGTCACTTAATATTATGGAGTTCCATCACCTCCAGTGATGAGTGTTTTTAACTGCACTATTTTCAGTGCACGTAACATTTAGAAATACACGAGGATCTTTTACTTATTAGAAATGCAATAGCTGTTAAATTGTATTAGTTATTGACCTTAGCAGCAATAAACTGTAGCAAGAGTAGTCTACAGTAAACACTGCTAAATCATAATCAGCTGGCACAATGTGGGTATTTCTGACCACATGCACTATGCTCTGTAAAATGTATTTGATCACAGCGTATAAAAATGTGAGAATACTGTATACGATTTTGAAATGCACTGAGTTTAAAAGACATATTCAACCAATTTATCATTTAACTTACGGCTTCACAAAAGCTATTAAACAACACTGTGAGCCTGGAGGCCACACATATGCTACAGCCCTGGAAATGTAAAGAAATTCATTTGAATCCCTTAATAATGACCTTGACCTATCGAACAAGGTGTACTTATTGTCAACAATTCATCTCACTCTTGACCCTGGCAAAATGCCTAACCCTTGAATACTTACAATGGGGGAGGAAAGGCTTGGGTCTTTTTTTTTTTTCTTTCCCCTGGTGAAATGGGCCATTTTTTTTCCCCTGTTTAGCAAAATCTGGAACACAGATCATTAGAACGCTTTTGGCAGCTAATTTGAACATCAGTGACTCAACTTTGAGAAGGAAGCCTTTTTCTGCCCTAAAGAATCTCAGAGAGTTTTCAGACTACAGTAATTGAAAAATCCCTAAACACTCACTCACAGAGGAGATACACATTACTGCAGGAACAGTCTACAAATTGTAAAGTATTCAATTTACATTCTCAGTACCTCAGGGCAGTTGTGAAGAATTTATATCTTCAGAAACCTTTGAACTAACAAAAGATAACATTTCACAGCAAAGTCTACTTGCATGGAAGTTTTTTAACTCCCTTCATTCTTATTCTGAAGGAAGTGTCTTTTGCACTTCTGGAACCAAGGCTCAACACTGGTATCTGAGATGTTGAAAAGGAGATGGAGATGGAAATAAAGGTGTTAAAAAAATTTAATGGACATACTGCATCTCATTTAGAACAGGAGTTCATTATTCACCAGTCCACACATGATGTATTCTTGCTCTGAACTTGATGTCTTTTTAAATGATACTTCGGTTTGATCAATGTGCAAAGATTCTTAGTTATATTAAGGCCCTTTATGCGAAGGGCTTTAAAATGTATAGATAACTGGCACAGCTGCACCCTGGGTGAGGGCAAGGGGACCTTTTTTCTTCCCTGTGTGCATCAGCTGGGGCAGTGTGTAGTGCTGGCTACATTACCCCTCGGTTGGTATTGAGTCTTCATCTGCTTGGAGACATTGTATTTAAAAATGAATTTTGATGAGCCTCACACTGGACACTTCGTAAAACTGAGAAGAGAGTCCTTCTCTTTAAGAAGTGAACCTTTTTTTTCTTTTTTTTAATGGGGTCATTTCATAGATTATATAACTTGGATCTGTATCAACAAACCAACATTTTTAGAGGTTCCATTGTGAACCACACAAAAAGCTGTGTATTTATGTAGGATCAAAGGACCTCAAGGGAATAATGGAATAGAAGGTAACTCTAATGATGTCCTTAAGTCACATAAAAGTCAGTGTTAACCTCCAGCTGGCACTGGAGTATACCAAGAAAAAGACAGAGACTGCTAAGTCACTAAGGTTCAAGTCACAGGATCAGGCCACATTTATGTAAAGAAAATTGCTAATAGAAACAGGTATCACATTTGCTAGCTAGGAAATTGTCTTTCTGTTCCTCTGTCCCTTTTCTTAATCAAAGAACACCCAATATAATTACCAATCTAATGACATCCTTTTGCTTTGACTTTTTAAAAATTTCTACAGGAAAAAGAGAAGGGAGGAACAACAACAACAACAACAAAAAAATCTGCTTCAAGCCACCCTAAATCTGTGATTACCATATTCATGTCCAACACTAAGCATGATGTGGAAACATTAATGAAAGTTTTAAAATGCAATCATTGGTTAAAGTTTTTTTCCCCTTCTCTATAAAGAAATTGATAAATGTTTCTATTAACTAATAACCCAGGAATCAACAGTCTTATAAAACCGGTTTATTCAGCCCAGAAAATTAGGCAATCCATCATGACTGATTTGCTCACATTTTCCCCTGCAAATAAGTGAGATGAAAACTTTAAAACCAATAAGATAATGCACTTAACAAATTCAGCTGAGAGAGATGGATAAACTAAGATGCCACTGGCATCAGTTAAGGAAAATCTGTCGTGTTTCCAATTATTTGAGCAGATTTTGTATCCCAATTTGCTGCCAGACTGGCTGCATCCCCCACTCCCCTCCTACAAACCAAATAATCTGATCTTAAATCAGAACAAGCTCATCATATCACACTATGAAAGGCCAACAGGGGATAAATGACACCAGATGTTATATGAGTTTTCTTTTAGGCTTTCATTTCAGACTTACTGCATTCCCCACGCTGCTTTTTACTTGTCAAAAACTAAAATGTGCTTTGATAGATAACAACCCTATTTTCTTCACTGCCTGAGCTTAGAGAATACCATTAAGTATTGATATTGATGGTGCTTAACTAGGGAATGCAACCTGGGACCACAGAAAGCAGGATCCTGGGATCCTGAGGTATCTTTCAGTCCCACAGATACATTTTCTGCTAGTCCCAGGATTTTTCTGTTGTTGCTGCTGGGAGTGGCATTGGGATACATGCTGTGTGATTTTACAACACAAAATGTGAGGGCACAGTCAGGAAGAGCAAGGAGGGGCAAGTTCACGCAGAAACATAACTCTTAGGACCATCTGCTGCTGCTGTCTGAGCTGCTGAGGGAACCAATATCATAGCAAAAGACTAACAATGAACTTCTGAAGCTGAACTGAAGCTAGCTGGTGCAAAATCCAAGACATATCATTTTAATTTGCTTTGCTTATGCTCTTCTGGAGTCACTGTGTGTCCAGACTGATAGGGAAAGGCTGGAAAATGGCAGAAACAAAGAACAGCAAGCGCTGCTCAACAGCAGTGGGAGACCTGGGCGTGCACAGTTGACAGCAAGCATGTCTGCTTGTGCCTGCAGGTGCACTGTACCCCACCACCCCAGATCTGAAGGAAGAAGCTGCTCTGTAAGGGAGAAACCTGCTGACTCTACCAAGGTGTGAGCAGCCTTTTAAAAGCCAGTTTGGCCATATGGAATGTACGAACTGTGTTCCCAGGCTTAAAATGGCTGTCTGGTGCTGCAAAGAACATGATATAGAGAAAATATGGACCTGCCTTGGTACATGACAAAGAAATAAATTAATACATATGTTAGTCTCAATCATGAAGGAAAGAGCCACTTCTTTCTATAAAATTGTCTTTAAGAGTACTTAGAAAGCTTCAGTAGCCTTTCATAATTGCCACAAATATTTTCTTAAGAAAATACCTAAGTAGTGAATGCACTTTAACTCTTAAACCCACAGTGACTGGTGACATCACATCATAGCAGTGCTTCCCATCAAAATAAAATAATTGTCTTCCAGCTTAGCCGGTGTGTTTGTATGGAGGCACTACCATGGCTTTGAGTACTTTAGTCTAGTGCCTGGGAGTAGCTTGCTTGTCTCATGGGTGGCTGTAGGAGGTGGCATCTTAACCTCATTGACTTTCCTTCCAATACACGCAGTGAGGGAACATATTCAGACATACTCTGACTGCAGCTGCTGGCAGGCGGCTTGCTCCAAGGTGGACTGGAGTCAACAGGGTTAAGCCTCAGGAGCAAAGGGAAAGATAAGGGTATGATCAAAGTGAGTGACAGCAACAGACTCTCTCCTTTACAGGTCAGAAATGATCAGTGACAGATTCTGAAGCAGAATTCAACTCCCATGTAAATCCCACAACCATTTCCCTCCCACCCCCACCGCCCCAATCCCCCCACTGCCCTAGTGCTCTGCTGCCTGCCTGCACATTTCTGCCTGCCATTGTGATTCCACTCACTCCCAGTGATAGCATCACCTTTGCAACTCATGCAAAATACCATCGGTGAACAAAATACACCAATAAGCCAGCAGCTGTCGGAAACCATGACTTATAGCATTAAACAGCATCAGTTTGGTTTGGCTGACACTCTGCAATATCTACATGCATGTCAGTGTGCACTGGTGTAACACACAGCAGGATCAGTCCAGAGTGCAAACCAGCTGTATGCTGGGTCTTCATGGGGCTCTGCTTCTGAACCTGCAAAGTTAGAAGCTCTGTTTTGCAGCATGATTGAGCCTACTATCATAGGCGATAAAAACGGTTTGCTGCCTGCTGTCGAGGGAGGTGATTCTCCCCCTCTGCTCCACTCTTGTGAGACCCCATCTGGAGTACTGTGTCCAGTTCTGGAGCCCCTATTACAAGAAAGATATGGACATGTTGGAACGTGTCCAAAAAAGGGCCATGAGGATGATCAGAGGGCTGGAGCACCTCTTCTGTGAAGACAGATTGAGAGAGTTGGGGTTATTCAATCTGGAGAAGTGAAGGCTTTGAGGAGACCTTATTGTGGCCTTCCAGTATCTTAAGGGGGCCTACAAGAAGGCTGGTGAGGGACTTTTTAGGATGTCGGGTAGTGGTAGGACTAGGGGGAATGGATCAAAACTAGAGGTGGGTAGATTCAGATTAGACATTAGGAAGAAGTTCTTCGCCATGAGGGTGGTGAGACACTGGAACAGGTTGCCCAGAGAGGTGGTGGAAGCCCCATCCCTGGAAGTTTTCAAGGCCAGGCTGGATGGGCCTCTGAGCAACCTGATCGGGTGGGAGGTGTCCCTGCTCATGGCAGGGGGGTTGGAACTAGATAATCTTTAAGGTTCCTTCCAACCCTAACAATTCTATGATTCGATGATTCTATACGTAGCACAGCATCGCTTGGTACTAAGAATGAACTGGCCTCAGCTCCCCTGCCAGCAAACCCTTACAGGAAAGTAGAAATCCTCACCAACCAGCTTGTGCCATGAAGTGATAATGCAGAACACTCAGGGAGAGGGGCTGGCAGTGGCTACATCAATGTGTTTAGCCATATCAGTCTAGAGATTAGTGCCCTTCTGAGCCTGCTCTCGTTCAAAGAGCTAGGGAAAATGCACTGTGAAGAAAGGAGCCATTGACAACTCTTAAACCTGGAACATCATTGAATATCTCACAACAACAAAGTTGTGCCAGATTTGCTTCACCTTTAGCCGCTTGTACCCCTATATCAGATCGGTGGTTTCCAGAAATGGTAAGCAAGAGCTTGAGCTGATATCTTAATGCTCCCCTCCTTACAATATTCAGTTTGAGGACCAGCATCATATCACTTGCTTGTCCAGTCCCTAAGTGTAATTTATATCTTTCACAGAAAACTAGTAGATTAGGGTAGAAGGTGATAAGTTGATTACGAAAGTAAAGACAACTAACAGTGGAAGTGTAACTTAGGATAACAAAATCCATCATTTATTTAATGTATTGCCCCCCCAAAAAGAAAATGGAGTAACCTTTTCATCTTTTCTAAATGTCTGATTATTATAAAAGCAGTCAGATATGCTCATTAGCAGATGAAAGGAAAGATCTTCCATCCTCTTATGCTCTCTTCTAATGCTAATGTATCTTCCTGCACCTGACTGTGCATCTGCCCACATGCTTTGTGAAAGAGGGACAAATTGCTGCTTTTGGACATAAGAGAAAAAGTCTGGGGCTTGGCAGTTCTCCAGCATCATCAGAAAGGATCATCCCTACATTCACCAAAAACATGAGATGCTGTGGTCCCCTGGTAGCCAGGCTGAAGATTTTAAGTGACTTTAGAAAAAACATCTGTGGACAGTGTTTCTGGAACCTCTGTTGGTGGACAGCCACCCTGGAAAGCTTGTTTCTTGAACCAGAAAAGGAAAATGGCCCTTGTGAGAGTGTGAGATCAAAGCAGTTTGAACTGCAGTAGCAAACGCTGACAACAAGCTGTTCTTAACCAAAGTCCAGGCTAAACATTAAAAGCAGAAATTAGGCAGCTAACACTTTTGACATGACCAATTGATTTAAGAAACTCAACATTCTGCTGTCATATAAGTCCAGAAACAGGAGCAAAATTAATCAAATCAATGACTTCTTTCACTGCATGATACTCAGCACAGCTTAATCCCACCCATCATTTGCTTAGGCCACCAATATAGTAAAACCGCCGTGTTCTGTCACTAGCCTGCCAGTGGATGCAAGCTCCTAATTTAATTATTGCATACCCTCTGCTCTTATTGCAGAGCTGTTTCCTTTTACATTTGCTCTGATCTAAGACATGCCATTTCCTGGACCGTAGATAAAAGAAACAACATTGAAATACCCCCAGCAGTAACCCTCTTAAAATAGAAGTCTGGGAATTAACAGCAGCCACGTAGGTACCTTTGGAGATCACAGGAACGACTCTGAATTTCCTGGCATACTGCTGTATGAATATTTGCCTTCTCGTATCTTTCCAGTTGACAATGAGGCAGCCAAGTAACAGAATTTGAATGCATATTGGCTTGCTGCCTCTGCTGTTTTGATTTGCAGACTGGCCAAGCAGAACGCAATTAGTGGTTATTGACACCTTTATAGGAAGCACTCATAAGGGAAATGGGAAATTGGAAATGTCCTTTAAAAGATGGAAGCAAAATACTGTATCAAAGCTTGCTGGTAAATAAGACGAGCCCAGAAAAGTGCTCAGTCAGAATATTTATATTTCTGTATCATTTAGGAAAATCCTATTATGGCTTTAGCCACAGAGACATCCCTGGTGTGCAAGATAGAGGCAGTTCATAAAATACATAGCATTTTCAGCTTGAAAATAGGGCAACCTATTGCTTTCTGTTGATGGCTATGTTACACCCCAGTTCCCATCAATAGAACATAATCTCATTGCAGCAGGCAATACTCAATATCAATGAAACACTGGTATTGTAGGTATTTGCAGACTGCCAGTACCTAAAGGACAGAAAGACTTTGTGTTTTTACAAGGGCCAATATCTCTGGAACACATTTATGAAACAAGGCAGCACACCAAGGAGGCAAACAAGTTATATGCATTTGTCCACAGAGCTGTCTGCAGGCATTTGTTTGCTCTTTCTCCCCTCTCTCTTTTCTGATACTTTGTACCATGCCTACCTTGTACTCAGAAAGTTTCACTAGCAATGTCAGTTATGCAATTATTCCCTTGCCAATTAATGCCAAATTAGATGCCTGCTGTCAGTGTTCCCAAGCACTGACAGAGTGTATGGTAATAATCTGTAACCAGGATAATGCTCCGAGGAGTCTGCATTGTTCTCAGGAAAGGAAAAAAAAAAAAAAAGGAAAAGAAAGAAAAAAGATAAAGTATGTTACATGTTCACTTATGCCATCAGCAGTCAGTGCAAAAATAAAATGTTTTGTTGTGCAGTTATCCCAATGATTAAAATATAATAGGCTAATGAGATTACAAAGCTGATTGTGAACAAGACCAATTGTGTTAATTGGAGACTCCTGAATGGCAATTTGAGCTGCTGCCGCTGCTGAGTTTTGAAATATAATCAGTTTTACTAATTTTATCTGATTTCTTAATGAAGCTTGCCTTGAGCAATTGTTCTATGTGTTCTTTAGCAAACAGCGTGTGTCATAACTGCTGACATTAATCTTGATTACTTTAGTTAAAATAAATAGTTATACTTGGGCGGCTTTCAGAAAATATATCAGAGCAAATGTAACGTTCAGAAGAGACGGGGTTTTATTTCTTATGTATTTTTTGTTTTTTTCTATATTGTATTTGCAAAGTCCCAACTGTGAAACATCTTTCTTGTATGACCCAACCTCTTTCAGGCTCCCTGATCTTTTGCCCACCCTTGAGAGAGCATTTTTTACTTCCAGAGAAAGAGGGATAAATACAGTGTCTTTATTATGGACAAATCTTTTCTAAGAGGAAAAAAAAAATACACCAACAAAATCCATCTCAGAAAAAATTACTACAAAGAGCTTTTCCATGCATGAATCTCAAAGTTGGCACGCACGTTCTCACCACCTCATGCTCCAGCTGCTAGTACTAATGCTCAAGTCTTATAGAAATGCTCTCTCTCATATAGCTTATTTGTTTTTATGGAGTATTAATATACTTAGGATGGCTCTTTGGAGCTTTCATAGTGCATTTGATGGGATGCTGTACCATATTGCTGCTGACAAAGGGACACATAAACATTAACAAAAATAAACAGTAGAAAAGGGGAAATGGGAATGAATTAATGGCAAACATAGCTAGAGATTGTTCATATTTCAGAACTCCTATTATATTATGGCCTTGCTTTTACAGGGATAATCCTTTCATAATTAAGATAATAGCTAACTAGTCTGATAGGTATTATACATCTTTTTTGAGCCAGTATGCTTATATGACAACATAATTTGCATGTACTTATTACTGGACTATAAAATCCGTGGATTTTATAGTAGTTGCATTGATTAGGTACTTTGATGATAAATAGAAACCATTTTGGGAAAGATGATATAGGATATATTAAACATTTATTTCACCCTCTCTTTATAGCCAGCACTGGTTTGGTAAATTAAAAGTGTTTAGTCTGGCCTGGATAGTAATCTATGTCCAATTAGGATCTAAATATGTATAATAGACAGTCTAGCTTTTAATCCATATTCATGTAGCAATTTCTTTAGTCATAGGGTTTTTGAAAGAATTACAAAGTTTTTTTTTCTCTAAGACATGGTATTCTGGAACAGGGGAGAGTCACAGGCAGCAATGCAAGCACCGAGAGCAGCTTCCACACCAGGACTCCCGAGGACTGTGCTGAGTACCAAGTAGCAGCATTTTGTACTCACAAATAAAATGGGTGAAAGTCTGGATTTCCTCCTCAAACTCTGCTTCCTTGGTGCTTAAATGCAGCACTGCTTGAAACACTGCAGTTAGAAAAGATGTCAGCTTTTTATGGGGGTCTCTGACTTTTAGGAAGAAGCTGGCAGCTGACATACAACGTTTTCACTCCCTGCCCCAGAAAGTATTGCCTTTTATGTAAAACTACTTCCTGTCCTGCTTAAAAATTCAGCTAGAAGTTTTGGAGATTAAAAAAACTCAAACATAAGATGCTTCCACAATGACCTTTCCTCGAAATATTCGTAATTCATAATTGTGATTCATGACCATAATTCAGACCCTCATCTACAATAACAGCATGCCCATCAGCCTGGGTCCCTCAAACTTCAAACAACCTTTTTCAGACACATTTAACTCTCCAGTAAGTAGGTTCGTGGCTTCTTTAGAAGGCCTGCTTCACTCAATGAGTAAAAAATACATGGAGAATTGAATTTGTGTATTCTCACTTCTGCTTAATAAATATGAAAATTTATACTTAATGAGAATCTACTGTCACCCCTCTCTGCCTTCCTTAATGAGAGCTAATTGAATAGAACAATCTTCATTTGGCAGGACACGTCACGAGGGCTTGTCTATACTTAGAAATTTACTGAGAGAACTAATCTAAAATGGTTGAGAAATATCCCTACAGCTTTCTGCCCAAATAACTGTTCCAGAGCAATTATTTCAAATGAGCTATTTTTGTAATTTTTCAAGTGTATACAAGTCTCAAATCTAATATCTGGCTGGCATTACAGACCCAACTAGTTTTTATGGATCAACCTATTTGATCTGGTGAGTAAGTCACACTGTAGTAATGAAAAGAATATACTAACGTTTGCTCTGATTTGCCTTTATGCTAATCCATGGCACTATAAAAAAAAAAAAAAAAAAAAGCATTAGTGTCTCTGATAATTTGGCTATGTACGACCTGGATACCGATTCCACAGTACCAGTTGTAAATTTCTAACCCCGAATATTTTTAAAGGTAACATACACGCTACTCTGCAATAAAATTGTTCACCTTTTCACTTCCCATTAGGACTGAATAATTTATTTCTCAAGTGCTTTCCCTGCAATTTACAGACAGCTAGGCTGCTGTAACTATCAAAGGTATCGTCGTGTGTGATAAGCCTTATTTTAGGTCCTTGCTGTGCTCAGTGCAAGAATGGCTACCAAGTTTCAAAGCTCACATGTATTTCTTTGGGGTCTGGCAGCATACCAAAACAGCAGCCTCTGCTAAAACAGCCTGGATACAGCAGACGTGGATTGATCATTTCTTATTCTGTGTGAGAACCATTTCCCTCAGCATGACCACTGCTTTAATCTTGTATTTTAAACATAAACAGAATGACAGATTTTACAGTATAATCTGGTAGGCACAGCAGCCTTTTAGAAGAATGAATCATTAACCTAGAAGCTATGTTTAAGTAAAAAGGACAGACAACAAGAAAAGGGGAGAAAGGGAGAGGGGAAGAGATTGGTTTTGTTCATGATTTAACACACAACTGTGATCCACCCACCTCCAAAATGCATTGCTGGAGCAAAAACAAACCTCACTATAGACAGGGCAGGAAAAAGTGGCAATACAAAAGAGCTTGAGGAGCATTAGGAGAGAGAGGAAGAAAAAACAAATGTAAACATTTTCTCTCCTGCTGCATTTTTGAAAAAATAAGCCTTTAAAATTGTGGTTAGGGTTGGTATGGTCTTAGGAAATACATTTTCCAATGTATGACTTAAATCTTTTTTTGTAACTTGAACTTGTGCTGCCCAAGTGTTCACTGCAGCTGGTATCCCCAAATGCATATGCAACCCATGTGATCAGCAGGTTTTTTTCAGCCATCTCCTGGGAATTGTTTTATACCCCTGAGTCACCAGAAGTGACTGAACTAGATCAAAGTAGGGCAAGAGTGAGGTCATCCAGTTGGGTGGCTGTTGTCATGTGTCCTAATATAATCTGGTGATGCAGTGATAGACCATGCTACTCTGACAGGATGCATCAAAAGGAAATTAGTTCTGCTTGAAGGGAGTTCGTGTCACCTGAAAAACTTAGACATGGCCAAGTGCATGTATATAGATAAAGTTATACCTGAGGAGACTTACACTGTGATCTATAAATGACATCCTGGTGACCTGCCTATGATTGAGGACCATCATCAACTGGGTTTCCCATTTGCTTGAGGGAATGAGCAGTAATTCTTTTTTTCTATTCTTCATTCAAACGAAGGCATTTGTAAACAAGAAGCAAAGTCATACCAGATGGGATCTTACTTTTCATAATGCAAAGACCAAATTGTTATTTAATCCTTCCAAATTGTTTTACTATGTCAGGCACCTCCTCTGTTGCTAATAGTAGGAACTCAAGAATTTTGGGGTTTCCCCCCCTCATCCCAGAACTCAGAACGACTTATCTCCCAGTTCTTATGACTTCTCTAACACCCACAAAGCTGACATCACAGATAAATCAATCATATCCAGGCATTAGAAGCCTTTCACAGAAGACATGCGTGCCTTTATATTCCTCTCCTCCTTCAAGATGTCCCTACATATAAAAAAAAAAAGGTGGTATTTCAATCACTTCCTTTAATTCTTTACAGATTTTTTTAAATGCTGTCACACCTGCACTTCTGAGATGCTCTGCTAACCTTTTACCCTTAGTTTCTCAAGAGGATCTGCTGAAAACAGACAGTTGTTATTTTTCCAGGCAATATTTACTGAAATTGTATCATACAGTCCATATTCTGATTTCTCTTTCAGAATAAAACATTTACTGTATGTACATGTAGGCTCTGTACCTTTGATATATTTAGATTTATTTTTTTTTATAGCTAGGATTTAGCTTTTTCAATATTATTTTTATACCGATGTTTCTTTTTATTAAGGTTTTTCAACATATTTGTCATGCATGGCTGTGGCTTTCTCTGTAAGCCTTTAATATAGAAGGGAAACTTTTTATGCAACAAATAAGAATTATCTAATTTCACAAAACGAAAGGAAAAAAATAGAAAAGATTTAGGTGGGGTTAATGGCTAAAATTTGCCTATAAATGCATTCTAACACTTAAGCAAGCACGTAGTTTTAACTATATGAATATTCCCGCTGAAATCTAGGACAAGGAACTGTATTTAGAACAGTTTTTAAACACCCTTCTGACCAACTGGGGTTGTAACAAGTTTTGCGTTCAAGCATAACGCGATTAACAACCACGGGGGAAAAAAAAAAAAAAAAGGTAGGCTAAATAGTTATTCTGGGTTTCCTGTAGAGTGATTTTACTCCTGATGCCTTCCTTTGGTTGGACAAGCTGTAGTCAAAGCACACTAATGCAACCAAAGTGTGCTGTGGAGCAGCTTGCCAGGCACCCAGAATTTGTGGTACAACCACTTCTGAACACTAGAGCAAAGGCTGATCCGCCTTTGCTTCTTACATACCCAAGATCTGAAGTGCTGAAAAACAGAGGGAGAGGTTAGACTTTGGTTCTTTAGGTTTGCAGGAGGACAAAGTCAACCTCAGTCAGGCTGTTTTCTTATCTTCCTTTTCCTCTAGAATTAAGTCAAATCTGACAGAGTAAGGAAAATATTAGCACATTCGGAGTTGGGGAGCAGAAAGACTGACTCATTCTTGTTTATGATGCTTGCCTGCTCTGTGATTCGGAACATAAGAAAAGTATCCAGCTAGATTTTTCAAGCACATGCCAAGCATGAAGGGTTGCCAGGCTTCAACCTTCCTCATGACATCATCTGAAAGTCTGTGTAATTCCCTGCAGCAAAATATTCACAGAGGTCATGGCAGCTTGCTTAAGCAGTCAAAAATCTGTGTGCCATCCGCTGCACACTTGCATTTGGAAGAGGCTTTATCATAATTTTCTAATTTGGGGTGTGGAAAAGTTTACAGGCTATTCATAAATAAACAGTGAGGAGAGAGATTAAAACAAAGGTGCGATCTAGTAAGTAAGCATGAGCTTACTCTAAGCTGCAGACCCCAAAGTCATCTCCTTTATCTTTCTTCTAGAAGAATTTGTGATCTTAGAAAAACAAATCAAAATAAACAGACCTCTTTTCTTCTCCCAATATCCTGTAATGACAAGTCGTCTGTCAAAAATAGTATCTCAATGCTTCACAGATCTGCTTGATCCCTGTGTGTTCAAAAGCATTTATATATTTCACCACTGCTAACTTCGTTCAGTTATTTTGATTAGCTTGATTATTCCTTGTGGAACAACAGAGTTGTTAATTTAATTCCAGTTCAAATGTTTGCCATATTGGTAATGCATATACCTGGGACAATACCTTTAGTTTTCAGATTTCAAACCAAATGTAATACTTGGCATGTTTTCCTAAGAGGGAAAAACATCCATTTCCTGTATTCTTATTTCTGTATAATTTCTTTTGAAATAAAGAAAGATTGCAGTAACAGGAACTAATGTAAATTCTGTTGTCCCTTGATAAATTCAATAAACCTCCATTTTCACAAACTTCAATTTTCAGTCCTGCAGACTTTGAACTTCAGAAAGAAACTTGTATTTTTATCAACTGGGCCTTGTTTTTTCTCCGTGTTTTTAGCTTTACAATATCACATTATTTTAAGAAGTGTTACTCTGAGATTTTAATAACAAGTCACAACACCGATTTTGTGGAATCACTAGTAAAGAACTATGAAATAAAATTTGTGAAATATTTGCCCACAGTGATTTTGTTTCCAGGAATAAAGAATTTTTTTATTTGTTTCAAAGTAATCGGTCAGTTCTAATCAATGTATGCTTCAATCAACATTAGGAACTAATTGCAAGTTAAAAACAGTAAAGAGCTTGTTTTTGTCTTTCAATTATGATGTATATAGTAGACTTAAAAGGTCAAGAACTCTACTGTTTTGAAGGCCTTGATGGACATCATGAACAAAAACAGTTGGTTTAAATATGCCATTACACCACTTCTTTTACTTAATATCCTTTTTTTAAATGAAAAAAAAATCTGTTCAAATGAATACATTTTTCCCATCTGTACATTCCTCAAGTTTAAGATAGATTTATTTACTTAGTGAGAACTATTTTGAAGTGATCTTTTTCCTGCAGCTGTAAAGATAGTGAAACTTCTATATAAATAGGGTTTAACACAAATACCAAAGACAAAATAGCGTTTCCCTGCTGAAGCAGAGGTACAGCACTAACCATATTCTAACATTATATAAAAGTAAAAAGTGAAGAAGATACATTATATTAAACTAAAAGGCTAGCTGATTAAATGCACAAAGATATAATGCAGTCTTCTGATCAGTGACAAATACATTAACTTTATGCAGCTACTTTCAAGGATGTATTTAGTACTGATTTTACAGCTTAAAAAACAACAGAAAAAGGGAAAGCTGTCTAAAGCAGGAAAAAGGACAAAAGCAAACAAAAGTAAAATACATCTTAAACCAGGTTATCTTTTTTGATTATTGAAATCACAATTAAGGCAAACAGTTTAAATCCTTGGGAAATAAATAAAATCAAGGAAAGCTTTGGGTTTGTACACACTTTTCACATGGATAGCAGAGAGACCCTGGCACACATCTGCAATACCAATAGTAGTTAATCACACCCATTCTTACTTTGGAGCCCTCCCCTGGTCATCAAGCTTGACAAGTAGCCCTGTCAACTGTGTGGTTTAGCTCTGAGCCACAGCTGGATTTTACCCATAATGTTTAAGGAATGTGCAACCCCAGAGGTTTGCAAACTGTAATGTACATAAATGCTAGCCAAGTTGCTACTTGTAGTTTGTGAACCACTTTGGGATGATACGTGACACAAGGCTGGGAGCAGCATAGCAACCACGGCTGCTAGTATGCAGAGAGACACCACTCATCCCTACAATCAGGTGACAGTGACCAGCCTCCTGCCCTCAGAGCAGAGCAAGGTGGCAAAATAATTTTCTCCCAAGGTCTGCAATGACCAGTCTTATGAAGAGGACCATGAAGCTCAGGTTCAGAGCTGTCAACTAGACCTCTCGCACTCCTTGCAACCAGGAGGTCGCCAGGATCTCCTCATAACTGGATGGCAGTAAGAATCACAGAAAACTACAAAAAGGCTTTTGGTTTGACAATAACTGCCACCAATATTTACCCTTTCTCAAACATTTATTTCTCATAGGGAACTGCCTGCAATGGCTGAATCAAGGTAAATTTTGAAATAAAAGCACCTCCAGATTTCCTGCCCCTCTTTCTCTTCTGTTTAAAGTCAGCCACTGTGCTGCAAGTCAAATTTCTGTAGCAAGGAGTGCAACCTGCCAGTAATAAATTTCACCATGTGGTAGCTCTTGGGGAAAGAGAGGCAATTTCTTTGATGCTTTAAATATGTAACCTGCAACATGGTGATGATGAGTCATTTGGCATTTCCTTTTTACTAGAAAACCACCAGTTCCAGCTTTTAACTCAACCTCTGTCTTGCTGGGATTGAAACAGAAGTGACTGAAACCGTTCAGATCTCACAGAAGTCTCCAGTCAAGGGGCAGGCTTGATAAATGGGTGCACAATAGAAGAAATCTGTTTGGTTTTATTTCTGGTAAAAGTAACTTTTTGAGAAATTAGATCTATAAAACTGCAGGTCATGAGACAATTATAATAAATGCATAGAAACTTTCATATTTATTAATTGCACATAGAACAAGATAGAAACCAGCCAGAGTAGTCTTCTAAATTGGGATCAAGATTTTTAAAGCAGAAGCTCTTTTAGCTGCAGATTCTGATACAAAACCCACCAGTGATGTTTCTGAGTACCGAGAGACTGCGAACTGTGTTAGTATTTGAGACAAGGTAAACAAGACCATCATGTGAAGTGCACAACTCTTTAAAATTAACTTGTTCATATGTCCCAAGATGGACATTAAAAAACAAAAAGCAAGAAGTGACACTTTCTAAAGTCTTGCCCCAAATCAGTCAATAAAAAGTTACTTCTAGAGATCACTTTCTCAAAAATTACTTGCAAGCTTCCATTTGGTGTTCTGAAAAATGAATGAAAAGTGGCAAGAAGACATTGTTATTCCTATCTTAGAAAGCAAAAACTCAGGCACAGAAAGTTTATGTAATTTCTTCAGAACTCACAAAGGACTTGACTCCTGTCTTTAGCCTCAAGATCCTCCATCCACTTTCCAGAAATTGGAGATGTTATTTCAATGACTGTTTTGTTCTTAGACTAGGGGGTGAGTCTCCTCCCACCCAGTTTTCTGGGATCTTATATTTTGGATCTTTCTTGTAAAAATCATTTATTGTTGCTGTCGATAGGGTATTTAAAAAACAGAATACGTACAGGAAAAGCTATGCCACATGGCAGGTATAAAAAGCAACAGTTCTAAGGATTTGTGTAAATGCTAAAACATACCTCCTACATTTAACCTGGTGTTGCTGGTGTTTTTCTGTTACTGTGCCCAGTGGTATTTCATTGTTTCCCACAAAACTACAAAAGGATATTCTAATTTTTTCCTTTTGCTTTTATCCCAGTAATTAGTCATGACTGACATTTAGACACATGCGGGGTGAGATACCCCCATGCATTTCCTTTTGATGTTCCTTGAATTAGGCTCAATGCTAAAAGAAAACACTTTCGTGCTCTCCTCCTTTATATTTTTAAATTAATGTCATCCAAATGGCATTGCCATTCTAACGTTACAGTGAAATTCCTTGCATGCTGATAGTGCAGTGTGGGAATCTCTAAAATTGTCCCCCGTAGGTTCGAATTCAGCCCCTGAAGGTTCACTTGAGTTTAATTTCACTAATCACACGGGGACCGTTATTTTTTGCTCTCACTCAGCTTCTCTTTCACATGCAGGCGCTCACACACACTCTCACACACACACACACACACAATCACACTGCATCCCTCCCGTTCTGTTGCACTTAAGTCCAGATTAGCTCTGACCATTCCCGCACGCAAGCGGAGAGCGACACAACACCACGGTGCCCAAGAACATAGGTGGGTCGTTTGCTTCAAGCCAATTTATTCACATTTGCGATGGTAAGATTGATTTTTTTTTTATTTTTTATCCTGCATTTCTAAGTTTATTTAACTGATTTCAGAAACTGCCACAGAGGTGGGGGCAGAGATCGTCTTCAAGGTTGCTGTCATCTGGAATTTTATGTCCTTCATTTTCTTTCACTCTGTATGCCTGTCACATCGGCTTAACTGTGAGTAGCGTACTAGCCAGTACCTCTGGCATACTGTATATTAATAGAATATTGATATAGCCCAAATACTGTTGTGGGATTCATCATTTGGTAAATCCTCTGCCGTCTGCAGTTTTACAGAGCCGTTTAATTAGCAATTTTACAACCTCCTATTCTCTCATTAAATTAATTAATAATTAAGTTCAAATATAGGCATCTTTAATGTCATAATTATATTTCAGTTTTATGGTCACCAGAGTTTAGCTCATTAGGCAAGGTAGTCATAAACCATAGCTCTATTTAGGAGCTGAGGCACTGATGCACAGGTAGTCTGCTTCTGCTTGGTATTTTTATCCTTCTCACTTTCTCCTGTTCCCCCCTCCTCACCCCCTGCTTCTCCAGCTCCCCTCTCTCTCATTGCTCCATGCTAGCACTGGCATTTTTTCCTCTGGTAGCTCTCTCTCATTCATATGTAGAGTTTAAAAAAATCCTCAACACACACCCTTACAGCTTCCCCCAATCCCCCCCCCCCCCATTACTCTGTCTGGAGCAGTGCAAGGAGGCTGGCCTGTTGTGGGTCTGGCTTCCTTGCAAGCCTCCAGGACCACCTCAAGGACCAAGCCTTCAGCACTGGGCACCCAGGGGTGGCAAATTTTCTGTAGTGTCATATCAGGGACATTGTAGTCCTGTTTGACTGCATGATTTACCAAGGCACAGGACTTAGTAATGGCATTTCACACAGTACGATATGTTGTGCATGGTTTTAAATGTAGTGGATTTATTTCAATCATTATCACTGATTAAACCAGCTTAGTTGAAAAGGCAAAGCAAAATTTAGCTTTGAAATTGTTCTTATTTAATTTTGTTTGCACTCACATAACCCAGGACAGCACTAATTATCTCTTTAGCGTAGCTCATATTTCTAATGTAATTCATATGTAAATTGTAATTTAATTCATATGGGAATGTTTGTGTTCCTTGCATATTCTCAGTAAAGAGCACAAACAGTGAATTAAAACTGTTTGGAAATGAAACAGTGAATTAAAACTGTTTGGAAATGAAAACTTTACATTGCCTTTTTTGAACTGTCTTTGATTTGTTTCGGCTCGTTGTTTCCCTAATGAATCATGATTCAATTGGACGGCTAAGGCCCATGTGTTTAGTTTCCTCTCCCTATTTAGGCACCTTGCTCACTGGCCTGCTTTTCCTTCTGAATTTGGAAGGAAGGCAGAGGAGAGCTTTCTGCATGCTCAGTACCTTTGAAAAAAAAGAAAATAAAATCATCATATGGTGACTGTTATTAATAATGAATGATTATAGGGCAAATTTGTATGACTACAGAGTGACTGTGAGCACGGCACTATTTGTGCGACTTTGCTCCTCAAACAGAACTGTGAGAGAGCACAAATAGGCTTCATTTAGGAGTGTTATTTCTGGCTCCACATATCTGATAATGTTAAGTTAAAATTGTAAGCTCAGTTCAGATTTTCCATGTAATAATCTTTACATCCTTATTTCCTTTCAAAACCATAAAGCTGCTTAATGCACTGTTACTGTCATCTCTAAAACCTGCTGCTGCCCACAGCAAGTGATCTATTGCCAGGGCAAGTCAAAACTTCCTTTTTGTATGAGTAAAGCGCAGGACAGTAAAAGTTCCCCGACTGTTGAGTTTTCAGGACAGATTTTCTTGCTGTACATGGGAATAATGTTGCAGTACACTCTAACACCAAAAACAGAAGTAAAAGTACAGGCAAATGCAACAAGCTAGTGTCACCAGGAAGGTGAGCTTGAAAGCATGCAAAGTTACGTGCACAGAGGCACTATCAGCTAGTGCAGCAGACAAGATGAAGTGAAAGAGCTGAAGGAAACAGGAAGGGTAAAACGTTCAAATGGAAGAATAATTAAACCTGAAGAGCCAACAAGTTACTGAATGATCATGTCAGCTACACTTTTCTTTGCCAAATCTGCCCTTTTCCTGCTTTCTAGGCAAAATTGCACTCACACACATCTATTTCTCATTCTAACAAAAAAGATCGTTGCTCTGCCCATGTCAAATGAAGCCAATTGTGTTGTAAAGACTGAGGCCAGGCCCAAAGTCATTGCTTTACCCCAGCAAATGATGACCTGACCTGTCAGTGGCCACACAGAAGAGTATGAGTGGTGCACCCTCAAGTTTGGTGACATCTCGCCATGTGGGCACAGTGCAGGGGACTTGTGACGCAATGGCCCTTGAAACCTCTTCCCATGGACAAATGATGCTCAAGCTGGTATGAAAAGCCTACAGGGGAAATATCTTTATATCTTTGCCATTTCTCTGTCAGTCTTGAGTGCTGCTGTGGCCAGAAGAGAGGTAATATTTCTGTGTCAGTCTCAGGTGCCTTAAGTAGATCTCTGGTACATGTTGTCCTGCTCACCAGTGGGAAAAGTTGCATGCACCAAGAAGAGAGACGGGGATCACAGAAATGAACGGGCATCCCTGCCTCATAACATGCTTTGTCCAGCCTCCCCATCATGAAAAGCACTCTCTGTTTTAGGGCTATTTCATCTTTCTCAGGCTTTAGAAACCTACTGCACAGAAGTTCACCTCAGGAAGGCGTAGCGTCATGGTGCTATTTAGGGGAGATGAGCAGAGGGTGGACAACATAGGCAGGAGGGACCACTGGTTGGGTTTAGCTGTGATAACACATCCCCCTTCCACCACAGACAGGTACCCACCAGGGAGAGATGTTGCCCCATCTAGGGCATGCGTCTGAAACGCGCGTGCACACACACACTCACGCACACTCCCCGTGACAACACAAGAGCTGTCCGAAACTATTTTCAATAATTGATTTGCTGTTTAATTGAACATCATGACTGACTAACATAGCTCATTACTTTACTCATTAGTTAATTATCGAAGAAAGTAGGACAAGTCAATAAAATGGAAGGCTGTAAATTCCAATACTAATTAGCACCATTTCCTCAGAGACATATTTAAGGGCAGATTGGCTACCTGAATGTCCCCGGACCTTGTAGATGAAGGGAAAGGGTAGACTTACCATAAATCTAGATTACCGGCAAGCAAGGCTCGTCAGCAATGAGGAGTCAAGTGCACAGGTGCTGAGCTACTGCCAAGCACCCTGTTTGAACTGGAACATTGAAACACAAGCAGCACAGAAATTCCTATTTTTAAAAAGAAAAGGGGGGTGGGGGTGGGTAAGGGAGGGAGCGCTCACACACTAGAGAGGATCCATATTTAAAATAAATTATGCAAACTGAACTACTTCTGCAGAGCGCATTTGCTTTCCTGAGCTCTCTTTTCCAGTCTCCCTCACATGCTCTCACTCCATCCTCTCTTTTTTTGGCAGCCCAAATCCCAGTCAAAACATCAGTGCATCCCTTCTGGAGTGGGCACACTTTTAATGTGTGGATGCTAATTTATAGCTCTTATTTTCCGTTTCAAAAAGAGATTAACTATTCCAGTAATGGAAATTATATTCTCCTGTTATTGCTATTGTTTTTTGCATTATCTTTAATTTAAAATAAGTCTGAAATTCCATCTAAGGCAGAATTTAATAGGTCCAGCTAAGATTTAATTGAGCCAAAACATGATTTGAAACAAATAAAGACAGTCTCAAAAAAGACTGGGAGAAAAGGAGGCAAGGGGAGTGTATATATGTGTATGCATGTTTGTATTCATAGTACATATTTTATATATACATGATCATTTATATATCTATATATACACACTCAATAATTGTATGTATCTATGTCTGTATATTAAAAAAAACATGCCGACACACACATACATACCTACTGAAATATAACTATATAGGGTTCTTGTTGCTCAGGAGAAGGAAATCAGCAAATTCCTTGAGTTCTGCAGCTTAAAAGCCTCCAGGTCTTACTGCCTGCCTTTTAAAAATCTACACAAGAGGACTCAGACTATGAAAATGTTTTGTTGATGTACTGGCACACTGTTGTACAGTTTGTCTAGATTAATTACTAATAACTTCCCATCATTAAATAATACTTTTTATTTGGAAGCATGTCTTGTGAGTCTCCCTCTCCACAAATATTCACTTTTGAAAAACTAATTTCCTGTTAGGTGACTGAAAATGGAGATCAAAAGCATTACCTGAGCTCAACTTAAGCAAAGAAATCACCCTATGAATAGCTCTCAGTCTGGAGTTTAAATATTTAGCAATTCTAAAAATACGTTAATGTAAATATTAATGTCAAAAAAAATGCTAACAAATGTCTATTACTTGACTTGGTGTAATTTCTGCCTGCAGTTCTGATTATTAAGCCACAAGCTGTGATTTATTTTCAAGTGTTTTAAAAAAGTACCTTGCCAAAGTGTTCTAAAAATTGCATGGATTTTTTTAATCAGCAATTTTGAGAATCTGGCCTCTGGTGCTAATAAAGCAAGACTGAAATCTAGGGCGGAAGAGGGAAATATGGTTGTTTTGCTTAACAGAAAGCTCCTGGTAGAATTACTGCAAGTAAAATGCTCCACGATTTTAGTAAAACTTGGGGAGGGCAAAGTGATATTTTATTATTGATGTTTGGGAGGGGATATTTGTTTGGGTTTTTTTTTTTTTTTTTTTTTTTTTTACATTAGGCAAAGGACAAAAACATACCTTCACAGTAAAACTGACCTGGAACAGAACTGAGAGAAAGAGATTTCCCCAATTAGAAATTCACTCAGTGTAGGCATAGGCACAAGGTATGTGCAGCATACACAAGCAGCACACACCTGCTAGCAGTTGGAAGTTGTAAATGAGAAAGTTCAGAAAAGCAGGAGATGTGTTCTCTGTCTTATTCCCAGGCAGTGCCAAGCACTCTTTGATACTGAGATTTTCTCATAGTGGTTCTGGTTAGGTCACACTGGATCCCTAGCTATGCTTGAACACTTTGGGTACAGCACCTAGAGACAAGTTCTCAAACTGAACAGCCAGTGTGCTCAGCTTACAAGAGCTCAATATATATGCTTGGCATAGATATGGGGAGAAGACTGGAAGAGGACCCAACCTCAAGCCTGGAGTCACACTTAGAGCCACAAATGGCTCTAAAATGTACACTGAGGCTTAATAAACACTATTATTATATTTTAAGCTGCCATTTGTGGTACATTATGTAAGATACATACATAGTGTAAGGTATACACATAATGTAAGGTAGCTCTCATTTGCATTTTTAACTTCTTGTCTGTATCTGTTATCAAACACTCAAAAATTGGAGGCAGAAGTTGCTTACCAACAGTGATACCTAGAGCACTCAGCAGTGTAAAATCTGTAGGCTTGAAGTGCTCTGGTGAATTTGCAGTGGTCCTATTTTCAAGATGAGGCCCTCAGGCCCCTGCAGCCTTTAATCAGCTGTAACTGGAGTGAAGATGTCAGCTCCTGCTTGTATTCTGTCAGCTTCAGTACCACTTAGAACATCCCTGACAAACGCACAGTTCACATTTAACAATCAATCTGTGAGTGAGCTTTTGATTTGGGAAGAAACTTTCTAAGGTTCCACTTTCTACAAGGGAAGACTTGTAAGTTACTAGGGAGAGAAACAGAAAACGTTCTTCAATCAAACTCTTCTTTTATGAAGAAACCCAGCTGTTTTGGTTTTGGGGTTTGGTTTTTTTTTGTTTGTTTTTCTTTAGCAGAATGATGAATTGGCTCAGTTCAATGCAAAATCTCAGGCAGTGCCAGACAGAGCAAGGGCTATTGGATGACAGTGGCACCTCTCCTCCTCTGTCAGCCAAGCTGTGCTAGCTGTATTGTGAATTGCAGCACCCTCCTGTTATTAGCTGTATTGTGAATTGCAGCACCCTCCTGTTATTAGCAGTATTGTCATATAAACTATTCACACTGAAATATTTGCTCAGCTCTGGTGTGTTCATAAGTTTTCCATTAAGAATTCAAACTTAAAGATCTTTTCCAGCTGCACAAACTTCCCTAAATACCTTTCTACCACTCACCTCCCTTTAGTTTTGCTTCAACAACATACAGGTGTGTGATTGCCTGGGACTAGTGACTTTGAGCAAAGCTGTTCCTATGTTTTAAAAATACTAAATGCACTTCAAATTAATGCAACCCCTTATCCACGCCCAAGAATCCTTTCTTCTGTGTAAACTATTTGAAGATTTTTTCCTTATCCATTTCTTTCTCAGTGCATGGCAAGTTTTCTTTTTTCTCTTTTTTTTTTTTTAATGGGCAGTTTATGGGCTATGCCTATTATTTGCTACTTAAAGGTCCTTCCTCCTCCCCTTGAAAGTTAAAAAATTCTAATAATATTTCTCCACAGAGCTCACTCCTGCAATATCCCTGCTGTAAATGCAGCTGAATCTTACCTAGCAGTGACAAAAATAAGGCTGTGGCACGTCTAACCAGACAGGAAGGGTACAAGGGAAGAAAGGGACAAACACAGCTTCTTTGCAAGACAAAGAAGTCCATAGCATTTCAGTTTCCCCACAGTCCCCAGGGTAATGTCATTGCAAGAGGAAAATTATTATGATGTTACAACACTGAGCTCCAATAACCACGCTGACCCCTGGAGACTTAGTTGCTTGCCATCCCACAAGCTGGAAAATCCCCGAATAGGCTCCTTCCCTAACACCGTTAGAACCACAGTTTTCCCAAGGAGAGGACAGAAACCTCCTTGAGGTCGCTTTAGGGGTTAGAGTCCTCAGAAGGCAGTATTTTAAGCCCTTCTATGCCATTTCTAAAACACTCGTGGTCTCCTGAAGGAGCCACATGAAGATTATGGCAACCTCATGCAGACAGAAATTAGGAAATTAATTCTAAATTAATTAGAAATTAAATTAAGCATTGAAGTAATTAATATTTCTATGGCACCAATATGTAACTATTTATTACTACTAGTATTACTGTTGTTGGTGTTACTTTTACTATTTTAATTGCTTTTTCATTACTCTAGCACTCACAAGATGAGATTGCTCTTGCACCAGCCAAACAGAACAAACCAAGCTGCCTTCTCCAAAGGGTTTAGGAACAGTGATTGTACTTTTGGATGCGGTTCTAGGTCCTACCAATGTAAAGAGTTGCCTAGTGAAATCTGGAAGATTATTTAAAGGAAAAAGTGTTAATTCATATTTATTTCAGAGGGAGTTAGGTGTCTAATATTAATTAAAATCCAGGCCTGGATTAGGCAATTGCAACTAGTGACAAAGAATATTTACTGGCAGACTCAGTAACCTGAAGTGCAAGCCACAACTTCAGGGGAAAAAAAGCAATGGCAAACTTTTGCAGGCTTTAATGTAGGAACAGTTCCATATTTAAAAAGAAAAAAGTTTAACACAAAGCCAGACCTACCCATGTTGCAGAAGTCCAAGGAAAGAGCAACGTACCAAAGTGAAGCCGCCCATCTCCATGACACATTAAGTAAAAAGCAGGCAAATGAGGAAAGAAATAAATATTTGTGCATATATTTGAAAAACACCTCTTTCCTGCAGTTAACATTCACCAAATTCTCATTGCCTCTCCAGTCAATTCTCTCCTTCAATTAACCAATAATTCAATTTGTTCCTTCACCATCAGAAAAATTCCCCTCTCAGCAAAAAATGCAGCACTTCACTATCAGATCAATTCACCCTTCCTCCTTGCTGCTCAATCGATATAGTCCTCCTCTGCATCTGCTAAACAACAAACAGGTCAATGGAAAGAAACCTGACTAGGAAGCTTCTCTCTTATTCTTTGGTGCACTACATATGTACAGGAGACCCACTGGGCACTTCCCAGGTACACAAACATGGCACACACTCAAAACAATGTAGAGAGTTGGATTTTAAAACAGAAAGACCTGAATGGAGTACTTCCAACAACATAGGAGTTGTTCGGATAATCAGTGGAATTATATGTTAAACCAGAAGTGCGTGCAAAATTTTGCTATATGAAAACAAACAGAAAATTGAGGGTGCAATCACAGGCTACATAATTTTTATACAATATACAGATTGTACAAATTATTTTACTCCACTGCAATATTCCGATTTAATCTGATAAAAAACAATAAATGCCCATCCAAAAAGCTCTAGACATCCTTAGATTGCAAATGGAGACAGCTATGCAGAAATAAAAAAACAACTTATTAAAATAAAGAATTACTGTAAACCAAGGACTTTTCATTCGTCTTCATCAGAAATCATCAATAAAGTTCAATACATTCAAGTTTCTTTGCAAATCAAAAATGTGATGAAAGGGGGTATTGAAAAAGCACAAGCCTATCCGAGAAGTTGCACCTTCTATACAAAACATGCAATTACAAACACAGAGACTCCTTCAGCACGGGCAGGCACCCAACCCTGCATGAAATACAACTATTATATAACTAGACAAAGAGACAATGCTCAGATTAGGTCAAGAAGGGAAATACAGAAGTTTAGATTACATAAAACAATGCAATTAACCAAATTTGTTAGGATGCTGATATCAGTACTCACAGCAAAGAAAGGGCAAGGAGCTCATCTCCTCCAGAAACCTTAGGTGAACCACAATAAGATCTTCATCTGGTGATTAGGAAATAAATTTTATGAGACTGTATTTTGGGTGTTTTCTCCACCATTTAGAAATGTAAAGGCTTGAAATATGAGCTGCTAAAAGCAATGGGTGTCCACTTAATTTTCTTAAAATGCTCTGCTGAGTGTCTTTTTACTTTGTTTCATTGTGTTTTTCCCCACTTCAGTTGATTGATCTTTGTAGCAGAGACTGGATACGGAATCGATTTTTTTTACTTAGAACTGTTTATCAAACCAAAATTGAAAGCTACACCTTTTTCTCTGTGCTCTCTTAAGATTTGTATTTTCATAACTAGAGCACTATTTGAGTATTTATGAATAACAGCCCTTTGAATACTAATGAGTTTACCATTCTCATTCACTATCCTGTTTCTTCATCTGTTTTGCCATTAACAGGTAACATCTACATAGTATCCAAATCAGTCTTGAGCAAAAACTTTTGGCTGAATATTTTGTTTGGGTAAGAATGTAAATTTAGGCCAAGACAAACTAGTAATCAACTTCTGCTGATTTTTGTTAGTAGGTCACCTGAAACTAAAACCAAAAGAAATTCACAAAAGTCAGACTGCCACTTTCCCCTCATTTCAAAACCATGTTGCCAGTTACCACAAAAGGATTCCAGTTGCCTCAAACTGATTCTTTTCTGTTCCAGTGAGAACCAAGTCTCAGTTTAACCCATGTAAATACTTTCTGAGCAACTGCAACTTTAGGCACCAAACATCTCCCTAAAATAACCCAGGGAGCTGTAGTCTTCTTTGGAAGCCCAGCTGTTTTTTGGTGCCTTGAACCTGGGTGCATCACTTGCATCAAAGATCTCCTGGTGTAAGCACTCCTCCCTGCAAGGATGCTGCATCCCAGTTTAGGTACTGACAGTGCTGTTGCAGCCGGGGGGGACATGGCACAGTACATCCAATTTGACTCCCTGTAGGATAAAGGAGCCAGAGTTTGGGGTTGTAAGAGGTGCTACAAGATGTAGAAACATTAGAAGACTTTTCTAGTGAAAAACTAGAACAACACACAGCTGCTCTGAGACAAAAGTGTCTTCACTTTTGAGTGAGCTTAAGTCTATACATGTAACATATCATACATATGTATTTCACTTTATAGGCATCATGCTATGAACGCATACACGTGCATTGCTGATCTCTTCTGATACAGCTTCTTTTGAGACCATCTCACAGAAGCTGACACTTTGGCAGTGTCAGCACCGTGGTTCATTTTATCACTGATCTTCTAGGCATAGAAAATGGAGATGTTTTTGAGACTGAAAACTCTTGAGTCAGCTGACTGCGTGATCTCTCCACTCTGACCTTCCATAATACAGACATGCGTTTATTTTGGATAACAGCTGGTTATAGGAAAATAATCTCTCCTTATTCCATTTCCCTGACCTGAGCAGAATAAACACATTCTTCACAGTGTAACCCATGGCTGTAATAGCTGCATGTTGGGGGTGAGGGGAGAGCTAATCTGTCCACAAGACTATGGACGGAAAGAAGATTGCGGGACACAGACTGTGCCTACCACACTCCTTGTGATCATCATCCAATCAGTCTCCCTTAACACAGAGGGCAGAGAGTAAAAAGAGAGGATAGAAGATCTTTTTTGGCCAAGCAGCTTCCTTCCACGTTGTGTGGTAACAGGGAACAATACCCATACATCATTAGACCAGAAAGACATTTTCACGCTGTTACCCTTGAAATCCTTATTTTTGTTCACCACAAGGCTTATGGCTTTGCTCCCCTTCCCCTCCACCCTTTAAGCTCCTGGCAGCAGGGAAGGGGTCGGGTAGCCGACTCCTGGTCCCAGGAAGGAGGTGGCAGAAGGCTGGCCTTATTTACCTTAACCATTTCCCCATGTAATCTGGGTAACAATGTGGCTAATCGGCGACACGGAGGAGCCCCCCACACTGTGATTCACAATGCCGACCCATTCATATTTCATACAATAGGGTATTTAAGTCATCCCACGCCTTGTCTAGGCAATTGCACTCTCTTTGTTCCAACGTTTTGGGCAGGGGTCTCCTGCCCTACCTCCTCTTTCATTTCAGCATATGTCCTAGCTCTTGCAGGCTGCAGCTGGACAAGGGCTGTTGTTTGAGTTTTGTTCTTCAAAACCAATTAATCGATTACGGCAGTGTGAAATGTGGGTTAAAACAGTCCCCACATGTATGCATACATTAGCCATTTGCTACATTACAACTTCACAGCAAGGTGACTAAGGAGGCAACCGCGTTCGTGCTCTTCCATCCTGAATAGACAATCTCTTGAGCACAAAAGGAAATAATAAATAAAGCACTGACTGCATGTACTGTTTGAAAAATGGCTCACCATGCTATAGCAAAGTGAAATAAAAGTACCTCTACCCCAAGATTCTGCAAACATAAAGCGTGCTCAAAACCTGGCCTGTAACAGAAAATTACAGGGAGCTAAACCCTGTGCACACATATGGAATTAAATATTAACTTCAGACTACATTCCTACCATAAAGATTGCTATTGCATATTCACCTTTACTTACTGCCCCTCTCACATTCAGGATATACTGAACTCAACAGCTTTACAGAAATTACAGGATCTGATCTCATCTTTGTACAAACCAAAGGCAAAAAGCCCACAGTTAATGCCTGCAGTTTAGGATTTACCCCTCAGAGGGTGTGCTGACCTGTGGATTGGAATTGGCATTGAGGCATTGCCTTAATCTTCCAGACTTGACCATCAGCTCTCTCTTACCCCTCCCTAGCACTGACAAAAAGTCAGTTCTCTCCAAAAACTCTTCTGTAACTTCTACAAAACAGGTCTTGCAGCTCCATTTCTCTCCCAAGGTGTAAAGAAATGGCACATCACAACTCCCTCAAAAGTAATATTACAAGCTAGGATTGTTTCTGTCTGGAACAGTAATTTTTTATTTTTATTTTTTTTTTTAAGAACAACTCTAAATGCATTATAATGTAATTCAGGTAATTAAAAAGATATGTTTAATGACATGCTAGAAAGTGTCACTCATTCCTAGTTCAAGTTGATGTTACTCCCTGGATGTATTGCAGGTGCTGAAATGCATCACTCGTTACTTTTATTTTAGAAATTCTTGAGCCATGTTCTTTGGCTTGAATCAACTTTTGGGAGTTCACACCTGTGCTCTATATTACAAGCCATTTTCATTTTTACTCCCAATATTGGGGAAAAAAGGGTTTTGATCCTCAATCTTGAGAACAAATTTTCCACAGAAAGCTAAGCTTCCTATGAAGAATGCATTAATTGGCACACGTGCAGTATTTTATAGACTTACAATAATACTGTATTGTATAAAGTATGCAAAAGGAAAAAATTTGTACAGCATGCTCACCTAGCTATTTTTTTAAATAATTTTTTTCTTTTTTATTTCTCAAAATCACAAAATAATGAAAACAAATAAAACTTCCTAAGACTAATCTTTCAGGGCAGCCTCTGCCGCTCTCTGGCACTCCTGTATGCGGCAGCAAATTATCTACCTGTACATCTCCCACTGAAGTAAGGCAGATTTTGTTGAAATTGTTGTTGGTAGAATGTATACCACTTGAAAATGATCAAAATGATCCTAATACAGCTATATTTGTAAATGGTTACCTCCCCCAGCACCCAAACAGCAGGGACACAGCTACAGCTATATAAATGTGCTAATCCCAGCACAACAGATTCCCACATCTCCTTGTATCAAATAATCCTAAAGGGTTTTCAATACACAATTAGCCCCAATGAAGCAGCAGAGTAACATCCAATGAAGACCGGGGCTTAAAATACCAGAAGTGGCCTGTTGTACCCTTTCCCACCTCTTTGATATTGACATATTCTTTTGAAATGAGTTACAGATACAGTTCAAGTGTAATTTCACAAGAAGCAGAAGGCACTTAATCAATAGGACATTTTTAAATATGCATACTCAACAATATCAATAAGAATGCCATTTCTCCATTAGCACCTCAAAATATACTTCCATACTGTATTTATCTGTAAATATATACTTGCAATGCTGAGCAAGATTACACCATTTTGTTACTGAACACATGACATTATATTCTAATACTCAGTTTCTCATTTCTTACAACAATCAGTGCATGGGAAAACAGCTATAACATTCTGTTAAAAAAAAATTAAACTCTCTAAAACTAATTTTACAAATTTAAAATTACAGAAGCAATCAATGTCTGTAAAATATGACTTGAAAAAAGAAGATAAAAACACAAGTGAGTAAACTTAATTACCTGCTACTTCTAGGAAAGACAGAGCTGCCACAGTTGCCTGTTCCAGATTTAACTAAGAAAAGAAAAGGCCTAATTAATTAAATTAAGGTCCTCATCCTGACTGGATGTGGAAGTCAATGAGATTTACCCATATGAACCTTGTTGCTGGAGTGGGACTGAACACTTGCTTTTGCTGTCTATCAAGGTTGAAGCTCATCTTGTAATCCCACCACTTCATTAGCACCTTTCCAGCACATTATCTTTGCCCTAATCCTCCTGTCACTTTAGGGATTCAGGGTCATTAGAGCACTTGAAGGGTTGATGTTATTGTTACAGAGGTGTGAACTGATCACTAAGATGAAAACTGGTGACAAGTGTACTTTATTAGTCTGCTACTTTGCCTCTTAATTGCTACTGATTAGCCTGTCTGTTAAAAAGGAAATTTGGACTCCTTCTGCTATTGCTAAAGATTACACTGCTTTCCAATAGGACCATCTAACAATTCTACTCCCCCTCAACTCCTCCCCTCCCCAGCGAGCCCATTTAGACATAGTATATTCACTCAACTAAACAGAACTACTTATTTGAGTTAAATTAACAACGTAGGGCCCTTTAACCCTCTCATTACATTTTGTTTAGCTTTTGATTGATAGGATAATTTCTCTGTTGAAAAATCAGATATTGCTGATTGTTTCTTTTCCTTCCCAAAGGCATGAATAGGATCATCTTTTTTCCAAAAATCCTGTTTCTGAGAGGATGTACTGGCTCTCTCCAAATATCACATTGCATTTAAACTACACATGACGACAAACCAACAAGAAAAAACCGTGAAACTTATGTGTCTTACCAGAGTTCACATACTTCAAGTCTTAATTGCTGTTGACCACAAGAATTGAACTTTGAGTCATACAGGGCACATCTGCCAGCAGTGGAGAAGTACACTTGATACTTAGTTTTACAGAACTCTCTGCTTAAAAGGGGAGGGGGGGGGAAAGAAAATAAAAAATAATAATAATAAAAAATTTTCAAACCAGATAGCTAGGATAGAAAAAAAATCTAAATGTACTCTCATACTTGCTGGACAGTGATAATCTTTGCATTTGCTGGTGTTTTTGTTTCATCCCAGGGTAAACATACCTGTAATGGATTATTCTTAGCAGCAAGGTAATATAAATGCAGATCCTCTGTAAGCTGTTTGTTCACTTTTATCGGCATTAATTAAAAAATAACAAGGACAACATAAAAGAAAACAACTCCCAGATCTCCTGTTTCTACTCCAAAACCCACATAAAAACCAGTTTGTGGCTTACACTTCCAAAAACAAGTGCTAAACTGAGTCAGTAAAAATTAAGAACTTTAACAAAGGCCTAATCTTGAATTGTGCACTGAAGACATGATAACATGAATCTAGTTGCTCAAGATTAATACTTGACCTTCTTGAAATCATTTGAAGTGCTCAGGGTTTTTTTACAAGATCAGTATTTCACATCCTAATTTTCATGGATGACACACTTCCCATGAAGAAAAGCTGCTGCATAGAATTCAGTGATTGGCTCTTTGAATTTAACTGTGGTCAAAAAAAACAACTTCAAACAGCTTGTGTAATAACCTGATCCCTCCCTTCCTCTCTCAACCATGCCTACGTAGAAGCTTTGCGCAGACATTTCATTTGCTTTTTTAAAAAAAGAAATTTATTTCACTAGAGAAACATTGCAAATACCTATGGTATTAGTTGCCCAAGACTGTAAGTGCTTTTTGTAGATAGTTGTACATGCATAGTCCTGTTAAAGAAAACCAAAGGTTCTTTCACTTTATCTCCACAGCTTAATACAAAACACATCTGCTCCAGGCTAAGTGTTGTTTGGTCTTCTGGTCCCACTGTCTTCTGCAAAAAGAGATCCTGCTCAGTATTTGGATGGAAGTCTCTGTAGACCTTGTTTTAAACTGTAGCTACTTTCACTTCACTAGTTTGGGTTTTAAAATAATTTAATTTAAGTAAGGCAAGCCCATGTGTGGTCAATGTAATTTCAGTCTGAGTGACTCACTTCAGTTTTGATTATCCAGTACCTGGCTTACCTGAAACAAATTGTCTTGTGTAGAAATAATACCTATTCCTACTAAAAGAGGTATTGGGTTGATGGTCAAGATAGTTAGAACTGGTGTCCCAAGTACTCATTGCCACCAGCAGGTAGAAGCTGGAGGTGGGGAGATGCATGCAACATCTTTGTGGGCCCAGACTGAGCAGTGCCATGCCAATTGGAGGACAGAACACCCATGGGAAGTAAATGGGAGCAAGTGAGCACTAGCAAGGACACTTCTGAAACAAATGTCTATACTTGCTTCACACCGTCTGCTCTAACAAATGTAGCCTTAGGAAATTACCCTTATCTGGCAGTATTTCTGGAAATGATCATACCTGGACATTCATGTTAGAAGGTGGCTACTAAGAAACAGAAGACACCGTAAAGACATTGAGACAAACTGGTTCAGTGAGATGAGGTTAGAGATGTTTCCTTACCATTACCACACTGATGATTCAAAATTTGGTTCCCACAGAGTGCAATTGCCTTCCTGCAGCAGAAAACTAGTGAGCAGCCCTTCCTGGAAGGAGACCGGTTGCGTAACCATAACTGACTCGCTATGATTTAGGTAAATCATAAGGTCAGCTAGATTTCAGGTAAATTGTTACTGCTTGTCTGAACAGCCTTTCCAATGATTTATAATATTTCTATTTTATGTTAGAAAATGTGGACTCTCCTGTTGGACAGCCCTTAAGTTTTAGCAGAAGTAAACGTCAGACCGCAATTTCTGTGTTGAGCCACCTCATGCTGTTGAGCTGTTTGCTCCAGAATTATTCATAGATCGTAAAGGTATTGTCCTCTTGTCAAAGTTTCCACTCCAATGAAATCTAAGAAGTACAGATGTCTTGCAAAAAAAATTCTGAGAAGGCGCAAAAATTCACAGGAACAGCTTTCAGAAAATTCCTATCAAAGAAGGTAGCCCTTACGTGAGATAGAAAACAGTAGCTCAGAAGAAAGGACACTGAACACCTTGGGAAGGGGGTTCTTGGTGTATTGCAGTGGCTAACTGCACTAACTTGATGGCACTGAGAGGACAATATCCTGGAGAAGCAAACAGGTGGTGTTACCTCCACATCTGGTAATGAGAAAACTCCTACTTTGATGTCCATACTTAAAGGATGGGGCAGATAATCTGAAAATTTTAAGAGAAGAATCACAAAATTGAAGGACTGAAAAATATGACAAAAAATGGGAGAAGACTGTACATTTCACCTCGAAGAAAAGATCTTCTATCAAAAGGGAAACTAGGACCTCTTGGCTAAAAGCTGGGCATAGTCATACTTTGAGCTGAAGCATATGTTTTTCAGCACAGAGAGGGTACTTATTCCTTTGCAATGTCTGAACACAGACTGTTCAATAACAGATCCATCCTCACAGGCAGAGCTGAATTTTTGTCTTGGTCACTTGCTCTTTTCAAGCAGAGCAGGACCTGATGATAAGACACCAGAGTCAGTTCCAGGATCCTTGTGGCAGAGGGCATACCTGATGACAGCAGTGATCAGTTCTAGACTTTGCAACCCACAGGAAGTATCCCTGACCCTAGCAATTTTCTCCCACTGCCTGAATAATTTCAGGGTTTCTTTTTTCCCATAGCCTTGGCTTCCCAGCCTATTGCTCTGGTGTATAACACCAAGGCACAACGCAGCTACAACACACCCAAGGCCCTCTCACCAAGAGCCCTGGCAACGAGACTAAGGATTGCACAGCCCACGATCACAAAGAAATTAAGGTTGTCTTTTCCTAAAAAACATACTGATATTATCCATTGGTGTTAGCAGGACTTCCAGTTCGAGAGATAGCTGTTTGGATAGGCGAAGCCCATGAAGTCCTTGTCAGATTGATAGCTTAGCTCAGAACTCTGGCATTTGGATTAAAGCAGTATAGAAATGAATCTTATATTTGACATTTAAAACACTTTCAAAGGGAACCTTTTCCACTGCCTGTAGTTTCTTAAATCATAGCAGAAAGAACTGCCATGGCAGAACAGTGTGAGAAATTACTCTCCAACTGCTTCTCTGTTTTCCCACATTGTGACTGAAGACATTAGTCAGTCCCTGAATCATTTTACATCCTGGCATTATGTGCAACAACACTGTGCGTAATAAATAGATGATGCAACAGAAAGAAAATATGAAAATTAATTTCTCTTTTCTTGTGGACAACATCTAAAATATAAATGTGGTTTGGGCAGCTCCAGCTGAAAGAAAAGGAAGGGCTGCCTTCGGAGGCCTAGCATGACTAAAAACTTTGGATTTATACAGTCTGACTCCCTTTTCCTGAGTGACCTTGGCAAAGTCACTTATTGTAACATTTTCAGAAATAGATGCTATTTCCTCAGGCTTTCATTTTAGTTCTCATCTCCCAAGGATCTAGCTGTTCATATGTACAACCAATAGCAAAAGTAAATGTCTGAAAGGACTTCATGGCATCTCTGGATCTTGATCCTTTCAGGACTTCAGAGCTGTTTGGTTTGACATAAATACGGTATGATTTGTTAACTTGTTCCAGGACTTCCCCACAAAACTGGGTTTGATAGAAAGTCTTTATGGACTGCCAGAGTTTTGCAAGCCCATTTTGAGACAGCTAAATCATACAGAGAAAGTAAATGGTAGATACAGTAGTTCTGAAATATCAGATCTTTTTCCAAATTAATTTCTTCCCACGCACATGAAATATGCATTTAAGAACCAAAGGACACAATAATGAGAAGTAGGTGTTCTATCTTTCCTTTATTTCTTGGCTCTCAAATCAGGTGTTTAGCTATTCCAGAATGGTTGAGGTAGAGGAAGTAAGGAGGCAACCACTGAACAAGTTGAAGACCTTCATACTTGAAGAAGGTGAAGTAATATGCTTTATACATAGGCCTTATGTATAAATTGCTGTGTACATTTGCTAGGAAATTACAGTGATTTAGAAGAAGCATCCTCTCAAACCCAGATATTCAGGTTAAATTAGTAATTGCAATCTCACTCTAGTGCAGTGCTAAATAAATAGTGCATACCTTCGGACTGAGAGAATCAATTCAAAGTATAAATACAAACAGACCAAAGCTCTGCTAATCTGTTAAATTAGCTGTTGTAGGAGATTCAAATACACTGTATACTTCCTTTTTATCTTCACCAATCTCTCTCCTGCTTGAGTTCAGCCTGAGGTGGGCTATCAACCTTCACAATGATCACAAATCAAATTCTGGTAAATATTCAGGCAAGTTTGGCAGAGCATGGGAAGCTGAAGTGCCGTAATAGGGGTCGAAAAGACATCAGATTCTCTCTTGCTATTCATCCTACCCACCTTAGATATTCTCCAGTTTTTATCTCAAGACAATTTCAGTGATGCCATCTTATGGTTCTCACTGAATTTTTCCATGCACTTTTTACTGTGCCCTTAGGAAATTACATTTCTCAGTGCCACAGCTTGAAATTTCATTTCCACTTTCCTCCTTTCAGTTGTGTGCACATGAAGTTTTCACTGGCTAACATTTCTTGTTGTCTTCTTTCATTTTTTAAGAATCTGTGTGAGCATGTCATCACTAAAAAGCTCTACATAGCTCTTAATAGATGGTCAACTAAGTAAAAATTATGCCAAGGTAAAAATATCCCTCACTTTACATACTAGATCATAAAACCAGCTTTGCTTTTCTTAAAATTCTGAACATAAGGTTTGTGGGTAAAAACTGAAAATGCTAAGAAATTTCTGATGAACCTTTTCTTTAGTTCTTTTGAGCGGATCTAACCATCAGCAGCAGAACAGTGGAGAAAGGTGTCTGCTGTGCTTGACAGCAAAACCTACCCAAAGACAACAACCAGAAAATAAAGGAAAGTGTATGCGTTTGTTCCAACAGTTAAACCAAAATGAAGTGGAGTCAAAGTCTCCTGTACCAGGGAACATAATTTTACATACCTGATGGTGAAACACTGACATAACTGTCAGTCACTGCACTTACACTGACTGCCTTTTACACTAGCAAAATCCAGTTGTACCAAGATTAGCCTACAAACACAATAAAAGCAGATGAGTAAACCATGATGCAGGTATGAAATACATAAAAGTAAGTTAAATTACCTGGGAAAAAATAAAGAAAAGGCAACACCTGGAAAAAAACCATAAACCTTCAAAACCAAGATCTGAATAGGATCAGACAAATTAGCTGTGGCATTCACTTCAGATTCCCTCAAAACATAATGAAAGATACCATTGTTTGTAAAAATTAACTGCCACTTTCTAATACCTTGGAAAGAAAAAACAGCAGTATGCTAGCTGAGCTGAATGGGAACACACTTTCTAACACCTCAGTAAATACTTGAAAGAGAGCATTACTCTCATATCTGTAAATCAGAGCACTTCAAATTAACTCCATGTTCATTAAAAAGCTTGCTGATTTTATGTTTTTGTTATCATTCTGATACAAATCTGAGAACAAAAGTGCTTAACAATTCCAGTCAAATAGGATAAAGGCATTAGTTCTTGTTTGTATGCAAGAGCAACATAAATCATCTGTTCTGAGCTAACAATTTAAAGAGTGCACAGCACGTTATGTTAAATAAAGTATTAACACTGAGTTAAGAACACCTATTAAGGGACTTTGAGAGTTCTGGCTCACATTACCTTACACTGGTTTTGAAATAACTTTATTCCAGCTCCGTAATCCCATAATTATTCCACAGCAGCACTGTCAGAAAACTCTACTGCTTCTAAAAATTCATAGCTGTAAGACATGATGTAAATTAAATCCGTTAAATTCTTGTACATATTATCAGCCAGGCCCATGTGAGTGACTTATTTTTTAAGTTTTAAGATATGTAACTTTGAAATTGCAAGATGGTTAAATAAAGTGCATTTGATAATCTAAATTTCTGGGGTTTTTTGAAACAAAATGCTGAAATACTGAAGAAAATTCAAATTTTATGTGTGCATGTACATGTACATGTAGCCATGTATACACGCACACTTACATTTAATATCTACTTGTGACTGGCTTTCACTCAGTCATTTAGCAGAATGATTTCTCCCCAGTTACTTTCAAAGTTTACAGGTCAACTATCTGAGGCTTTTATTTCAGGACCGTACTTTTCTTTCTGAGCTATTTTCTTCTGGTCTATTCCCAATTTCAATGGATGCACCAATGTGTAGATACTCATATTAAACATTGTCATTGAATTAATTTACAGCCTGAGATGCTGAGAGGAGAGTGTAAGAATCCCTTAGCAGTGAGGCTGACTTGGAAGCAAAAGGGAATGGCGGGTGGCTCGTTCATTAACTTAGGCATTGGCTTGTCTATCTGGTCAGACATACCACACCTGTCACTTGTCTGGAGCAGGAGAGAGATTGCTACCCTAACTACATTGTTCCAAGACGTTCTTCACAGCTCCTTCAATGGAATTATGTCTTCCTCAGTGATAACTGTGATCTTTTTGACTCAAAAAGGTGGGATTGGGCATGTATGGATTATCTAGGGAGGATGTGGCAACTATACATTTTTAAACAAATACTTCTCTGCAGAGAAAGAGCTCTCCAGTGCTACAAACTATTGATGTTTAGCTAGAATCAGAGAAAACTCAGGAATTTTTCCTAATGGCAAAAAGTTCAGGTGATTTTGGCAGTCAGTACTATGAAACAAACCTAACCAAAATATCTGTATGTTACTGTAGTTGTCAGAGATAGCAACTAACAACCTTGAAAGAGTAGGTCTCTTACTATGTCTACTTTTTGGCCCTTAAGTACGAGAGAGACAGGGCAGAACAGGAAAGAGTCTTGCTACACTGGAGCTATACATGGGAGTTGGACTGGATGACCTCCTCAAGTCCCTTCCAGCCTGAATTATTCTATGCCTCTGTTAGTATTTCTGGTGGTTCTCTTCACTAGATATTATTTGGAATACAAACAGAATAATATAAAATTTAAAAAAGGTCTCAAGGACCATCCGGTCTGTTCCATTTCTACCCCTTCTTTGGCCAGATTTTCCATCTGACATAACTCCATAAAGCTTTAAGCTAGCTGAGAATCTAGCAACCAACCCTATTGGGTTTAAGTACATTTGTCATGGAAATTGATTTGGACAATAAGGCAAATAAATAGATATAGCATATCTTTCAAGTGCCATAAAAGTGACATGACTGCAGGTAAATCATATGAATAACTACAACCAGGAGTCAGGTTTTCCAATCATTCTCCATACATACTTTGAATTGTAGGGCCTTCTGGTGACTCATTTGCCACTTTTTGTAGAGAAATTAAAGAACAGATTTGCAGGGTTGGCCAAGCTGCAAGGTACCAGTGAATGAACAGCAAAAATACTCAAACATGACACTTTGAAACACTGAATTTTGCTTCATTTTTGTTACTTCTTACAAATATTAGTGTGAACACAGCGTGAATTTAATGTCTGGAGCTGAGATCAATTCATTCATGAAATGAAAATAATTTTGTGAAACAAATAAACCTTACTTCAGGTAGAAGTGAAAACAGTTTATAAACCCTTATCCAATCAGAGAAAAAAAGAAAACTGATGATGATTTAGATAACCACTCTGATTGTATGAATGATTTAATTCTCAAAGGAACATTCCAAGCAGAGAATCTGTGGGAAAATCAAATATGAACACTGTTTACATGACAAGTAATTGGAGTTTTTTTCATTTGACAATTTAAGCAAAAAATCCATTTTGACAAAAAAAAGCAGCAAACCAAAACCAAACACCTGGACTCTATTGAAATGGTGTATTGTCAAATTAAAATAAAAGCTAAAATAATAATTAAAAATAAGTGGAACAAGCACAAAGTAAATGTTTTTCCCAACTTCATACATTGCTCAGTTAGCTTTTGAGCTGGGAAGATTATGAAAACTTCTGGATATAATTTTAAATACATATAAATAACTTGTTTTCTTATAAATTTTTCAATATCTGACTTATCAACCAGCTGTACTTTTCCCAAAAATGTTTAAGCATCTAGAAATAATAGCATTTACACTGAAAAGACTAATTATTACAGAGAAAAAGAGGACTATTTTATTTTTAAAGAATAAAATACTATTACAGATAGATTATCCAGCTCATAAATTTACCAAAGAGATTCTGTCTTTTATATCCTGCAATAATATAGTTTTAGATTTTGGATTTCTCATCTTAGCATTTTCTTCTTTATAAACATATCTCTGTGCGTGTACATGCCTCTCTCTCCCTCATTCTCTTTTTATATATATAAATACGCTGGATGAACAACTCTGAGACAAATTCCAATAGATAAGAAGACTTTGTGTAACAGTTTTGCCTAACCTTTTCTGTCTCCTCTTTTAGCTTGTTTTATTTCTGACACAATGATTTCCCAATTCACTGTAATTATTTTATATTATAATTATTTATTCGTGTTTTCTAACAATATGAGTAAATTGAACTCTACAACAGGCCATGACTGTATTGGCATGGGCTAAGAGCTACTCTTGTAAAGTGTATTGTAAAAGAGTAGGTTTCGAGAACATGAGGGTAGGCTTTTTGCACCTTCCATGTTTCAGCTGAAAATTACTGTTATGAAATGTAGCTGAACGTCTACTTTGAAATGTCCAAGAGAGAACATGCATACTTATATTTCAGAACTGCGTTCTGGCTTGGCCAATAAATCCAGAAATAAGCTCCACCACCTCTGGTTTTCAGTCCCTCTGAATGGGATCTTCCTCTAGATGTGTTGACAGTCCCAGGCGTGAGCAAATCCATTCAGAAATATCAGGGGAAGAAAAAGACAATGTTTTTGCATCGTGTTTTTCATTACTACTTATGGGAACTGGGTTATAAACTAATATTACTGATTTGTAATACTTTCAGACACTCAGTTTATACAAACATACAAAGTCCGGAGGGGTACCTGTGGATTGTCAGCCTGGAAAAACGGTGAGGCTTTACTTGCTGGGTCACTAGCTCAAGCTTTCAACCACATTCGTGTCAGTCCCTCAACTTCTGGATGAAACCAGGGTGAGCAAAAAACAACAAAAAACAAGAGAGAACTAGATGTTTTCCCGCCTCAGGAAAAAATCTAGTTCAGATGGGTAAAACCTGAAATTTGGATCACAGATCAAATCCGTTCCTATTTTATCTGGTCTCTGCCTGTGGGAGACACACAGAGAATTCAGATTCTTTCTTACATTTGCCAAAACAATGCTAATATCAGGTCAAACAAACAATTTAAAATAAACCTCACTGAATCTTGGTCTAAACTGGAAAAAACTTGTAAAAACCAACAAGACTAGCAATAAAGTAGATAGCTGCAGTTACTTTGGGCTGTGTAATATCACAGATGCTTACTATACTAAGCACAAAAGTTATAGAACTCCTTGGGCTTACAGAATTTATTCATTAGACCCACCTGTTCTCTTTATTTTCATATGACAAACACTAACCTTTGGAGACAGCAAGCTTCTTTCCTTATACAACCTTTCAGTTCCTAATGTTGTGGGGTCCTACTTCTTAGCTGAGTTTTACATGCTAATTTCAGAGATCAAAACACTCCTATGCAAAGGAGCTGTAAGGAGGCAAATGAAAATGTGTTTCCCAACCTCTTCCAGTCCAGCTTTCTCTTGAGTGGCAACTGAGCACCAACGGATTTGACTACAACACAGAGATACCAATGCTGCAATTATGTTGCCTTTAGCTTTATGGGGTTGAGAAGACTGTTTAAAAAAACAAAAACAAAGCAAAACAAAAAAAAAAAAAAACAAAACCAAAAACAAAAACAAACTAGGAGAGTGGGGAAGAAACTATTTTTGCCAAATTGTTGTGTTTTTTTCTTCCAAACATTGACAGACAAAACTGGGCTACTTTCCTTCCACAATAACATCATGCAATGCGCTTGGTTTGGGTCAGTTGTTAACAAAAAAAGAGGAGGGGCTGGGGGAGGGACTGGAGCATTTCATTTTAACAAGTGTTTATTCAGCATATTAAATCAGTTTCCCACTGGGGATGGTTTTGTTCTCAGTGTTCCTCTCACTGAACCGATTTGGAATCAATGCCTGATATTGCACCTCTCTTGGAGCTTGCCTTTAGAGTCTTCTCCTTAAGGAAATTATGCATGGAAATTCCTTTTTACAAGCTTTTACTGAAACCACAACTCTCTATCTGAAATACATACTACTGCAAAATTTTGCCCAAAGCTTTGTCTTGGCTATATAAAGAAATTATAGGTGTGGACCAATTTTTGAATTAGCATGAAAACTGCTTTTATGTGCATATGAGAAGGGCCTTTGAAACATCTTGCCAAAGGCTTTTTTGTCTTCTGGTTGTTATAAGAAAACATGGTTGCCCAAAAGAAAAAACCTGATCATGGTTCCACCTTAATCAGATTCACAATCGTGTCCTAATGCAATTTGTCCTAATCCATTTCTAAGGAAGACAACCATTTATGATTTGGAAAGACATGTGGGAATAAATGTGGCTGTATGGAAATCCCCTGAGTCCTTTATGTACTATATTTTACCAGTTCATAAAAAAACTAATTACATTTTAGGGAAGAAGGCATTATAGATGCGACGTATATTCTAATACAAAAACCCTCTACCCAGGGTGTCCTAAAATCAAACTGTGCTCAGTTTGCAATATCACAGTGCATTTTATATCTCTGTGGCTGGTTTTAGAATAATGTTGCCATGCTTAACACATTTTAATACTGATCACACATATCAGCACATGGCTGAAAATGCTGCTATGCTTATTTGGTTTGGTAAAAGAAGGCCTTCTGCTTAGTATGGCAGCAAATTGCCCTTGCAGCAAAATAGATAATTACTTGGTGCCCACGGAATAAATTAATTAATACTTGTGCAAGCATCTGTATATTCATCCATGCACAAAACCCTGTACAGTGATATCAGTAAAATTATGTGCTCCAGAGAATGAAGAGAGAGTTCAGTGTGTTCAGGAATCTGTTATGACACATCAACCCCACCCTGTGCACATGCACGTCAGGAAGTGAAGGGTGGGATGGGGAAGGGTTCAAGAAAACCCTTAAGAAAAGACTAAGCTTTAAACACATAAGTTGTCCCATTGGAATTGTGTGAATGAAGTTAACCATAAGTGTTTTGAGGACTGGGGTCCTAAAATAATACAGCTCCAAATGTAAAACGTTTGAGGTTCATTTGCACTGAAATTCTTTCATATGTTATTTCCCTCCATACACACACATTAAAATGTTATAAATGTTATTGTTAGGAAAAAATTTGCTATAAACATTACTGACTGTAATGAATGGCATAAAACTGGGGCAAGTCAGCAGTGTAAATAATCATTGTCTTTCTGTTTATCCATTTGTAATAATTAGGAGATCTCATAACTCATGAAATCATAGTTATCCAACATTTCATAATTTGTTTTTTAGTTGAAAAGTTTGAGATATGTTTTTTTTTTCTTTTGCATGCTCGCATCTGTGGATGATCATTTGTTCTTTAGCTGGTGAAAACTAATTCAAAGCTTACCATCCACCCTATCCTTTTTATCAGGTGATTGGTTTTATGTACTGGAAAAGTTGCTGTTGTTGAAGAAACAATGGTTTTGTGTGCACCCTGTACAGGAATTTTTTGATTGCTTGCTTGATGAAAAAATAGAGCTCCTCTGAATTCAAAGTTTTGTTTTATACAGAGTTGCAACACAGAACAATTTGGCTCTGTTCTAAACTGGAGCAAAACCCGAAGTAGTGGAGTTGTTTCTGAAGGAAAATTCCACTACTTGTTCAAAGCATGCTAATCTTATTTTGAGCATCTATAATGTTAAATAAGACAAATGGGTAGAAAATAAAGTGAAAGGCTGTTGAAAAGCCAAAATCCATTTGATTCTCAAAAATATCAAAGCAATATTTCAATAAGAAATTATTTTTAAGATTATATAAATAAAAACAATATTGCAAAGCATCTCAGTTGTTAAAGTGTGCCTATTTCTAAAAAAAGTTTCCTCACAGCGTCTTAAACAATCTTTAAAAATCAATATAAAATTAAATGCTTCTTCATAAGAAAGTTAGAATGTCTGGTTTTTTCCTTTTCTTTTTTGATTATTTACTTTTAAACAGAGAGAAGTGCAGTATCTCCACTTGTTGCTCTAATGATTCTGTATGTAGTACACTGTATGACTAAAAGGGTTTGACTTACCCCTTGAAACCTTCTCGTCATAATTGGAATGACTTTTGGCATTCAGAAAACTTCATGCCTTGACAACAGAACCAACAACTAAAGATTCAAAACAAACTTCAGGATAGGGAAAAGTTGTAACTTTACTTGTAGCTTCTCACAAGAAGGACCAGGATCAAATGCCTCCTGGTACATAAGCAGAAGAACCTGAAGAAATTCGTAACAACTAAGTGAAGTTCAATTTCCATGAAAATATAGTGTCTTCAAGACCTTTGCAGTTGAGTAGAAAATGAGACACGAGACATTTTTGTTTTGGTGCACCGTATGAGGATGTCTACAAACTGAAGTCCTAATTACTGTGTGAATCAAACATTGCAGCAACAAGAGAAGAAGAAACCACCTTATTTAAAGTTACTATACATACACACACACACTCAAAATGGAACTGCTATCCTTTGATTTTTGTTGTGGTTGTTTTTGTTTGTCGGATTTGAGGGGCCTTTTTTGCTATATTGAAACTTGCTTTCATTTGAAAAATCATTTTTCCCCATGTACTTGGTTTCAATACTTGGCATATGTTTCTTATGCATGTATCACATAACATGTAAGCCTTTATTGGTCTAGACAATACCCCTGGGCACACTTTGCAGTCATATGACAAAAAGAAACTTTCTAATGTTGAAGAATATTAGAACTAATACAGAATTTCTGTGTTCTGAGCTGATGGGCAATCAGCATTCAAAAGTGACAAATCTAACCAGATATGAAAATAAACATGTACTTAACTTGAGACATTTTGGAAAGAACAGTTGTCAAAGAATGAACGCTCAATGCTTTCTGAAATTTTGCCTTCTTTATACTGGATGTCCAAAATAAAGGTACCCAAAAAGCTTTTTCTTTTTATTTTTTTGAATTTTAGATTTCTTAAACCTGACAGTTGCAGACATATTTTTTTGCAAGCTCAGCACACTCAATATGTAACTTTGAGTACCTCTAACAAGACAAGACTGATTTTCCTATTGGGAAGATTAATTTCTCATTGCCGTAGTTGTATAAGTACAGGCCTGTTTTCCTTTGTAATAAATAAAGCTGAAGTCAACACATGTAACCACCAGTATAATACGTGCATGTTGTGAAACTTGCCTTGACTCAAGTCTGTTTAATGGTTTTCCACTGAAAATTCAACATCTGCCAACACCACACAAATCTTGATAACTGATGTCATCATGAACCCATTAAGCCTTGGTTTTTAACATGTTAGGAAAACAAAGGATTTATGGAAGACTGCTAACAGAGGGCTAAATCCTGGAGCCCTTATTCAACAGTAGAAATTGTTGCTTAAGCAAGGTGTGAGTAAGAACATCTTAAGCCTGACAGAGTGTAAGCAAGCTCTTGTTCCACATTAAATTTAATTAGCTGAGTCATTCATGAAAATGACACCATAAGATATGAAACCTGTCACTGCAAATCACCTGTGTTTGTGCCTTTCGTCACTGAGGTTGATTTGGGAATGCATGTCCTGTCACACCAGCTACTGGCTTTGATGTGTCACAGCTGCAACACTGCAGCCAGGAAAATCCATTTAAATAGTGGGGGAGCCCTGGAGTAGTCAGGCATTTCTCCCTTAAGGATCTGAAACTCCTCAGCAGAGACCATCCAGAGATACATATTGAATAAAAAGGTCCTCATACTAAAATCTCATAACATGCCTGCAGGATCCCTGTAGCTGTTGCTATGGGAAAAGCTGCATAGTGTTGAAACAGTAAGGAGCATCCAACCAGATAAAAGAGGAATCCCATGTTATCTCTAACATCCATACACCTGCAAAATTGATAATGCCTATCCAGCAGTTCTCTTCCTGGGCACCAGAAGTGGTTAATCAAAGTTACAGCATAAGACCTGTGGCGGAGGGAAAGTCATCTAATTAATGTGCCAGATATCCTTGCCAAAGCTTTTGCCAAGATTAGGTTCAGATTGTAAAGAAATCTCCAAGTGAAGGATAATTCTCAACACCTGCGGGCACTTTTATTAGCTGCTTGCACAGAATAGAAAACCTTATGTTAAAGTATTTGTCTCCACTCTACCAAACTGACCTCACATGCTTTTATCTGGCCGTAACCATAAGCAGATTTTAAAGCAGACTGCAGAAGAGATTGCTAATGGGCAAGTGCTCTGTGGCAAATCCACCTCAATAGAGTAACCTGTGGATGGAAGCAATCATATAGAGCTGTTCAAAAGGGAAGCTGTCAAAATTCACTGTCAAGGACAGATTCAGGTGCACAGAGGAGAAAGAAAGTGAGAGGGAGCACTAACAGATCTTTAACACATCCAGAGCAGGCATCCACCTAATGCAGCTTTATGCTAGATCCAGGCCCAGGCCACCAGAACAGAACCTTGGTTTTGTTAAGGGGGAAAGCAAAATTTCCCATTAACCTTTTAATTTTTTCCCCTGAAAAAACTTCAGTGGTCTTTTGTTGTTTTGCTTTTTGTTGTTTTGTTTTTTGGGTTTTTGTGGGTTTCTTTCCAGGGGCAGTTGATTCTACAACACTCTGCAAAACAAGGTTCAAAAGTTAAATGCCTAACCATGATGATTTTGAGGAAATGAAACCTCAGTGAACATCAGATGCGTTTAGAAACAGATTACAATTAAACTAGGAAATTATTATGTTTTGGTACTGCATAATGTAACTCCTCAGTAAAATAAGTTAAAGGCTATTTAAGGTTTGTTTATCTGTATTATGTTGTGAAATAATTTGTTTGCATCTGAAATGAACAGTTAGAACTGTCTAGTGGAGACTTGTGGAGTTGTTACTCACCCTTGATCCAACAGTATGCACTTCCAGCACATAGAAACACAGAGACACATGGATAGACACGTGCAACCTAATTTCTGCAATCGTTTGTGGCAGTGAAACATGAATTCTCAAATGCTCATCATTCTGAATACTTTAAACAGACTCTCTTTAATCTGTTTTATCCATCTTAAATTATATTTTTCTGGGATTCAGAAAATTACTTTTTTCTAGCTAGAACAACAGCAAAAGGGCTCTGATTCCCATTCTTCTAGTGCTAATTAAATAAAAATGCAACTAATTATAAAAAATATTAACATCTGCAACTTGGGGAAATACAGTAAAAATCTTTAGATTTTTCACAAAAATAGTCTCATAACATTGCCCTGAGTTTTGGTGATATTGTTTTTGTTGCATTTTCTTGTTCCTGTCTCAATGATAGCAGAATCCTTTTTAAATAAAATATTAATAACAACTTGCAGCTCCGTAAGTTCAGATTGGATTCTTCCCTCTTCACTCATGCTAACCAGTACCTCATTCTGCTAGAGCCTCAGTCTCCTAAATGAGTGATGATGATAATGAATAAATGACCAGGAACATCAGGAAAGCTGCAATGAATCTAAACCTTAACTCATTTGCCCTTCCATTTTTTTGCTAGTACACATCACAAAACAGTGAATCACCCTAAATATTGATTACCTTTTACATCAGGTAAGGTAATTTATTACCGTGCTGGCAATGTTACATGCTATGAAGTCCTGCATGAGGCAAGCAGAGCAGAGCTGTGATAGAGACCTTCCACTTGCAGTCATTTGTAGAGGAGTTGCAGAATCAGATCCTGATGTCATTGGGATGTAAAGCCCCCCCAGTGCCTCTATGAATGTTGCAACCGATCTAATAGTTCACACACCAAAGCAACTTTTGAGCAAACACACCAGTTCAGAGCTGATGTTACTTCTTACCTTTGAGAAAGCTGAATATATTCTTAATTACAACTAACTTTGCACACTTAGTAGATCTATATCTAGGATTCACTTTTACAAAGCAGACAATGAAAAAACAAAACCAAAACCAAACAAAAACCCCCTCAAAACAGAAACAAAACACAAACCAAACCAAACAAAAAAAACCCCAAACAAACAAACAAAAAAATGACAACAAACCGATTTTATTAGGATATTCCTAAAAGTATTCATGCTTGTCCAAGAACTAAAATCGTTAGACCTTTTACACTATACTTCCTTATTTTCCAAGTCACAAGAAAAAGAACCATCCAGCACTTTCTCTTTATTGGTTCTTTCCACACTTCAAATTCCAGGTGATGGCCTGCTCCTGCCATTATGTTACAACTTACAATCATTTTAGACCTATCCCTAGGCATTTACTTTGAAAACAGTTCTGAGTACATATATTTAAGGAACCTCTTTTAAAATGCCAAACCTGACAGTATTTAACACACCATTTTCAGTACAATAAAGATCACAGGCAGCTGTGCAGATCTGCTTGGTACCACTGCTGACACAGGTTTATCTGGATTAAAAACTAACTATTCAACTTGCTACAAACAATGGAATAAGAAATGATGCAGACCTCTGTAAAACGTAACACACTTCTGTGTTTTGTGGAATTTGCTTTGGCCTCAGCCCTACAGAGTACATACATTTGAGTTTTACACCTGACTAGTTCCACCAGTTGAGAGAGGGTTACTCATGCGTATCATGTTAAATGTGAAAATAAGTGCCTGCAGGATCATAAGGAGCAAAACAGGCACTGAAAAGACAGTATAATCTTGATGGACAAATAAAAAACCTGTTCCTCCATGAAAGGAAAAAAAGTGAACGTGCCATACTAGCTTCATCAGTGCAAATTTGGCACACACACCACCATGGAGGCTGACTGCAATTTTTCCACTATAACCTTGACCTGTAACTCATTAACCCACCACGAAAACAGTATTCACCTCATGTTCAGTCCATCAAAGCATTCAAAGGAACTGGAATGAATTTTTATTCCTCTCCCCTGGAAAAAGGGCAAGGCTTGCCATATTTGCAAAATTTCATAAACACTAGAAAAAGACTATTAAAAAAAAATGTGACTGACCTATTGAATGTATTCATACAGAACTTGGAATGACTTTCCTGATTTTTTTGTCTCCATTAATGCCATCAGACTGTAAGTCTTCTTGCTCTCACATAAAAATAAACAAACCCTCTTGTAACACCAGAATTGCAAAGGTCCAAGACCAGTGATAAAACCGCTTCCTCTTTATTTCCGAGGCTACTTGCCACCTGCCCCATGGCTTACACTGTACTCGATAACACTTCTGGGTATTTCTGCAAAACCCACAGTGCCACCAAAATGACTTCTAAATCTTTTTCTAGAACCTGAGTTTGTGAATGCCTGTTAGTTTAGGAGGTATTAATGGGAGCCATTTGACCAAATACTAACATAGTTTCCTCTTTCATGGGTTTGTGCAGAACTTAAGACAACCTAAAACAACCATGGTTGTTTCTGCACGGGTTTATCAGAGTCTATCTAATTGAACACAGATCCATAAATAAAACATCAGGCCATTTTTTTTTCCCCTGTTATTATCCTCATTAGGATAAGATTAGATCACACACAGGTCATAGTATGTGAAAAATTGTGAAGCGTTAAATTACAGCCCTTTAATGAGAATAAAACCAGTACTTCCCAGATTCCTTCAGGAAATTCAGATGGGTGGCTCTCATGGAAATTTTCAAGCAACCAGCTGAAGAGCTTCATGCCAGCTTCCCTGAACAAGAGTAAACTGTCATTTCCTGAAGAATTTTAGAGTGATTTCCTTCTTTTAGTTTTTGAATAAACCTGTTAACTAAAGCACTGCAACTTCTAGATAGAGGAGCATAGGTCCTTGCAACCTTGGGAACAAAAGGTATTTTTTACTTTCTTTGACAAAAGTAGTTTTTCCTATTTTGAATCCCTCTATCTCATTATTTACTTTTATTTTAAGGTCACTGAATTTTCAGGTTGCTCCTTGACAGTAGTAAAAGTCACTCATAAGCTACCAACACACACAAACTAATATTACGTCTCCCCTGCTTTGCAAATTGTCTAGTTAATACATCACCACCAAACTCGGAGATTTGTAGCCTCAACTTTGTTGTTTTATGTTTCTATTTCAGACCAGAGAAGATCCCATTTGTTTTAAAGCCTGCCTGGTTTCTTCCAGCCCTATTAGCTGATGCAAAGAAAGAAGGTAGGACTCTCTGGAGTCCTGGGCAGTACTCTGCAAGTCACCTTGGACAACTCAGACCATGGAGCTTTCTGGGGAGAATCTTTCTTTTTGTTTTTATTTCTGCACTCCAAGCCATGTAATTAATGCTGAAGAAGGTCAGATATGCTTAACTCTTACAAGTGACCATTTTTCAGAATTGATGCCAGAAATGCAACCTATGCAACCTATTGTGATTTGTGTCTTTAAGCATAGTCTGATCAGCACTGTCCCCACAGTCTAGGAGCAAACTCCTGTGCTTATAAAGGCGAATTACAGGTCTGGATTAACAGTGAGAGCAAGCTCTCAATTTCTGCAGGATTTTCTCTACTGCCAGGCCTGGTTCTATAAAATATGATCTTCAGATGAAGGGGGCATCTAATCTTATTCTGGGTTAGTCATACCAAATTTCAAAGCTTTATGCTTTGGTGCCATCCACATTGAGAGATGTACTGTGTGTTGCTCACTCTTTCTCCTCATCACACACTTTTAGTACTGAAATGCAGTTCTACATAACTGCATTAGAAAGCAGTAGTTTGAGAGACTCTGTCTCCATTTCCTCCAGTAAAGCACAGTCATACAGACATTAAGGCAATATCATTTATTTTTGTCTTTCCTCTTCTTGGAAATACTGGTTTACAATGGGTTAAAAGTCAGCTGCTAAGCACTGGCCATTTTAAGGTGTATTCTTCTCCCCTGCTGATTTGCCCTCTGACCTCCTGGGGGCCAGGGTGGCTGCAGACTTCATTTTTACTCTATTTCCTGGTCTCTCTCCTGGCTGTGCACTCAATGTTTCCACAGCAGATTAATGACAGCTAATAATATCTGATATATCTGGACATTGCCACATAATGAGTTGCAGTCCCACTGGGTGCCCAAAGTGTCACTACTAACAAATTCACCAGAGCTGCACATAATTAGCATGTAAAGGGAGTGATCATGCAGTAAACCTGGAGGGAAAGATGGATAGCCCACGAGAAAAAAATATAAGGAAAAAACAGTGTTCTTTACACTCATTGGTAAATGTATGTTTCTTGCCATGAATATTTTCTTGATAACAAACTGTGGACAGGTTACCTTTACAGTAACATTATTCCTTCCACGGCTGATAGGCAGAATTTCATTATGCCACTGCTAATGTTACAATATTTCTGCAAAATGTCACCATATGTAAATTAGAAGAGGTTAGGGTTTCCGTCTTGGTTTTCTTTCACGATGCACTGTCCCTTTCTTCTATGGCCTAATTCTCCCTTCTACAAGTTTACAGACATGCTGACATTAACCCAACCCTTGCAAAATAAAATGGGCACTAGAGGATCTTCCTTCTGAAATAACCAAATAGGAATAAAGAAAATACACGGCAGAGAGAGCAAAGATACAGGAGTAGAAATTCGCTTATTAATGAGGTTTTATCTGAAGTATAATCTTTCCTTACAACTTAGAATATACCCAATACAGAAAAGCAGGATGCACAGACAGGGTGAGTTACCTGACCTGATCTGAACATGGGTCTCTACCTTGTGGCCACCTGGCTGCCCACTACACAGTAAGTGCTGCTTGCAGTCTGGATATGTGCAGGCAAAGAGGCTTTCCCAGGAGAAGGGGGTTGACAAGGAACAGATAGATTGTCCTGATGGGCTGTATTTAGCCTGAAGAGACCTAAGCAGTGCAGTTCTGCTCTAGTTTAAGTCATTCACTCCTCCTCATTAGAAACCATTGTTCATCAATGCTAAAAACTTACTTTTGGTTTGAGGTTGTGTCATTTACAGGCCTGTTGCTTGTTTGACGTCCGGGAGGGAAACCTTGCATTCGTAAATGACTCCAGCTCTGAGGTTCATTTAGGGAACTGGCCAAAATGTGGTTAATTCAAAGTGCAAGTGTTAGTTGGTTTTTTTTTTTGTGGGTGGTTTTTGTGTGTGTGCAGTTTTTGTTTTGTTTTCTTTTTTTTTAATTATCTTGGTGAACATAGAGGCCCTTGGCCCTGAAGGTTTCAGCCTTTAAATTGTTCTTTTTCTTCTGTCATTTGAGGAGAAAAAAGTTAGCAAGAAAGTCTTACTTCAAAAACCAAACCCAAATCCCAACAAACAAAAAGTTCTGTCTATAACAGATACTTTTTCCAGGATAAATAATTATTTAGAGATGTCAAAAATTCAAAAGGGCTTACTCTAATCTCTGTGGCCACCTTCTGCAGGGAGAAAGCTTGGCCAGGAGAGCCTTGTGATTCTCAGAGTGAGCAAGCATGAGCTGACTCAGAACCAGTTTAATATCTAAGGCAGAAACTGGTCAGAGCTAAGGTACCAACCCCTGTTCGTGCTCCCAATGAGCACTGCCAATAAACCTCAGCACTTTTATGAGTGTGAACTGCTACTCAGCAGAGCAGGGAAGCACCCTGGAAAGAACAGTAGCTGCTCTTGTCTGCTTTTGCGTTCCTGTTCTTGCCATTAGCCAAGTGCTCATGGGGCCCTCAGAGCAGCTCATAAAGTCTGAAAGTTTCTGTATTCACAATTCATATTGAATTTCATGCTGGCTTGTGTTCTGTTGGAGAATCACCTTTTGGAACCACGTGACTTTAACGTTTGTCCTTTTTTTTAAAAAAAAAATAAAGTTTCCAAACTGGATGCTGCACAGAAAGTATAAATCCTAGAGGCTTTAAAAAGAGCACAGTTAATTAAGATGTGAGACTTTCTTCTAAAAATCCCTCATGTTTTGCACCTTAGAAAAGGCAATCCTACTGTGGGGTTTTTTGGGGAAAAAAATAATTCAAAAAATCTTTAAATTCTTCCTAACAAGTAACAATTTTAATTTTTAATCCCTTGCTCTATTATCTTCTCTCTGCAATCCGTATGGTGACTCCTAACACAGTTCTGTATTTCAAGACTCAACTTCCCACGTAATTTCCTGGTATTAAAAAAAAAATGTTAAAAAATCCCCCAAAACAAACCAAGGAGACTTATATTGTTTATCTTGTTTTTAATGAAAGAATGAAGCTCATAGACTATCCAGCTACCACAGGGACCTTTTTTTAATGTAGTCTTAATGATAATTAACTGACAATGATTGATGGCCAGTACTGAAGTAACAGAAGATACAACTGCAACATTCTATCCAATTCCCTTTTTTATTTTCTTATGAGTCCTTGTTTATTTCTGAATAACATCAAATTACTTATTTGGCCAATTTTAATTTCACATTTAAAGTTCATCCGAAAAACATTTGCTCAACCTTTCTGTCACTTTGCTCACTGGGGTTTCATAGCCTCAAATTTCATTCTGTGTCAGGGTTAGGGAAGGCAACTACTTTTGCATTAGAAATACAAGAAAACACTCACATACATTTCCACGTGTTTTGTAGGTAGAAGTATTTCTACTGGAAAACGAGCCCCAGTGCACACTGGCCATACAGAAATACTGAATATGTCCACATAGAATTTTGTTGAAGGAAGCATGAGACTTTTTTAGTTTAATTTCAAAAATGTTGTTGTTAGCATTGTGGGCATCTCTAGAGGTATTTTTATATGCACTGAACTGTTTTATTACAAAACCACCTTTACTGAAAAAATCCCAGAGTCTCACAACTTTGGTCTTATTAAATCTCCTAACATGGCATACATTGTCTAGAATGACATGAAATCGCTACATCTTATGCTTTATTCTTCAAATCCACTGTTTTAAATAATTGTTTCCACTATGCTGGTTGTGTCAACCTTAAAATTTTGTATATATATCAACTGTTTTAAAAGCTTTTTGAAGAGGTCTATTGCTTTACGAGGAAAATGGTCCAATTTGAAATATCTATGTTACACAGAAGGCCTCATGTTTTAAATTTCTTCATCTGACAGGTGAATTCTCTCTAGTATTTTATCACTTGTTACATTTGAATGATATTGTTTTAACTGCTTTTCTGAAAGACTCGTTCTTTTTTTTTATTGGTTGAAAGAAAAATGAGTTATTTTTAGACATGCAGCATTTCCTTTACAGCTTCATTGCCCTTTCAGCGTGTCATTACATATAACAAAATGTACACACAATGTATCCCTTGGGAGTTGAAGCTTAACACGGTGCAGTACTTGCAAAGTGAGCGTTTTGTACCATTTGGCACCCTGAGGACATGTGAGGTGACACCACTGATCTCTCAGGAGAAGCATCACTGATTTCTTACAGGTGTTACTGATTAATAAATTAGTCAATAATTATATTTTGTGAATTCTAGCAGCCTTTTTTCTATTTCCCTTTTCCCCCCATAAAGACAGAAGTTGTGGTGAAACTGCATGCACCTGGGCCTCAAGGCACGTTCAGTTTTTGCCTACCTTTACGTCTTCCTTGATGAGGGTAACAAATCAAGTTCAAGCATCCTGTACTAAAGGATCCTTCACTGAGTCAGATGCTGCTAAGTCCTGACTAGTAGGTAAGACTTCCATGGAGGTCTATCAACAAGTCTCAATCATCCAGTCTCAGGGACACAGGACACCTCTTTCCACCCAGGGGCTGCCTGCTGTCACTGAAGCATCCTTTCCCAATGCAATCAGTGATCATTTGATGCAGAGAGGACTTACAGGATTACAGCCAATAAACCTTCCCCACCATAAGAAGAACTAGTGGCTATGAATCATGCATTTTCAAGAGCTAGAGAAGATGAGCAGTATCTAAATACCACCTTCCTTAGATGATTTTTGAGAAATGCTTTTCATACAAATAGGCTGTGTCTATTTTTATAGTCTAAGAGTGGTCTGTGCACAAGAGAACACACCCCTGCCCCATGGAGATATTACATGGTCCCACTGCTTCACAGACAACTACAAATGGAAAAAAAACATTGCAAGAAAACCAAAGGTGATTTATTTATTTATTCAACTGAAGGAACAAAGTAGCAGCAACAAATGAGTTTGTGTCAAAAGAAGAATTCCAAGTGACCTGAAATTTAACACTTCCTTCCCACATACTGCAAGCAAAGCTAAGGACATGATGAACTGAGGTTGCAACAGAGGAGCTGAGAGAGGGATCTTTTGCCCCTCACCTCACTGACTGGCACCTGGCTGCAACCCCATCTTCCTCCTGAATAGAGTTATACCAAATTCCCCCTGCCCTCCTCAGGAAAGGATCCTGGTCACCAGGCAATTGAGTATTTCCATCTCTGTGTACAAAGTCAGGGGAAGGGACAGCGGTGGTGTTCTTAAATTCTTCTGTGGATGCACTACCATGTCTTGCCATGGAGAGCAGAGTAGTCACCCAGATGGAGTCTTGCCCTGCCACTGGGCCAAATTCAGCTGTTTAAACAGAAAGAGAAGTGGCACTAACAGGAGAGGCTAAGGAATCGCGCACCTCTTCTGGCAATTTAAAATATTACAGCAGTTCTGATATTCTTTGGGAAAATAGGTGACTTAAGTTCAAAACCCATCAGGTAAAGGCAAGAAAGGGACTGAGCTCTTCCAAGTCCTAACCTCTGTGATGCTGGAAAAGTTGAGAGGCCGGTGTAGCTTTATTCCCTGCATTATGAAAATTTAGTCCCAATTTCTTCCACTAGACAAAATTACTCATGAACATGTGCTACTCATGAATGTAACACAAATCAGTGCTTTTCAGCAGGCTTGTTTCTAATTTTATGTACATCCATCTATCATATTTGTATAAGTAACATCAGGAACATATAGAAATGAAAATAATAAACTGATTATAAATCACCTGGTATCTGAAACAACCCTAGATTTCTTTACAAGAAGCAGAAATTACATGTTGCATCCTGGATTTACTGAGATAATTATACTTTTATATTCTATGGTGCTTGCTGTGACCAAAATAACACACATCATTTAAGACCTAATGCTATTGAGTAAAAGACATGCTTAGTTTTATGCTGGTGGCCTGATATAAAACAAGGTAACAGCTAGACCCATCTTTCAGGTCCCCTCTGCTGAGCTACTGCTTGCTCTCAGCAAGGTACAGATTTGTGAATTTCTCCTGCCAATGGAACCACCTTCATATTTTGATAGTTTTACTGCTTCTAGTGCAGTCAGCTGCCAAAGTGCTACTTAGCTGGAGACTGGATTTAAAAAAAAAATAAAAATACTTGGATCAAAATAGTTTTAGTAGGTTTCAGGACAGAATCTGATTTGGCTAATACAAGTAAGCAGAGAGATGATCCTATAGAGCCGAATCATGGCTGCTTGTTTTGCTGTCTAAATCAAGCTTTCATTTTTCTGTTCTACTCTTAGGTCCACAGAGCAAGGAAAGAAGAATGAGAAAGGACTTAATCTCATTGAGTCTTGTACACTGTTAGTTAGGGGAATACCTTTGAAAGTAGCAGCAGGCACTGAAATGCTCTGGAAGCAACTGAATCCACATGCACCTAAGAACGATGTGAAAGGACAGCACCAAGTTACATATTCCAGTCCCTAGTTTTAGACTTCCACATCTGAAGATTTGAACTAGGCCTCTTCTCCTAGGTCCTATAGCATGTGCTTGCTGTGCAGGCAATAGGAATCCAACTTGACAGCTAGGGATAAGCTGGAGGAGACCAGGAACTCTGCCTCTCTTGTGACCCCAGTTTCATTTAAGGAGCTGAGACCTTACAGATGAAAAAATGGAAAAGACATTCTTTCAACCGTACATACTTGAGATAAGCCAGAAAAATGAACAATACTCAAACCCTGTGTCACTTTCTCTGGAAATTTTATTTTCAAAACAGAAGTATTTAGCTAAAAACATTCCCCCCTCTTCAAATTTAAGACATACCTGGAAGAGACCTCTATTTGAAGCTGGGAGAGATCTACCTCTCTTTGCCCCACTGCGTTTCAGGCAAGATTTTCTAATGCAGTTTGAAGGTCAATATCAGGCAAGCAACCACCCTCTTTACAGAGTGGACAAATTAACTGATCAAAAGCTCTACTAGTGTCATGACTGTATACCCAATTCTATTCCTACTGGGCATAGTGCCTGCCAAAATAATATTGAGTTAGGTCCAGATGCTCAGGCTTCCCTGTAGTTATACCAATTTGTACAGGCACCCATTAATTCTGAGCCAATGTTACTTTGCCAACACCTTATGTACAGGAATTGGAAGAAAGGAAAACAGCCCCTACTAAACTTGGTGATTCATCTAAACAAGTTTTGTTTCAGCAAAGCAAAATTTGTACCAGTCTGCATCCCAATTACCTCAGACAAATCTGCCATGATTTGTAATTACATTATTATTTTAAATTAATCCATCCATGAATTACAGTTGTCTTTTGTTTATTCACTTGTTTAGACTAGTCTAAAAAAAAAATGAGCAGAGCTTTCAGCCATTTATAATAAAAGCAAAATGACTAAAAAGACCTACTTTTTTTGTTTGCATTAATGAGTTCATCCCAAAATACATATGCAATAATATAGGAAATTAAGTTATAAATGTGGGGATGTGCTCTGAGTCACCATGAAAATCTGCATGCAAATGCACAATAATCACAAATCTACATTATTACAATATTAAAAAAATACCTACAATTAAATTATCATGTGGAAATAATCATAATGTTATTGGAAACTCAATTATTGTGGCAACCCTTGTCGGGGAATTAGCAGGCTATGGCAAACGCAAGTCAGACCTGAATTCATCAAATATATATTATCACAATATTACATGTTCACTTCGATTCCATGCTAAGACAAACATCCTCACTCACTAGTATCTGCTCAATGCATTTGTATTATTCATGAACAACTCTGTGATCTATTATACATACAAAACTGATTGTACGCTGCTTGCCGGAGGCTACAATGCAGAGACACAGAATTAATTTTATTATATACACATGCATGATAATTGTGTAGAATTCGGTCAAATATCAAACTCTGCTCCTGTGCGCCATTATTTTACTTTCCAAAAAGAGGTCTAAGGTCAGCAGCAATTTCTCTTTGGCGACAGTGAAACTCTTTGTCATGTAGAGTAGAAAGTTCCGGGGTTCTAATGAGCCTGGAGCTGTGATGAATGGTCGCACATTCCCTTTCCTTTCCTACCCTCACCCATCAAAGAGAAAATGTAACTTTTATTGAGATTATCAAGAATTCCTTGCCTCTCGTGCACACAGAAGTTCCTTTGGGCTGTGGACTTAGAGACTTGATTTGTCAGAGATGGAGGCAACTTTTTTGTTTGCTTTGTAAGCTTGGCTAAAATTGTGTGAGATGATGATCAACACAATTAAGGGAAGCTTGTTTGCAGCTGTAGTTTTATTCCTATAAGAACTGCTGGCATTTTCAAGATGTTTAAGTAAACCCTCCAGAAGTGTTTTCACAGGGCCATCTGCCCTGCTACAAGTTTCTGTAAAAACAAACAACTACGTCCCCCTTTCTTCAATAGCACAAGAGACTGATAGCCAGACCTTTTTCCTCTTTTTCCAAATCTTCCATGTGTTTTGCCAGAAAGACAAAGTACCATCCACGACTTTTGTAATGGTTTGAAGACATGGGGAGGTAGAAATGCATTAAACTTGAGAAGGGACTTGAACATGGTGCATTATCTCAAAATACTGGTCTGGATTCAAATGTCATTGAAAGTCAGCAGGACATTCAATTTCAATTTAAGTAAAAGCTAAGTCTAAGGAAGTAAGTGGTATGTGCAAATTTTGGCAATAATAACTAGTGTCACTCAGCTTCAGAGATGGGTATCAACTCCCATGTACTGCAGTTACACAATCCCCCCCTTAGCACACACCTAGCCCAATGATCCAAAAGACTAGTTTTGGAAATGAGGAACAGGTCATCTATAACTGGCAAAAAATTGTGTACTGTGCCATTCTCCATGCTGTATTAATAATCAAAATCTGAAACATCTTACCTTGTAGTTCCATTCACTCCTGCTCTCCATCCAATTTCCAGGGTTTTGGCAATCCTGCTCGCATGAACCTCTGAACTTTAAGACTGAGGAACATTAACACCTTGCCTGGTGCAAAGTGGGGTCCCATTCAAGCACATCCCAAACCCACTCTTGCATTACCGTGATGCCCTTCAACAGCCATAAAACAAAAGATGCATTCCAATGCATTTAAATTCTAGATTGATAATATGTATAGAAATAAACTGTAACAAGTACTCTGAGAAGTATACTAATGATCCAGGGAAGATTTAAACAACTTTGTCTTTAAATATATCCTTTGTATGCTTATGTCATGCCCAGAATCCATAATTTTCGTAGCTCTGTGGACAGTGGCTGACTCACAGCTATCAACAACTGAAACAGCAAAAACACAGCTCTCACCAATCTCCAGGGCAGCAGTTCAGCTAACTGAAATGTTGGAGGTGCAGAATAAATGCCTTTGAGTTAAAGAACATCTCAGTAATGCATTTTGTCACTTAATTGTTTATAACTCCATTCTGTTCTTAAAGATTTCTCAGTTTAGGCAGGTACAAGCTACACTCTTTTTAGTGGTAGCAACGACTCCAAGGGAGCTGGCACCTTTTAAACTTCCCACTCTTCAATGGTAAACCCATGATTTTTTTCCTGCCATTTCAGGCTAGCTAGGCAATTAGGTGAGCAGCATCATTTAACTTCACCCTTTGCTGTAAAAGTAGATAAACATTTGAGTTACAGAGAAGGTTTCTCCTGGAGACCATTAGCTTGACAGGCTGTGGCTGGCAATAAGGTAACAGGGAGAAAGGCCCTACTGAAACTGCTTCTTTTGTCATCATTACCCAGGGCCTGCGAGTTCTTACACGCACATATGAAACTCCAGTAATTCAAACTTGTACATCTTGCTAGCACTAGACCCATGCAGTTCGATTTCAGATAAAAAGACAGACTTAAAAAAAAGTTACTTGAACCTCATCCAAACTACCAAGCCTCTTAACTACATGAGGAGATCAAACAATTTGAGGACACACTTTTATTAAAGCTGGATTTGTTTCTCTGTCTGATATGCCTGAAAACACCTCCATGGGCTACCCATGGCATTCTGGCACTTTCCCAGCAGCCTTCAACTGCTAAGACATACAAAAACATACAAAGAAAAAAAACATAGCTGTTAAGTCACACTTTCCAAGCTTGTAAAATAAACTCATGTTTAAAATTATGTAGCGTTTCATTGGTTTGCCCGACTCCAGTTATTAGTAGCAGCAGTTGAACCACCAGCTAAACAGAAAACTGTTGCAAAGACCAATGTTATTTCCTCAGTTAGGATTTATTTCGCATGTATTCGTAGAAGTGCTACATGGAAAGTGCAAACACACAGAACAAGTCTTGGCTTCGTTTTCTTGCCAGCTATCAGACAGCATTGCTCATCCACAAATCTTTTGGTATTTCATATTCATAGTGCAGACGCATCTACCGACCCCGATTAGGATGAAGAAATTTAACAAGAGGTATTGTACAAAACAAATTTTGTCACAGTTCCGCCACAAAGCACTTACAGTCGGACAGGCTGACAAGTCAATTGCTGCACTATGTATTATGAGAGAAATATTTTTTAAAGTTATTCTAGTCATACTCAAATGCAAAGATGACACTATAGGTAGCTCTATACGGTAACGGAGGGCATTCTACTTCTTGCAACAAATGCAGCAGCTGCCAAGGTGAAATAGCTACATTGCCCTACCAGCTGTTTGAGTTTGGTTTTTCTTATATATAATTTTGTGCATAAATTTATTTCAGTGGAAAATTCAATAATATTATAGTATTAGTCACGCTGAATCTAATTTAGATGATTTTTTTTTTCAAAAAATAAAAAAATGGCCAAAATTAACAAAAGTATACATTCTCACTGTTTTTCTAGTGGGAACAATTTGACATTTGATTTCAAAATTCAGTAATATTTTTGAGGTGTGTCCCTTCTCCAACACTTCTTTCCCCAAAAGAGGTGACATACCAGTGGTTTGCTTGCATTTGGTTTAACAGAATATTTACTCTTAAACAATAACAAAAGGACTTTTCTAGTTCATGAAGTATAAAAATTTAGAAAAATCCCATCAAAACTTTGCATAGGCCTGTTGGCCATGATCAGCCTTCCTTCTTGGGAGACATATTAAGACAGACCAGGTTACCTTTGGGGTGAGTTTAGTATTTAAACATTCTTTGGGAAACCTTCATTACTGACAGAGAACAGCTTTCCCAAGGCTGAGAGGAAAGCTGGATGGGATCAGAGCTCAGGAGTAACGGTTCCCAGTCACATACAATCCTCAGCTCTCTTCTGCAGCCCACTGAAGGCCCCTGGCAACCCAAATTCCCCAAATGAGGCAGTAGAGGATGCTTCTTCAAATATCTCCTTGATGCCAAGGATGTTTCTATGGTAATTCTGCATTCAAAGTTACAGACTCGTGCTGTGTGAGAGGCTACACCAGGGCCCAAGGAGATGAATGAACCTATCTAAGGTTGTGCATACCCAGGTGGCTTCCATAAATTTGGGTGCGCAGTAATACAAAGACAGAATAATGACAATGTTGTGTTGCACTTCAATTGTTGAATTACTTCAATACCTTGCTCACAGATGTGTGCATGTGAATCTAATCAACCAAACTCTTTGCAGACAGCAGAGATTATTTTGAGATATTATTCCTGCTTCTGTTACAGAAAAAGAAACATCAGACTTTCATATCCTCTTGTATACAGGGATGTGTGTGTGCATGCATACACAAACACACACCCTCTCTCTGTACACACACAAAAGAGTTGAGGATGAAAAGTTTCCTATATATAGCACATTATGCTCAGAAAATGACTTCTAATAACAGACTCATCTTTTCATGCGGAAAAAAAACACAACAAAAACCTGTTTGATTGTTCATCTACCTCAACATTTACAACAAAAACACAACAGGGGAAAAAAAAAGGTGGCACCATCAGGAATCAGTATTAAAGAAAACAAGATTTTTCTGTATCACTTTAAATCCTAGAAATGGAAGCTTTTTGGGGTATTTTCCTCTTGAATAATTTTTTGGTTCAGATCCTAAAACAGCACATTCAACTATTCCATTTGCTGTTCAATACTAGGGACTTGCATTGTCTTTTAAATGCAAAAAAAAGTTGCATCGTTTTGCTTTCATTTTTCCTGTGTGTTTGTTGCGTAATGACATCAAATTCCCTGCAGGCAGCCTAACCTTGCAATTGGAGAAACAGTGCTCTAGGGTTTTCCACATGTCTAATACACCTGGATAAAAGTGCTAATTGTCACCAACTTCCGTTAAACGACAGCAGTAAGGCACAAAATATGCTTGATTTGCAGACACCAGTGCCACTGGGAGTTAGCAGCAGATTAATAATTGTGCAGACCTTGAACATTCCCCTGGCACTGCCAGTCTGGGTTTCCAATGTAACACCAGATTACGAGCCATCTCTTTATAGCTCGCTTTCCTAAGGAAATAGGACTTAGGCAGTTACACACTCTCCCTGTTCATGTGTTTGACTGTCCTATCTTCCTACAATAATTTCTGGTCAAGCTGAATACATTTTATAGGAGAGCAGAAGCCACAGACAACAGCCTTAGCAGTTTTCTGAGAAACAAGCAGCTAGGTAAATATAATCAAGCCTGAGCTTAAGCATTGCAAACATCCTGGCTTTCTAGATTCAGGTATCCTTGTGGACAAACAAACCCTAACAATTCTGCTCAAGTTTTTTTAGCACTAAATGCAGAAGGGAGATGTACCATATCACATGCTCAGTAGGCAGCAACTCTTGCATCTGGCCACCTTTAGAGATCAGTGTCAGATGAGGGTCCCAGTTGTGGTTTGGTTTTGTTGGTTTTTTTCTTTTCACATACCTATATGCCAAAAATCCTATTTCAGCTTGAGGGTTTTAGTGTGCACCAGGAGGTAGCTGATTGCACAGGTACAATCTTGCTCCACTTTCCTCCAGATAAATTCAGGAGCCAACACTTTACCTTCCCCTTTCCTCTTGCTCTGCTGCTGCTGCTGTTTCCTCTCTGCATATGGGCACATACTCTTTGGCATGAAGACACCACCCCTATGGCATGCAAGCTTACCGACTGCTCCGGTGCCATTACAAAGCTAATTTCTGCATGCAGCAACACGATTACAGCGAAGGTGACGGCAAGGTTGAACAAATGTGTTTCAACACTTCTTTCTTGGTATTTATTACCATGCCATAGCATTCCTGCAATCTAGCCTGCTGCTGCTCCAGCTGCTTATGCAAGCTCCTGATGGAGCGCAACAGCAGAAGCCGTCGGTACATAGCTAGCTGGAGCCGGTACTTCTCCTTTTCCTCCTTCTTCTTGTTTTCTAAGGTCTCCATTACTTTTGTGGTCTTCATCTGAATCACCCAGCCCAGATCACAAGGGGCTGTATTGCCCTTGGCACTACTCCCAGCCTGCTGCATGTGGCAGCCCCCGGGGTCAGTCCTGGGCAGGACAGCGACAGCCTGCTGGGGCTCGTTGGCTCCACCAGGAACCTGAGGGAGCTGTGGCACCTCCAAACTCGGGTCACCATCACAGAAGGGTCTTTTGGAGCACAGGGAGGCAATGTCCACTGGCTGCAGGTTACTGACTGCCATGGGGCACGATGAGCCACCTAACAATGCATTTACAGCTGTTGGATGATGCGCAGCCAACCCTGAGTCTGTTCTCTGTGCCTGGCCACCACTAACCATCTCTGGGACAGTCAGGGCTTTTGCCTGGGCCACAGCCTTGCTGGAGATGATGGACAGTCTTTCTGGCACTACTGAGTTTTCCTTGTCTTCATTAAGGCTGGCTAAGGAAGGGCTGTCAGAGGAACCAGGGGACGCCGTTACAACATCACGATTCGGAAATGGATCTTCATCTTCACTGTTATTTTGGATCTCCTTTTGATCTCTTTGTATTACACCTACTGTCTCAGCCATTTAATGCATGAGCTACAGAAACTTTCTGTGGACAAAGTGGAAGCAAGAGGATTTAATTCCCACATACACACACAGAGAAGCTCAGTGCAGAGTGACATTTGAAGAAAGAATCTCTTTATATTTAAGCAATGGACCTATTACTTTTCTAATAAAGCACAACCCTTGGGTCACTTCAGGCCATTTCTTGTGATTTGCATTAGGTGTTCTTCGAGACACAACATTAATCCAATAATAATTAAAATGATATACTGTACTATTAACATTCTCAAATCTTTAAAGGCAAGTGATCTATCCCTGCAGCACTGGCTGTGCTGACTAATTAAACAGAATACAGTTGTAAATGGGCATTGTAAGCACTTCTCCCATTTAAGAACACAGCTCTAACAAGTGTAGTTTGCAGAGATGGGCGAGTTATCAGGATTGATCAGCTTTAAAGGGAGGTGGATGTACCACAAACAGCAGGTTGTATTTAAATGCCCTCCCCAAGATTAATCTGTCTGCTATCGGTTTGTTTACAAGGTTACCTTTCCCTCTCCTATTAATTCCAACAGTAAAGCTATATTAGCACCACACCAGTCATAGACAGGAAAAAGAAACCAGACACTTACCGAGGTTACTGGGGGAAAGGAAAAGAGTTACAGTGCATTGTGTCTGTGTATCATGTTTTCTTCAATGTGAGTCAGCACAATCTGGAACAGAAACATCACAGTGCTGGAGCAGCAACTGCATTACGTTGTTCCACCCAGCAACAACACAGTCAGTCCCAATCACAGAGGAGTGCAGGGCTGGTTTATTCCACTGCAATGGATATTCCCCCCTGACATCCGGGTTTTATGTCATCTTTGAGCACCAGAATGAAAACCAGGGTCAGATGACTCGACTCTTCCCACCTCAAAAAGAACCATACCGGACTCACTCATTCCACAGGGAGAGGGACAATATCTACAGCCCTTCCCATCCCTGACAATCAGTAAGGAGGTATCATAGCACCAAAAAGAGAGAGAGGCATTCTGGACTCCAGGGTACACATTTTCCATCAGAGAAAACAAGCCCAGGTAAATTTTAGCTGCATGAACAAGCTAAACCAAAAGACAAAACAAGAATTCAGTGAAGTGTTAAGGCAGAAGGAAGCTATAGATTTGTTTAATGTACACACGTTTAATTATGCTGGCCTAATCTTTAAGGAGAGGTAATAAGGTAATACCAAATAAGGTATCCCACAGAACAATAAACTTTATCTGCACCTTTGATGTTCAGAAAAGCTACCTTCAGCATCCTCTCTGACTTCTAATGCCAGGAACAAAGTTCACAAATCATCTATCTGCATCTACTTCAGCCAATTTACCACAGGACATCAGTTGCCCCAAGACTTGATCTACTCCATTCAGCTAATAGAAATAGAAGAAAGAATCAACCCAAAATACTATCTAGAATCTTCCTGGAGCTGGAAAAGAAAGAAGGTAGATCCTATCTCCACTTCTACGTGTGCTGCAATATAGATAATGATTTCTTATTTTTCGTCTGTTCTATCATTGTTTCTGAGGAATCTGTTAGGCTATAATTCCAACCTTGAATGTGTGAAGTCTGGTTAACATAAATTTAGACTTTTACCCTGAGGTCTACCTCAAATGAATTTTTTGGTGCAAGAGATATTTTGCCCTCAATTGGTAAAATAAACTAAACCTGCTGTGTTTATATGCCAGATGATGCTGCAGATTATATAAATAATTGTAGGAGGAGATTAATATCCAGTGAGTTAATAAACTCTGCAAGTTTATATCTTGGTGATTCCCATTTATATGAATCACAAGTTATGGTAATTGAAAAATATGGAATTCAGATAAGAGGGATTTTACTGTATTACACATTGAAAAGGTTTATTGTCATACAGCACTAGGCATAGAGTCTTTTCATTTCAGCAGTTCTCCTCTCCAAAGCACTGCAGGCAGATCTCGCTGCTGCAAAGAGCAAAGTGGACATGTGCTAGGCACCACATGGTCTCCAGCTATGTGAATACTTTTCTATTGTCAATAGCGTACTGTTTACCTTTGTAGCAATTTGATGGAAAATAACTATTTTCTAATAGCCTAGCAAGGCATGAAAATAGAGGGGTTTTTTTGTTAGTTTAGGGTTTTTTCATCTTTTGTTGTTGTTGTTCGTGTTTTGTTGTTTGTTTTTGTTTTTAAAAGCTCTCTGCAGCTTTAATTTTTCTGCAAAATTGTATAGTGTTTTTTAAAGGGGGGGGACTGAGACAAAAAAAAGTGGTTTTGTGCACCAAAATAGTTTCATCAAAACTAATATTAAATGTTTAATAGGTAAGGATCTGGATGGAATAAATAGCATCTCATATAATCAGCTAAACAATAAAACTATAAACAATCAAAACTCATCGAGCTAGATCTTTTCATAGAAGATTATGACTTCAGCTTAATAGCAAAAAAAAAATTAAGTCCATTTGACTTAGAGATTCAGCAAAATAGAAATACCATAAAAGATGCATAAATTATTGCTAAAATACAAGTACTAGTATGGCTGGGGCTATATGCATGTTTCTGTTATTACCCTCCTTTCCATTGTGCACAACTTCCTAAAAATCACACCAAGAGCATCAAATGGAAATTTTCTGCGTGAAGGTGAGTATATACTGAACACTTCAGCCAAAAAGATTGAGATGCTTGAGCATGAAATCAGGAACAAAAACAGTCTTGTGGCTGGGGAGGCTTACGGAAACTTCTCAGGAGAAACGCACAGACTGGAGAACAGGGAAGACCACCACAGCTAATTTAAAATGGAAACACAAATTCTTGTTCTGAGATGATACAACATTTCATCTCCCCAAAACTGTTACCTTGACAAAGTGACTTGCACAGTTTAGCTCCCTTTTAGTTGCAATTCAACAACTTAATAAAGAGACCTAAAAAGACCTTTCATTGTCTTCCTCTGCTGCAATTTCCCTGATGAAGAAACATTTTGAGAAGAGTTTGCTGTGCCCACTGATGGCCCACCGCAGGCAGACTTTGCTCAATGCCTCTTGCTCACTTCTGGACCTGTTTTCTGCTGCAATATTTCTGGGAACCTTTCCAGGCAGAAGCTGCTTCAGATTTCACAGTGAATACATCCGTCAGTCCAGCATTCTGAGAATATCATGTAGGTAAAATGAATGCAAAGACTCCCCCAGATGAGGTTCAATGCATTTTATTACCACCCACTCCCAGGTAGATGCAACTGCAGCAGTTCCACGGTGTAGACCCTGGGGAGCTACCTTCAAGCTATCGGTCTTGCAGGCCCCTATAGGGCCTATGCCAGCTGAGGTTTTTAGTCCATCACACTCCTTCAGATATCAGCTACAAGAGGTACTGGGTAACCTACAGATTCATTCATATCTGTAAGCACATGCTGAAATGATCTGTGCTTGCAAGCTTGCAGAATGAGGGCTTAGCCATCACACTTGTCTCTCGCATGGCACCAGGAAAGAAATAGTCACAGGAAAGTCCCTGAAGATAGAGTTGAGTTGTCATGACTTTCTCCTTTCTCTTCCAATTATAACGCCATTCCCCAGAGTGGACAGATGTGAGGATAGGAAAGTGCTTGGTCTTGTGTTTTTATTTGGTACAAACGTTTTAGCAAAGTTCAAAGCATAACAGCCAAAACCACAGGAACAGTATCAGAAGGTGATAAGCACTGGTGAAGAACTGTTGTTATATGACTGCAGCCTGTGAAACTATGCTGTTCTGTGTTGGAGTTTGGGGAGTATTTTTAACAAAGCAGTAAAAAATATCTTGTTACACAGTAGTGTAATTCCATGTTTTATATTAATTGCTCTTAAAGATCAAAAGCCATATTCTGTCTGTTAATGTACACACTCACATAACCTCCCATGAAATCAATGAGCTTCACATGTGTGCATCTGAGGCCTAAGTTTTTCCCTAGAGATTATTTAAAATCCTTTCACAGAGCAGTAAGTCATAGAAGAAAGTTGTATGTTTCCTTTCTTCTGCCTCCTACCCAAGCCAGATGCGTTATTACAGGTTGCTCTGCGTTATGCTGGATGGTAACAATATTCTGAGGGGCCACTTGCCAGGCAGGGAATGTCAGCATTCTGCTCTCACCCTCATCCCACATAGGCATTTCTGCAATCCCTTGACACTAGCAGAGAAATAGGAGATGGAGCCCAGCTCCACATGCAGCCCAATGATATCAACAAGTGCTCTAGATATTTCAGTGGTGGGGAAAAGTACAACAGGACATCTCAATGGCTTTCAGACAGAAGGAAATTAAGTTTGTACAGGGCTGCAGCACAACAATGTGTGCAGATAACCTGGAAGCTTTTAAGAAAAAGCAGAGTGGATACATTATTTTATCAGCGGGGAAAGGTTCAATAGCATCAAACATGAAAATCCAGGGATTTTGCGAGACCATCTTTATATTAACAGTAAAAAAATTGAAACAATCTGCCATGACTGGCAAAAATTAGCATGCCTGCTGCCATTCTCAACAGAACTGCCTGTAAGAGGTGTATATATTTGAAGGAGTAGTTCAGACTGAATTCAAACAAAGGTTGAGTTTGCAAGCTTCAAAATCTCAACACTGCAGGTGCTAAAGTGACCCAAACACTAGGAAGTGCTTGATGACAGCTCTCACTGCAATATTTCAGGAACTCTCCTTCTAATCCTGTTTGGTTTTAAATATTCCCAGGGACACAAAATAAAAAAGGTATTTATATGGCTTTATAAAGATATTTTAAAAGTGGAATGTTTTGGTTTTTCCTCAAGGCAGCAGCTGTTCTCTCTGCCATCTATGTGGAAACCATTAGCTTATGATTTGAATCACCGTTCACTGAGTAAAAGAATAATGGCACCATTGCCTACACCAGTTTATAGTCAAAGTCCTCATTCTTGCCATCCGGTCCACAGAGCCATGTTTTTTATGCTGAAACAGCCACAGAGAACTTTCTAAAGTCACGTTGTGAACTCAGAGATCTACTGCAGCTTGCACAATAAATGCTTAACATTGGCACAGAAGCCAAGGTGGAAATGGACAACCCATAGGTACATGTAGCCAAGCTTTTGTTTGATTTTTCTCCCATCTGGGCAGACCCACCTGCATTGGGAAGATCCAATGGACATCAAATGGGCAGGCACGTTTCAGTGCAGAGAAAACTCTGCATTTATAAAATGGGTTACGAATGCTTCACATGGACAGAAAATGGAAGAAGACTTGCACCACCACGGCAATCTGCAGTATATGCTCTACTAACTTGGGTGGGGAGGAGGCAAATAGAAAACTTCAGAGTGACCTAATAAAACCATGAATCTTGAGAACTGCCAGTTTACCCCATTTACTCTTTCTTCTTCTAATGGGGATAATATGCCTGTCTACAATTCATTACAACTGTACTGAAAAGGTAAATCTGATTATACACTGGAAAAAAAAAGATGGATTGCAAAAAATAGCTTCCCTTAAGTGTTAAGTAAAAAAGAAACTCTAAAATATCAAAGGTTTATTTTTTTTCCCTTATAATAAAGAAAATATTGTGGTTTATGGTAGCAAAATTAAAGATGACCTTCTTTGGTACAATGCTCCTGCCTTTTTATTTTTTAAAATCTTAATTTTGCAAGGTGCCTATAATTTTGTTCAGTAAAATATAAAGTAGGGAGGAGGGAGAGAAAAAAAATGAAAAAGAATTTAAAGTAGGAAGATCATGTAACTTGAGATACTATTAAGGCCTTCCTATAGAAAAGAGACTGAAAAATTCTTTGGATAGAAAATATGGTATTTGAAATATATTTTAATAACCTCCAATATGAAAAGATTTAAAAGTATTGCTCATGTATTGCAAGAACTTCATGCCTAGCAGGTAAATACTGGATTAGCTAACCTAGCAGTTAGATTTCAGATGTGAAAATGAGTATGTAGACAACTCACGTGTCTAGCTACAATTCACATGCGGTATGCATGAAGACAAGAGTCCTTTCTGCAAAGGAATATATGAACAGACTATGTAATTTTTTTATAAGTGATACTTATGTTTGCTTTAATTTTGACATTTGATCATAACTGACAAAGCAATGTGTACGAAAGAAGAAAACTTTAAGCTGTAAGAATAATAAACAGAGCACTGTGAGAGATGAGGGAAAAAACCAAAACAAAACCCACACCAAAAACACATACATAGGAGGAAAACTTGAGGAAGTAGGGCCGAGCCACAGATGGATAGACAAGTAATTGTTTAGTGTTTCACTACAACTTAAAATGAACTTGCATACTTTTCCAGAAGCCAAATGCATTTAAAAAAAACCCAAACAACTAACAGCATTAAATACTTTAAAAGGGGTGTGCAGAGGCAAGAATATTTAAAAAATAACATTTAATTTTATTTTTTTTGTTAATATACAGTTTCAGATGAAGTGTCTAAAAAAATACATTCACGTTGCTTGAGCTAATCTTAAATTGACTCATGAGGCTAATGCTTCTACAAAGTCCATCTCAAAAATCCTACTTTCTCATTCAGTATGTCTTGGTGTGTAGCTCACAGCGGTGCCACCTACACATCAATCCTTGCGTAGCACCCAAAGAAATCCAGCTTTACTCGTAGTGGCTAGGTAGGCTCACCTGCCGTCCACATAAAGTGAAAAAAACGTCCCCCAAGTTCACTTGAACCTAAGAAGAAGGTCAGGCTTTCTCACTCCTTAATGCCTTTGAAGCTGCTACAGGGGCTGAGATGGATGAGAGTGAGTAGGATACACGTCTATCTGTCAGCAAAAAAACATGACCTCAGCACTGTGTAGTGTAATTGATCTAAATCTCAGCTACAGCAGAGATAACAGGTTCCAACGGGGAGTCAAGGCATATGGACTACAGGGTTTGTTGTACCTGACCATGTTCTTACTTTGCAACGTAGGCACTGCTGGGCAATTTGGATTTTTGCAGCCTGCTTATAGTGGTTAGTACAGATAATTCTTTCACACAGTTTCATTTCTACATCCAGAGGCTCTTTGCTGAGGGTCTGTCAGAGTCCAGTTCATTACCTGCAGAATTATCAGCTAAAACCCTACCACTTTTAACTACATAAAATTTTTAAGAGATTAGAAAATGACAAAGAGTCATATACTATTAATGAAGATAAGCCTCCAAATGTTCTGAGGTTTATTCTAGAGATGTGTATCTACAGATATTTATTTCTTAAAGAATAGATATGGAGTCCAATTTTTACTTGATTGAACAGAGGACAGGCTAAGAAATAAGAATCTGAGATACCAATTGCACTGAAGTCTCAGACTGCACAGAAGAAATGACATGCCCTTCCCAGAAACATCAAGCATAGTTACGTTCTGGATGTCAAAATTAGGTAATGCTTCCTTGTACCACTTGAGTTCCCTGCACCTGCTCACACCTTGAACCCCTGTTGAACCTCCCTGAGCCCCAGGCAAAGGTCCTGCTAGAACCCCACTGGCACGTGGAGTCCCAAATTCTTGCACCCAGAAGGCACTAGCGAGCTGTTATTAACTCGAGTGACACCAGGCCACAATTTTATCCTCAGTCATGCTTACAGAGCCTCCTTGAGATCTACCTGAAGTGCATTAAAAGAACACAGAGCAAGGTCATTCCCAACTACCAATGTAGGGGCTTGCAAGGTGGAAAATTTCTCCCCATCCTCTCTAAATCTTCTGCCAAGGCACCACCAGAACCACCTTAGCGACTACTGAAGAGATCCCAACACTCAGTGGTGGTATAGTTCTAATTAAGATTTTGAGAGCAGTAAGCAAAAACATTGTGTTTGACCTCACACTTGGCAAATTACTCACATTTCCCTACTTCACAAGATTGTCATGATAACAACGATTGCCAGGAGGGATCTGAGACACTGAATGCAACAAATAAATAAATAACTGACTACATAGGTGAGCTCCATTTCCTTAGGCAAAAACTATGAGTCAAATGGGTGAAGGATCTGTTGCTCTCTTACATATAGTAGTCGTACATACACCAATGTGTAAAAAGCCTTCCAGAGACTTCTGCACTGCTCAAATAAGCAATAATACAAATTGCCAGGCTACTGATTTCAGGAACTTGCACTCTTCTTAAGGGAAGGTTGCTGTTTTGTCATTCTAAATGGTGGCACACCTCTGCAGCTTCTTGCCATATAGGTTGAAGGAATCAGCGTGTACATGTGCCAGAAGGAGGTGGAATTGGCCAAGCCAAGCAAGTTAAGGCATTTTAAAGCTTTGAGACACGGGAAAAATAAATCCATGTGGAAGAACACATAGTACATGTACAAACAACACCCGCTTTCTGATGTCTTGCTTTCTTGCTTGGAAGAACGAACGGTCTTTTCTGAACTTTGTTAACTTTCACAGACAAAGCCACCAAGCTCATTAGGCAAAAGTACAAGTCATAGGAGAGGTACAGGGCACCTAATCTAGGTAATTTATCTCATCCTAAAGTGCTTTCAACACAGACAGGAGAAACTGCCACTTGGAATAGGCTTCCTCTACTTTCAAATGACATAACTTTTGGATGACTAACTTCACAGTAGTGCACTTTAACCACGAGACATGTATTATGGAGAGAGACTCAAAGCTCAGCCTTAACACAGTTAGAGCAGGAACTCTTGGTTGGTGGAGACGATGATCCTTGCCCTGGTATAGCCAAATAGCTTCCAGCAATCACTGTTTTAGGGGTTTCCTGTGCTTGATACTGCATCTAGATAACTGTATTTAACAGTCATTGATGGAAAAATTTGCCTAACTCCCTTTTGAAGCTGCTTATGCCTTTTGGCTTCTATAACATCCCTTGGCAATGAATTCTGCAATCTAATTTTACATTGCGTTAATAACTACCAACAGAGCACGCCACACCTTTCCAGGGATCCAGTAACATGCTGACACCATCTTCCTTTTGTCTCATTTAATCTCATGAATCATAAGCAGTACAACAAAGATTTCCACATCTGTCTCCTTTTTTCCCCAATATGAAAAAGCTCTTTTAAAGCAATGGCCACCAATGGGCAAATGATCTGGTAAACTTTTGCATAGGAATATGCATTTCTCACATAGCTTTTGCTACCATTAACCCAAGGCTGGCTGAGGCTACTCAGCAAAGGTGGCAAAAAAATGAAGATTAATAGTTATTTGTAGAAAGAGATATGAGGTTGGGACAAGGACTCTGCTCACTCCTGGAACAGCCTAAGTAGGAAACATCAGATTCTCCCTGGAGGAGAAATCTCAAAGAAAACAGCAGGAGTTTTACAGGGAGGGTGAATGAGAAAAAAAAAAAAAAAGACTGGGAGAAGGCAAAAAGATGTCTTTAGATTTCCACAAGAATTAAAGTGGAGAAGGGCAAGCAGGAGGGAGAGCAGTGAGATAGGTTAAAGGATTGTATTCCTGTAATTGTCAGCAGAGAGCAAGTAGGAAACAAGACCTGGAATGCCTCTCTCCCTAGGCGACTGTTTGCTTTGCCTTTGTTCAAGCCAGCGTGAGATGTTAAAAAAAAAAGTTTCCAAAATGCTCTGAGTCACCAGAACATGGATGAGATCTGTGGATTCAAGCCACCTTTCAAGATTATGAATCTCTTCTGAATATCCATTATGCCAATGATATATAACAAAAATCACTGCTGTAATGTGATGCACATGTCAACTTTAAGGATGTAGTCCCTGCTCAGATGGCATCAGCAGAGGGACACGTCAGCATGGTGGATTACCAGAGCAAATGCTTTAGCATGCAAAGTGATGCAATGTGTTTTAACAACAATTGTTCCCTTACGTTTGTTTCTGTGTCAGGTTTGATGTGACTATCTGCCAGGACAATGCTCAGGATCCTTTGCATTGCTTTGCAGAAGCTGATTATGCGATCAAATGCTTAAAGCACATAAAATCACTTCCAAGATTCCATGAGATAGATGTGCCAGAAAAGTCAGTAGGTGTTTGAAATAATTGATACTAACAGATAGACCTGAATTTTTCAAAAGAATATGCATTTTGGTTTGGATTTGGGTTTGGTTTTTTTTTTGTCTTTTTCTTCTTCTTCTAATGCATTATCATATAAACTGTCTAGAAATTCAGCCTTAGCATAATGTTCACATCAAATTAAATTCACCCGTTAAGAAAAACATGCACAGGGTCCTCCCTGAAGTGGAAAAAATGAGTCTTTGTGTAGATACCCTGTGCATATGCCTAGAACAACACAACAAACTCCAATGTCATAGTACAGCTGATGCTTGTAGGACTGGGAGACTCAGCACTGAGCTGTGGCTCTTAGCACTCCTTTCCCCCCCCATCCGTGACACTAAAGCTTTTCCAATAAAGGCCCAGACCCCTATAGAAATGTTGTCTATGTGGACAGCTGAAGAAGAAACAGGAGGATTACCTGCTCTTCTATAAATCAATTTTATATTGCATTTCCAGCCTACCTTGAAGAAACATTCACATTCAAGAGACAAGGGCAGAAGGCAAAAAGACTATGGCACTTGACCAAAAGTCATGGTCTCATACAGAGGTTTCACCCTGTGCTCCCAGTTTTGGGTCTAGCCTAGCACCAGTGTCTCCCTATATAGCTTTACAAGAGCTTCAGTCCCTCAGAGGTATCTAGGCACTGAAACCAATGAAAAGTGGTACCTACACTTTCAAAAATCTGTCTTTAATTTCATCATCCCATAAATCTCTTTGATGGAGACATCCTTCATCTTTTCTGCTTCACAAGCTGGTTGTGAAGCTTAATTACACAATGTCCAGTAAATACAACATATATTAAGAGTAGTTAATGAGATTTCTGTTACAAACAGAGTCTCTCTCTTGTGAAATACTACTCACATGTTGCAAAAGAATAAGTTTTCAGAAAAAAAACAAAGACCTACTCAATAGAAAACAAATCCAGCTTGATTACTTCTGTAAATAATGTTGTACAACTCAATGATGTTTATTAACATGGCATGGAAAATACCACGAGCTTTTCTGACCAACATGGAATGCTGTCTGCCCATCCACATGTCAGTTGTTACCTGCAGTTCCTGGCTAAGACTGGGGGCTGCAGACCCACAGGAGATCTGCTTCCCAAGGGATATAGTGTCTGAAATACCTCCAAAGACCCGACATGAGGTCCTCATCACACCGAATACCATGTAAATCAACTACAAAATATTGACTCAGTTTCAAATTGTATAAAATCACTGGGCCTCATATATAAAAAGAGTGCATGTGGCATCATTGCAAATTGCAATGTATTCAGCCAGTTCAGATCCCTTACACCGCTTTAATCTTTTGTCTGTCGTCTGTCCAAAGTACCTTATGTTGCCGTAAGAGGATGAAGAAAGGAAGAAAAATATAAAAAAAGCAAAAGTCTAAAAAGTCTATGCAGTATTAACCATGTAATGGCTGAAGGGAGTCCAGAGTGCAAGACAGAAATACTTCCCTAACAGATACTCACACACTGCTCAAATAAATAAATCAATTCCACAGCACAGTGGACCTTTGCCAGATGACTCTGTGCACGCATAAGACTGTACAGAAAGCATTGCTTGCCTATCAGTGCTTTCTCAAGCAGCAGCCTATATATATGTATGTTTTATATATATAGTTTATATATTCTCAAGCATATTAAATACCTAACAAGGTAGAAGGACTCAAAGGGGGAAGGTGTGATTCTTCAAAAAAACAGAATTTTTCACTGCACATCCTTCTGAGACAGAAGAAACATACATCCTACCTATGCTGTATCTGGGCAAGTACATTTCCTGTTAACAATGATGGTATGGAATTCATACACTAATAAGACTTTTGCAGAGCTCAGGCAGGAGTGATTTTCAGCACACTGTGCCTGTTACAGCAAGTTCTATTGATATTCACCAAAGGAAAACCTGTTTGTTGACCTAAAGTGCGACTGCTTCCTATTCTCTTCTTGTGAAATTATTTCGGTCCTGTGGGACAACTGTATCGAGCTTTTGACGCAAATATTAAAATTCTATTTAGATGTACAATGTTTTAATGCAAATTTTTACCATAAAACCAAATGCTCCATTCAGTTAAATTAATAGAATTACAAAAAGATGTAATGATAGCAATTAAGTCTTGAAAATGCAAATTTTATAGTCAAGGACAATTACCTCATTTATAGTATACTGGAATGATGCCAGATGAAGGTAATTTACATCCCCCTAGCTCACAGTTATATCATGAAGGATATCTTAATTTCATTAGTACAACAAAGATGAGTGAGAAGTTAGAGAATACAAAAAAAAAAAAAAGATGAGAAATAATTTGACCTTTCTCATTTCATTGCAGCTAGAATACATAGATCTCACTAAAGTATTAGTAATATATTTTTCTACTCCCATCTCTAAAAAATGATATTGTGTTGTTTTTTTTTTTATTATCAGCATTGGAACATTAGTATGTAAAAGGTTAGCTTCATTCAGATACTTAGGGCCAATGTGCCCATACCACAACAGTTACAGACCTCCCATTATTTCAGTTTTAAGGATGTCTACAGTGTTAGCTATTGGTTTACAAGGTGTCAAGCCATGGCCTTAAATACACATTTGACTACAATAGGACTTAAAATTCTTGAAAAGTTCTGCTCGCTTTTACAAAAGTAGTCCTGCCTCCCCAAACAGACAAATTAAATATAATTAGTTTTTCCTAAGCATAGGAAAGAGTGATCAAGAAGGTGCAGAATACAGAGTGATATACTACAGATTTTCCAGTCTGCTTTGAGGGGAAAGAAACAACCAAACAAGAAACACCCTACCACCACCCCCCAAACTCTTTCATATAAATTATTTATCACATTACCAAGTTCAAATAGGAGTTTGAAAGACTCCAGGGGTTCTTCTTTCTTTGTAGCCACTGCAGAAAAACCCAAGTCCAAGAGGCATGGACTCCCTTAAGAGCCATATTGGCCTAATTTACTCTAGTTATGCCAAATTACCTTCCCGAAACCTAACACATGGGCTCTGAAAATCTCCTTGGGCAGAGCAGCAAACTTTCCCACCTGTTTCCTCTGTTGCCATGATAGCTGGTTGCCATTGCACCATTTTTAAATGATAACATGCACACATGTGAGCCTTACTGGGAGACAAGTGCAAACAAGTGAAACCATTTTCTAAATCTGACCTACATGTTCACTTAGTTTATTCTTCAGTGATTTATTTAGAGGCACCATTTAACATAAAAATGGGTAGAGCATTTTTAAAACTAAAAGGACAATTATGACCTGAGTTTAGCTCATTATTGATTTCAAGAATAGGGCTGTTGGCTATTTTGTTTTAAGAAAACAAGCCTATTCTGAATGAAAAAAGGACCCCGAGCTGGGTTTATGCTTTTTCCACCTTATTCCTGTATGAAAATACAACTGATTGCACATGATGACACACTGGCTTTGCTTCCTTGGAAGTGATATTGTGAAAACAGGGAGAAGTCCAATGCTTTTTTCCCCTCTACTTGTCAACATGTGTGCTCAGGCAGACTTTTAGTGCAGTTCTTGTTTTGCACTGATCTCACATGTGAAAGCCTGACCACGCTGAAGTGAGCTAGAGAAATGCCATTTACTTCAATGGCAGAATTTCACCATAAATTTCTTCAAATCAAGTATGCCATCAGTCACCCCTGCTGCTTGAAACCAATGGATGATATCCAGACTCATGTAAAGTCATTGGCTTCCTGTGGGGTTCAGATTTCCTTCAGTGAATTCTGTCTTCTGTTGTCCAAGAGAAAGATTAGACCTTGTACCAGTATTGACTTTATCCCATGCTTCTGATTGTTTTACCCCTATTATACCAGACAAGTTAATCTGAGCTTGCTATTTTTATTTATTTATTTGTACAAAATGATGCACATTCTAAACTCTCAAAGCCTTTGTAGATGTCGTTGGGAGATTTGACTTAATAAGAAGTGCTTGAGTGAGTTAAGATTGCATATGTTTGTACCATATTGTACAATACAGCTTAAATTTCCATATAATTTTATTGAAAAACATAGATTTAACAAGATAATAGCTTGTGAATCTGCTGAGTCTCTGCTGTCGCAGTGAGAAATACTTTTCCAGGCTATTCCCAGTGTGTCTCAGTCGTAAAAAAACAGGCTGGGATTGTAATAGGATATTGATTAGTCTGGATCCCATACAGAGCAGAACTTGATTCTTTGGTGGACCACTAAAGGTCATGTTGCTTGATTGCTCCACAGCTTCTAAAATACAAGAAATATTGAACCAAAACTGCTTTCAATTATACTCATGTTATCTGAGTCCTGCGAATGTAACTGAGGGCAGCATTTGGCCCATTCTGTTAAAAAAATTGGCTGATTCTCAGCATTTCATGTTTTCATTAGCAGAGCTGAACATCAGCTCTAATTGATGTTCTGGACTAAACTTAATTCCAAGGTAAGCAGGTACAAACCTGTTGAATCCATGGACTTACTTTTGGATGGATCTGATGTACATTGGTTTGTATGTAGAGTTATCTGAAAATTACATTGTATTTAGGACTAGTTTTGGTTTACAGCTTTGTGTGCATTTCTGTATTTACAACCGTTTATGTACCTCAGATCTCCAAATTCCTCACTTGACCTGACTGTTATAATGCTTTTTGGTTGGCCATAATAAGATTAAATCAAAGCATGATACTGTGATCAGTGAAATTAATTAGCTTTTTGTGCTAAAAAAGGTCCAGGCCAAAAATTATATAATGATGTAAAAAGATATCATGGAAAATATTATATTTTCATTACACTGACACCACTAATATTGTGAACACAGAAACAGGCTTCTAGTAAATGTTATAATATAAATGAAGGAAAAAATTGTCCTCTAAAGGAATTCAGTTTTTCAGTCAGAATTCCAATAGACTAGATTCCATTTGTAATCACCCAGAAAATTCAAGACAACTGTGGAGAAAAATTCTGACAAGTCAATTATTTCCTCGATTCTATCAGAAACATGCATTAGATTTAGCCTGATACTGAATTCCACTAAATCCTAAAATGCAGTAGAGAAATGGAAGAGTAATACATTAATTTTAGTCAGTACTGTTCCTAGTTGTTCTGTCACTTTTTTAAGTTAGAAAGCAACTTCTCTAGTACATATATATTCCAAATTAAAATAATAATTCTGGAAAAAACCCCTATATATATTTTTAGGTATTTCTGGCATTATTTATTTATTCCTATTTCCAGTGCATACTGCGGTGCTTCTTGTGGAATGCAATCCCCTGTTTACTCCCTACATCTGCTTTGAAAGCTATATGGGTGGGATAATTTCTTTTCTGTTTTCTAATGTTTTTCTTCTCACTTTATGAAAGCTGAAAAATGAGATAAATTATTACTGATCGTTTTCCATTTTCACAACTTTCTGAATACTGGAAATCCTTTAAGGTGTGATTTAAAAGGGATTTAAGGACCTGCATTTAAAAGTCCATATTTTCAGAAGCTGCGTATGATTTTTAGAGAATTGGCAGTTTGTGGGTCCAGTTTAGAAAACTGCTTGATTTTCAGATATTCAGGGCATTCTCAAAGCCTGTTGAAGCACAAACAAAGCTTTTGGTGTCCTTTAGGTCCATTAGGCTTATTTTCTTCATTAATTTTGAACTGAGCTATTTTGTAAAACTCCATTTTTAAAAACACTTGCCTTTAATGAATTTCACAGTCCGTGCAGAAAGTCAATGCGAAGACTAGGTTAGGCCCAAGCTTCAAATTTTCATGATTCTTGTGCAATTTCCTGTCAACTGAACAGTTCTCAGCAACTAAAACCATATATAAAAATTAATCCAACAATGGAAATTGTTGGCAATATTCTGTCTAGATAATGGAAAGCCATATAAAAAGTTTTTTGTTGTTTTTTGATTTGGGTTTTTTTTAAATACAAAGAATGCCTTGCTTAGATAATATATACATATATTTGCCTTTTTTTACTTTGTGAAAAGAATGTATTATACACAAGAAAATTTGCAAGACAGGAAAAATAGGTATCAAATTCCAGAAAAGAATGAAAAGCGTATAGAGAAATCTTTCCAAAAACAGATTGCAGATCCACCAACACTGTCTTGTTTACAGTAGCACATCAAATAATTTAATAAAAGAGAGTTTTCAGCTTGGTCATTTAAAAAGTTCCAATAAGACATCTAGCTCAGAACATACATTATGCTTTCCAATAATAGCTTCTGATTGGAAGTATTAGCTGATGCAACAGGATAAATAAAGAAAGGTCTAGATTGGTATGGTTTCCAAAGGTCATTTTTATGAAAAGATCAGGAAGTATGTTTCACTGAAATAAAAAAGAAAGCCATGTCAAGTTTAATAACATCGTTACTGTAATGACATAAAATTCAGCGAGATGTTGTATGGTTTAGTATTTGACTGACAACTTTCCACAGTGAAGCTGAGTTGCATGGAAGGACTCAAACTTCCCAAACAGAATTTCCTTTCAATTTTATTGCTGTTTCATTATCTGCTCCCCTTTTTTACCCCTTGCTATAACACTGCTTGTTTCTTAGTTGAACCTGATGTTATCAGTAAAGTACAATAAAAATTTACAGACCACAGGACCTCTATTCCCAGGAAGACTTTGCATGGATAGGCATCCCCAGATGGCCATAAGCTTTCTACTCCAGTTTCTCCTGGAAGAGAGGACCCCAACAGTGTTTTAGGGCATGGCAAGGGTGGCACTGCCAGGATACAGCTGCCTTCTGGCTTTTCTCAGTGATGGCATCAACTGAGATAGTTTAATATCAGAAGCTGTATCAACCCTCAGCCATTCTGGAAAAAAGAGAGGGTTCAGCTGTCATAATGCCACTGCTCCCAAATCTGCATTCACATAAACAACTGTAAAGATGACTAATGCTAACAACTGTGAAGTCAGAGCAGTCTCTGGCTACATGCAGCCTTTTGTTGGACGTGGTGATGAGTGCTAGGATCAAAGAATTGAAAAGTGTTTAGCTTGGCACAGCTTGCGAAATTTAGGTTTTCAGATAACTATACAAACCAACCTCTGTCTTCTTCCCTGGGACAGAAATGAGTCAATACACACCAATAACATTTTGAAATAAAATGTGTGTTTTTTAAAATGCAAGCTTGGTTTAGCACCTTTCCCCAGGACAGATCTTAACAGGTTAATTCAAGAGTTGTTTGGATTCATCAGTGTAGAAAACAATAACTGTAAGTGTTCTTGAAACATTTGCTTGTCATTGCTGATAAAGCAAAAGTCTGGTTGTCCTAGCTGAAAGACTTACTCTAAATTTTTCAGCTACTGTAAAATCCTGGACAGCAAAGTAATTAGTGCCTTTATGGCAGTCTTTGGAGGCCTGTCTGTAAATGACTGTATAATTGTATTCATATACTGACCTCTTTTTTGGAGGATTTTTTCCCACCTTCACACTTAGCTACCTTTTGGCAATCATCACAAGAGCACCTACATACATGTGTGTGAAAGAGCAAAAAGGGGAGATGACAGTTATAAAATATCCATTTATATGTCCTTGCTTGTTTACCTAACAGTGCAATCTAGAAGGCAGGTGACAATTTTCAGCAGAGGTTCTACATTGTACCTACCAAAGGCCACCTGCCAGATGTGTTTCAGCACACAGGGCTGTGTGCTTCTACTGCTCAGCCCTGGCATTCCTCCTTCCTCCTCACTGCTCTGTGATATTCTTTCAGGACTCCCATGACATGGGTAAGGCAACCTTCCATACCTTGAAAAGATACAGAAAGATGCTGTTGTTAATTTTTATAATTACAAGCTTTCAGGAATGGTTACTCAGCTAAAGGACTCGAAGAGACTCTTCAAAGGAGATTTCAGAGCTGAGAAAACAGGGACATGAAAGTCTCTGTCTCAAGATAACTTCACAGAGCCTTGGCTGAGGATGGCATAGAGCTATATATTTGCCTCAGGCTTCTGCATCAGCTTTAATCGCCAAGAGATGACACAAAGATTGAGGATATAGACTTGCTTTATTTATTGTTTTTTTCATCTTTTGGCCAGATTGGCTGGGATAAGTGGGTACAGGATGGGCACAGTTTCGCCAGTTATACCTATTCTGGCAAATAGTCTGATCCAAAAAAGGGCATCTGGTGAGTCTTGTTAGGAAATACAGATACAGTGGATTTTATAAGTACCACAAATGTGCTACTGCTGTGTTGGATGCTCATCATGAAGCTGGTAACATTGTGTGTTATATGTGGGCAGAGATCTCTGAATGTACAGGTCCAAGTTTTGCTACATTTTTATGTGCAGTTTTGACTTTCTGCCATTTGATCATTCATTATGAAATATGGAACTGTGAGCTATTTAGCTGGACTTTAGTTTGTTCATGAAGGTGAAACTAAAGAGACCTGACACAAGGAAAAATATGGGGAAGGATCATGATTCTCCTTACAGCTGGTTTCATACAGAGGTTGGATGTTTCCTAATTCCTTTCTCCTAAAGACCTCATAGAAAGCAGAAAACATGAATCACCTACATGAGCTGGACCAGACTTTAGGCTGCTGTGGACTTCAGGCAATATTAAAACTGCCATTTATGCCAAATCCTAGCTGTGGGTCACAATGAGACCAATGTATTTCTACACATGTGACTCAAGACAACTATATACTGAAATTTTCTCTCCATTGAAACAAAAGACAAAGCTTGTGTTGTTCAAATGAAATTGAAATTTCAGACATAGAGCTGATTCAAGAACGATATCCTTTTTATAGATTCACCTAACCAACATGCTGTCTTCTCTAATAGGGGTAGAAATAAGACCTTATTTTTTTATTTTAGTTTTTCTTTGCTTTTTTTGAGCGTAAGTCAACATTACTCAAACGCAGTGTTTGAAAGGCAATGTGAAATTGTGACTAAAGGACTCCAGTATTTTTTCAAGGAGAGTCTACGAGCATAAAAGATCAATAATTATTTTTTCAACAGTTTGTTTAGTTTTTTGAAGTATGCTGTAAATTTCAATAGCACATTACAGGCTTGGTACAGAAGTGTATGAGAGGGGTTAAGAAATCTGTGTAACGGATGGCATACTTTTTCAATAGTGTAAACTGAAATCGTGCCTTCATTATATTTTGCCACTAACTTCAGTAAAGTCAGAAAATCCATCATGTTTTAGAGGCAGCTATATATCCCCTGTTAAATTCTGCTTTCTTTTCCGTAGACGTATTATATCCTATTAGACAGGTAAACGTTCACAACTGGTATGAGGCCAAAATCAACTCATGTGGGGAAATAAAGATATCTAGGGGCAAGGGGAAGGCATAATTTTTTTGTGAGATCAGATGAATGGGGCTATGGCAAAGGGAGCATGACTTGATGAAAATCTGGGGATTGATGTAGATTCAGCAGTCCAAGCTAAACGCAGGGATTAGGGGTCTTGAAATTTACTATTTTGTCTTCAGGGAGAAAACTGGATCTACTAAGTTACACAAATGAACTATTTATTTGTTACAAGAAATTATCAGATTTTTTTATTACAGAACAAGGAGGGACTACACAGTAATGTAGTGGTTTCCTTAGCCTTGGTCTCTTTTTGCATGTAGCATTATCTGACATCCTGAAAGCTACTATGTCATGGCATGGGAAAGGGGCAGCCCTGGAGCAAAAAAAGATTGAGAGTGGGCAAAGGACTAATAATAGGGTGCCTGATTACCTCCCCCCCTTTCCTGTAGACCATCAGACTCTGGTGTGCTGAGCCAGAAGGTGGAAAAACGGCCACATTAGCCACATTAACCTCTCACATTAGCAATGAGTCCTCTAGCTGTTAGAGGTACAAGTCATCCTGGGTGAGGTCAGTTTTTCATGGTGACTCAAAAGGATGATGTTGCTTGTGTCAGCAGAAGCTTAGCTATGGCCACAGCCACACAGGTGTGGGCACCGCTTCTCTTAGTGAACCACCTGGAGACTAGACAGGTTGCTGCATGCAGGGAAAGTGTTCAAGAAATCTGGGAAGGTAGATGCAGGTTAGAGCGTCAGCATGAACACCGTGACCCCTTTCAGCCCAAGGTTACAAGTGAAGGGGAAGACACTCTCTGAACTTGGCAGGGCCAGGCTTGTTGTGGAAAAGACTGGGCAGCATCAGGTTTTTTTTTTCCTAGTTCAAAGGCCTACCCAACTCATTCTGGGCACCACAAGCATGAGTAGGAAGAGCCCAACAAGTTGCTGCCGGCACTCTGCTGCTCTGCACTGCAGCTACTTTCTCTTACAGGTGCCCTGTTGTTTCATGTTTTTATGACACTGGGGTACCCACTCCTTGGCAGGTGCTCCTGGGAACTATTATAAAGCAAATAAAAATGTTCAAGCTTTCAAAACATCCGTGAGAAGTCTTGGGGAAAACATACTGAAGTTCTAGGTTTCAGTGGGTTCTCATGCAAGGTCTGAAAATTCAATTGCTGAGAGAAAGTTAGGTTTTGGGTCCCAGAAAACAAGTAATTTTAGAGTGTTCCTAGAGATTAAACCACTGGCACCCATTTTCTCACAGCAACAGATGTGCCAGGTATCATGCCAAAGATTCATTTATGGCACTGCTCCACTGTGGCCAGAAGCTCAATGTTGCTGCAGTGATCCTTAGGGCAAAACAATTCCCTCAAAAAAAGAGAAGGTGATTCAGAGTTATATCACGGAAAATGTGCCTGGTGTTTTCTGGGTCTACTCTAGTGAGGAAACAAATCTAAATGAAATAAACATCAAGTGATGGATAGTAGGCACTGCTGTATAGTGGCTCCCATGGGTGAGACATCAGATAACATGGACCCTTCATACCGAATGAACTTCAGAGCTCTATAGTGGCACTTGCTTGCCATGATTTGTTTTCATAATGAAATGGAGCTGTTTATCCCAAGAGGAAGTTACAGCAAGGTGCCAGCCTGGCTGCCCTTCTGTGCACACTGCTGTACAGCAAATGCTTTGGTCAAAACACTTGCCAAATCTGAGTGGCCAGGTGAAATTGTTGAATTTGCCTGCTTCAGAGTACTGCAAAGTAAAAAGGCTGTGATAGCTGCTTAAATCACAAGGCAATATCAATAGCACTTAGCCATATGCAACACTGTGATTTTGAAATTCATAAATTTTGCTGGATTTATTACACAGGCAGCAGGATCTAAAGACAGGCAAGACTGCCAATGGGCTATACATTGGCTGGATACCTGACTTACCTGTGTCACTATTCAACCAAGACCAGAAAATAATTTATCAGGAAAAATTGAGAGTTTGAATAGGATATTAACAACTCATTCAAATAAGTGGACACATGCCACATCCTCAAGGAGCAGTGTGTGGGGAACAGACTTCTTTGCTGCATGGTAGAGGAGCTGTCTAACTTTAGCATCTAGGATAGGAAGAGAAGTCCCACCCATTGATCACTTGAGCTATTTACTTTTTTAAGTGCTGACAAGTGTTGGTAGCATTTGCTGGCAAGGTTTTCTTCTGCTCATTAGAGAGACTGGTTTTGTAGTACATGGGTGAGTGATGCCAGAGCGAATTCTGAAGCTAAAATCAAAGCTAACCTTACTGATGTGTGAGGTGTGTCTTCAGCTGCTGGTGTCATATGAGTAGGAAAAATAACAGAAGCTATGGCTATCAAAGGGGCATTACAAAGTGTGTCAGGTCATGGCAGTGCAAAACCAGAGCGCTCCCCTTTTCTTCTGACTTTAGTCCTTCTTTCTTTAATGAGTAGCGAGTTACAGTCAATTAGAGGTGACTGATAGGAACTGCGGGGAAGACATTCATAAGCAAATATGAAAAATAGCCACATACCTTGTGATCAGGGTATACAAATTACATCATAAACAGAAAGTAGTTATGGTTGATTGGAGCAATTAAATGTTTTCTTTAAGAAAAGAAAAAAAACCCTCCAGTGAGAATATTCTAGAAAATGACTTTTTAATCATCTGTAGAACTGCTAAAATTACTGTCTCCTAATAGTTTTAAAGTGTTCCTTAGTTAGAATTAGCTGTAATCCCTTTGCAGAGCTGCCGAATACTTCCCCAGGAACCTGTTTACAGAAAACTATTTTTAATCACAAGACCACATCTATTTGCTTTTACATAGTCCAAAAGAGACTGAAGCACATTTGAGGGTATTTCCCTGCTATGCAAACAGTCACAAAGTCACAAAAAATTGCATGACAAAGAACAAATTCTAGAACAAGTTGGGAGGATATGGCACACTGAAAGATTCACCCCTCAAGAAAGAAACATTAATACTGATTGAAAAATCAGGTGTTTCCAGTGCTGCCTGATGCATACTAATCAGCATTAATAAACCAGGTAATGCCTTCAGTCTTGCCTGATTCCTCACCTACAATCATCCCTGCAGATACTGCTAGCTTTGAATGGTTAAGGACACATTGTGGGAGGAGAAGGAGTGTGGCCACCTCATTGTGGAAGAGCAGTCGCTGCCCAGCAGCATGGTGAGAAGGATGTGTGCCCTGTGGGCAAATGGCAGGGGAAAGCTTGGAGGTAAACATATAATCATAGAATGTCTTGGGTTGGAAGGGACCTCTAAAGGTCATCTAGTCCAAACCCCCTATAATAAGCAGGGGCATCTCACACTAGAACAGATTGCTCAGAGCCCCATCAAGCCTGACCTTGAATGTCTCCAGGGATGGGGCCTCCACCACCTTTCTAAGCAACTTGTTCCTGTGATCCACCACCCTCACATTAAAGAACTTTTTCCTAATTTCCAACCTAAATCTACCCTTTTCTACCCCTTGTCCTATTGTTACGTGCCCTTGTGAACAGAGAAGCTCCTTGGCATTGCATACCCAGTGCTCCACTTCTGCCTGCCCTTGTGTGGGAATGCTGCCTGTCTGTACAGCTATGGCCATGAGTACAGACAGGGCATAGGCAACAAAGGACTGGCCACTGCTAGCAGTGCCAACCTGCACCTGGAACAGTATGAAAAAGCACACTGGGTGGGAGCATGGGGATTAGAACTGGACTCTTAGAAATGTTAGACCTAAAAATGGTCTTATGTGAACATAGAGAACTCATGCTTGGTAGATATGCTCTATCAATTTTCCAATTTAACATCAAGAATACTGCTCAGGGTGCCACGAGAGTTCAAGCCTTGTCTCAAGAAGACTGGGATGCTGGGAAAGATAAAAGACAGGGTAAAAGTGCTGAACACAGCCTGCTTTGGACAAAGAAACGCAGAGGAGTTTTCATATAAATGTGTTTGTTGTGGTTTGTTTTTTTTAATCTCAGTGGAAAATAAACAATATTCTTCCTTTTTCTGCCAACTTTAACTATACCTTTCCTTTGTGTTTGCAAAACAACGATAATTATCTTTACTCACCTGCATAAAATTCTTGAAGAACTCCAGATGACTGAAGATATAAAAGTGGAAAGGAAATGTGTATATATGCATGTTTACATATAATTGTTATTATTGTTACAGTCTGCCAGGGAAACAAAGATTATTTCTAGCAAAGCTTTGGGGTTTTTTTATCACTTCGGAAGCTGTTTAATAACTAGTGATCAGATGAGACCCAACTGCTTTTGAAATCAAGGAGAACTGCATTATGTGCAGGAGATAAGGAAGCTTTTGCAGAAAATGTTTATATTACTGAGTATTTGTTAGATAATCACCATTTCTGCCTATATCTTAAAAAAAATCATTCTGTTGCTTTGAAAAATATGTCATGATTTGAAGATAATTTCAGAGGCCAAACCCCTTTAAAATCTAAAACCTTGCAAACAGTGCCTCCGATCATTACAAGCAGGCTGAAGAGGACAAGAGGAGAAATCATTTAATCATCTGACCTCAATGACTGCAATACTTCTATCCTGTTTTCTTCTGTAAGTTTTAGTCTTCATGGAATGATATAATTGTTTGGGTTGGAAAGGACCACAAAGATCGTCTAGTTCCAACCCTCCTGCATGGGCAGGGACACCTCCCACTAGACCAGGTCATTCAAAGTTCCATCCAACCTGGCCTCAAGCACTTCCAGGGATGAGGCATCCACAACTTCTCTAGGCAACCTGTTCCAGTGTCACACCACCCTGACACTAAAGAATTTCTTCCTAATATCTGATCTAAATCTAACGTATTTCAGCTTAAAACCTTTATCACCCATCCTATCACTACAGTCCCTGATAAAGAGTCCCTCCCCATCTTTCCTGTAGGCCCCCTTTAAGATTTAAGATTTTTAATTCCTTCTTTTTTAAAGTTTATTATATAAATCATTGAATGTCAATAGAATGTCTTCTAAATATTCTTTGCCTGTCTGCTGCACCCACTATAAAAGATAAAGCAATTCCCTCCACGGACTAAATCCTGACTCTTGCTCATTTCCAGGAAGGCTGGAACAGTGTGAGCAATTTAATGTAAATACTGTAAAATGGACATACCATTAAAATGAACATCAGTGTATTTATATAGTCGTACAGTTGGTTTCTGAGTTCAACCATGAAGTGCCTCTGTCATGCACCTTGTCCCTGCAGCTAAATTATTCTGTGATGCAGCCATTCTGTCATAGCTCTAGTGTGCCCATCAACGCTACATTGGAGCTGTTAACAGCTGAGCTGATCCTTACCACACTACAGCTTCGTGAACTGCCTCTCTACTTGACTACAAGTGTATCTACAACAGGGAGAAAGGCAGATGTTACCTTACACCATCATCTCCATTTTAAGCTAACCTGTCTACACTCTGAATCTAATGGAATCACTCAGCATTTCTCAGCAGCATTTCTCAAGTGACATTTGAAGTACTAGACTTTCCATCCACATAGCATAAACTCATCTGTACTTTGCTGGGACTAGGTTCCTGGTTCAGGTCCTCAGCCGTTGTTCTTCATGCATCTTAAGTCTTGGTGAGGTAAATGATATTTTGATGCAAGGTACTCACTAGATAGTCAAGATAGTCACTAGCACTGCGGGAAAGATCTGCATTCAGAAGATTGCAGTAACACCCTCAGAAGAAAAGCATTGGGCTAATACTGAGGAATAGGAGTCTGGAAGACTGCCCAAGTTCACAAGAAAAATATCGTTTCCACTACAGCTTGTCAATGAATATTGAAAAAAGATGAGTGATGATTATGAGTTTAAAATAATCTCCTTTCCACCCTTTCACCTGCTTCCCATGAAACCATAAAGCCAACCATGCCCCTGGCCTACATTATAATGGAATTATTGTTCATGGAAGTTTGGCCAGTCAGCAGTCAACAGTGAAGAAATGACAAACGTGTGCACAAGGGAGGGCCTTTGGAAAGGAAAGAGAAAGGAAAGGAGAAAATTTATTATTGCCAGTCTACTGATGAATGTAGGTATTAGAATAGCAGATGTAGAGTATGTGAGAGGCTGGAGAGTGAAAAGCTGTGTTGCCTTAGAGCACCAGGAAATGGAGCCAGGATTGTAAAAGCCATCAAGCTGCCTGCACTCTGCATTCCTTAATGTATAATGAAATGCTTTGATAACCAAAACCAAAAACCCTAAAATGGCAAGTGCTTCCTGCAAGAACCTTTGAAATAAGGTTTGCTGCTAACGTGGGGTAGTTGTCAGTGTAAGGGAGAAAGATGGGGGAACTGGAACTCAGCGTGCTGGAACGGGGACATTTGCTTCACCATGTGAGACTGTTGCTTGGGATATACCAAACAGCAAGAAAAAGACTAGGAAGGATGCAGTCTTAGCTCCAAGGTAATGGATAATCCAGAAACAGCTGTTTCTCTTCCTCAACCTTTTTTAAACTGCCACAGGAGACCTCTTTCCACTCAGAGCTCACTTATTCTTCAGCATCGACTTCTCAACGCACCACTTTGGCTTTCACAAGTAATCTGTTGGACAGGCTGGGAAACCTGTGCTGAATTCCCTGGTCTCCAATGTTTGGCTTTGGTTACGAGAAGATTTGCCCCAAGACTAAACATGTGTAATATTAAGCATAACCTTTTCTTAGCTTTATTGTACTTGCTCCTAAATCTAAATTATGTATACCTTGTGTGTATTTATGTGTATGTGAGTGAGGGAGAGTCTCAAACAGGCATGGAAAATGTGGACTCCATTCACTTTGAAAATGCTGTAATATGAACAGACTTAGAGAGGTGTGTGGCCCTATATAGACTTAACCACATCTACTGTAAAGAGGAAAAAAAATGCTGAGAAGCATTTTGTCATGTTTTCCATTTGAAATGTGTGAGCTGTGAAAACTCAAAGCTATAACACTAATGTTTCTTCTGGTAGGATTTTTCCTGTGGTATTTATTTTTCCTGTGCTATTTGTTTGTTACCACTTTTTTGGGGAACTTGACAAGTTTGTGAGGTGGTTTTTTTCCACTTTCCCTGTATCTAGAAAATATGCACACATTTGAATTATGGCTTTCCTACAGGAACTAACAGCTGTATGTGCAAATCATGCATATAAATCAATTACCAAGGCCTATGTACTATAAATGCACCCATTAATTAAGCAATGTCAGATGCTATGAACCATGAAGTTCATTACATCTTTACCATTCAAACCAAGGATTATTTGAAGAAGCAATACTACGTTTACCTAATAGTTAATGAAATTAAGCCGGGTTGTTGCCAACATTCTTATTTTATGCCTAATTCAGTGTTTAAATGTTTATGAATAAAACACTAACTGCTGAAAGCAGGAATGTTGAAATGTAATTACTGGTAAGTTATAACGCACTTGAGGACTCATTATACCAGACTTGGGAGTTTTAAGATCACCAGTGTAACACACTCTCCAAAAACACAGAATTTTTATGGGCTAAAAGCTGGAAAGACATAAATGCTGTTGAATTTGTCCTGGCTGAGTGGAAATTTTGATGATCGTGGTAGTATGATTTATGGGTATAACATTTTCCAGTCATTACGTGGTTGCATTTCAGCATTGTGACATGATTTGCATATGTGAATATCCCTGCAAATTAACTTCTGATGAGAGCTACATCTGCCTGGATTAAGAAGCTCCTATCTTAAAACCAATCCAGCTGCTACCCTGGAGGACCTATTTTTTTAAAAAAAAGCCAATCTGCAATGTCGTCACATATAGTTTTTCCACATGTATGTCCTGATTTAGATTTAAATGTAAATATTGCATGGCAGTATTGGTTACTTTGTTAGGGTTTATTCTGCCAACTAAGAGGCACTCAGTGATGTCAATGTTAGGATTATCTCTGCTGTGTAGCACACTGCCTTCCTCTATGCCATAACCCTATCTACAGACAGCTAAATATAAAGATCTAGAGTAGGATCCATCACTGCTGTTTGAAGCCATTCTTAGCCACAAAAATAAAATCAAATTTAAAAGAAAAAAAAGCAAAAGAAAGAAAAAAAAAACAAACCCACACCACAAGACTCCTCAGAAATAACAGGAGAAGAGAACAGCAAAGACCTTTAGCCAAACATCACCTTCTGCTGCTGGTTCAACATTTCCCAGATCATGCTTTTCTGCTGGAGGATATGTATCCACAGAAACATGGTACAGACTGCCACAGAAATCGAGTATGTGGGCTCTGAAAGTAACCAACAGACACAAGAGGTAAAGTCAGATAGTCAGACAGGTGGGAGAGTACAGAGAGATAATGAAGTAACATTTTTTTTGTGGAATAACAGTAAATTAATGTTTAGCACTTTGCAAATCCCAGTAGTTTTTTTTGCAACACAATAAAAGAGGAGCTTGAAGAAGGAATTTAAAGGAGAGCCATGAGGCAGAGTTACGAAGGAATTGTGAGAAAGGCAGCAGAGTGTTTGGGCACTGTAAAAAAGTGGGTTTGCAAATGCTGGGTAGAAGTGAGGCTTAATGTCTTGTGTGTGAAATGAGGGGGGAGAAGAGGGATTGTGATGTGTGGTGTGAAATGAGGGGAGAAAAGAGGGGTTGTGATGTGTGGAAGCCAACAGAACTGTCTGATGCAGAAGACTGAGGGGAGCATGGAAGAGATGCTTGGAGTAACACAGTCAAAGCAACACACAAATAAACTTCAGAGATACTTCAGAGACAGCAGAGAGGGAGAGGAGCTGTCATTTTAGGGTGGGAGGAAACAAGTCTAAAGGTGCCGGGAAGTGGCAGCAGAGCAAAAGGAACGGAGTTTGTACTTGTGTTGACAGTACTCAGAAATAACAGTAGAGAGGATCAGGGACAGGAGCCTGTGTTAAGGTAGGGAGATACTGAAAGAGTGAGGAGAGACTTAAGAGAAAAAACAGACACTTGAAAAAGCACTGACCGAAAAGAAAAAAACATTTAGCATTTGATTTGCCTGAATTTTTAGAAATGGAAGAAATCAGATTTCTTTTTTCATTGTTGGGAGCATTTTGATTTTTACCAACATCAAGCTTTTAAGATCTGTAGTAGTTGTTGCACTGAATGAATGAGCTTATCCTTTCTTTTCTCCCAGCAATTCACTAACACTGCTGCTGCTTGAACACACTGCTTTTGCTAAAAGTCATTACAATTAAACTGAGACTTTAAAATTGTGACAATAATGATAATTTTGTAATGCACTTCACTTTGCACATGAGTTGAAAGCTTGACACATAAGTCAGCAATGAAACCCCAAGGAGCAATTGGAACCTGTTTCAGCAGATCATACGTACAGTCTTAACTGAAGCTTAAATATGTAGCAACCAAAACCACACAGTAACATCCATACCACATTTTGAAGTGCTTCTCATCCCAATGTTGTAAACTGTTTGTAGAAATACAGTTCAAAAATTGTTAGAAAAAGTGTCCTTACATCAATTCAAGGGGCAGTAAATAACAGTGTACTAAGCAGCACAAAGTCTAGTCACAAAAACAAAAACAAATTAAAAAATTATCTGTAGGCAAAGGCACATCTCTTGGGAGCTAAACATGTGCAAGTAAATGATCCCACCCATTCTTAGACAGAACAGTGACTTACTGTGAGATCAGTCCAGATGTGAATATAACACTAAACAGGGAAAGAATGGTAGTCAATAGCGTTGTGCATTTGTGTAAGCCAAGCAGGACACCCCAGCATGGACACAGCGATGCATTCTACTGCTCCCAGACTGGAGCTGGAATGCTCCTGCCAGGTCAGTGTGGAGGCAACAGGGCTTGCTCTGCTTGCACCCCCTCATGTAAATCTAAGTCTGCTGCTTGAAGTGTCAGAATCTGCAGCTGGTCATTGCCTCACATAACAAGTTACTGACTTGATGGGTAACGTCCAATGACGTTCAGTGCTGCTGAATGCAGGCACATGCGAGAAGATTAACAAGTGAAAGATTTATATTTGGTCTTACCAGCATTCACGAACAGCAATGAGATTCATTCCAGTGCTGTTAATTCTTAAATCAAGACCTCTGTTATGTAACGCAAATGCAGAGTTAGGTAAGGCAGGAGGGGATTCTCTCTCTCTAAAGCACAGCTGATCTCACAAGTTAAGGAGGGGTAGAGAGCAGCCTGGGGAAGATGATGTGATCTTTATCCAGTGCAGGCTTTGCTTCCTTATAAAGCAGCTGCTTTCAGGTCCCCTGAGTTAGAAACACAGAGTCAGAAGCACTAAGCGAACTCATTGCCTAAATGTAGGTTCCTTCTTATCATAACGTGTTGAGTTTATTACATTGTGAGATGACTAGGGGTAAAATCCCTGCCATCACACTGTTCCAAGGAAGTTTCATTTACTGATTCTGTGCAATAAATGTAAGAAATTTCATCCAGTAAATAAAGTTCACAGTGGCTGTATTCACATATCCATCCTGGTGTAATTCCCAAATGGCTTTGTGAAGGTATGAAGAAGCAAAGGAGTAAATAAACTAATTCTCTGTCAGATCTACAGTTGCTTCTTCAGGAAGGACTGCCTTGATTGCTGCGTGTCTCTGTCTTTCCCAAGTGGGTTCACACAGAGCTCTTTAAATGATGTCAAGAGTAGCAGGAGCTAGAGCAGTGACGTATATTGGCTCTCTAGTTATTGGGACATATCTTGATTTTAATTCTTCTGGCACCAGTAGTCACTCTTTGTCACCCATTTAGCATGGAGAAACACAACATAATATGCCTTCACAAAGGAAGCGCAAAAAGGAATTGTTATCTTAGAGCATCAGGTGCTCGGTATCAAGTCTCAGATGCTACAATTCTTATTCAAGCCTTCTGATTCTACACTATTAGATTGGAAATCCTGTGAAAATCAGATGTGAGAATGCCAAGACTTCTGTCTCTCAAATGAGCTCAAATATTTAAAAAAACAAAAAAGAAGAAGAAACAAAAAGATCTTTATTTGTAATCCTTGGCACTTCTGAGTTTGGAAAGAACAAAGTACTGAGTCAAGTATATGTATTTGCTTTTAAAAAGGTTCATTCAAAAGGATTTAATTATAGGTATCCCTACGGTTTGTTTGCAATCCTTGATCTAACAAGCTGGCACGAAGTCTTTCACTATTTTAAATAGACTTTGAGCTAAGAATAATTAAAGCAACAAGACCTAACTTTTCCACAGGGCTGAGCACCTTCAGTTCAGTCCTGGCTATAAGGAAGTATTTTCAAACAAGTACTGCATTTTCAAAAGGTGCCAATCAGTCTGGTTACCTCAGATTTTCAGCACCTTTTAGCGCTCTAAACAGTGCACCCCAAAGGCCAGCCTCAGAAGCCACTTGCCATGTTTGCAATTATGGACCAATATTTTGCATACTGTATGTTTTATCTTGGCTTTGAACATAACAAATATTAGGCTGTAACATAAGGATTCAGTTACAGTTTTGTCACTCAAATATTTATGGAACAGTTAATTTTACATAGTTGCTTCAAAAGGGAGACAAATCTCTTGCAGCACAGATATTTCTTTTGTGTTTTTCAGTTGATAAAATCGAGCCCAACAGCATAAAGTCCCAACTGAAGCTAACTGAAAAAAATCTGTCTTCTATGTACACCAAGTTAGACTCTACATGCTTTTACTAGTGGATGATTACACAGTGGCTAATGCAAAATACCGGCATTTGTGTCCCATTCTTCAGAAATAGACACAGAGTCCTTCCCCCACTTGGTATCATGGTCCAGAATGCTCTAGAACAGAGAGAAGGTATGATCATCCTACCTTTAGTGGTGCATAGATTAGCAGGACAAGGCAGAAAATCCTGCACTGGCAACATTTCAGCTGTACTTGTATGGTAGATAACAAGAACCCTTTCATTTTTGGACACGTGCATGAGAGACCAGAAAGAACAATGAAATCAGCAGCATTATAATGTAAATCCTTCAATAAAAGTTCTAGATTCTAGTTCTAGTTCTTTAAAACTAGATAACGTGATTTTTTCATAATTCTGGTTAAGTTCAGAATATTTTTAAAACTATTTTAAAACAATTAAAGAACATTTTCATTTATCTCTTCAATGCACTGAGTTCCTCTGACACCACAACTGAATGAAAAATTTACCTCTTATTCCTCCAGTTCCTGCTCAGTAAACTCAAGAAGTTTAGATAACACAGGCAGGATCCAGTTTTTTATCCAGGAACTCAGACATCCAGAGTGAGAACTGTTAGCCTCTATATCTTTTTTTTTTTTTTTTTTTTGCATGGCAGCTATTAGCACAAGTGGCTTTCCTCAGAGCAATACACCAGCAGCTCTCTCTTGTTTGCCTTAATTACCTAAGATGTTTTACTTTGCCTTAGTTGCCTGGATAGTTACTGATTATTTGCCCAAGTGAAGTGAAGGGGATCAGACCCTATGATATTGTCATACCCCTTTTTGTTTGGTCACTGTGCCATGGTTTGGGAGCAGCATTAGTGCCAGCTCCCTGGCCTAGGTGGGCAATGTTCCAGCTGACTTCAAAGGACACAAGATTTCATCCAAGGGAGCATGGTGAAACTCACATCTAATTATCAGGCACTGTGGGCATTCATTACTCCCTAGTTTGAAATAAATGTTTCTATACTTTGCACTTTGTCCTTAAGGCCTACTGACAACCAGATCATGTCTCGTTAGGTCTCACTTCTCTTGCCTCTCTTCTACTTGCATTCCTGGTGCTGTACTCTGGATTGCATAGCATCTTCTCTGTAGAGTTCAGTGCCTGGGCAGAAAGCTGATATGGAACTTGTGAAGGAAGGATTTGACTCACCTTTCTGTGAAGTATTGGGGTACTCGCTGGACTTTTCAGTGAAAAACTGAATTCTGTTCAACAGCATTCTGGGCTACCAGATAAAGCATAATTTGTTCCTGGGACACCTACATTATGGAAGAAAAATCTAAAAAAATTGTCAGCATTTCAACAAAAGGAAGTATAATATCTTACAGAAATACTTCTTATACTATTTCATGAACGGCCTCATTAGTTTTTCTTTGATAATTAGCTGTAACTGTGTAAAAATATTTAGCTGTATTGAAACAAAGGGACTTTTGAGAGAGAACCAGCATGAACACTTATAGTTAGTAAATTAATTTGGAAAAGCCTTGATTAAGCAATATACACCTAATTTCACATAAAAATGATGATTTTTTTTTCCCGAAAGATTAACTGTAAATTCCATTAATATGAAGAAAGTTCTGTCTGAATATCAATTAGAGCTTTGAAAAAGTATGCTTGTATGCTGTATTGGGGAAAATCTGAGTCACAGAGAGGACCCAAAAAGTGCGGAGTTAATTGCTTCAGTTTGTCTTTGTTTGCCTAGGTGTGACTTGTCTAAGGGCTAAGGAGTGTCTATGATCCATGCTTAAGTCTAGATTTCCCTTTGGTCTTTGCATGTCACTTTGTGCTCGGCCTCTGAAACACTTAGGGAGCAGCAGCAGAAAATCTCCTGCATAAGTCAGCCACACAGATAGCTTGATTTTTCTCATGTCTTGCCCATTTTGAGGTTACTTATACCTCAGGTGGTACAGATTTGAGATACTCCCTTTGTGGGACCAGCACATGTTCCTTCAGTGCCTTGGTGAGCCACTGAGGATGGCAGAGTGCAAGGGTGAGTTTTGTCTGGCTCCAGAAGTCGGGAGGCACCTGCCTGGCTGCATGACTAGTTCCCCCTGGGTGAGAAAGGCATTGCAGCACTGTTGCTGCTGGAACCTTCACCATTTCTGGCTGCCCCTCACTCTCTTAGCACCCTGGCATTGACTTGGCTGTCCCTCTGGATGCCCTCTGCAAGGCTTTCTTAGCCAGGTAAAATAACACACAGACATTGCTTCCCATGCAATTCTTGGCTGCCTAATGAGTGAGAATATTCAGAAGGCATACATAATTTCATTTCTATTATAAAAATACAGAAAAATAAAATTGTGGAAAAGATACAAAATCATGTACAACAGGTTTACGATTCATTCTCCTTTTTCTTCCCTGGAATTCACACATACCTCTTAGAACAAATGGGCTGAGGCTCAGGACAGTAATAAGCTTTTGATTAGAATATCATTTTGAAAGAATCACACATGTCTAAAAGATTAGGGAAATATAACTTTTATTTTAATGCGAGTAGTATTTTAGGGGACCCTGGCAGGGTATTAGAGAAATTGTCATTTTCTCATTAGTCTAACTGCCAACTAGCTCTTCCTACTTTCCTTTTCTTCACGATGGAGGGTGTCTCAGACAAAACGCTACTTAATAAAATTAATTAAGAGGCAGTAGATTTCTAAAGAATGAGTTTGAGAAGGAATCAGGCCAGGAACTTAGCATGTTCAAGACCTCAAATGCTTTCTCAAGTTCCACAGACTTCAGTGGCATTTAATTGCTTTCTTGAGGAAGGTTCTAAGAGTGTGGCTTTGGGATCAAAATAGGTAAAAAATTTGTTAGACAAAAAGGTGCCATCAAGTGGGTGTAAGAAAATATGGAAGTGTTGTTGAACTTCTTGTCAAAAGAATTTCCTTCAAGAATATTCAGCTCTGTCAGTGCCTTCATTTTTTAATTAAACATTCTGACAATTCAGGTTGAAACAACCTTTTGTTTCAAAATTCCTTTTTGCTATATAGCCATGAAGTCTGAAATCAAAATCACAACTGACCTGATCTTTTTCTAATCAATTGTTCAAAATAACCTAGTTTTGTGCGAAACTGAAATAATTATTTTTGAACTGTCAGAACTGCTGATGAATGCAAAAATGAAGCAGCTGGAATAAAAGCAGTCCATGTACAGGACTCAAAACTTGTGTTCTACAAAAAGAAAACCCTTCATGGATATTTTATTATAGCAGCTTATTCAATTGTCATATGCAGTTAACTGCGGTGAATACAGAGAAGTTATACAGTTTATTTTAGCATATATATTGAAAACAAAACTTATTTATTCAACTATGATGTATTCATCTGCATCCTATCCTAGGAAGAAATATCTAGTTTTTAGTCACTTGTGATTAATACTTCATTACTATATAATGCTCTCTGTAAAAACTGACATAGACACCACCTGTTGGTCAGGCTCTGTGCAAATCAGGGCTGTCAAATACCACAGTCTGGTCCAGGTCTGCTGTCTGCTGGACCTCAGTTTGTTGCAACAGGACCCCATTGCTGCATCCAGCATGATACAAAGGACTGGGGTAGAAACTAGATCCAGGCCATTCAGGAACCCTCTCCCAAGACAGACCTTCCTTTCTCTTCTTTTCCTCAACAAAAACCTCTCTTAGCAGTAGGCTCCTGGTAATGATCTAATACAAAGCTTTCAGTCCAAAGCTTTAGGAGGCACAACAGCATTTGGGCCTCATGACAGACAGTGACTGACCACAAGCTCCAGGGTGAAGGCAACACCTTCTTGTAGGGCACCTCAGATGTGACATTCTGCTATGTGCCACAGCATCCGTCTCCAAAGATGGGTAACCATCCTGGTTTGGTGACAGCACACCGTGGAAGAGATACCAGAGCTGCTCAATATTTATGCTGCTGCAGAGAAGCTTCAGGCTGGACTGAGCTGCACAAGTCTCACCGTGTCTGTGTCAGATCTGGCAGATCTGTCATACCAGAATCCTACCCAACTCCCTGTTTGTTTGAACAGCTACCTCTGTTTGTCCCCCAACTATGTTTTTTGGGGATTGCATGATAGTAAAGCACAGAGGCAAAGGTTTAGCACACATCCTTCTGTCTCCTCAAGGGTATAAGAACTGTGTAGACCTCTGGTAAACACCATGTGGCTTGGCTTAGGGCAATTCCCCTATCTCACGTCCTATGTTCAAGTTCTTTGTGGAGAGTCAAGTCCTCACCTCTCACCTTCAAGTTCTTCAAGGAGAGGTGGTTTAATTTGCACTTACTCACAGTGACCTGACACTAGCAATGAAGAACTCGCATGAAGAAGCACATCTGTTTGAAATTGTTTCTAAGCCTTTTTGGCAAAGAGGTCAGCTGAGGAAAACCAAAGGTCTTCACTGTGTGTTCTCAGTTGGGACATTGAGGAGAGGGGATGGGGGATGAGGCATGAAGGCAAGGAGTAATATTCACAGCGAATAGCAGAGTTATTGGAGAGGAAGCCATCAAAACTACTGAGAATAGAGCTTTACCTTCTTTGCTCTTTCACAGACCTGTGATTCAGAGGGTGCAATGTGAAAATGCGTTACTCTCTTACAAGAGGATACCTATGGTGTATGTGACATTCATGAAAATCTCTGGAATCTGTGACTTGTAACAAGTTCTGAAAGCTCATCTCTCTATCTCCATTTGCAAATTTTCTCCTTTCTCCACTGTAGCACCATATGATTACAAAGTCTCTAAGAGAAGGTGCCAAATAGGGTGAAAGAGCTTAAATATTTCCATAGAGGAAGAAGAGGTACCTCATGAGGTACCTCATTCAGAAGTTGTGCTTTTAAAGCCTTATGAGAAATTGCTTTATTCTATTTTCTATTAAAGTTAAATGAAAGCAATAGTGAACATTAAATGGAATTAGCTGAGATGAAGGAGAAACAGCCCAGCTAAGATGTCACATAAAGCCAAAAAAAACCAAACAAACAAACAACAAAAGAATTGGACAGAAGTGTTTCTGAAACTAGCTATACAGAAATGAAGAAAGTCATGTAACACAGTAAAGAGCAACATACTGCAAATTTTTGTTCTAATTGTTAAAAAATGTTCTCTCCCACTCTCAGACCTTCTAGTCCAAGTTTGAGCCTGAAGCAAATTTTTACAGTAGAGTTATAAACCCATGAAAACAGAGGTTTATAATGGAAACACTGGCACAATCCTAACTAATGGTGTTGTGCCATGGGGTGCCTCTGTAATAAAAAAAAGTCTCTGCGCCTGTATGCTAGCCACAATAGCTAGCAACACCCCAAAAAAAAATTAATAGACAGAAGTAAATGAAACATCAGCAGCACTAGCTTTCTGAGATAAAGCAAGTACAGGAAGTCCTACACTGTAAAGGATGACAAACAAAAACTTTTTCACAGCAGTGAATAAATACAGACTAGGAACCATGCTTTGAGAAAATGATGGGTTATTAAGGTATAGAATTTAATATCATTGTCAAACTATAAAACTTTTACAACCTAGTCTTATTTGCACAGAGATTACATCCCCAAAGCTCAGTGCCAAAGACACATGTTAATAAGCTCACAACTTTTAATTAAGCAATATGTATAAGCAGATTCCCATTAAGCTGTGATTTGTGGGCTAGTTCATTACAGTGGGTTCCAACCACCAGACACATATTCAATACAAATCAAGCAGCCTGCATATTATCCAGCTTAATGTGAGCCTACTTGAGATATTTTATCACTAGTTCAGACTGGTGGTTCAGAGAACTGTATTTTTTTTCTAAAATTGGGGGCAGCGACCAGAACCTTATAATGACCCCATGTTGTTTTCTTAATGAAACTATCCATCTGAATTGTTTAGTTGCAACTGGTAATTATTCATACAGTTAATCATAGTTCTATTATATACAATATATATATGACATTCAGCCAGAACTCATTTGCTCTCATTTGAATTAAATGCATAAAATAAGGCATAAAAGAAGGAAATATGGATATTAAAACATGGAACGATAAAAATAATTCACACATTTTACTCAAAAGAGATTGATGACATCATTTTCCACATCTTGGAATAACTCTCTTTTGAGTTCCTGAATTATGCTAAAATTTCTGCCCCCAGTTTGTGACACAGGGTGTCAAGTAGAATTTTTTCAATCAGCTTTGCTCATGACACAGTGTGGCATGCCATTTCACGTCTTTCTTAGATAGGTTTGCCATAGATTACAACAACAGTGAGGATTGTACAGCAATCTGACGCACCAGGCTTAAAAAGAAGACTGAAATTCTTCAATATTTCACAGGGTTTTTTGTGCAGGAGTTAGACATTTATGGATCATCGCATCATAATCTAGGAGAAATTACTATAGTCACATGTCTGGAAAATAATGCTTTATCATAGCTTTTTCTTCTGATATTCCTTCTATAATAATAAATTAATGAATTAACTTTGCTACATATTTATGGTTATCAGGAGTTCCAATTGTTGTTTTTAGAACTCTTTCAGTAAGGATTCTACTGTATTTCAGTGTAACGAAATATGCATTTTATTTACTGACTGAACTTTTTTGCATAACCTCTCCTTAGCCCCCATAAAACTACACAAAACACTTTGGCTCAATTTTTACTTTTTATTTAATTTAAATTTTCTAATTTGCTACTGAAATACTCCCTAAACATCCAACTAACGTAATTATACTGTCAAGAGCTGCCCAGTATTTATTTGGAAAGCAGAATTTGCCATCCAGCCCCAGAGCAGTGGTCCATCTTACTCAGTATCTTGCTAACAGCAGTGGCTTAGATATGAGGTTTTACAAAAGCGGGCTGGAATGAGTTCTAGTGGAGGAGGCTCCGGGCTGAAAGAGGAAGGCGGGAGCTCCTGAGAAGGAGACGTGAACTACAAATCAAGAAGACAAGGGGAGAAGAAAGATCATAATTAGCTATAGCTCTAAATGTAACAAGAAGAATTTTTCAATCAATATGGTAAGCTGCTTGTAGCCAATTAAAAAACTGTAAAGTAGGGACAATGCCATATGTAGATTAGGCTAGCCTCATAAAAAGAGCCTTAAAGCAGTGTTCCACAGTTCATGAATTGATTTTGCTTGAAGGCCAAAGAAAAAGGAGCTGCAGTAAGCCAGTCCTATGCTAACGAAAGCAGTACCTCAGAGAGCTCCATCAGTGGCAAATGGTACAGTCACAGGAGTTTTACACATCCCTTTTTTAGCAAAGTTTCGTCCCACCTCACCAACTTTCATAGGATCACACTATAATGAATTTTTTTTTTAATTATTATTACACTATTTCTGAACTGAATAGAGCAATGGAGACCCGGGAAAAAAATGCACCTCTACCTTCAGCTTTAATCCACCACTGAATCCCGGCACTTGGAAGAGGGAGGAAACTATCACAAAACCCAGAAGCTAAAGAGTTAAGAACAGACTCCTGCAGCCTGCAGAGCAAGCCTGGAGTCAAGGAAAACACCCAGACATATAGCTGTTGAGACAGGAGCAACATTACAGCCATTAAAATCAAATGTCAGAGAAGGAACAATGCCTATTAGCTTTTAGAAACCAAAAATGAACAGTTCAGCTTTATCAAACAAATGGGTTGCACTATCCAATTACTAACTTCTGATAAGCACCATGTCAATTTTGAAATTGTACTGCTGAGTCTGTGCAGAAGAAAAAATAAATCTGAGTTATCCACATAACAAGGATAAAAGGAAGGCAAACTATTACAAACCTGACCTAATTACCCAGGCAAATCAATCCCTTTTCAGGAACATTGTAAAGCCAGTAAAAACACTGTCACCTTCTCTGATGAAGCTCTGACCTTGTACAAGGCCCCTTTCCTCTCCTGTTCAGGTCCCATCTGATCAGAAACCTTGAGAAGTCTTACGATTGGGTCCTTCACTTGGAGCAGTAGAATTTGTAGCCTCTTTTTGTTCATCTGACCCAGGAACACAACAGCTAGGACAACGTGTACCCCAGTTGAGAGGGCAGCAAAGGGCTGCAGCCTGCAGAGTGAATGGAACTCCCCACCTACTGCACATAATTTGGCATAGCCACAGGGAGTGGCTGGCAAGCATACTAGAGAAAACCAAGGGTGTAACCAATAGCCTATTTGCTTTTTTAGAGTAATATCCATTGTGTTAATGGAGAATACAAAGGTTTCTTCAGTGTTGTTAAGTCTGAAGCTGCTTGGCAAAGCCTATTTTAGTGCTCTTCTTCATCCAGGGTACATGAGCTGTAGATAAAGCATGGGCTGAATTTCTCCCTCAGAGCAGACAAAATTAATTATGAAAAAGCAGCACTAAAACAATAACAATAATAATAATTTAAAACATCATAAAATATAGCTTTTTTTCTTTTGAAAAGATGTTTCTGTTGTTAAAAATTAAACATATTTTTCACACATTCTTATCTAACATACGGTTGCCACATACATGCTCAGATGAAGCCTTGAACTAAATAGAGCTAATGCTTGCTCTGCTTTTCTCATATATCCTGACAAAGCTGAAAAAGGGTGCATAGCACCAGAGATATGGTAATATTGGAGAGAAAGCCAATACCTTTGTAGGATTATTTATGAATTTTAAAACATATAGCTACTTAATGACTTTGCTGACAATCCTAGTAGTGTTGGGAGTGTAAGCCACTGTAGAGCTGAGCCAGTTCCCTTAGTGAACAGCCATCCACTTTAATCTATTAGATGGGCATTTTGTCTCTTGCCTGCTCCCAAGCCAGGTGGCATGGGTAATTCTGGAGGTTTTTACATTAGTGACTTTGATGAGCTTTCAGGGCAAATCTTCCTGATGTTCCCACTTAACTGCGTTTTCTGCTCCATACTGTGGCAGTCCCGGGGCACATTCACTGGATTCCTTAGTTGAAACTAGGCTGGAAGAATATTCCAATTTATTCCTGAAAGCTTATTCCAAGAATGAGCCTACCTCACTCCGACGCCTAATGGGCACTAAATCCACAGAACCAGATTATAACTGGTCTGAAGTAAAGCCCCACAACCTATGTGGCATGGGTATCAAGCCTTCAGCACTAGCTGCTTTCCTCTACGTATCTGTTCTTACTGTCCTGTACTGCTAATGTAGATGTAGCCTCTTAGTATTGCTTCCTCACTCATTCTCACGGCATATACATCTTGCATGTTTTTCATCTCAGTCTAAAATGGGCATTGAAGTCCATGTTTCATCCCCAACCACATAGCTGTTTTTGAGGACTCTTACCTTAACGATCTGTCTTACCACTCACATTTGTAGTTAAATAAGAAACACAGGACTTTCAAATAAACCTTTAAACCAGACAGAGGTGGAGCAGAAATCCACTTCAGTTGCAGCTGTGCTGGATTAAGAAGTAACAGCATCACCCCCACTTGTCCTCAGCACCCTCCTCTCAAAGAGGACCGTGCTCTGAGATGCCAGTGGAGTTGCTCATGTGAATGCTCTCTCACCTGGTTTTGGTTAAAATGGACCTGTAAAGCTTGAACGGCTGGAACAGAAGGTATTTGCTGCTCAACCTGAAACAGGTGAGGCAGATCTCCCATGGGAGCTGCTCCTGCATGAAAAAGCAGCTGCAGATGATTTCTTCAGGTGGCACAGCTGCACTCAGGGCTTGGGTCCACGACAATAGCAAGGGAAGAAGAGGAAGGCTAAAAATTAGACACTTGATTGCCATAGCTCTTAATCTGGTGTCACTATTTTCTTTGTGGACCAAGTTGTGCCTGTAGCAGTTCTTTCAACAATCTGTATAAGATCCTGCTGCCTGTCAAAGGAGCACAGACAATCCCCCAGCTCCTCAATACAGCCCCAGCCTTGAGGAAAGTGTTGCATTTCTGGTAAGCTAGGTTCACGTGCATAAGACCATTGATTCATAGGGAAAAGCCAGCATTTAAGAGTTGTTAGTAGGCCAATGTGATGTGGCAACCTTTCCACTGTCAGCTGTCCACAATTTTTTTTTAACCCCAAATATGAGCAATTCTTAAAAGAACTATGAAAAAAAAAAAAAAGGAAAAGAGAAGACTATTATGAATTCCTGTCCACCACTTCTTAAAGAAAAAAACATAATGTGATAAGACCATTAAAAATGGTCTGAAAGATTCTACCAAAAAAAAAGTAATGTATTTTCTTGGATATTTTACAGCTTCTCTAATATACTCACAGGTAACATCTGTAGAAAAAGACAAAAGCCTTCAAACACTGAATTTTAGTTCAAAAACTAGGAAATAAAGACTAAAACGGCATGGACAACCCCCTGAAAATATTTCAAATACAGAGCTGGGCCACTGAAATCTGTCCTGCTATTGTTCTGTTCTCATGAGCACGCACATATACACACACATTCATGCACTGGTTTTAGATACAAAGATAGTTGTATATTGCTCCAAATTCAATGTGGTTATATTTTCCATTGCACGATGAAGTTCTAATATTTGTCTGAAACAATGTTGTGTGGGGTGTTTTGTTTTGTTTTTTAATTTTTATTATTTTATTACATAAGGACTCTGTGCCTTTGGAGCAGGAGGTTGTTATAAATACATGTCGTACTGCAGATGAGGAACTTCTCCAATTTCATTAACAAGTAGCAAGATCTGTGCATATACCTTCCATACAGAATGTTTTAGAAACATGCCCTATTATGTCTAGTTAAGTCAACCTTGTGTCATTATTTCATATTAGTGTATATGACAGGATTGGCATACCCAGAAAAGATGCATCAGAACCATTACATGTCAGCCAAGAAAACGTAAAAAGGAATTTTTTATTTTGAAAACTAGGTTAAATAACACGTCCTTAAATGTTTTGAGAAAAAAATTAATACATTGGTACAAAAAAGAATGTGTGTTGGTTTAAGGTTTAAAGAAGTACTTCAAATAAAGATCTTTTACAACAAGAAAAAAAGAAGATGGAAAACTTCTTAGTGCGTATCTAAGTAGAAGAAGATAGGGAAAGGCTTAAATGCCTTTTTTTAGAACATACATTGTAAAAGAGTGACAATTTTTTTCACAAGGAAACATTTTTTAAGTAATCCAAGATTTTACAAAATATTCTTTCAGGCCCAAAATCATTCTCCTACATTATTAGTGGTGGGAATTCTGATGTATAGGACTACACTGTACAAGTTAAGGACAAAAGGAAAAGGTACTTGTTTGGGGAAGATCTCATCATTTTCACAGATGCCCAGAAATGTAGGACCAGAAGAAAACTCAAAACATCTCTATCCAACCTTTGTACTAAAATAGATGATCCCTAGCTAATCCCTTGAGTATGGTTGTTTGTCCTGTCTCATTAAAAAAAATAAATAAATATATATATATATAATTTGCAACAAGCTTAAGCTGATTGCCCCATATCCTTCCTTTTCTGACCAAAGAAAACAACTGATTGTCATCTTTACAATGACATGTTGAGACAGCAGATTTGTCTCCCAATGCCCATTGCTGTGGAGGAAATAATGTTACTGTGTGATATAAAAGTATCAATGTCAAAACCTCTTTGGGTGTAAATTCTCACATCTCCATCATCTTTAACTGAGCAACCAAAAAGATACGTGTGCTAAGGGATCAGGCTTTCCATCTCCAGATTGCTGGATAATAATATCCTATTAAGGAGATATAGAGGGAATCAGAAAAGCTCATCAAAATGTTCAGTGACATGGCAGCAGATTTATGAAAAAAAAAAAAAAGATGTCATTATAAAAGAAGAAGAAAAAAAGAGAGATAAAAGGTCATATTCATTAGTAAGAAAGGAAGACCTAAAGAAGGTTCAGGAGATGCAAATATTACAGATCTACCAGCACTTTGGAGTTTTGTTGTTAAGACAGAGGGAGGTTTTCTTTGGGCATTTTAATAAAATGAGGTACTATTTCCCTTAATTTTTACATTTTCTGTCTTTTTATTATCGTAGCAATACATCTTCAACTGCTTCCTTAGCATTAACAGCTGATTTATTTAATAAAACTGACGACTGAGCATCTCTGGAAATACAGCTTCCAATGGAATGCTCTCATACTGTGATTGGTGAAGTGCTAAGTAATTTGCTTTTAATGCTAGCACATACCACTTAGCACTATATTTAACTGAATGATGAAAATCACTCATTTTTCATCCCCTTGCTTAACTGGTGCTCAGTGTAATCTATCTACTGTACTGTGAGCCTAGCGCCAGATATATTCTAATAGACCTTGCTCTCCAATCTACAACAAGCATTTTAATTTTTAATTCATACTTATGTCTTTATCCTTTAATAGAACAGAACTACAGATGGGGAGTATGTTTTAGATAATAAGAGCACAGTAGGTACCTAGGGAAACTACACCACTAAAAGGATTCTTTATTTACACTTTTCAGTAATGACTACATATATATAGCTACACGGGAGAAAATTGTTGTAAAGGAACACTGCATAGACAGGCAATTACTATCCAACTATAACTGAGCATTATGGATGCTGTTGCTGATAATAGCACTTCAAAAAACAATTTCAAAGCCAGTGCCACCCAGTGTGTATTGACCAACACCATGGGAACTCACAGGATGTGATGACTAAAATGACTAGGTAGAACTGTACATTTTCAGTAAGAATGTAAGAGAAATTTACTTAATATTTAAGAATAATTTAAATTCAGCTTTCAATAATATGCATTACTGCAGAATTGTACAGCCTGAATCAGATGAAAGTCATTGGAGACATGCCAACAATAACTGAAGAAATAAAAGTGGTTAATCAAGTCCTTCATGCTAAAAAATTCTCAGGACTGGATCCATATTTGTTAAAAAATCAGCATATTCCTATCAGAACTGAAGGTGTGGTGGCTCTGCATGTAAAGTCAGTTTTGTCATGGCATGTTACCAACACTAAAGTCAAAATCTCACTGAACCAGACTGGGATATCTTAACTCAGTGGCGGGAAACTTAGTCGATAATACCGCCCAAAGGAATTTTTACCATTATATTCAGTCACATTCAAAGGCAAAACTCAGACCACAAAGACTCCCAAAGCATGATGCTGCCCAGAACATGCTGTCTTCTTGGTACTGTTACCTGTAAGATGCAGTAGGTCACCACCATAACTCATAGCAGAGGGCAGTCATGTGCATAAGCAATCCTAGAGATCTCCACTGCATTGCTTGTGTCATTCACCCATTGTGGGGAAACTGGCATTACCTCAGATAATGGGGTAATCAGTGAAAAGTATGACTCTGCTCTGGTAGAAAAAATCCATAGAAAAATTCTGCGACTGGATGGTTTCTTTTCAGTTAGTTTCTTTTTCAATATTACGTACCATAAAGTGTTAACAGGCAAAGTGAACATTAAAAAGGCAATTTTATTCCTGTTATGACAGAGGGAAGCCATGCAAGTAATATCTGATGCACTAGAATCCACAGAAATCACATCACTTCTTGCAGATATTCAGAAGACTTTTAACACCATTTCTGTCTGTTTGTAACATGTACAAACACACATGTACACACGCACCTACAAATTCATTAAAAGAAAAAAAAAAAAGTGAAGAACAAACTGTTACCTTGCTAACCCAAAAAAAAACTCTTTTGAGGAGTGATACTTAAACTTCCAGGTTACTACCTGATGTCATTTAATGATTATTCAGATGGATGAGAAACATAGATTTAGGCACCAAAATCTATCAACAATGGTCAAGACATTGGGAAAGGTCTTGCAAAGGTAAATGCATCTGAACAAGTGTTACCATATCAGTGTGAACAAAGGGACACCAGAAAAGTATCCGTATTAGAAAAAGGTCAATGATAACATTGTTAATTGATTACAAGTGTTCTACATGAATGATTCAAAATAGCAGAAAGGTAAGATTTTCTTTTCCTTTTTCATCAGCATTTTCAAGACAAAAAAGATTCTAGTACAGGGAAGACTAAGAGTCAGGGCACTCTGACGACCTTCAACAAATTACTTCACCTTTCTTGCCCTTGTTCCCCTTCCCACCTTCTCCTTCTATTGTCTCCCATAGTCCTTGCTTTTGGGGCATGCACTTCTTTCCTTGTGCGTTTGTATGAAGCCAAATAGAATAGGGACTGACTGGTTTGAACTAATGAGCAATACTTTAATACTAGTAAGAAAGCAAGACGATAACCTCCAGGTTGCTTTAAGCTGCTGTAGCTCCCAGGGAAGCAGGTCTGACCAATGTTAAGACTGCAGCAAAACGATCTTCTCTGGGATCTGGTAAATTTTGCATCCTGTTGGGACTTGGCTACAGAACTGGTGGCATGAAGCCATCATTGTTCCTCTTCTGGTCATCTTTGCAGCCTTGTAATTACAATAGTGTTGTGCTTTGAACATTAACAGAAAACACTGTCAATGCTTTTGTCATGAAACTTGAAACATAAATCAGCAACATTTTCCACACTCCTACTAGCAAGAACAAGCAAACCTGAGAAATCTAGGAATGTCCCAGTACTTGTAAGGGTAAAATAAAATATTATGAAAAAAATTATATTTGCATGATCCAACCTGTGATCTGATCCAGTGAGGTCACCACACTGAGAAGTTTGTTGAAGCCACAGAAAGCTATGAATGGAGCATTTGCAGGAAAACATTCTCGCAGACAGTAACCATACCATGGATGTGGATCACGATGTAAATAACTCTGTGGACACTGCATTACTGCAGGAATTAGCTCTTGTCGGAGACAATGTAATCTTCTGAAGATTAGAAAAAAAGATGTAGAGAAAGACATGATGTAAATACATGGGCAACAGTGTACTGATGACCTCCCTGCCGCAACAAGAGGGCTACAGGAGCAAGAGCCTATACACTAAATTTATCAGTTGTCCTTAAAAAAAATGTGTCTTGTTGGCTTATGTTAACTTTCCAAAGTGTCTCTGTCATCAGACAAGATTACTGGGAATTTAGAAGTAACACAAGCTGCTTTTAACTGAACTTTACTCCTCAGATGGCATCAGAAAACTGACACTGATAGGACTCAGCTAAGTGCAGGAATCTGTTGGAGGCAGATCTGGTACTGAGACCTTGTATAAGGAAGGAGGAGAAATTGATACCTTGCAATAATAGTGACATCCACTGACACCTGGTATCTTCTGTAATTCTTTGTCATCCAACACCCTGATATTACCTTTGATGAGCAGCAACTTCACCGGGCAGCTTAGCATACATGGGCACGTTTCACCCTGCATGGACATCTCTAGGTACCAGGAGGGGTCCATTGGTTGTCAGTACACCGTGGAAAACACAATGCAAGTCTGAGAGATTGGGACTTTCACACTCAGACCAATATGTGCGAACACATACCTAATTATATATAAAGTAGCTGACTTAAGCCTGCCCTCAGCATACTTTAAACACTGTCCCTTGCTCTGGATGGATTGCTCTGGACTGAGTTACCGTTCTGCACTTCTGAAAGGAAAGTGTGACAACATTTGGGTGAATGACAGCTCCTCAGCCTTCAGGACTCTTGCAACAGACCTATGAAATTACCCGAGGATGAAGACCCACTGGAAAACACAGCTGTGACCTTTCAGCCCTGACCAATCACACCCTAGTCTTTCCAAGAGAAACTGTGTTCTCAGATTGTATGTTTTCTTCTATCCCTCCCATGGTTTTATGCTTAGATGTCAGCATTGTTTTTCAGCTAGGTACAGAAACTGAAAATAATACCTTTCCACCTTCCTGTACTCTTTTTCCTCTCCCTCAGCTTGATACATGAAGATGTATGCAGCACGCTGTCCTTTTCGCTTACGCGCTCCTGGGCTGTGCTCATTTCATTACACAAAAGACTTTCTCCAGAAATATCACCAAATGCCTGAAACACAGAAAAGACAAAACCAACATATTATTATGGCAGTGTTCAGTAAAATATCAGAGGGAACGGAGATGACTTTGATTACACTTCCCCACCCCTCTGTTCTTGCTTTCAAAATATTGTGGCTTAGAAGCTTTTGCGTGTGTGAAATTTTATTCTGTCATACTAATAACCTAGCTTTACAGCAGCTTACATTTTAGCTTTCATGGTTCAGTTCCACTCCTAGGCTTATAACAATTTTTCTAACAGTTCTGCCAACATATTATAAAGTAAAAGTTACTGTAAATCTATTCACTAATACAGATAGAGCAGTGAGATTAGCAATTTAAACACATGTGAAATGTGAATTCGCCTAATTTTTCTCAGCCTCTAAATGCTTTAGTAAAACAGTGGAATGGGGATTTTTATGCCCATTGCTTTTAATAATTGCTTCTTATTATGTTCTTGACACATGGAGAAGATTTGAGGGAATAAAGAATAGACCTTCAAAGAAGAAAATCATGGTCATGAGGAGGAGATGATGTGTTATAGGACTAGAAACTGGTTATAAAGCCGAAACACTGCATCAGATCCAGCTCAGTTAATTAGCAGTTACCACATCACATGTCAGATCCTCAGCTTGTGTCATGTGGGTGGCATTTTGCACAAGAGTGCCCTGACTCCGATTGTTTTCACTTTCTGGAGGGCCCATATAAGAGAAATTTTGCTCAGATGAATTTGAGCAGAAGTCAACTTTCAGATACTGAGAAGTAGCAGAGCCTTAGCTCTGTCTAGTTGCTGTTACTCAAATGCTAGCATGGAATTAGCAGATTGCTCCAGTAGTACTGTAATGTTTTAATGAATTTTGCTCTTCTGAACCTGGTTTAGCACAGTTGTAATAAATTATACAAACACTGCTTTATGTAGAGGAATAATCTCTAATTTCTATTGCATTTTTGTGCACTAGTATAATCTGATGAAGCATCTTAAAATCTTTGTTGTACTTTGGGTTTGATATCCTGTGAAGCTGGGAGGTGCTGTTACCTCTGGAACAGAGGGATACAGGCAATGCAGGGGATATTCTGCACTTCACGTAAAAAATTGCCATTGAACACTGGAGTGGTCCTGTGTATTTTACATCCTAGGGAAGTTTCTTCTTATCAGGCTATTGCTGCTTCTTAGCTAGATACCACTTACACAGAACACCTACTACTTTCGTCTCAGTTTTATTCTGTTAGAATAAGAGTTTTAGATTGTGCTCAACTGTTTCTCTCGTGGCATAAAGGATCTTCAGGGCAGGTCAGACATATAAAATCATGGCAGGGCTTCATAGCAACATTTTTGCAATATACAAAGTCAAGAAGTCAGAACACAAAAAGGGGGCCTATTGCACCAGTGAGCTAACAGAGCAGCAATATTTTTCCTGTCACAATAATCTGAGAAAAAATGAGGAAATATCATTAGAGTATACCTGGAGATTTAACCCTAATTCTCTAGAAGTTGGAACGCTAATTTTATAGAATTACAGGATCATTTAGGTTAGATAAAACCTTTAAGATCATCAAGTCCAACTGTTAACCCAGCACACTGCCAAGTCCACCACTAAACCATGTCCCTAATTGTCATATCTACATGTCTTTTAAACATTTCCAGGGATGGTGACTCCACCACTTCCCTAGGCAGCCTGTTCCTTTTGGTCAAGAAATTTTTCCTAACATCCAATCTAAATCTCCCCTGGCACAACTTGAGGCCACTTCCTCTCATCCTGTCACTTGTTACTTGGGAGAAAATACTGACCCTCACCTCCCTACAACCTCAACCTCCTTTCAGGTAGTTGTAGAGAGCGAGGATGTCTCCTCTCAGCCTCCTTTTCTCCAGGCTAAACATTCCCAGTTCCCTCAGCCATTCTTTGGAAGACATTTTTCTATGCAAAAAAGAGGATATGGAGGATATTTAGAGTTCACTGGAAAACCCTTTCCCTTGGTGTTGATAAACACATAGCAAAAGCTGTTTCAGACCTGATAGTTCACATACCCAGCATGCCTGACTGAAGCAACAGAAACCCTTTGCTACACCTACGGAGCTATCACTTACTTGTGTGCTTTAAATTGAAGCTTGTATGGATTTGTCAGAATTTTAGACTTGATCAGATATTGTGTAGAGCACTTTTCTTAAATTAAAGTCCAAGTTGTTGTTTCTGAGAGTGCCTTAATAGCAGTAACCTTATGGTTAATCAACCATGTAGTAAAGTTCACTGTGCACTTACTGCAGTGTAATTATAAAGTGAGCAAAAATGTAATTGATGCATTTTGTCAATCTGTGTAGCTGCAAGGTACTTTTGCAAAGGTTATTTTTTTTATTCTGATAAAATAAGTTAATGCTGCTTTGGCAATTATCCTTTGACTTGAGAGATTTTACTGCTGATTCAGGTAAAACTATGTGATAGATTAATAAAGATTATAAGCGTTTAAGATTACAAAATACCTTCTGCAACAATCAGTGGCTCTACCCTTGCAGCATAAAGTCATTCCAAAAATCACTGAAAATAAGCAAATCTGGATCTTTACAGTGGATTGGAACTAAAAGGGAAGTGTTTCAATACCAAACAGCACTTTTAAGTACCCCTTAATTATCAGCAGTGATGTTTGTTATACAGCACAACTACAGTGATTTGACAACATTTTTCCCATGAGCATTGGCTCAGACTGAATGGATGTGATTTAACTTGCTCCCACCCCATTTGTGGACATCCAAAGGAAACAGTTCTAAATAGTTGGACTCCCATGGAAAAATGAATGTAAATACCCATGCCTATTAAATATTTGTGTATGTGTTGGCTAGGTATGTAACCCTTACTCCTCACCCCACGTTCTCTGCCACTAATAAAGAAACCAACATGATTAAAAATGGTATATTCATATACAGAACAAGGTTATAATGTTGCAGTGTAGGTATTTCAGTCATTTTCTGGTTATCTGAAAGCCTGTGTGTCCTGCTGAGAGTGATGGACATGTTTCATCACTTTCCTGGTCCTTCTATCAGACCCCAGACTCCACCATAGATAAGCAGGACATGGCATAATTTGAAAAATATATAATTTTCCTCATGGCTCTGTGAGTTTCTGGGGTGAAGAGTAGATCGAACCTGGGATTTGGAGAAAACTAGGGAGGAGAGAAACAGCCACATGCTGCAAGGCTGCCTCTTGCATTTCCATCCTGTTGCATATGCAGCAGCAAAGCCTTAACTGTAGGTGATAATCTTAATAGATTAATAATTAATAGACAGTTTCCATTTAACACTGTACCTCAATTTACTGAAAAAAAAAACACGTAAGGATTTAATCTTATACTTGAAAGGGTAATCAACCCAAAACTGAAGGTATGGACATACAACTTCTCCTCAGCTAAGATGTAGTGTGCACATCCTCTTCTTCTGCAGCAAATGGACTGGCTTAGCTATCACAAGGGCAAGGAACAACAGACTGGGTCCATTTCAGGACAGGATTCACATGTCACATGTGAGATGAGATGGATCAGTTTAACATAAAAGCATATAAATGCAAGATTTCTCCAGGAAAACCCTTTTGGTTGTTCTCATCTTTTCAGTGGGGTGAAAAGAGCGGCCAGGACAATTATTTTATTTCTTAAAGTTATTATCTTTAATTGGATTAAAGCATTAAAGGATAAATATATACTGGTAAAGATAACTTAAACAGTGTGGTTCACTTATTTGCAGAGGAACTATCAATACTGCCATGACGTTCAACAAAAGGGCTTTGAGTTTGCAGGCTGTACTGATTTAATTGCTTATGTCCAAGAGAGTATCCCTTAATGGACATTTTAACATGTATGATTCCCAACTGAACCTCAATGCATGTTGAGAGGGATCATCCTCCTGCTGAAGGCAGTTACAAAATATTAATTGTCTTCGATGGGACAAGATTAGTTCTCAGAATTAGGCAGGCAGCACCTGGAAAAGCCTGTTCAGCCCAGGAGAATGTACACACACGCATGCATTAATGTGAGTGGAATCACTCTTGCAAAGGACAAACTTTGCTGTTAACCTCTAGTTGTACAGGGATGCTCAGGGAACCGAATTCTTGTAAACCAGCTGTGCTTGTGGATGACCTGGAATGATGCTGCTGAAGCCAGCTAATGGGGGTCAATTTACATCAAATAGTTACCTTTACTCAGCCTCTCCCCAGCCAAGAAGTCATCACCCACACACCTCAGCTGATCCAACTTACGGTTTGGAAAGGCCAGAGCTTTTCTTCTCCCTCTGTAGGGAGAAGATCAGATGTGAGATGATTAAGCCATATGATGATGAAGACATCAGGTAATGTACCAACCTCAGTTACTGGCTAGAGTAATCCTCCCACTTTCTCTTCTCCATATGTCTTCAGTGATCAATGAGGTGAGAATCTTTATGAAAACACCATGTGGGGCTTTTGTGGTAAACTTGGCCAATTAATTTCCTTAATGAAGTTAGAGCCAGAAAAAGTTGCACTTGGATAAATGCATAAACTACACTGAAGTCAACTGCATGGCTTATGCACATAAGGGAAAAAAATAGGTCCCAATATTCATAGCAACATTGTGTACATAAAAAGAATTTGTGGAATTAAGAATAAAACATGAGGCAATTTGTTCATTTGCCCAGGGAATATATGGGAGCCACAAATGTGTAGATTATTCTAAGGTTGTTTTTTAGTGTCGTTATCAGATCCAAGAACTGTATATAAAAGCATGCAGTCCTTCACATGCTAAAAGTATAGTTTGCACAAACAATTGTAAAATATTCAGTATTCTTAAGATTAAATATCTGAATATTGCTTCTGAAGGAACAGCTGTCAGCTTAAATCTGAAGTCTAGTTTGTTTACTGGCTGTATTTTATATCTGTTAGAAAATGACACCAAATGGCAATAAAATTGTTGTAAGTATTCTACTGGGGAATATAAATGCCCTTTGGTTACACTGTACATATCTTTATACATAATTCCAGTATATTTTCTCTAGAATTATGTTAAATATGTAAAAAGCCTTTTCTCATAAAGGTAAAAATGCTAGATGTTTCCAAGCTGTAATTTAGCATTAGTGTCAAGATTGCTTCTGAAAATAAGCTACGGTTACTGTTTCATTCTTTTTAAGTGTCACTCAGCATACCATATCTGATCTTGTATTCAAAATAAACTTATGTGATTTTATTCACTTTTCCAGAAGTGCAAGAGAGTTTAGACATAATTTATAGCATATGGATTGATGTAAATAGCTTAAACTAAGTAATTGGCTAGTCACCTACATTGTCTTATCCTATTACTACTAGGTACTTTTCAAGTAATTAGGGAAAACAAATCTCTTTTATCCACTAAGTTTAAATTGGATGAATCCTCGACATTTGTGTAGGTTTATTTGATAGATAAAATCATACTAAACAAAATCTTTCTCTACAGTGATGAGGTTTACTAGGCCTATAATAAGAAACTGATTTTTTGCTGAGTTAAAGTGACTTATCTTTGCCCTTTTAATAAGAAATCAACTCCAGTCAGCAAAAGTCGAGATAAAAATCACTGAGTTGGTGTTATCACCATGTAGACAGCAAACACGTACCACTGTCATTAACTTTTCTGTGCATGGATTTGCAATACATTTTAAAATGCTAAAACTCAATAATTTCCTGTATGTTACAATAACATAATATTAATGAGTAAGGGAAACCATGAAAAGTGATTTATTTTGCGAAGGTCATTCCTTGGTTAGCCAACACCTAAATTGAATACTATAAAGAATAAATACATTATAAGTAAAAAGGAAAATGGGTTTTACTGCATGTGAATTGTTTGAGTTTTACAATGCTAATGGTAAAAGGACTGCACTTAGAAGTTTAACCTCTATAATTTTTATGCTGCACATATAAAAAAAAATCTTTTTATTTAACATTTTTAGAGCAATTCATACATGTCACCTTGTACTTAATGTTCTTTTTAAAACAGTTTTTTTTGCCTCATGCTTATGAAACCTATAAAACTACTCTTCACACCAGACATGAAATTCCTCATTATACCAGCAAAGTGGGATCTTTAATGGGAATACCATACTTAAATAAGTATTTTAAAGAAGCTATTGCATAGACAGACATTCATTCCTGGTTGGTGTACTCCTGCACACAGTGCTTATAAACTGGCCTTACAGGGGGGAAAAAAAAGGGGGGGGGGGAACTATTACTAAAGTGACTATTTTGGTTCTTTGGCTTAAATTAAGTTCACACTTAAGTGCTTTCCTGAATTAAAGCTTTGAGAAAATAATGTTTTCACTGGAGTAAAAAAGAGTAGGATAAGGTTATGAATAAATATAAAATAAATTCCTTATGAGTGTCCAAGGAGTTTAAAGTAAGTTTATGCAAAATTCCTCTTATGCTGGTCGAAGAATATCTGCAGATACAGAAACATACCTGAGGATGAAGTCACTGGGAGTTGAACACATGAATTTGAGGAAGAATTTGGCCAGGTGATTTAAAAACTGTCCTCATATCAGTGTGTTTGACAATAGATCTACTGCCACCTCAAAAACCTAGAGCTCGCTAGCCTGAACACACATCTCAGTTAGTTGCTCATGCTGGTGGTACCCCCTCAATAATGTCTATATCTGCACACACTTTTAAAAGTTGTTATCATTCCTGTCTTGTCTTGTGCCAAATTGCTCATTTCCTCCCATTGTACACGTGATTACTGAAGAAAACCTACCAATACCAGCAGCACCCATCATGCTGTAATGGTAGAAAGCATTACACATTCAATGGACAGATCTTAGGTCCCAAATGCTTGAATTAATGAGGGCTCACTGCAGTAATTAGGAATAGGTGTTATGGCTCTTTCAGGTATGATTTCTGAAAGCCACAGAAATTAAAGTCAAAGCCTTTCATTTTGCTACCTTCAGAGTTGCATGTCTTCAGAGGTTCTTAACAAAAGGGAACAAACAAACAGTTACACTAAAATAATTACATTTTTACACTTGGTAGGTTACTGTAATGAAGAAACACGACTGTTTTGAAGGAAGAAGGTTCCTAGGTGCTGTTAAATTACCACTTGTATTCTGCAGTTCTACAATAGCATTGCCCACCCAAAAGAGAGGAAGAAGAAGTGAAAATTAGTTGTTTTCTTGCTCTGTTCAGACAAGGTATACGAATATACAAAGGTACGACACATCACAGCTGCCACAGACCTCCCCTGTTCCTACAGTCCCAAGACAGCATTTGTACAAGTATCTCTGGTGGGGAAAAAGAGGCTTGCTGATCATGAAGAGGAAAGGTAGCAGTCATTCCTACAACAGGGAGAGAATAGGTAATAATCTCTGCCTTTGCTAACGTGGACAGTAGCCCTCCCTCCTTCACCACTAGTGGTGTGAGGAGGGGAATGAAAAGCAAAACAGGAGTTCATCTTGTTTCTTCTTGTGAACTGTTGTACCCATTCTGTCAGAAAATGGGTAAGATTATGAAATTAGATTATATAGGTAAACGTCTAGAAGAGAGAAGTCTTATTTACACCAAAGGATGGTCCAACTAAATACATGCGAACTGACAATGAGTAAATTGAGGCTGGAGAATAACAGAAGACTTCTGACCAAATAGACTGTAAGGATCCAGAAAAATCTTTCTCATTGAATTACTGAGGACAAAATGCCTAATCTAGACTACATTTAAGTAAACTAAATGTTTAGGACTAATTCTAAATATTCAGGCTGAAAATGCTTAGACACAATAAGTTGTCCTCAGAAGCAGTAGACTGGACAGATTACCCCAAGAAGCCCATGTAGTCTTCATTTCCTACACCCTAAAAGTTATACTTAAGGTTGCAATGCAACCTTTTAGCTCCGAAACTATTTGCTAGTCCCACTCAAGCATTGCTGCTTGTCTAGCTGCAGCAGAGGCTACTAGTAGTGTATAGATTTAAAATTCATCAACTTCTAGAATATTCCTAATTTGGAAGTAGAAAGCCTTGACCTAAAAAATACACAAATGTATAATTACATCCTTTTTCAACTAAACATAAAATATGTATGTAAGTTTTACTGCAATTATTCATTAAGCACATTTCTTATATGTAATTGTGTTTAGATCTACAAGTAAAAAAGCTGTAAAGCATGTACTGATATCCGAAATTAAATGTGCAGCTTTCAACACGTTGGTATAAGACTCAGCCATGTAGAATGTAAGGATAGACTATGTTGTGATCTGTGTGGGAAACTGTACAGAATGGCTTGAGCCATCTGTATTGTGCAGTCCTCACTTTGTGGCTGCTGATTAGCATCAGTTCAGGAGCTGGAAGCTTCTGGGAAGCTCACCTGGGAAGACAAAATTACATTGTATGGGAATGTATTTATCCTTTCTCAGAAATACAGAAGGGAATAATGAACTGAACAAGTCCACTGGGTTAAGATTGCCTCAGGTGTTAGAAACCCTCCTTCCACAGCCTTGTGGAAGCGCAACAAAACCTCATGACCGAAAAGCTGAGAATAACTTAATTGGAAAAAAACATTCTAAAAGGAGATACTGTTCACAACAGGCAGAAAGCAGGAATGGAACTATGTTGTTGACCTCCAACAGGGAAAAGATGTTCTAACAAAGATCTAACTAATGATTTGTACAAGAAGCTTCTTTAACAGAGGTAGGCACAGACCTGGATTTGCTGGTTTCTTTGTTTCAATAATTAAGCCCTACTGCATGTAGGCCACATACTTTCTCCTGTTTTGTTTGGCCAGCCCTAAGACTCTGGTGTCTTCACGTTGGTGAATCACAAGTTCCTGGGGCAGAGAATTATGTTTGGATTCCTCAAGGACACCTTCCTTTAAATTAAATTTTCTTTTTAAGCCAAGTAGGGCAAAGACATAAAGAATACTATATTTCAATGAAGAAAAGAGACTTGAAACATTAACCAAAGGAGCAGAAGCAGCCTCTGTGCCATGCTGGAAAGATATACTTGAACCTTTACCTTGGAAATGAAGAGCTGAAAACTTTGGACTTCAGCATCATTTATGCCAGTTTTCTACGGTAAACAGACCTTAGCGATGATGCTCTCACTTCTTATCTGGGTAGGTAAAGTAAAAATGTTTCACTCTACTTCCTCTTAGATGCCAAACTCTTTTTAAAGGGCTCTCAACATAAGACCAAAGGCAACAAGGAAATGCACTTCTTCTAAGCACTTAGAACAAAAATGACAATGCAATTAACAAAATACAGCCTATGAAACAAGTAATGGGCAATACTGCTTTTTAGTACCATCCTGTGTTGCATTTTAGTGCACAAACTGCCAAAAAACTGACAACATCCAGGATTCAATCTAAAACTTGCAAGAAGCCAGTAGCTAATCTATCTTCTGCCTTATCTCTGTGTATCTGAGGGAAAACTAACTGAATGACCATACCTGTAGTGCTTGCTGTAAAATGAATGTGCATAATGCATTGTATATTTATATATAATAATTCCTGTATAGAAAGGCCTTTTGTGGTTCTTAGGAATATATTTATAAATATTCTGTGTGTAGTTTCAATGTGTATCTTGCATAATTGCCTTTAAATGGCTCTATAAACAATACTAAATTGCTACTTTGCACTGAAAACACGTTAACTCATGGATTTTACACTACTGTTTAGGAGAGAGGTTTTCCTACGGAAGATTTCAGTGTATATTTTGTGCAGTGTCAGGCAGGTCTATTTACCTGTTTTGACACTGACCTGTTTCTGAGGTGCACACCTTCACTCTCAAAATCTGCAGGTGAGGAATCAGCTTGGACCTACCTCAACGATAGCCCCATCAGGTAGCCTGAGGAATTGCCTGTAGAGCTCCTGGAAGCCGCTGAGGTGAAGAGTGTAGACAGAGATGTGAACGGTGGTGCTCCCTCCCGAGATAGCTGCAGAGTCAGGGATTTCCTCCTGGGGCTGGAGGTCACAGCTGGAGACACCAGGCTGTCTGGCGTGGTCCTTCCAGATGTAATCACACACTGCCACCTAGTGAGGCAGAAGGCCCCCCCATACACACACACACATAAGCACACGCCCGCACACACGGATTCCCCCCTACACCCACCCCCCCACCAAAGGAACATATTTAATTAACTTCTGGCAAGAGCTTAACCGATTTAAAATGATTTTACAATAAATCTGCAAAGCCTGTACCATATGCAGTGCTTGCACACAGTTCTCTGCTACATATTTTTTTATGACATAGATCTAAATAGAGGAGATAGACAAATCCCTAGTGTATATTCTATAAAGTTAATTCTGCACAGATGAAGCTGTAATTGACTCCCGTATTAACCAAAAGTAGGGAGATCAAGCAGGGTAGGTTAAACAATAAAATGGCAATGCTGATTAAAAAAAAAAAAAAAAAAAGGTTCCTGAGAATTTTTTGAACGAGTATTTGTACTTCTCTCTCTTTGAGAAGCCTTTGTGCCAGTACCCACAAGCACTTTTTAGTCTCTGATCTCTGTATAGTATTAATATAACCTTGTGTTGCTAATGGAATTGTAGATGAGGCAGAATAAATAAGGTGTATTTTAGGGAGTTATATAAAGCTAGTTTATTGACACAGTTTCCGAGTTTCCTGGTTTGCTCTCAACACGTTTGCTTGGGTAGGTTTTGCACTTCCCTGTGTCAGTTAAAATTTCCATTTAACCTTTTTTGTGTCAATTCTCTAAGCAGGCTGAGAGAATTCAAGACTTCAGATGGCTCATAGTACACAGTTTAAATACCCCTTACAGTTAACTAGAACTGATTATGAGAAGCATTATTTTTATACTCCCACTGAAGTGGAAGAGTTTCAAGCCTTCACTTTTGGAAGACCTTTGCGTCACTCATTTGCTCCCATGAGATGCTACTCCTGCTTACAGGAGGAAGGGATTGGTAATATTTTTATATCCTTACAATGTGCTGGCATGCTCTTCCCAAATGCTTCTGCTTAATCCAGGAGACATAACTCTTTCGCTGGTCTAGCACGTGCTTTTTCTTTCAAGAAAATGTATTACACTGGCTGAAATTACTGGAACACACCATTGAAGCTAGGCATAGAAAAACTCTCATTTAAGATAGGTGTACCAAAAACTTCTTTTGCATAGCTTTGTTTTTTCTGTTTGCTGAAACAAAGAGCTCAGACTCTTCCAAGAGATCCCAGAATCACCAGATACAATTTTTTGTGCCAGTTGGGAAAAGTTAGATTTAGCTCAGTTTGCTTGTGTTCCAGTTCTCATTTCCTCAGCTGTTCTTACGCATTACAAGGAATCCCATAACTAGCACAGTGTGCCAACGCCACAATCCTGACGTGCATGCTGCTATTCTGAGCAACTGCCTTAGGAGAGGATTGGTTTTAGGTGAGTTAAGAAAGCAAGAACTTGCACTGGAAGCTATCCCCAACTTTTTTCCAGGAAAAACAGAACAATAGGAAGCTTCATTTTAGTGCCAGCTTTCATTTACATCAGTTCTAAATGATTTTATACATTTTAAACCAAGGAAAGGTCATCTGAAATTTAAGGTAAAACATGTATTTCCCACACCAAAGTCTGGGGTTAAAAGGCTTTAATTCAGAGCAACTTCTTAGAGAGCAGAGCAGCTACAAGTAAAGGACAAGCCCTGCATTTTATTCAGCCTATAACACAAACATGTTTTACACACCTGCCATACACAGTTGCTCCATAAGAATTAAGGTGGCCAATGCTCTCATGAAAGCAGCAAGGTCGCTTCTGTTGGGACAGCGTTAGCCAAAGCAGGGACATGGAGCTGCAAATGCTGTCTCACCACAGCTTGTGAAAAGGGAACAAAGACCCTGCCACGGTTATCCTCATCTCTTATCCCACATTTTTAAAACCAAGATCTCTGAGCTGTGCAATCAAGAGCACCTGCAACTTGGTATTCTATGATTTATGCTATATGTATTTTCCCCAGTACTGCTTGCTTACTTTTTTCCAGGTGTTTTCCACCATCCTGAATCAATCCTGCACATTTGCCAGCTTCTTCTCTGACCTTCATCTTAGCCCACTTTCATTAAATCTTCTTGTCTTTCATTTATGTTATCATGCACTTTGCAAACCATGGATTGCTCACTGTGAAACCTGCATCCTTCTCTGCAGCTCTGTTTTCCTATTTGAGCTGTGAGCTCTGTGGTCAAAGATACTCATACTGTACTTGTTCAGCACAGAGGACAACATGGACTTTAGACTACCTCCACACAACTAAATTACCACATATATTGTCAATCAGAGCCAGAGCTGAGTGTAATTTGCAGCATATAATTACCATACTAGAAGCCAAAGCCATATCACTCAAACCTTTGTGCTAGAGCAAACTTTTGCCATGCCAGGGCAAAGACTTCCTTTGGGAGTTCCCACCTCTGGGTGCCATCCCTGAGGCACCATATATATATGGGAACAGGTGTGGCATCAGGAGCCTCTGCCCTGCCACCCACCCTGACAGATCTGTAGGTTAGTGAGAGTCAACAAACCCACCTGACCTGTCGTCACAATTCACTAGTCAAAAGAACATGACAATACTGACTGGCATGTTCTCCCCTTCCTAAAAGCACAGCCTGATTATGAGACAACTGAGACAGTAAAAGCACCACCAAAACTGATGGTGCCCTGCCTTGGTCTGGGGTAGGCACAAGTAGAACAGAGGGAAGAGAGACGCTTGACTGAAACATCATTCATTGACCCTTCCTCAAAGTCATCTGGTAGCATGAATTTGCCTGAAGGCAGACTCTGAAACATGCAGTGGGATATAACCATTGAACACCAACCCCTGGAATGGACAGAAGAGCACTGGGGATGGCTGCAGATTTAGACACCCCAGCTCTTAAGGACCATTCAGTTCTCTCCTTGCTGGCACCATCTTTAGGTATTTGGCAGATGGATGTTCATTGCCTTGAAATTTTCAAAACACATCTCTGTGAAGTGATAGGTCACCAGAGAGCTGCTATGGCCTACATAACCTGAAGTAAGCTCCAAAAGTAAACTCCACTGTCATCTGAAATTTCTATCATTAAGTTAATCAAAAATGTCCATTCATTTCTACGGGAATACAATATGAGTTAATAAATCCACTGAGACAGGCTAGTCAAGAGACTGTGCATATAGGACATGTCAGAGGAACTGAAGTTAGCTATGATCTAGATTCACAAGGGCTGACAAGAAACCACAAAATGCCAGAGCAGTGTACAGTAATCCTTAAATTAAATTCATCTTTCAGCAGAAAAACACATTAAGGATGGTAATTCAATGATAAAAGAGGCAGGCCGGAACAGGTTCAAATGCTGAATATTTCACAACAAAACTTAATTAAAGCAGAAGTGTGAAGTGGTTAATCACTTTATAATAGTTCAGCTTGAAATGAGGTCTGATGTGAGTGCCCTTATAGTTTATTCTTTTATATTATTATGATCCCAAAATGTTACATCAGCTTAATGCAAATGTACAGTTTTACTGGTCTTTATCATGTTCTTTTTTTTTTCCTTTCAATCCTCCTGTCTTTGTGTAAGTATGCAAAGGCAAGAACTGGGAGGAAGGGTCATAAATTTAGGTCAGATCGGATGATTCAGTAAGTCTCATGTGGGTTCAAGTCTTATTAATAATTTTAATACATTCTTCCTTGACAACAATGATTTCAATCACTGCTCCTTTAACGTACAGTGTGACGTAAAAATACATGGACTTTTGACAGAATGGAACAAGCTTCTTGTACAGAGAAGGTAAATTATGTCACCCTTTGGAAATTACAGTACATAACCTAGAACAGAAGACAAAAATACATTTGTAGCTACAAACACAAATGCACTTTTTTGTTTAACTATATCATGGCATACCAAGTGTATAGAAAAATGTTATTGAAGTAGAACACCATAGCATTTTAAAAACAAATATATTAATGCATTTCTATTAATAAATAGATTGTACACGTGATACACTACCAATTAGTATGCTCAAGGTCAGGGTACAGAAAATGCCATGCTAGTGTGTAAAGGTTCTATGAGGTTTTCTATTGACTGACAGCTTTTGTAAAAGAAGAAAGGAAAAAAGAATTCCTCAAATTTTCTGAGCTACAGTGGGAAAGAGTGGAAGACTGGCTTTTAGTGTCTTAAAAAAAGGCATCTTCATAGAAAAAATTATTTTTACCAAGTTGAGAAATAGGCATGTCCATGTGTGCCCAAACACTTGATTATGAGTAGTAGTGATTCTTAACTGCTTGCAGCATTATTATTAGCATTGTCATGTGAATCAATTCCAGCTTCATGCATTGCAAAATTCATAAAAAAATGTTTGAAAGCAACATAAAAAGAAAACGCATAAAATGAACAGTACGAACCAAACCAACCAGCTGAGAATGGGTGGAACTGTGAACTGGACATGACAAATAACTAGGAAAAGTTACAAGCTGTTAACTTTGGGTGAAAGGGTAAAAGTGTTGAAATTATAGAAAAAAAAAGACATCAAAAGTCAAGGGTGCTGTATTTACTTCAAGTAACTTCCATAAACATGGTAAGTGCATTTTCTGTGGTAAGAGTTGTAAATATGGGAATTGCTGTCCTGGAGGCAATCTTTGTTAAACCAGCTTAGCTCTACAATTAAAAACACAAAAGCTGGTTAGTATTAACCTCTGAGGAAAGCTCAGCACCCCTTAAGTATTGCGAACCCCATCTCTGACATGCTGTCACTAAAAACCTTGCCAGCAACTCCAGGAAAAGAAGAATTTACATGAACGTGCCTAAAAACACCTCTGCTGCCCACGTCAAATGCTCTTTGGTGGCATCTGAGTCTGGGTGAGGCTACTGCTGAGCCTCAGGCAGAACTAACTGTGACAAGTGCGGGAGATTTTCAAGGACCACAGGAAGGATGGGGCATTTTACAAGTAGTGAAAATGAACTTGGTCTGAATAAATCGTGAAATAGGAGAAATGGAAAACAAAGACATGAACAAGAGGAGCTATTCTGACTGCCAAGAATCATATTGTCATGAGAAAGTAATGATTATTTACACCAATGCCCCCTATATTTAATCCTTCCATGTATAAATATATGTATGTACACATGCTTACACATATGCAGCACACTTTGGTGGGGCAGTAGCACGCATTCTCATGCCTGGGGCAATAATGAAGCATGAAAATGTCTGGGGTTAGCAAAGGCCTTTGGTCTGCTGCTGGCAGAGGACCTTTGCCAGGCACACGTGGCCTAACAGCTGTACTCTGACCTACACAGCCAGATCCGCAGCAAAAGCCTTCAAACCAGAGCCATATCCTCACCTCCAGCTGCCTGTAGGAGCTCTGCAGATAGAAAACTTGTTTCTAAATCGTCCTATTTATGAACATAATGGACGAACATAATGGACCAGTAGTATCCGGGAATTGTTTATTTCAGTCAAATTATGAATGCCTGAAGCATTGTTGTTACAGTCTTCCCTGATTTATTTAATAAACTCACATGGACAGACTGAATGATGAAAATAACCATATACAGAGAATAAGCTCTTTGTAAACGACTGAGGAGAAATCCCAGAATAGATTTACTGCAAGCTGCTCAGGATTGCAACACTAGCAAACAGCAGAGGGTCTTTTTGTTTCTAAAATGAGATAGCATCATGTTTATGGACACGTCCAAATGAAAAGCGATGTGGATCTTATCTAAGGGATGATTTTGATCTCCTGCTTTTAGATATTACAAAACACAGTCACAAATTTCTTAGCCACCATGCACCCGTTGCTAGAGTAGTCTGCTGTTTACCATCCCATCATTTCAGATCTAAATTTTATCTAGTTTTAAGTCTTCACACTTGAGTCATCCATAAATAATATACGAATGTAGAAATACATTTATTATTGTCTTCCAAACAATAACAAATTTGAAAAAAATTGTCATCTGAAGTATTAGGTCAAGGAAATCTGATATTCAATTCAGCAAAAACCGTAGTGAGTGAAAATTAAAGGCTGCAGCTTTCTTGCATTTCCTTGTGCATAGCAGTGCCTTTGTACATTGATTTGCCTTAAGGAGATATAATACATTCCCTTCCTATTCCAGAGAATCCTGCTGGATTCCAAGCCTAGAATTGGTTTGGTTCAGATGACTAAGAGAAATCTCCCTCCACGCCTCATTTCCCAAATTCATAAGGGATGCTGGAATCAGTTACTTAAGAAAGCATCCTCAGTAACTCCAGACAGACAGGATTTATATACAAAATTGTTTAGGAAAAGCTATTTTCCCTATGGAAGTTAGAATTTTAATGCATACAAGGGCATATCAGTGTAAATAAGAGTGTCTGCTATTCATTATCTGCTCATCAACATTTGTTATTCATTACTCATCTGTTTACAAATGTAATGCAGTCAGAAAGCAGAAATAATACTATATGACTTTGGTGACCAAACATAACCCAGAAACAACAAATAATAAATAGATCAATGGAGCAGTTCATCTTATGGGGTAAAATTTGCCCATACATGAGCTTCTGCAAAAATTTATGAAAATTGCCCCAACACATCTGTAGGAAAACAATGTTGTTCAAAACGAATCTGTAAACAGAAAACAAAGGAGCTAAGTTTGTCAATTAACTCGTTTACAAGGAACATTTTATTTTAGATTTTTACAGATTTGAACATACTAAAAGCAGATAAAAGATAGTTAAAAGAAATAAATCTGTGTTCACAGATTTTATTCACCATGCCCAAGAATATGGGTATACTAGATGTATGGCCGGGTTTGAGATACCTGACCAAGTCTCAAACAATAGCAAAGTTGTTTTGAGGTTTTTCTAAGTATAAACATTTTCCTAATTTGTCTGTTTAGACTCATCTTTCTTTTCAAGCAGATGGACAGGGGCTAGGAAAATAATGTGAAAGAGGAAAGCAAACTTCAATGCAACATAAAACATATATGAAAATCGGTGGAGGTTTGTTGCCCCCTTTAGAAATACTCCGATTTTGCTCCAATCTTTCAATAGTCCTAATGAGTATACTGACTATTCCATCACAGATATTAATTATTAGCAAACAGATTTACCACAGAAGCATCTAGAAACATATAGTCCCATTGCTGCAGCTGCTGTTCAGACAGGTAGAAACGGGCTTCCCACAGAACAAAAAGTTAACAACCTACAGCAAGATCAAAGCAACTGGTGTATTAGCACATATGTGTGGCTATTTGCTTTAACTGTCCCTAAATTATCTTATCTGTTTTTCCAAATAATCACCACTAATTAGCTGCTTTCTTGCAGACACCACTGCAGAGGTAGGCTGTGTAGGGAGAAGTGAAGGAAAAGAGTTTCACAATCATCTTCCAGGAGAGATGGACAGTAGTGAAAGGGCCTGGCATATCTGTGTAATAATTTGATATTTCATGGCAGTAAAACAAATACTGGTTTCATTGTAGAAAAAGAAGGAAGAAAGCAAATGAAGGTGACAAAGGTTCAGGTCTTCCTTTGTGGTCAAGATTAGCATTCCCCATTCCCATCCCATTCCCTCCGCCATCTTCACCCCAAGGATCTTTTTTCTGCCTCCATACTGCCAGCATCCCGATTGCAAACTCAATGGAACCTAATCCAAAAGTGCCTCAGTTGCTGAGGCACTGCTTTCTTGTCAGTTAACTCCTTCCTTTTCCTGCACCAGGGTTTTATTCTTGGCTCTCGCAAATATTTTGACCATGCCTGTCACTGACACTTGTCTGGAAATCTAGAAGTGGAAATCTACTGTAGCAAGTAGACAAAGGGTCAAAGGTTCAGGGTGGTTTGTGTAAGCCTTCAAGAGGGTATGCAAACCAGTTGGGTCTGCAAAACTTGTCAAAAGAACTTGCAAGATCAGACTGCCTCCCGAGGTTCTGAGTGTACCAAGAGCCTCTAAGCAATGCCTTCTTCCCTACTTGAATTAAGAAACCAGATCGCAAAAATTCTTCTGAAAATAGTATTTCCCACTTGTAGCACACTATTGCAAAAACAGCCCTCCTTGTGGTATTTCAGCAGTTCGGTCTTCAGTTCAAGCAGGAACCATGAAATTAAAAGAAAATAATTAAATTTACAAACAAAGTAAAACTGACAGCTAGGAATCCTAAGAAATGGTTTATGGTTTCAAGTTTTGGGCAAAGGTGTGGCATGATTTTTATGCATGGAAGAAAGGTTCTGGTCATATTTTATTTCATCTGAACCAGTTTGCCCTCCCTGAATTAAAAGTTACTGTATAAGATATCCAGAAAAAATTTGTATTGAGTTATTGAATCTGATGTGCTTGGTTTGGAAAAAAATGGTTTAGTGTATTGTGACCAATCGCCTACTATAATGAAGCTTATTATTAGTGGAGTGTACTTTTATATCCTCATTTTTTCCTCCTAGGAAGATAGCAGAGTTCAGCATCCGATAAACATGTAAATTGTGTATTTCTTTTCACACAGGACAGATTTCAACTTCTGAACCAGCAGTCAACAAAGATTCCCCCAGCTGCTGGGAAAAAAAGTAACTATTTATGAAGAAAGGCATAATAAGATCAGAGGGAAGCCTGTCATAAAAATGTACATTGCATAATACATGATGGATAAGTTCTATTATTTAACTTTTGCATAGATATAACAATACAGAGATATGCTAACCATCATAGTCAGCATTAATTTACAGTGGGAAAAATAATTAGAATCTCACTTTTTCTGAAGACTGGAGTGAAAATGTAAACAATGCTTCCCTCCAGGCAAGTGCTTTATCAAGTTGACAGGTGCATTTGAATTTCCATGGGTGGGGGACATAATAGGTTATTTATGTGTCATTTTAATAGAAAGGCCCAACCATCAAGATGGACAGGAGACTTTATCAGTACTGCTGTTTGCAACTAATCCACCAATTTAATGCCCCATGAAAATACCTGCAACAAAACCTGGACATTTTTCTTTTTTACTCCATTATAGGCAAATCAATATGGGTGCTATTCATCTCAAATCTTTGGCTCAGCAGGTGCCCACTACACAGAGCTCCTCACAACACTATGCATCAGCACAGCTGCATAAGCATAGAGATTTTAACTTGTGGTGCAATCAAGGACTTCAAGAGAGGACCCCAAAAGTGCATTTGGATCACTAGTTCACCCCCAAATACAAGTAAGCAAGCAAAGACAACCTGTTGATTTTTTGATAGGGAAGAGATGACAACGCACAAAGTTGTGGCATGGGCCCTTGAAGGGCGTCTCTGCCAGTCAAGACTTCTGTGCTGCCTGCTTTCCTCTTGGAGCATGAAGCTTTCTACATTAATGGTAGTTGTTGCATGGGCCAAAGCAGTGAGCATCCTGCACTGAATACTGTAGTAGTGTTCTCATGTCATGGCTGGAAGCTGAGACCAGTTCTGTGCAAGGTGGCATGAGAACTCACATACAGAACAAGAAGACAGCTCTGTCCCACAATTCAGGTACAAACAAGACCCAGTCCTGCCAGACACTTCAATATCCCATAAATTTAGTGAGAGATTTGTCTTGACTTTTGATCAAGGCTACCAATTTCACTGGTCTCTTTAGAATTTATTTTTTTCTGTGTGGATATAGAATTCATATATACAGACATATTTGTATACCTTATTGTTAACCTAATAAAGTATTGCTTAATTATTATACTAATAGTTAAGCATACTAATACAGACAGATGCAGGGTTTATTTTCAACATTGAAAAAATCCAGTACTACTTTTAAGAGTTATTGATCACTGTAATTGTATTTAAACCAGACATTCCTTAATTTTCACAAACAAGTGGCATATGCTTGGTTTTGGAATAGCCACAAGTCAGAAAAACATTATGCACCTCCTAGATGTAACAGGTTTACTTACATAGATTTGCCACGAAAAAGGAAGATGCTAAAATGCGTACTCCAGTCACACCCTCCTGTGCATTAGCTCCCCTGCCCTTTTTTGCCCTGTGTTGGACTGTGAGGTTCATTGACTCATGGCCCTGGTCTGACTCAGAGATAATTTGGTAGTCACACTCCCATTTCTTCTTCTTGCCTCCTTGATATTTTCATCTGTATCAGCACACAGCTTCCCCCTGTACTTGTCTACACAGCTATTCTGCCACGTTTGTAACACAGTGCACATACTGACAGCTCCTCAGCTCTTCGCTGGTGTGTGTGTCTACACAGTTGAAGTCTGGCCCGATCCACACAAGAAAAAAAGTATTTTCCATTAGGGAATAGTTCAAGAACACTTTTTCAAGAGCTGAAGGTCTTCATTATTACAAATCCATCCTCATCTGCCTGCAAAAGTTCAGTTTCCAGATTCATGACCCACTAGGGATGTAGATGGACCGGAAAGACAGTCTAGGGTGAGCTTGAAAAGCCTTAAAAGAGATCTAAGGAGGACAAAGGTAGTGAGATCATCCACCATTCCCTTGTCCACTCAGAAGCATGTTGTAATTTTGTAGAAATTATTATTTCCTAAGAAACACAGGTACAGCTACAGAGATGTTACAAGAGTGTAACTGGGAGTATCTTCATGCCCTCTGGGTAATTCCTAAGACTGGATACCCCCAAATTTTTTTGCAAAAGCAAGCAATTCACAACAACATAAATTTGATTAAAAACAGACCTGGGACATTTCCTATGCTCAGTCTTTCACTCTGCAAAGCTCATGCATCCCTGTGGTTAATTAAGAAATATTACTCATAGTAAGATCCAGTTTTAATAGAATGTATGTTGCCTGAACACAGCATCTTAATAAGCTTCAGAAACAGTCACTGTCCCATTTTCCTCTCATTACTTCTAACTCGGTGACCATGTTTTCTGGTAGGAGCACAATGCCACTTCTCCCACCTGCAGAGGACTGTATACTGTCTTGCCTCCCAGGGCATGTGGTTGAACCTCTGATCCAACACAAAAGAGGAGGTCCATCTCCAGGAAGAAGGGAGTTTGCTGCACACATCTGCCCTGTTAGTTTGAGAACAAGCAACACAACATCTACGACACAATGCATTGCACAGATGCTCCCAACAGCACCAGCTTGCAGGAATAACTTTTAGCAGCCCAGAAAAGCTTTTGAAAAAAGTGCAGCTGAGACAAGGCTGCTGCTGCCCAGGCAATTTATCCATGAGAGGCCTCTCTCACAGGTGTCATTCAGGAACTTAAAGGAGTAAGGTGGTAGACCAGATGAAATTCCCTGGGAGGACTGATGAGTAGTCACATATGGGCCAGAAAAAGAGAGCACTGGGAAGGACATGGATTGGGAGAGTACAACTGGCATCCCTTAAGCCCTACTCCACAACTGAGTGGTAGGTAGTATCTCTTCCTTATGTGAAAGCACCTTATATTTGGTTCGTATATATATTACCACAAGAAGAACACCACAAGCTATAAATGGTAAAGCGTGGGAAAGAAACCCAAATAAATTACTTTGCTTAGTCTTAATTAACGTATTAAAAGGCAGCTCAGTCTGCCGAGAAGACTACAATAGGAAAGACACACAGCTAGAGGATGTCGGGTTGGCAAAAAGAACAAAACTGGAAGTCTACATTTTAACAGAGTTTTATACCAGTGTCTATTTTTTTGCTCTGCTTGGATAGCGACTCCACAAGTCGGGTAAGGAATGTAAGCAGTATGTCAGCACACCATCCTCATTACATCAGACAGTGGATTCTGGAAAGGAAGATGACTGTTTACTCCCTAATGATTTTAAATTTTGATAGCTTAACAGATGACAGGTTTCTTCTTCACTCACAGAACTAATGAGAGATGTTGCTATTTTATACTAGACTTTTGTTAAGTAGTGAAGATAGAAAAACAGGAAACACTGAAAATTATTTTGGCCTGAGTAAACACAAGTTGATTCAGCTTATGGTACATGGGAGAAGACAAAATATTAACACCTGTAACTGAGATATTTCCTTTCAAAAGGGCAAATTTTGAGAAAATTATTAGTAAAATCAACAACAGATTTAAAAATAGAGATCTAATGTCTTTTCACTATTTGTTCTAAGCAAATTTTGTCTCTTACAGTGAGATTTGTATCACATTATATACATCTTTAAAGAAAAATGTAGACTGCATAGCAGTTTAGAGAATAGAATCATAGAATGTTTAAGGTTGAAAGGGACCTTAAAGATCATCAGGTTCCAACCTCTCTGCTATGAGCAGGGACACCTCACACTAGACCAGGCTGCACAAAGCTTCATCCAACCTGGCCTTGAACACCTCCAGGGAGGGGGCTTCCACAGCCTCTCTGGGCAAACCAAATTACACCAATGTAATTTCACATCTTGTTAAAAATCTTACTTTTCCTGCATTGCATGTGTGCTCGATTCACTGCAACTTTGCTGCTTTTATGCTGGTGTAGCTTCTTTGATCAAGTAAAATTAAGAGTAAGTGACAGCAGCACAGGAATGACTCATGTTCATACATTTTATGTTATTTAACTGGAATCAGAATATTCCCCCAACTTAGCAAAACAACAAATCAATCAAAAGAATGCTAAGCATAGAAAAACATCAGCCAAATTGTTTTAGTATTCAAGAAGGAAAGGGACAAGTGTACCCAAGAATAGTGTAGTGTCTTCTTAGGTCAGCAAAGTTACCAAACACTTAGCTGATGCTTTTCAAGGATTGAAAGCATCAAGAAAAAAAGCTGGTTTCTATACACTGCTTACCTAAAATCAATTCAACTGACTGCCCCAGTTTTTTTGGTACATGTAAAAGTGTGTCTTCAACCAGGACACTCAGTACCATTTCTCAACTCTTTGCTGGCTCCTTATCTCATTACACGTCTTACGGAGATGGGTGAACCCCTTTCAAAGATCAGAAAACACTGAGCACACCTGTAATTTCAAGGACATTTTGATGGCTTAGTTTTGTGGAAATACTACCAAAAGACTGTTCACTTCAGAAGTGTTAATACCCAGAGAATGGGGATGCTTCTGGTTTTTTCGCAAGTTAAAATATATTTTGAGAAAAATTATTGAGAAAAAGTATTTTGGGATCCCTGCTGGGTGTTAAGGTGGGGAAGTGATATTTATGAATATGCTTATAATATCTATGTTCATTCATATTAAGGATTCATTTCCCATCATTACAAGAGGATCAGCAATTTTGCTTGGCTCCTCGTCCTATTTAATCAGCTTCCAGCCAACTGTACCTTGCAGTTCTAGTTAACATTAAAAATTAAAGATCAGGCTATGTTAGTAAGCAATCACTCATCAAATGCACTGCTCTGTTTGCCCAGACTATTTGCCTTCTTGAAGTAGGACCAGCTTCAGGCATAAGCAAAGCAGGAAGGCACCTGGGAGATCAAGATGAGTTTTGCTTCTCTGTCTACTTCTCCTGCAGTAGTGCCCAAGCAAGCCAAGAAGGGTCCCTGCTCTGGGGCTGCTCCTCCAAAGACAGCAAGAGCAGAGGTATCTTGGGAGTCTCCATCAAAGCTGAGAAACCAGCAGCATAAAGCACATGTCCCTGTGATTGCAGCATCCCGTTTTACCTGTGCTGCAAAGAAATACCGACTTTGACATGCTGTGGACATGAGCTGATGACAGCAAGGTTTTCTATTCAGGATGTAGCTTAAAGCAGCCCAGTGTTGTAGTGTGATGTCTGGCAGAAATAATTTCAACAAAACGTTAATTTGCTTCCCAGAGTGAGATAGTGTTTGGTCCCTTAAAACTATAGCTATCTTAAAACTTGAAGTGTGATGTTTAATATTAATTTTTACAATCTTGTTTCCATTTCCTGGAATAACATTAGTATTTGTGAAATGAATGGCCTCTTCAACTCCCAGCAAAAATGAATTTATATATACAATAATTCATTGAAATAGAATGGCTGGAAGTACTACTTTAATCTTCTGTGCTTTGAGACGTTGTAGTTCTCTTTTCTAAAAAATCAAATTTTCTATACTTCTGTTTTCCTCAAAGCTTTTTGTTACCTCACAAATATATTCTGCATGTAATATGTGACTCTACTGATCCATTTATCTATTCAAAACTTTCAAGATAATTCCATCTATTTACCCTCAAAGCTCTTATCTGCACATCAAGATCTGTTTCTCATACTCAGACAGATGACACTAAAAAGTTCACAAAAGTCACTGAACAGGCAGTGTCCGAGGGAGAAACAACCTGATTAAGTTCTGGTGCACCATCCTGCCTCGTGTCTTTAGGTTCTTGTTGGTGATTTGGGAATTTAGAGAGTGGCTGCTGATAGATTCATTCACTATTTAGGAAAAAAATAAAGAAACAGATGGAGGCTCTGAGTATCATTTCAGTGCAGCCTGGCCAGTTGGTCTCAGGCAGGAAGGAAGGTTTGCAATGGGCTGAAACATCAAAGATGTCATACAAGTGACTACATATAAGCTAAGAGCTATGCGATCTAGCAGGAGGATATCAGCTGAATTACAAAACTACAACTATGTAGCAGAAAGATATATAAACTAAAATGTTTTCAAATTATTGTTGTTGTTGTTGTTATTTCAAATGTTTTAAGTTTATTATTGCCAATACCTGATAGAAAAAAAAAATCATGTTTCTTTGATAGCTAATTTGCAAGCTGTATTAAGTTCAACTTCTGTACTGGTTACATATTTTAAAAAAAGAAAGTGCATGCCACAAATTTAGTACAGGTTTTATAGAGAGTTTAGACAGCATTAGGTGCTCAGCTACCTAACAAATTACTTGATCTTTGTTTCCTGTTCAGGTAAAGGATTGAGAAGCGGCAAAGAAAAAGGAAAAAGCTATTCAACTGGTATGAACAAACTGTTGATTTAGAAACAAAACCAAATAAAAACCATTACAATAGAGTTTTCAAAAAGTTATGTTTGCAATTTAAAATATCCATGGGGCAGAACTGACTTACATGACCAACATTTAATGTATAGTACGTGATAAGATGACACATACAGTTTTGAAACTTGGCAGTAATTCAGGAAAAGAATACTTTGCTGGCCATTAACAATTTCTGAGCAATGTATTCATATTTATTATGTATGTCTGTAGTTGAGTTCTTGAGTGATTATAGTTATAAAAGTGCCTTCTCATGTAATGTTAGGACACCAAAAGCTGTACTGCAAAATGAAGCTATCTTTTTGCTCATGCTAACAATACAACAAATTCACATATTGAGCTTGCTTTCTGTTAGCAAATGCAAATGAAGAGAAACTTCCACAGATCTTCAGGGGTGAAAACGATACAAAAATTGAGCTTGCACTTTTGTAAGGGCCCTTGAGGGGTCTGGGGAGGTGTGTGGGAGCAGGGGGAAAAGCAGCATGAGCATTATACTGAAATACCTTAGCATGCTTTAATGCACCTAAATAATCTCATACAGGGAACTCAAACTAAAATAGCAGGCAACAATGATCGATTATACTTCCAGTTTTATGCTGGCAAGGTTTAAATAATATAGTAAGATTTAGCGTTGTTGAGTTTTATGTTTTTGTTTGGAGAGGGCTTTTTTAGAAATGCGTGTGTATTTTCCAACAGAGCTGGTACTGTCTTGCAGCTGTTTGATATTAGATGCAAGACCTACCAGCCCTCAAACCTCACATTAGAAACAGACCTTTGGCCAAGTTGTGTCTTCATTTAGACCTTGGCAACCCTGCTTACATCAATGGGGGTAATTTGACCTCTCATTTGAATAACTCAGTGCAGTGATATGGTTCTGGTTTGTATTTTCGATGATTGTTTCAGTCAAAATGCAACAACTCCCTGGATTGTGTGCGAGATGAAAATGCCTTCCAGAGGCAAAAGTGCAGATATGGTAATCATGTCTGATTTTGCCAACCATGCAACATGGACAGGTTACAGCCCTGTGCCAGCCCCGCCACAAAAATACCTGTCTAGAGCCTCTTCCAATAACCTGGGACTCAAAGGATCACAAAAGGGACAGCAGGTGATGGCAAGGCAGCAGGAACTCTTGGGGCAGTGGGTCCAGCTTCCTAGTGCAAGCAAATTATATGTGTGTGTACATGATCTTTAGAAATAAGAAGTATCACTTGTCTCCCTCCCCCAGCCACAGTGAAGTTTTAAAGTGAGCAAAATTCATCCCAGGCTAGAGAATAAAACTTCCAGTTGAAAGAACTGCATTAGAAAAGGATTAATGTGATGGTGAACATACTTTAGTAATCTATTTAGGACATAATCTAGTTGGCTGGATCATTATTACTCTGAATTTAGGGGGCTTATGAAAATGGTTGTTTCTGCACTGTCTGAAACAACTTTTACTCCCTTATAAAAAAAGGAAATACAGTTTTAGAGTCCTTCAGGAAATAAGCAAAAGCCTATGACCTATGGCAACTTTCAACCCCAGATCCTCAATACAGATACGAAAAACAAAATGTCATCGGGTTGAAAACATGAAAAAATACTGTGAGCTCTCTGTTTATTTTTGTTGGTTTGTTTGTTCTATAAAGCGTCTCCTTGCCCAATTGCAGTGATAATGATTCTGAAAAGAGTCTGGGCTGGGAGTCTGAATCCTAAGCTTTTAAGTCAGAATCTTTGCCTGGCTACACATCAACCAGAAAAAGAAACAACAAACTCTAGTCATGATGATGCCACATCACCATGAAAACAGAATGAATGTATTTGAACTGCAGCATCTTTGCCTCATTCAAGAATTTCCATTAGGTTTTATTTAAAGCTACAACCTTCTTTGTGCAGGCAGAAAAGAGGCTTGTTCCATGAAAATAAAGAAAAACAGTACCATTTTTAAAGCAAAAACATTTAGTTTAATATATCTCTAAATCATATTACACATTCAACAAATGACAATAGTAACTCTTAGTGGCCAGAGGTGTAGCAATATACAACAGAACAAGCAGAGTTCCTTCATAGTTAGCTTAAAGGACACTGTCAGGTTCAAAAAACATAAATTTCTTTTTCTTTGTACACTCAGGCCCTTTCACACAGCTTTGGCACATCATTTTACCCATGCTACAGCCTTGTCAAGATGCCAGAACAGCATAAATGAAAGTCAGATACAGACATTTAGAACAGACACAATTACTTGCACCATCACCAGTGCAAAAGCAAAGGGATTTTCTTCTGGTAAATTTGAATTACTTATTTTCATGGTGTTTTGCATTCCACTTGGACAATGAAGTAAAAACTAACAGGCGTTTATAGTAAATAATAATGAAGGAAGTTTTGCCTCACTTCCAATTGCCTACCCTCTCTGGTGCCCCAGCATTTGGACTGTAAACACTGAAGAAGAATGTTATATTTACACAAAGATGTTGTTATTGTGATTTGTTTTTGAGGCTTTTTGTTTGTTTGGCATTGGTGTTGTTTTTTCCTCTTTCTCTGTCCCCCAAAAGCCCTTTCCATTTGCCTTTAGTTTCAATCACAAAGTGTATATTTGGAAGCTACCTGAAGGGTTGATTTCAAGCATTTAACATCACATACAGATAAATTAGCACCAATGAGGCACTGCAATGAGTGTAAATACTGCTCTTGTAATACTTAAATGCTGATTATAGCTCCTCAGGCTGCATACATACATGAGTGACAAGAATCTTGGTCCACATGCATGTATTTCAGAGCGTAAATGTGGCAAGAGGATATTGAGAGTAAAGACTCCAAAACAGTCGTAATCCACTGTTACATCGTTCTCGCTCACTCACATGTGTTTATACTTTTACTTGTAAAAACTGAACGAGAATATCTTTTGAATACATTGTTATTGCTGGGCCTCCTTTTCTTTTAGTCATTCTGTGAAACACCCAACTGTGAGCCTTGAGTTGCTTTGCAAGTACCTCCACAGCACAGGGCTACCCGGTCACAAAGCATGCTGCATGGAGAGCTGTGGCATCTTGGCCTTTGACCCAGCACAGCTAAGGACCTTCACGATGAGAAGCGGCCATTTCAACCTGCTAGGAAGCTCTGCAATAGACTTTTGCTCTCCCCATGCAGGTTAAATCATCCTTACCACAGAGGGTGTTCATCTTGATTCAGCTATTTGATTGTACAACTATTTTCTTTGAAAAAGAGAGAGAGAGCGTGCTGGCTGATGTCATTGCAAAGCTGCTCTCCATAATCTTTGAGAAGTCGTGGAGATCATGAGACATCCCTGAGGACTGACGGAAGGCTAATGTTACCCGCATCTATAAGAAGGGTTAAAAGGAGGAATCAGGTAATTATAGACCCATTAGTCTCACTTCAGTCCCTGGGAAAGCCATGGAGCTAATCCTCCTGGGGACAGTCACAAGTCAATTGAAGCACATGATTGCAAAAAGCCAACGTGGATTTACCAGGGGCAAATTGTGCTTGACAAAACTGATTGCCTTCCACAACAAAGTAACCTGCTCAGTTGATGCAGGCCAAGTGGTGGACATTGTCATCTACCTGGACTTCTCCAAGGCTTTTGATAGGGTCCTCCACAGCCTCCTCCTGGAGAAACTGACTCATTACAGCCTTGACAGGTGGTCTGTGTGGTGCGTGGGGAACTGGCTGACAGACCATACCCAGAGGATGACAGTAAATAGTTCCTTCTCAAACTGGAAACCAGTCACAAGTAGGGTCCCCAAGGGATTGATATTGGGCCCAATGCTGTTTAACATCTTCATAAGTGACTTAGATGTTGGGATCAAGAGCACCCTGATGAAGTCTGCAAATGACACCAAAAGGAATGGAGAGGCTGACACTCCAGAAGGGATAACTGCCCTCCAGGATGACCTAGACAGGCTGGAGGAGTGAGCTAGCAGGAACCTTATGAAGTTCAGTGGAGAGAAGTGTAAGGTCTTGCACCAGGGAACATAACCCAGGAGCGCAGTTCAGACTGGGATCCACCTGCTGGAGAGCAGCCTTGTGGAAAGGGACCTGGGGGTCTTGGTGGATAACAGGCTCAACATGGGTGAACAGTGTGCTGCAGTGGCAAAGAAAGCCAACAGGATGCTGGGCTGCACCAACAAGGGCATCACCAGCAGAGATAAAGGAGTCATCATCCCACTCTACTCGGTGCTTGTCAGACCACACCTGGAGTCTTGTGTTAAGTTTTGGTCCCCACTCTACAAAATGATGCAGACAGGCTGGAGAGAGTCCAGAGAAGGGCCACAATGATGAGAGGAATGAAGAACCTGCCATATGAGGAGAGGCTGAGACAACTGGGTTTGTTCAGCCTTGAGAAGAGGCTTAGGGGAGACCTTATTACCATGTTCCAGGACTTACAAAGTGGTTACCAAGAAGATGGAGACTCCCTGTTTACAAAAAGTCACATGGAAAAGACGAGGGGTAATGGGCACAAGTTGCTCCTGGGGACATTCCAATTGGACAAAAGAGGTAAATTTTTCACCATGAGGACAGTCAAACATTGGAATAGTCTCCCAAGGGAAGTGGTAGATTTGCCCACATTGGACAGTTTTAAGTCTCAGCTTGACAGGGTGCTGAGCCATCTCATATAAACTATAGTAGTACCTAGAGAGGTTGGGCCAGGTGATCCTTGAGGTCCCTTCCAACCTGGCATGGTATGATTCTATGAAAAATACTTCTGAAGTCCTAAAATCACCTGCCTCTGCACACTCATACTGAACTGCCACCATCACAGAGATCAGGACACACTTGTTCAGGTACAGAACAAAGAGGCTATCCTGGTCCCTAGCTGTCTGTCACACAGCTGGGGGGCACGGTGCAGCAGACACGGCCAAGCAAGCACAAGAAAGCAGTGGTACCAAGGAAGGTGACTTAAACCGAGAGAATGCACGCACAGGTTCTGCAGGAACCTGCCTCAAATTTGCTTTGGAAGAAGATGAGAGTGGAAGGGGCTATGGCAGAAAGAGCAGCGCTTTTAAGAAGACACTTTTAGAGTCAGACACCCTAGACCTTTTTACATTTCAAAGTCTTTTCCTCTGTCACTGGAACAAGCAAGTGGGTGTTATGGACACCACAGGCTCAGATATTCTGAAACAGGGGACAATACCAATATCATGTAGTATAAGATCACCCCATGGAGGAAGGCCCTGAGGCTGTACCAGGCTGCATGTGAACACACTACTTCAATCCTAGCACTGATGTTTGAAGGAAAAAGTGATCCATGAAGGTCTGCTGCAAACACTGGTTGGATGAGGCTTTGTCTACCCTGTTCTAGTGTGAGGTGTCCCTGCTCATAGGAGGGTGGTTTGAACCTGATGATCTTTCAGGTCCTTTTCAACTTTAACCATCCTATGATTCTGTGATTGTATAATATCTGGGTTGCTAAGGGAGGCTCTGGCTCTCATCCTTTGGAATCATCTGATGAATTGTCCTCTCCATATGTTATATCAGTGTCACACCTACCTACAGACCCTGAGGCACTCACTGTGTATCTGTAGCCCTGAAGGTCTTCATAGACTCAGTGGACATTACCCAGACCTGAGCATTAGGTGGAGTAACATTTGTCAACAAAAGATTTTTCATCTGTCTCAAAAACCCTCCAAAAGCCACTTGAAAAGACACTGGTTCTCAAACAGCAAATTAACTGACAGTCTCCAAGTTGTTATTCAAGCTGCAGTACACACTGCTTCAAACAATGCCATTTATAAAGCAATAATGAAAGGAACTAGTCTATAAACCTTTCCTTAGCAGCAGGAGGCTTAGGCTCCCAGGTTACAAGCCTTCAGTTTATTTGAAGTCCATCAGACTTCAGCAAAAAGGAACTAATCAAGTGTAGACTAATCTTAAAAAGCTTAACAAGACACTATCAAGTGTATTTGCTCTCCATCTATTTTGACTTTGAAAGAGACAGAAACCAGCTTTCTACCTTTACTACATTGCCCACTTGTTAAATGGAAATGCAAAACCCAAATATGTTGAATAAAGCTAAAACAAGCATCCTTCTTTGTGAACTAGTGAAGTAAAGAACCAGTTGGCAGGCTTGCTCTCTCAGGCAAGACCCATTAATACGAAAGGGGGTTTATCCAAGAGAAGTCTGAACTATGAGTCCTAACTAGGTACTCTCATCTGCAAAAGAAAACAAGGCTGGGGAGGTTTTTATGCCGTGACTGAGCTTCAGCTTCCAGCCTTCAGGCTAGCGCTACTCAGAGTGGTTCTGATGGGATAATTTTCTGTGCAAAAGTCTGATTCAGCAAATAATTACTCTTGTCATGGCCAACATGCCAATTTCAATGGCTGTTCACCTAACAGGTGCCACAAATCCTTCTGAGATTTTTTAAATGACCAGGTGCGACTTTTCTATTTTTAAATAATCCTTCATGGATACTCTGGCCAGAGAAATGCCCTGCAAAACCAGATGGGCTGGCTCCCACTGCTGCAGCCTGGGGAGGGCTTGGGGGGAGCCCGGCTCCCCAAGGTGCTGCCTAGCTTTGACCTTTCCCTTTTCCTCTCTCATTTTGAGGAAACTGGAATTTGGTCCTGGTGACTGATGGTAGCACTAAAAGTTTTATGTCAACATGGTGATGCTTGTGTCACTGGATAAATTAGGCACATTTAGGGCCATATTCAGGGAGCCTGATGTGTAAATCAGTCCCTGCACACAGCCAGTGGAGGGAAATAAACACCTCAGAAGATCTGTCGAGGTGATCCCAAAGCCTTAGGATAGGCCCAGGGAGAGGTACTCAAAGCCAGCAGGAGAGAAGACCCTAGGATTCATGTAGGCAGTAAATCATCTGAACAGTGCCCATTAGGATTATTGTCCCAGTTTGACTCAGGATTGGTGATTAGAGCAGCAACAATAATGCTCTTGATCCCCTCCCCCTCCCACCCAGATAGGGAAAGGAGAGAGAGAACAAGGAGAGAGGCTTTATGGATTGAAAAACTAAACTAGACAGCTTTAATTAAACACTAATGATAAAATAAAATATGCACAAATATATAGAAGTATGTTCAGGAAGGTGCAAAACCCTATTGCCTACCCTAACCGCCAGCAAGTCCCCCAGCATCTCCTGAGCTGTGAGCAGTCCCCAAATGTCCCGGAGCGCTGCTGGAGAGAGCAGCAGAGCAGACAGGAGCTGAGGGGAGAGTTATGAGGATCAGGAATGCACGAGCCTAGGGACCAAAGGAGATGGATAGACAGAGTCTTCCCTGGACGTCAGCCATGGACGGAAGACAAGAGAAGATGAAGAAGAAGAAGAAGAAGAAAGGAAGGGACTTGATTTCCATGATCCTTGAATTATATATGGTGTGGAATACTCACTGGCCAACTTTGCTGTCTGTCTAGCCCGCTCCTCCCTACAGGAGGGTTGCAGATACAACTCTTCTGCTCCTTCAGCATCCAAAGCAGTAAACTCAACAAGCAGAGCAAAGTGTCGTATCTATAAACATTCCAGTGTTATCAGTTCACTAGCTGTAAAACTTGCTGCTACTTAAAAGAGAGCTCACTGAAGAAAAAAAGTAAAAAAGAGTAAATAAGAGTAAAAAGAGAATTGGCCTTATCCTAGCTCAAACCAGGACAAGGATTAAGGTGATGTGAGGCCCAAAGTTTGGCTCTATCTTCATCAGAACATAACAAAGTTAGCAGCTTCCCCCTTTTTGTCTTCATCTTTTTTCTACACTTTCTCCAAAATTGCAGGATTTCATTTGAGAAATGTTGATATGTAAGTCTGTTCAGTTTTGGACAAAACCAAGTAAGTTCTGAAAACAAAAAATGTACAAAACCTGCTATATTTACATGTCACCTGAATGGCAAGATTATCCTGCTGTGACCACCCAAACCATCAGATTTTCCATTAATATTAATACACATATCCTTGCAAATGCAACTTCCATTTAACTGTTTGGGGCAATATTTTGCAGGATGAAAAGAACAGCTTTCAAAATAGAGGGAAAATTCCAGAGGACGTGACCACATTTCACAGGTCAGTGGCTGGGGTAGCAGGAGCTGCTGAAGGAGAGCTGAAGGAACACACTAGCTCAGGGGCATTTTAGCACTCTTGTGATACGATACCCATATTCATCAGCATGCAACAATCCCCTCTCCAGATGAAAAACACTACAGATCATGTTCCTACTAAAACAGTCAATTTGCCCCCTTCTCTTTTTTGTTGTTGGCAGGAATTCCTTACAACCTCATCTCCCTGGGGCATGGCTTCCTCTCCCCCTTTGTCGATCAGGAGAAAACAAGGCTCTGTGCAACAACAAAGTCTCGCTGGCTGGCCTCAGAGACACGTGTGCTGGGTTTCAGACAGACCCAGGAAATTACTGTTGTTTGAGATGCCCTGACTATCACTAAGGTAGAAAAAACAACATAGATGGGAAGCATGGTGAGAATGCATTTCTATCCTGACAGTCAGGGTGAAAATTGTTAGAAAGGTCCAGCAAATAAGGTCTGGACAGAGCTGTCAGGCGTACAGAGAGGAAATCTAATTCAGCTCATGTGTCTATCCAGCTTCAATAGGTAAATATTTCAAATCTTACGCCAGAGTTGGTCATTGTAGCCCACAGTCTGGGATATCTACACAAGGACGGACAAGTGTCCTTGCTGACTCTTATGAGCTAAGTGCATTCTGCCCACCTTGGCTTTAGTTGAGCCAAAGCTCACCTGTAAGGTCAGGCTCAAAGTTTACTGTGCCTTCTGAGCTCAGGTTAAGATAGGAAAGAGGATGGACTTGTTCCAGCTGGAGAACAAGTGTGCATCTTTGCTAAACTCACCATGTAGGTGGACACAGAGTGTCAAGACCTCAGCCTTCCCATTGAGTTTCCTGGAGCTGTTCTTATATACAGCCAGAACTCATTCGGGGCTTGCTGTACCCCTCCAGCCCCATTCAGTGGGGAAGGAGATTTTCCTCTGCTGTGTGCAGGTGTCTTCTGCATTCTGCTATCAGTGTGGGAATTTTACATTTAAAGAAAGTATCATCTGATCTTAGAATATTTAAAGGTCCTTTCTAGAAAGCAAACTTAAGTTTGCTTCAGTTTTGTAATATTGCTGAAGTATTTTCTAATGCACTCATATCTAAAGTAGTTCACTCTTTGCCAGCAGCCGTTTGTGTGACTCCAATCACACAACAGTAGTAAAGCCATTTCCTCTAAAGGGAGAAATTCAGAGCCTGATCTGCAAAAACATGCTTGCAATTACACACATAAGTGGAAGATGAACTTCCAGCAATTGCATACGCAACCTCCCAACAACACGGTGATTTAGGTGTTACACTGGTAGAAGCATTTCAGTTACCCTTTACCTGACCAAATCAATGGGTATTGACAGTATCTTGCCCAAGCTCAGAGGATGACTGGTGCCAAAGATGTAAGAAGATGAGCCTCGTCTAGAGAAGGCTAAAGTTTTTTAAAATCATATCATTGGAAAAAAAGAAATCTGTACGACACTGAGGAGGATAAATCACAATATTAAACAAGTATTAGTTTTGAAACAGCTAAGCCCACCCATAATGAACAATAACTCAATAACTTTTCCATAATGTGAGTTTATTCTTGAGCCCCATCTGTTAGCAATTACATTGTGTCTTCAAATCATCAGGGCTGATATTTCATGTAACATTTTTACTCACTATTGTGACTTCGAGTGTTCTCATTATTCAGATAATTTGCGAAGTCTTTTTAGAATCCTGGTACGATATTGGACCTCAAGATGTTGTATGTATCATACCTGTGGTATTAATCTGAGTTACCTGTATTATACACCCCAACAGGTAAGTGCAGGGACTCAAAGGTGTCAATGTAACCTTGTTAACAGCACTACCCGACAACCATAGGAGAGACCTATTGGCTAATTCTGTTTTGTGCAAAAACGAGGAGTCAGCTGATTTTTGCCACAAAGAATAGGAATCACCATTGCTAAATAAGTGACTGTCCTGGGGGTTTTCAGAACTGCTCACATCATACTTCAACCTACCAAGGAGAGGAGGGAGTCATTGTATGAATTACTCCTGCAATATTTCATGAGCTAGTAAATTTTCTATGGAAATTATCCAGCTTGATGAAAATGTCTGTATTTCAAACCTCACAAGAGTCTGATTTAGAAGAGAAATAGTGCTTGTTTACGGCAGCTTCATTGAAGACAAAGATGGAGAGAACCTGAAGTGTTGAAATGTTAACATTGCAAGGAAACTAATTATCATATTTTCACTTGCAAACTTCAAACCTGCTGCTAATTAATCTCTGTGGAAAGGCTGTGTATGAATCAAATTATAATGTAAGTCAGATTATATGGGATGAGATGTATAACATGCCCTGTCACTGAGGAGAAATGAAACGGATTGCTTGCACAGAAAAGACAAAAAGCCCAAAGAGCTTGCTCTTCATTAGTGCACCGATCTGTACCAGCCGGCTGATGACAGATTCACCCCAACGGAGTGTTGCAAACCACCTTGGCTTTTCAAAAGTTTGCCTGTGGTCACAAATTGTCTAGATGCAAGGAGAAAAAAACTATTTGACTGAGCAAACCTTGATGTGGCACTTGCAGAGTTCTGTTGTGAAAACATCTTGAGGGCAATCAAGTGCCATTAGCACATGTCAATGAAGCTTCCCATGAATTACTACAAAAATTACAGTTAAGTGTACTCCTCCTCCATCACTGTCCAACCTCTCTGACAAAACAGTTTGGTTATCTGTTGAAGTATTACAGAAATTAACACCTTTCTGCCAGTATAGTAATCAGAAGGATGTCAGCAGACAATTAATTTGGTCCATCTGCACTAAGACCTTTATATAATTCATGTATTGATTATAGGATTAAAATGATTTGTTACCATTCACTCTCAAAATACTATATTGGGCATATAATGGGGATAGCAAGGGAGACTTGAATAAATCACCTGTCATGGAAAACAGGCACAAAATGCGTGTTTTCTGAAAAGGAAATTGTGATTACAACCTCCCTAAGTCAATTCCATGGAATCCGACTAAATAATTTTGTTTTCAATTTATAGTCTTATCATATGAGAGATCACATGGCAACCAAAAAAGAAATGCTGTAAGTAGCTCATAATATTTGCCTCTGAGTAGTTTCTCTTTTAATTACTCTATTGTCATGCAGCTTTAGGATTCCAAAAAGCTTGCATAGCTATTTGGAGGTTTTAATCCATTTTTAATATTTTTTTCTTTTTACCTTCTTTAAGATGAGATACAACATGGAACCAAGAAAGTTACTCTACTGTCTCAATTTCTAATGTCATTTTAATCAGTTTACTTGCTGATTACATCCATTCTACCATTGTTATAATTTATTACAAGGCTTCTTTTTGTGTGCACATCTCAGCAGTTCCACCCATTGGACCTACCCACACAGGCAAAAGAAGTTTTTCCTTTACCTAACCTGGATTACCTTGTTTTCCACAGCTCACATATACACACTTTGTGATGGATTACAAATCAACTCTTGCAAGGTTTAATGGCATGCCTGGCTGTGGTCCTCATAGTTGGCTATTGCAGATGCTTCTGACCATCCACAGTTCCCCCTTTCTTCTTTTCACCCACCACTCCCTGTGGACCAAGTACTCTAAAAGAACAGCAGGCAAAGTGTTTCAGAACCATTTGGCTGATTTGGTCCTACAGAGTTCAAGGCCTCATGGTTTCATACAGAACTATTTTATTTTAAATCTAAGAGGTGAAGGAATGTTACACTATGTTACACCATATATTTTGCTGTGTTTTCTCTAACATCCCATTACTGGTCTGAGCCTTCCTTCTGCTCATCTCATCATTTTCAATCTCTGTTTAATCTTCAAAAAAATACAGACTCTGTCTTCAATAATTTATCCCAGATGAGGATCTGACCTTATATACACCGATCACGTAGAAGTTCAGTGAGACATGGCCTTATTTCCTCCTTTCTCCTCTCCTTACAAAGACAGATGGAAATTCTGACCCTAATGAAGTCAGTGCAAGTTTGCTGTTGGTTGCAAATGGGTCACGGTTTTGCTCCTACAATTTCTGTAGCAGACAGGTGATTATTTCTTATTGCTTAGTCTTGTCATCTCAACATGCTGAGCTGAATTGTCCTGGACTAGCACAGTAGTTTTCTTGTACTGGTTAAAACAATTATGCATCACCCCTTATCAACAGAGTGATTTATCCGTACCAGCACTTAAGGAACTGAATTCTATATTACTACTGTTTTTTCTGGATATGCTCTGAGTCAGCTTTGCTACTGCTTTCCAGCCTCTTATGCTAATCTTACAGCAAATTTTGTTTTGATTCTTGGTAGAATCTAAATTGCTGGAGACACTGTACTGAGAGCTCCAGTGAGCAGCTTCAAAATTTTTTACAATGTGGGTTAAGCTCCGGAAAAAGACACCTGATAGGTAACTCACAAAATACGAGGCTTCTAAAAGATGACTGAAACTAATTTAGGGGGAAAAAAATAATTAAAAAAAAAAATCAAAATTACAAGAGTGTATCTCCTACTGCAGCTTTTTCTTAGCTATTTGTTATTTTTCAAAGATACAACACAGAGTGAATAATGTAGAACTTACCCATATAAGGTACAACTCATAGTCAGAAAGAGTTTGCAGATAGAAGAGTGGGGAAATAAAATGGATATTTACACTGTTCTTTTCCTTTCTCTATGTGTTTTCATTTCTCCATTTGCAGACCAGTGATATCTAAATCAGCAACTTGAGAAGAGGAGCATTCTTTTAGAGGAACCAAAGCAGCATGATTGTGTAGCTATTTTTTGCCATCACCTTTTCTTACCTGACATTTCAATTTATTCCCATTTTCCTTGTCATGGTTGTGCCTTCTGTACAAAATCCTGAGCCACTTTCCATTCTTTTCTCCTGTGACCACCTACCTTGCTCTTTGCTGACATTTCCTTCAGGATTCTGCAATTCTGTACCTTGGTATTACCCCTTTCTGCTCATTTCATCAATCATTTTGGGTTGATTTCAATATTTTTACTTAAGCCAAAATACTTCCTAAACATTTCACCTATATTTTGGAAAACAAGCTTCCTGAAAGGTGATGGCACAATTTCTATTTATGTTAATGGGAAAGATTTACCTTGCAACTACAGAGCAAATTTAAGATGATCCGATCTATTAGATACACAGAGTCAGTTTGACATTCTTGTTCAACATTTGGCCTGGTTTCTCTACCCATTTCTAAATGTGAACTTCTTCCAAAATGAAGAAAAAAATCACACTCAGAGTGGTGCCAGACTTTCAAACAGAAAATATGCCAATTATGGTGTCAGTATTTTCTTTAGCTTTTTTTTGATCTACACTACGGTCCACTTATACAAAGGCAAGTGAAGAGCTTGGATCTGGGATTTTGGATCAGGGCAGGGTAGATATTCTCCTTTTTCCGTTTCTAATATCCAACTGCAGGAAAGCAATATGCCTATTTCCATTTCTCACTGCACACTATATGCTGCCTTTTCCTCAGTATAGCACCAGGTCCCAGAGGACTTCAATCTTTGCCCTTGGCTTCTGCTTATCCATCATCCACCAGTCTTTGCAAACAGGCTCCAAACCCCAGCAGAAATACAAGGCCAGGACCAAAAGAAGAGACAAATTACAGTGATCTCAAATGTTGGTGCTGCCTGTCTTCAGCAGGTTCCACCAGTGGTGGGGAAGATTTGCCACAGCACAGTCTACCTGGACGCTCATGAATCTTCTTCTGAAACAAGATGGAAAGTTTACCTCCTTGTGCTAAATGTGTTAAATTAGTTGCACCCTGCCAATTGTCGTAATGCCGATATGTCCAGCACCGGTTTCCTTTCCTGCTGCCACAGATTCCACTAACAAGGGCAGGATTTTGCCCTCAACTATTCACAAGTAATTAATGCATTATTGAACAGGAATAAATAGATAGCAATTAAATAACAAGTATTAATGACTTATTTATTAACATATTAATAGTTGGCCTGAGAGTAATAAATGCAAATTAGTGTAAAGTGGTACCAAAAATTGTCTCGGTAATAGGCCCTGAAGTAATCTTGTGTGTTCAAGATAATTACAAATATATTTTCCTTTCAAAAAACTACTGCTGGGTAATTTTTTATGGTTTGCTATAATATCATTTTAGAATTAGAAAATTAGCCCTAGTCTCATTAAAATAATTTTGCAGTGCATCAGGCTTTATTTCAAGTGTAAGTTTGACATTATCTTCTTGCCTATAGAGCTTGCTTTTTTTTTTTTTCAGAAACCCTTTCTATGTGCAAACCTTTTGGGCCTATACTGCTATAATAATGATGGTGTTTCAGCCTGCTGCTTGGACAATTTTTCTCATCATCAGTGTTCTTACGCAAAAAGTCCGGCTGCAACCAGTGGTGACACCTTGAGGGCTAAATCCAGTAAAAATCACTGAGGGCCAGATTTTTTCCTTTTTACCCCTGCTGATAGTAATTCACCTGATAAATAGTTCAGAGGCTCTAAAGGTTAGCAAAGTGAAGCACTAGGCACTGTACACCTAACAACTGATCAAATCACAACAGAAAACCCCCAGAAAACCACTCAGAAAATCATCCCTGGCCAAAACATTTTTTACTATAAACACTTTTCTCTTCCCCCGCCCCCCCCTTTTTTTTTTTTTTGTAATTTTTTTTGAAGGGGCTTGGGGGAAGGGAGTTGTATGGGCAAACAAAAACTCCACTTGATACCTTGTTCTGAACTGTCACATAACTTCCGGAGACTGAATACTTGGTGAGGACAGCAAGACATTGTTCCCTTTTTGACACCTATCCAAAAGAAAAAGGGGTGGCTAATATACAGAGTCCTCATGTCACCATTGACCCGCTGTTATCAATGGCAACTTAATGTATTCCTATCTGCCACTGGTCCTGATATTCCTGATTCTGGAATTTGACATACATGTAACGTATGATTATCTCCAATCAGAGCTCACTGAATATTCAGCTCTGCCTCCATATTTCTAACAGGTCAAGGAATGAAGGTCCAGGCTTCCTCCTAGCAGAGGATGCCCAGAATACTGTTTCTGCAAAGGTTTGCTACTCCAAATGTTTCTGTCTGCCTTTATAGGTGGCATTTTAACCTCTTTGCTGCTTTTCTCATTAAAGGCGTCGCAACCGACTTCTTCCAAAATAATCAATTGCGTTTCTGTATCGCACACGGCTTTGGTGGCTCTCTCCCCACACTGCCTTCCAAACCACTACGAAAGTGTAATTGTGGCCATGTAATCTGTGTACCTGGAAATATCATTCGTTTTGTTGCTAATGAAGGTCCTACGGCACAAATTTATTAAAGGTATACTTTTCCATGGGATAATAATTGGGTCGATAATATTAAACTCATAGGCTCATTATTTAATTGCAAGGGCAGATTATGAATACAGCTTCTAAAATGTATTTTAATGAAAAACACTACATCCTGACCTAATCACATCAACCGTATGCTATCTAATTAAGGATGCAAAAAATCATTATAGTTGCAAAATATTAGTTCCAGCTCCATCAGGCTGCTAGCTGCCCCTTCATGAATATATATATTTTTTTACTCTATGATAAATAGTTAATGAGGTAAAAATGACAAAATTTGCATGTAGGCAAATTAGTTTAAGAGAGTGATGTCTTCCTGGTCTACAGAAAGTGACCTTTTTCATATCAAAAGAATGACTAAAAATACTTTGAAATGATGGCATGGATGTCATTCCACAAATGACAAATCACTTCTCTGAACAATATAAAAATTATAAAATGCAATAACCTTAAATTCTCATCATACTGTAAATGTGTCCTCTGCTGCTGCATTTATCAATTTAATAAAAGGAAATTAAGCATATTATAAAATACCCATTTATGGGGCAATTTTTAATCCAGGGAATAAAAATGAGAAGCACATGGTTAATAGCAAGAAAATACTGCAAAAATGTAGACCTATTTTTTCCAGAAGGTTTGACTGACTATTTACTTGAATTACCTCCATTTAAAATATATTTTTTATATGGAGTGATGTAAGATATGGCAGTCTCATGCTTTTCTTTATAAAAATTGCTCACAGTTAATTTGGTATCTTATTTAAAAATTAACACATTAATAATGCACGCAATAAGGCCTAGTGATGTGTCTTCCATACTGATTACTTTGCACAATTAGACATACAAAAAGAAAGGGACAAGATAAATACCTTATGCAAATTTATGGTAGGAAAAAAAAAAAGGGTCTTTCAGTATCTGCAGTGCCTAGGAACATAAAAGACCTGAAAGCATAGTTCCTGGTCTTACAGGGAGATGCTCCATGTGGAGAACATATTTCTGGAACGGAGCAAGTTTTTATTACAAGACTAAATTTGCTGAAGAGCTAAGGTTTGATTATTCTCCTTTCCATCAAAATAATATAAACAACAAACTGAAGCAGAGGGGGAAGATTTCATTTAGAAATGTAGTCAGCCCTTGAAACAGAAATGTAGTTGTTTAGAGTTGCCTTACCCACCACGTTTTCCATATGGCATTGGGAGTCCTGGCATGTAAAATGAGGTCCACTCCATATATTCTTTGTTTGACCTTACTTACCTTGGAACAAAGGTAATAGAAACCAATCCTCTGTGGTTATGTTATGTTTTATTGAAAAAAGATTTTAAGGGGGGGGTGGGGAAAGAAGGTTCTTTTGCTTACTGGGGTAAAGCAAATAAGTGATAGCTCTATAAAAAGTGGGAATGTCCAAGGCAGGTGGCTGTAGTAGCTCACTCACTCATTCAAAGATTTTCCCTTCTCTCTGTTGAAGTCCAATGTGGTGGGTGCTCTGCACTTTCCCACAAAAATTAAGCTTACGGAGTATCTGCTTTTTCATTCAATTGGCACATTCACATTTTTATTCTTCCTTTCAGGGTCCAAACTGTCATCACTAAAAAGAAGTGGCAAATAATTACAGCTGTGCCAGATGTTTATAGCAGTGACAACTGATGCTATATATTTCTATAAACTGCTGATCTTTCAGAGGTAGCCACGGAGACTCGAAAAACCTGCAGACCCTAATCTGAAATCACATGTTCCAGTGGGTTAGAAAACAACTTATACATATTTAAGAGGGCTAATTTCCTTCCTATCTAGAAACTGTTCATTTTTACATTGAAGGAGAAGAGTCACAGAACAAAGCATTGTGCAGAGAGGCACTCAAAGATATATAAATCCAGTTGATACGTATTTTAACAATTGTCCAAGAGCAGTTTTATAAAATCATCCAGTGGGAATTAATAACGCAAAGCTAGAAAGCAATGAAAAAATTTCCCTCACAGAAAGAAGACAATGTCCCTCACAGACTATTAACCATGTTATTTCTGGTTTTTTCAATTCTCCGAAACAATTATGTCCAGAGCCTTATTTGGGGATTGCATCCCAAGCACTGGACACTTTGCAAACACAGATGCCTCACCTGTACATCACAGCTTAAAGTCTGTATATGGGACTAGAGACCAGTGGCTTAATGGAAAGGAAAGAGGAATTATTTTGATAACCAAAGTAGAGCAGACCAACTTCAGAACTCTCATGGTATCCCCTGCACATTTCCAACTCAGCCAACTCCTGGAAGGAAAAGGCCAGGAAGGAGAGTATGGCTGTCACATCTGACTCACCCAACTCACCCTCTCTACTCAGGGCAGCTCCATCCATGCCCTTGCAGGGAGCAAATTTGACTTGTCCATGAAGCTCCCCAGTTTGCTGAGTTAGCTGAGAAATCATCTGGAATAGTACTGACATTGAAAGAAGTAGCAAGTCTCTACAAACCAGTCAAGAATCACCAGATGGCACAGATAATTTTTGACATCAGTGATGCTGTTAAGCCTTTGGATACTAAGCAGATTGTAACCCTTCAAGATGTTCAGGCAATGCACATACAACCTCACAAAATTCTCCCAAACATGCTTCGTGATTCTCCTTTCAAAGAAGCACACTAAGAATACTTTTCTTGTGTAACTATGTCCTTTTAGGTAATAACCAGAAACAAAAAAGCATTAATTTGGACCAGTATGTCACACATTCCTTTTGGAGACTCTTTGCCACTCACCATCCGTCTTTCACCGTTGATTCCTCTCCACTGCTTAGCCCTCTTCATTATGTAGCTCAGCTCCTGACTGGAAACCTCTAAGTCCAGTGGAACAAAGAATGTGCCTTCCTCACCATGAATGCGTTGAAATACATCCAACAGCCAACCTTCGCTATGTAGCCTAAGGGTATAAATGACACATTTGGCACTTCTTTGAAAAGACTCTTCATGTGAAAAAGAAAAAGGTGTTTTATCCTTTTGTAGACTTCTAAAGCTTAGTTTTTCAGTCATTACTGTATTCTCTGCCCACGAGTAGAAAATTTCCTTTCTTTCCCACAAGTTCTCCAACATGCAATCTTCCCCAACCCTCTGAAGACTTTATAATATCTGAATCAAATCACTTAAACTTAAGCAGCATTTTATTTTAATTACTGCAAGATATCAACTTCCCAAAAAGATCCTGATCTTCCTTCCTTTCCTTCAGAAATGCCCAATGTCTGTCCTTGGCATTGGGCTGAGTAACTAGTTCCAGAACTTACACGGAGTACCTCAGCTAGGCATGAATGGATGTCCTGCAGTGCCAGGGCTCAGTAATGGGCAAACCACATCATATAGAAAAGAACAACTCACCATTTTTTTCAACCCCACGCCTGAAGTCTGTAATATCTAGACTTCTCTTGATCTTAGAAAACTTCATTTTGTTTGTTGGCTTTGTTTTTCTATGACATTTCTGTGCTGTGGTAGGGAACTGAATAAGCACTACACAGTAAAATTCTCTACCACAAGAAAGGCTTGCTGTGTGGTATTTCTTAATGTAGGTGAAACCAAGAAATATTGTGAGGCTTTTGGAAAAGCCTAGTGTCACATTTTTAGCCTTAGATGAACTTTAAAACTTAAAAACATTGCTGTTTAATTCAAATGGAACCTCTTCAAGTTCATCTCTCTCTCATTCTGCTTTTTATTCCAAAACTAGGGGTTCAGAAAATTAAGATTGGAAAATTTGCAATCTTAATCTTGAATACTGAAGCGAGGTCTTTCCTTTCGTACCCTCTTCCAAGCTAACATTTTATTACAATTCAGCCATTGCTTGGGACCAATCTTGGCTTTTCTGTCCTTCCAGAGACTGGATGGGTAGTCATGGGGATTGCTGCAACTAACAAAAAGCCTAGATTTCTGTGGGGCTGTACAGCTCCTACATTTCTTGGCAGGTTGGAAAGAGAGCACAAGCACAACTTCGTTGACCCTCTGAGCTCCCATCCTCCTCCTATACAGCACCACAAGACAGGTGCAGTTCTTATGGCTAATCCTTATTCTTGGGTCTTGTGTTGGCAAGCATGTGCTAACCAGGGTGTGTGCAGGTGGAGGGCAGTGGACTGTTCAAGTAAATCAGAATTATTTTCACATTTACACATCTCTGCATCTCACCCTACAGCGCACACAGTTATTGCAGAGAAGCACACTCAATAAGCTGCTTAGTATTTTGCTTAGTTGTTTGTTGTTTTTTTTTTCCCCACAACTGAGATTTAGTGTGGAACAGCAATAAGGAGATGAACCAACAGACAGTTTCTCAACTTGATCTCAAGAGAAGCTTTAGCTTACTCTTCAAAGGGTAATATGTACCTCAGGGTCAAGATCTATATCCGAGAATTTCTGTGATGGAGTAGCTATTCTGATACCAAAATCTGGCAGCCTGGCCCAGCATCAGATTAGGGACTTAGATCTCCTGCTTTGCTGCAAAGGCACTCTCTGTACCTTTTTCCCCACCCTTCTTTTTTGAAACATTCCTTTTGAAGATGTAGCCCTAAATTTGTTGTAGTTTCCAATATGTCATTTTGGGATTCTCTTCTCAAAAGAGAAGAGCAGCTAGAAAACAGCCTAATTCAGATGTAGGTAGTTGTGGAAATATGAACAAACTGGCTACCAAAAAGTAATAGAAAAAGCTCTGAATGGTGAAATGGAAACCAACAATAAGTCAGAGAAGGATCCTAAAGTATCTTAAAGCACACTACAGATGAGAAGAATTCTAATAAATAACTAATACCCTTCATGGAGTGATTTTTCCAAATTCCACAGTGTGTTCAAAGAAAAGTTTGTCTCTTAATTCCTGGAACTAAATTAGATGTTCTTTCAACACAATAGATACCTTTTTGCAAACACTGCCTCATAATTGAGAATTATCTTGTGCTTAGCTGAAAAAAATAGTGATCATGCTGGTGGGTTTTCTGGCTTTCTGCTCATCTTGAAGAAATAATATTCTATGGTGTTCATCTTTGAAATTCCAGGTCAACAATTCAAATGACTTGCCATTTATCTTGCTAAACAAGAAAAAGGCCTTGCCATTTTTTTTAAGCTCATTTAATGTAACATTCTTATTTCAAATGAAGTAAAATTTAATGCAGTTAAATTACTGTCTATTTGCTGCCATAAACATTTTCTATATGAAGATTTTAAGCACATGGTTATAAACAATATAATTAACTTTGAATTAATTAAGAATCATGAAGCCTGTCTTCCAGCTTTGTTCCTTTAGCCCAAAAAGTACTCAGCCTGCTCCTGTTACCTGCTTTAATTTCTTTTATTTGGCACAAAAACTAAGAAAACACTTCTTGTATCTTAACATGGCTTCTCATGACAGTAATCATTTCTATTGCTAATGCAATAAAGAGCAAAACAAAATTCAGATGCTATTTTCTAGAGGTATAAGACCCAGTATAATAACTTACAGGTTAATTACTTATTTAAAACAACAGAAAACATTAAAATTATTTGCCATCCAGAGTCAGATAAAGAAATGGACTTCTCAAAAATTTGCAGAAGCCAAAAATTGAAGGCTAATGTTGTTTAAGGCAATTTGTTACATCCTCACATAAGCCTCTCTCATCCTTTTTTTTAGAAAACCATATTTTGTAAAAAACACAAAAATAATTTTGCTGTTAACATGGGAAAAAGTAGATTTTTTGAAGCTTTTCCCAAAAACATATTTCAGTACCAGGCAATTTAGACTCTTTCCAGCAGATGCTTTTAGTTGAGATGGGTCTGCATTTTCTCACAGTGCAGAAAACATTTCACCAACAAATTCCTGACTGTTTCTAATGTCTAGTGGAATTAAAATGAAGGAATAACAACCAGTGCCACTTCATTTTTCCAAAAAGTAATTAGAATATCTCTCCATGCTAGATGTACTACAGACTCCCAAGACACTTAAGCCAAATTTATTGAGGTATGCTAGTTTATAAAGACACAAATAGATGCCTATTGCTTTTTAGCCCTTGCCCATGATTTCATTAGCTTCCTGGATGTTCATCAGTGCTTCCATGAAGCTTTCTAGCTGTGGTAGAAACAGACGCTTCACCTACTTGCTATGGTGGTCTGGTGGGTTCCCTGTTCTCATCTCTTTTTTATACTTTGCTGAACACTTCTGTTAAATGGCAAATTGCTGAGTAATCCTACCCAACAGCACTAACTCCACCATCCAACAGTCAAAGTCTTCCCTGTGGACTGGTGCCTTCGGACACAGAAAACATCCCTCAAATTTCTATTGGTTTACCTTACAAGACAAAAATGTGGTGGATACCTGTGTAAAAAATACATTTTCTGTGTCCAGAAACATTACATTTGAATATCTTTGAGATAGAAGACCTGAGAAATATTCACACAAAGGGATACTACTGCCTTGGTTACAACAATATTTTTTCTTGAAAACAAATGCTGTTGTGTCAATATTCAGGAAAAGATGTTATGAATTGCAGAGATGCTTTCCTTAAAAACATTTTTAAAGGTTTTAACACCAGTGTTAGAGGACTGACAATGTGCTACTGAAGAGTCCTAGCCAGGTCCATTGTTCCCACTGTGTTGGGCTGAGGACATAAAATGAAGAGAAAGTTGATGCAATTTCAGAAGCTCAGAGTTAACTTTACTCTGCACAGACTCCAGTATTTAAAATGTTTCTTTTTCTTGTGAAGAACTTCAAAGTCCTTATGCACTGTAACAGATTTTGTTATCTTGCCTTTGCTTTTGTATTTTGCTATGAATCATTTTTAAAATGTGTCATGCTAAGACAACTTTTTTTTCTCCTAGTAGCATTCTTCCCTCACCCCTTCATTGGAAAACATTATGGGAAAATTGATACAGAAGGAAAGGAACCTTTGATGATCTTGCACCTGTTCCCCAGACAATGAAGATGTTGGTAATATTCTCGTAAAAACCTGCCTTACAAATGTTTTAATTTAAATTAATTTTCCTGAGTAATAAACGACAGCAGCTAAAACTTATGAAGCTATTCAAAACTATTAAGTCAATGATTAAGAAGGCATTAACATCTCAAAAACTAATTAACTAGACTACCAGTGCATTGGAGTTGTGTACAGCTTCCAGGAACGCAGGAGCTTCGAAATACTTTGCAGAAATTTAAATTGCCATTTATCTTTTTCTGCCTGCTGCAGCAGAAGTTGTGGAAAGAAGATCGAGAGAGGATTCTGTCAGATGGAGGGTGTACACTGAGCTTTTCTGTTTTTACACCTGCCGGCATCTTGCCGTTGTGTACAGCTCTTTATTTGTGCTTGCCACCACTCAGCATCCACCACTGGGTGAATCAAGGGCCAGTACAAAATTCATACTTCATTATAGATGAGTAAGTCATAAAAAAGAAAATACACTTTTTCATTCCTTATATTAGACAACCTATCTCGTTCATTTTCAGTGTACCACACCTGTCTCTATTGACTGCACAGTTAATGGTGCCAACTAGAAAAGAGACAGGAAAAGTAGTTAGTCAAAGTTCACAATGAACTGAATATTGATAATGGACTAAAGTAAAAGAAATATTACTCGGATTAAGTCACGTCATGCAATAGGTTAAAGCCTCAGTCACATCAAGTCAAAAATCCTGTATTATCAAAAGTCGGTAAGACTCTGGGGGCCACTGAAGACTCAGAGAGAGATTTTGCACTTCATACCATACTTAGCTTTCTGAATTTGTCCTATTTCACAAAAACCCTGCCTGGAAGACTAAAGATGGAGTCTTCCAAAGTTTCTAAATAAAAGGTACACACACTTAAGAGCTTAAACCCTTGACGCAGACACCACTGTCCAAAGTCAAAGAAACAGAGGATCTAGACTCTATAGAAAATCATTGTATAAATTGTGTTCCTGTTGAGGAAATAAGTAGCTCCCTCTCAGAATTGCTGTGCCCACCAAATACTAGTGTATTAAAAGTTAAGCAGGAGCTAACCCACCCTTGACTATCTCCAGTTCTGGGCTCTGGATATGTGACATTGATGTGTCTTTTCTGGTGTCACCTTATTTTATCTTACAGGAAAAGAGGCTTGAGCATAATCCCTTAAGGGAAGAATAGGATAAAGAGACATACCTTAAAAGGTACAGGTACAGCAGTGTTGATGAGATGATGAACAGGATTGTATAAAGTATCACAGTGATTAAGGCACCAGGAATCCCCGAGTCCTCTGCTCTTAGGAAGACCCAGTAGAGCTTCGCAGCATCAGCAATAGGTTTCTCCGCACTGTTGCCAAGTCGCTGTCATGGGGAAAAAATCAACATAAGAAAATACCAAACCTGATGAGACTATTTACCTATAGACACAAAAGAACCTGGATTTCTTTATAAGAAGTATTTAACTGTAATTTTTGGGGCACACAGCTTGGAACTTAAGAGTCTGATACACAAAATTTGAAATTAACCATGAGATGTATAATAAAGTCTTTTCTTTTACTGCAGTTACAGTGACTTATTGAACAAAACCCATGTCACAGTGAAAGTATGCAATGTGAGCTTCATTAACATATTTCAGGAAAAGTGAAAGGGTAAGGAAGCTGAAATTTGCCTTCTTTCAATGACCAGAGAGGAATAATATTGAACGATTTATGCTGATTTTTTGGGAGCGCTGAATGAGCAGGAAACACTTGTGCCAGTGTATAATTACCAACTGCCCAGTCTCAAAATAATTTGTCCTTGTCACAAGGAAAGTATTGGTTCCCACCAGACTCGGCAGGTTACCCATGCATCATTTTGAACGTGTGCACTTTGGAGGGTGTCTACATGCCAATTCCAAACTTCAAATTGAGTCAGTGTTTGGTGCCACCACTGGAAGACAGAAATAACAATCATGTTATCTGAAATGCCAGATGGAAGTGCCAGGGTGTCTGTGTGTGTTGCTAGCTGACACCTAGCATAGCTTTTCCACTAGTCTTGCAAAAAGCAGCAGCAGCAGCTAGAGAAGGTAGTGGATTCCAGGGAGACCCAATGAGGTGAGAAAAATGAAGAGAGCGACTACTAGTAGAACAACAGAGCACACCAGCAGGGTTTTTTTAAGTTTTTCCCAAAGAGGCTGACCTTCTCTCAGTGCAAAAAAGACAAGTTCCCCCTTATGAAGCACTATTTTAATTTATGTACATGCATTATCAGGTCTGTCTGCAAACTTTTAAGTCAGAAAATCAGATATTCCCCTCCACCCTATTCCTAGTGTCCAGTCAGTCCAGTTAGGGAAGCCACAAGGACAGCGTGAAACACTGAAGAACCAACAAGCACCAGCATTATGTTATGATATACCTCTCATTTAATTTCTTTCTTTCCTGAGAAGAAATAGAGACACAAGGAGACCAATAATTCTAAAGAGATCTGACTGTACTGTACTTCCACGGCTGTGGTGTAATTAACAGTACAAAGTAGCAACCATAAGTTGTATCATTAATAGCTTCTCCAAAGGTACGTGACTGTCATATACCCTGCTTAGTTACGCTATTAATTATTTATGTTCAACTGCTTTTTAAGCAAACAAACATGTATAATTGCTTTCATTCTACTGAAGATGAAACAAATCTTTAACATACTAAATATTGCTAAGGAATTCATAGAATATTCATAGAATAAAAATAACTGGGAATAAGGTGGTTTGTGTACTTTTACAAAGATCCACAAAAAATCTTGAAGGCTTTGTAGCACTCTATGTTTCATCATATTTCCAGTAAAATATGGAAAAAGATTTTCCAAAAACCTGTTATTTTCCTTTGTTTCTTTCCCCATATGCAGTTCTTAAGAACTAGCTACTGTATTGACATATTATTGCCCTCTGCTGGATCAATTTAGAAGAATTTAGCTACATATCATAGCTCTTCTACCACTTAGAGCCAAATAAACTGTTGTCTTCACTTTTTTTCTTTTCAAAGTGACACAGTGACAGCCTTAGCCATATTAAATCACATTAACACATTTTGCAAGGATATGAAACTACATACCTAAGAAAAACAATATTTATCATTCAGAGAGGGAGTCTGTGACTCTTCAAGAATCTTGCACTTCTTCAATTCTCTTCAAGAGAATCTTCAATTCTCTTCAAGAATCCTACACTTTCTGGAGTAACTTGCCTGGAATAATCTTTAGGAAGATTCAAATGCTCCTCCCCAGTTTTGGCTACCTTTGCATGACATACATTGTAAAGGAAAGACATTCACAAGTCCAATGATGAGCTATATGAGGACTAAGACTCTGGAGTATATTTATTTTCTCTCTCCGCTATTTGCACTACTGCCACATTTCTGTAATGGAAATTACAGGTCCTAGAAGACTGGTAAAGGCATATAAAGACTAGTCATTAGGTCAGATCTGTCCATTTCTTTACAAAAAATTAAAATAGATTGTCCTCTGGTTCTGTTCTATCTTTGTGTTCTACCTTCTCTTCTTCCAAAAAAGCTGTCTGCCTCCATGGCTTTCTCACTAAAGAGACTGTCTACCAAGGAAAATCCTCTGCACAGAAGTCACATCCTGACATCCCTCCAGAGAAGCAAAAGTCTGAATAGCAAATAAGAATAAATTTCTCCCTTATCCTAACAGTTCTTTCTCGCAAGGCATAAGTGCTCTGGGTGAAGTGTATCTTTCTATCAAAGAGATTGTGCCAATTACTCTGTGGTCCTCGATGAGGACTTTCTTGTCCAAGAAAGCCGCATTAATTTTAAATCGTTTAAATAACATTTATCAGTATCTGGCTTAAGTACTCATAACAGCACAGAGTGATGATCATGTGAGCACTTTGCAATCTGTAACGTTTTTTCTGGTGACTTGTATTAATGCCGCTAAAAAGGTGTTACTCTCTGCATTTATAAGCAACAAAGAGACAAAATGGCAGGTCCTGGAAAAGCCCTGGCAGAAGTGCAACTAGAACCACATTCTCCAGAATCATAGGAAAGTTTCTTGCCCCCTTGTAGAACTTCCTTCTACAAGGAAGCCTGGGACCACACATTTGACACAATATCTTGAACTAAGAGTTGAAACCCCCCAAACATGCAACTGGCTCTCTAGTATTCCCTTAACAATACAAAAATTAGTTAGTAAAAAGAGGAACTTTTGTCTCCAGGGCTATCTGTCATCTTTTGTAAGTATTAAGGCAATTTAGGATACTAAAATACATTCTAGCACTAAAATATCTCAAAAAAAATTTTAAAAAGTTTGATCTAAAACAGATTGGCAAGTAAATCTGAAATAGCTGCTGAAGGAATGCTAGCAGAAAAAAATTACAAATAGCATAACAAAAACACATGTAAGAAATATAGTTTCATTTTGGAAAGGATGCACACAGCATGTTGTGTAACATTTGAAAAAATGAATTTCTATCAGAGAGAATCTTGGTGGGAAAAAATGCCAAATCTTCAGCATGAAGTAGAGATGTGCACTTTTTGTATGCTGTAATGAAAAACTTAGTTAATTTATTCATATCTCACATTTCCCTCTGACTCTATATGAAGCTCTATTTGAAACTGATAATGAATCCAGTCTGAACAGAACTGGACACAATCCCACTGAAGTCAGTGGCAACAAGTTTCTCAAAGCAAGTGTGGGAAAGACAGGGCAGACCTCAGCCTTTCCTTCAGTTTTTTTGAATACACCAGTATTGGGGACAGGGGGAACCCTTTAAATATTTACATATTTCTAGCCTGGCTATTGGGGAAAAACTTATTTTTCTCCTAGGAAGAAAAAAATCTTCATCAGAATAATTGCAATTAAAATTCAATTCTGTGCATGGTTTACACCATGAAATTGAAGAAAATAAAATAAAAGGCAGACTGTCTAAGTGAAAACTAGTATGTTGCCACATACTTAAAATACTGCAATTATCTCCCAAGTGAGCTCCAATTAAATTTCTTTAACAGCTGAATTTTAATTTTCAGAAACCACTGCAATGGGAAACAGCATGTTAACAATGGGAAACCATATTTTAACAGGACTTCTTAAAAGCAGAGCATGGGTTAGCGGATGAGGAACCAAGAGACCTGCACCTTCAGAAAACCTGATTCACAACATGGACTGTGGGTTACTGCTTGATCTGGAGTGAGCAACAGAAACAAAGATGTCTTTGAAAGGCAGACAAGTGCCAGACAGCAGCTCCTTGCCCCTAGAAAAGCTCACAGCACCTTGTACCCATCAAAAGGGCCCCACATCACCTGCACAGTGAGTGCCAAATCTGAAATGCCTGCTCTGGGAGACTGGGCATTACCTCATATGAGATAAAAGCCCCTGGCCATCAAAGTACAGATGGGCTACACAGGGCACACATTTTGCTCACATGATTTTGTGTGTGATGAAGCTCTTCCCTTAAAGACATCTGTCTTTCAATCTCACCACCCTTTTTAGGTGTGCCAGCAAGTTATAATAACTAGGCTGCATGTCAGAGAAGTGCACTATAATCTCTTCTTTTGGTTTTGCTATTTTTTCAGTTTGTCTGTTTCAGATAAGTGCTACTCATCAGGACTGCTCATTAACCCATCTCCATTAACATCCAAAATTGCAGTAATCTTTTTCAAAGCAGATACAATCATTCTGGTGGTGGATTTACTTCCTTATCTCCATATATGGCTTGTACAGTGCTCTTAATTTTATGCAGAAACACAATGACTTCATTAGATGGGAATTTGTTAATAAAAAAGGTAATATATAACATTATTATTTAATTCCTTTTTAACTTTCATGTTCCATTGCCAGGGGTGGAATTTCATATCTTTCAGTGATTCACTGAATAAAACAAACTTCTACGTCAAGGTCTCATGTGCAAGTTATTTTAAGTGACTTACCCCCAGGACTGAATCCACTACAAACACTGCCAAGGGGTCTAGCACTGTCCAGAGTCCCAGAGCTATGATAAACTTTGACAAGAAGGAAGGGAATGAGTCAAACAGCTGCTGACAGCCCCATCTGATCAGGACCATAAGAAGCAGCACTGAGTTCAAGGTTAGGGGTCCCACCACAACCATGACCAACTCTTCACTGGTCTTCAGCAAGGAGTTCTGGTAGCACAGCTCGACAGTATGAGGGAAAAGCTGGAATCTGTAAATAAGCAAAAGGACAGAGTTTGTCTGTGTTCCTGGGCAAACCATTCAAAAAAACAGAATTATGCATACAGCATGTTGCGTTGTACAGTTGCACCCCTATCATGGTCACAATCCTTTGACCAAAAACTGTATGAAGCTACTAAAAGAAATAAAAGATCTCTCCTCCTACTGCCTCCACATGATTTGATCCCCTCTGACTCTCAGTTCAGAGGATGCCCGTCCAGGCCCTTGTGACCGCACAGGCTGCGCTGTAGGAAGCTGTTAGCTCCCAGTAACACCAGTGTGAGTACAGGCCCTGGGAGCTCACCTCTCTCTCCATACTGCAACATCTCTGAACACTGCAAAAAACAGTCAATGTGTCACAGAAGGCATAGCTTCTAGTATCCCTGAAGTGACTGAAAATCACCCTCTTGCCACCATGGGATGGTAGGATTTGAAAATCTCACAAATTTGCACTGTAGGAGATAGGAACTGCACACTACTGTGAGCTACGTACAGATGCTGAAATTTAAGGCAAAAAAAAAAATCAAGTAAAGTCATTTGATTTTTCACTTTGGTTCCAACTTCTGAATGCTACCACTGTATTTGGCAGGACTAGAGAGTGCTCAGCCCAGTCTCTTGTTCTGCTGGCACACAGCTACAGATTGGGTTGCTGATCCAGGGCATCTTGGCTTGAGAACAGCATCCTTTATCTAGCTGACTGGCTGGGGCAGCTGTGATTAGTGGCTTTGAACATGGCCACCTCTCTCTCACATGTTGCTTCCTTCTGTTGCGTTTCTTCTGCTTTCACAGACTCTTGATGCTTGACCTCTCAGAAGTTTTAATGCCAGCTGGTTGAGCATGCCTTGCCTGCACAAGGCCAGAAGCAAGAGATGGCTGGCTTTGCATTAAGATCTAGAAGACTACCTTAACAATTCCTGGTGCTGTCCAGACACTGTGTTCAAATTTCACACGCTTCAAATTGTAGCCAATTATCCCAGTACCACAGCAGACACAGGTCACGGAGTTGCGTGTTACTGGCTCCTACTGACTGATTCAGGTTTGCATGATGCTTTAAAGTGAAAAAAAGAACAAAAAGTCTCTGATGGAGAAATCTTTCCTTCTCTAAGCATGACTGATCTTTTTTCTTCTATAAACCTGTTCTCTACCCCACAGCAACATATGGGGAATGAGGCATATATCACCTTGTGGACTTGTTCATCGTTTTCTTTTTTTTTTTTCTTCATGTCAAGTAATGACAAGTAATAATTTTCCTGGAACACTCTGGAGAGCCTGATTCCTGAGCTAAAGTCAATGTATCATATAGTTAAAATATGTCAACCCATTGTGGTTCTCACAGTAAAATTGATATATCAAAGTTAAACTCTTTGAAGTATTTTACTTATAGATCACTTTGGTAACATCAAATATGATTTAAATGCTTCTTCGGTTTTGTGCACTTCCTAGGCATTTTAAAATACTTGATCCAAAGTGATAAATGATTCCTGTGGAAGATACATAACATGCTGAGAATCTCAGAGGGGAGAGAGGTAGGCATGACACAAGATGCACAAAAGAACACATCTTGTTCTGGGTGGAAAATTTACATTCTTAACACCTCCACATTTCTGTCAGGGTCACATTTACAGAATCACAGAGTCACAGAATCTCCAGAGTTGGAAGGGACCTCTAGAGATCATCTAGTCCAACTCCCCCACTGAAGCAGGATAACCTAGAGCACTTTATACAGGACTGCATCCAGGCGGGTTTTGGATATCTCCAGAGATGGAGACTCCACAACCTTCCTGGGCAGCCTGTTCCAGTGTTCCATCACCCTCACTGTAAAGAAGTTTTTTCTCATATTTAAATGGAATTTCCTATGTTGCAACTTGCACCCATTGCCCCTCGTTCTGTCACTGGGAGCTACTGAGAAAAGCCTGTCACCATCTCCCTTGCACCCACCCTTTAGATACTCATATACATTGATAAGGTCTTCCCTCAGCCTTCTCATCTCTAGGCTAAAGAGATATCAGATAATCTGGAGTCTGGACATGGTCCTTGTTCTCCTCGTTTCTGCAGAGGCTCCTATCAGGACTTGCATGCAGAACACTTAGCATAAGTCTTAGTCATCAGGTCTCTTCATAGCATGAAGGAACCGCTTTGAGTCAAGTTATTTGTAGAAATATTCCAACTGGAAAAGGCAGCAGCAGGACTTACTTTGTAGCAGGAACTGAGATGGTCTGAAGGAAGAGCCATTGGCTCAAATAGTGCAGGTAAAGTCTCACAAACCAAAGCAAAACTACCAGCAGGGCAAGCAGCCAGAAGTCTGGGGAGCGCCAGCGTGTGACTCCCAGCTCTAAGAAAGCTGAGTATACCACGAAATAGAAACGCTCAACAACCCGCCTGGTCAGTTTCACTTCGGCAGCAGGACGGCAGCTGGAAATATAAGGAAATAAAACAGAGAGTCATTGGGAACAACACACGAGAAATGGCAGTCCCCTAAAACACTGTAGAGTCCTGTTGTGCAGAAAAAATGTAGCACAGGTTCTCAACATACCTTTTGATTGACCAACACATCTGACAGGAAAAAACAAGGAAGAGGTTTTTTTTCCATTGCAGTCTAGATGATAGGTGGCTTCCAACCAGAAGTCATGCTGCTATTTTTATAAAGAAAACAACAAATCACATTTAAAACTGAGTTTTTAAAAGTATTTTGCTTTAATTTTTGTTTTAATTTTCTCACAAATTGCTCCCTGAGGAACAATTTGTCACTTATTTTCCTTCTGAGAAAATGGTAAGAGAACTTGTCATATTTGTACTGGAAAAAAAAGTATTCATTTTATTGAAAAATGTGAACAGGTTTTTGGCGTTTGGGTAAGAGAACTTCAGTTAAATATTTCAGTACACAATACGGGCTAAAACCCCTTTTTAAACTAGTTTAAAGTGAAAAAGAAAATAGAAAGGAACTTGCACTGTACAGTGTTCTGCTACTGACTGTGGTGTGATCTGCCCTTTAAGCTAATTACTGTACTGCTTCAAAGGGGGGGGGAGAGAAAAAAAATGAGATGCAGAGATGTCTTGGCATTATGTTTCCAAGAAACTGGAGTCTCTCAGCTGATTCAAAGCTGAAAAGACAGTAGCATCTTTGACCTTTTGAAACTTCTAACTGCTATGCTTATTTCCACTGATTTAAATGACTAAGCAGCTGAAATGCACAACTCTAGGACTAAATATGATGTAATCATGTTCAAACTGTTATTTGTATTGGTTAAAGTTCCTGAAAGTTCAGAAATATAAAGATCTTTTTGTGAAAGAACACATGCTGGCTTTTTAAAGTGTAGCGTATGACTGGAAGAGAAGCGACAGTAAAACTTGCACTGTTTTTTATACTCTTTTAAAGCATTTTCCTGCCTACACATATGAATTTCTTACATAGCTGTGGACATTTATTACTTCAGCAGTCACAAAGAGAACTGAAAATAGCAATGGAGAAACTGAAAAGGATCCTACATTTGGTCTAGATTTGAATGAGCAGGAGAAATAAAAACCCCCCAACTTGCCAGCCATAGGTCTGGATTTTGGGACCAGCCTTGGCATCATGGTACTCCTGACCCTCGGCATTGAGAAGGATGCATGTGTAGGAGGAAGTATGCTGTCAGCAACGCTCTCTTCTCATGAGAAGGTGCAAGTTTTAATTACCTGGTTGAAGAAGAATAAGAGGAGAAGTTGTCAGAGACACACCACAAAAAATAGTTTATGGGTCACTGAGAAGGCCTCAGGTACAAATCACCGAAACTTCTCACAGGAGTATCTGTTGGGCTGAGACAGATGATCCTTGTAGTGACTATAGACTGATCTGTCAGGGGTTTTGAAGGCTTTTTGAGACACTGCAGTCCACTTTGCTTATATCCTAATCAGTCACAAAGTCTTAGTCTACAGACTTAGCACCACATCATGAATCACCTTCCTCGTATTGTAATTATTTACCCACAGAGGCCTACAGAAACATCACAATACATTTCATTAACATTATGAAATCATGGTCTAGGCTTGTGTGAGAAAGAGACAAAGAAAAATGCAAAATAAAAAATATAATTAACTGTGGCATTATACTACATTAACCACTGCATTCTCCATGTTCTGAACTCTGAAGCTAGATTGTACTACATTTCCTTTTATATAAAGAATTTTTTTGTCATCTTTAATAATTTCCATCAAAGTCTGCTCTTAAGGTATTCACTCCTTGATGAGAGTTAATAGGGCAAGATTGAACACACAGTTATTTTAGCTGGAACAAATAGTTTGTTGTTTGTGGGGAAAAAAAAAAGGGAAAGAAAGAAAAAAGAAGAAAAAGGAATACTATCTTAGCTCATAATACTCTTCTCCTTCTTCATCAAACAAGCAGAACTACATATATGTCCCACCCAGCCCCACCCATGTCAGAAATTCACATCCTATAGGGATCACCGCCAACCTTCGCCTCTGAACCGAAAGCAAAGTAACCATGTTTTTTCCACAAAAGTCTAGATTGAGATCACCACCTCATTTCATGTAAGAGTCATTTGCTACCAGATTATTTGGGCTCAGTTTACTAAACGAAGCTGTGAACAAGCAACACTAGAGTGCAATGTTCAGACCTGTAAAATGTTTCAAGACATAAAACCTTCCCCCAACCCAACACACAGATTGTGAAGGAGGGCATACGGCCCATAGCGCTGAAAATGCTGAGTCCTGTTTCATTCACAGCAGTCCTGGAGGACCAGAAATGCTGAGAAACATCAGTGGGTTGGGAAAGTGAGGTAACGTCTTCCTCACGGAGGCAGGATCTGGCAATGCAATCATTACTTTCACAGTAGTTTCATGAATACACTTACTCCAGCTCTGCAACTCGCTGTGTGGAAGTTGCTTGCTCAAGCACCATGAGCACACAATACGAAATGTGGTTATCAAACTACCCTAAGACTGCAGAAGCAATGAAATTGTTCAAAGTGTGCCTTCACCACTACCTTGCTCCCCAGCCTGCTTCCCCTTTCAAGAGCTCAGAAGAGAGCTAATGTCTCCACTTGTGAGCTGTGCCATCCCTGCTGAGGCGTTGGCTCTCTCAGCCACAGGAATCCACCTACTCAACAAACTTCCAAAGGGAAGCACAGAAATTTAGAGAGCATTCACTACTAGCAAACCCTAGAAGCCTTCCACTGGCACTGACCCTGCTTAAACCAGCAGGGCAACATTTACAATATCTTTGCTTTAGTGTATCTTACCTATGAAAAAAACAGTCATAGCCCAGAAATTCCACAGAAAGCCAGGCTTGCTGGGAATCATCATAGAAGTCAAAGAAACTGAGAAAAATATAACCATTAGGTAGAACCAAACAACATTGATTTTTGAAAAAGCAATAGTTTTTTTAAAGACTTCATGGTTTTCATCACACACCTTGACTATAATTTCCAGCTTTTAAATGGAAATTGAAGTCCTCCTTATTGTTTAACTTGTCATGAGTCCAGATTCTGAGTGTCACATCTGTGCTAGCTTGTACTTTCCTATGACTGTGTAGCACCTTGATGTGAACATCATAAGCCAGTGGTAGAAACTGATGGAAAATACAGCATATCCAGTGACTCAGTGAAGGTCCCAACCCATAACTGGAATCTCTTCATTTACTTTAAAACAAATTCATTTGGCCCCAACTTACATGTAAGATACAGCAAACTATTCCTGAGTATTCATTAATCATGCTATAAGGCTGTTTACTGTTGTCACTTCAAAACACTGGGTTTAAATGATATCTCTTATTGACTTTTTTGAAGAATGAAGAAAGGAAGAGGCAGAAACATGAAATGCACCAAACAAGTGGAAACAGCCCCTTTAAATATTTTTAGCTGGTGCTACTAGTGAAAGCTCGTGGGTGGAGTGACAGTGCTGGCAGATAACAGTTTTCAGAAGAGATTTATATAAAGTTGCTCTAGGGCAGAGAGCATGAGCATTACCTTTCAAAACCAAAACAACCCTTCCACCCACAAAAAACCCAAATCTCAACCCTTGGGTGAAAACTATATAAGGCTCCAGATGAGAAGTCACTTGAGCAATGGATTTATCCATGATTCCTTGGATTACTGGTAAGTAATTTGGCTGAATGTTTCTGTTCTAGGGCATTAGTTTTGCATTTTTCTTTGCAAAATGCTGCAGTAACAAACAGCAGAGACTGAATTACCATAAAACCAGGTCAATTACTTCAATGGAAATTGTTCAGAAGGAAAGAAATGATGCACAGATTCTCTTAAGCTGCACTTGATGATGATGACAGAAAAGTAATGGCTGATAGAAGGCAGTGTGTACTGTTGGGTAACAGCTTTGGTGCTGACAAACTATGGTGAACATTTGTATAATGCACTGCAGGACTGGCACTTACAACTGATAGTGGGGCAGATTCTCAGTCTATGCAACACTTCTTGCTCCAGAGCTACATCGGTGTATACTAGCTGAAGTATTCAGGATTTAGTCCTGAATATATCTATTATTTACATTGCAAAAAATATGGCAAAATAAATGTTTTATGTTACCCATACAACCAGAGAAGATTTAAAGAGCAAATGCATACACTAATGACTTTATGCAAACTACTTTCAGGGGATCACAGTCCTCACAGCCGAAGAATCTGTGCAACATATTTATTCACTTGACAAATAAAAAGACCCTTCCCCATCATCAACAAAACTGGTAGGTATTTAAACTTAGCTCTTAAGTCCTTTACAGCTTATCAACAGTAATGAAGATGCACAAAATGTTGCCCAGTGTCATGACAATGAAATGCCATCAGTTTAAGTGGAAAAGCACACCTGTATCTGAGGGTACCTCTAAAAAGAACACACTACTACACGCAGCCCTTAAAATGGAAGCCAGTTAACAGCATCACTGATGAAGCATGAGGCAGAATGAAATCTGATTCATTCCACTCTGCACAACATAAATATAGATATAAACCATATAATTTTATTATCATTAGAAGGATTTTATTATTATTCCTTCTGCATAATATTTTTCCTTTATAGATCTCATACTGCATTAGAAAGAGATTGTCTTTATCCCAGACTATATGGTGATAATACAAATGACTTTGCCCAATAAGCCAACGGCAGAGCTGTGAACTGAACTCTGCTGAGTTACAGTCCATTATTCTATCCACTGGATTCCTAATAAAATATTACTTTTTTGTTTATTTGTATGCAAAGTGAATATAACCATGGAGAACATTTGCCAAGGATGAAGCCAGTCTTTTTTCTCATCTCTTTCCAGGACACACCTATGCTTCATATTTTTCAGTTTGCAAGCAGCAAGAAAGTGGGTACCACAAAACAGCTGCAGGGGCTATCTGCTGTGAGATAGGTGGCAGAAAACCTGAGGGGACATTAGGTAATTCCTTAAAATATAAATGCTCATAGGAGAATTTTTTCTACAGCTTGCTGAAAAATCCAAAATCACAGTACAGAAGAAATGCTGGAAATCATGACAGGTTTATTTTTCAGGTGCACCTGCGGTGGAAAAAGAAACTGCCAGAAGCAGGCACAATCCAAAAACATTGAAGGAAGGCTTAGGAATTACATATTCTTGTAAAGCAGGAAAAATAGTCAGTCAATAACTGCAATAATTGTTTAGGGTTGCTGCAAAGAACATGCCACAGGTATGTGAGTGCACCTGGCAACACCCACGCTGCCCCACCAACCTGTGTAGGAGGAGGGTGATAGTGGCCAAATTCCTTCCATGGTCCAGGCTGTGCCAGCTCCCAAGGAGATGGCCAGCAGGCAGCAAGCTCTGGATCAGCAACAGCCCAGGTGTGTCTGCATCACGTGCATAGCCAGGAGCCAGAACAAACACATTAGCTGAACTTTCCCCACAACCCACTCATGCCAAGAAGCTCACAGGGATATATAGTGGCACAACTCTTGCCTTGGAAGGACTACTGTGTTCTTCGATACTGGGAAACGGACACTGTGGGTCAGTGGGCCAAGGTGTGTCCCTTAGAGAGGAAGGGAAGGGAAGGGAAGTGCTGACAGGTTCATATTGGTCTGGATACATCTGTGCTAGCCTCAAAGTGGTGAACACTTGGCTTCCACTAGAAAAGAGTTCATGGCAACAGAAAATTGGCCCATAGCAGCAGCTCCTGTCCTCAGCAGTCCCTTTACGCAGCAGTGTAAGGCTGGCAGAGAAGCCTATCTCCTGCCTTAGCTAAGAATTTTCTGAAGAACTTCATTGAGACATTCACAAGAAGAGCTTTCTTACCAAGCTAGGGAAGGAAGCACAGGAGGAAGGAAGAATCACAGAATTTAACAAGAGTGGCAGTAGTGCTGGAGGACAGTGTGATTCCTTGTAGAGCGCTGGCAGAGCTTTTTACATTTCAGCTTTGAGCAGCATCTGACAGTGACAAAGCAAAAAATTACAAAAAACCTGAATTATTATCGTCATGCCTGCAGCGTAGGTAGGCAACTAAAACTTTGGCCATTTCATGCTTAACTGCATTTTCATGAGCCTATTGGCTTGGCAAAGCAGTCTGGAAATCTTACAAGAACAGACTTTGTTAAAATATTCCAGTCTGTCTGATTCCAGCTCTGAATGGGAACAAACATGAAACGAGGAAACTCAAATGCAGCTTTCAGAGCTTTTAAGAAGCTCTGGTTTATATTTCATCCTAGAGAGGAACAAAAGGCAACGGACAGTCTCTGTTATTCATCCTCATTACATGACTAGGCCAGTCAAGCAACAAAAGAAAGCATGTAACTCCTCCCCTACTTCTTGTTCTCTGCCTGCTTTAAGTAAAACAACAATGAATAAGAAAAAGACGTAACTCATGTACAGGAGGATGCAAGATGTCAGCAGAAGTATAGATCTCACAAGGACAGCACTATCTGTAAAGCTGTTCTATCAGTAAGCACAAATGCTCACCCTTGTTCATGAGCAATAACACAGAGTTTAGGACCCAGAGGTGAGCCTTACAGGCAATGAGAGTAATAAAAATACCTTCAAGCTCACCTCAATTAAAAATGAAATAAAAACCAAAGGAGAAAAGATGCTAGGCCTAAAACATCAATAGAAGTTCAGGAGAATTAAAGTAGAAAACTTTGTATTTATGTTAATAGTAGCAGTGTACCTTACCTGGGAGAAAAATAAATACATACATATATATACACACACACATACACACTTATATGTAGGTAACACGCCTGCTAAAGCTGAGAGTCCCCTGTACCTGATGTGTGGAACAGTTTCTACCTTGACACAGAAAACATCCCCAAGGACATTTGCTCTGTCTGGAGGAAAAATGTAATCTTCCTCCTGACCAAATACACATCTACTTCTGAGAGCCACTAAACACTCAAACACCATCTGTGAGCTGTGCATTCATCTGTAACACACCAATTTAGCTGGCAGGCCACTGGGAAACAAGACTCTGAAGTTGCCAAGTTAAAATGGCAATCCAGAACCAGCTGAAACTCCACCAAGGAACCAGGTGAGGTTTCCAGTGAAGGCTGAGCAGAGAACAATGTAGCTTCAAAATAAGAAACAGACCTGTGATTTGAAAAAAAAAAAAAAGGGGGGGGGGGGGGGGGGGGGGGAAGGCATAGCTTTGATCTCTTCCATCCTGTCCTTAATTAGCAGCAGCATATCACTAGGAGCATGGGTCTGTACAGCTGGAGTCAAACAGCCACCTTCCTTCAGCGAGAACTGACAGACTCATGGCTGCTGTGGATAGAGCAGGCAGGAGACACATTGCACTGGATGGTCCTACATTTCAGAAAAACCTGGCTGCACAGCAATGAAAATTTGAAAATTCATCTTATACAAACACAGAGAAACCACAAGTCAAAGCCCCTTCACTTCTTCAGTTGTATCTGTTTTTCATAGCAACTGGCTGAAACAGAAATCGAATTCCTGCATGTTTGCATTGTTTCCCTGTCACGTGTGTGAAGTGCTGGAGTTGGGATGTCAATTGTTAAACTGAATGCACCATTTGCTTCATGTGCAGCTTTAGAAGACTCATGCACTATAACAATAGGTAGGTACACAGGTGAAAGAAAAAGAGTGAATCTACAGCTGTAGCCTGTACATAAAAATCCTTCTAGAACACTAGTGTTGCTCCAGTCAGACCTCTAGAAGTTTCTGTATCATAGAATCATAGAATCTCTAAGGTTGGAAAAGACCTCTAAGATGTTTAAGTTCAACTGTCAACCCAATGCCACCATGCCAACTAAACCATGTCCTGAAGTGCTACGTCCACACGTTTTTTTTTTAATGCCTCCAGGGATGGTGACTCCACCACTTCCCTCGGCAGCCTGTTCCAATGCCTGACCACTCTTTCAATAAAGAAATTTTTCTTCATAGCCAATCTGAACCTCCTGTGGATAAAAATGACCTGATACGACCTGATAAAATTGACCTTTCCTTTTTCATAGCAAATTTTACAAGGAAGATCTAAACAGGCAAAACACATGAAGTCTGGGGGAACAATGGGACATGTATTTAGAGCAATTTTGATATTGGGAATTAAATTTTTACTTGATATCAATTAACTTTTTTTAGTTAATATTATTTTGTGCACCAACGAGTCCATGCACAGAAGAGTTTGACACAGGAATAGCAATCAGTGAAGTATGATGTGACCCAGGTAGCACCAATGCAGCTAAAAATTAATCCTTGCAGATTTAAACATGGCCAGATAAGGTAATTCAGGAAACAACAAAGAAAGTGTCATACACAGAAAAAGAAATCTCACAAACACAAAATTGCCTGAAATATTTAGAGCATTTACAAGGCAAACTTGGTCCAAATGTAGCTATAATGAACTATTTTGGAATAACTCTTCCTCAAGAACAAATCCAGTTTGAGAAGATGACTGATATTATCACACTACATTTTAAAAATATTTTTGTTTTAATAAAACCGGTTTTCTGATAGAAAAAAAGGGGAAGGGGAAGTGGAAAGGGGAAGGGGAAAGAGAAGGGTTTATGAAGAATGCTCCAGGATGCTATTATATTAGATAGATCATTAAGCAGTTATCAAGATCAGAAAACTTAGATACTGTACAGATATCTTAAATTCAATTATATTATGAAAAAACACAGCTATAGGAAATGTTAAACTGAAATATTTTAAAAAGATTTTGATAAACACTACAGAAATTATGGTGGAAATTATCCATACAATTTAGTCAAACATAATGCATCACATAATAACAGTATTAACTTTTTCTTTCCAGTTTAATGCCATGTTATTATATTTAGCTGCCTATTTTAGAAAGTAATTTGTGTTGATGGCTCTGGAGAAAAACCAAGCATTAAAGACCTAATTTAATTCCTTCTGAGCTATGTTTGATTCAAAAATATTTCTTTCAGAATGTCCCAGTACTGCAGAATCTGACTAGAAATCCACCTTGAACTATGTGCACTTTGACTAACTCTCTCCCCAAGGCAAAACGATCCTACATTCAGCAGGGTTTTATCCCAGTCTTCTAAAGGACTTACACAGAATGTACCTGATATAACTGGACCAAAATGTCAACCATGATAGAAATTATGATCAAGACATGGAGGATACATAATGAGAACCTTATCTATTTTACAGTGGACTGCTATTGGTGGGGGAGTACCTTTAGGGGGTTGTTTACAGAAATCAGGTCTCCCGCCTCAAAAAAAAACCAAAAGAAAAAATAGAAAAAAAAGAAAGAGAAAGAGAAAGAAAGAAAGAAAGCTGTATAATTTTTTGTACCATGCTCTGCTTCCTGCTTGTTAAACTATATGACGTAATGGATACTAGCTGTGTTTAAGGTGTTGCAGTAGTGTTATAATAGGCTGCCTGGCTGCCTTTGGAAAAAAATCTAACAAATTTTCTCTTAATGTGAAAACATGGCTTTTTTCTTCGGGTTCCACAGTATAAAACAGAAGTTAAAAAATTGCCACAGCTGGTTTCTCAAAAATCAATGCATGATTGCTATCTGCACTGGGAATTTGAGGGATATCCCCTTATCAAAGACTATCTCTAGATAACGTACTTTCCTCTATTGCCCATAGCTGCATGTAAGACATGGCAAGAGAAATGCAGGCTTCCTTTTCTGTTGGTGTCATCTATTGATCCAGTGAAATGCTCTTCATCTGAAATTTCCTTCCCAAGGGGACATTTGCTATGAAAAGCAAACCTTTCTGCCCAATGCTAAGAAATCCTGATACCTCCTGCTAATTACCACAGAGCATCATGGTAATACATAGCTCTAACAGTGTAAAAAAAAGTAAGCTTGAATGAGATGGGCCATCCTTTTCTTGGTAGAAATGTTGCTTTGAGATACTAAAAGTGTATAATAAAAAAGTGTAATATAATAAACTCATTATGTGTTTTCTATGTGCTCTAGATAAAAATGTGGTTTGGGTCTGTGTTTTTCTTTGGAGGCATTTCCTCTCTGACACATTCAAAACCTGTTATCCCAGGTGTGACTAAATAACCTGCAGTATGAGCCAAAACAAAAAACAGTGTCACCGTGAGAAACACCAGCACTAGAGAATAATGAGAAGCAGAGGGGTAGGTAAAGGATGTTGGGGTGCAAAAAGAAGGTTATGACAAGTCCCTGCAAAAAACACATTCATTTGTGCATCTACACAGATAGAAGACAGAGAGGGAGCCTGCATAGTGTGCTGGCCTCAGAGAAAGATTTTTCTACTGAGAGAACAGAAAGAGAGAACATAGAAACGACAGAATCCTTTAAAAATAAAAATTTACTTATAAAATACATAGTTAATCAACATTCATATGAATCTTTGTTGTTTTGAAGTGCTTTTGGTATGGCTCCTAGATAACTGCAAGGTCAGACTAAACAAAGAGAAACATTTATATTTTAAAAAAGATCAAATATTTCAATGGCAGTAGAATATTTTGGACTTCACACCCTTAACCAAAAAAACAGTTTTGCTCAAGAGTAAAGAAGGGGCACATACTTTTTAAAGATGCCAACAAACTTGTTCATTCAGTTCAAATATAGAGAAGTATTACACCACTTATCTGTTACACACACAGTTTCTAAGAAGTGACTTTCTAAAACAGACTCGACTGTGAGACTTCAGCTGTACAACCAGGATTCCCAGAAACAGGGGAACTGCCTTTGCATTAGGTCTCACCTCAGTGTTTCCCTCTGCAGGGGCAATAACTTGAGGTACTTCTCCTCTATCCCCCTTGCTAAAACTGGCCAGCAGGTTCAGAAGTTAGTAGAGGCAGAGTGACAGGCAGCTTTACGGCATATACCTTGTCTTTCTAAAAACAACCTGGCTAAGAAATAAACCCCAATATTCAAGAACCATTAGACCAAAGCTTCCGAAGCAGGAGAATAATGCATTTGGGCAGAACAAAAGCCTTGTTATTTTGCTGTCTCTGATAAATGGTAGTTGGCAGGTATTTAGCTTACCCTGCAAATAACTTCTCTGTTTGTTTGTTTGTCGGAGGTTTTTTGGCTGTGTATATTTGTCTGTATATTTGTAAACAATAAAGTTTGTAGATTTTTTTTTTTTGTAAAAGGTTTAAAAAATATTTTTACTGGTTTTTTTTATAAATATGAGATTCTGCTTTTTCTCAGATGCTTGAAGTGTTTCATCAAAGAACTCCAAAAACCTGACAGACACAACTGCACTTTTTCAAAGAACCAGTTTTACCCAGACAATAAAGATATGAACAAATAAACCTCAAGTTCAACTTATTTTGCTGAAAGTTTGGATTGGGGGGAGGGTGTCAGCTTGCCAATCAGCCTTAACACTTACTAATTTTATACCTTTCAATCTATAATAAAGACATTGACACAATCCTAGAGGACAGAATCCCATTATTTTAGAACCATAAGGTCTGAATTCAGGCAAGATTTCACTGACTTGCAGTAGATGGTGGTTCTTTGATGCAACACAACTGGTAACTCCTTTAAATAGAAGCACCTACAAGGTAGTCATTCCTTGCCCACTTAGTCAAGCCATCTCTTGTCAAAACTCAGTGTAACAGGCTAGCAGCAGTATGACAGCTGGTGCTTCTCTCCCCTCCAACAGCAGGATCCTTATCAGTCCCTTCTTCCTATCTAGAGCTTTTCATTTCTTTGCAAAGCCTCATAATCAATTTTGTTTAGCTGCCTGCTCACCTTCCGATGGGTTCCAATAAGTTTGGTAGCAGTCCATAGATGCAAAAGCCTCAAGAAGTCAGGCAGGGCAGTCAGGGTACGGTTTCCAAAGACTCTGAAGGAATTCAGCTGCTGAAATGCAACTAGAAGGAGCGCAGTGGTTACAGGATACAGACTACTTTGAAAACCTCTGCCTGTGTTCAGACAATAATGCTCTCTCAGGGTCTCAATATTTTATAGCCTCTTTTTCTTGTTTAATATGTAGCTTTAATGATCTTTATTTCCTTAAAGATCAACCTAAAACTTACTTGATCCACAACGCATCAGAACTTGCACTCATGTTAAAACTTTTGTTTTCACATGTCCTGGTTTCTTACTGGTAATATTTTAGTTGTGTAACCTTAAAATTGTGTTAACAAACACACAGTGTTATTTTTTATTCTTATTCTGTTTTAACCTGAAGGCAAATTGGTTTGAAGGTTGTATTTGATGTTATTCATTCAGCTTAAAGACTTCAAATCATTACAAAAAAGAAAGAGAGAAGATTTGGTGGTTTCGGTTTTGGGTTTTTTTGTCTGCTTATTAAATAGTTTTTGCTTGCTGGGATCAAGGTTTGGAGGTAAAATTTACAAAGACAATGCCTTTTGTCAGTGAACCTTCGGCTACATTTTTAGAGGCACTCAGCAAATTCCTGCAGTGCATTTCTAGACACAAAAGACAAATACAACCACTCCATGATTTAGATTGTCTTTCTGTTTGTGGGTCATGAGACTCACTGCTGAGCATGTCAGAAGTTGGCTGTGGCATTTAATGAAGGTCACCAGCAACTTCATAGTTCCCATATCAAAAGAAAGAGTGTGCTCTGGCTTTAGTTTTGGAGTATGGGGTGTTTTTTCCTCTTCCTTCTTTTGGGGCTTTGTTTTGTTCTCTATACTGAGTTTGAGGAAAACTCAGTTACTGAAAGACAATCATATTAAAAGTATGGAACAAACTGATGCTTTGAAAAATTCTGAATCGCGACATCATTTAACATTCAAAATAAGTAGTAAATACCCCTTCAATTCAAAAGTTAAGAGTCATTCATGAAATTAGGAACAATAATCATACTATATATTATACCCTGTCTCATGTATGTCTCAGGAGGACTGTGACTTGTCATAGCATGAAGGAACCTGGAAAAATGATTGCTTGCTGCTTCAAACAGAAGATGCATAGCTAAGATGCTCATTAATGAGGCAAAGGAAAATTAATTGACATGTCTAATAGTTCTTTTAATATAGCCTCTAAGCCTTGGTGTGTCAATTCCCAAATTACCCCTGACGTTCGTTCTTTCTTTTGGTGATCTTGTGTCACTTTGCAAGGAGAAAAGAAATAACATTTCTTTCCTTGGCCTCTCAGCATACATTCTGGTCAAGGGCATTAGACCTCCAGAAAAAAAGAGGCACGTTAGCCCACCTGCCTGGCCTCTCTTCAGATCAGGTCTAACCTCCCAGACTGCAATACTCCAGTTTTGTGACTGCTCTGTATTAATGATGCATCTTTCCTGGGGCACATGGTTCTAAAAACACAAGCTTTAAAAAGCCTAAATGTGTCATCCTTTCTGCATGTCCACACTATTCTTGAGAACTCCTTTGACTGAGGTCAGAGTTCCTTTCAACACATCAATATCTTCTCTAACTCTACTTTCACAGTAATGACCTCTGCTCTAGAAGAGACTGCTTTTCCACACTGCCATAGTCTTTCATACTTTGTCCAACACAGCCAGTGAAAGAGCATTCCTCTTAACATTTCCATTATTTTCACATAATTATCACCCAATCTGGGCTGGAAAAAAGCTGTTTCCAATCATTTGCCTGTTAGTCTACTCTTTGCCTGACAGCAAATCCTTTGATCAAGATGGTTATACTGTGGATGTAGGCTCATCTAAGCTTATTTAATGGATCTTTATAATTACCCCTGATACTTCATCTGTTGGTATTTCTGTCCTACATGAAATTAGGAAGAAAAGGAAACACAGGGAAGGCAGAAGGGTCATATAACGCATCTGCAGTTTGTAGTCTGCCACAAAAGTCCATAGGATGCCCAACATTAAACACCTTTTGGGAACTTCACATTAGCAGATTCTTTAAGCCATAATTACAGAACCTGAAAAAATCCTACTTACAATGTGATTTCTTTGGGGCTGTTTTATTTAAATGGTGTGATTTGGAAATTAGTCCCTAACAGATCATAGTAATAAATCTCCTACTACAGAGCTATACTGGAAAACACAGCTTTCTGAGCAGAATAAAAATCTCTCCTCAACAGTATGTCACATCTCTATGATTTTGTAGAAAGAAAAAAAACAAACAAACAAACAAAACAAAACAACAAACCACCAAAAACTGCAAAAAAAACTCCACTAAGATATTTTTCATTTTATATTCAATAATCTAGATCATTCTGTTCAGGGTATTCCTATCTCTGGGCTTTCCCATAAAAAACAGGTGTGCATGCACTGCAGAGCATAAACACACTCAGATCAATAGTCAAGGAAGTACTACAGAAGTACTGTCCATAGCAACTCATGTGAGCAGCAAGTCCAAGGCATCCAGAGAGCACCAGATTTATTGCACATTTGAAGGCTATTGAATGACACATAATAGATCTAACATGTCTTAGACACAGAGAAGTCCCTTCTCATGTGTTGTAGAGTAAGTCTGTGCAGCCCAGTAGATGCATCTCAATTCATCACATGGACTGTCAAAGATCCAGACATCTTGAACAAATATTGCAAGTCTTCAGCTTCCACCCAGCTCCAAAAGTAAGAATCTGGAAAAAGCCAGGTTCTATGAAGTTGGGTGAGAAATGAATGCAAAATTCAGCAACATTTCTCAATGAACATCTTTCTATTATCTCATACATTTTGAACACTCAAACCAATCAATACTAAAAATTCAGGGAATACTATAGCTAACATTGGCTTGAACTCTGTTGATTTGACAGGAGATTATACAAGAGAGCAGGGAAAATATAAGAGAATGGCCAGAAAAATGGCAGAAAGGGAGTGTGTAAGCAAGAAGAAAGGCATGTAAAAAGCACCCACAGGAAGAAGAACGAGTGTGAAGGTCTGTGTCTATGATGTTTCTCCATGATACACATCACTACAATAATACAATAAGGCTGCTGAGACATAGACAGCAGGAATATTCTCCAAGATTAAATTAGCCAGTAGCAGGTTGGGGAACTGTCCTTACCATCCATTCATTCTTCTTTCATGCTGAATCTAATTGTGTTGCTGAGATGTGAGAGTTACACAACGTAACTACCAATGCAGGCAAAGAGAACGTGTATTACTTATTTCATGCTGCTCAGGACCTCAGTCTAACCAATAGATGAAAGTTTCTTAGAAGTTTTTAATTGCAGAATAAAGATGGATGAGAAGTAGCTTTCCCTGCATGTGAAGATTTTCAAAAGACAATTCTGATCCCAAATTGGGATGAAAATTTTGAAAACAAAAATATTCAGGTACTGATATTTTGGTTACTGAAAGGACCTGTTTTAATCATTTAAAGTGCTTTGAAATTATTTTGACCTCTTCAATAGAAAATGAACCCTTCTGTATATATTAGAACATGTGAAACAAAAGTAATTTCAAAACAAATGTTCTTTTCAAAATACTAAGATGGAACATTTCAAGAGCCTCCAAGCTTTGTTCCAATTATCCTTTCCTGAACTGGAAGAAGTGTTAAAATCAGCACTTTCCCACAATTTCTGTTTGGTTTTTTTTAACCTTTGTTTTCCAGTGAAAAAGGTTTTATAAATAAAAAAACAACACAACAAAACACCAAAACAACAACAAACAAAAAACCAAACAAGCAAACAAACAACAAAAATAAAACCCTCAACCTTGGCAGCAATACTGACACATCCCTGATTCTGATACTGTCATATGCTTCCTTCCTTTCAGTGGGTAGCTTGAGACAGATTGTAAAACACTGGCATATCACCCATTCCAGCAAGCATTGTGGCAGATCATGAAGAGCACTGGGGTTGCACTCATAGTGAGAAGGAGGAGTGGAAACTGAAAATACATCTTCCATTGTGCTATCCAAGCTATCTGGGGACTGTTCTTGTGCTGAGAGACTGCTCTGACATGGCCAGAAGGCTGCCGAAGGCTGCGTGGGAGGACTGGGGAATGCTCAGGAAGTCCTGGGAAAGAAAGAGAAGGGGACAACTCTGTGCTGAGCAAGTCACTCCCTGGTATGCCACTGAAAGGCAAAATCAAGTTTTCACCACAGCAGTCAGCAAGCTAAAAGGTTATTGTGGATCCATTTAAAGAGTTAACATTAAAGTACTGAAAACCCTGGACAGTTGTCCACACTGGACTTTAAAAATGCTTTTCCCAGAAATCTTCTTTTCCTCCTTAGTAACAAATAAACTGGGACTCAGTTGTAGACAAGGACTTGGTGCAGAGTCTTGAACAATAAACTGGTTAAATTTATTACAAGCAGTGCTGGATGACACAATGTTGGAAACACATGCAGCCAGCCTACAAGGCTAGACTTGGTTATGAAACCATCCACTACCAGTCTATTTAGATTCAGAATGCCAAGGACAAGGAATGTTTGCTGTGAGCTACAGTTACTTGGGCTCTCTCACTGTAAATCACAATCACATGCACATCCCTTTTCACACTTCCTTTCCGTAAACAGCGTATACTTCCTCTTGTAAAAAGTGCAACTAAACTTCAGGTTTTCAGCTGACGTAACTGCCCTGCTGAAGCCACCAGGACTTGCAAGCTAATTCACACTGGTGAAATATCTGATCTGTTTTCATTTTGCTTATTTTCTAAATCTGCACTTGATGTTTTACAGTCTATCACTAGATCCAAAGACTTTAAAATTAATAGTAAGTTATCTTTGCCATGCTGTGTAAGTACTAAAGCAATACATTGTTTTTATTTATCAGAATTATCAGAGTTCATTTCTGGTAAGTTAGTAGTAGGGCACCCAACAAACAGGCTCTTCTGAGCTCACAATAATAAATTTTAGACTCTTAAACATCAAAAACAATAAAACCTATTCATTTTCCACTTGTGTGCAAGTTTATCTCTGAATAAAAGTAATCTCTACTGGGTGAAAACACAGTCTCTGCAGTCTTTGCTGGAAGATTTCTAATGAGCACAAAGGGTGAAGGCATGCTCTGAGTCCAGGACTCTTACACTACCCAGACCAGCAGACTCAGACCCAGCAGGAAAGAAGGCAACACTCAGTAAACCTGGTTCATGTGGAGGCTGCAACTTTATTAAATGTAAACCACATTATGGGCTTATTTAAATTAATGGGCACAGTGGGTGCTCAACACCTCTGAAAGAGTCTGCACTTGGGCTAGCCATAAAATTTTCCATTGAGACTGCTGTGTGAAAAAGAACTGAGACTTCTGACTAGCAGCGGTTTCCAGAAAACTGCCTTTCTGTGGGAATTTTCTTTTAATATAGGGTCAGATTTTGCTACAGAAAAAAATAAAACTGTTTTGTTTCAGCAGTCCCCCTCACCAGAATCAGTAACCAGCTCTTCCTTTTCACAGCCCATGTCCTGTGTGATGTGCTTTTACTAGCTCATCTCACTTTGATATACCAGAGCCAAGTGTCCCAACATGAAATGCAAAGGTTGAGAAACCACGCTGCATGGGGGACATGCACACAGCCCACTTGGGGAGCCTTGGCTTTAGAGGAAAACAGGCAGATGAGATGCAGAGCCACAGCCAAACTGGGTAAATGGTTTCATGGGTAAACCCCAACCTCGTGGTCCCCAAATACACACCCTGTCTGTTTCTCACTGAGTGAGACCCAAATGCCATCCCATCCACCCTCACCACCACCAAAGAAACCCAGGATAGGCAGGGTAGGAGACCTCCCCTCAACCTACCTCTGTCTAGAGGACCAGAAGACAGGGACTACAGAGGATACCATAGGGCCTGCCTATGCCATGCAACAGAGTTTCAACCTTTCTGAACTGAGTTGCTTAATTATGGGCTGGATATTAAGAAGCTGATGTTTTCTGGAGGGAGGCAGGGGAGGGAAATACTTTCTCTAAATTTTGTTAACAAACTAGGGCTGTTAACTTAAGACTGCTAAGGGAAAGCAGCAGGTGCTGGTTTGAAGAGTGACTCACCATGAACAGTGAAAATCTCTGCAAAATACTCAGCTGAAAATCAAAGGAGAATTTTCCAGTTAAAAGACAGGTGCACTGTATTGTCATTTGTTCTTGCAAGAAATAGAAATATCTTAACAATTACTTGCAATATCTTGAAATATCTTGACAATTACTTGCATTATTTTTATACTTAAAATGTCAGCGTTCAATGATTGCTTTCAGCTCATAATAATAAGTTTTAGACTCTTAAACATCAAAAACAATAAAACTACACAAAAAGAATGTTTTTCATTGAAGTAAAAATTATCCCAGATACAGACCCAAAGCATCATATTAAAAAATAACAGAAATACAGCTGAAGTCATTATAATAGCAAATAACTAAATATGGGAAGATCACACAACTGTGGCAATTAAGAAATTAAAACAATCAATAGCATAAATTGGCATCTTGAACACAAATACTTGTAAATAAATAGATCTACATAGATAGATCTACATTTGTAATTTTATATTTTTTATAACCCTCAGTCTTGTGGGTGTAAAAGAAAAAGCATATTGAGGATGGCCTGCAATAACTTAAAAACAAATTCTTTTGAGCTAAAGTATTTTATAGTCTTATTTCCAGTCAAGATAATGATTCACAGAATCACTGATAAACGGCAACTGTGTCCTTTTTATTTGCTTCCTAACACTCCTGGAAAGCTTTATAGTAAACAATTTAGAAGATAATGAAAGGTAAAACTTCCATCTGAAAAGGTTTGATTCAACAAAATTATTGGGACAATCACTTAGGTTAAGTGTTTAGCCCAGAGGGCAGTATAAAATTTCATCAAAATTCAAACCATGCATAAATGATCTCAACCTGCAGTGTCTTTTTATACCACACAACATGCCAGTCACATTTTTCACTGCAGATTGAAAGTAATGATGAAGTAACAGATAAGGATGAAAGACTGAATATGTGCTATGCCACCCATGTATAATTCAGTCACTGGCAAACATGGATTAGAAAGTATCCTGCAACAGCATGTGTTTTTCAACTGCCTGAGAAAACCTGTGAACCACTACCAAGGAAAAGGGGACAGCAAAGAAACAAGAAATATTTCACATACACAAACAAGTAGAGAATAAAGAGTTAATAAATCAGTGGGTCTGATGCCAGGATTCAAAGACTTCTGAAATGCAAATATGGATCAAAAAAATATTCAACTTCCATATATTCTTAGGTTTGCTGTTTCTTTAAAAAAATTGCTGGCTTTTTTAAATCCAGAGAACAAAGTAATGTCAGTGCAAAAGGCACCATTTGCGTAAAGTCAAAATCTTCACATTTTGGTGACTACCCTATAAAGAAAACTTCAGGGCAGACTCTCCATTTTGAAGTGTAGAATACCGTTGTCAACCTCCAGAAAGAAATAACCACAGCAGAAAAAAGTTTGCCCTCCTTCTTTTTCCAGTTTAATTTTTTTGTTGCGGTTATTTTGGAGAGAAGCTTTGAGTGATGAATTAAGAAAGAAGATCTGTGATTTTTCATTTTAATCCTAAACAAAGACAAAACCTTTAGATGATGACAGCCACTGAAACAAAACAACAACTACAGCACCTCGTGTTATTTTGCAGCTGCTTATGGATCAGTCCACTGAGTGGATCAGCTATTCTCATACGCCTGCTACAGTTTTTGCCTAGACTATTAGAATCAGCTTCTTACCATTGAAATTACTGCAGTGACACTGACCTTCAGCTAAACTTCTGTTGTTGCTAAATGGTAAATGCAAATGATTAATTGGCATTCCTTTTTTTATTTTATTTTTATTATTTTATTTTTATTATTTTATTATTAATAACATTTTGGGTTCATGCTTCAGGGGGATCATAATGTAGCATTGAAACTGCATGGAAGAGTATTAAACAGAAATGTAAGTCGAAAGCCACGTATGGGACTGAGTTTTCATTTGACATCACACTGGTTTCAGCGATTTCAAGTTATCATTAGTCTAAGCAGAGCTAGACGTTAGTGATTTCTAGCTGCCTTTTTGCAGAGGATGGGATTAGAGGAAAGACTTCATAGATACCATGAGGAGTTCTCCCCAAGAAAAAAGGATACATTAAAGCTGCATAGAGAAGTAGTGGCAAGGGGAGATGAGAGCCGGTATCTTTGGATGTAGAATAACATCACCACAAGACATGCTATTGAAATATAGAGGGAGGCTAAGTGGTAGACAATCTTACAACTGACTGGAAAAGATTATAGTATGACAGATGCCTCCAATGATAGCTAATTTAAATGCCATTAGGTGCATTATATTTCACGTGTAGACAGTCTACAGCGTGATGGCAAGTATTACAGTAGGTTAGCATGAAAGTTTACACTTCAAACAGAGTGAATTGTCATCACTCCAGTGGAAGTGGCACCTTAACAATCTACCTCAGCCAAGGATCTGTCCCTTTGTATTACTGCAACATTTGCTGTCTGTAGCTAAACACTCAGACCAGATGCTAAAGCTTGTGGAACTTGAGCAAGTTTCTGACAACTCATTGCCCTAAAAGAGAAATTAGAACAAAGCAAAGGAATGTTCAAGTGTTATACAGCATTTTTTGGTTTATTAACCTTCCTTTTATTTTTTCCCAAAAGGGTGATATTAAATAAAAGGTTTTTCCCGATTGGCATTTTTATACCTTTCTATTTAGTGCAACGTTGCCATTCTTCCAATGAAGTCAAGGAAACTGGCAGAATGAAGTCTGGAGTACGTTATTTTGAGCTGATTTCCCTGTAACATTAGTAAACAGTTTGATGCACAATGTCACTAGTAGCACTATTCTCTCTTGTCTTCCCCCATTTAATGAAGATCTGTGAAATAAATGCTACAAGGCAGTACTGCTGGCATGACAAATTCCAAGCCAATAAGTCTTACAGTTGCCAAGATGTAGGCTCTGAAACTTGGCATTTGGCATTCAGAACTAGATAACCTTGCTGTAGTAACTACATTCACTGTATCTACAAGAGGGATGAATAAATCAACAATAATTGAACTACTAAAAGTGTCTAATTTTCAGCATAGTGCTTCAAGCAACAACTGAAATTAAAAAACTGTTAAAACACAGCTACATACCCATACAATCTTGTCATGAATGCACTGAAGCAAAGGTTAACAAAAAGGAATGAATATGCATTCTTTGCTAAAAGTAGCGTTCCTTGATCTACAGTAGTGATGAACTGTATAAATGTCAGGTCCCATTTAAGTCCCACAGAGCTTTGCATTCCCAGTAGCAAGAATTTTTTATTGTTCCTGTAACATTACTCAACGTAGGAAAAAGGCTACTCCCAGTGCATGTGGAATGCAGGCCCTATCCTGAAGCCTGGCAGTGTTTCCAAAGTTAACAAAAATCATAAACCCTTGAAATATGGCTGGTATCTCCAGAGCCTGATCCTAAGCCCAGTGAAGGCAAATGGAAAGTTTTCGCATGGCTGCAGTTTTGTGTGGGGCAGGCATAAAGTACTACTTTTCTTGTAACTTGATTCCACAATTGAGAATATCTTACATTGTCCAAGTCAGATTTCACTGAATTTCTCATCCACCCATCTTTTTTCCCCACTGTTAATTTTTATTTTAAAAGTACAGGTCTGGAAATCTTTAGGAAAATAATTAGTACAGTAGGTTAAATGGACTCAGTGCTTTAGAGAAACAGGATAGTCTAATTAACAGAGCTTTTAATGAATGCATTTCCATACAATGGGACACCAGCCTGCTGTATGCTGCTTTGAAAACTCCCTCCCAGAATTAATTCGGACTGATTATTAGAACAGCACGGATGCATTCACCTAGAGAACTAACTAAAAATAATACCCAATGTACCAGAGTAGCTAGAGTAGGCTTTTTAATCTCCCATGACTCCACAGATCAGTGGCAGTATGCTACAGAGCCACATCTCTGTGGCTGCAGCACAGCTGAAGTTAAGCTTTTGGGTATATGCAATCAGAAAGAATTATTGGAAGCCACTGAGGTGCTGTATGGAACCATTACTTGGGCCACAGTCAGGGCAGTCCTGCTACAATCTTAATACCTGGGCTGCTCATTTATCAGGGACTGATCAAAATTATCAAGGAAGCATATTTCCATCTAAAGCCACTAAAAGATAATTTTGTTTCAGGGACCAGCTCCTCACCTTCATTTGGGACCTCAAATCTGGAAATCCAAGGTTTACTCAGTGTGGCCTTGAGGAAAAAATATAGACATTATGGGTTTTAAACCTTTCATTTATCATATTTTTCCTGAAACCTGAGGAATAAGAGAGACACTACCACAATGGAGATGCTGGCTCTTACAGCTGAAGTACTTTGTCTCTGAAGACTTTCCTGATGTACCTATATATATATATGACACATGTAAAGACAGGGAAGTTTTATCCAGATGCACTTGGCAGGCTCAGTGAAATGTGTGATGAACTGGACTGAATACGCATCTTTCATCCTCTGACATCCTGTAGGTCAAACTCTGTATCTGATGTACAAAGCCAGAGAGGGAAAGGAAGATACTTGGAGACAAGAGAATCTTTTCATTCCTCAAAATTCCTGCCACCTCTAAGGCTAAACTGAAAACTTGTGGCATGAGCATACATCTGAGTGTCTTTTAGAAGATGAGGATCATGATACAATGTTTTGAAATATAAATTATTCCAACTTTTGAAATACTATATCTTACAAAGCAACCAAAGACGCTAGAAGGCCCCTGTACTACATTTAGCTGAAATGCAAGGCAACTACAAACAGACAGTTACCCTGCATAAAATGATACACATGGTGGTTTAGGGTGGCATTGTTTCCTCTATGTAAAGCCAGCTTCAAAGGGAACTGTAATGGGCAAACAATGCACAACAAACTACATCAGTAGCTAGTTAAAAGCTCTGTAAAATAGCTTGCCCTCTTCTTCTGAGTAATGGAACCAATGAAGGAATGAGATTTTTTTCCATCTCCAGCTCTCTTCCTCTGCAACTGTTTAGACTGGAGAATGAATAGACAGAAATGGCAACTCTGCATATTGTGAGAATGACGCAGCACTCAGATGCAAGTACAGCTGCAAGAAAGAATAGCTGAACCAGGAGTTCCTTCACTGTCAAATCCCATAAAACAAACTGTCTGGCATGTTTACAGTCACTATCTCTCTCTCAGCGGAGACCTAAACCAAAAACTGGGATAGACCTAGGTACCAGCACAAGAAGCTTACAAGGATAAAGTACACCAGAGAGCTGCCTAAGCTCAAGACAGTGATTCACACCTTCATAACCTTCAAGCATGACTGCTGAAAATTCCCTGTTCGCTGGACTTCCTCTTAAATTCAAAGGCAGACAGACTGCATTTTATTCAGAATTTCACAACCAGAATCCCCAACCTGCTAGGCCGGGTTGGATTTTTTGATCCTGCTCAAACCAGGACATATTGCCAGGGAGGGAGATACTGTATTCTGCCTAAAGCAAGTTCAAAAAACATGAAGCAAAATATTGGTTCCAATAGGTGACTGAGGAAGAGGATTTTTATGGTCATCACAGAATCACAGAATGTTAGGGGTTGGAAGGGACCTCTAAAGATCATCGAGTCCAACCACCCTGCCAGAGCAGGACCAAAAACTAGGGCAGATCACTCAGAAAGGCATCCAGACAGGTCTTGAAAGTCTCCAGAGAAGGAGACTCCACAACCTTTCTGGGGAGCCTGTTCCAGTGCTTGCTCTGTAACCCTCACAGTAAAGAATTCTTCCCCATGTTGAGGTGGAACTTCCTGTCCTCCAGTTTGCATCCATTGCCCCTCATTTTATCACTGGGCTGTCCCTACCTTCTTGACACCCAGCCCTCATGTATTATAGACATTAATTAGATCCCCCCTCCATCTTCTCCTCTCTAGACCAAAAAGCTGCAGGTCTCTTAGCCTTTCCTGGTAAGGCAGGTGTTCCAGTCCCTTAATCATCCTTGCAGCCCTCCATTGGACTCTCTCAAGTAAATCCCTGTCCCTCTTGAACTGGGGAACCCAGAACTGGACACAATACTCCAAGTGAGGTCTCACCAGAGCCGAGTAGAGGGGGAGGAGAACCACCCTTGATCTGCTGGACACACTCCTCCTAATGCACCCCAAGATACCATTGGCCTTCTTGGCCACAAGGGCACTTGTTGTCTCCTGGATAACTTGCTGTCTACCAGGACTCCAAGGTCCTTCTCCACGGAGCTGCTCTCTAGCAGATCACCTCCTAACCTGTACTGGTGCATTTTGTTGTTCTGTCCCAGGTGCAGGACTCTGCATTTGCTCTTGTTGAACCTCATTAAATTCCTCTTTGCCCAGCTCTCCAGCCTGCCTAAATCTTGTTGAATGGCTGCACAGCCTTCAGGTGAATCAGCCAATCCTCCCAGCTTCACGTCATCAGCAAATTTGCTGAGAAGACACTCTGTCCCATTATCAAGGTCATTGATAAAGATGTTGAACAGGACTGGACCCAGCACTGATCCTTGGGGCACTCCACTAGTTACAGGTCTCCAGCTGGACTCTGCACCATGCATCACCACTCTTTGGGCTCTATTGTGTAGCCAGTTCTTAATTCATCTAACTGTCCATTCTTTTATCCCACATGTCCTAAACATGCTCATAAGGATGTTATGGGAGACTGTGTCAAAAGCCTTGCAAAGGCCAAGGCAGACTACATCCACTGCTCTCCCTGCATCTACCCACTCAGTCACACCATCATAGCAGGCTATCAGGGTAGTCAAGCATGATTTCCCTTGGTAAATCCATCCTGGCTACTCCTGATAACCTTCTTCTCTTCCATGTGCTTCAAGCTGACCTCCAGAATGAGCTGCTCCATCACTTTTCCAGGGATGGAGGTGAGGCTGAGTGGTCTTCAGTTTCCTGGATCATCCTTCTTGCCCTTTTTGAAGACTGGAGTGACGTTGGCTTTCCTCCAGTCCTCAGGCCCCTCTCCTGTTTGCCATGATCTTTCGAAAATGATGGAGAGTGATAGGGTGACAACATCAGCCAGCTCTCTCAACACTCTTGGGTGCATCCCATCAGGGTCCATGGACTTGTGTACATTCAATTTGCATAACTGATCTCTCACCCACTCTTCATTGACTAGTGGAGAGTCTTCCCTCCTCCAGGCCTCCTCTCCTATATCCAGGGTCTGAAGTTCATGAGGGCTGGTCTTAGTAAAGACTGAAGCAAAGAAGGTATTCAGCAACTCTGCCTTCTCTGCATCCTCTGTTATCAGGGCTCCCACCTTGTTCAGCAGTGGGTCCATATTTTCCCTAATCTTCCTTTTACTACTGACATATTTGAAGAAGCTCTTTTTTTTCTCTTCTACTTCCTTGCCAGTTTAACTTCTAAGAGGGCTTTGGCCTTTCTTGTAGCTTTCCTACATACCCTGCCAACGTCCCTATAGTTCTTCCAAGTAACAAGTCCCTTCTTCCACAAACAGTAAATTTCTTTCTTCCACAAGACTTTCTTCAGAAGACCCTTGCTTATCCATGCAGGTCATTTACCACCCTCACCTGATTTTTGACTCGAAGGAATGCACCTATCTTGGGCTTGGAGGAAGTGGTATTTAAAAATTGACCAGTTTTCCTGGGCTCCCTTTCCTTCCAGAGTCTTAGCCCAAGGGATTTCTGCAAGTAGATCATTGAAGAGTCCAAAGTTAGCCCTATGGAAGTCCAGGGTTGTAATCCTACTTTTACACTTTTCCCTACATCCACACTTTTATCCTCAGCTCTGAGATAAGAAACAAGGGCCACCAGTTACAAGGCCCATATTTGCCCAAATCTTCCTGTTCCTGTTCTTTTCAGCTCTTTGTTCCCACCCTTGGTGAAGTGTCTCAGTTTGTTCTGGAAACTTGTAAGGGCAGAGACCCTCCTTACTGATGTGGCTGTTTTGTCACACATCACTGTATATTTAATAATAATTATGCCTCTGCAGAGGTATTTCATTCTAATAGATTCAGAACTATCCCACCAGGATCTTCAGCTACTTATTCATTTTGCTACAGGCTACAATGGAAAGAGAGAGAGAATTTACTGAAATAACAAAGTCATTTTACATACATATGGTCTATGCTTCTGTGCCACAGCAGTGACAGATAAAAAGCAGCAATCTATCATATTTTTCCCTTCACACTGTACTCAATAGGATCCAAAGTGTGGTACCCATTTTGCTGCTAATGCACATGTATAACTCCCACTTATTTACTGTAGTGCCCTGAAGATGTGACAGTTAGCTATGTAATGCACTTATTGTTTTTATTCATTCTATTCATTAGAGATGACTGCGTATGGCGCACTTATAGCTTTGCTCTTCTCCACTAGTCATCAGTAATGTCATCTTTTCAAGCTCATGAAAACAAAATGTGTATTAAATTACAAACAACAACCACATCTCTCTCTACCCAATGTTTCACAGCGAGCTCGCCAAGTCTTCTACCTTTCTGTGAGTCTGAATAAACCAAAGAGCAATTCAGCTATGTCAAAAAGTGCTTTTGCACTAAGCAGGAATCAAGGCTAAAAGGTGTGAAGTGCCTATGAGGGAGAAATGCTGGCAGTACTCTCTCAGAGGCATTTTGACTGCCCTCATGGCAAAGGCTCCAACAGATTTGGGAGCTTTTCAGGATGTTCAGTGGCTGGACAGTCAATGTTCCCAGCATTTAAGAAGATAAGCTAGTGGGTTCTGTCAAAAAGCTGCATGATAGCCATATTCTGTCAATATACTCAGCTTTCTCCTGACTATTCCCAAATTTGAACCATCTTCTTGCACTTCAACTGATTAGGAATTCTTTAAGGGGGAGGAGGAGAGCAGAAAAAGCAGCTTGGCAGGGAATTATAAATAGAGTCTCCTGGAGAGGGCTAGGTCAAATGGTGAATTGCACCAGTGCTGGAGAGCATTTGCCTGCTCTTTAACTCCATTACATATAAGCAGATGGCAACCACAGAAGTACCTTTCCAGGATCTCTAGGAAGAGGTTGGTTTTCATACTGAAGTAGCTCAACAGCTGAGCTCATTGCTCCTCCTTTCTGAACATTCAGGTCAGTAGAAAAGGAAAAACCAAACATCTCCCTGACACCTTCATTGAGTGATAACTCACTGAGAACTCTAGAATCACAATCTCAACCGAGTGATCTGTATCACAAATTTCTCATCTCCATTGCTCAAGGCCACACCTCTCAGCTGGTGGAATTCAGCAGGTCTGGAACCTGCAGGAAAAAGGGCAGCAGCTGCCAACTCTTTTCATCATCCTGAACATACAAATAAAAATATCATCAAGTGGAATTGCACTAAGTCCACAGTTAGTTGCAATATTAAATGTTCTCCAACACCATAACACCAAATTCTGACAAAAGCAAGTATGTGGATAGATATTGGAGGACTTTGCAGAAGACCCTTGTAAAAGACAGTTCTGAATAAAGACTCATGTTTCCTTAGCATGCATTTTCAATCCCTAAGTTATTTTTTCCTATTTTTTCCAGCAGTTTAGACACATTTTGACATAATCCTTTTTGTTGATTTCAAATCTGCTTCCAAACGGTCTTCACCTGTCTTCACCTCTACTTGTGAATCATCAGCAGAAGATACACCTTACATTTCATTCACTTTTCTCTTGCTCCATTTTACCACAATACACTGGTACAGGGATATAATTCTTCAATTGCATAAGACACCCAAGAAATACATTTTCTCTCAAAATGTATGCAGTTCATTGGACTTAGCTAATTTATGAATTATACTATCATTATACTATATAATAAAAGAAGTCACAGACAGCTTCAGAAAATTGACAGGGAATAGAAAAGGTGCCTTAGATATATTTAATGATTTGTCCATAGGACAAGGTCCCAAAAAAGAAAACTTTTACTGCAACTGTCAAATCCCCAACAAAACTAAGACTAATGCCAAAACTCCACAGAAATATGTACCAGTCTGCTAAGCTGTAGAACATGCACCAATGTAAAGACTAATCTGGTGTCTGAATACACACACAAAAAAAAACAACAACCCATGATCTGTGCCTTGCTGTGACTTTGCTGCAAAGCAAAATTCCCACAAAGAGTACAGAATCCAGACCAATCCTGGTGATGCTGTGCTCACACAGCCAAAGCTTAAACATTTTTTGGAATAATACATGGAAGATTTGAAGGCATTCAAAGAAAACTGTGGAACTTCTGATGAGCCTAAGAGGTAAAGCTTGGCCTGCCTTTCACTAGATTCTGCTTCAAAATTGAATTAGGAACAATGAAACAGGGCTAAGGTGAACTGTCAGAAGTTACTGAGAAAGCTTCCTGAAGTAATTTTTAACGTATTAGCGTTTTTTGAAACAAGCAATAAAGACCCAGTCTCCTTTTCACAAAGAAAGTTGAATGCCCACTCTTAATGGCAATACTTTATATATAGTGCATGAAGCAGATCCTACTATAACAGCTATAAAAAAATGGTAAAATTTGACCTTTGATTTTAGGTAAATGTTACGTATTTGAATAAAAGGTTGCATTTATAGGCAGCAGCAGAATTTTTTTTTTTATTTTAATGAAATGTTCAGAAGACCTCAAGGGAGAATCCAGGGAAACTTTTTAAACAGACAACACTAATTTTGAGCAAATTTTAAACACTCAGACAAGGATTTTCCTCCTACATATAATTCATCACCCTCCTTACTCGGTGTAAGTTCAATCTGTTCTGTTTGTATGACATAAACAACAAGCAGTTTCACAGGAATGAGGCAAACCATATGTGAAGGTGTTTTAGAAAACACAACAGGGAATACACCAAGCAAAGAAGCATCTGCATTTATTCCAATGTCAAATCACATGTGTATTATAAAGGGAAAGTTTATTGTTTTTATTTTAAAAAAACTTGACTATATTGTGCAGTTTACAGTTAACTGTTCTTGCCCCTCAGTGTCCTCCTTAATTTGGGGGGGAAATAATTATCATCTGGTAAAATCATAAAGTCTACAGGTGCAGAGGCAAGGTTGCAAAGGTGTCCTCAACCCCATCCACCCTACCCAGGCTGATCTATGTTGCCAAGAGCCTGGTTTTCTTCTCCACCCTCCCCTTGCTACCTCTCTTGGACTGGGGCTGTGTCTGCTCCTAATGGCTGCAAGTGAGAACCAAAGCCTGACCCACCTCCACTGGATCCCAGAGATATGAGAATATAAATCTAGGTAGGACTTATTTCTTACTGATGCCTGCATGCAGTGAGACACAGGCTTGTCTTCTGTCAAGATGCTGTCTGACCCTGCACTGATGCTACACCAACCACCCTGCATCCAAGATAGCGTGGGCATCCCCTGACACTGCTGTGTGGGGTGTTTGTTTTTTTCCCCGACACAAAAGGCAGTGCCCTACAATAAATCATTTTTACAGAAGCTGGCCATAGTCAGCTTCACACATTTGGTGCTCGGGAGAAAAATATTTCAAAGCAGTATTTAGCCTGGGTATGAGCTACAGGCACATTGTTAAAAAGCTAATTGCATGGAGACAAAGGATGATCGTTACTTTTATGTTAGTGTGTAATATTAACCTCTAAGAGCTGGTTTTGATGACGAGTTTTTGGTGACTGAAACTGCTAGTTCATTACTTATATTTAAACTCAAGCTTGAAGATTCCTAGAGTCACAGAAGGTGTTTATATCATTATTTTATTTGCATTAAGACAGATAGAAGTTTCTGAAATCTCAAATCCTTCTCCTATCTCCAATACAATTGGATATAAAAAACAGTGTTAAAGTATCTAAGTGCTGAAATTATTTCTCAGATCCATATTTACTATGCACTTTCAGGCTTTATAGTGACCAAGAGCGTGAAGAACATTTTTTCTTCAAATTTTCCTTCTTTCAAGGAACAGAACAGGGCTAGAAAGCTTCTGGCAGCAGCTTTTGGGCTGCAAGGGTCAAAATTCCTCCAAACATTTTCTCTCTCAAGGTTATAGATTTCACCTATCTTATTTAGACAATAGCCACTAAAAATACTAATGTTCTGCTGCAGGTTACATGGGCTTTTATTTCTAAAAACAAGTTGCTGAGAGCAGATAAGGGAGGTTCAGAGACACCGTGATGTGAGGCAAGGTCCTGGGGCTGGCTCTCCAGGAAGGTCTGCAAAGCACTTGGTGACTATTTAGGAGCTATGGAGTTGTCATCACGCCCAACGACTTCAGTGACATGCACCTCCCTGTAATATGTAACCACGTGCGTCTGCTGTCCTAACCTCTTCTCCTTCATCTTATGTTTTGAGGTCATCCCTCCCCCCACACACATTCACTGGACCTAAGCAAAAGTCTGCTGCTTTCAGCAAGGCTGCGTGTGGTCAAGTCACTCATGTAGGCTGCAAGATAGAAGCTGAAGGCTGCAGGCTTCTGCAGCCAGAATGATCTTTATGTTACACATGCATAATGACCACTGTAAGGAGATTTGACCATGGCCTACAGATGTGAGACACCACTGTTTAATTAATATGAACAGACAAGCATGCTATAACAAGGGAACCAAAAGATATCACAATTATCAGAAAAATACTTGTGATCATAAAAGAACATTTTGCTCCTACTCACCAATCTCCTGTTTGGCAAGCCCTACAAGAAAAGAGAAGATGAGACAAAGGAAAGAGAAGAGGAAAAAAATACAGGGAGAGGTGGGGAGAGACAGAGCAGATACTTTTAATTGTCACAGTACAACACTAGCTTTTAATTAATACAGGGCATGTACAACTTTGAAGACTGTTGGTCATGTAGTATTTTATGATAAATACATTTTATGGGATTTTGTTTCTAAAGAGGATTTTTGTTAAATAACCTAGCCCAATAAATGATTTACCAGCTGCAATAAAAGATCAAGGCAATTGCTCAGATTGCATCTTGGAGCATCAAAAACACTGAAGTTTATGGACATCTAAGCTGCCCCCAGATCTAGAGTCCTATTAAAATTTTTTGTAGTAGCTAATTATCTTGCATTGCATTTTTTAAAAGGTAGCAATCCTAGCAGAGAGGAAGGTCTGCAAATAGACAAAGAGAAGTTGATGCTCTTTGATGGAGAAACTAGGAGAGAGGAAAAGAGACAGACAGAAGTGAGAAATAACTGAAACATCATGCTGGTATGGTAACAAATGGAACTAACAACTCACAAGGCATTGGATACTCCTCCATTCACCCAGGGAAGCTGAATTAACTCTCAGTTAAAAAAAAAAAAATATTAAGGACACAATTTACATGCCATGCTAAGTGTAATATCTATATTACTTGACCAAGAATGGAGTCATTTGTTTTCCTATTTTTTCTTTCTGATAAAGATGACATTTTACCACAAGCAAAGCAGAAAGCAAAGAAATGCTCTCTAAATTCTGTTTTGCTCTAACCTCATAGGACTTCCATGTAATAAATAAGGAAATAGAGCAAGTGTTGGTCCTTATTTCAAACAGGAGGACAGAGACAGTAAATAGAATGGCACATTGAAATAATAAAATACTGGCCTCAGCTGTCTTCAGAGAAGGACAGGCAGCACAGTCACAATGAGACATGCCTTGGCAGCCTTTGTTTTGTACCAGGAATATACAGTCCATGCCCTGTATCTCATGGTGCTCAGACATACCTCTGTTTCCCCAGGGAACCCTAGCAAAGGCAGTGTCCCTGCAGGCATGGGGCTCCAAATTCAAGTGGGCCTCCTAAGAAAGGTTGAAGGAAGGAAAAGGAAAAGGAAAAGGAAGAAAGAACCATCGTTTTTTTATTGCTTCTCAACTCAGACAAGGTCCATGTCAACTTAGACCAATGCCTGTTCCATCTGCTCTTCTGGGCAGCTTGTGCAACCACAGAGGCCATGAGCTTAAAAGTCTGGAGCCAGGCTGCTGCAGGGACAGTGACCAGAAACCAGTATGTGCTCCAGAAGTGCTTCAGTGCTAAGGAAAGGTGGACTTGGACCCCTTTGCCATGACCTTCAAGCTGAGAAACTTTGAAAAGGATAAAGGATCAACACTTCTGACTTTAAACAGCATACTTTAATTACATTACTGTAAATCTGTCAGACACAGAAGAGAGACAGCAAAGTTCTCTGCCACAGAAAGCAAGCACCTTGAGATAGAAAGGGTTGGTGATAATTTGGTTAATTTAATTTGAAAATTGAGGTAGGTAAAGCAAAACAGCAGGAGTCAGTAAGGATATTTGGATGACCACTGCTACTCTAAAATGTATTCTTAAATTATGGCTAGGATGAGGGAGTCCTTAATTGTCCAAAATAACCATGATTAATTCAGCAGAATTATGGCAGTCTAATTATATTATTGTGTGATGTTTTTTCCACTTGATTGCTGCCTTCTGCAACACTAAGGGCTGACAACATCTAAGCTTGAGTTCAAATTTCTGTTGTGAAAATGCAGTTTGCTTCTGTGGGGTCTTTACCTAACTTTCTGCCAAACTTCAAAGGCACCAAGTGAATGTGGCCAGTGAGAGCAGGGAACAACAGGACTAGTGATGCTGAAGGCTGCTTGGCTTGCCTGATTAGGTAATCTTGCTTTCAAATTTTTTGATAGGGAAGTAATTTAAAAACCAAATTTTGAAAGACCTGTACCCTATTCTGATGCTCAGTTTATGGAGGTTTGATTTGAGACTCCAGGGACTGATTTGCAGAAGACCATAGGTGCCAGAGATGTACATTACAGCTGGGGTCTGAACATTCAGAACATAATACAGAATATGTGAAAGACTCTGAGATCATTTCATTTAGAGAAGGACTGGGTCTTCATTGTTTCCTACTAACTACAAATAGCTGTCCAACTTTTGCAGTTACTCAGAAGATGAAATTGCAGAAAAAATAATTATAAGTAAATTAAAATATTTCATTTTGATGCAGTCTTTTAAATTTTGCTTTATCTTTTCAAGTTATTCCCTATATGTACATTCTGTAACAGAGAAAAGTAATAATATTTAAAGTGATATCCAAGAAAGGTACTGTATTGCTCTTAAAATGCTGAAAAGGTCTTGCTACAAATCTTCATTCATAGTCCAGTTAGTGTCACTGCTGTGCCCAGCAAGATCATGGAGCAAATCCTCCTGAAGGCTCTGCTAAGGCACACAGAAAATGAAGGGTGCTTGGTGACAGCCAACACAGCTTCACCAAGGGCAAATCCCTCCTAACTAATTTGGTGGGTTTCTACAATGGGGTCACAATACTCGTGGGTAAAGTAAGAGCAACCGACACCATCAACCTGAACCTGTGCAAAGCCTTTGACACTGTCCCACACAACATCCTGGAATTGAAACTAGAACAATATGGATTTGATGGATGGACTGATCATTGGGTAAGGTACTTGCTGGATGGTCACACTCAAAGAATGGTGATCAATGTCCAGATGGCTCGATATCCAGATGGAGATCTGTGACAAGTGGTGTTCCCCAAAGGTTGGTACTTGGAAAGGTGCTATTTAATATCTTTGTCAGTGACATGGACAGTGGCATTGAGTGCACCCTCAGCAAGTTTGCCGACAACACCAAAGCGTGTGGTGAGGTCAACATGCTGGAGGAAAGGGATGCTATCCAGAGAGACCTTGACAGGCTTGAGAAGTGGGCTCATGCAAACTGCATGAAGTATAACAAGGACAAGTGCAGGGTTCTGCACCTGGGCCAGGGAAATCCCCGGCACGAATACAGGCTGCGTGGAGAATGGATTAACAACAGTCCAGAGGACAAGGACTTGGGGGTGATGGTGGACAAGAAGCTCAACATGGGCTGGCTATGTGCACTTGCAGCCCAGAAAACCAGACATGTCCTGGCCTGCATCAAAAGAATCATGGCCAGCAGGTCAAGGGAGGTGAATCTCCTATTTTACTCAGCTCTCATGAGACCCCACATGGAGTGCTGTGTCCAGTTCTGGAGCCCCCAACATAAGAAGGATATGGAGCTCCCACAGAGAGCCTAATAACATTCATCTGAATGTGGATTCCACTATAATGCAAGAATAACAAGGCTTAGTTTTGAGTTGTGACACTACTTGATGCTGAGACTACTTACCACACAGAAAAAGTGTATTTCTCTAACTCTTCCAAGTAAAAATCACTTTCTGCAGATGCTTTCCCTTCTTCTGGGCTTGCCTTGTTCCCAGGACCTGATTTTTCTTGATAACATTTGTCAGGTGGGTTACTCCAGTTGATCTTTAAATTTAAAAAAAAAAAAAAAAAAAAAAAAAAAGTTAGAATAGTAGAAAGCAAATTAGGAGTTGTCAGTTTCACCTGGTTTGGAACTTCTAGCTCTGTTTTATTCTTCACTCTATAACAAATGTGGAAAAAAGCAGTGGCAAAGCTGGCTCAAAAGGCTTAAGAATAGAATAGAATAGACTATTTAAGTTGGAAAAGACCTGCAACGATCATCTAGTCCAACAGCCTGACCAATTCAGAGCTGACCAAGTTAAAGCATGTTGTTTAGGACATTGCCCAGATGCCTCTAAAACACCAACAGGCTTGGGGTATCAACTACCTCTCTAGCAAGTCTGTTCCAGTGTTCATCCACCCTCTTGATAAAGAAATGCTTCCTAATGTCCAGTCTGAACCTCCACTGCTGCAGCTTTGTCACTGGATCCCAGAGAGAAGAAACCAGCGCCCCCCCTCTCCACTTCCCCTCCTCAGCAAGCTGTAGAAAGCAATGAGGTCACCCCTCAGTTGCCTTCTCTCCAAACTAGACAAACCCAAACCCTTGGCTGTTCCCTCATAGGACATGCCTTCCAGCCCCTTACCCAGCTTTGTTGCCCTTCTCGGGACACATTCAAGGACCTTCACATCTTTGTTGAATTGTGGGGCCCAGAACTGCACACAGAGTATTGTTCAGTTAATGGATTCATGTTTCTGAAAGGCTGTGGTTCGACAAACCCTCTCAAGGAGGTCTAAGCTCATGCTGCCACCAGAAGTCATCATCCAACTGTCCTCAACCTACTTGCCTTTTCCTGTGTGGCACACCATGCTCCATCAGCAAAAAAACTTGGACATCCACACAGTAAAACATACGGAAGGAATGGATCTGGGAGGGGAATTTATGCTGTTTGGCCTCTTTCCTTTCTTTTGCTTTTATTAACTGGGTTAGCTCTCAGCTGGACCCATTCTGATCCAGGCCACCCTGCACTGGTGCCAGCACAAGGGAGGGCAGGGACAGTACTGACCTTTCTGTGTTAGGGCCAGTTTATGCTGATTTAAATTACTTCTTGAGCTACAAAGTCCTAATCTGTGCTCATCTCTCAAACATTTTTGCACTCACAGGGCCTGATTCAGCACTGTCGTCGCCTGTCTCTGGAGTGACCCGCAGGTTCCTTGCATGCTCAACGTGCTCACCCCTGGACTGAGTGCCAAACATCACTTCCACCAAGAGACACAACGAGGACATAACTTACCAGACAGACATCTGCAGGTGACTTCACAAAGCTATCTATTAATACCTTCCTAGGCACAATACCACCCTCTGTAAAGGGTTTGTTAAGATTTAGTGAATAAGACCAGAGAGAAAAAAGTTAAAAACACTTACATCCTGTAGAAACAGGACTCCCTTTTTGTTCCTTCCTTTAGACATGGGGATGGAAAGTATACTATTTCGAAGCAATCACAAAGGGAAATTTTGGTTTTCCATCCATTGATACCAATATTATGGAGCAAGTGATTGAAATTTTCTACCCTATACTAAAAACTAACCTCAATTATTTAAGCCCCTTCTAAGGACTTCTGCATTATGAAATCTGTAATGAATAAAACATCCAAGTTTACTCTGTAGGTCTCAAAAAATCTCAGAGTTTCCACGGAAGACAGCATTAGATGTTGTCACATCACTGTATACTTTGTTAATTATGAAAACTACAAAGACTTTTTTTTTTTTTTAACTCAGTAAACTGTTTTGCTCTAAAAGGCAAATTTGTATGCTGAAGCTTGGATTACATAGACCTCATCCAAATTTTGAATTTTAATTTAAGGCCCGTGGACATAAGAGATAGAGGTTCATATCCATACCTAGATAATGCTAAGTATGGCTATCAGTAAACATGATGCAATCATCATATTTTCAGCATTCATTGGAAAAGCTGCCACAAGGAATGGAATATCTTGTCAAAAAGTGATTCCATGTAAATTCGAATAGTTAAGGCAAAGCAGAAGTGGGTAGCATGCTCAAGCTGTTTTCAAATACTAAGACAAGGTAGCTACAGATAGTATTGCATTTCATCTAGCCACAATTGCCCAACTTAAATCCCTAGAAAACAGTCAAAGTTTCAGAATAGGTAGGGTGTGTAAAGTATCTTGCTTGCACTGACATCGTCTTTGTGAAATTATCCCTATGCAAAGTAGATATAAAAACATTAAGACATAAATCCCAAAGTTGTTAAAGAGTATTATGGGTGAATATCTCAGACTGTGTTTGATCTTCTCTGAAGTACAAAAGCAGCACCTCAGTCATCTATACGAGGATGGGATTATAGCCACATAATATATTTTACTTCCCTCAGAAGTCACTGACCAGGAGCATTGTGTCCTTCATAGCCACCATTCAATATCACGAATGCATGCAATGGTGTGCACACTCACTGCAACGAAATCTAAGTTCTCATTAATGCCCTAATGTCTCTTCTTCAGTAAGAAGATAATTGGGATACTATTTGCAACTCCTCAGCATAGATCAACTTGGGGTATGGAGGGATGGCCAAAGCAATAACACCTTTGGTTTTGGTAATATATCCTATATTACCCAGAAAAGGTTAGATCAGACACAAAGGTCTTTCTGTTTGCTTTTTTTACAAGAAAAAAAAAATTACAAAGAGAAAAGGAACAGCTAAGGAGAATAATCCACTACATGAACACTTGTCTTCTGCCTTGAGCCTGTTCTTTACATTAGTGTGTAACTGTTTCCAATACGATTGTTGTGTAAAATTATTTTAGAAATTATTTCAGTTCCAGAGATACAAGAAGGCCCAAATGACATAGTTCAGATCAAGTGTCTAAACCTTGAACACATGAAAATAAGGACCTCTCTGAACACTGTGGTTCACTCATCCCATTAAAAGAGAGGGGCTCTTACAACCTTTGAAAGGAGATTTCACACGCTCACATTTCTTTTGCGCACAAGTACTCTCATAAGAGGCTCAGTTCAGAAATCTATTTAAACATGTCAATAACTGTAAGCTTTTGAGTCATTTCATTGAGTCCAAAGGGACTAGACAATGCCGAATTACCCATGGGCTTACGCACCTTACTGAAACCAGGTCACTTTAATGTGGCTTTGAGAGCCACCCACAACCGAGGTTCCTGTAAGAGCGTGGCATTTGGTTCAAAGGCAATGTGCTATTATGGGATTGTAGGAAATGAATTTCACTCTGCCACTCCCATGGGCTGGGTTGCTTTACCCATTACACCCACTCCCTCAGTCCTTAAATTGGTCTTCCTATAGATATAAGGCTACACACACACGCACGTATCAGTCTGCGGTTATGTTTATATATAACTCTGGTTTCTCCAAGTTATCCTTACCTTCCTAAAACAATAAATCACTTGAAAACTTAGTCATTTAAAATGGAGAGAATTTCCAGTTGGACAATCTGGTTTTGCTCACAGATATTTACATATAGATCATCATACTACTAAAGTCAAGGTTGCAGTAATAATTCCCAGCTATTGAATATATGTGCCACAGTAAGTCTACAAATATAAACACATAGCATAGAAATTTCTGACTACCCTAAGAATCATGATTACTTTCTTCCATGCACAATTAAAAAAATTAAAAATGTTTCACAGTATATGTAGAACAGGGTGAGACAAATTGCCAGAATATTTATTTTGAATATTCATGTTTGTATGTTTCCCCTAAGAAGGGAAGTGGAGCAACACTTACAAAATAGCATCCTTCATTGGAAAATATCTAATCTAGAAAAAGTAACACAGGTAGGAGCAATTCTCAGGAATACAGAGTCTTCTTTGTGTCTTAGTTCTCAGAATTTACATTACATTGGAAAGTTCCAGTAGGATCTCACCCAGAAAGTGTTGTCGTGATGCAGATGTGAACTCATGATAACTTGCACTGATGACACAATATTTGTTCACAAACAAATTACGTACTTGACCAAGATACTACAAAAAAGGATACTAGAAGTTTCTGATGGTAGGAGTCTGCTGCACAAGAACAGGAGAGCTTTAAAGTTACAGATGCATAGGAAATCTATCTTGTGTATAAACATTACTGTAATAATATCAGCCTACAGAGCAGCCTTGATCAAGCTGCTGTTGTCTGATTACTGAGTGGTCTTTCCTACTACTCCTTTGAAATTCCTTTGCTGGAGAGATTAGCTCCCTATAGATCTAGGCAAAAGACAGCAATATTCCTGGCCATGTGAAGCCTTATGGTAACTATAAAAAAATTCACAGTGACAGATTAAAGAAACACAGCAACAGCAACAACAAGAAGCAAGCTCACAAATCATTGCTAAATGTCACAGGTAGAAGTCCCAGTGACTTGAGACCGCTCTGGAGTATTGTGTCAAGTTCTGGGCTCCCCAGTCCAAGAGGCAGAGATTTACTTGAGAGTGTCCAATGGAGGCCACAAGGATGATTAAGGGACTGGAACACCTGCCTTACCAGGAAAGGCTGAGACACCTGGGGCTGTTTAGTCTAGAGGAGAGAAGACTGGCAGGGGATCTTATTAATGTATGTAAACATGTGAAGGGTGGGTGTCAGGAAGGAGGGGCCAATCTCTTTTCAGTCGTGCCCTGTGATAGGACGAGGGGCAATAGATGCAAACTGGAGCACAGGAAGTGCCACCTCAACATGAGGAAGAACTTCTACACTGTGAGGGTTACAGAGCACTGGAACAGGCTCCCCAGAGAGGTTGTGGAGTCTCTTTCTTGTGAGACTTTCAAGACCTGTCTAGATATGTTTCTGTGTGACCTGCCCTAGATTGTGTGGTGGTCCTGCTCTGGCAGGGCGGCTGGACTCGATGATCTCCAGAGGTCCCTTCCAACTCCTACCATTCTGTGATTCACCATGCTCTTTAAGGGAGATGGTGATGTTCAGACCAAGGCCAGTACCTTGTGATGTCCTCCTTGGCCTTCCTTCAGCCGAAACCAGCCACAGTGCACATTTGCACTTCCATTGCTATCTTGGTAAATAGCATCTTCTGTAAAAAACAAACAAACCAACCAGCAACAAAAAAGAAAAAAAGAAAAAAAGAAAAAATAAACAAGTATTTTTATATTGGTGTACATTGGTGCATAAGACAAAGCTCTGGAAGGAAAGGTGCTGTGATTTTTCCCTCTTCCACCAAGGTCCTGTGTGATACTATGTAATTTTTTCCCCTCAGTTCTAGTTATAAATAGGTGGTTAGTTCTCTCCTACACCTTCCAGAAGTGCTAGGATGATAAATGCAGAGACTTCAGATATTGTGGTGCTGGAAATAACAATAGTATAGGTGAGAAGTGGGGGGGAAAGTAGAAATAAAGTAATAACAGACACAAGAAGAACGACAGTGAAATACTCAAGGATGTGTTCTTCAAAAAAGAGAAGGAAATTGGTTTTCTTGTATGGGCATGGCTGTGGATCAAGAATGAGGCACAGGGATCAAAAGTACTCATGTTTTCTAAGCAATGTTTGCTCCAGTAGTGTGTCCCTCAAACTGCTGAAAAGCGATGACCTGTGAACAAAAAAGTATTCCCACATCATAGGAAGCAGTGGTGTGATGGAAATAAAGGCCTATATTAAATTTCTCAATGCACAGCACATGGAGGATAAGCTAAAATATACTTAATTTTTATTTTGCCTTTTTTTTTTTTCTAGTTACTTCCACTTTGCCTCAGTAAAAGACAGTCAAGTGTGCTTAAAAATCACAGTACAGGCAGGATCTCCCCACAGGTGTTATGGCCCAGGGAACCTGTGGATGCCCTCTCCCTGGAAGTGTTCCAGGCTAGGCTGGATGGGACTTTGAGCAACCTGATCTAGTGGGAGGTGTCCCTGCCCATGCAGAGGGGTTGGAAATAGATGATCTTTAAGACCCCTTCCAACCCAGACTGTTCTATGTTAGACAACGTGTACATACATATACAGTGTCACAGCTGTAAGCTTGTGTGTTTGTGTTTGAAGATATAGATACCTGTTTCTTACTTTCTATGTATTCACGCACACACACAAAGAGGTGCATATATATGCTCAGCATTCACAGGGGGTGAAGTTTTTACAGGTACTTCTGTCACCTAGGGTGAAAGGTCTACTGCAATCAGTGAAACTGCACAAAATACAGCTGCTCAGTATGTCCCGTGTGTGCACACATGCAGTATAAACAGTCCAGAGTGTCTCCACATATTCCATATATATGACACCTATATAAACCATAAAGACACATTAAAATATTAACGTACCTTTCTAAAGATGGTTACTGTGGTTTTCTTTGTTGTTCAGATTTTTAAAAAAATTTTGGCTCACTGAAATGAGTTTCCAAATAGCTTTGCTGAAGACTTGGACAATGTTTTTGGAGACAAATGAATAAAGCAGTAATTACGTTGGCCAAAAAATAGCACAATAAAAAACCCAATAATATTCTACATTTAAGAAATGGGAGGGAAAACGAACTCCAGTTTGTTATTTAATCATGACGTGCTCTTTTTGTATTTTATTTGTAAGGCTCTGAATGCTCTTTTCTTTCTGTACCAGCAAGCTCATTACTTTAATTCCTCATAGATTTCTCTGAACAATTTTTGCTAAGTAAAAACACAATGTAGTTTTTCAATGGCTGTAACAGTAAGAAGCTGCTCAAATTAAAGATCAATAAAAAATAGAGAAAAAATCTGTATGAAAATAAATAAATAAATGAGAAGATGGCAAATGCTTGCCATTAGACAGGATGAAAAATCTAAAAAGAAATTAAATTTAGTTGTAATACATTTCCCATTCTTTTCTTCATGAAAATTACTACTGAAGTGGTTTTTTTTTCTGTAATTTAAATGTTAAGCTGCCAGATGTGTGTCTCATGCTTGAAGAGTTGAAGCTTTGCATTATTTAGCATATTAAGATTCACAGAATTTAAAAAAGGGCTCCTTTATTGCCTGGAGGTTCTAATTAAGTAAACCTTAGCCTGGTACATTTAAAACTTGCAATACAAGAGATTTTGCTTCCTTTTTTTTCTCTGCAGCCAAGTCTCATCAATATAATAAATATGGAAAATACTTAAGATGATACAATTTTTCTTTGGCTTGAGGAATTAAACCTATCTATTATTTTAAGAAGTTTTTAATAGAGGCCAGCAATCAGAAAGACATTTAAAGACTCCAGTCTACTTTTTAATCATAGGAGCTGCTGTTAGTGGGGGGAAATGTGTCTTATAAAACTGAGCTATGTAGAAATCGTTTCTTGCACATGCACAAAACAAAGCAGTTCTGAGAAAGAAACAAGAATCACACTGTTCTTTATTATTAAATTGCATCTTTTTTATAACTTGTTATAATTGACCACAGAAAACTAATAAATCGTTAATTAGCTGAGCTATCAGCAATTTGGTCATTGAAGGAGTTGTGATGGCTGCATCAGAAACTGTAATAACATAAAAATTCCTCTGACATGCTGTACCCATAAATCATTCCTTAAATATACTTATTTTTGCCATTTTAGAAAATGTCAAAGGTGTCAACTTTGTCCAGATATAGCACTTAGCAGTGACTATTTTAGTAAATTGACTCAAAATACATTTTGTTCCCTGACAGGGGAACATAATATCATTCATGATAAAAATGAACGATTTGAGGAGGAGAAAATAGCACCAAAAAGAATGATCAAAGACAGGTATCATAGCTATGACAAAGGTACAATGGCAGGCAGAAACTCTGTTAATAGGTTTACTTGGAAGTCAACAAACATATGCATAAAAGCAGGAAAACGTGATTACACCAGAGCCTAGAAAAGACAATAGAATTCTTAATCCAATGCTATAAATCTGTGATCAGGTATTAATAAGAAGTCCAGCAGAATAGTTTTAATGCTGTACATTTGCATAAGACAAATAGGAAAAAATGGGTGGCATTGTTTCTCACCATTGTGGAATGGGCCTGATAACAGTAATGCCTGGATTTGGGAATGTATGGTGAGATAAAGTTTGCTTCCAGACTATGACAATGCTGACAGCAGTCTTATTCCTTAGTGATATTAAGTCCCAGCAAACCAGTTTAGGTGCTACACAGCTCACACCTAATATGGGATACAAAGAAAGCGTCACCTGTACCAAGTCCCTGAGGTCTGCTGGAACCTACATTTTTATAACAGGATGAAAAAAGGTTGGAAACTAAAACACTAGTGTTAATTTGTTGCCCTTCTCAGCACCATTCTTCTTGGGGTAACAGTTGAGAGTAGTATCAGAACCTTTAATAAAGGAGGGTGTCCTACTTCTCCTTAACCCTTGTAGAGTATAGTATAACCTTTTTATCCTTTACATTGAGTCCGGAAGTTAGTCTCTTTGATTATGTCTTCCATAACAAGAACTGTGGTGGAATAGGAGTGGATCTGTCAAATGACACTAGTGATTCAGAGGACACCACTAAACACTGGGGACCCCACTGTGTGTTGAAGACTTTACGAAAGGCTAGCTCTAGTCCGGATGCTTTGGAGATCTGCTTGTAGTTTGGTTAGACTTCCTACTATACAAGACCTATTTTTAAAATCCTCAGTAGGTTACAGCATTATGTCTTAGAGTATACTGATTCAGATCCTCTGATGATGCAAAACAATGCCCTTTTAATCTAACCTTCCTTTGATATAATTCAGTACATTTCAAAATCAGGCCACTTCTGTAACTGCATTGTTCCAGAGTATTTGTAAGATATATTCTTGAATCAAAAATGTGGACTCTAAAATGCTTTGTTTGGCATTGTATCTGCCAAGCTCCACATAACTAATTTGAATAAAAATTCAACATAGAGTTTTAGACCTAGATAAGCATTAGTGACAGGGGAAGAGGGAAGAAGGAATAGCTGTCTATCTGCACAACTAATAAATGAAGTTTGAGACATACATTCTAAAGTTGGAAATATCCAAATGTTGGCAAAGAAAATAAATTAGCAAAAAAAAAATTAAAAAGCAAATGTCAAATGCCATGAAATTTTATTTAAAACAACTTTTGTTCATGCAGGTTACTCCTGTTTTAAATACTGTCATTATTCTAAGTTGCTTTGCACAACTGTTATGGGGCAAATGAATAAATGAACATCAAAGCAGATTTCACTAACATAAAAGTTGGAAAAAAATTTCTCAGCTAGGGCTGTGATTACATTCTTGGAAGGGCCAACATCTAGAAAAGGCATGTTAATGAAGTGTTGGTCTTATTAGGAGGTGTAGTGAGTACCCTTGAAAGATGGACATTTTTTATTACTTTCTTCTGTAATATGTTAACCTTTTGTCACCAACACTATTTAACAAAAATTGATACCAGCTCTGTATTCTGCTTTTTAAGTATCTAGGCTGGTCAACACCAATACTCAGTGTTTATGAATTCTGACTAAGCAATGCCATAATAGATCCTACCCGTATTTGGACATGCTTAACATGTAATATTCAACAAATGTACCTATAATAGCACATGCATAGTCCTAGACTTCTTGGGCAGTCAACAGTGAAGGGAAGCTCTAAAGAAATGGGTTTTGAACCACGTTTCATGGGCCGCTGTAAAGGAAAAGCTGGCATGTCAGTTGGCTTCAAATCAGCATCCAAAATTCTGCTGCATAATTTCAGGGATCCCACAGATTTGAAGACAACTACAAACTACTGTTTACACAGATAAGAAGTAGCTATCAGGCCTCAGGAATCTTATATGTCCTTACCTCTCTTACTTAATATTTTTCAGTTCAATGTCTATACATGACCTATTATAGCCTCCTGGTACAGAAGAGCCAGTCTCTAGACATTGGCCAAAGAGCTGAAATGACCCTTTCCCTAAAACAAAAGTTGACCCTCACCTGTGGTCAGTAGGAGCTACAAGGAACGGGTGCAACTGTAGAACTCCGGTTGGCTCCCAATGCCCACTCTACTACCCTCAGCTGCTCAGTCTGTTCATCCTAAACATCTGTACCAGGAGCAGGAGGGCTGGCTGGCTCCCGAGCCACGTGCAGGGGTGTGAGCACAAAGGGGAGCATGGGCAGCAGTGGTTTCTGTGCCTGCACAGCCATTTTCCTATTGTGAGACAGAGTACAATTCACTGCCCAGGTTATTAAGTGGGGATGGCTGTATGTAACCTGGGTACCATCAGATCCCTGTCCTATCATAAATCTGCCTCTGGCCATCATGGTGCTATATGAGTTTAGAATAGGACTTGGGGGTTGTGTTACCAAGTTCTCAGACACTTATGTTTTACATGAGATTTAAAAGAAAACAAACAACACACAACAAACAAAAAGAACAACAGTGCAAATTGCAAAAGTTTGCCTTCAAAAGAAAGCCCACATCCCAGAAGGAAATGCTACCTGATGTTAATATGGAGAGACACTCTTACGTCATTTAGCTCAGCACAATTAACAAAGGATATTGCTATTAACATGCTGCAGGAAGAAAAAGTACTTCACAAGCACCCAACAGCAACATGTTGTGATTCACGGATATAAATGACCAAATAAAATGAAAGGATGTAAAAATGTCACGGAAACACCAGCCATAATCCAATGTTGTCAGTGCACTCCACACACACCTTGTAATTACTAACACATTTGGCCTACTAATACTTTTTAGACAAGGGAGCCCACCACTTGTGTACCTTTTTTGCCTAAACTGCTTTTGATCCTTCACAATTGATTTAAACTCTCCCATCGCTTCCTTTGCCTAGTGACAAAATGATGAAATGATATAGCAGGGCAAGGGGGAAGGGAGATAAGGGTATTTGCACATGTTCAGTAAATTAAATAAAGCAATAAAAGTTCTAACCTGCTGGAAGCATTTTAAGCTCTTCTCTTTTCCTCTCAGCTTCTTCTGACACACACGCTTCTCCTCCTTTCGCAGCATTAAACTGCTTTTCCACTTCCTTTACAACAGTGGGAATACTTCCCTTATGGGTGTCAGGATCTTTCGGGGAGGTCAGAGGTTGCCCTGCAGAGGAAATGACAAGCTGTGAAATGTAAAAGAACAATTCCTTCCACATGTTTCTTTGCTCCAGGAGCAGTAAGGGGTTGTCGACTAGCATCACGACGGGATGGGCCAGGCCTTTGCCTAGCAGTCCTGTCAAAACTAATTTACAATAAAAGACCTGTGCAACTGTTTAAAGCTTTACAACTCCGGCGAGCTCCAAGGACTGCCGAAGCCAAGTGGTACAAACCAACCTTGTTTTTAACAGCCAGCCAGGCAGACAGAAGGAAGACAGACTGAAAAATGCTCTGAATTGTACAGTAACAAGATAAATTGTACACCTGAAAATTAGCTTTCCCTATAATATTTATTTCCTTTATAAACTCATTGTTTGGGGACTGAAAAAATTTCAGCTGCTCTCACTTTTCATCTGGTTGATGCATGTGGCACACAAGCCATATGTGCTGCTTTTAGACAGCAAGACTTGTAGGGGGAGCGAAAAATAAAGTTTAGGGAAAAAATGGGCCATTTGTTCATTGTAAGAAAATAACTGTCCTTAAAACCATAGTCAAAGAGCTGAGCTGCTTTTTGCTTTATGTTCCCAAAGTATTGTAGAGCAGGGAGGAACGAGGGACAAGCAGACCTTCTGCAAAGAAAATATTACAGACACACAGAAAATCTGCGTTTAGTCCAAAGGCAGCTGAGGTTCTTCTGTGTAACAATTCAACTTGGCAAAGCAGTAGCAACAAACACCTGTGCTAGCCCAGACACTGGGAGCAATGTAGTCACAATCACACAACACTGTACTCAGGCTAATAGACCCTGTGTCACAGCTCTATAACAGCAAGATCATCCGGCTGCTGAGACCAAGGCAGCCTGTCTGCCTTCAGTTTCCTAAAATATCTTGGCTGATAACACCTCTCCTCCAACAAAGTCAGGCTAAGCAAAACTCCTGTCTTGACTTCACACTGTAGTGCTTGAGCTAACTTTTGCTTTAAAAGATGTACACTTGGTCATTACTATTTAGGTACAGGTAGTAAATTCTGCTGTTATTTGACCAAAAACTGCACGCAACTTGGCACTAAAAAAAAAAATATAAAAATTTTGTTGTTTCAGTCTCCTAATCGTCCTCAGCCACTCTTCCACCTTCTCCCTTGTAAACACCTTTTTTAGGTCGAGTGCACATGATTATATATGTGCTAGAACAGTGCTGACCATAACTTTAGGACTTCAAACTGGCCAATATTAAAGAGGTGTGAGTAAGTTACTAGAATGAAAGAGTTTTCCTTTGGTTCTACAAACCACAGAGGATAAAATCATGCCTGGTTTCTACTTGCCTATTTTATTTGATCACCATTTCTGATGGGCACAAATAGTTGTTTGCATGTCAAGTTAGAGGAACAGCACAGTCAGAATCATGAGCGTTTGGAAGAATGTTCCCAACAAGTGCAAAGTAACACTTTCAAATGAGCCTGGACCACTTTCAAATTAGTCTTTTAGGTTCAAACCTAAAAGTGCTTGAACTGGAGAACAAATGTACGAATGCTGTCCAGCTACCTTTCTGAGAATGAAAGAGCTGTCACTTTCAAAAAAGACTGGATTACACTGACATTTTGCACATGTGAATCCCCTCTTCTGTCGACACTAAAGTCAAAGGGGACCTGGCTACGGATTTCACAGTGAGAAAGAGAGGTCTCTTGAAGAGTTTGCATATTCAGTGTTTTATATGAAGATTCACATTTCTGGAGTTTTCACAAATTTAGCAGACTAGGTTACTTAGATAGAAGCCTATCAAGGCAATGTTACCAGTAGTTGCATCAAATTTTTCTACCTATGCTACTTATATTAGAGTGGTTAGCACTTTCCACACAACAATGGCTAATGAATTCCGTGTAGAATTTGTAATTTATTTATTGACAGGGATTTTTGATCTCTTAAAGGGGCAACAGATCAACAACAGAGGCTTTTCTTAAAAAAAAGCTACTGATGGTGGTCTTGAAAGCAGAAGTTGTCTTCTTCCATGAACATCTCATGGAATACCACTTTAAAAGACTGGAGAGAAGATAAGGGTTTGGACTGAGAGACACACTAGATCTGATTATGTGCTTCTGTGACCTACAAAGGAGGACAAATGGGAGGTACTAGGTTGCATTTTCTTGCACTGTACCATGGAAGAGAGATCCTGTGCAGCAGTAAAGACCCATACCTGGCTCCACACAGACCTGTGGTTTAAGAGAGCAATGTAGCCAGCAGTTAAAGTAAATAATATGAAGGTTTTGTCTTAAACTTCTAAAACCAAGACAAATTTGAAGTGAAGGTCAAAACACCATCTCCTAAGCTGCTGTATTTTGCTTATATGTTGCAGCACTACATATGGTATCGATATGTAAGATCACTCACTATTTAGACTACTCCAGTAGAGTGAGTTACAAAGCACCAGTCTTCATTTAGACTGTTCTTGCTTTCTCTGGTTTGTGTCTCCACCTTAATGTCACTTTAACAGAGCTTTATTTCCCCCTGCTTTTGGTGTTTTAACAGATATAATACAGCATTTAAGAGCATATCAATGTGCGACAGCTTGCCACAGATCATAAACACATTTTTCTGTTGGAAATGTTGAAGTCGTGATTTTCACCACGTGATCTCCAGTTCCCTAAGGTTTGCTCCTTTAATTGTAAATAGCCAGAAAGTCATCAAGCTAGCATTTAATAAACTTTTAATTTGAAATGGATTACCACATGTTGTGTTTGTTTACCCATTATTAAATCTCTTAGCAACATATCACCAGCAGAAACAGCATACTGTAGCACTGCATAGATACATTAAAAAACAAACCCATGGGGGATATTAGCAGCTAATAATATCTTTAAAGAAGGCTCCAAGAAAAATAAATAAATATAAACAATATCAAAAATTACTCCTAGAAATTTTGTTAGTGCAAATCTGTTTGGCATGGAAATTGCAGATCTTCCATGATCAGCTTATCAGCATATTTCAGAGGCCTACAAGAAAAATAGGACATTCACTAATGCTCTTTCTCAGTTCTTACAAATATGTCTTTCCAGGCTTCTTGAACTGAGTATCACAAGTTTTTCCATGTGTTTCCAGAAGTGTGACCTATTTAGTTGCAGCCTTCATGTGTATGTGTGTGTTGGTGTGCATGTGAAGACTGATGGTAGGACCAAACAATGGTAAGGACAACTTTGGTTTATTAAGAGCTTGTCCACAACTCTTTGCTGTTGAGAAAAACTGTCTGCAATTTCGCCTTTTGGATCTGCTATTCACAGTTTTGTGCTGCATCTAGGAACACCTTAGCAGATACGCAGATGATACATGGAAACAAAAAAGACCTTACTCCTCAGTACAATGTATGTTTACACCTCTGTGTTTCTGGTATCAGAGTAGTTATAAAAAAGCCTTTTGGTCACAGTGCAGTTTTTGCTTAGCCTAAAAGTGTCACAGAGATAAACCATCACTCACTGTCTTAAAAAAAAAAAAAAAAGCTATGAGGAGTGGCTGAGGGAACTGGGGCTGTTTAATCTGCAGAAAAGGAAGCTGAGGGGAGAGACCCTATCGCTCACTACAACTACCTAAAAGGAGGCTGTAGCAAGGTGGGGTTGGTCTCTTCTCCCCAGTAACAAGCAATAGAATAAGAGGAAATGGCCTGAAGTTGCACCAGTGGAGGTTTGGATATTAGAAGAAACTTTTTCACTGACGGGTTATCAAACACTGGAACAGGCTGCCCAGACAGGTGGTTGAATCACCATCACTGGAGGTGTTTGAAAGACCTGTAGATGTGGTACTTAAGGACATGGTTTAGCCCTTGGTAGAGTTAAGTTAATGTTTGAACTCAGTGATCTTAAAGGTCTTTTCCAACCAGAACAGTTCTATGTGATTCTGTGTGATCACTGCTGCTGTTCTCAAATGCCAAGGAACCTCTGACCTGAAGAACTAAATTCTCAGTTTCAGATCTTCATGGAATATTCACATAGAATAGACAATGCAACCTGTGTGTTGGCTGCATCCTTCAGTTCATTAAACAAAAGGGAAATGTCTGTATACCAAAAAAGGAATTATTTTTGTCCATGGCAGTCAGATCCCACATGCTGAAAAAGAAAACCAGTGCGCCTCTGTCCTGCCATTCTTCTCATTCCCAGATTTCTAAATGAAGAGAAGTACTTTGTGAGTCTTTTGTAATATGGTCAATTATGTCTTCAATGTAGACATCAGGAGACTCGGAGGCCAGGGCGGATGCTCAGTCTAAAAGTAATATTCAGTGATTTTTAAAGAAAGCTTCTGGGGAAGTCTGCTGCACATAAGCAAATGATAATTTGTCTTTCCTATGGGTCACCACTTGATTGAATCTTAATGGAATTTCACGTAAGTAGCATAAGGCATGCCTCTGATGCCAGAATTATCTTCCTGCCAAATTTGAAGCCCCTGTTCTAGCCCAGGGAGGTGCTAGAGCTCTTCCAGCAGCTGAACTGTTATTGCTGTGACTTTCCAAGCATTATTCAACCTCAAGCAGCGGCCACCATGGAAAGTTTCATCCTCAGGAATGAGGCTGGTTTAAATAGTTCACAACTGAAAACAAAGTTAAGCAACATAATAAAAAGAATCACAGTATTCCTGCTATACCATATGTTGGACCAGTATCTGAATAAGGAAAATCTAGCTTAACAAGAACAATAATGACTAGCAAACATTGAAACAAAATTATGGGTTGCTCCAATGAATATAGACATGAAAGTTTGAATCCATCACCTTGTGGTTCAGACTGTTCAGCCTTCTCTGAGACACCATTCTTTTCAGCAACGCTTGAATACATGAAAAGTTCAGGTGGGAGGTGAAGGTGCATATCACACTTATTTTGCTTCTCTGAATCCTGTGGTAGTTTAATTATCTATTAAGAAAAGAGGAAAAAAAAAATCAACATGAACATGATCATAAGCCGTTCAGTATTCCACAAAGCCAGAATATACTTGTTTCAACATTATTTGTGAAACCCGGAAACCCAAGATGCTGCTATTGGGATTTTAAAAAGTTCTAGTTTCTCTGTACTGCATTTACAGTTTTCTTTCCCATCAGCTTCCCCTGTGTATCTTCCCCTTGCTTACAGACTAAACCAGACATCCCATAAATGGGGGTGATTCACAATCGAAATTCAGAATCATTTCAGAAAACATAGATTACCTGGATCAGTAAGTCATCCCAGCTTACACATTGATTTGAAAGTCTCACTTAGCAGCTTTGTGGTCTTCCCTTACCCCAATTTCAACCAATTTTGATTCCTCTGTTCTTTTTCAACATATCTCTACCAATGTATCTGATATTCTCTTTCCTAGTATATCTTAGGTATATTTTTGGTATAAATTCTTATATCTCTACATTATTCTGAAGTTATTTTTATTTTATTTTACTCTTGGTAGACTCAGAAAGAAAACTGCCTGAAAGGCATCACTGCAAGAAAATTAATACCTACATTTTCTATTAAGTAAATGCATATGTTAAAATCAAGATGCTTTCAGAATTCATCTATTTTAGTGGTTTTCTCTTGAGCCAGACAAAACTATAAAAAAGGTATAAGTTTGAGGCTTTGTTATGATCTGAATGAGAGAGTGTATCTCTCAGTTACAATAACACCCTTAACTTGAAAGTCCAGAAACAAAGCTTGCACCAAAGAGAATTCCTAACTCAGGCCCATTTTTCCAAAAACATATAAAAAAAATCATATCTGAATTATGTCTGAAAACTATCCAAAAATAACGTTCCTACCTCAACAGAGTTTCACTCACTAGTGAAGAATCCCAGACTTGCAAATGCAGCATCATAAAAAAATATTATTTTATTTTGTAGCCATGTGAAAGAAACTCAGACTCACCTCCACATTATGGAGGAAATTAACATCTACAAGTGGCAGGCTCAAACTTTGAATTTCAATTTTTGATCCTATTACTCGCATTCCAAACAATATTTTAATATTTTACATAATCCTAAAATTTGGCTATAAAAAACCCACTAATTTCATGCAAAAGTTGGAGGGGCATGTGATTTTCATTTTCTTTCTTTCAAAAGCTTATTATTGGAAAGACAGTATTGATTTTAAGGCTGAGAGAAGGAAAGTGGAATCTGATCTCAGGAACAGTGACTAAATCAACAGGCCTAATTTTTTTAAATACAAACCTGAAAGTAGAGATTGCATAACCAATGATCCAAGTCTTGAGAAATAAAATTTTCAATTTTCTTGAATCGGTCAACTTTGGAGTCATAATGGCCTCTGAGGAAGGGACATTTAAATTTTCCCTCCAAAGCATCAAAATTGTTGTTGCACAAGGGAAAAGCTCCCCAACCCACTTCTCGATCAATCCAAGTATGCGTTCCACGAAGAAGAAAGAGTTCAAAGAGGAGAACCATGCCTGGCTTCACAGCTTTTCTAGATGGTAGAACCTAGCAAAGGAGGAAAAGTGAAGATTTATTAATTATAAAAACATGACAAGAGAACCTGCTTTCTTTTATCATATAAAGCTCCACAGACTTAATGGATTTGTATGAATTTTGTATGCTAAAACAATTAACAATGCACCTCTTTTCACCCAATCGTGTGTTTGAACAATTTTCCACTCCAACAGAAAATACTGTGTTTTTTTTAATGCTAATTTTGTGATTTGTTTTTTTTCTTTGGCTTTCCAAAAGTGTTCCTTTTCTGTCTTTGTTTACCAGTGGTGGAAAAACATTGCCACTAGAAAAATTTAAGATAGAGTAACAAACCAACTTGGCAATCTGAGATGTCCCTGTGAGACCTTAGTGAGATTCACCACTGTATTCTTGCAGCAACTTTGGAGAATTCACCCAAACACCCAGTGAGAACACTTGCAGGCTTGCACCTCATAGAGCCGTAAACTCTTCTCCACTCAGTTCTGGGAATGATATTGGTACACAATAGCTTTCCTCCCTCAAATTAAAGTGGGGAAATTCTTCTTGCAAAGTACATGAACCTCTGGGTAGGATTTTGAGGGAGCAGACTCTTACAATACCAAAGATTGGCAAATACTGTTTACACTTTTCATAAGATAGTTAGAGATACTCTTCTGAACAGCTTGGAGCTGTGGAAGAGGATTACCAATGCCTTAGGGCCCCAGAGCAATTGTTTTCCCATGGCAAATATTTGAAAATCAGGGGTGAAGAAACACCCTGAAATCATGAATTTATATAAATCCCTTTATAAGGTTTGCTGTGGGAAGCAATGCAAGGTTATGGAGGAGAGGGTAGAGAAGGAAGAAGGGCAAAGACAAAGAAAAGAAATCTGGTCTTATGCCACAATTTTTACTACTTTCTTTAATTAATGTGGGGGGTTGACCCAGGTCTTGTTGAACAGCTCTAATACATTCAAAAGGGCAAATAAACCAAAAACCATACAAAAGCTAGAACATGAAAGGTGACTACCATCCATACCCTGGCTAACAGCTCTGAAAGATAGGCAGCTGCGGACAAGGGAAACAAGTTAGCTACACCTCTCACACAGCAGAACATCTACTTCACCACTGTTCCTGCCCATTCTCCTGGATCTTTGAGAACTGGGACTGCCTAACGTCTTAAATAAACTATCCTAGATGCTTCTTTAAGAGTGAAATTGTTCTTTTATTTTAACAATTTCCACTTTTTATTGTTCCTGTTTCAGCCCTCAAAGTTGACAAGATCAAATGCTGTGGTACATTTGCCTTTCAGGGACTCCTGCTCAACCTTATCTTGCCTTCCAGCCAAGGTAAAGAGAAGCCTTTTCTCCCTCTCTCCTCCCTATGAAGTGGCACATACTTGTAGAAGGCCACAATATCTTTTGACTCTGAGTGTAATGTAGGATATACCCTCGGTACTTTGTGAAACTCAGAATAATACCTCCAAATAGAAGACATCCATCCACCCACTACTGAAAGTCTAAAATGCTAAAGTCTTCTGAAATTAGCAGGGTTTTCCTCAATCAGGTGACATTCTGCAGCTGATAACCAGCCACTAATCTTTGCTGCTTCAAATACTTCTGCACATAAATACACATCTCAACACAGCCCTTTCTTGACTGATATTTTTAAATACAAGTATCCCCTTTTTTATACTCCTGATTGAACAGCAGGCAAGATAGTAAGCACAACTCTGGTACAGTTAAGCTTTTCCTCTCTCTTTTTCTGAAGCAGCTAAGGGATTTACCCACACCAGTAACTGCTATGTTAGGAGATGATACATGTTCACAGTTCTGCTGCATTTTATAATTTTTGAAGAGATGAATGTAAATTATTATTTTAATAATATGCCTTCCTGTTTCAAGTTTATATATAGTGATTAGATAATGGCAAGGGAGAGGAAGTCATTTAAGGAAATCTTTTAAAACTATAAATATTGTCATTATTATGAAGGTGTACTTTATATTAATTATGTAAATATATTCTAAGACTTAGTGTAGGCTTAAAATGAAACAGAAGCATCTGTTGAAAAATGCCATAACCCTGTGGCAGCTGCTATTAAACCATTAACAGTATCAGGTTTCATTTAAACCAGATTTACCATTTTCTATAACAGCCCGTGGGAAAGCTAAAAACATTAGGCACAAATTACTGACAAAAGAGATCCTTAATCAAGCCATACATTTCATTTGGCTAGCTGGGTGCTAGATAGTAACCTCTGTGCTACAAATTAAAGGTGGTGGTTACAAGGCTATGATCAAAGACAATTACCTGCATTATTGAACAATTTCACAGCACAGGCAGATGAAATCTGTCGTATCACAACATCCCTTTTGGTTTCTCCTTTGTTTCCCAGACTTACTCTTTTCTTTAGGACAACTCAACAGTACACTCCCTTCTGCCAGCCTGTCTGCAAACAGACAGTGGTCAGGCAGTTGGTATCTGGGTAATTGTGACTATTAAAAATGCATTTCTTTGTTTCCTGCTCATAGTTATTCTTCATCTGCTACCAGCACCCAACCTGGACCTAGACTGAAAACTCACTCTTTGGCACTATAAGCATCCCTTTGCTTAAAGTTACTGGAGCTGGATGCTTAAGCCATGCCACAATCCAAGCATGTAATGACAAAACATCTAATAGGAAAACAAGGATTTTGTCACACACTGGTGTGCTACAAAGCCTGTGGTTGTAAGATTCATTCTGGGAGTCCTCACACATGAACACTGGCTGTCTGGCCCAGGTAGGTCAGGGCCTAATGTCCCAGCTTACATGGTCAAATACAACATACCTAGCAAGGAAGAAGTTTCTTCCTGTTGAACCCATACAAAAATTCGGGCCAAGTCTCTGCCTATTACTCTATGCCAGTGTGTCAAACATTCACACAGGCACCTCTGGACTTCCCATCCTTATGGCCACCAGGAGCATGATTTATACATGGGAACTCCTGTTTAGGAAGATGCAACAGCAGAGTTTCAAAAAGGAGGCAGGAGGAAATGTGAAGGAATGCTTTCAAGAGCTGTGGTAGGAGACGCATCCATAGAGACTACTACCTGTCTCTGGGCAGTGTCTGGGATGGACAAGGCATAGGGAGCTCAAACTGACCAGTTTGTTTTGAAGGTCTGCTTTGCTTCTGAAGAGACAAAAAAAAAAAGCAGCTATCATTTCCTTGCTGGTGGCAACCACTCTTGAAGCATCATTTGGTAAATTAGTACACAATCTTTCACCAATGCTGTTGATGCTCAAAGAGAGCATACCACATAGGATCAGATTGGTTTGGGTTGGAAGGTTGAACTAGATCATCTAGTTTCAACCCCCCTGCTATGGGGCAGTGACACCTCCCACCAGACCAGGTCACTCCCCATCCAACCTGGCCTTGAACACTTCCAGGAAAGGGGCATCCACAACTTCTCTGGGCAAGCTGTGCCAGTGTCTCACCACCCTCACAGTGAAGAATTTCTTCCTAAAATCTAATCTAAATCTGCCCTCCTTCAGTAAATACATAAATACAGTTTTCTAATTTTTAATGGATCTGCTCTCTAACACCTTCACTCACTGTTTTTCCTTTCTTCGGTAAAATTTCCACTGAGGTCTGGGAGGTTTATAGTCTTTCACAGTGCTACACAAGCACCCAGCACCCACTTTTTACTGGGGTAATTTCTTTTGCAAAGAGAGATGCAGCAGAGAATAAATAATGCTTGTGTGTGCCTGCACAGGCACAAGTAATTCTTCTTAGTCTGCAGTTAACGGTATTGCATTTAATTGAATTAAATCATAGTGAACTAAAATTATCTCTTGCCACTATTTCTGAATTCAACTGTTTTATATCAGCTTTATTGTAATATATCTTACTTCCCCATATGCCACCATAATTTCAGCAAAGAAATTGTTTACTCTGGAGAGAGAATGAATTCTATTTGAATATTTCAATAAACAGATCCAATATGAAGATTTGGGGGGTTTTGTCTGACTTATTTCTGGGCTTTAACCTTGTCAGAGAAGAAAAAATCTTTTGCTTCTCTCCTCTGTACCTTCAAATGCTTTCAGTTTAGAAGAAAAAGGACAAAAATTACATTACCTAGTTCACATAACAGAAGAATTTGACCACAAAAACTGTACAACTCATAGGGATGAAAGTGAACTAGAATATGCAAAGACAATTCAGTATTTCCTTATTATAGAGAAGAATCTTGCAAAACACCATATAAATAAATAGCTCATCACTTCTAATCACAAAAATTGGCAGATGAGCCTCACTGGTGTAAAACATGGGTAGAAAACATTTTAAACAGGAAACAGTTCCCATCAAACTATCTCATTAACAAATAAAAAATTATTTGCTATGTAAACTGAATAGTGCTGGAGATGAGGCTGTTATTGCAAAACTAAGGAGATTTCATGACCAAATTCCAAGCCCTCCCTGTCAACATGCAAGGCCAACATACAGGCAGAGGGAAGGGCATTCTTTGGAAGTGTTTATGTAACTCTGAAATTTATAAAAGGCCAGAGGGGAAAGAATATAAACAAGGACTAAGGTAAAAATAAAATATCATGTTATTAGGGCTTTCCAGAAGTCCTATCTATCATCGGAATGTCCTGGAGTAGACTTCCCTAGCTTTCCATTGCTGCCTGTCTGTGAACAGGTATCTGAATACAAAATGACACACAAATCAAAGGAGGACTGTGCAGTGCACTATCATACATTCCCCTATATATATATTATTATTTTCTATTTTCTGAAAAAGAGATCAGATTTTTCAAACCTGCCATAGATCAAATTCCTCTCCCTGCAGCTTGCATATCTCCTTAAACTTTTATGCAGTATCACCATCTTTCTCGGGATCCAGTATCTCAACTTCCCTGATTGTGGGGGAGTTTGGACCAGAACTGGTCGCGGTACAGGACACAAGCTTTGGCTCACAAGTGAGCTGCATGAAAAGCAGGGCAGCAGTACCTGTAAGGAGGCAATTTATTCAGCACTTAGAGTCCTGCAGTGGTGGCAGTAAGCAGGATTTCTCCTGACACGCCACCAATGCATCCCAGTGCTTCCCAGAGCTGCATCAAGTGCCCCCACAGAAACACCTCCTGCCCTCTCTTATGCTATCAGTGCAGCCCCCTTTTCCTCCAGGAGAGATAACTCAGGGCATAGTTAACTTCAGCAGCATTACATGTAGCACAGCTCGCTTACACCAGAGGACCAGAATCTGGCCTTTTATATTCCCAAATTCAGGGGAATAATGTTTGCATTCTGTGAGCTTTAGCCTCTGCATCTGTTGCTAATTGTCCTGGCACATCTGCTGCTAATTTTTTTCTGTTCTTTGACCAGCAGGGAGTAGTAATGTATGGTACAGCCAGTGCTAACCTCCCTGAGTGTTTCTGGTGATATACCACTGGCCTGGGCAGATTCTGACCTCATCTTGCAAGGGGAGAAATTGCCTTTGTAAGAGGAAAGCAGGAACCTCAGTTCCTTCTCCTGCCCCTACAGTCTCATTTATTCCTGAGATTGATTCCAGCACTGTCAGAGCATGCATTTGACAGGATAACGTAGGCCAGTGACATGAAATAGAGTACTTTCCTGAGAAACCACTCAGAGCCAAGGAGTCTCATGGAGCCTCAGGAGTCTCACGTGGCTTGTTCAGCATGCAGGGCTGAGTCACTGCTCTGCCTGCTCTGGGGTCCTGTGCAGGAACAGGCAGCTTTCCTCTCCTTTTTGCTCCACCAGCTGCTCCATCTCAGGTCACTTTCCTGATGCTGTTCTGGATTCCCCATCACACCCCACGTAGCCCAGCATCCCTTTCCTCCTTAAGCTTCTATCCAGCCTGGGATACAGCAATGATCCCTTCACCAAGGAAGCTGTGCTAATGCAGTTCATGTTCCTGCAGTATTTCTTGGATGGTTCAGACCTGGTCAGGCTCTGCTCTCTTCCTAAAGGCTCAGCTAACACCCCACCAGCAAAGAAACAGGAAGACAGACTCCTGATAACAAATCCCCTTTTCCCTTGTGTGCTCTGCTTAAAAATTGTATGTTTAAAGAGAATCACTTATTTTTCTTTTGTGGCATAAAGTACTCTTCCCATTTCTGCAGTACAGCTTTGTGATTAACCTGTTCATCCTGAGTTCACAGATAACAATTTAACACATTAAAAGCTTCAAAACCAGATATATTTAGAAAAAAACTTCTTCTGAAGGTGCTTTCCTGGCTCCCATGACTTGCAGTTATGGACCAAAACGTGGCTTAAGCCCCTTTTGACAGTTCCAGGCTGTCAGCTCTGGAGAGTTATGGAATTGCTCTGTTTTTCCACTCACAGTATTTTTTCTTGGGGTGGGCATGTAGGTTATTCTTGTTTATTGTCTGTTGTTTGGAGTTTAAATGGAGCTAAGAATATAGGCAGAGGCTGCTCCATTCTTCCTTTCTGCTGATTAGCCTCAGATAATATATGATTTTTGTACAACTATTACATCCAAGGGTTCATGTCAAGCTCTCGTACAGATATAATTTCCTGTTGAGTAGGGAACAGGCCATGGAATGGTCCAAAATGAAAGCTTGTCCCTAGACACTCCTGATTTTTAACATATGTCTGCTAGATTTTCCAATGGAGACGACATACCTTACCCTAGTCAGATATGATGCATTATAATATAGGCCACATTTCTGAGGTCTTTGGGCAGTATACATTGGTCAAAGCTGAAGGAGTACACCTGGTATAGCCCAGTGGGTATTTCCAAGAACTCCTCCACCAAAGCACGACTAGACAACATGTGAAAAGTAACTCCAATTAATTTCCAAAAACAAAATCTGGGATAAGTAGTAACCTTTTCCACATGTAAATCAATTCCATAACATTAAATAAGGTAGATGCAATAGATTCTAATATGCAATGGCTTTGTAACGTCAGCACAATGATGAATCCTTTCAAGACTTTGCACAGTGTTGGAAATTGAGCTTTCCACATTATAGAATCATAGAACCATTTTGGTTGGAAAAGACATTTAAGACCATCAAGGCCAACCGTTAACCTAGCACACTGCCAAGTCCACCACTAAACCATGTCCCTAAGCACCACAACTACATGTCTTTTAAATATTTCCAGGGATGGTGACTCTGCCCTGGACAGCTTGTTCCTGTGCCTGACAATGCTCTCAGTAAAGAATTTTTTCTTAATATCCAATATAAACTTCCCCTGGCACAACTTGCAGCCATTTCCTCTTGTTCTATTGCTTGCTAAGGATGTGGGGAAAGTTCACTTAGGGGCAGCAAAGGTCTCCAGAGAAACCACCTAGCTGCAGCTTGCAGATGGAACAGACTCTGTGCACTGCACAGCACTGGGGCAAAGGAGATCCCTGTGACACTTTCTGCTGAGCTCAGAACAAGGAGTAAGACTCATGGCTGTTTGGGGAGAAGAGCTCTGCTGAAGGGCTAGCAGCCAGCCCAGACAGTATGGGGCCCTCAGCCCCTTGGTATAAGCAGTGCCCAGTCCGAGGCAGCAGCACCAGGGTCTGACACAACTGGAACAGAATTGCTCTGAAAACATGCATTTTTAGAGCTGTACCAAAACGACATTTGGCAACAGCAAAGACCAAAACGCCAAACAAACTCAGATAAGCAAAATAGAGGAGGCAATAAGTATGTGCTCCTGCTGTGTGGAAAAAAAATAAAAAATAAAAATTCAAACCTGCAGTCTTCAAATACTTACAAGCATCTGTCTGAGCTTAGTTCTTGCATTTACGAAAAGGCTCACGTAGCACCTTATCATCCCAACTACAAATAATTGCATCCAGGGAAAATTTAAGTGGCTCTCATTTTGAAAGTCCTCTGGCACTGCCAAGCATTATTATTTCCTATCTTTTTTCATAGTGTATCAAACTCTTATGTTATGTCCTATAAAGTGTCCTAGAGCTAAATGCTCTTCATCTGTGCCAGCATTTTGCTCAAGAATAAAATAAGGGGGAGTAGAAAAAAAAAGTTTGTGCTCTACTTTCCCTAATGATACCTTGTTTTGTAATTACTAAAAACATCACAGTCCTTAGAATGCTGCTGACATACAGAAAATAAGGTCCTCGAAACTGTTTGTTTCATCATATTTTAAGAATTAATACCTTAGGTCATGTTAATCAGTTTCTGATATATGTAGTTTTCAAAATGCACTTCAGGGAAGAAAGTGCTGGAAATGACTAATAACAACAAAGATATGAATTTTATTCATTATATATCTAACTCCAAATATGAACATTACCTAAGTACTTTGCCATCTTAAGTATTTAGGAAGCCTTAAATAAAAAATAAATCCACCTCATTCCATGAAATAGAAAATCATCTTTTTCCAAGAAAAAGAGTTCCAATTTATTAATTTTGTAGCTATATTTTAAAATGAGTGTCAGCCTCTGCTCGATGACTGCATGATAAGTGTCCTGAAACTTCAGGAAAAGGCACTAAATTTTTCACAGCATTTGTGTTTCATTTTCAGTGTAATAAAAATATGGTGCCCTTTTAACAATGAATAATAGATCTCCTGGTATGATTTACATGCGTGGATTAAATGTCATGTTTGAAAAGTTGCTGTTTTATTCATATTGAATTTCCCTCATGTAAAACAAAATGGTACCCAGCTACTGTTATAATATTGCTAGTGCCTTGCCACGCTGATGCATAAATATTAACCAGTTGATATACTCTTTAAAAATCTACAGATCTGTGAACTGTTCTGTCAGCAACTGTGGCTTTATATGCATATGAACTGATTTAGTGCTATCCTGAGTTCCAGGTATGTTGGAGAAAAGGCATAGTGCCATTGCTCACATACTTCTGGAGCTCAGCTCACACATTTCTTTGCTGAACTGCCAATTGTAGAAGATTGGCACAGAATAAGGTTCGATGCAGAACAGGTACAGCAGGACCAGGGTTAAAAAGCAGCTTCAGGAGCCCAACACTGACACGATTGTCCCTGCTTCTTCTCAGCAGTGCTGGACTGACATCCTAGATGACTGGATGGCTTAATGAATGTTTTTTAAATGTCACTTGCAGGCAGTCTCATTGGCTTACAGAGATGAAAATTTCCTGTCTGAACTTCCACTTCTGAACAAAGACTTGCTTCCTAACAGGCAATATTTTTTCTGGAAAAGCGCTCCAGAAATGTTCAAAATTTAATGCAAATCATAGAAATAGAAACATCTTCCTTAAAGTTCCTTCTCTTAGAAGGTAAAAGTTGCAATACACAACAAAATATTTTGGTCCTGATAACTGAATTTATGACTGAAAACATTTTTTTTTAAAGAACAGAAGCATTTAGGCACACTCCATTTTTTATTCCATTGAAGCCAATTAATATTTTGACTCTGAAAAGTGAGGATTTGTTCTTATTGTTGTAGATGTTTCATACAACTATTTTAAAGTTTACCAAACTTGTAAACAGCTAAAAAAAAAAAAAATAAAGCAACTAAAAAACCCACAAAACCAAACCCTCACATTTTCTTTTTCTGAACAAAGTTAAACTTCCATATACCACAAGTCATTGGTGCTCTTCAAATCATCATTAAGCTGAAAAAAGTATTCTGGATTTGCTAACACTGAGACATGGATCCTATGGAGTAATAAGACACTGCCTTAAATACACCATGAAAGAAAAATGTTTACTGACTACTTAGGTCTTCTCTATAGTAGGATGTTAGTCACCACGAGACAGCAATAAGGAAATTATACTAGTAAAATCCTTGGTTTAGTTTCAAGATGATGTCACATCTGTGCTGGCACTGCCAAGGATAATCTAATTGCAGTAACTGCCTTACTAGATGCACAGCAAACATCTCATCTCCTTTCCTGTCATCTCTTTACTCCACTTTCATTCCAGACCCGAGAAAAATCAAGGCAGTGCAAGAGCATATGGCAAGTTTAAGAACAATGCTTTCTTTACTGCCAGAGTTAACCTACTGCATTTTTTGAATCTCAGCCTGAGTTCAAGTTCATTTTGTGTTTCAATGTAGGTGAAGCTTCACCTAAACCAGACAGCATTAACACAAAGTTTATAGTTCCCTTGCATAAACTAAATATAAGAAAATGTCCTTGAAACGCTGGGTCCAAAGCAACTCCCCTTCAGACCACGCTGTTAGTTGCTATTCCTAAAACTGCATAGACTGATTTGATACAGCGATTGCATTTTATCCCAACCCAAAGCATTCATACGTGTTTTTTCCAGCATAATTTAATAAAAAAAAAAAAAATTACTTATGTGACTGTCTGGCCTTACTAAAAGGCAAATAACATTCAACTGGAGCTATTAAGAGCCACTGTCTAATATGTACCATGAGGTTACTGGGGGAGGTGGGTTGACAAACTAAAAAGGAGGACAGTGAAGGAAGGGAAAGAAGGGAAGCTGGCAAGCTGGAGCAAAGAACATTGATTAATGAACAAAAAACATTTTTGAAAGGTCGGGTGCGCAAGTCAGGCTAGCCCTGAGGCAGATCTAACTTACATGACCAGCACTTTCTGTACGCAGCAGGTAACCCATGCTGACACCAACTTTGCCGACATGACAGGGTTATTATTTTTGGAAGGATGTAGTGATCTGGAACAATTTCTCTAATATATTAGTTAAAACTCAGCTTTCCTTCAATAGCAAGCATACATGTCTTCATTTTCACCATGTTTACACTGAACTCCTATCATTATTCTGGCCAATGAAAACAAAAGCTTATTCTTCATTTGTGAGCACTTGTATTTTCCCCCCTGTAATATATCCCAGGGCAGCAGTGCTGTATATAAGGTTGTGTTCAAACCCAGATGCTCATCTGAAACTCACCACAAGGAACTCACTATTTATGCTAAGTTTTGCAGTAGATGTTAACCATCTGAAACCTAAAATTTGCCTCATCTCAGCAAGATCCTAAGGGTTTCTTTTGAAACATACCTTAAGGTAATTGGCCAATACACCAAGGTGGAAGAACAGAAAGGTAGAATTGTTCTAAGTATAATGCCTACATCTTCAAAATGGGCTGGTGGAGGAGGTCCTGTAAAATTGTGACATTACATTTTTGCTGTCTGTTATACAGTAATGAAGACAGGGAATCATCAGAAGGTCATTTAATCCAACTTCTCCTTCTCATCTTGCATTTTAAGTGGACTTGCCCAAGACCTGCACCCTCGTTCACTAGACTAAAAATGTCCTCTGAGAGACTCAAAGAGGACTTTAAAAAAAACTCTCAAAAAATTGTAAGACAACCAAGCATTTATTTCAGATCTTAGGATGAAGCATAGTAGTCACCTCTAAGCAGTTACTGCGGTGTCCACAAAAGCCAGTAAGAATAACAGAAAAACAAGTACGTGGACCTTGCACATATTCCTCACAAATCCATGTCAAGAGTTCCTTTGCATTGAGGTAACAGAGACATGTAGTTGTCAATGGGGAACATTCCTCAGGTAAGAGCAAAAGCAGCAGGCAACACCCAGGAGAAACAATGCTGAAAGCAATAGGCAGAGCATGTTGGAGTCATTCAATCATACTGCACATAGTGCTCTCCTTGCAGTGAAGCCTGAGAAGACAGTATTTTGTCTTCAAGGCAGCAAGCAGGATCTGTGCATCCTGCCTAGGGAGGAATTTCAACTCGGTGATTTCCCTGACAGATACATGTATTTGGTTTAACATCATGTGACAGTCACATCCACGATTTCCCTCTTTGTATGTGTGATTCTTTTCATACCAACAGCTGTATTTACAGACAATGTACATTACCTGTTACAGATGATAAACAGTTAAAAAGCAGAAAATGTGACTTTGCAGCACTATATATATCCTAAATCCAATAGCGAAAATTACCTGTCCACAAGTGTCATACATTAAAGTCACTTTATCTGAAAGCTCTTTGGGATAGGGACCATCTGTCTGTTCTGCATCTATGTAACACTTCCCACAATGGAAGGGATGAAGGAGGAAACCTACCATTTAGGTTGTGCTGCAAAATAAATAATTGAAAAGGGAAAAGGCTCTCCTTCTCATTCTACCAATGCTTTACAACATACACCAAAACCAAAAACCAAACAAAAGCCCACACTGAGAGAGATGGGGGTTGTTTTTCAAACTGTAAGGAAGCTTTCATGTGCCAGAGAGTTTATCTGAGACCAACGTTTCAACCAACACTAGGCATTAGCTACAACAGTGAACAACTGACACGCAACAATCCTGCCATGCACAGCATGCTTAGGCAGGAAAATATGTGTGTGCCTCAGTCACAGAAGACAGAATAGAGCCTCAAGTGTTTGGGCTCCTTCCAAAATAATCCGAATGCTGCTTTTTTGGCAAATGGGGGTCAATGGAGCTAAAAACTCACAGAAGGATTTGGGCATTCATGTGTTTATATACATCCACTCGTTCATTTATTATTCTAAAGCTACTTTACAGAAATCAAATTACATAGCTGACAAGCTGCATAGATAAGAGAGAATAAAAGTAAAATTTAAAATTAGCTGACAACACTACATGATGTAGTGTATATTTGGCACTTTTAGAGTGAGTGATGAGGGTTAACCTAGGGGAAAAAAAATGGCACCTTCCTAAATTGCAACTTAAATTATTAAATAAATTATGAACATGATGGAATGCATTAAATATATAAGCCTGAAGGAGAAAGAGCGGATGTGTTTTAACTTTCAAAGCAAAGACAACATATTTTAAAAGTGTTGCTTACTGTCTGGATACTTTGTCCAAAGTAGATTTCAGTGTTGTAGAAGTTTCCATCGTGTCTAACAGGCAGTGTTGTTCTGGCCCAAGGCTGCTCCTTCTGTTTGGGCCACTCGGGCGAGCCACCACCTAAGCGGCTGAGAACAGAAACTTTGAGGCTGTAGTGGCCTTTAGGGACCTTATCTTTGACTCCCCTCAGGCATTTAACATGAATTTCTATCAGCTGCGGTGTCTTGGAGCAGTCAACCTAGGGAGAAGACTCCAAGTTATGGATCTGGGTTGAGCTGACTATAACCATATAATTAGCAAGAACAAATTTCTTCAGGAAAATAACTACTGTAAAGCAGACAACATGCTTCTTGTTCAACCTGCAATTACCTACTGCTAACTGAAGACCTGCAATCAGAGAGGTCAAAAGCCATAGAAATGACAGATAAAAAATACTACAAATACTACTAACAAAATGTTTGGCATCCTTGGGGGGAAGGTGAAGCTGCTGAAGTATGACACCAGAAGCCATTAGTTGGCAATAATAAGGCAGAATTAACTGGAAAACAACACTTTCAAAAATAGAGCACGCTTTGCAAGATAGGCACAATACATGATATGGTGAGCAGGCTGCAGGCCCAGGGTCAAAGACTGGGCAGGCCACGTTTTTATACTAATTATTAGCCTTGCCAAAACTACCAGTGCTGTGCAATATGCAGACTATCCTTTCACCTTCTGATTATCGTATAATCAGATTATCTTAAAAATAGTAATCAAAGTGCAACACGTGTAGAGTTTAATAACAACTCCCTACAGGCACCTTTATTCCAAGTCCAGACAAAAGGAAACATCTGCTACTTGCTGTTGACAAGATGTTGTTTGAGTTACAGAATGCTTAGTACGGAATAAATGCTGTGCTGCATATCAAAAATGCCTTTCTGGTGCTTTCCTTGTATGCTCAGCACAGAGGTTGGCAGAGGGGAACAGACACAGCAGTGTGATCCCTACAAGAGTTGCCTGAGTCAAGGCGTATGGTCTGCCCCACTATGTCAGCAGATCCTTCAGGGCTGCCCAAATGCAGCCTGCAGGGTCAGGCACACAATATGAAGTCCCAGTTGGGCTCCAGTGTTGACTTCATGGATAAAATTGCTTCTGCAATGACTGATTATTTAGTGCTTCAAATCATCAATGATTTTAATGCAATATGATACAGGAACCCATGCCACACTTCAGAACCAAATGGTTACCTTCACTAGTAGGTTTAGTAGTCTCACAGTTTAAGCCTACAGTAGCTAATAATCTCTTCTTTAATCCTGTCTTGGATTTATTTTGGAAGAGATAGCATATTTCCATATAGATAGAAAGCTTCTGGAATTAAATTAAGCAGTTAAATAAACAGTTGAATTTGTTAAACTTCTTTTGTTTCTCAACGCAAACCATACTTAACAACTAATCTGAATGACAATTATTTTCAGCTTAATTAGAAAATCTTAATTAACAATGAAGATTTAACCTTAATATTTTTGGTTTCTGGATCATATATTAAAAAAATTAACATTATGTGAATAAATAAGACAATCTTTTTAAACCTCAAGGCAGGATTACTGATGCAGGCAGACTTCGTTATTAAACACATTCTAAATTAAACGCCTCTATGAATTTTATACTGAAATATATTGTGATAGTTTTGCATGCCAAATGTGACATTTTGTATTTTAGATTCATCTTCTGTAGTAATTTTGGAAATGTCATACAAACAAAGATTTTGTCATTTACCAATGGAATTACTATGCATGGCCGGTTAGCCATCTCTTTTCTGGCTCTTCTGGTTGTTTCAAGTCAGCAAGCCATAAAAAATCTTTATCTCTCTGAAACACAGCAATTTGGAAGATAATCGAATAGTGACTGGGGGGCAGAAACGCCAGTCTGAGGAATTATACCACAATCTCTCTTGCAGTTACAACCTTCCTTAAAGCGAGTGTCAGTCGAGTAGGAAAAGGAGATAGAAGATTCATCATATTTCAAGTCTGTCTCATTTGCATGGTGGCATAGCTGTCTCATCTCCTGCTGAAAGACTTTGCTTGGCCAGCACTGACAAACTGTTTTGAAGAACTCTTGCCATGCCCAAAGGATTCATCATTAATAGCTTTAGACACTCCCTTTAAGTGTATGGTTACTTCTGCTGGAAAGCATCATTTGAAACCTGCTAAGTTCTATCCTATTAAACTATGGGAGGGGAAAAAGAAAAAGAAAAAAAAAGAAAATAAAAAAGAAGAAATAATAAAGCAATGCAATTGATCTAGTCATTTAGCAGTTTGCATCAGGGAAAAGAGTACTCATGGAGAACCTCACCTTTCCACAAGGTCCTGCTGCTCCATTTAATCCAATATTCATATCTGCAGGGTTACCAGAGGTGGCTGCCATTTCTTCTTCGCATCCATTCTCCTCTTCTTTCAATGGCTGACTTCCCACTCCACGGCAGTCAGAAAGCAAAGAAGAACTGAAAACAAATTAACTACAATGCAGATACAGCAAGCACTTGCCATCGGTAGTACATCACAGTTTGATGTTTTCCTCATACATGTCATAAGCCTTGCAGGGCACAGGAGAAACAACAGCGTGCTAAAGCGGAGAAATGGCTAAGCTTCAAAAAGTGGCACACGAAAAATGCAGGCACAGCCCCAGTAACATGACAAACATTTGTCAGTCTGTGCTTCTGGTCAATATAAAGAACCTAAAGTTTCACTGACCACGTATAATCAGCTCTGTCTGGCATTGAGACTCAGGTTCTAGGTTCAGAATATTAAAGTAGGAAGCCGTTGTCACTGTGAACACTTTGAGGATTGATTGACAGCTTCAAATAAACTGGAATGGGTTTCTGGAAACTACTGGTTCCTTATTGACTGGTTTGCTTTAAATTACTGCAAATGTCATTAGATATGTAAATCTTACATTTTCCTTTAAAAAAATCTTATAAATATATATAAAAGTCTTATATATATAAAAGTCTTATCTCATGTATAAATCTTCTAAGAGACCTTATTTTGTATATCTATAAAACTGTATATGTAGATTATGCATACATATATGCAAATTTTCAGCTGTATGTGAACCTTTAAACCTTCCTTGGCATCCATATGTTAACTTCTTGTGTAGTTAAAGTAATTTTAGAGGCAATTGTATCAACTCGAAGATTTATTGTTTTTTAAAGAGAGGTACCTGTAGCAACACAGAGTGCCAGAAAATACTCTAAGAACAGCCCTACACTGGATAACCTAACACTGCTCTGCTTAGTGCACAGGATACACAAAAGGCATGGTAGCCTATGGATAGAGCACAGCAGGTGCAAATGCAAAGCTAAGTAATTTACAAGAAGCACTATAAAGCTGGATGCTTTGGCAATCCTATCTCTCTTTCAACAGAAACACAACCGTGAACAATTCCTCTGTCCCTACTCGACACCAGTATCTAAACGGAAATAGCCGCAAATAAAAACATCTGTAGATGTTCTGCTGGCTTCAAAACACTTCAGCTCTTGCTTCCACAACCCACTTCAAAAGGCTGGGGAGGGTTGGTTGCCCATGCCAGTGCTGGCAATGCTCCAGCCACACTTGCAGGTGAAGTCAGGGCAGGCAGCAGGGCACAGAGAAAGACACAGCAGATCTCAAGGGCTGGAGGCCAAGTGGGATGTTTGTGGCTGAGCACCAGCCATGTGCCACCCTGAAGGTCAAGGGAGCTACCTGCAGTGTACTGGGAGGAGTCTTTTGGAGACAAGGACAAATCACTGCATCAGGTACAGTTGCAATTCAGAATTAGCTTGGGCATCTACAACACAGACCATCAGAAGATAGGTTCTCTTAGGTTGCCTAGCTATGAATTCCGTTAAGTTTTTAGCCACAAAATAAAATGCTAAAATTTGGTGTTAATTAAGGAAAAAAATAAAGAATCAAAACCAACAACAACATTTCCCCAGACTGCACTTCTGAAGCATTCCTTCAGTATTTTATTACTTGCTTTTAGAAAATTAAATTCCAGTGTTCTCTTTCTTGTTTCTTGCATGCTAGGTGATGATCTGAGAAGCCTCCACATTTGTAAAATCGACATGGTTCTTTATCAAGAAATCTACAAAGACTTTGAAATCATGCTGAACATCCCAGACTCATGCACACTTGCTAGCTAGGTAACACACAATTCAATTTCCTCTCTTCAGAAACAGATGCTCCCATTTCCAAGTTCTTGGCAGATTGCTACAACTCAGTTTCCACAACCAGTAGAACTGTGTCATGCCCAGGCAATAGCTGAATCAGTTGGAATGTCTGTGCAGACACTAGCTCCAATTAGGTATATAGGAATTTTTCCCAAGCCAGGACCAGTGAAAACTAAGGACAAGACCCTAGTGCTAAGGACTGAATAGAAGCAGCACAGGGTTAACCACCTTTGAAATTTTATCCTTGAGCTGCAGTCAAGTCAACTCGGGCCCAGTTGTCCTAAATGGAAGTAACAGAAGATGGTTCTTGAAAGGCTCTGGCTAATTCATAAAGCTGAAACATCCAAGAAGTTAACTTCTCTCCTTGAGAAGAATGGTCTGTTTGGAACTTTGTACTTATTTAGTTTCTCATGATGGAAATTATTTCACTTAATTTGGTTAGAACTGCATTGACACAGGGGTTCATTACAACACCCATTTGCTTGCAATTCAATTTAAAATTAAATACACTTTGTTGTTGATTTTATTACTTTTAAACTACTGTATCTATTGCCTTTATTAGCTGCTAATACACAATTATGAAGGTAAACAGTTTTCATTACTGAACATCAAACATTTAAATAACCACAGTTGATCTCTTTTTGGGTTGCATCATTTTTCTCCTTTTCCTCCTTTTCCTGTGTATTAGATTCAAGAGAACAATATATTCAGTGAAGTTAGGCCTCTTTTGTGCTCACCAGCACACTCATCAGCTATCACAGCAGAACATAGCTTCTTTGGCTGTATCCACAAGGGTTATTTATTTCCTCCATTCATCTATTTACAGGTAATTTGATACATGTATTTATATAGCTTGATCACAAAAGCGTTGCTCCAATCGTATTTCTTTCACTCTCTAAGGGTGATTCAGGGATGAAGGGTGCTGGGAGAAGCCATTTGGTCACCTTTTGAAGTGCACTGTGTGTAGCACTTAAAAATTACAGCTCAAGCTTGGTATCTGAAAATGGAGGTATCCGAAACAGAGGCCTCTTTCAATAGTACAGGCTTAATTTTTCTAAGTCTGAGGTCCTTTGTTTGGGAGAAGTTCCATTCATTAATATCTGTAATGCACTAAAAGACCTTTGGGAGGAAAGCGCATCGTATAGAAGTACAAAGTAGCCCTTATCTGACGTACCTTTGAAAGAGTTCGTGAATTCTGGCTAGCAACTTTTTTTTCTTGTGGTGAGAGACTTCCTTACGGTGCTTTGAGTCCCACATGCCAAAAAAAAAAAAAAAAAGAGAAAAAGAAGAAAACTTAATTTGTTTCCAAATTTACAGAAAGAACATGGAAATAAAAGCCATAAATGTGCAATGTTTGAAACGTTTGCCTTAGGTCTTCTGGCTGGAAGTTTTCAAAAATAATTAGGAATTTCAGTCACCATTACTTTATTCCATTATTTTTTCCATAACATTTTTCCATATATTTTTCCATGTTTTTTCCATTTTTCCCACTATTTTCAAGGAAAACTGAGCTCTAACCCCATTTTAAAATCTTTATAAGTATACTTGTGCATGGTAGTACCCTCCAGTCCTTATCTGTACAACACCTAATACATAGTCATATATTTGCCCATATACGTTTATGCACATATAAGTGAGTTTGTACACGTGCACCAAAATATAACACACAAAACAGTGAGACACAAACCACTACAGAGGCCACAATTTGCCCCGCTTTAAACCTGCTCAAAATCTTGATGTCTTGTCTCACCACAACAATTATTAAAAGTTTGGTAAGAAGGACTGGCATTTTTGGAGGTTTCAATGTGTAGAAGGCTAACTCATGAGTACTCCTATCCCCCTGGAGTTCTGCAGCTCTTCAGTATGAAGCTGGAGGGCCTGAAGTTATTTTACTCTTTCACAGCAAGCATAAACAGTCACTCCATCAAGAAACAGGCATCTACATCTTTTGACCTGGGTTCTTGGTGCTAAAGTTGAAAACAATAACCCTGCTGATGATTGTAGGCTCAGGAAAACAGAATTTTTCCCTTTGACCTGCACTGTTCAGAGATCTTCCTGAATAATCGAGGGCATTTCTCATGTCTGGATCTTCTCCTGGTGTCCCTGAGACTGGCATAAAATGAGCACACAACACTAAAAATATACAAGAAGTCTTCCTACCATATACCTTATATTGTTGTCTAAACAGTGTAAAATTATGCTTCACTTCCACCCTCATCAGGCTAAGTCAAAAAAAACATTTTGATGGAGAGACAATGTAATAGTCAATGGAGAAAAAATTTCCATTGGAGGATCCATATCTGGCTGTTGAAGTCTCTGTTTTCTTCTAAATCTCCAAATTTCTTGACAAACATCTGGTGGTTTTCAAGAAACCTTAGGAATCTCTGTTCAAGGTTGAGGCAAAGCATCCCACTCATTTCCAAAATGAAAAATGCCAGAGTATAAAAACAGACTATAAAAACATATCCCAAAACCCTACAAAAGCCTGTGCGAGCAGCCTTTAACCTAACTTTTTAAACCCTATAAAATAAAGACATCATGTTTGCCTTAAAATACAGTAGGATTTGTTGGTTGTCCCACAGTAAGCCTCAGATGGATGCAATAAATCCTCCAAGCCCAACCAGACTACCTCAAAGTGAGTCTGCATGGCAGTTGTGTTATGTGCAATGCTCCCTTCACCACTGCTCCTCTGTTAGTGTGAACCAAGCCCTCCTGCTCCTGGACAGCTTTTGGCTGGAGCTCACGAAAAGTCCTTGGAGCAGAGACTGGGACCTATTACTCTCCCACCCCCACAAATGCTGGCATTGATTTTCTTTCCCCAGCTTGGTGACTCACCACCTATGCTTCCCCAGGAAGGGCTGGGAGCTGGCTCCTGTCCCATCTCTGCTCCAGCAGCACTGGTAACTCTCTGGTTAGGGTGCTAGGACCTTCCTCGTGCCAATTCCCACAGTCCAGGGGGGACTGTGCCAAGAGATAGGGCAGGTTGTTCCTCTTTGGCTGTCTCACAGGAAGGTGCTCTTGCAGGTATAGGGTACCCAACCCATCAACAGCAAGGACTAAGTAGCAACGTTCACTGCCTTTGTAAGTTTCAAACACCAGGCTGCCACGGCTGGGACTTCTGGGAGGATGCCCAGCAACAAAGCTGAAAGTCTCTTTGAAGGTTTAATAACAAAAACTACCAACTGAAAGACATCGGGTGTTTCCAGAGTTTGGTGGTAGATGGGACGAAGTTTAAAGTTTTGGGCTGAGGCATTTAAAACCAAAGTTCAGAAAGTGGGAGGGTGTCTTGGTTCATAATTTTTCTCCTGGATGCATCTCTTACTGATGCCTGGGATGGCGGCTTTTGAGGTGGGCACTTAGATTAAGAAATATGATTAAATAGAAAACAACGTAAAATATCAAAGAGCTATAATAATACAACAATATTCAGACATTACCAGTCCAAGCTCACAATGAGCCAGAAGCAGAGAAGTTTGTAGGGTTTTTTAAAATTGATTATATTACCAGACTCCCATAGCTTTCCAATCCCCTTGTTTATCTTCTTCATCTTAATTAAATAATGAATATTCAAAGGAAAATATTAAACGGGGTTGTCTGTATGAACTACACTGTTTTCTGTCTCTCTGCCTCTGGAGTGGCAATAGGAATATGATTTAAAACTATTTCTTCTGGATCCTAGTGAAATATTTGTCACAGTGTGTCATGCTAATTTTGAAAAAGCTCTATCATCTACCTAATAAATTTGTTACGTTTATTCAAACCTTATTGAACAGGAAAAGTGCAAAGAGTCATGGTTAATATTTCTTTACCTACACTAAGAAATAAAATATATCAAAAATTCAATGCTTAGGGTCCTATTCAGAAAACCTCTATGAGTCTGTAATACATCTTCTACATGATTTAAAAAAAAAAAAAACAACCAGGAAACTTGCTTTAAAATGAATTATTCACCACCTTGAATAAATTTCCATCTTTCCTATTTGCAAAACCCCAAAGTCAGTTATGTAAATTTTAACCTACACTAATTACCTCAGGGGTGTGCAAGCTAAAGGAAAGTAGATGCAGTAGAAAAAAAAATCCCAGACATTTCCATCACCAGGAAGCAATTTAATAGAGGAAAAAATGTGTAAGTTTTCAAAAACAGAGCAGCCCATATTAATTTTTTTAAATTAAAAAAGTGGAATAATCTTTGCTGCAATATCCCTTGAACCAGATATTTACTGGAATAAACCCAAGTGTTTTTCTCAATGGCATATACCATCACACACATAGTTAAGCTCTTGTTTCTCATCATGACACCAGCATTGTCTAGACTGTAAAAACGGCCCATTGTTGACAACGGGCGTTCCCAAAAAGAAGGCATGAAATGTGGTTTAGCTTCAAGTTGACATAGACATTGAGGGCCTTTTCAGAAAACAAAGTTACTAAAATCTGGGAAGCACTGGATATCCTTCAGAGCTCCTGGAGTGTACTGGAGGAAGCAGGGTGCTGTTTGAAGGCAGAAGGGCTCAATCACAGCACCACTTTGTACTATTCCCCATCCTGATACCAGGAGTTGCTTTAGCTGTGAGCCAACTCCTTTGCGTCTTTCTCACTTTCATCAGCTATCTTGAGGTCTTACTACACAAATGGCCCATCTACTGATTTCAGACAGCATATTCGAAACCAGTATTTGAAAAAGGTCTTTCAATCTGGGCTCAGCCTGGAGACACACAATGGCAAGTATTGTTTCTACTGCAGACAAAAACAAGAACCTGACTCAATACTATTAATCAGCGCTGACTAGCTGTTTTCACTGTGAAATTACTTCACAAACTGTAGGTCTTGATTCCTATTGTAATTTTCAACTTGGAGAAAAATTAAAACCCCACACAAACACCACCTTTCCTCTTAGGAGAAAGCTCACAGAATTCAGCAAAGCTTTGAAGTAAAATGGAATTGGTTTTCTATCATTTAGCAAAAAAGGAGCATTTAGGGGAAATATTTACCTTCCTCTTTTTGGTCAGTCCTAGCACTGGTATTACAACCTTTGGGTGAGGTACTCACCCCACTGTGGTCTGAAACAGCCAATTGAGCCTTGGTCTTGATGAAATCATACTCACTGTGAGGAGTACAGTGGGGGTCCACCTTCCCACAAGTCCTCCTTACCAGGTCAGAGTGCCACCAAGGCAGCATGGAGACACTACCAGTGGGGTCTCCAGCAGTCTTCCACAGTCCACAGAGATCCCACATACTGACAATCCCAGTCCTTTCCCTTCGTTCCACTCTTTGAGAAATCGTATCACTACATCACAGTGCAGGTGGTGCTGTCATTCCAGGAGTAAACAAATGCTCAAATAAAAGGTTTTACCTAGGATTTCCATCTCTGCATCCCAAAGCGTTTTGCAGTGATGGAAATCCTGTCAACTGGATTTTAACAGATGAGAGAAGTGAGATGTCAGGAAGAAGTGACTTTCTTGAGCTCAGCAAACAGTGTCAGCAGGACAAGAGACAAAACCCATGTCTTTGGCCACCACTGACAAGTCTCTCTCCTTCACAGTCTGGCTGCTGCTGGAGATTCAATCCCAGTGATTGTCAACGTCTAGTGCACTGTATATCACAACACAAGTGAAAAATTAAGAACTATTTGAGATTAAGAAAAAAATATATTCCAAGAAAAGTTAACATCCCTTTCAGGCAAAGTGAGATTTTGAAAGGCTTGTCATCTCCATGTTAACTAGAGAGAGGTTACAGGGAAGTCAGGCATTGAGAGGTAAGTGGGATGAGTGCCCTTCATTGCAATCAAAGACTCTAGTAGATGGATAAGACCTGCTCTTGAAATTGCAGTGCCCACTGCCTGTTGGAATTTCGGTGACCTTGTTTCGGAGATGGCCACAAACCAGGAGGTAAAGTTGTGTCAAAATTCTGGACACGTGGTAGTATTATTCATGTTACACTCTGCCAAAAATGTGCCACAAACCCTCAGACACATTTTTAAAAGGGGAAGAGAAAAAATAACAAAGCAACCCCCCCTCCCTTGACTTTCCTTCCAAATTGAAAATTAAACAAATATACTGTTCATGAGCATAAAATCTAAAACTTAGGCAACTGAGCCATTTGTAACAGTTAGAAAAAAACAAAACAAAACATAGAATCATAGAATGGTTTGTGTTGGAAGGGACCTTTAAAGGTTATTTAGATCCAAATCCCCCTACCTGGGAAGGGACACCTTCCACTAGATCAGGTTGCTCAGAGCCCCATCCAACCTGGCCTTGAATACTTCCAGGGATGGGGTCTCCACAGCTTCCCTGGGCAACCTCTGCCAGTGTCTCACCACTCTCACAGTGAAGAATTTCCTCCTAATGTCTAAGGGAAAGGAGGGGCAAGGAAGAGGCAAGGGAAACAAATAGGGTCAATTACACCCGTTTCATAGGTGCAGAAGCAAAGATGACTGAAGAGATCTGAGCAGTACCACCAGGCAACAGGGGTAGGAAAAGGAACAGAAGCAACATCATCTGTCACTTTGGTCTCTCAACAAGCAACACTAATGTTGGACAGGGGTAACATGCTGAGACAAATTATTTGGAAAGTCAGACTTGCAAATACTGACATACGAATCCAGAGTGACTGATCCAGAAAATTTTTCTGTCTGGATGCATTGAAATAACCTTAAGTCAACTCCCCTTAAGTTTAGGCCAGGGACATAGGTGCAACAGTTGATAAACCAGGCAGTGAAGGATTCCTTCATTTTTAGCAAACATTAGGTCTAAGAGTGCTGAGAGTCTGGTTTGTTGGACAGTTTCCTTTCTGGCATTAAGCTGTGACCTTCTGAGTGATGTAAATGCTGTTATTTTCCAGTGTCAATAAGTATATATGAAAATAAACAGGATCCCCACAGCTGTCAGGTAGGGACTATACTAGCAGAAACACAAGGTCATCCACTGTTATGGTTAGTCTGAGATTGAGAAGAATTGGAAAACTGCCCCTCAGAACTACAAGACCTACTCTCTCTTAAAAATGAAACTGCAAAACACAAAGTGAGATTTACTATAGTCACGTACAGTCTTATTACACTGAGTAATACAGACAAATTTAGTGACAACTGATCATTCTGATAAATTTGTAAAGCATTGCATTATCTGTAACAATGCAGTGAAGACTGAGCTACCAGTCAACATGGGAAGGCAGGATTCTGCTACCGAGGTGGTTGCTTTTATAAGACATACATATTAAAGACACTGATTTTGAACAGTCCTGGAAATTACATCCAACTGTAAAGTAGGTGAGAGAAACAAGAACCTGACCTTCCCAAAACTCAGAGACGTTTTCGTTCAGGATTTTGATCCAAGATGACAGTACTAACAAATTAAAAGAACTTGAACATTTTGCTTAACATGCACTGAGGAAACTCTGGAAGGGTGGCTGTTCCAGCTAAAAAACAAAGGACTCACTCTTCCCATTTCTGTCTTGCTGTTCACAGAAAGATCAACCCTAGTTTCTTTAGAACAACCAGGTACTCCTTCAGATGCTTCTTATTTCACAGTTGAGAAGATGTAGCTTCAAGGTCATAAAGTTTGGTGTCCTCATCAAAATCTATGGAGTATTGTAAGCATATTCAAGGCCATCTATCAGAGCGTCTGACAACCACAACCGAGCACTGAAATTATACAACTCTGAAATAGCACTTGCCATTGACAGACTTCAAGCAGAAATGTGCTAGCCTGTTAAAGCTCCACAGGTTCAGATGTCTCCAGATCAGTCCAGAAACCTCCAACTACTAAGAGGCTTCAGGTAATTTTGGCCTAAGCAGTAAGATATCATGGAAGATGCTAAGAAGAGGTAATGAATGATGCTAACCACATTTTATTAAGGGACACAATTCCCTCCAGTATAAACTCATGTAGCACAAGCTATGCTAGTGGAAACCAAGTGAACTGTGCCAATCTATGGATCTAAAATTAATAGTTTACATGAAAAAATAAAAGGAAAAAACGTTCATAAGCTATGTAATGAACTTCAGGGTTTTACAGACTTTCCTACTGTCTGGATACTGACAGCAAATCACAGCACAAATAGATGACGAGAAACTGAAAGGAAATACCAATCAGTAATATGGAGACTTTTTAATGTGGTTTTTCCCCATTCTTCCTCAATTTAAAAATGTTTGTTAATTTCAGCACAGAATGTTTTTATTATTTCTATAGCCTTTTCAAAGTCCCTCATGAAACTTTATTCCTTTAATTCCCTTGCTCTTCCCTACAGCAGGTATCTAATTTTCAGTCCGTTTTGCAGACAGGGAAAACTGAGTCATAACAACTAATTTGCTTGTTACAGCTCCATAAAAACTGATGTTTAGGTCTGAAGTTACAGCCTATCCCATCTTTCAGAGTCTCTTTTCTTTATTCTGACTGTCAATAAAGCATTGCCTCACAAATTTGTCTCCATAATTGCAATCTAAAAGCACAGGCTTTAACTTTATCCAGTAATTTCCATTTGTATTGGCTTTCACATCATCTTCTGTTTCGAGTCTGAAACTTAAACACTTTATAATTAAAAGTGACATTCATTTACAATTAGTATATGAAAATTACAGAGAGGGAAACAATGCTTTAAGTACAGTTTACTACACGTCTGTCTTAAATATAACACTGGAAATAACAAGTTGCCATGCCTAATAATTTTTGTCTGTAGAAAACAGATCTCCTCTTGTAAGCCCACATCGTGCTCCATGTCCCTGCTGAAAGTTATAGGCAAAAATTTTCACGTTTTCAGCTGAAATATAAGTCCTGCTCTGATTTGAATGTTGATGTGAGCAATTGTATCATAAGATCACACTATGCTGACACATCTTTGAGTGAAAGTGTGCACTGTAGTGCACGTTCCCATTGTAACCACCCGGTCCTGAAAGCTGCATCTTGTCTAAGGGTCTAGCACAGCAGTGAGAGAGACCAACTGTGTTAACAGATTGCCAGCAGGTTGAGCAGCAGTGATTATTTACCACCTTTGTACCTAAGCAAGTCAGCATGCACGTAATGCAACTGGACTGTCTTTCCAAATACTTCTGCACCTCACAACTTAGAGATGACCTGGTTATGTTTCACACCAACAAAGCAGTGTGAACTCAAAAGCCCTTAAAAACGCGTATCACACATCACACATGGAAAGCCTGATACACCTCAAAGTTAGCCCTGCTTTGAACTAGGCAGCCTCCAGAGGTCTGGTAATTCCCCACCTGAATAAGTCTGTTCTATGAAGTAGAGCTCAAAAGTATCAGCCAGTATAGAACCCTTTTGACAAACTGAGCTTTACTGTAAGACCACAGAAGCAAAAAAGCTACAACATCCATAGCAATTAAATTAGTTGTAGCTCAGTAAAATCTGTGTAGTCTAGTAACCCTGCTAAGGAGTCCTCTGTAATAAAAGCCTATCAACAGTAGACTTAGCTACACCTGTGGCTCTAGTTTTGCTCCAAATGTATTAAAAATACAAAGAAAGTCTCTCAGGAAGAAAAAAATAAAAAATAAAAACCATGACCAACAACAAAAACCACATAATTCTGGAGAATACATGAGCAACTAAAAATTTTAATTCATTGTATTTATATTTGCAGGTTCATGACGCTTTACCAGTAATGCTCAATCTTTCTTTTATGATCCTTATATGAGTTCTGTTTCTTTTAACAGGTGGTCAGTATTTGATGAAGTCACTTAAACTTCAATAGGACTTAGCAATAACTGATTCACTTTGAAGAATCTTTCCAATTGCTTCTGTTTATTGAACCATAGAAATAGACTTCCTTACTGGAATTTGAATTAGGATAATGAGCCAGAGAGCTGACCAGTCAGATTACCTTAAGCAGCAGCAAATGCAGCATCATCATTTGCAGTAGCTGTAGGATTCATTGTTCCAGCTCAATAGAATATCAAGAACAGCTTTAGTTATTTAATTACACTTCTGATCTTAAAAATGATAGAACACGGTAAAAACTAAGTTAGCTTCTTTATCAGTGAAAAATAACAGAATATTTTCATTTCACCTTAATATTTACTTAATTCAAAATCCATATAACTCCTGAACAAAGCATTCAAAAGAGAATTTACAGCTAAAGAGAGCATCTATATCAATATTATAGGTATTGTGACAGCACAGTGACAGGCCCTTTACAAACACATGAAACATATTTTCCATAGTTCCTTCTTATGTTGGCATTCATTTCCACGCTCCCTCATTCATTTGCTCACACCACTTTAAAAGTGTACATCTGAGTGTGCAATGGGGAAGAAACCTTAGAAATTTGAAGGGTTCCCAGGCTTACAACTGAGGAAGCAGGAGCAAGTCTGACTGAATAAAGATATTTAGAAGCCTCAGGTTGCCAGCCTGTGGAGTAGAGAAGTCCCCTAGCTACACATTCTGGGATCTTGGTCCAGCTTTGGGTCTGCTGATGCACCTCTGAGGGCCATAGACACTCACTAGACAGGACATCAAAAGTCCAAGGACCAGAAGCCAAATACCCCAGGCTTTGAGAAGTTTCCTTATGGTTTTTCCCATCAAACATGACTTTTCACTAGTCCAGAAGTATTCTACCTGGCAGCACTGTAATGAATTCAGTGAGCTTGGCCTAATGACAAATTTCAAAAGGAAATTATGTGCTAAGCAATTCTGACAGATGTAGATTTCTCCCTATCTGCGCCCTTGTTCTTCCTCTGTAAAATGGAGACACCCATAATTTCTTCTTTACCCCATAAATTAAATGGAAATCATGATACTAACACCTAATTTTATGAAATTATTAAGTCCTGCAGACAAGGGCTTGGGGGTACTGGTGGATGAAAAGCTGCACATGAGCCAGCCATGTGTGCTCACAGCCCAGAAAACCAACTGTATCCTGGGCTGCATCAGAAGCAGTGTGGCCAGCAGGTCAAGGGAGGTGATTCTGCCCCTCTAATCCATGATGGTGAGACCCCACCTGGAGTACCGTGTTCAGTTCTGGGGCCCTCAGCACAGAAAAGACATGGACCCGTTGAAGCTGGTCCAGAGAATGGCCACAAAAATTATTAGAGGGCTGGAGCACCTCTCCTATGAGAAAGGCTGAGAGAGTTGGGGTTGTTCAGCCTGGGAAAGAGAAGGCTCCAGAGACCTTATAGCAGCCTTTCAGTACTTAAAGGGACTTAAAGGCTAGATGGGGACATACTTTCTAGCAGGGCCTGTTGCAACAGGACAAGGGGTAATGGTTTTAAAGAGCATGGATTTAGACTACCTACAAAACAGAAGTCTTTTACAATGAGGGTGGTGAAACACTGGCCCAGGTTGCTGGTAGAACATGCATGAAAATATGCATTGGTGTTTTATATGACTTATGCCCCTGATTAAATTCCTGGTTGGAGGGTAGATTTGTCATCATCTTACACCGTTCCAAATTTTACCCAAATGTTATCCACCATTAACCAAAGAAAAACTGATCACTCCATCATCATATAAATTGATCTCTCTGTGACTTGGCAAGGAGTCAGAGCAGTGATGATATTGACCCTGTCAGAATATTAGGTCTAATGCCCAGAGGCATCAACCTTTGTTTAACCAAAAGGTAAATCTCTTGATGAAAGGCTACATTTTATTACTATCCACCTGCAACAAATAGCTGATTTCTTACCACTGTAACTCAACTGCTGATACTGAAGAGCAGAACTTGCACTTTACTTTCAGAAGCTCTTGAGTAATTCACATTGAGGTCATGGATCAAAACTGATTATTAGAGTTGTAATGACCAAATCCTGTAAGGTGTTATGCCCAGCCCAGAGGGCTAAATGTAGCAGCTGAACCCTGTAGAGACAGATAGAAGTTGTGAACAAATTGCATTTAGCTAAGAATACCAATCAAGTTGCAGGAAGAGGATGTCTAAGCAGGAAAGATGTTCTTGACTTTTACGGTAGTATTTATCCTTCCAGTTGCCTCACATCAATTTCTTCTGAGAGAACCCACATAAAACTGGGTAATTACTTTTGTTGTCTCAGTTCAGTTGACTCAGAAAATCCTAGAGCTGGTAGTTTTCCATGGCATTTGAACTAATGATTGATAAGATTATGTTGCCAAGGGCTCATCAAGGCAATCTCATCCCAATCACCAGCGTTTGCCTCATCCTTAGCAGTCTCGCATGTTTTGAGAGCATCTTGCCTTTAATCAAACACATTAAACCAGCATTACATCAGGCTTTTCCTTGCATATTTCTCTGCTCTGCTAGATCAAGTTCTGCCCATAAGCATGTATCCCTGCTTTGTCTCATGACAGATTGTTTTCTGTGGCATTCTGCATCCCCAGCCTTGGTTGTACCTGCTCAGCGTCTACCACAACAAAGTGCCAAAGTTATGATTTTCTCTCAGTAGAGTTTATTTTTCTTTATTAAAAGCAAATTTCATTGCGGCTTTTGAAATCTGTGGGCCTAAATAGTAGGCTGCAGAAAACAATACTGCTGTCCAGATCTAATATTCTTTAATATGTTTGTTAACAGAACATTGACAGCTGCTTAACCCTTTCTTTACAAGAATCTATAAGCTCTCCCCTTGTGTATTTCCTACCAACCTCAACTATCAGCTTTTGTATTTAAAGAACATGAAGACAGTGGCTCACAGTTTCAGAGCTAACATCTTACATAAACCTTTTGGTTTTTAAATTCTTTTGGAAAGTGCATTTGCTCTTTCAAAAGCTTTTGATCATGGTGATATCATACATTGAGCTGCTGTTCAAACAAAAGCTACCCATTTGCTGTAAAGCTACAAAGCAGAGAAGAAAAGCAATGAACTAAGGGATAGATAGTTAATACATAGCTGTCCTCTTCATGCCAATGCTGCCAGCAAAGCTCTAGTGCAAATTGGATGCCTCATTGGAGAGAATCTTTGGCAGCCTAAAAAGAAACACCAGCAACTCAAGTATTTTTCTGACTCTCTCTTATAAAACCAGTCTTATGTACTACAAACTCTCACTTGCTATTTTTAACCCTTGGGCTCCCTTGTTTTGTTTTTGTTTTGTAAAAGCAAAGGAATGTGACAGAGATGTCTATTACACTCCTTTGCACCGCCCGAGGGTTAATTACTCAGTTTGGTAGACATTTGAAAATATTATGTTACCTCTAAGGGCAAAATTGATAGAAGCTTGTTTCAGGCTCACTTTATGTCATTATGGCAGATTAAATTAATCATAAATTATGCTGGCCAAAGTACATCTGCTACTCACTAAACCTGCAGCAGAATGGGAAGGGTGTTTTTTTTCTGAATAAGAAGAAAAAGCCGTGCAGCAAATTAGACTTTTTCAAACCAATAGAGTTACATTCAAGCAACATGAGCCTGAATGAGTATCCCAAAGATGGCAGCAACAAATTCTGAAGACCATGGCAGCAGTCTAATACTGAACCTGTAGCTGCTGTGGAAAGGCATTAACACAGCAATGCTGCAAGGGTAAATCCATAGATTAAAGAGTAAAGATGGTCCACCAGACAACCAGGAAGGTCAATTAATGAAGAATAAGTATGTTCACATTATTGTTGGATGCCTTTGAATACCAATATGACATAAGAGGTACATGTTTACAGCCTCTACTTCCAAAGACACCTTCCATTTTCTATTAAAAGCTGCTGAATGCACCATGTCTGTGTGCTTCCAAGGAAAGGATGGACATATACATCACTGATCTAGAAGACAAAATAGATTTTACAGTAACCCTTTTGTTACCCTCCACATTGCAGGATGCAGATGTAACAGCTGATACCAAGTCAGTATGACTGAATTCATAAACAGGGCATGGACAACTTAAGTTAGAGATGCATGGGAGGAATGGAAAAAAAACACAGGCATTTAAGACCTCTTCTGTGCAATATAGAGTCCCTATCTGTAAACACATGGTAGATCACCTCAATCACATTAAATGAGGATTTTCTTTCTTTTCATCAAAAATAAGGAAGAAATGCAGTATTATACTGTATTTCGTGTGAATTCACATATGCAGTTGTCAGTTAAAAAACAGAACATTGTTTTGGGATGACCAGACAACTTCCTTGTGTCTAGGAAACAAACTTTTCTGGATACCTCCAGAAAGAGTCGAAGTAAGATGATCAGCCTCTCAGTGACCATGTTTAGAATGAAGGTAAAAAAAGGATTGACAAATCTACTGTGTTCCTTCACTCTGTTCACCCATTCCCAGGTACCTGCTCCATCAGTCCCTTGATGCAGGTGATGCTCTTAGTACCATGTTGAGTCCTTTGCCCTCTTGATTCTCTCCCATTTCATGTTCTCTGAACAATTCTTTCCAAACCGCCTTCTATGCATGATGCATAGTTACAACAATGTCAGAAAGAATGAAACACAGCTACCCAAGAATTTAGAGGACAGCACCAAGGTAGGAAATTGTGTCCCTCGCCGACACGTAGAAGGCAATGATGAGGGATTTAGTTCTGCAGTGAAAAAATTCCAAAAACTTCCTCTGAAAATAAAGCTTAGATCACTATCCGTCACTGGATAACCTATTTTAAGCCCATCAGAGCCAGTGTGCTGTTCTCATGTTGCTAATTAAAAATGATAGATTCATCAATTAAGCTCTCTTCCTAGCCCTTACTCTTGGTATGAGATTTTTCAAAGGGACAAATGGTAGTTTTGTGCCCACAAGTATCACTTCAGCCCTGAAAACTTGTGCCTTTGTCAACATGAACCTGACTTTGTCTTTTTTCACTACGAAATGACAAAAAGAAAACCATAGGAAGCTTTGCCACCCTGAAAAGCACAACAGATTTATAATCTGAGAATGATCTTATCCTCTGTACAACGAATACTGCTGCATAAATCCTCCCTGGGCTCCAATCTGAACTTGCGCATTGATAGATGAATAAGCCTCTGTTAAATTTGGCAGAGAGAGATGTCCTAAGCTTAGGCTCTTGATTGAAACTCAATTGCAATACTTACTACAGAGCAGTCAGAGACACGCCACTATTTAGGAAAGAAGCAATGAAAGCAATCTATTTTTATTCATATTAAAATGGAGACAAAGATAAAGGTCCTGCTGTTAGCTTAGGAAAGTGCCAGTCACATAAAATAAGCCAACGAAATGGGTTATTCTTTCCCCTTTCAATATACGTATCGTCGGGCAGTGAAATAGAATTGGGGTGTACAAGGTTAACAAGCCAGCATCATGTTATGAAGCAAGCAATAAAATTGTCTTACAGTTCTTAACTCTGACCTGTTCCAGTGAAAAGCTGCCAAGCAGAATTATATCATCCCGAACATCTCTCTCAAACTGTTCGATATATGAAGGAATCACTTCATCTTCAAGCTCCCTGTGAAGGTCACGTGCTTTACTGGAGCCGACAGACATCACAGAGTCTGGGAAATCTTCACTGTCTAGATGACCTGCTTGAAAAGAAAACGAGGCAGATTATGTCTTTGCAAATGGGAGTTCATTCACTGGTTCGTACCTGCTCAGTTAACATTTTTGTCCAACCAACATCTTAAGATAACAATTAATGCTATAAAATGAGCAGTAATAAATAGCAGCAGTAGAGCTGGTGGGTTCCAAGTGCAATTACCAGGAAAGCTCTCCTCAAGAGCAACATCTGCATGAAGGAACAATCATGGTATTTGCAGCTTGCTCTGAAAATAGTTTTATAAAGGGGTGCTCTACATTTCCAGTCACTTCGGTCACCTGTAAATCTTAAAGAAATTGGGATTTGGGACTACTCTGTCTTTCAACCCTGAGGAAGAGGAGGAATAACTGCAATTGAAAAGGAATTTTAGATGGAACCACACCAAACTTTCCATCTTCCTCCCACTCACCCCGAAGGATCAGATTGCCCCCTCCAGGTGCATTCACACAGCTCCTGCCTAATTAATTGGGTCCAGTTCTGCTCTCACCCACATCATTCCCCTGATTTTACTGTGGTGATGTATGCAGAACCAAAGGGTACATGCGGCACATAAATAAGTAAATCCCATTCATAAAGTCAACTTTAAAGAGAAGTTGTCTTTTTTTCGGTTTTATTCATCATGCTACAGTACTAATACTAGTTTGGGTCATAAATAATAAAGATAACTGGTTTTGTTCATTTCTTCATGTTAAGATCACTAAGAAATGACAGGTTGTCCACATCTGATTTTATCTTTCTTGTCTCATGTTTCTGTATCTAAGTACATGTTTTTATAATTCTCTGCAAAAAACCTGCCATATCTAGTTATTTGCTTTTCTCTTTGTCCATCCTAAGACATGAAAGCAGTTAAAAGATTCCCCCCCCCCCCCCCCCCCCCTCGGTCCCCTGTCCCCTTTGAAGTCTCTCATTCTCTAATGAAGACCAGAAAAGGAAAGATAAAACTAAGGCTATTAAAATTTTCAGTTTTGCTCACTACTCATTGTTTAATGACTTTAATTGTTGAGCCTCCCAAGTACTTAAATCACCTCGGTGCCACCAACACACAGGAAGTAGGGTGGGTTTTTTTTATTTAATTACAACAGGATACAATTCAAAATCATGTTGGGGGAAGTGTACAGTAGATATAAACAACCCAAACCATTACCCTCGGGTACACAATCTCTTTATGTAGCATCTTACAAGCCTAAGGAAAAGTGATTTGACCTACAACTATCAACTGCAAAAACAAAACAATATTTACTTTTAAATTTACAGTAACATTAAGGGTAATGTAACAAAATCCAGGAAGCACTGGAAAAGGAAACATTGCCAACAGCAGAAGATGCAGCATCACTTGTTCCCCTCGATGCTGTGTTGTACACAACAGGCCATATGCTCAGCTGGTATAAATCATCTGCTTTACTGCTTGCACAGAAGTAGTGCAAGTTTACATCCTGGGCAGACTGTACATTCCTATCCCAGGATCCTCTGGCTGTAGATAGATAGATAGTCCTTATGTCAAAAAAGGAAGAAAACCATTCAGTTCACAAAGACAGCCATGCAGTGATGCATAAAAATGTCTTTTTCTTTTTTGTGTTTATTATTTTTGTGATTAATTGTATCAAGTGAACTCAGTTTTGGTGGAAGACACTGCACTCATTAGCACATTTTGTGGAAAAATGGCCAAAGAAGAGAGAAAAGATTTTTTCAAAAGCATTTTTGAGGGAAGAAACTGCTAAACATACAGAGATCAATTACAATTCCTATGCAAAAAATATGTTATTAAAGATACATATGTTCATTTGAGCACAGTTGGAAAAAATGTTCATTTGTTTGAGCTGCAGACAGGGGGAGAGCAGGGTTGTTCAGCTGGTCTACTCCTTCCGTGCTGGCTTTGCAGAGACCTCAAACGCGGTCATCATCAGGTTGCCCCTTGTCTGAACTGACCCACAGGTTAGAGGCTTGAGCTGCTGCTCCAGAGCAATGCTTGACCAAAACAAAACCTCCACCTCCTTACTGTACAAAAGTAGCCCCAGTGCTAATGTCACTACTTTGTGCACATGGGATGAAATGGCTTAAAATTCACAAGGAATTTCATTGATAGATTGATACACCAATTAAAAACGAGGTTATTCTAATTGTTAAGATCTGCATCAAACTTTTCATTGCCTCAACTGTACTTACCAGTGCAAGTCATACTTCCCACATAGTTTAAATCGCTTCTTTTTAGCACAGGCTGCGTTTGCAGATGCTGTGCTGTAATTAAAACAATCTCTCCAGCACTAGCTTGGCTGCTTGTAACTTCATTTACTCCTACATTTGTCCATCAGATTGAAGTGGTTTATATACTGAGATGAGAATTTAAAGGCCAGATTCACCAGTAGACTACACCTCAGCATGGGTTTGAAGGTATAAAGCAGCTATAAACTCCATATGGAAAATGCATTTTGGCTGCCTGGTTCTAGAACATTCTGTGTATAAATTGTATCTAAAAAAGTACGTCATCAAAGGCTCAGGGATCAGTTTCAAGCAACTAAAATGATGAAAAACATTCAACTTCAATTTTTCAGTTGGTGCCAAAAATAATACAACAGAAAATATTTTTTTCACCTAGCATCATTTGAGGTGTGCGTGGATCACAATCTTACACTATTTGAGAGATTTTTTTTCCCAATAAAAAACATAGTCTACATCTTTCTCTAAAAAAGCAAACAGCCAATGTCACCTTTTAAGCTGCTCTATAATATGTTCTAACATGTACCACGAGAGCGACCAACAGGTTACTCAGTGACAAAATACTTTAAATATACAATTATATAAATTCTGAGCCATGTTCTTTCTTCCCCTTTGGGGATCATCTATTAATTAGGACTGTATGACTACGTGATTTTTCAGCTCAGTGGTCAAATCAAGAAAAGAAGCAGTTCTGTAAGAGTGGAACCAAATGAATCCTAGTTTTCTATGGATTTCCTGATGCCTAATAAGGGTCAAACTCCCATATTAGCTTTTCCCTCAGTGGAGACATTAATAATGCTTGTCTGCTCTGCTCAGCTGCCCACTTCCATAAAACTGGTAGGGAAGTCAAACCTGTGAGACTTGCTCTTGCTCAAAAAAAAAAAAAAGGGGGGTTGGAAGTGAACAACGGGTTCCAAAACTGGAAGGGAGAAACACAGGCAGGCAGAAATAAATACAGCTCAATATATGCACAGAGAGGTGTAGAATGAATGAGTCTCCCTTCCTCAGGGAAATCCTGCTCTTTTCTGTTTGTTTTTTTTCACCCAAGCCGAGAAAAGAAAAAAATTCAGCTTGGATGGGATGCAACATTCACCCACAGCACTAGCTTTGATACCTTTATTTTTTAAGAAATAGAAGCTCTGAGGCACTGCTCAAGACACAAGACGGCGGTGGGCTGCGGTGTTTCCCCTGCTCACTGCCTTCATGACTACATATGTGGGCTCCAGCATGCTCCTGGATTGTTAAAACACCCGTTAATACCTCTGCTTGCCCTTAAATTAAATTGGTGAGCTGGCAGCTCAGTAACCTCGGCAGACTCAGCACGAGATCACTGTCCACAGAGCAGACCTTGTACTTTCAAATTACTTTGGAGGGGTAACAGATTTGAACCTGTCTCAGACCCCACATAGCCAAACAGCAATAAGAGCAATTTGCCTCTCATGGTGGTTTGATAAAACTAGTTAGAGAAAAAGACATTTTTAGTTCAAACATACCTGGTGAGTTTAAATCATCAGCATTTGAAGAAATCAGTGAAACCTTATTTCTCTCTAGATATGCCATTTGCTGATAGGATTTACTCTTCTGTAAAGTATCTGTTCATCTTAGCAACATTCATTAATGTTATTTGTAATATGATATGAAGTTTTAGGGCACCTAGCTCAAGAGAAGAGCAACCACTGATGGATGGGGAAGGCTTTCCCTTTACTCCCTGGTTCCCTTGCTTAAAAGTAGACAAATACACATGGTGCAATTATTCAGCTCACTTAAACTTTAGCCATGCAAAAAAAAGTGATGGTCAAGCCTAAGTCAGCTGTCCAAAATCCTCCTAGAGCCACAGGAAAGAGAAGAACTCCTTCAAGGACACCATTTGTCTAGTCATCTAAGATGTGTCTGTGTGAGCTGGGCTGAACCACTGCCCAGAGTTGCTTCTCCCTCCTTCTCCCAGCACTTTGGGAGAGCCTCGGAAGTTAACTTTCAGAAAGCCAATGGAAAGGGTCACTGGATCCCACGCTGGTGCAGGCTAAAGTATGTCATTGGGACATTTTCCTTAATAATACAGAGTTATATTGATGATAAAGTTATTGAAGAATATTAAATGCTACAAATGTTGGCAGACAGCAACCACATAAGTATCACAGACGGACAACCCGCGTCAATCTTTCCTATACAAATATTGTTAAACGTCACAGCCACATATGTTTTTGTTTTAATCAAAGTTATTGCAGGATAAAAGCAACAACCAACCTGCAGCTCTGCTACAATCTCTCAGTAATGTTGAGCTCTACGTTAACACACAACAACAGAGGGCTTGCTAATAATTTGTTAAAGGTTTTTGCTTAAACTATCTGCATTTATTTAGCTGTGATGGCTGTACTTTCTTTTCCTTATATGTAAAGAGACAAAATGGGTTTCAAAGATGTTACTGATATGACCACTGCCAGTTCCGGGGATTTTGCAACCCTAGGCAAATGAAAACGTTTGCCTCTTCTAAAACAAAGGTGCTCACAAACTATGTAGCCATAAGACATTTTGCAGCTCCTGGAGCTCCAGGGCTGTGTGCAACCACCTGCTTTGTTTCTCTGCCAGAGTAGGTCTTGTGTATCATTGAAATATCACAGGAAACCTCATACAGATACAAAGATCAGAAAATACTTTTGCACAAAAGACCAATTCTGAAAAAAGGAGTAGAGGGTGTGGAGGACACCCAAAAATAAGAGGGCAGCCCTGAGCCAGGGCTTGTTCTTATGTCACTTCTCCTCATATGAAGCAGAGGAGAGCAGCAGACATGCACCTTGTGTAAAGGTCATAACAGCCTCGTTGATCAAGTGGGCGTTAAATAATGCCTGCAAAAATAAGTGAAGCCAAAGTAAGGCTTGGCTTGAGAAGTCATCTGTTCTCCTACACTTTGTTGTTTTTACTGTAGATGGAACATCAATTTGTGTTTTCTAAGAAAACCACAGAAAATATTTTCTTACTCACTTGTTAGTGTAAATCCTTATATAGATAACCTCAAATACTGTGTAACACAAGCTATGTACCCGACAAATGGCCCACCCATTTATGAGCATAAATACAGATTTAGCTTTCTAACTTTGAGCACTTAAGAAATTCTATTTCCAGTCTTCATTCATAAGGGTGGAATTCAACATGCAACAAAGCAGGTTAGTGAAAGCATAATACTTACATTACAGTTTAAACCACAAACATGACTCAAAACAAAAACAGTTGGGGAAAAGGATCTTCCTGGCTCACATCAAAATCAACGTCTCTTTTCCTTCTGAGTTCAAGGGGACTGGTTGCCCAGTCTTCTCCCCACACCCAGACTCAAAAGCATTTTATTTTTCTTTATGCAAATTATGTTGTTATTTACCTTGGAAGTCCAGCATCTTGTTTTCTTCCTCTAGAAGCTTCATCAGTTTACTGTACAGGATATGCTCATCAAATTTCACAGGATCTTAAAAAATCAACAACAGTGAAACATGTATTGTTTCTTCCAGTAGTATTTCAGGAAACACTATTTTAAACTTTAAATAAAGATATCAAAATATAAAAGTTAATAAACCATTTGATACCTAAATAGTTTTCATAGTGCTAGTTTCATAGCGGAGGTGACTGTCACTTTCTTCTGAGTTATGAAAGACTTTTTAAAATATAAACAAGTATAATTTAAATGGTGAGCAACATTATATCTTGATCTGGGCTGAAGCTGGTTTACTAATTCTGCTGATGGACCAGTTGAAATGACTATTGATATTCAAGTTACAAGATGAATTCTAGTTAACTCTTAATGGAATGAAAGTACCTAATTTCTCTTCTAATGTGATTTTGGATCTTTATTAGAAATTGTACTTTGCTGTCCATAATACTAACATGTTAGCATGTAAGAACAGTCATTACAACCCACTATGAATTCTGGTTTTGTGGCTGGTCAGTCATTCAAATTCCCAGCAACATCTGCAGATTTTATAAAGAAGCAAGGAACACACACATACTTTTTTCCATGACGCCTAATAATCCCTTCAAGTGCCTATATACACGGAAAAGAGTTAGAACTAAATGATCTTTAAGGTCCTTTCCAACCCAAAACATTCTATGATACTATGAGAAATGACCACTTGAGACTGTCTTCTTTTTGGATCTCCCAGACTCTGACTGCTCTAAGTTGTCAGTGAAATAGGCAAGTAGAAGACAAAAACAACCTTCAGTGGCTCTTTTTAAGTGCTTGATAGAATTTCAAAGAACAAATTTTCTTTACCATGAAATTTCACAGCCAAGTTTTTCAGTTACACGGAGCATTCAAAGACTGGGCCTCTGCAAACCTCTTCTGCAAGTATGGAATCTTTTACTTTTTTTTAGTGTGTAACATTGAAATATTCCCTTGGTGACGGGGGGAAAGCAAATCCATAGTGGGATGTTGTTTGTTCTCAGGGCATTATCAACTCAGAAATATTTCCAGAACAAATTTAATTTGTCAAATATAGAAAAGATAATTGCTAATATCTTAATTTCCACAGAATAACCCATTATAGAATCCCATATGATGAACACATTAAAATGATATTTAACTTTGTATAATAGAGTTAGTGGCTGAAGATTTGCTTTTCACCAGCTATTCTCTTTGGGTATTGGGCCTGACTTGCTTAAGTCATAAGAAGAGTATAACTTTGAAGTGTGCCCTGATTTCTTCATCTTATTCTGCTATTGTCCTCGTTAGTGACCAGCTGCTAGCGGGAAAGAGGAGGTAAACCAATATGGTTTCCAATCAGAGAATGACCAGACTTCGAGTTCTGCCTGTCCATCCATCCCCTATGTACAAATGTATTTTCACTTATTTAACACTTCTGCAAGGAAAAATAAAGCAGACAATTAGCCTGGTTTGTAAGTATCACTAAATCAGACCGGTTGAGGTTGGCAGGGCCCTCTGGAGATCATCTGGTCCAGCCCCCCTGCTCAGACAGGGCCACCCACCTAGAGCCAAGTTGCCCAGGACCATGTTCAGACAGCTTTTGAATATCTCCAAGGTCAAAGGCTTGCTCTTGGCAGAGGTGTTGGTAAATATTGGTATTAGAACTGTTCTGCAGATGTCAACACAACCAATCTGAGGCCAGTAATACTGCTAGCAAGCCTTTAATAACCAAGTGTTACCCCAACCTCTGAGTGACATTTTTGCTGAGGAGAAAAAGGAGGAATACCAAAGGACAGATGCTCACACCTGGATCTTAGGTCTAGACCAATATGCAAGTGCCTAAAGCCACCTCTCCACTCTCACCCTGAAACTGGATGGACTTTCTCAGAGCTTTCATATGTTCCAAAATTAAAAAAATAAAATTAAAAAAATAATTTAAAAAAAGAATTTATGTGTATCGTTCAGTCTTCTCAACACAAGCAGAAGAATGAACAGTTTCTCTTGATGAAAACTACTTCCAAGTATCCCTTACGCCAGCACTCTATTTGTGTATGTTTTCAGGCACACATGTACAGTCACAGAAATCTAATCTCCTTTTCATTCTCTGGATATGAAGCAGATCATGACTCATGAAGCCTATTCATAAGATGAACCAAGGCAGTACCAACTGAAAGAAAATCTTTCATTTAAGAACTCTGAACCAGAAGTTGACTTCCAAAGTATGACATTGCTGTCCTATACAACTAATGGGGAAATTAGAGCGGTTAAATGTAATTCACTCTTGATAAACCTAGATTTTTTTTTCACCAGTACACAGAAATTCAAGTTACTGATGTGCATTAGAGCCTGCTTTTCTCAGTCACACAAGTTTTTACCTATAAAGTTTAAACCTCCATATTTACTTAAAGTAAAAGTTTCTTGTGAATTTCAGATCTGACCTACTTTGAGACCCTTTATAGTAGACAATTTTTTTAGGCTTGACTACAACTACAGGTCTAGAGATTCTCTACACTACAAATAAGCATAAGGTTTAAAAAAGCACTAGGCTAGGAAGGAAACACAGGAAAACTGCATCTTGTGTGATCAGGTTGTTAGTGCTTAACAACAGGAGCTAGGCCAAAGCATTCAGTGCATAGCTAAGCACTTCATAACCATGATGTTGTTCTTACTTAAGCCCATGCAAATTCAGGCAGGTCTGTTCCCACCCTTTTTTATCTAAAAGCCATGACAGCAAAGGAGAACTTCCTCCACTTGCAGGGAGAGACAATACCTCCTCGTTAATCTCTCTCATACCTATGCATAACTTCTGTTCTCCCAGCTCTGCAGTCACACCCTCCCAGTCTTCCCTATCGCCCACAGACAGTAATGCTCAACATCTCGGCTAAACTGGCGAAAAGAAAGCCGAAAGTTTCCTCATGTGCTGGGAACTTCCACAGACTCAGAGGTTTCATTCTGTTAGGCAAACACATATTCAGCTCTGTAATAAAATTGCTCTCCGGGAAGAGCTTTGGAAGCAGGGTTGCAAAACAGCTAACATCTTAGTACTCAGTTCTGGAGTAACTTTGCTTCAAGAGAACATGGTGTAGACAATGTTCTTGGAACGTGCTTCATTTTGCTACGGTAGCAGAGTGAATACAGCACAGCCTCCCTTTTACCTGTCCATTAACTCACTGTCCTTGATCAAAGACTATGCATACTGCCTGTCATGTTCAGAGCTGTTAAGGCTTATAATTTAAATTGTAAACCTCAATATTTAAATAGAACTGCATATGTGATCTTTGTCACCTCATTTTCATGAATGGAAAAGAATATTCTGACACCAAAATTACATACTTAATTCTGCCTCACCTTCTTCACTGACCTCCATCCCACACTGCCTTGGGTTTATTTCCTCATCCATCAACGGGTCAAAGTAATTTCTGCTGTATTCATTTCCTGTGGAAAGCACATGAAGTAAGGGTCAGCGATTATTAGAAGCACATGAACCAAAATGTTAATTTTGAAATCGACACCAGCAAGCAAAGGGGCATTTTTTGCTACTTTATAAGCTTAATTTTTTTAACAAGTCCTCTAAGCCTACTAGTACTGCAATTATCATCTTGTGAAAGGTCAGAATAGGTAATTCTGGAAACAAGTGCACTTTATGTTACTTTTGCTCATGAACTAATGGGAAAAATTCTCAAATTAAGATCATGGAAAGATAAGAAAAAATTTTAAAATCCAGCCTCCCCAACATAAGCCAAATTATTCTTGAAACACATTTTACAAGTGAATTGCCCATGCTGCAGAGGAATTTGCATTTCACAGCTGACCCCTCCAATTTCAACAGTTTTAAATTTCACCACTGAGGTTTCAACGTCTGGTGCATCTTTAATACTGTATTCAACCAAAGAAGTTTTTAATTACAAAGGAGATGCTAGAATACTGCCTCATTAATCTGACCAACTATTACATTAAGTTGGACTAGGTAACTAATCCAAGATTTTGATGGGATAAAACCACTCATTTTAGCACTTTCCATTTCAGCAGCTAGTTTTATCTGCTCTTTAGAAACTGATCAAGTTTACAAAAAACAGTCATTTGTTAATCTTATCCAGAGATAATAGCATCTAGCTGCCTAGAGGAAAGACCAGCAAAAGCCAGAAGAATTTTCTGTACGAAAAGGGGGAGCAAGGGCTTTTTCCTCGAAGTATGCCCTTCCTTCAGCAAAAGTTCTACACTCTATTAAAACCACCTTCACATTCATTGGGTTCGCAAACACAGTAAATTTTTACTAAACAGGGAAAAAGTAAAACAAATAAGCCTATAACAAATCTAGATCTATATCCTGGAAAATACATAAAAGCTAAATGTGTGAGGGGGTTAATCCATCCAAGATACACTACAGTAGTCTACAGCGTATTTGTTCTAGGATCAAAAATAATCCAAGCAGCAGCTCCTTTTCAGAGACTAAATGAAACTTTGATATGAAACTAGGTTTAATTTATTTCTGGACTGGCACATTTTGACTGTCAGTCTCTGTTCCTTCAATGTAGTAAGTACAAGAACTGAAAATTTGCTTTACCTTGAGGTCTCAATAAAGAAAAAATAAATTAGTTTCATTTTTGTTACTTTATCTGTCAACAACTACTAGGCTGGTATGAATCTTGGCAGTATGTAATCAAAGTCTTATGTACTGCAATAACAGAGCCATTCTACCTTATTCACTGTAATTGTTTTTCTCCAGCACAAAGCACTGTGGTGTTACACGAACACCCCTTCACATGTTGGTAAAATAATTCACCCATGTGCTAAAAAAGAAAATGATGATGCATTTCTTTGTCCAATTACTTCATAGCTGTAAATGTAAATTGCTGTAAAGTATGTTGCAACCATACAAGCAATACTCAGCTAATGCATAGGCTTTTTGCACAGTCTTAATATCACAATATCTTTTATTGAATTTTAATACCTCATGTTCTTTATATCCTGTGGGTCTGGTGTGAAACTCTGAGGAGTAGACTTGTGGGCAAATCTTCTGGACAGAATAATTAGCATTTAAGAGGAAGTGGCACATTATATTTGAGTCTGTGAGGCATGGAAACCATTATTCAAAAAAGAGATACATTGACAAATACCATTAAACAGCTTGCTCTTTGGGCCTCTTTAAAAAAAGAACAACCCCAACCCTTCTTTGAGGAGTATGAGATATTTCATCCAGGGCTTTGGCTCTGTCAGAACCGCACATAGCTGGAGACAGAAAGTTAAGCAGAAGTAAAAAGAAGGATCAGGCTTTATTTCTCCAGAGCAACGTACACACTTTAAAACCTATGAAGGTAGAATGAGCTGTAAATGCCAGAATCACCTCCCTATGGTGATTTTATAGATAGCAAGCAATTTTAAACTGCAGGGCTCCACAGAAGACTTTCAGTGAGGCTTGAGGCATTCTGAAGATTTGAAATCACTGCAAACCTTAGATCACTGCCTTGGAGTTTGTGGGGTATTTTTTGTCTTTTCCCCCCTCAGCTCAACATACACCTTGAGAACTGGTGTGACCAGGAGGTCTGGGCTCTGGGCAGGTCCTAAGATTTGTTTGGGGCAAGGGGAGTTGCTTTAGTTTTAAAATACAAAATTATCAATTTTAGTCAACATACTGCCAAAGGCGTTTTGCTAATAACATTTTGTGAGCATGTGAATGAATTACTAATCATTTCACATTTGCTTTTAGAAATATTTGGAAGCATGTAACATGTAAATTAACAGTCCACTAAGGAATTCACATCGCTCTGATTCGTGATATAAACACAGTAAAGCAAATGTTAATACAGAGCTTGCTTGCAGGTGTTTTGAACAATGATGTATAGCTTGGTGCTTTCAGACAGCAAGTTACTATGAATACCTGCTCCTACAAAGACTTGGTCAACTTTAGAAACTTAGGTCTTTGCTTTGATCCAGAGGTTCGCTCAAATCCATGAACTCAATTTAAAAACCTATTCACCCCTCAGAAATGTGTTATTTCACATGGAAAACACAATGGATAATTCAGGAAATCAGAACTGAAGTGCAAAACCACAGCTTATCTATACATTTAAATAAAAATGGAAAGAAGGGTGTTGGCACAACAGTGACCAGGTGGGAATTTATACAGTTTAATTAAAGCAAGAGGAGTTGCTAATAAAATTAGCATAATCCTTGAATTCAGCCCATGGGACTGCACATGTATTACTAGGACTGGATGAAACTCTAAGATGGCTTTTAAGCTAAGATGTCTGTAGTCAATTATCCAGTCTATGTCCTGAGAATACCACAGAAATAGGATGACTAAGCTGTACTTCTAACAAAGCCATCTACTCCACAAAGGGATCAAGTGGCCTACATCAATATCACACCCAGGGTAGAGCACGGAATTTGGATGACAGGCAATATTTCCATTCATATTGTACTATTGATGTAGGTTTTTAGTTTAATGAAAGATAGACAAAACTGTTGAATTCACTAAGTGCCTCCTGATCAATAGAAATATGAAGAAATTATTAATAGCCAGGTGACTGATTACTAAAAGCTTGAATAAAATATACATAAGCATTTGCTGCTGCTTGTTTTCAGAGTGATGCTGGTTCTTCGGTACAAAAGCTGAAATTTTGGCATGAGTTAGCTTTCATTAGAAGGCAGAATGCAGATTAGGGTCTGAGCAAACTCACCTTAAGTACCAGCTCTCCCCTCTCAGGCAGCAGTGTCGACAACGTTTCTACCAATGACTTGGTAGAACATTACTGGGCATCACTCAAGCAACTAATAAAAGTCTCTTGAGTAAGATATAAGAAGACAGAGGCAACCTGGAAAGATGAAACTCCAGTCTGAGACAGCATTTTAGAATCATAGAACCATCAAGGTTGGAAAAGACCTTCAAGATCATCAAGTCCAACCATCTGCCCTACAACTCCTAACCACTAAACTATCCCCCAAAACACCATGTCCACCCATGTTTTGAACACCTCCAGGGACAGTGCCTCCACCACCTCCCTGGGCAGCCTGTTCCAATGCCTCACCACTCTTTCTGTGAAGAAATTTTTCCCAATATCCAATCTGAACCCCCCCTGGTGCAACTTGACCCCATTTCCTCTTGTTCTATCACTAGTCACCAGGGAGAAGAGGCCAACACCCACCTCCCTACAACCTCCTCTCAGGTAGTTGTAGGGAGAGCAATGAAGTCTCCCCTCAGCCTCCTCTTCTCCAGACTGAACAGCCCCAGCTCCCTCAGCCTCTCCTCAGAAGACCTGTTCTCCAGACCCCTAATCAGCCTAGTTACCCTTCTCTGTGCCCTCTCCAGCACCTCCATGTCCTTCCTACACTGCAGTGCCCAAAACTGCACACAGTGCTCGAGGTGCAGCCTCAACAAGGCTAAGTAGGATCACCTCCCTGGTGCTGCTGGTCACACTACTTCTGATGCAGGCCAGGATGCTGTTGGCCTTCTTGGCCACCTGGGCACACCGCTGGCTCATGTTCAGCCAGCTGTCAATCAGCACTCCCAGGTCCTTTTCTGCTGGGCAGCTCTCCAGCCACTCCTCCCCAAGCCTGTAGTGCTGCCAGGGGTTGTTTTGGCCAAAGTGCAGGACCCAACATTTGGCCTTACTGAAACTCATGCAATTGGTCTTGGCCTATCAATCAAGCCTGTCCAGATTCCTCTGCAGAGTGTCCCTATCCTCAGGCAGATCAACACTCCCACCCAACTTAGTGTCATCTGCAAACTCACTGAGGGTGCACTCAATCCCCTCATCCAAATCATCACTTAAGATGTTAAACAGGAGTGGCCCCAGCACTGAGCCCTGGGGAACACCACTCGTGACCGGCCGCCAACTGGATTTAACTCCACTCAACACAACTCTTTGGACCCGGCCATCCAACCAGTTTTTATGCAGCAAAGCATGTGCACATCCAATCCACAAGCAGCCAGCATCTCTAGGACAACGCTGTGTGAAACCTTGTCAAAGGCCTTGCTAAAGTCAAGGTAGACAACATCCACAGCCCTTCCCTTGTCCAATAAGCAGGTCACCCTGTCATAGAACGAGATGAGGTTAGTGAAACAGGACCTGCCCTTCATGCTGACTGGGCCTGATCACCTGGTTGTTCTGCATGTCCCACAAAATGGTACTCAAGATGATCTGTTCCATCAGCCTCCATCTGTTCCTTCCAGCTTTTTTGACCCAAAGTGCTTTTGAAACATAGTGATGCAGCCAGGAATGGAAACGAGTGGTCCCTCCTTTCCACACAGCTGTCTTAAGGTATTGATTTCAGCAGCAACTCCTCTGTGAACATTATGGTAAATCCTCACTGCCTCCATTCAACAGAATTGAACTTATTTCCCTATGGGTATTTTTCATTTTACTTTGCAGCTATGACCCTTTGGGTGGCCCAAATGCAAGACTCTGTGCTAGCATATTTCCTGGTTTGTTTATGAATAGAGTATGTGAATGCATGAGCCAAAGAAGCATCCTGGGGTCAGACCTGAGACCTAAGAGAGGTGCCCACCTCAACTTGGCCAGCAAGAACAAAGACTAAGGATCAGGAAGAAGGAGAAGGAAGGGTCCCACCTCCTGCATTTCCAACTGCTTCACTTATTCACCCTTCCTAAAGACATCAAGAGTCTGGCGAGTAGCACTGCTGCTCACCTGCTTTCATGATTCAGTGCCTAATTGGCAAAGCTCAATATCTGCAGTTTTGCTTCTTTGTAGATACAGACCTTTGCTTCTAATCTGCTCCTAGAAAAAAATCTATTAAGAATTACAAAAAAGTAATTCAAAACAACTAAAGCATAACAGAAGAGAAAGAAGCCTGCCCCCTGAAAAAAAATCTCAACAAACACAGAAGTGAAGAAAAACTAAAATCATTAACAAAAATGGCATAAAAAGTGAGAGTTCCTGGACATGAAAAAACTGACTGGATTTCCAGTGAGTTCGTAGTTCCTTAGTTGAATTAAACAATGACTTAGAACTGGAAAATAATTTGGGAAAGTTTGAAACTTTCACAAGGAAACAGTTTGAGGTTTTATTCCAAAATGTTCTGTTGCTAGATTTACTCACATCTAAATGTTATGAAGACACTAAAAATAAAACTTCAGTTTTGAAGAACATAATGAATTTATATGTAATCCATAAAACAATGTTAAGTGTCCATTCACATTTTGGTAATAAAAAATTTGAGATTATGAGTTAACCAAATGTTATACTTTTAGTTTTGATTTTTAATTGTAATTACTAAACCATGATGTGTTATGTTTACCTCAGCTCATGACCATTGCAAATGCCTTTAATTAAATTTATATAGGCTGATCTAGGTTACACATAGAAGCTGAATATCTTAATTAAGATATATCATACTATTTTAGATTTACATCTGATATTATTTTCTATAAGTATAGATAAATTTTATATATTATTTTAGGTGTAGATCTAAAATAAGATTCCTAGGAAGCACAAAATTATTCCAGATCATCACCAAGTACATTGGGGAGGGGGGGGGGGGGGGCGGGCGGGGGGGCAAGGTGAGGAAGAGTGCATAGAGCTTCAAATTTTCATGAGTACCAAGCAGAATTCAATGAAAAATTACCTGTTAATGGCATCCTCAAACTGAAGAGCATGAAGCAAGTGAATGGACAGTAGATAATATCTCGAAAACACAGCTTGTTAAATTCCACCATCACTGGGCAACTTTTCAATTTTTAAAAAAGTTTTAAAGGTATCGTATGTCATTTTCCTTATCCTCAGTGGAGACCGTAGGTAATGAATAACCCACATAAACTGTGTCTTATGTTTATATTGCAAGCCTTGAATAAACTCACTTGTCAACTTTGACAGGACGCTGCTGGAAAAGGGGCTGCTCGTGAGCCTGAGCAACACAGACCACGCTGCTCCTGCCCCGACACCTAGAAAATGCCACATCACACACTCACAGCAGCCACTTATTTTTCTCCCCCTACTCCACTCCTAGAAGACTTACCACATTTGCTGCTGTTTAAGCAAAGGTACAGCATGGGAATTACTTTTTTTTTTTCTCCCCTGTAGGCAACAGAGGGCACTGTGCCAAGGGGCGCCAGTTTGAGACCTGCTGATTTTCCTGGGGAAACAACGGTGGTCAAAGGCCTGAGAAAGATTTACTGATGATGATGGAGTTCATTTAGGAACGCTATTAGATAATGTGACACACGTCAATGGGGAAAATGGATACTGAGTGCTCCCAGGCTTGGCTGGACCTGCACTGTTCCAGCGAGGGAACTTGCCAAATTTTGAGCATTCAACAGTACTATTATGAAGAAAATTATTTCCAAGCATAATAAATTAGCCTTAAAAATATATATATTCAGTCACCTTCTGAAAGAGCATTTCCCAATTATAAAACACATCCATTCTTTGCAATTCTTCTCCCCCTACCTTTCACAAATTCAATTTTAGCACATTACTTAGATGAGTGGTACAGTATCCCTGTTGTTGAAATTGCATGCAATGGATCACGTTTTGCACACTACATTACACCTTGTGCCGTTCTGCTGATTTCAATTGGATTACACATTGTGTAATTCAACGCAAAATTACTTCCAATGACAACCCTTTTATTCCTATGCATACATGGCGATCCATCATACCCTGCATACTGGCTTTGGCATTTCCATTTCAAGTCCCTGTTGGAATCAGAAAGCATGGAACCTCATACACAGAACTTGAATTATTAGATATAAACCTTGCCATTTTTTAACAAAAAAAAAAAGAGCACAGTTTTGATTCATATTTCTACTCCTATCCTTTATGCAAATCATTTTGTCCAACACAAATACCCAGTGTCACAGGTTCCCTTTTCTTTCTTGTGCAGCACGAATGTAAGTTTCCAGCAGATGCTGTTTTTTTCATATGCATTTACTAGCTCTCCAGTGAGTACCTACCATCTCTCTTTGGAATGAATTAGACCCTGTTTAAAAAGCTTCTCCGTAAACAGACCAAATTTGATGCACTTGCTGATATTTTTATCAAGTTGGTATCCCACATGGCTCCTTAACAAAGCCCTTGTTTTGTCTGCGTATTCCTGGGTCAAGGTCCTTGCCCACACACACTCTTGAGCAAGAAAGGGCTTATAGTGCCATGATGCAGTTAAACCACCTTCAGTAGCAACAGTTCCATAACAAAGGCTTCTCTTTACTTCTGCTGTTGATAAGGTGCAGAACTGCTCTATTTGACAGTGAGATTTTCCCTGCAGGATGTACACAGCACCATGTTAGAGAAATCCAGCCTAGCTCTGCAGCTGGGAGGTGGTGCAGCAGAGCACCACGTGGAGACACTAATTTTCTCCCAGAAGCAGTATAGCTATGGTAATGCCATGTTGTACCTGGGCTAATTAGAAGAATAGTTTCTGGTCTTCAATTGAAAGAGCTTTCTTTCCCTCCTTCTTTTTTTCCCCTCAAATGTTGTTAATCTCTGTGGGCAAATTTACTGGAGCATGATATGAGATGTTAACAGTGCCTGTTGCAGAAAAAATGGTAGAATTAATTAGAGCTTTTGATTTTAGAAGATAATCTAGTTTTGAAAAAAGATTTGTGTATTGGGGATGATAAGAGGAAAAAATGAAAGCTTCTCATCATCTGGAGACAATTTTGACTTGAATCATCAACTTCTAGGGTCAGACTGCCTCTAGCCTTTGTACAAGTGTGCAGGATACAGGAGAAAACAATTAGCCTTTCTTTCATCTTCCATGCAAAATCAACAAAGCATCATGGTCTCCAAAGGTGTCTATGCAACCACCAGGTAGAAGGCAGACCACACAGTGGGAGGATACTCAAAAAACCCCGTGCTGGCTTTCTGCAATGTGCACGCATGGTCGGCACCCTAGAAAGATTACAGTCTAATTTGTTCTGACACATATTCCCTCCGCATGCTTGGACTGAAAATTTCACCTATCTTGTAGAAATGTGAACAATGCCATCCCACAGGGCCCTTCTCAAGATTAGTTGGACCAAATCTATGTAGCTTGGTGGCTGTAGTGAGCATTAAATAGTACAAACTGGTATAAACCACTTGCATGTTTTCTGATCACAACAGCTGAGGACAAAATGTATTGAATGCTAAAACAAATTAACATTTGTTTTATAGGCCTATGACAAAACGCTAAGTACAGCAGTCCTGTGTTAAGGGATTGGTTGTGACATTTATCATCCATCTGATGTTGAGCAACTGCCCTCCTATTCTGCTGTCAGCCAAAGACAGCATATTCCTGGAGGTTTCATGCTTCCATCATGACTGTTTGCTGGAAGTCCTTTGCTGGGTAGAGGCTTTACCAAGCCAGCCTCAACATTAGGACACTCTCCAAAGTGTTTTGGGTTGAAACCCCTACGGAGAAAGGAGAAAAGCTGAATCTGGCTCATCTTGAGATCAGATGCCTAGCAAGTGAGAAACAGGTAGGCATAGGTTCCTGTCACTCTGGGTTTGGATGATCTAACCCCAGACATTTTTCCCAGGGAAATTTGTCTATTAGACCTCCTGTTGGGATTGCCAACCTGAAAATTTCTGGCAAATTCAGTATTTTCTCTGGGGAAGAAAGGCAGAGGAATTTGTTGGATTTAGCCACAAGGAAACTCTGAGTACTTTCACAAAAAATAAATTGCACAATTTGACAAAGACAAGACCACTGCTAGATGACCTTAATTTCATGAGCAATACGTGAAAGAAATGAAGGTGATAGGAGAGATCAGCAAAGAGTCAGCATAGAATCAAGAAGAGAAAATAAGGTAGAGAAGCTGCTGCAACCAATTAGCTGACTGAAAATCAGGAGATTAATCTGAGTAAATAGTCAGCCAGTTCCCCTGGGTCACCATAACATTTAACAGCAGTGCCAGGTCTTCATCATATAAGATTAATGATGGAAAGCATACCAGCAGAAAGAGTTACACAATGGCCTATTCCTGAACAACAGTCCAATAATAATGAAAAAATATGGAATATTGTCCATCATGGGAAATATGACAGCGTGAGAGACAGAATGGCCTAACAAATGGGGCAATGGACTTGGGATCAGAGGTTTTATTTCCATTTCCCTCACGAGACTGCAGAGTAACTGCAAGCAAGGTCTCTTTGCTCTGCCTCAGTTTCCCCACAAGAAAAATAGGCAGGACCCTTGCACTTAGAGTCACAAGAATAGTCCCCACCAGTCTGGTTTGGAAGGTGAAAATGCCTCGGGGAAAAAATACTGGAAAGTTTTCATCAGTGTCGTTAAAACAAGAATTGGTTCACAAACTTTTCTTTTCAGGAGATGTTCTGTTATCCAAAGAAAGGGAATGAAAAAGTCAGTATAGTGCAAACATACCTGTGAATTAAGCTGTTTAGAGGGCAGATGCAGGCAAGTTGCAAAAGGAGGAAGCTCTGCACTGGTTATTTAATCCCCTAGTAATGTGTACTCTGCACAGCAGCCTCCTGTGCAGACACAGCCAAATTCCAGGAACAGGTTTTAATGCTGTCTTGAACACTCAGCTGACTATTCACACTCCTTCCTGGTGTCCTTAGCATGGAGATGTATGAGAAGGCACCTCAAAAGTAGGTGGAGGTTTTTGTAGAGAACTCTTCCCTCCAGCAATTGCTGACAGAGGAACAGTCTGAGACATTGTTGCAAGATGGAGGAAGCGATAGCACCCCTCTAGCTATTACTTGCTGCCATTAACAACATGGGCGATGGGTGTAAAGATAATGGAAAGGCAATGCCATCTCCATGCTCTGCCTTCAAGTGCATAGCCTGAAAATCCAGCCTGATGTTTATATAGTGTTTTGAACCTGTAATCTACTAAATGCTCTGATTAAATAATTGTGCTTAAGGTTATAACTGCTTTTAAATTGTACGGTTTAACACCAAGTGTTAGAATTGACAAATGTATTTCCCCATTAAGCAACCAAATCTAAGCCTGGGGGCCAAGAGCTAGAAGAGCACCCAACGGTTCTGGAGAGGAGGAAACCCCAAAAGGAGCAGTACTTTATTGGCATCTGGGAAAGAAAAGGGGAAAAAAGTGAAAGGAAGCAGTCAAGGGTCCTAAAACACACTTATTTTAAACAGGCAGTGGTCTTGGGCTTGGCAGGAATGTCCCTTAAGGTAAAGGAAGAGGTGGAGAAAGGAGTGCTGTTTCACTAGCATAGTGAAGTTCGTGGCAACAAGCCATGCCAGTGTGTGTGGACACTCCCTCCTAGAGATGTATCTTCCAGTGTGGGGTAAAAGTCTTGCCTCCTTGGGGTGTGGGGAGAGGCTTCTGTGTCAGAGTCTATCATGTGAACTGCACTGTGGCTCCTGAGACCTGAGGGGCAGGGGAGAGGAAGCTGTGAAAGAGATTCCCCTGTCCTAGAATATGGTGGTAGTTTTCAAAACCACATGTTTTTGCTGTGAAGTGCAATGACAGCAGCTACAAAAAGTGGCTATGAACCTGGAGCAAAGCAAAGGCAGGAAAGTTCAAGCAACCTATCCTGTAGGCTCATGTCTCTGATGGTTCCAAACCACAAGAGACTGCCACAAGAAAGGGTAGAGATACCTGTAAGACCTAGTCTTTGCAAAGATTGTGAAACACAACCATTTATACATTACTACATCCATGTGATACTGTACTTACCTATGCAACTGGCTTTTCCTTTTCCCTCTTTAATGAAGTACAGTTACACTTGGGAACAGGGAAAATTAGCTCATGGAGTACCAGAAGGTTTCGTTCAATTTTTTCCCAGGTTTCTGGACAGTCCTAAAGCTGTTGTTTTATTAGAAGCCCCTGATAAATTTGAACTGGCCCCTGTGACTGCTGAACAAGTCTTGACATAAGTTAGACAAAGAATAATTTAATGCAAGTTTGGACCAGATGATCTCTAGAGGTCTCTTCCAATCTAGACTTTTTATGATGGCATAAATTGATGATCTTTTTTTTTTTAATAGCTGTGTGACTTAGAGGGAGAGGTACGTGAATAACTGATCTTTTGGTTAACTGGATGAACAGAAGGTCAAGGAGGGGGAGACAGTGTTGAGAAACAAAATTTTCCAACTCTCGGCAAGATTTCCTCTCCCATTACAGAAACAGCAGTGTGGCAAGCCATTGCATTCCAGGCAAAATGTAACAATTTCTACTCATTTCACAAAGATTATATTCAGTTAGGGTTTTTTTTAACAAAATGCTACTTAGGATGAAAAATCAAAATGTTTAAAAACACATTTCAGGCTTTTAAAAAAAATGTGTTGTTTTCTTGAGGGAACTATTCATGAATTTCTGAAGAGGCGACTTGAAAGCATGGATAGTCTCCAGCGAGCCCGACTTCATTTTTTGCCAGATAGACTATTTCATTAAAAAACAATCAATCCCTTTGTCTGCTTAATCACTGTTCTGACAGGCTGCAAAGGAAAGACGAAGAATTCCTGCTCCATGTGGTGCTGCAGAGAGTCACATGGAGGCTAAATGGAAAGCCAAACCTAATTTTGCAAGGGCCCATTAGGAGCCATGGGCTCTCCAGTCTCACGGGGATAAAATCTTAACACAACAAGGTCCAACACTTTAAAAGCAAATGCTCACCAGCCCGTGCTTACCTATTTAAATACCTGGTCTGGCATACAAGGGTACTTAGCAAGCAGCATCCACACTTGCAAGTTTAATGGGAAATGATGGGGATCAGGACATTTCAAAGCCATACCTTTGGCACCTAGGGAGGTCTTGAGCCTTGGATACATGCCTGCATATTCATGGTGCACACAGTCCACTTGAAGTTAATGAGACCACACATTCCAATAAAGTAAGGCCTTTTTTATGGGTATTTAGGGAAGATTTTGCGTCTGACTTCAAGCTTTTTTGTTTTAATGTTAAATCTTGGCCCAAGAGCTTCCTCATATAGTTTGCAAAATGCCTTTAAATTCTTTTCTTCACCTTCTTTATCACTGGATTACTAAGTAAAAATAACCATTCATCATAGCATTCAGCAATACAAATAATTCAAAATGGAGTAATTAAATAATAGGTTAAAAGATAACAAAACTCTGCAAAAGGAAAACTGACATCAGTGAAGAACCTCATAGTTTGTTTGAATAAACCTAAACAATAAACAGAAGTTACTTCCCGAAGCAGTGACTGTTTTGGGTGCTGCATCAAATCTGAGCTTAAAAGCCAGGATCGCTCCCCTGGCTAAGCCAATCAAACAGAACTCTCTGTTCCAAGCATCTGAGCAACGGCGGCTGAACAAAATAATGAAACACAAAGCACAGGCTGATTGACTGAGGGCATATGGGACACCTAAGGACAACTGTCAGTCATGGATCTGTAAGCTGTTTAAAACTACTCAATGCTCGGGAGCCAGCAAGGAAGCAGCGTCCGTGTGCTTGGGCCATCCGCAGTGCCTCCCAAACCAATCCAACACAAATTACAGGGAAGCGCTGCCATGAAAGCCTGCTCCCTGTGGTACCCACACTCCCACTGAGGGAGGACCCCCACACAACCTGCACCCCCCATTATGGGGAGTAACTTGAGCATGGAGACAGAACCCAAGTATCTAAATATTTAGACAGCCGGTGTTGTTGGCAGTATTTTTCATTTCCCATCCAAGGTTTGCAGGGGCGCCTGTTTGAACACGTTGGGACAGGAACGCCTGGCGCAGCCCATGGAGCGTGCGGGTTGGATGGGGAACACAAGCACTGTTGCTGCATTTGAGGTTAATCAGGTTTGATGTCTCACCTCTTGGTTCAGCATGGGCTTGCAGCCCGAGTTTTTGTTGGTGAGCTGCAAGGGTGCTATCTGGCTTGTCATGTCTAATAACTTTCTCTTCTGAAGGCTGATATGCTGAAAGATCTGTGCTGCTGATGTTAAAAGCTGGATTTTCAATGCCTTCTGTTGCTGCTCTCTCTTCTTTTACTATAGAAAACAAGAAGGTCAGAAGAGCACATTATAGCAAAGTGTATTTCAATGACAAGCAGAAAATTCCTTCTAGTAATTCCTTTGCAGAAAGACTCAAGTGTATCGTCCTCAAATGTCGCCAAAACAGAATTAGGTTAAAATTAACTCTAAAAAAAAAAAAAGAATAAATGATTAAAATAATTACAAATTGCACCCTGACAAGCAAGAGCAAAATTTCGCCCACAGCCATTTGTCTGTAATTAGTTAATTAATCCTTACACAAATTATGAGCAATAACTCATCAAGCAAGGCTCACCCATCAGAAATTCAGCCGACTTGGATTTCTTCTGCTTAGTTTGCTTCAGTGCCTTCTGCTGGAACTTCTGGAGGGAAATTGTTAAATGAATAAATTAGCTAAAGAACGAAGATCATCCTTTATGATCCACAACTAACACAGTATTTTAAATATGGGATGGCATTGAAATGTCATTTAATTTACATCTCTGCTAAAGGGGTCAAACACTAATTGAACAACAGAAGTGGAAGAATTAAATAAAACAGGAGAAGAAAAGTTAAAACAAATGCCAAATGAAGGTCACATTAAAATACTTTTTTTCCTAATATTAATTAATGCAAAGAAACCTCAACAAATGAAGAACATAAGACTTGTCTTTACAGTACGCATTTAGTAGCAACTGCTTTATTTCACTTGCAGAACTGCAGTGCTTCATTTAGAAAAGTTTGGTTATGCAGCATATTTCTAGACAGACTTCCTTGACATTCCCCGTTCTCTTATTTTCTAGGGCCCCTTACATAACCAGTGCATTTGTTCATCACAGAGCAACTAAAAATGAATGAGCTCTACCCTTTCATATGAGGCAATAAAATAAAAATAACTCCGAAACCATTTACAATGAGATGTCACAAAAGAGAGATCGCAGTCCAGGGTAGAGGGGAAGCAGGGCTCATTATCATGACGAAAAGGTCGTTCAATATCAGAGACACCAACCACAGTTAGAAAGCAAATAGCAGGAGATCTTGGAGGACTTAAACTCTGACAAGTTCCATATTAATTCCCAGGGGGGTAGCAAGAATTAAAAAAAAAAAAATACATATATATATAGTCATATTAATACCATCAGGAAGGCCCAAGTGCTAAACACCATCATTGGTGTACCCTGAGCACAGTGAGCAAGGGAGTCACACGTGGGCTTCTGTGGTTACAGACCCCTATAAACAGACGTTAGCAGTCAAAGCAGGCAAAGATTACCTAAAACAAACCACATCTTGGAGTATTAATCAAAGCCAAAACCCAAGTAAAAAAAGGAAAAAAAAACAGTTCAGAACTATTCATTTTCAAACGTCACATGGCATTTCTGAAAACAGTATTATTTTTTCAAGCCAGTTGCTTAATTGTCCAGTGATAAAGACCACTCCTGGCAACATAGCTCCTGGAAGCTGTCAATACAAAAGGATTAATTACAAGAATCGTTGAAAAATTGCAATTTTTACAGCATCCATCATTCCCATTTGATTGTGGGTGTCAATTTCCAGTAAAAAAACAGCGCTTGCAGCAGACACAATCAATAAATCTGTCAAAAATAACTGAACCATGCCACTGACAGATTAATATACATATTAGTATCTTCATATATAAACACATGTATATATGCACACACGCATATACGTCAGCCTAGCAACAGTGGACTTCCTCTAAATTAAGACTATTACCCTACTAAAAAGCAAATATCTGTAAAAATGACCAGACATGTTCTGAAAGCTACAATAAATAAACACTGTAACAGAAATAATTCCTACAAGCCACATGCAGTACAAATGAAGGTAATGATCATTTGACAGGAGTTTTATAGGTTCAGAAATTCACCCTACTGCTTCTGGTTTTTCCCCAACTGAAAAATCCTTCAAAAATACATATTCGCTCAGTTAGTATCTTTAGACTTGTATCACTTTTGCAGTATTAAAGTATTGCTGTATTCCTGCATTCCATAAAATTTAAATTGAGTCAGTTTTAAAGATTCCAGCAGTATTTGTAACACTGTGGTGTGATAATTATTCTTATGTGTGCTGTGTATAAACAGCACACAAAACCTTACACCTCATGTTAACAGCTAAAGAAAACATGTAGATAAAAAATCCGGTACAAATTTTCAGCTGGTGTAAATCAGTATACATCCATAACTGATGGAATTAAGATGATCTGCATTACATTCTATGTATTGCTTCTGCATGTCAGATTTCCCTAGCAAAACCAATTGTGGGCTATATTGGCCACAGTCAACTTTCAATTGTTATAGTCCGTAAACTGCATAAGCTCCTTTCACAGCAAGAAGGAGAAAAAGCATTCCTCCTCCCCCATATCTAATAAAGATGAATAGTCGGGTTTGATGTTTTGAAGTGGGGTTTTGTGTGTGTGTTTTGGGGTTTTTGGAGTGTTTTTTTGTTTTGCGGTTTTTTAAAGCATTCGGTATAGTTAGCACCAATTTTTATAGGGTGTTTTTTTTTTTTTAAGGAATACAATAGATTACATTCTTTGGCACTTCACACCCTCAAACACAAGGTTTTTTTAAGTAGCTGATGTAACAGGATTGTGATGCCTACTTACTAACAAAAACCTTCAAGTGAAAAGGTGTCCTCGTCACTTAATGTGATTGGGCTTTGAAAAACTGTCTTTCATGAGTTCATATTTTTAGAATGAAAGCAACACCTAATTTTCAACAGCAGAGAGGAGTTCTTCCAGAGGTTACTTCTCAACATAACTGAATAAGGGAGCATTTTGGTGGTGGCCTTTGTGTAATCAACACATGTTCTTACCATATTGTGTTTCAGAGGAAATTAGAAGACATTTTCCTTTCCTACCTAACTCCAGCCAATTTCCTCATCCTTCTCTCTTTTCCACATGAGCACCTTTAGTGTAAATTACCCTCTTTCTTTCCCCCATCCTTAATTTTAAGTTTCCTTCCCCAGCCCCCCTACCCTTATGATACTTTACCCTCTCATCAGAGAACAGGCAGGAAATTATACAGTGGCACTTTATATTCATTTTATCATTAGTCACTACTCGTTAATTTATGTATTTATGCAAATTTATGTCTGAAGCAATTGTTCTTTAATCAGCTCACATGTACCTGCAAAACTTAGACTTTCAATAGCAAATTAAATAAAACTTTCAGTGACCATTTGCCATATTTGCTGCCAAGGTCCAGTTGTGCGAGTGCACCTAGATGAATGCACATCTGTACAGAAAGCCACCATTCTAATCACAGAACATTATCCAAAAATAAACATATAAAAAGCATGCCTACAAAAGAGTTACACAAGAACCTCAAATGATACAAAGGCTTTTCTGGGTTACACCTGCGGCGGAGGAGGGCCAACTTGCATCCACGAACAATATGCGACAGACTTGTCCATCCACAACCAGCACATAGTAAAGGGATGTCCTTTGCTTGCAAAGTCAAGTTTAAAGGGTGATGCTGCTGCTGACAACAAATCATCCTTCTCAAAGCTCCACCACCGTTGGTGAAAAACAAAAATTCCTGCCTTTTAACTTTTTTTTTTTTTAAATGCCTTTTCACTTTGAGTGTGCTACATTATGGCAAAGACAAGGGGAGTTCAAAGTGTCTGAGCACAGTGCAGACTAATCACCATGTCATTCAAAAAGTGACCTAAACCTTTAAATGCCTTTTTGCATGCCATCGTCATTAAAACGCACCGCCTGCTTTCCGATACCAGTGGAAACAAAGGAAAACCAGGAGTACCAGAACCTGCCTTACTCAGGTCTGCAAGAGAGCAGCAGCAAGAGCCACAACCACAGCGGCAGCAGCGAGGGAAAAAATCCTCATTTATAACCAGTGACAACTAAAACCTATGAAGTTTTTAAAAGAATGTGATTGTTGTCAAAAGGAATTGGGTACAACAATGCTGCGTTCAGCTCTGGTTCCACTCAAAGCCGTGGCTGAGGGGCTCTGGGAAAGCTGCTGGAAGGCTGGTGGGCACAGACCAGCAAGAAAGTGAATTTTGCATACTGTACGGATCATCGCTCAGTTCAGGGCAGTCATATTGAATCTGTGATCAACCAATTGTGCTTCATGAAACCGTCAGTCCTCATTTATGTCTAGCTGTTTTCTTCTGTCCTGCTGTAAACAAGCTCTGCTCTGAGCTGTCTCCCTACCCTTATCTGCTTACGAAGATCACACAGACAGACCTCATCAGCAGCCTTAGAGTTAAAGTTAAAGTTACTGCTTCCAGACAGCAGTCCCTATGCAAGCTGGAAGTCAAAAAGAAGAGCAACTTTGGAATGACAGAGTTTTAGTTCCTTTTAGGAAATGCATACCTTAGATTCATACACATACTGGCATGTTATGTCTCTTTCATGAAATTAAATTAGGTGTTCCTAATATGAACAACTGTTTCTAACATCAGCAAACTAGCTCAGCAGATTCATCCATGGTTTTGTTTGTGGGTTGGTTGTTTTTCGTGTTGGTTTTTTTTCCTTTGGGGCCTGCTTGAATACAGCCAAAATGAGAAGTAGCTGGAAATACTGTCAATCTGGTAGGGCTCCAAGAACCTAATAATGCCTGAAATGCTCTGAGGAGTGTAATGATGGTAAACAGGAACAGGTATGTTGGCTTCTGTTCTCATTCACTTCAGCAAGAGCATTAGCCTTTCAACATAAAGCAGAGCAGAGTTTTCAGAGTGGTTCTCTTGCATAGAAAGGGACAGAGCCTTAGTAAAAATGTGTTCCTCTGCAAATGCATGCACAAGTGCTTTGGTTGGTATTTACAGCATTTAATTTTTGCAACCAGCTGCTAAGTCCCTGTTAAGGCTTTCCTTTATGCAGCTGGAGCTGGAAGCTTTTCCTTTCTCCTAGCCTATTACTTTGTCTATTTAAGGGATGGCAACCAAAGAGGAACAGCTTGTAATTTGCACCTGCCTGCTGTAAGTACTCCATGTTAGATTCTGCAGAGAGCAAACTCTTCATTGCTAATGAGAATGACACTTAGTAGGGTCAAACATTTTTAGCTGACTCTGCAGCAATTGATAAATAAATAAATGCCCACTTAATTTAAACCTGTTCTAGTTAGAGAACTAGGCTAAGGGAAAAGCCTTTTTCAAAAAAGAGCGGCTTGGTGTGTAGGTGGAATATGTAACCCCATGTGCCCAGTCTAATATAACACTGGGCATCGCCTGACATAACTGAAGCTGCACACTGTCCACGCAGGAGACTTTTTGCCTCTTACCCCTATAAAATTCAGGATTGTTTCAGAAAATTACCTGGGTTGCCTTTTGAGGACTCGCAGTGTGCTTTGCTACCTGTAAGGACAGGCCTATGAGAAAATTGTTCTCCGATAATTCAAAATAAATACATGCTTCACTCCTGATCTAGAGGTGTGCAAGCACTGCCATGCAGAGATGCACTAGCTGGAGTGTGAAGCAGTGAAGGTGTACCTCAAGCCAATAACCCAGGTGTGATCTTTCAGCCTTATGTAAGCTACCTTATAGCATGTTTGCTTCTTGCTAGAAACAAGCATTGGCACTTTCAGTCAGCTGTGGTATCACTTAAAGAAATAACAATTACACCAGCATATTAGTTTAGTTACTATGAAGTAGTCTTTTTTCTTGCTTGCTCTTAAAATAGAAAAGCCCTCAAAAACTCAAGCTACAGAGCTGATGACAAGAACAAAAACACTGGGGGGGAAAACAGAGGGGAAATAAAGCAAAACACACAATTTATTAAAGAAAACGTTGGTGCTGCATTTTGATATCATAAATTGTCCCCATTTGTACTTCCTGTTTAAACAATAACTAACATGATGGTGGGTTAAATGAAGTTGAGATTGTCACAAACATGGCCTCACTAGTAATTAATGTAGTTTAATATGGTTGTTGGCACACATCTCACATGACAGATAACGTTCCAACATGTCACTGATAGGACCTTTCAGCACAGCTTTAGGAGATCTACCAGGCATTGCTGAGGTTGGTTAGGTCAAAGGGTTGAACCATGTGTAATTCAGAACAGAGGAGGTCCCACGGTCACTCCACAAAAACAATTACACTACTTATTTCACTCCATCCCTTGCCCGAAATTCACAAGCCTCACAGTTTCAGCGCAGTCAATCTTGCTCTGCCCTGAGGCTATGAGCCACATGAAAATATGTGGTGCTGTGTTTATAAATCTAATCAAAAATAGAAACAGTAGACAAGCACAATGAGGTCCTCCTATGGATCATGGGAATTCTCTAAATTCTGAAGGCACTTTTGTTTAACTTCTGTGGGCCTTCTCCTACCATTACATTGTCTGGTACCCTCGTTAATCATCCTGTTGACTTGTCAATGATATAAAAAGGAGCCTACACGTCTGCTGACTCCCATCACACTACAAATATAATATTATGAAATAGCAATGCAATAGGCCCTTTAATTTTTCTGGTTTAAAGCATGGTTTTTCTTCACTTACCTCTTTCTCCATGCCAGCCTGCCCTTTTTCAGACCTACAGCAGAAAATGCTTCCTCCTGCAACAAAAGAGAGGGAGCACATCTGAATTTTCAGAATTTTAAACCTTTAGGTTTAACACACAGACTTGCAGAGCACCAGTCTAGAAACCTGCCAGGTTGGTGGAGGGGGGTAAGGGAGGGGAAGGGGGTGTCTTTTCCTGCTGCAGCCCCTGCTCCTGCTTTGCCAAAGGAAGGATGTGGTGCTGATCCTTTACTTCGTCTTTTTGAAAACAACTTTGGATCAGAACATATTTTTAAAATAGCTAACAAAGATAAACAAGAAAAACGTATTTTAAGCTCAGATGAATTAACACCAACAAAGATGCAGTTTGGAGTGGAAGTAGCCCGGAAGTGGATGTTATCTACCCACAGGCAGTAAGCTACTCAAATGATGCTGAGTTTGCTAAGGAATACACCTAACATGGAAATTACAGTATCAAAGCTGCCAGATTCAGGAATGCTTCTGTGATCCAGCTTTTTGGTGCCTCACTCCCTATGTTGGGACTTCCATTAGAAGGACAGAAATTATCCTCTACTCTGAGGATACAAACATTCAATAATTACAAGTTATCCATCACATCGGCAAAAATGCCCTTAATTTTATACCACTTACTTTTGTCTCTATGTTGGGGAAAAAAAACATTAATTCAAAATGGTTAGACAGGTTGCCCCTACACTACTGAAATAAATGGCAAAACTCAGACTCTGCAGTTGCAGGAATGAATAGCAACCTTCTTCCTTTGCCAGCTTTTCCCCTATGCATTTATACAAACACACATTCAGATTATTTTGCAGGGCCTGAAAACAAAACAAGACTTTGTACAATTAAAAATATCCCTTCAGAGTCCCTCAGAAGCTTTAATTGACCTTTTGGGTCAGAAGATGCCCCGTACAAAGTACATGTTTGGCCCCAGTTGAGGAAACTCTCTCTCCTGAGGGCACCAGGCAAAGAAGTGCTTAATTCTAAGTACGTGCTTAAATTTCATTGAAATCAATACAATGGACAGTGGACAGAGCCACAAATTCTCCACAGAAAAAGGCAGCATTGTCACTTTGGTTACTCAGTAATGAATGAAGGGCTGAGCTTTTGCCCAGGATTTGCTGACGCTGAGAGTCTGTTGACCTTTGCCATTGCCCCTCGATTTTGGTGCCCTCCTCAGGGTGCCAAGGCCATTGAAGCAATGCCGGGGGCTGTGATTCTGGAAACTCCTGCTTGTCCTGCAGCCAGCCCTGCCCAAATAGCCCCTGCAACATAGCCCATTGCCATCACAGTAACCATGCCAGAACTCCTCTGCTGCATAACACTCCGTGATATTGAAAATAAAACCCCACTGAGATCACACAGATAGGCTCAGGTCATGTATCAAGTCATCATATGTCTCAAAAAACTATCCCAGAGTCCTGATTCTAAAATCTGAGATGGGTTTCCTGGCCAAGGTAGCGTCTCTATCACTTTTCCAGCTGCTGTTCTAATCTGATCGCAGGTCCACTGAATGCAGTTTTGGGTCCAATAGCATGGCTCTTGCCTTGTGATGGCTCAAACAAGGGCAGCAAAAAAGAATCTATACGAACCAAAGACAATAAAAGCTTGAAATGGCTCCTCTGCTTTTCAAAGTAGAATCTTAAGAAGCTGCCAGCAGAAAAAAGCTGATAAAGATGCAAGCTGTAAATTCAACATTTTCATTCGAGGTCAACATCTGCTCATTGAAAAGGAGACAAAGATACAGCAATAAGGACTTCTAAAGTCACAATAGCCCCAGGAACCCAAACATCAGTGGGAAGACTTAGAGTCTCATCTTAAAAAATGTGATTGACAAAATTAGGAAAGTGAAGGCAGAGATACATAAACAGTGAGTTCAGAGGAGACACAAATAACATTAGTGCTTTAGCAGTGATTTTCTTTAGAGTTCCCCTTTATCTGTTTTTTCTGGGAATTTGTTTGTTTGGGTAGAGAGCTACTTTGGTGGTTCTTTAAATGAAGGTGCTAGACATTGCTGGTTTTTTTCTTTTTAATACCAATCAGGCAACACATTCAACACTGCATTAACTGATGTTGACTGTGGCCTTACTTAACCTCACTGCTCTATTTTCTTTAGCTGGAAAACAGCTCAATCATTAGCGTTAAACTGGTTTGCAGTCCTGAAAGAGTACAGTAAAAACACATACGTGATTTTTCCTTCAATAAAAAAAACTCATAAAACTCATTTCAGATCCCACCAGAGATTTTGTTTTATACCAAGCTGATGTAAAGTTTTGTATGATTTAGGGGTAGACTTCAGTTATTTAAGTACATTTGGACTAAAATGACAAGCAAAAAAAACCACTTACAAGTTATTAAACTGAATACTTCCACTTTATCCTTTCTTCCCCATTTTTTTCCCCAGATTTCCTTTTTTTCCATACGAGGAATACCTAAGGAGGCTACTTCAAATATGCACCATAACTGAATAGCTTTCTGTAACGAAAATAATCTGGTTTTAATATGAAGTTGGAGGAATTAAAGAGGGAAATGAAACAAAAATAACTCTTATAACACCACAACTGTGTTGACGGACTCCTGTTGCCAATCACAGATCTGGGAGACATCAAAACAACAGAACTTCCCACTGAAGTAGGCTGAGGTACCTCTTTCTCAAGCTAGTTGATACTTCGCGCTGTGTCAGCTACTGGGAACCACTTGGGTTGCATGAAGAGCCTGTATACAATAAGGATCTTGCAAATATAGCCATAAAATGTACAGTTAGTGCCATGCTGGCATGCAGAAGGAAAACTGCTGCTTGCAGCCACTTACCCAGCATCTCCTTAAAGCACTCCCAAATGCACAGACATGCTATCATAGACCAAGGAACGCAATGCTGGGCACAGCTAAGGCACTGATGATTGCTCGCAGAGAAATAGCAGGTTCATAGCAGGAGTAGCAAAGCAACAGTTTGTCATCGCGGTGGCTGCCCTCACTCCTTTCTCACCTTCACCTGGTACACAATTTATCACATACTAAGAAGAAGTGCTGTGGGATCTCTGTGCTACAATATCGGCAGAAACCACTAAGTAAATGATAACCCTAACAACCTACTTGTAATTCCCTTTGGGCTCTCTCATAAATACCAGCTAGCCAGCATTGGTCTTTAAGAAGTATTTCTTCAGGGGAAAATTGCACCTCTGGTGAAAAGAATCCATCAGACACTTAAATTCAGCAGGACTGACCTTTGAAGCCACAAGCACTGTGCTTATCCTTCTTTAATCACCAATTTTGGGAGCAGGTCCTCCAAAGTAATCTCAGAAATCTTCAGTCCTTTTTTCCTTTTTTTTGTTTAATTTTAAGAGTAATGCGTTTACTGCAAATATGCTTTTATAAAGATCATTAACACACTTAAAATTGAGCTCACATTCAATTAGTTTGCTTGATAGGTTGTAATGTTCCTATCCTTTTTCCATGTGCTTGAAAAAGTAGACGGATAAATGATTTTTTCTGTTGATAGAATTCAATAGGCATCTAAGCATCACTCAGCCTCTTGTTCACACCCCTAACACAGTGGAATGGGGGAGAAATCTGAAGGGTGAAAGTGCAATAACACTCATGGGTTGAGATAGATACAGTTCAATATGTTTTTTTAAAAGGAGGGGAATAGAAAAAAGAGGAGGTAAACTAGGTGACACTAAAGAAAACAATTGCTCATCACCAACTGACCAGTGCCCAGCCAGTCCCCACACAGTGGCAGCCTCAGCCAACCTCCATCCACTCCCCTTAACCCCAGTTTTATTGCTGAGCATGACATCATATGGTATGGAATATCCCTTTGGGCAGTTGGGGTCAGCTGTCTCATCTGTGTTCCCTCCTAACTCTTTGTGCACCTCCAGCCTCCTCGTTGGTGGGGCAGTACGCAAAGCAGAAAAGGCTTTGATGCTGTGTAAGCACTGCTCAACCATAGCCTGAGTCCCAAGGCTCATATTTGAGAGGACTGAAATTTTTAGAAGCTGCCATCTGACAGGCAGTAACGGAGGAAGAGCAAAGCCAGTCCAAGCCCAAACAAAAGGCTTTTCAGAAGGGTATGACAAGCTCCAAGTTTAGCTTGCCAGCCTTTTCTCTGGCTCAGCTGCCCACTGCTAGGCTTAGGAATAGCTCAGATCAAGATGGTAGCAGGCAATAGGCTCAGAGGACTGAGCACAGTAAGGAAATCACATTCCTTATAGTTGCAGTCAACCTCAAACATCTTCTTCCAGTTTTCCACTTGTAAAACAGGCACTGTAATGCTTTGCATTACTTTTGAGACTCTACCAGCCCTGGTGGATTTCTGCTGACCTCTCTGGATGTGATGCTGTGGTACCAGGAACCTCAACACTGCCACTGTCTTTATGTCTCCCTTCCCATCCACATGCCAGCCAAAAAAGGCTCTTTTCATCACAAAAAGCTTCTGTGATTTGTAGTTCTTAAATAACAAGGACTCCACATTGCAGCAACACATCAGTTAGAAGTACCGAGTTGCACACAAAATCCTAAAAATATAAATGTTTCAGAGCCAGTGAATGATTCTGTTTATGCAAAAAACAATACTGTAAAATCTAAGGAGATACCTTATGTAAAGGTAAACAAAAACCTAGACAGGCAGAAAATACTTTCCATCAGGAAACATGTTAGAAAATATAATATATTTTGACTATGCACAATTTTAGTGACAACAGCTCCAACTTCTTTTGAAAACACGTCAGGGTTTTCTCCCTGATTTATTTTCAGGGGATAAGTAGTTCATTTTTTAACTGCCTGTATTAGCCATAGATTTTAGCACTTCCTCATGAAATACTACTATTTATTCTTTTATTTCCTCTACCACTAGAAAGAAAAGCCAGAAACAAACAGAAATTACTTTTATACACTCTGCAGTTTAGGAAATAAGCCTATGATTATTGGAGCATCATTGTACAGGGACATTTCCCTGCAAACAGCACATGTGAGCTGCACTAAGAGAAAGTCAGTTTTGTTGTTTAGCACTTACAGATTAAAATTTCAAATATATGTATAAAAATGTAACATTAAAGGGTTTTTTGATCCACATCTTCTCTGTGAATTAAGCAAGAACATAAGCAAGGATACGCTATACACTGGAAAATACAAAAAATTTCAAATTTTGAAAGTAGCGCTTTTTACATATGTACCACTTCAGTTATCAATACTGATGCTAATAAATCAGTAGCGTTTTCTTTCTGTCAAAGAGACAGAAATCATACTGTATGAGCAATCCCAGAAGGAATACCTCTAGTGGTTCAAAACATATTTCACTTGCCTCTGGCATGCGTTTCTGGATTAGCGTCATATACTTGTCAACATGAAACAACACGGCCTATTTGTTTATACATTTACATTATTCCTCTTCATGTTGCTCTATATGCCAGCTGATGTTGACTACACATATATATCAATATATTCAACACAGTGAGTCCATTCTTCTGTTAGGTTCCTGTTAACAAGACATAACCACTGAGTATAAATGAAGGGAAACTGAGGTAATGATGTCTATAACAGAAAAAGGGACACAAAATGGGCAAGGACTTAACAGCGCTGTTTCTATACTACTAGAAATGGCATTAAGTAAAGACATTTTGACTAATAAGAAAACAGAGCTGCAGCTGGGTCTGATAAAACCCAGTTAGCTGATAAAACCATACGCACACAACCTGAAGTCTGTAGTGGTTTCCATTAGTTTTCAACCAATCAGTCAGGAAAATAATGTCTGGCATGTTTTAAACAGGGCATTCTTGGCCAGCACGGCTAGGTGCAAAGTTTCTTTGCCAGAAAATCAGCAAGTGGAATTCTGACTTTAGGATTTTAATTATTGAATCAAATCTTCCTTTGAAATAAACGCTAGCAGTTTTTCATCATTACATATAAAAAAAAGCCACTTTAAGACCTTGAGCAAGCAAAGAATAGTCAAACATGACTCAGCCGAATCCCTGCATTTTGGGGAAGACAGCATGTCTAATAGACAGCTGGTTTCTAACCAATGAAGTAGCTGTAAAAATGAGACACCTTCCATATCACCTGACAAAGTATAAGAGTCAGCAGCAATCCCACGACATGTTCTCCTTGGTGACGAAGCAGCTTAATAAAAGTTTCTGCTCTCTGCCCCCTTAATCTCTCCAGCCATTCATTCCTGTCCCTGGGCTGCAGCTTGCTGCAGTCTCATTGGGCTGATATTACTGTCGATCTAAGTCGGGTTAAAAATACCTGTCCCCAAAACACTTTCCTTTTTTATTATTTACCTTGAACCACTTCACTTGTCCTGCACATGGCTGTACCACCACAACCAGGGCACAAGGAAAAAGAAGAATTTTAAGCAAGCTTTCCCATTAAGGAAAACATACCCTGAGACTAGACCCGATAATAACCTTAGAGTTTACTGCTAGCCTTCTAAATTAAGGATCTGAAAATACTTATGCTCCTCCATAATCATAACAAAACAGAAAACTACTCTGATTGACAACATGAGAACTAGAACAGTTCTAATGCTTCCCTAGTGCAGCTGGTATCGCTAATTTAAAAAACACAAAACTAAAGTCTTCTCCAAGGTAGTATGCAGCAATCACTTCAGAATATAGAACCAGGGAGAAGACACACCACCATGCCCCAGCAGTCCAGCCTACCAGTTTCCAAAGAGGATACCTACACATAGCAGGTATCCTCTTCTCAGCCATCTGCTGTCTGGGGAAGAGCAGGGCAGCCCTGCTGCCTTCTGACTCACCTGGATACCACTTGCTGCCCCACATATGGTTGTTTGGTGTAGGACTGGGGCAGCCTCAAAGTAAAAAGGCAGGAAATTTGCCTTTCTCGTACGCAAAGGGCTTACAGATCAGCGAAGTCTTTTGAGGTTTTAATGGCATACTGGCATTTTGATAGCCTCTCTTGAAAGAGCCAGTTTCACTTGAGAAGCAAGTAAACTGAGCCAGAAGAAGCTGCTTTCCCAGCATCACTGGTTTTGTTGGAGAATAAGGGAGGTTTGGCTTTCTTGGTTTTGCTAGCTTGGGTCACACCCACAGTTCCACCTAAAAGTAGCTTTTAATACTACATTTTTCACTACTACAGAAGAGAGAGGTTTGAAAAGCAGCTCTACAAAACATGTCATTACTCATTTAAGACACTACACTCTACAAATTGATTGTTTGATTTGGATTACCATCACAATTAAAAAGCATATTATATAAAAAGTGGAAGAGAATAACTGAAGCCTAGTCTACTTTGTAATGTATAGGTCCCAATCCTGAAAAACACTTATGCACATGCTTGTTTATAATTGTATTAATTACCTCATTGAATACAGCAGACTAATGTATAAACCCACTCAGAACTGAGAAAATTTGTAGTAAGGGAACATGTGAAAATTTCTACAGAACTAAAAAGGTATGACTGCACTTTGCTTTTTATCATCCCTCATCCTTCCTTCCTTCCTCCCTCCACCCAAATATCAAGGACTGAAGCAGCTCAAAATAACAATTTTCAGCAGTTTCAGATTGGTATAATTTCACTAATCTGAGACTATTATTTCTCATTTGTTGAAGGTGAAAGCAGTTTCAGACACTTACTACCAATCAGTCACACACTAAAAGCATTAAGGTGGACAGAAGATAGCCCAAATACTGAGCTCTTTTCCATCTGAAATTTGAACAGGATTCTTTCCTGCCCTAAAAAGCAGAGGGTCTCTTAATGTAAATGTTAGCAGACTTAACACAGAGTGAAATGGGTGCTGCTATAATACGAGATCATATAAGCTTTCTTGTTACCATAATTCATGTTCATTTATTGACAAGGGGATTAGCTGTTTAATTGAATGCAAAAATTATAATTGACAGATTAAAAATTCTTGCCAGTGGCCTTTTGCTACTGCTCTTGCTTATAAAGTGACACCTACGTTGGCCTGGTTTACTACATACCCACACAACAGGTACAGTAACTGCCAACTATTGAGATGAGCAGCACCTTTTCAGATCAACCGATTTTGCCACTGCAGGCAATCCCACTGCAGCCCATACATGGTGCTGTGCAGAAGTCAAATAAGAGCCCACTGGAATCAATACGACTACCATTGGTTTTGAAAAATTTTAGAGCATGCAACCAAATACAAGTTGTGTCCAAAAGGTAGGGACAACTAGAAACCCCAGGAAATCCAGAGAAACTGGTAGAAACAGCAGAAGGCAACCCTTGGAAAGTACTAACACACAGAGATGTGTCTCCAGTTGGACAAGTGATTGACAAGCATCACTTAAACAGTACACTTATTTCACATTATGTTTTCTTGTGGGTTTTTCTCACTACAGCTGAAAATATTCAAACAATTCTCTCTGGTTTACTTCCTCCTTCGTAAAGTCAATTCACCTCCTAAACTGCTAACAAAACTAAACAAGAATTTGCACAAAGGTCATGTTAAACTTTTGTTGATTCAATCACCCTCTCAGACTTCAGAAACCTGTTGAAAGATTAAACACTGCTCTGATCCACATGCAAGCAAGGGGGGTGAACCTACACGGTGCCAACCATGTTTCATCTCATCAGGACTTGGAAGAAACCTTGAGCATGTCTTCAGTTCCATCTGACGCATCCCCATGTTTTTAGTCTGTACCTGAGTCATCACAGAAAGGAAGCAGTAAAATGCAAATGATATTGCTTACAATGCCCCTTCCTGGCCCTGGCTCACTGCTGTGCTCTTCCTAGCTAAGACTTAGCATGTTGCAAATGGAAACTGGATTGCAAGTGGGTTTTTTCTCAGAAGGGGTGGGTTAATTCTCCACTGTTTGCTTCACTTTCATGAAACACAAAGGATAACTGCAGTTTGAAGTTACTGATGTGCTCATAGTTTAAACTTAAGCCTTCACTTAACTACTTTTCACACTTCTCACTTCCCTGAAGGTGATCTTTAAAGTGAAAAAGAAAGGAATCTGCCCTGTTCTCCTTAAGATTCATAAAGGATGCCTAAAAAAAAAAAAAATCCTTTTTCTTTTTCTTTTTTTTCTCCTTTTTTTTTTTTGGTCTTTTTAAAATATCTGAATTGAAAATGTCAACTCTTTTCTTTCAAGAGCTTTTGGAGGTGCCTTCAGGGCACTGGAGAGCTGGAAATATCTTCATCTTTCGAATGAGTGAAGCTGATGGACTTTTCACGTTTTCTTGCAAATGGTTGTTGGGTGCTGAAGCTAATTAAAACCTAAGAAAGCAAAACAAAACATGATCCTTCACAAGAGTTTATGTAATAGTAAGCTGCATGTGGGCAAGCCACTCCTCAAGCACAATCCAGCAGAACTTGTCAGATCCCAAAGGTCCACCTCAACGGCATTACTGCAGGACTGCAGGCTGAGGCTATCATGGAGCCCATCCTCTAACTGCTTGGTCATACACACTTACTTGCATCAGATGAATAGGTTTTCGATGTTCAGCTGTCATGGTTTGGCACCGAGTTGGCAGTCAAACCAACAACAATGACACTCTTGATTCACCCCTCCCCCTCCCCTAAGGTAGGGAAAGAGGGAGAAAAATGAGAAAGAGAGGCTTTCTGGGTTGAAAAGTGAAACAGATTGCTTTAATTATTAGTAATAAGGGAATATATATATATATATATTTGTAAAGGGATGTGCAACACCCAATCCCCTCCCTCCTCCCCCAGCGACTCTCACAGCAACTCTTCTCCCTGGTGACTGAAGGGGAAAGTGTCCGGCCGCACGGACGGGGTCCTCAGATGTTGGCTGTAAAGAAAAAAATGAAAAAAAAAGAGAGAGCCAAAGAGAGGGCGATAGAAGTGACGGTAAGCAGGAAAGTGAGAGGAAAAGGAAACAAAAGGCTTGACTTCCGTGATGTCTTAACCTATACTGAAAGCCAAATAGAGAAAATATGATAAGAAGGGAATAGTCTGGTTTGCTGATCCTGCCTTCAGTCTAATCTGCTCCCCCGTAGGGGGGGGGAGGCTGCAGACAGTCAGAAGTGACCTTGGTTATTATCAGTTCACTGGTGCTGCTAAAAAGCTCACTGAGAGAAGAAAAAAAAAAAAAACAGCAAAGAGCTTCACCCTGGCTCAAACCAAAACATCAGCTCATACGATTAAGAAGGAAAACTGGACATTATAAAGCTTGCCTTTAACTTTGAGGGCTTCTTTCTTTCCCTTATACTAAACCATGCCAATGAATCCAAGACAGCAAAAAATATCATGTGAGCACTGGCTCTCAGTAGCATGTTATAAACTTCCTACTCTTTTATTCCTGCCCTAAATACATTGTTTAATGCCAATAAATAAGACTTATCTGTGGTATTAGGCTAGAGATTTTGAAGTCCATACTTTAGGATGGAAGGAAAATGTTTAGGTCTTTAAGGTGGTGGTTTTATGATGCTAACAATGACACTTTGCTGCACTGACTCCTTTTCTCTGCCAGCTGTTTACAACAACAGTACAGAAAAACAACAGGAAAAATCAGAACCAAGAGTTTTCTTGATCATCCCAACTGCAAAAACAATAGGAATATTATTTTTTGAGTTGTTTTGTCCTCTTACGAAACATATAACCTCTCTGCAGTCTTTAATATTGGGTTCAAAGATGGGCTCACCTTAACAAAAAGATGGATCCAGATTCTCTACACTACATATCCCACAACAAAGTAGACATTCAGTGTGTTAAAATCACTAGCTTTTCTTTTTTCATCACCTCCCCTGACACTATAAAGGAGAAAAATTACAGGAAGGAGATAGGTTTAAGGACCAAGATACTCTGCGTGGACCCAAAAAAACTTAGATTCAGTTCTTGGCTTTGCTTCAGATTTATTGCATGGTCTTGGACAAATCTCCAAGCTAAACCACCAAGACCAGTGTACAGCATGGGCATACAAGCTGAGAAAGTCTGGGCTGAGCTGGCCAGACCAGGAGACCTATTTCAAACCCTTAGCATCTGTCCTGCCTGAATCAGAGACTGGATTTTGAAATACCCATCATGAGAGCATCCTTGTACCAAAGCCATTCCTTGGAGGGGAAGCTGAGCTGGCAGTGCAGGAAAGGACACAGTGCTCTGCTTTGGAATGGGAGCAGAGTTGTCCCATACACGACCATCACTGAGCTGGGGCACAGCTACTGGAGTTGTGGATTTCCTGTGCTGTGGGGAAAGGCATTTATATAAATTAAATTCAGAGTGAGAAGCGAAATAACCTAAGAGTTTCAAATACTTCATTTGGTCAATTTCGGTCACCTGTCTGGTCCACTGCTCCTCACAGGAGAGTCATGGGTGTGATCCCTTTTCCTCCCTTTTGTTTCTGGCACACAACAAGTTTAGCAGAACGAAGCAGTGACCTTGGTTTCTACAGGAATAAGTATAAGCAAAAGCCTTTCTGCATACCATTTTCCTGCAATTACTATAAACATCGAGCATGATCAGTCCTAGAAGCAGACACTGACTGAAAAATATGCTGTTGATTTCAGAAAGTCACTTAGAAGAAACTTAACTGAAAACTGAAATGACTAAAAAGAAAACTGGTTCTATCCTGGCTGAAATCAGGACATGCAAGATCCAACCTTTGCGTCATTTTCAACCAGCAGTGAACCTGTGTGGCATTCTTCAAAAATCTCAACCTGTACGCTAACATCTGCATGCAAGCTGACCAGGAACACACAATCCCCCTTCTCCTGAAAATAAGCAGGAATCTCAATGTGAAGTTTACACTTCATACCCTATTCATCAACTAAGGAACAGCTTCCTTTGGCACCCAAACAACAGGAACAGGCTGGTTTCGTATCAGGATGTCAAAGAATTTGCTTCAGCTTAATCCATGAGTGTTCAGCCTTGATGCTGACAAGATGCCTCAAGAGCAGCTTCCTTCACACCATCTGCAAATGGTGCTACTGAACATACTGAATACTTCCCAGCACTCAGCCCAGGGGCACAGTTTGTATCTTAACATGCCTGAGTGAGGAAAATCTACTGCACTGTCCTAAACTAACAGCACTACAGGTGCAGAAAAGTTACTAAACATTAGCAGCTGCTTTATATAGCACAAGAATACTTGAAAGGGTCAGTGGAGGAAATTAAGAAATCAGCTGTGAGTGTGAAACAGTTGCCATGGTCTTGGATACAGAAGGAGAAGGCCATGTGAAACCCAATCAGATAGAGTTTCGTATCACCAGTAAATTTGCCTGTTCTCACACGAAGCAGTTGTAGGTGACAGCAGAAAAACAGTGGATGTTAGCAGAGATTTTGTGCCAGGTCTTCAGCTTGTGTAAGCTGTTACCCACACTTTTTAGTAGAGCTACATCATCCTATATCCGCCTCTGATTTGTGGGGGCAGTCTTTTACTCTTTTTTAAATGCAGTTTCTCCCACAAACTGTTACCCAAAGAGTATACCAGATGCCAAACATTGCAGGCTGCTGGTAGGTTCAAACCCACCAGCCAACGCTGCACGTCATGTTGAGCCAAACCTCTGTATTTGTAGATGCTGTGGAATTAAAAAGCTTTGCTCCTGCTTGTTCCTGTTCCCATGTAACAGTATCTCAATAACTCAGATACTACCAACACAGCCTGATGTGTGCTTACACAGTTATATTTAAATATATTTTTTGTATATAAAAGTTAAATAAAACTAAAGGTAAAATGACTGATAAAGATCTTCCTCTTTTCCTTTGTATTGCTGCCATTAATACTGTAGGTTGCTTCTTAAATACTAGCCAGACAATTCAGACTCATTTGGAAACTAGTCAAACTTGTGCTCCTGGCTTTCCAGTAAAAATTGTCACGAGTTACAAGACTCAAACCTTCTCAGCTCCTCCTGCCACCTCTTGTCCATCATTATCCCATATTAATGCCTGTGACTCCTTTGTTCTGCACCAGCCTTTGCTGACAAGTCTGCAGAAAAGTATTTTGCTGTACCACATGTTGAGAAATGCATGCCAGCAACCATCCTTCTCATTTAAATTACCATAAAGGAGTCACATCATGCAGTTTTCTCTGGATCATTTGTGCAATGTCAGGTAAGGCAGGATGTGACTCAGGCATGACTTGGTTCAGAAGTAGGACTCTGTGAAATCTTCTGGTTTCAGTTCACATCGGGAATTCTTGGGACTGGCAATCAAAAAAAATGAACCGAGAGAAACTTCATGATAGCTTCTCTAAATCTTGGTCTTCTACTATGCTTCCATGTATCCCTTCCACAGAAGACAATCTCCCAGTCCTCTGAGGGGGAAAAGAGGATAGCAAAACCGATTTTCCCTCTGTTTCTATTCCCATCTTTCCCCAGCTCCACAGGACAAATCTGTCTTCCTCCCACTCCAGGCTGTTTAGCATTAAGAAGCAACTGGTCTCTCAGCAGCACCTAGAGAAACTTCCCAGCTGGGAGGTCATGTCTTCTCTTTCTCTTCTGGTAAAGGTGGCTTAGAAACCATGTTCTTCTCATGAACCATGCCTTAGTTTCCACCTTTGCTTTGAGACAAACTCATACTTTGCCTAAGGAAACTCTGGATCTGCTGTGAAAGATGGCTTGAGGCCTTTCACTTAAATAAATAAGTAAATAGATAAATAAAACAGCAAACAACTAAGAAACCAGATAGAACCTTGCTCAAATGTCCTCGTCTCAGAAATAAACATGTACACACACTCAAGTCCTGACCAAGGCCCTCAAAGGCTACATCTCTAATACAACTGCAAGTTCAATATAAAACAATAAGATACTGTGTTTACATAGCTTTAGATTGGAAAGTCACTTTTTCCTAGAAGTTGAATGAATTCACAGCCTCTGTTACACAGCGTGGTGAAGCTGAACGAATTTCATAGCACTAAGTTTCATAGAATTCAACTGATTCTAGCATGCCCTGCATACAAGATGGGATACCAGATTTTGACACATTTTAATTCTCTGCTATTTATGGAAATGATAGCATAAGCCTTTATCAATTCCACTTTATAAAATCCAAACTAACCTTTGAATGGAAGATGTGGCACCAAGAGACAATATTTTTATTCAAAATAAGCAAGATGATCCATTTCTCTTCCTTACATTGTTTTAGCTCAGTGGGTCCCTCCCACTAGTTTTCCTTAGACTGACATGACTCACATAAGGTTCTGCAAATACAGATCTCCCATACAGGCCTGCGAGGACAGGTGGACTCCCTAGAAGATATAACAGATCAAAGAAGGCACAGAATGATCAGAGAGGAGAGAAATACTTGAAAAGTTGGAAGATGATGATAACCTTTTAGGACAGCTCCCACAATTTTGGCAGGTAAATGTGTCTGATATGAGCACTTCCATCACGCAAAGATAGATGACACGTTTGCGTGTGGGCAGAGGATGAAATTGGGTGTGGATTGCATGCCTCTGCAATAGGTACAATGATAGGTCTAACTCAGCACCAGAGGCACTGAGTCATCTGTTCACAGCTTAGAGTTCCTCATCATTCCCTTTACAACATGGAAAAGACCTGGCTGGATTGCCTGAAAATTTATCCTCCCTGACTGTGCCAAGAGCCAAGAGAAACATCAACAGCACAGCAAGGTTTCCACTCTCTCAGAATCCTCCCTAAAGGGCACTGGTTCACACAAAAAGTGATCATATACCCTCACTACAATACAGAGTACTCAGTTAATTCTCCTTTTAGAGAATGAATGTAGGTGAAAATAAAAAAGGCTCTGTAAGTACCTGTAGAGTCACCCGAAAAATGAAAGACTTACCTTACAGGAAGTTGGAAAAACCCAGACATAACCCAGTGTATGGAAGTGCAGAAAGACAGTGGTATCTAACTGAGCAATGATCACGACAATCAACAAAGATGCTTACAGTGAGTAAACAGTTCTGTATTCTGAAAGCACACCCGGCATCATTTTCACATTGTCTTTTGCCTATCTTTTCAACACAAATTAGTAAACTATCTACACGCCAACAATCACAATAGCATTATTTCAGACAGGTACTCCTTTACCCTCAAAACAAAAGCACCACTATGGCCAATTTTAACAGCCTGAGCCAAAGAAAACCCCAGGAAATCTTCTGAAGAAGTGACAATATCACAGAATAACACTATAAGGAAAATAGCTGAAGTTCCTTTACTTTTGTACTATATGGTAGGCTATGGCATAAACCTGGTACAAACAAATATTTCTTCTGCAGTGAGGAAGAAAAAAATCCTGTTCCTGCAGAATTTCCAGATGCAGCTCTAGAGCACTTCACACAAGCAAATGTGAAGCATTATAGGAGAGGAAATATAAATAGGAGGGGAATTATATTATCCCCACCACTAATAAATAACAGCAGAGAAAATAAGTGGAACTTGTTAGAATAAGTGTTGTTTCCCATCCTCCCCCCAGCAGACAAAGCGTGTATTTTCTGTGGCAAGAGTAGACTCTAGGGGCTGAATAACCAGAGCAGTGGCTAAGGAGCCCCTCTAAGCAGAGGAGCAACTGATTGAATGTGCCAAGAGCAGGGCTCTAGGCTGGACGTCAAGCACAGCTTCCTGTCCTCTCCTCCTACTTCTGCTGTCCCTCAGAAGTGGCTTCTGCATCAGTAAATTCCTTCAGATCATATCCCCTAAATAATGTTGGTATCCAACTCCTCTTTTGGCATCTGGCTTCGTAATAATCTCAATTAGTAAGCAAGTTCTCAGAGAATGGTTTGTCTGTTGAATAAAGCATCTGAGAAGCATGCAAAACACTGGATAACAGAGAGCTACACATCAACCAGATCTGTGTTTGCTTGTCTTGTACTTCAAGAGCTAGTTGGCATTCAACAAAGTGAAGGGGAGCAAGTCAAAACTTAAGAAGAAATGCTTTCAGGAAGAAGGTAAGATTGAAAACCACTTGCCAAAGGATGACATGAAAACAAAAAAATAAAACAGAATTCCAAAAGGAATAGAATAATAGCATGGCTAGGAGTGTTCTTGCGTTACAGTAATTAAAATATTTTTTTTTAATTATTGAAGAAATACTGAAACAAAAGTTCCACTAGAGAAAATGACATATCTCCTTCCTGCTTAACTCAGGATTTCATTTTCAGGGAGCTGAACTGGATGAACTCTGAATCAAACATCATCACAGTTTCTATTCTCCCTAAAAAAGTATGATCAAATTATTAATGAAGAGAGTGTGCCATAACTGAGACATAGGCTGGTCCCAGAAAGTGAGTCAAACCGGAAAGTTCCCCAGTACAGATTTTCATATCAATAACAAAGATCAATTTGGTCAGAAGGTTCCTGAAACAGAAGACTAAAATCTGGGTAGACAAGATCCTGCAGCATTCATCAGATAATATCTGTTAAAAATGCAGTTTGTTACGGAAGTCAGTCAGCTAGCTGCATGTCCCAACAATGGTATCCCCCAAAATGCAAAGCCCAGCTGCATGTAAATAGAGAATTTAGTTCTTCACATACAGCCTGGTTGCCTCTCTCATTAGCATCCAGCATACATGTATTATCATGGTTTGTAGAGGTCTGACAATGGCAGCCCAAGCAATGTTATCTCAAAGTCTCCTTGTGCCCCCCAGGCACTGTGTCCTCTGCTGTCTTTACGCAGCAGTTGGACCCTAAGCTTACTGCAAAGGGAGCTGCCTGTTTGTTCTGTGTTTGTAGAAAATGTGTGAGTGACGACAGCAGTAGGAATAATAAATACAAATGGTATTACGCATGTATGCAAACATCCCCAAGGAAAATTGAGCCATAGGGTAAATACTAACATTTTACTTGTCACTTAGTTATTTATAAAATCAAAGAGGCCTAGAAATGGCAAAAAACACGTACCCTTGCCAAAACTCTCTCCCAGAGTGGACAGCCCCAGGGGCTGAGATGTGAGCTCTGCTCTAAACAGCAGTGGTACCTCCCCAGTGGGAAATTCCCAAAAGGGGAAAGATACCGCACAGCTGACACAAAGTCAATAGGTTTGGCTCCCACGACAGATTTCTTCCAGCTGTCAAGGCAAGGAGTGTGTTACGGTTAAAAAAACCTGCTGTGCTCTGGCTACTACCCACTGGAGCTGCAGTGGGCTGGGCAGAGACAAGAGGAGCTCGAGGGTTCTGCTGAGCATCCCTGGCCCAAAATCAGAAACATGCATCCAGCCCCTTCCTCGCTGGTGGCATCCAGCACTGCATAGCATTGCAGACAAGGCCTTTTAGCAGTCTCTATAAGCCTTCTGCCACCCCTTCTGAAGTAATGTTTATACAGCATTACTGATTAATAGTTCATCTGTTACTTTGCTTGATGGACTTCTCCTTCCCACCACTCCTCTTCAGAGTCATACCCGTGAAGTCATCATTTGCTTTCATAGTATGAGAAACAAGCTTTTGGGATCAGTACCTTGTTGGGAATTATAAGTGCACAAACTTAGCGACGTGGTTTAGCACTGGACTTGATAGAGTTAAGTTACTGGTTGGACTCCATCTCAAATGTCTTTTCCCACCACAACAATTATTTGATTCTGTGAAACCCAAGCTCTAAACTAGTACAGGTATCCCTGAGGTTAAATCTGCAAGTGATGGGGTAAGCCATCAGGAGAGGTGGTTTTATCTGCTGATATCAAAGTGGAACAAGAGATGATTTGCAAGCTGTTCTGGACCAGTATATACCCAAATTTTAAAAGTCCCATGCGGTTAAACAATGACTCATGTCTGATCTCTGTCTTGCCTGATAACACTCACCATTGCTTTACATCCTTGTCATTGCTAAAGCACAGCAGAAGACCATGAAAAGGGATAGAAGTGCACAACACTAACTTACAAAGCACCACAGCTCACTCAGCTTCTGTGCAAAACAGATAAAATCTTCAGGAAGTGAATATTTTATGACTTCTTAAAATAAAATTTAAACAGAACTCAGGCATTGTTTCATGCCATCTGTAAAAGAAAAATTAATTGGAGTGCAAGCAGAATGCTAGAAAGGTCTTCTAAAAGCCTCCATTTCGTTCTTTTGCATCGAAGTCTACTGAAAACTGTTCATGTAAATATGCATGTATATAGGTATCTTTAGATGCACGTATCTACATGTGTATAAATATCCTTTCAAATAGAGCATCATTTTAGAATCTTTCATGAGAGTTGAGAGACAGACTCAGCCTTACCTTCCTAATTCCCAGCTTCTCTTCACCTTTTGAAACCAAATCCTCATTGCTGTCTCTATGGTGACAGTGACGTCCAGGTCCCCCCGGTGAGACGGCTGCTGGCTCATGCATCAGGTGGCAGAGCAAATCCATCAGCACCAGAAACCTCTCCAGCCTCCAGCTTCTCCATGACACACAGTGCTCTTCTCCAGTCTGGGTCTGACAAAAAACATGATAAAGAAAATAGTATTAAACCAGCATCCCATGCCTAAAAAAAGGACAAAACTGGGTCTAAATATGGGGTCTAAAAGCTTTTTTTTCTTTTTCTCTTCAATAATAATTATTGCTACTTGGGAAATAAATGTGATAGCAGTGTTATCAAACAATGTATCTGGATAACCTACACAGAATTAACTAATTACAGGTAATTTCTCCCAGAGGGTTTGACAGGGAGAAGATATTTGCATCATGAAGTAGAAGCAGCTGATAAGCAGCATGATGAAAACCTCCTGCAATGTCCATCCACCTGTCATGAGAAACCAGCAGTGACAAAAGAATGTTTCTTGGCTCCTAGTTAGTGGAGAGAGGAGAGGGGAGGGGAGATTGTTATCAAGCGCTAAGTGAGGAACAGCAGGTGGGACCTGCAAAGGTGTGCCTTTCAGGCAGCCACTGGAGGTGGCTCCAGTGACTTTCTCTCCTTAGGTAAGACACAGTGAGTCACTGAGGTTACAAAACACCAACTATTATATATAGTCCTGGTTATATTTTATTATGTATATACGTAGCTGCCATATAATGCTAAAACACACCTCCATTGTTACATGTCTTCTTGTAGTAGCCTATAGGCACAGCAAAGGATATTCAGCCCCCACTAGCACTTTCCCTCTGGGTTTCCAAATGGGGGAAGATCTGTCAGGGAAAATGCTTTGACTTACTGCCCCACTCCACTGCCAGCATCTGCTGATACTGCACACCCTGTGGATGCTCTAGATCTTCTTTATATTTCACTAACCTTTTGTAAGTTTGCAGCTGAAGGCACTTGGCACAGCTCTGTGTCACTGCAACCTTGCTCCCCACTGCAGGTGAGGAAATGAAAGCCAGTGGTGTTTGTGGGAGCATGTCTTGCCTGGAGGATTTAACCATGTGTGATACACTACTGCCATCAGCTCACTTGTGATTCCTCCCTGATAAAGTCATACACTCAAAATTTGAGGGTCCTATTTGATCCAGGTAAATAGTTGGAAAATGAAATAGACACAAGTTAGTCCTGTGTTTCCTTAAGTTTACATATTCTTTATCACCAGTCAGCCAAAAAATATATAGCTCATCATCTTAAAGATGAGGATTTTAATAGCCCAGCAAACATGAAGTACAATCCAGAAGAGACATAATAGCAATAGTATATTACTGAAACTTGCATTGCTGTAATGCATGTTAAAAATCTGATCCCAGACTGGGTTACTGATGTGCCATACCTACTGTGGGGAGATATTTTCCTCCGTGTTCTTTACTTGATCCTTATTCAAATATTGCCTCTTGTCTAACTCCCAGACTATAAATGCTCAGGATTAGGAAATGCATGTTGCTCTGCATACATCTCTTCTGATGCTGGGTTGCTGGCCCCTGCCTCAGGCTTTAGATGTTACAGTAGTTTAAAAACAAAGCAGTTTGGGAGGAAACACAAGAAAGTCCAAAAGAAAACCATAGCACAGGCCTTAGTCATATATATAACTCCTAAGAAGTGAGGACTGCACCAAAATGACACAATGCCTGAATCTGCATAGTTGGTAAGCAGAGAGGTTCATCTTTTCATCCAAAGTGATGGAGTTTTCACCATATTTTCCTCCTCACAGAAACACCACCTATAGGTTCACTGTAGAAACCAAAAGATTTGCCCTTAAACAACCTCAACAGAAGCACAGATAAAGAGCTGCTTCTCCTAGCTCAAACAGAATTAATTTCTATTTCATGGCACAGAAATACAAAAAGCATCTTTCAGTCAAACCCCAGGCTGGAGGGATCAACAGACAGGGTTTTATGTCCTGATGTCAGCAGAGTTGCACAGGTGCCTGCAAGTCCCTTTCCATCAGGCACTTATAGCCAGGCCCAGCATTGCAACACAGCAAAAACAGACCAGCAAAGGTGATGTCATAAGCCCACCAGCCAAGGAGCTCTGGAAACACCCAGAAAACCATGGTATAATTTAAAGCATTCCTTCTCCTCCAGTCTCCACAGATGTCTGACAGCAAAGATGACCATGGGATATAGTAGCATGAAGAGGACAACATACAGAGTAACTTCACAGAGTGCGTTACACTGAATGTCAGAGTACCACGAGAGCTGTGAAGCACAGATTAACCTCCAAGGCCTAACTTCTAGCTCACATGAGAGTTTAACATGAGAAGCACCACCAGAAGAGGAGTAGGCTTTAAAGTAACCTCTATGAAAGATAAATAGAAGTATTCCTTAGAGCATCCAGAACAACAACTTTGGTTACTATCATTTTGGATCTGAAAACAACAACCAATTCCTGTGCATGAGCATCACAAAGAAAAAATGAAATTTCAAGGGGTCTTATAGCTAGGCTTATTAAGGCTATAAAGTGATCTCTCAGAGAGACTTTTCTTTGGTTCCCCCCTCCTCACTGTACAGAATCCTATCAACTCCATATGAGCAGCATATGCTCCCTTCTCAATCTACTTCCATCTATTATATTTCACAGGTATTTAACGTTTTGCTAGCTAGACCTCATACATCCAAGGAATACACATTTCATAACACCAATAATGCACATGGCTAAACACCACATATTTAGTACTACAAGTAATTACAGCTTCAAGGGTTACTTTTTTAATTCTGTGGCCATAATTGTTATGACAAAGACTGACTTTTAGGATTTTCTCATGTAGGGGAGGAAAAAAAAAAAAACACAACAAGCTCCCTCCCTCCCCAATCCTTAAGGAAAAAAAAAAAGAAAATAAAAAAATAAAGTGATGGGTGCACGGGAGAAGTCCCTGTAGGAATTCCTGTTGCTCTGTTGCTACTGAGCCAAATCAGGATGAGTTTTTTACAGAAAAAATTCTGTCATTTTGCTGTTTTCATGCTCTTAAACTTCTAATGGCAACTGTTTAACACATTTTTAATGGGAAATGCACAATAATAATTAAAATATTTTTTTAATATAAAAACAGTATAATTATGTCTTTTGCTTTGTTTGACAAAACTATGATTTCTACCAAAACACATGACCAGCCCTCGGGTGGTCTATTCACAGCAAACAATGTATTGTCCTGGGCACACAAGAAGAAAGACAAGATGTGGTTTAATTGAACCTCAGACTTCATTTATTTAAGTTTTATGGAAACTACCAGCAATAACGTGTAGCGAACACACCATTATTTCTTCTTTCCCCAACTCTACATGATCGAATGCTGCCATTATTGGCTGCTTCTTTCTCACGCACTCAATGGCATTCAGCTCTGGAACATTATCATTCTCTAAGGGTTAAAAAGCTAGGAGAAGAAAGTTGTTTTCTCACCATGTTCAACATACAGAAACACCCAAAACCCATTACACAGTTTTCTAAGAAGTCTGCTTTTAGTTCTTAAGCCACAGATATCTTAGTTGCTCTGCTCCTTAGACCCTGAACCTAAATGAGTCAGCAGAAGATGGCCAGCTCCTAAGATGTGGTAAAAAATGCCATCTCTACAATGAGAAAACAGTACTTCTTCATTTATAGATAGTTTTGATATCAGACATAATATTATGAAGCCAGTGAATTATTTTTCCCTGTTTCCAAAGAGTCAGAAGTCTTTGGAAGTGCCCTTCCCAAGCTGCTCGCAACAGCTTGGCACAAAGTCACTTCAGTTAACTCAAAAAAGCATTTCCATATGAGTGTCTGAAGACATTTACTGTTGAAGTCACATGTTTGAAGAAATTCCATTAATTTATGCTGAATTGCTTACACCTATTGCATAGAAAACTGGTCGAGAAAGAAAGGAGCTCTCTGGGCAAGGGACTTTTTAAAGAATAGTTTATTTCCATGGAGTGAGCAAGGTGGGGTGAGTGGAAAGCAGATGAGTTGGCATGCCAAGGGGAGCAGCTCTGCAAGCAGGTCATCATAATGTTTGCTCTGCTTCTCTAGAGTGTCTACCAGCTTCTGGAATCACTAAAACTGTTTCCATGCCTTCCAGCTGCCCCCCATCCTTACACTTGCAACATTTATTCTGTAACTATTGCTCCATCTCCCTGGACAGAACAGTTGCACATAATGTCACCCTTGAGCAGAAGACAAGTTGGCCATGCCCATCCTGGCCAATAGCCACACTGCCCTTGGTTTGTGTCTGCAGAGCGAGGACACCCAAGTCAGCCCACGTTCATCCTACCACAATGGCACAGGTCCACTTTGAAGCACTGTCTCCAACAATGCCAGGAAAACAGGCTTGTTCACTCCATACAGGAGTCAGCATGAAAACCAGTTTATAACCAATACGGACCTTCAGGGATGACAGGACTCAAGCCTTAGCTCAATTTCTGAGTCAATATAACAGCATGGATTGTTTCAGCATCATGATCACTGCAGTTGTTCATTGATGGTTTGATACCTGCCAAGTGTGCTTGTATTTCACAGAACAAACTCAGAACAAGCACATGTAGCCACACAATTATGCCTGCCCACAAGGACTCAGATGTAATACATTTTCCCATTTACATTTTCCCATTCCACTAACATTATTGAAGAAACATTTCATTTTCAGCTGTGTTTTCAGAAGGCTAACAAGGGGCTCATGAATACATCAAAGTCATATTATTCATTTACACAAATGTTTCTGATTATTTTTCCTCTGACCACTCAGACAATATTTTATTAAAAAGCTAGAAGCAGAATCAAGTGTTTTTCAGGACCACTTCTCATAATGCTAGGTCCTGATCCATCCCCACATTTGCAGAACATTCACAAGAAGTGAAAGGAAGCACAGGTACTAGCTCTCTGCAAACCTGAGGTCTAGCAGAAAACTTTCTTCCAGCTGAGAGGGAGCCATCTCCAGCAAACAGAATCAGTGACGAAAACAGTGGGAAGTATAGTGTTCTACACACATTGAAAATATGTTCCCTTAAGGGTCTCGCACAAACTACACCTTTGGTTGACTTCTGAATTGAGTCCCCATGTGGCTAAAGTGCTGATATTGCATTATTTATGGTGATTGAAATGCATCTAAGTAATGCTTTGCAATAGAATTTACACAAAGTCACTTGATGGAAAATATACAGGGTGGGGGGAGGAGGTTGTTTACAAAACAAGTTACAGTAATAAAGCTGCTAGGCTGAGCCAAGAGACCTCTTAGTAAATCATTTATTCCGCAGTTTGACAATATTTACAAAGGTTTTTACATGAATTATTTACTCAAGCTTTTATAACTTGTAACGTACTGTACACAAAACAGCAAAAACACATTAGAGCTACAAACCTGGGAACATACAGTTATGCAATGACAGATGGTGGAAAGGGCTCTGACAAAGGCAAGTTTACAACTAACACAAGCAACAGCCTTTTCTATCTGTCATCAATAAAGGGATGAGGACTAGCAGGAAAATGTGATTCAAGGAAACAAGACAATTTTTCAAAAGCTACATTCTTTGTGATTGCTGGATTTGGTTACTTAAAAACAAGCCTTTTGTTTGGAGTGTCTAATTCTAAGAATTACCATTTCTGTGAGTTACCACCCACCAATGACAGGCTGTGTGGCACAAAAGCCAGTGCTTACATGAAGGAAACCCTAAATTTCTGCTGCTCACCCTATTAGCTTCAGGTCAATTCAAGTGTTACTGGGTTTGTGTCTAGCACAAAGTTTTGTGCATAACATTCTGTAAGAGAGATTTACTGCTCAAAATATTTCTAAGTGAAATAAATGAAACAGGGGGAGGGGCAAAGGCGGGTGTCAATGTTTCCTGAACTTACATTACAGATGGAGAACAGAGACAAACACAATACTGGAGGCACAACAAAGACCCTTCAGCCCAGGCTCACAGAGCTCTATACATACATCCAGCCATTTCATTCCCAACTCTTACTGTCCAGCATCAGTGAACAAAAAATGGCCGTCAGTATTAGCCACTTTTTACACTGTGAAAAGGTGTCCCACATGACTTCAGTCTGCTCTCCTTCTGACAAAAAACAAAAAGCAAGGGAACTCCCCACTATGTGAGGATTTACTGGTGCCATCACACCACACTCAATCTTTCTTCAACATGACACACCACCAGCTTTATGCTACTCCTTGATAGAAAGCAAAGGGAATCCCCACACTTGGTCTTACAGCAGAAAGGGATGTAGAGCTGTACTGGACAACTGCTCCTAGAGAAGACACTGAAGTCTGCAGGGACTGAGCATCATCATACATCCTCTTCCCATCTGTCCTTCAAGTTGGGATGTTGCCTACAAGGGATTTTTCCTTCTTGTTGACTTGAGAGCTTGCAGGTGTTTAAGATGGCAAGCAGGTCCTGAGGATGAGGTCCATACAGCTGGGATTGCTGAGGCCCTGGCAGGAAACCTACAAGCTGGGACTTGAAGAAGACCCAAAGGAAGCCTTTGCCCATGCAGACAGTATAGTTGAAGCTACAGCTATCAAGAAACCAGCAAGTTGCCTGTGTCCAGAATCCTGTAATGCATCAAGTGGCATTCAGGACGAAGTAGGAGTGCCACATATGGGGTACCCTGGTGTCCAATAAAGAACTCAACAAGGTCATTCTGCTCACTTGTACACGAGGCAAAGAGCCTGAACACATTACGACCAAAGACTGAGCTCATCAGTTACCATGTATTAATTCTAAGCCTTCTTACATAAATTCTCAGCTCTCTATTTTTAAACAAGAGTTAGAAAAAGGATACAATAATCTACATTTGATTGGTGAGGAAATATCTCTAAATCTTTTTCTTGAAGTTGCTTGATTTTTCATGTCAGAAAAACTTTTAAGGTCTTTTTCCCTCCCTCTGGAGGAAAAAAAAAAAAAAGGAAAAAAAATTTTACATTAGCTCACTTTTAGCAAAGTCTTTTCCCAAAAGAATAGCAGCTTAAGACCTTTTTTTTGGGGGGGTTGTTGGGTTTTTTTTACCAAATCACAACTCTCAAAATTTTGTTCTGAAGAATTTTAAAATAATAAAACTGAATTAACCAAGACCATCCAACCTAAAGGAAAACTAACAGATCAAGGTGAAAATTTAAGATGATAGAAAACATCAAACCAAATTTACAACCATAGAAGAAATGAAAAGGACTCTTTGTCTAGATGAATTACAAAACCATAACATAGGTGAGTCACTGTGCCATAGACTACATAGCAGAGGTTATGATTAGGCAGTGTAACAACCTATTGCCAATGACTATAGAAGATAGCCACTGTTGTCTTCTGCAATGTCAAATGAACTTTCGATGCATGGTGAGAAGAGCAAACATGAGCATAGATACAGGTACCATAAAGCTAGAAAAGGTATGTAAGACGACAAGAAAAAAAGATCAAGACAAGAAAGGAGATACTGAATGGTTTGTCTAGCAAGCAATTAAATTGTCTGGAATTCTTTGCCTGCAAAACAGATCTGAGGGGGCATCTGACACTGATGTATAAAGCAGCAAGCAGCATGGAGAAAATAGCACTGCTCACTGATTCTTGTAATGCAAGAACTATCGGTCCTCCACTGAAATTAAAAGGTAGAAGGTTGAAATAAAGATGAGTACTTCCTGCATGTTGCATAGTTAAGTACTCTCTGTCACAACACGTTACGGATGATGTAAGTTTACATAGGCTTAAAAACAGACAATATCCTTCCTGGAAGAGAAGCCCAACAAAGCCTTTGAACACACATACGTTACCATTTGTTCAGGGAACCCCTGTGATCAGAAAAACAGGGTGAGGAAAAGTTTTGAAGATGTCAGTCACCCTTAGCACTTTTGCATCATGAGAAACCAAGAAGCAGTGCTAAGCACAGGGTTAACTTGATCTTGAATGCTCACTTCAGTCTTTAGTACTTTTTAAAGTGAAAAATGGAATGAGGAGGAGCTGGATGGTCTATACAAGTCCAAATCAAGTCCATACAAGATGGGGAAATAGCATAATTCTCTGAGTTGGCTAACTAAATTGGGAAAATTAAGATGCTTTCTAGAAACATGTCTGGGTTTGGAGAAAGACTATAAAACCATTCAAATACACCATAACTAGTGTAGTAAGAAAAGGAATGAGGAATTGCACAAGAAAAACACTGCTAGTTCCCCATTTTTATTACAAGATTATATGATCTTAAAGGTCTTTTCCAACCAAAATGATTCTACAATTCTATGAGCTTCACTGAGAGACTGTCAGGAAAATGACAGAAAGCTCTAGTCACTAGCTAAAGTTCACAATCTTTACTAAGTTTTCCTTCAGGTCTTGGCATGCTGTAGGTCTAATAGCAACGGATTTTTAATTATTTTTTTTCCTCCTTTTTTGACACTTCCAATTAGGTTTTCCTCCTGCTGGTATCTGAGGATCATTCCCCTGGAGGCAGACGTGTATTCTTGCCCTTGTTAACTGCTTTTGAAATATTGCTGCTATTGTCAGGAGCTATGCTATTGACTGAACTGTTCCAGAGTCCGTTTGCAATAGCTGGTGGACTTGTGCCCCTTAGAGAAGCTACTCTGCCTTGTGCCCCTTAGAGAAGCTGCTCAATGTGATGGAGAGTGCTATTACTGTGAGTTGTATCTAGCTGAAGCACTCAAAGCATCCACATCATGAGACAGCAGAAGGACCAAAAAAAATTTTAAATTACTTCAGTGGAAGTTGCAGATGGTCTTCACTGACTTCTCCTAGGTGAGGTAGGACAGTAAGTCATGTACATTCACACATCACACATCACATGACAATGAGTTACATCACAGAGCTCTCCAAATGCTCCTTCAGCCTGAAGATGTCGAGAAAAACCTCAGAACCCTGCTTTTTAGTTCAGAAGTGCCTCAGAAAATGGAGGATATCTGCAGAAAGAGATTATTTTGGGGTTTAGTTCTAAAACAGAGGGTGCACAAGACACATGACACAAGCTTAGCTGATATCACACTAATTGGTGTCAAAAATCTCCTCACCTGAAACTTAATTTGAATGAAATCAAATTCTTAGCCAGTGACTGTGCCACAGTTTGTAAACACAGCCAGAAACCCAGTCTGAGATTACTTTTTTCCTGTAAGTAAACATCTACTCATACATGTGTTTCAGCCATGGTGCTCCTGGTTGTATAATCTGACACTCCCACAAGATTGATTACAAGGACATCCCTCATGACAGGAATCTTTTACTATTATAAAAGTGTGGAGGTCAACAAGCCTGTTTTGGCAGGAGCACCCAAGTACTTCTATATTGAAATAATTAGTTATTACAAAGACAGGCCCTAAGACAACATAGAATCAAATAAAATAGTTTGCAGTAGCAGGCTATCCTAAACTGACCTACAGTAGGAGATAAACTGCATTTTTGATAGTTGACATTTTAGAGATAATTTCCTTAAAGAAACCAAAGTTAAGTGTTATACCTAACTTTTTAATCCCACATTGGACTGCATGTGTTAATTTCAGTGCAGTTGGAAGGAAAGGAATTTGCCAAAATAGTTTTAATCCTGTAAATAATGGTTTAATTAAGAGCCATACACGATTCCACAGGGAACTCTAGATATTAAGAGTGGTAATAAAATTATTAGTTGCTCCAAATTATTCAGCTTATCATAGAGCCCTAAAAAGTTAATGACAGTTAGTTAAGAGCCAGCTACAGATGGACCAAACATTAGCATGTTCATTTAAAATCAGGTTGGAAATAGTACTTCACGCTGTGGAGAAACAATCCTCAGCAAGTGGGCAATGAATTCGAATGCTTAAAACCTTTTGATCACTAATTTCTGGTCACAGTCATAAATTTTTCTGTTGGGTCTAAGAGTTAAAGGTTTTTTGAATGCATAACAATGACTCATAAAAGCCTTACTAGAACACTAATAATTAAAACAAACCATTTGGCCTCTGGATTTCTAACCCTTTAAGTTTCCTAGAACATGGTCCAGAAAAGGTTAAAGCGATCACTCCTTTATCCTGGCAAGTCTGAGATAAGTTTTTACCTATAGATGTACGTGCTGTGCATACATATATACATGCAGGGATACATACATTCAGGTAAATCAAAATAGTCTGGATTCCAGAACTTCCAGGTACCTTGACTACTGTCCAAAGTGTTACCTCAGCACATGTTCAGATGCACATAGGTGTCTAAATTGCCCACTAAACCCAGCCCTCAACAGCAAACCATCCTGGTTCTGGTGTCCAGCCGCAGAGGTCCACATGTACTGTGGCTCTGCCACCAGGCACAGGTAGCAATTCAGTACTGGGCAGGGAAGGGGTCCTCTCCGCGACCCCACACCCCAGTCCAGAGGGGCCAGGCGCTGAGCCATCAGGCTGGGGTGGCAGCAGCCGCTCCCCGCCAATCCTTGCATGTCACAGAGATGGGTGGGCAGCGAGCCAGCGCAGCTGCTGCTCTGCATCTCGCTGCCCCTGGGCACCACGGGTCCCCCTCGCACCTGCCACCCATCGCTGCCATGTGCCCCGCTACCCGCGGGGGTGGGCACCCGCCAGCGAGAGAGCCAGCAGGTCACCCTCGGTTGTCACAGCCCCATGGGGCTTAGTGGGTGACAGCAAGGAATGCCAGTGGGGTCCTGCGAAGAGCAGAGGCACCAGAGCTAGCTGGAACACGGCTGTTTTGTCGCAGCAACGCAAGCTGACACCACAGCAGCAAGAGATGTTGTGGTCAGCGAATGAAGGAAGGGAAGAAGGTCACCTGACAGGGTTTCCTCACTTGGTTGGAAGGGTTATGTAATAAAAAAAAAACAAAAACAAAAAAAAAAAAAAACCACACCCACACCACCACCCATCAACCAAAAAAATCCAAATCACTGCTCCTATCTAGGAAACTAAACTGCAGCTCAAGGACAAGACTACCCCCGTCCACTAAACCTTGAGAAGGGCTTTTTCCCATTCCTATGCAGGACAAAACCATGTCCAGACCCCGATGGCTGTAGTGGCTCCTCTAAGAAACACTTCGCTGAAGTATAAACACAGCCAGTACAAGCTGCTACTGCAATAGCCCCATTATGGTATTCTTTCAAATAACATCATAAACCAGCAAAGTAGTATTACTCACATAGCAAAAATAGACTATCAGTGTTTTATGCTGCTGGAGCTTTGCATAATTTGGGGTACTTTTGAGAGTTTAAAAAGGCAAGTATATAGAATGCATTTTGTTCAGACATTTTTCACAGTTTTATGAAGAACTGCTCTCACAGGAGCAGACAGCATGCCTCAATGCATAGGAGGGAAAGCAGGACTCTACTTCCAGACCTGCTTACTTCATCATCTTTTCTAGGTTTTCCTCATCAAAACACCAAATTTTTAATCTGGTCTTCACAAGGCACTTCTACCTAAATGGAAAAAATCCCTCTGTAAAACCAAATTTGTATTTTGGACGCTTAAACACTTGTTTAGATATTAACATTTTATTGTATTACACAAATAAAAAAAAAGGCCATTAAATCTCCAGTCCTAACACTATACAAAAGGTTCACATCCTTTCTGAAGGAATGCATTAATCTAAGAACCCCATTCCAAACAAACAGCATTTCCATTTCTAGTCTTGTATGCATCCATATATTAATGTATCCATTCCAGGCAGTTAGTGTATTTAAAAAAAAATCTTCCACACTATTGTGCTAACAAGCTTCATAAGAGCAGTGACAGTGCTGCTAAATTAAGTATACTTTGGGCTAATTTTATGTTTTTATCACAATACTGGAAAAGTATTAGGAAGCTATTATTTTGTCAGCTTTCTCATTTAGCAAAGCAGCTTCAATTTATTAACAGTGTGGAGTGTGAATGAATCAATATGTTTCATCGGGCAATGTGTCATTTGTTAATCGGATATTGATGAGATTATTGACGCGCAGCTAATTAATCTCAAACCCTGCGCTAGCCTTCATATGTTTCCTTAATTATGTTCTTCATCTTAGTCTTCCAACTTTGGCATGCAGACGCCAGCTTGTAGACAGTGAGTGAAGTAAGCTGTCAGAGGGTCTTTTCACACATTTACAATCCCTTGGCAGCAAAATTATTTTCCTACTTGTAAATAGGTATCAAACAAATATTTAATAATATTTGCCAGAAGATTGATATTGTTTTGGCAGAGAGTCTCTCCAAATTAGCTTAGCAAGAGATCTTGCATCAGACTACCTGTACTTAAATAGATATATCTAACGAGCATTAAATCATTATGGAACTATAAACCTGTAATCATTGGGAAGCACTAAAATTGCTTATCTACAGTCGTTATCATTTGACTCTTGGTTAAAGAGGACGACTGTAACGGGGTTTAGTTTTTCCCTCCTGCTGCAAAAAGACAAATATTATTTTTGCACTCTTATTTTCCTTTACCAGCTGGCCAAGTTTAGCAAAAGGAAAATGGTCTTTTTAATTCAATAAAAAAAAAGACAGGAATAATTTCACAGGGTGTGACAGGGGTCACACACCCTGATTTCATAGGGTGCCAACAGAGGTCTGGCTGAGGAGGGGAGCAGGCTGAGTTAGTTCATTTTTTGAGCATCCCTTTCTGGCTGAGGGCACAGCCCTGCGGTGGGATGTGAAGACCTGCCAAGAGCTGTTTTGCCCGTTTCAGCTGGAGTCAGCTGAGGACACCGGCATCCCAGACACCAGGGACAAAGGGAGCTGCAGCAACACAGCTCAATGGGGTGGCACCCAGCTGCAAACCCTTTGTGCTACCTACTTGGGTACAATAGCTTTAATAGATACACGATTTGCATTGCGCGTGTTATTTGCATATATTTTTAACCCCCAGAAACACATCCAATGGGACTAAGTAGTAAAATGAATCCTGGTAAAGCCTCTGATAAGTAAAACACAAATCTGCTCTGCTTAAGTAAGGCTCCTCTCTGAAGGGCAGGAACACAGATGCCCAAGACGTTTTGATTAATGAAAAATATCATTTACAGTGTCCCCTTCACCTCTATACTATCTGCCTTAAGCTACATTACATTTTATTTTTTAAAAAATAAGAAGTCTAAAGCACTCCAGAGTAAAACTATCTGTTGTCAGCTGCAAACAAATGAGAGAGCAAAGACAGTTTTTATTCCCCCTCCTTTCTCTCATGCCTAGCTTGATTTCCAGGAAGAAAAAAGAAAAAATATTTCACAGCTGCAGACAAGGTGGACTGGTGCTCCTGCTGCTATTAAAACCTCCAGGGTGACTGCCTGGCATGTCCTGCTCACACAGGACTAACCTGACCACCCAGTTTAGAGTCAGGTAAGAAATTCCCTCAGGTCCATTTGATGATGACTGCTGGGGTATTTTTTGTCCTTGCCTACTAACCTACCTTAGAAAGTCCCCTGCTACTTCAGGGACCTAGGACACTGATGAGAAGCCCCCCATAATAGTGCATCTTGCCAGTCTTTATAGCTTTCAAGGTGGGTACAACACAGCATCTTAGGACCCTTTTCTTACAGGCCCTTAAGGAAAGGCATTTTTCTCTGGATTAATCACATGCTGTCTGTGATTATCAAGGTCTCATATGGTAACTCAAATGGCACTTTCCAGTCCCTTTCCAGGTAACCCCAAGCTTTATACTTCCCACTGACTATTTGCATGACAGCCATGAGGAGGTTAAGAGAGGGCAGCGCATCTGGTTCCGGAGCGTGAGCTCTCCCCAGATACATGAAGTGGGATTTTGAGGTAGAAATGGGAGGTCAGGCTAAGTAACAGACAATGGGGAGAGGGTGGGTTGTTTCCAAAGCCAGCTCAGAATCAGGCCTTCCACCAGATAGGAAAGGTAATCAGAAATAAATTGTGAGGCAAAAATGATCTGGAAAGAACGACAGAGGTATTTTGGTCTATCTCCAAAAATTCAAGTAGGGAAAGTATAAATGGACCTTAACTTTCAAAAACAAATCATACCAGTAGCAAGTCATGTTACCCGTGCGTGCACTGTGTGTGAGAGCAAGACTACCATGTTTCAACTAGCATCGCCTCAACTTATTTTAGAAAAGCAGCCTTTAAAAATGCTATCACAGAGTTCCTATTTCATATATATCGAAAGAAAGCCAAGAATACATACACAATTGCACAGCTCAGTGTCTTACAAGCTAATCAAATAGTCTTGAATATAGCTCTTATCTTAAAGTACGTGGGTTCCCCCCCCCAAAAAAAAAAGGAAATCAATGTCAATTTTATTTCATATTTGTAGAGATCCTTCTAAAGGGAATCAATGGGCTTCTAAATCTTAGATAACCAGCACTGACTTTGTCAGTAACCTTCAGCATCATGTTAGTCTACACAGATGTTCAGTTCATTTTTCCAAACTCTTGACCAACAGGTTTATGTTGTGATTTATTCCAGAGAAAGCAAGAATGAGAAAAACTTCATTTGATATGACACTACAGCAGTAATCGTCCTAATTGGCCTTTGTTTCTGTTTGTCATCTGTAATTATTCTCTACATAAATTATCACATTTGACTACAGCATTTATGACCAATGCATTCCTTAATATGCCATTATCAAAATCTTTACAGCAATACATTTCCTCAGTAAGTTGAAAATACAGCCTGAAAGTAACACAACAGTATATTTTTTTCTAAAAGCTTCTAGAACCAATGAAAAGAATTTTAAAAATAGTATTCCTAACCATCATATCTTGGGCAATTATGATCTGCACAAAAATTCTATTCACAAAATAATCCACAGATCCAATTAAAAAAACCCAAACATTAACCATTCCATGCCGAATCACCCAGCCTGTGCCAGATTTAGTCAGTCATTCAAACCCCCCACCCCAAAATGGGAACAAAAAAAAAAAATATCAGTGATAATACTAAATTTTTGCCAAGAAAGTTTCAACATTTTCATGTTTTTCTCAAAACACGGGTTCTATTCTTGATATTGACTTTTCAGCCAAACCAAAACCGTAGCATTGTTTGCATCACTATATGGAAAAATACTTTTATCTAAATAGAGGTGAGGTTATTCATGGTGATGATGGTGTTTCCTCTGGACATACCAGCCCTGAGAAGGAGATATCTTACCCAATTGCCCTTCCCAGCTAACTGAGCTGTGTCAAAAACAGCATGACTTTTTCAGTGTATTGTCTACTCTGCTCCATCAGAAGTCCAACATGGGGTTTTATTCTATTTATAAGCTTTAAGATATTTCTGCCATCTCCAAATGTTATTACACTTCCAGAAAGTTGCTTGCAATTTTATACACATATCTTGCACAGTTTCTAATTCAGGGGTCTAGTCTAAATTTTCCACTTACTTCCCCTCAAATACTAGTACTTGCCTGAATCCATGCGTTTTTAGAGTGCTTTAAGACAGTTGACGTCAATTACTTACTTCATTCCTAAAACACTACATATACATGACAATTCTGCATTGTGTCTAAGGAGCCATTCCCATCCTAATTCCCCATTAACAGCATCCTTATTTCAGGTTTGCACCAAGGAGAAAACAGAGGCTTTGCATTTGGATGGTGTGATTTAACACTGAAATAGGGAGCCAAGCATACACATTGCCTTCTAAATAAATATAATTTTACAGTTGATCAGAGGGTTTAAAAATGATAGTCAGAACTTGAGGTCAGGCTGTGTTTTCATTTTCACACCTTCATCAGTGCATTGTTTATTTTGTAACAGAGCTCCTCCGAAAGCAGGGGTAAGTGACAGAAGAATCATGCGTCATCGGCACGGTTTTTCTACAAACAAAGCTCTTTAATACCCATTCTCTGAATTTCCCTACATGCTGCAGACTCTACCCAGTAAACCCTACATTTTCAAAGTCTATTCTACATTTTCTTAATTCTAATTAAACAAATCTTAATCTTGACTTTAATGGCTGCAATTATGATACTTCATTATGTTAAATGTTAGTTGCAACATAAGAATAAATTGTATAAACAGTTTAGCTGCAATTGCATGGAGTCTAACTGTACATTACTCATTAACAAGATGTGGGTAGCAGCAATTATAACATTTCCTCCTAATGTCCCTATTTATTGAGTCTCAGCAGCAAGCCCCCTTTTCACAACACACACTGATTGACGATAGCAGCTTTTGTACTTGTGAAGAACAGGCACAGTAACCTGCTGTGTGCCTGTAACTCAGATCGATGGAAGTACACATTAGCTCTTAGCCTCACAGGCCGGAGTTCCTGAAGGTCAAAATAGCCATCAGCATCACTGTAGGGTACAGAAATAATTTCACAAATTGTGAACAAAAACAACACAACTTGCTTTGCAGTTTGATTATTGTTTATAGATACAGCAAGCCAAGAATTAAAGCATAGCCTTGAGGCAGCGTAATTATTTACAGCTGAAGACTCATATCATTATTAGCGTGCTCCTAATTGCTTGAAGTTATATCAATGTTAGCTGATTTAACACATTTTTGATAAGAGGCATGGAAATTGTTTTCTCTGCATATGGAATGTTGGATCGTTTCTGTATTTTTTAAGGTCTTCCCTCCTCCATTTTCTTTCAAACTGTCCCTTGTTTGCCACTGAAAAAAGCCCCACGCCCATAAACTCTCTTTTATTCTGAAAGTCTGTAACTTCACTGCCATGCTTTGTTGTGTTTCTGTGGAACCATATATTTGAATTTAGCTGGACTAAAACCATGCCAGAGTTTTGGCTTTCACTAACAATGGACTTGATAATTTCACATCAATATCAACTAAATAGAGAATAAATCACACTTTGCTTTGGGTGGCACATCCTAATCTTTCACTTTTTCCTACAGTACTTGAGAAGAAAGCCAGCTGAAGGAAAGCATTGCTATGCTCCTCACAAAAGGCAATAGGGAAAATCTCAAGGACTGAAGTGGCATTTGCATTAGGCCTCACATCCAGTCCTTCGACAACAGACAATTATCTATTGTAACATCACTGCATCCAGTTCCCCTGATCTATAGAAAAGACAAATCAGATTTGCTATTCATAAACCAGAGCAAAAAATTATTTGGGAGCTTTTAATTTCACCCAACCTGTGACTTGTCACTCAATTTGTTCCTCTCATTCAAACCAGGAGAGCAGTCAACCACTGACACAGGCAAAGCCTTGACCCATGGCTACCTGAGCACTGCGAGAGGCAAGTCAATGCTGGTGAGGATGGGAAGCAGGGACTCCTCCTGGAGACAGGCTGAGGATGCTGCTGACAAAAATCACAGCATATGGGAAAGCTTCCCTTACCAGCGCTGAGAGAAGGTTGCATGGGTAACTATGGGTAACTATAAATGACACTTCTGAAGTTGGGTGCACTTGGCTTTGCAATCTTAAAAATGTTATTTCAACAGTGTGCATAGTACTGACTTTTCTAAGTAAATCAAATAAAGATCTTATTTTCCTTCTACAACTTCTGTCGCAAACCGAGAGCTTCCCATCCGAGAGCGGCACAGCAGAGTACTGGTAGTACCTGGGAGTACTGGTGGACAGCCGGTTGAACGTGGGCCAGCAGCGTGCCCAGGGGGCCCGGAAGGCCAATGGCATCCTGGCTTGTATCAGGAATAGTGTGGCCAGCAGGAGTAGGGATGTAATTCTCCCCCTGTACTCAGCACTGGTGAGGCCTCACCTCGAGTACTTGTACAGTTCTGGGCCCCTCATTTCAAGAAGGATGTTGAGGTGCTGTAGCAGGTCCAGAGGAGAGCAATGAGGCTGGTGAAAAGACTAGAGGGAAAGTCTTTTAGGGAGAGTTTGAGGATGCTGGGGTTGTTTAGCCTGGAGAAGAGGAGACTCAGGGGGGGACCTTATCACTCTCTTCAACTACCTGAAGGGAGGTGGTAGTCAGGTGGGGGCTGGGCTCTTTTTCCAGGCAACCAGTGACAGGACAAGAAGGCACAGCCTGAAGCTGCTCCAGGGGAGGTTTAGGTTGGATATTAGGAAGCACTTCCTCATGGAGAGGGTGATTAGACATTGGAATGGACTTCCCAGGGAAGTGGTGGAGGCACCATCCCTGGATGTGTTCAAGGAAAAGCTGGATGTGGCACTTAGTGCCATAGTCTAGACGGTGTGGTGGTGTTGGTCATAGGCTAGACTTGATGATCTTAAAGGTCTTTTCCAGCCTTGGTAATTCTGTGATTCTGTAAATAGAACACTTAGGTTTTAATCTCTACATCACGTTTCTTCTTGTGTCATGCTGGCTAGCAGCAGAAAGAGGTGGTTATTTTCCAATGGGAGCCAGGGAAAAGCAGTGGGTATTGACCATAGACCTCTTAGTGGTGTTCATCTCACTCTGCACAGCAGTGTGGAGACTTTGCCTGAAAGGCCACTTTCCCCAGAAGGGTAAGCCCACCCAACCCAGAATGGAGAAGCAGCAGCAGACTGCAAGAGGACTGATAGCTTTGCTTTCCCTAGCAAAGTGAAGGCTGACAAGGACAGGACTGGTGTCAGGCACGAGCAGAAATGTACAAATTATGGTCATTCTTAGCTCACAGAAGCAATCCTGTGCTGTGACTGGCAGGGATGCTGAGGAGCCCAAGCATTCCTCCACTTTATACATAAGCAAGGGCTTCAATTTTTTGTGCAGAATTCAAAATAGTTAATCATATCCTTTGCTGAATTTTGGCTCAGCTACCTAAGGATTCATTTAATTGGGGTAATTGTTCTATAGAAACGTAACATGGAGCAGTTCAAATAATTACAGACTGGACTTTTTAAAATAATGGTCCTACTGCTGGAAGTTACAGCATCTGACTACCAAGAGGGGTGATGCTAGCTGAATTAGATATTACAGGTTCCAGGCAAGGAAAATCTTCCATTTTTGTCTGTGAATGGGGAAATAAAAAACTGCAATAGTGTGTGAAACTGTCATAACAGCTTTTCACAGTTGAGACACATTAAATTACCAACAATCAATATCCTGACTAAAACTTAAAAGAAATAGATTTGCTAGGAAGGGATAAAGAAGTGTGGCTAGTTTTAACTTGGAGCTTTAGTTTGCCCAGTGCTAAAGTGCTAAAGAAGTCATAACAGCCGCGTAGATTGAAGGTGAGAGAAACAGGGAAGAAGCCCAAACCTACTGACTTCACAGGGGACTTTGCCTGGGAACAAAAGGACACAGCTTGTAGGAATTAACTTTCATACACACGGCATGGCATTCAGAGAAAAAAAAAAAATTAGGGAGAAGCTTATGCACACCAAGTAAGAGCATGTCTTGAGGCTGCAAAAGAAACTCTTTGCTATTCCCCTCCCATACGATTAAAAACTAAATGACTGCCTGTTGTTCCTCACTAGGTGCTTGGTACTCTTGGCATCTTATAAATGGATCTTCTGCAACTCGGCATGATTTCCTGAACTGACAAATCACGGATCCTGCGATGACACACGGGTTTTCTGCTGCGTGACTCATGTGCCTAGTACTTCTTAACAGTTTTTGTTTTCTGAGTCTAGCTGGAGTCGCATGGCACTAACAGTCAAAGAGAGCTAATACAGTAAATGGAAACTGCTGTCAGTATGAACCAGATTAGTCAATCCCTATAACACAAGTGAATTTCAGATAGCAGCTCAAGCATGACCACTATGATCACAGCCTAGTGTTTATGTATACACAGAAACAATGAAGTGGCCTGGCAATTACTGGAAATACATTCCTCAAGCTTTCAGGCTATGCCAAGCTTAAAATTGTGGTCAGCTCATGTGGGAGAAACTGGATCAACTTGGATTGCATTGCAGCAGTTGTAATTGAATTGAATATTTTGCCTTTCTATAAAACTTTCAGTGCTAAGTGCACAGCAGCTTAAACAACCATGACACATAGGGCTTTCAGTGCCTCCAGATCTCACAGGTACACAGCCCCATCACCTTTTCCCAAACTCACGCACTCCTCACTGGTACAGCCAGGCACCACACACCCCCCTGCCTCCCTCCAAAGCCACAAGGGAGCTAGACCCTAGCCCACAGCAGTCAATGGTGGAACTCTTAGGATTTACTGTGACTAGGGATGGAAAAAACACAGGTTTGGAGCAGAGTCTGGCCCTGCCCCAGCCAACAGCTCTGCTGCTTCCTTCAGCTGGGCCAGGGTCATACCCTGCAAGTCCACACAAGCAGCTGAGAATTTGGTGCTTAAAACATCTACCTACCACAGTGAAGTTTGCAAAATAAGGCAAGAAACACCAGCTTTTCTCCTTTTTTTCTTTTCCTCCCCTAACTAGCCTGACTACTCTTTCATTAGTCTTTTTTATTGGAAGTTCTGGCCATTACAGCTCCCCCTCTCTATTTTAGTATTTCAAATAATTCAGCCAAAATTTACATATATGTGTGTGTATTTTTATAAAAGATTTATATACATATATAAAATAATTTGTCTCATGTATCACACTGACCCACAATCACTCTGGCTGCCAGCAAATCTTGCCCCTCCATCCAGACCTTGGTGCCTGGCTGTGGCCCAAAACCACCACTCACCACTCCTGGTGCCACTTATCCACCCTCCTAATAATCTTCCTCAACATGTTCCACTATGGTCTGGCAAACAACAATCTCATGTGCACCTTCATAATGTTTTAAACTTATTGACTTCTGTTGAAAATAGCAACTTTTCACTTAGCCAGATTTTTCTTACATTTTCTCCTTATTTGATATATCAAATTTTTTTCAGTCATCTAATCTGTTCATTCTTGGACTGCATGCCTGCTTCCCAAAATTTCCATTACGTTTAACAGTTTACCCAGCGACACCTATCAAAGTGGTCTGCTTTGTTCTTCTTTCTTAGAATTCAGTTTTGCCTCTCAGTATTCAGGCAGCATCATGAAATGGAAATAGCTAGACTGGAAAAAACAAATGGGAAGCTATAATTTAAACAAAAACCTGTCATAATTTAAATCTTTTACTGTGTAAAACAAGTGTTCCACTTAATACCTGGCTGGACTTCCTAAATATTAAAATTCATGCTGGAGAGAAGGAGGGGAACAGTAAATGACATATTCAACCAGCAGTGTTTTACTTGCTCAAGAGAAGAGTGCAACATTAACCCAAGCATTTTAAAACATTCTAGTATGCTGTAGCTGGAGCAAAGCTTTCAGTTAAGTAGTTCTGTGTAAGGACATCAATATTTCTAATTACCAAGCTACACAGGGAAGAATCACAGAATAGTCATGGTTGGAAAATGTTCACATTACATGCCAAAGTTGAGGTGACTTTTACTGGGTGAAGGGAAATGATATTTCAGAAGTTGACTTTTCTTGTATTCTATCATTTGGCCCCCAGATCAGAACAAATAAAACATTTTCACTGAAGCTGCTTCCTCTGACCACTTTTTCTTGCAGAAATTTGTTCTAAGGCGTTTCCTGTCAGTGCTTCCCATCGTTCTCCAAAGTTCGCATTTTTTTAATATATATAAATTTTACTGTCCATGGCAATAAATATCATTTCTGTCATCCACAGCTATCAATATGTCGCAGAGACTGCTTTTCCATCTCATGTGGTTGTGATGAGCTTTCAAATTTGGCTCCCGGCATTCATCCCTTTCTTGGCTCACGAGCAAAGTCAATCTGCAATAGCCATTAACTATTACTTTAACCAGATCTGAGGCTTTGAGTACTCCACTGCAGCCTCTTAGCTCACTGTTGCTCAAAGAACTGCAAATGCCAAAACGGTGATAACATCACATGAAAATGACATTTCTTGAAAGGTCCAGGTGTAATTGTCAAAATCCCTTCCATGGCACTGAACATTAATCTCACAGGTATAAAAACTATGCTGAAGTTATAGAAAGCAACTCGAAAACGGAACCATGCATAATACTATGGTGCATGTCCAACAGAACCCAGATGCAATTCCCAGCCCCCTGTTGTAGGGAGATGCCCAGCTGCAGTCAGGATCCACAGCAGGATGGGTCTCTGGACAGGCAGAAGACAGGTGAACACCTAAGGTGGAAATCCATATGGACAGAGCAGAAACACAGGCAAAGCATTGCACATGGGGGGGCCACACGATTGCTATGGAACTGTTGCCTCTAAACTGTAATGAAAACATTGCTATCTAAGTATTACTATAGCTACTTATTTAAGAGAAAACTTGGGCTTATCTAATTAAGTAGGCAAAAGTCAAAGGAAAAATACCCCACACAGTTTAAATTCTCTCCTCTTACATACAGAATAATGCTTTATTTTCTCTATATAATATAGATCTTTCACATTATTCAGCCAAGAGTCTGCAATTCAAGATCAAAAAAGGGTTGCCACAGCTCAAGATACACACAGGCACAGTACCCTGTGTGTTGCTGTGCCGAAAAAGCTGTTTGTCAACCATAGTGCAGCAGAAAAACAGCACATACTTGCTAGAAATATATAACCAGGCCGAAGTTTCTAGCTAGAAAACTAGATCTTCTTTACCCTGTCTAAAGAAAAATTAGCTTTTCTATGACACGCCTGAACTCCAGTTTCACTCTGACTTCTGGTAGGGAAGCCAGTTAGTCAAAAGCATGTGCCCCTCCAGTGACATCTATGGCTTAAGACAGCTGGTTTGAAACAGAATCAAAAGTCTCCTTTCTTCTTCCTGACCAAATTTTTAACTTCCTCCATATTTTCATGCTGGTTTCACTTTGAAAAAGCATACCAGAATGTTATTTTTGTCATGGGACACCGTTTTCCCATTTCCAGAACACAGTTTGTAGGAGGACACCTAGGCAGAGCCAAGCCTACACACTGCGCTGCTGCAGCAGCTGCTGCAGTTAATGGCTAAAAAACTGCATTTTCAGCCACCAGTCCTTGCAACTTTTCAGAGCTCTTGCATCAGCTAATACAGCCCTTGGAAACTGGTTGCTGGGAAATCTGTGCAACACTCAGAAACAGAAAGGGAAAACTCCAAGCGAGCATGCAACACACATCTGGGGCCACAGCTTGTGAACATGGCCATGGATGTGTCTCAAAATGGGTTCAACCTCTGTCTCCATCAGCTGGAGGACCAAAGATAACCTCTCCCCCACCAAGCTTATTCCAACCAGATGCTTGAATAGAAAGTAGGTAGAGACAATTGTCAGCAACACTTAAGCAATGCCCAGACGTGTTTATTCACACAGCAGACGTCTGGCCGCTGCAGCACTCTGCCTGTCCCCGACGCTTCAAAGAGGCCCTCAGAAGCCAGCACTTTGTGTGGTGTGGTAGAGGCAGCATTGTTCTCGTTACCACTCACAGAACTTGTATCCAACCATTAAATTATATAGCTTTCATCTGTTTCTTAAGGAGAAAAGGCTAATGGAATCATGCTGAGTGCGTGCATGCGTGTGTCCATCCATATATCTCCCAGGAACTTTTGAGCATCTGCCTGACTTTGATCACAGCTGGCAGAGGGTCAGAGACCTTGACAAGACCAAGTTCCTGCAAGTCGTCACGAAAATGAGTACCTGGTCTGAGGAGAGGGAGACCTAATTACCATCCCTAAGCAGAAAAACATGCAATCCCAGCTAACCTTTGGACTCCAAAAGACCCAGCATGAGTCACAACACCAAAAGAAACCAGGCTGTGCCAGTCCTGCAGATTGTTCAAGTGCCATGGCACAACAGCAAGAGGCACGGCCTTCCACAGAGCACCCTGCTCCTACAGATCCCACAGCTGTCTTCAAAAAATGGCTCAAACAGCCCTTGGTTGACTCAGTTGCCTTGCAAAGCTTTGTAGAAGACCAATTATTTCAGACAGAGGGCAATACCACAACGTTTCCCTCCTGTACCATCTCAACAAGGCAGGACTTCTCTGGTGACTTAGATATGTAAAATGAAGCACTGAAGGTTTACACAACACCTCTCATGAACCACAAGGAAACCCAGACCTTACAGAAGCCAACACGAGCTTCTTTTTCAAAAGAAAACTGAGGCACATGTGTTGGGGAGGAACTAATGCAAAAAATGAGGTGGAAGAAATCATTACAGGATACTTTCTGGCAGGCATTACTTAAAGAAAGGAGAAGTAATACCTTTTCTTGAAATGAACTACAAAGATAATTAAAAAAAAGAAAAAAAACATAGCCACTTCTATGGATTCAAATTTTTAAATTCCCACTGTAAATAGATTTAAATCAGATTTTTTATCCTCTTCGCTGACCAGAAGCATAGCGAGGTGGGAGGTCATCCCATACCCACGCTGTGATCCCACAAATACCACAGTCTTGTAAAGACCTCCTCCTGATCTTAGAGTTGCATCCTGCTTCTGTATGAATCAAGACCATTACAAACAGCAGAAGACCAAGAGGTGGGGAAGTTATTCTTCTTCAAATGTATTCTTGTTACTCAGCTTCAGAGGACCTATGCATCAGAATTAAGTTTAGTGAATAAAATACCATTCTGGAAATGTTTGGTTTATAAATGTAAATGTACATACATGTATACTCACGTTTGTACATACAGACACTACATATAGTGTTTCAACATAGTAAAAATGGCCAGTTGTTTTACCTTTGTATGCCACACATAGTGGCATTCTCACAGTTGCCAGAAGAGTACCTGTCTGATCTATGAATTATAGAGGTAAACTTGAGCTATTTTTAATAAAAGATAGTGAATGCTGCTTCTAGCAAGTACACTACAAAAGCTAATATTTAAACAACAGTAGCAATAAAATGTATTAATTCTATGCTGTGGAGAAGATTTACATTAAGATAGAAGTTCTTTTTTTTTACTTTTTTTTTTTCCCGCTTCAGGAAAAGCTGTGGTTTAAAGCAACCACTCAAACTGGTTGTGGCTGTGTTCTGTTTGGTGGTCTGCATGGCTGCTGCTTGGACACATGAGTCTAAGTCATAGCACAAATCAGACCACCAGGCTGCCCTAGATCTTGCCTCTTTTTTTTCTTTTTTTAAATCATCTTAGTAATGCACTATGAAAACTAGTAAAGTATCACAGCACCCCGTCCGTCCACCACTTCAGGTCTCACCTCTGTTTCATTCAATCATTGAACAGAAAATTTTATTGACTGGTTTAAAAGCTAACTTTTAAATCATTTTACCTACACTGTTTTTTTTAACTTCATACATAAAATACTTTAAATTGTTTAATTTGTTGACAAGAAATTTGAAAGACTAAAAGTTAAAAAATATTTTTTCTTGCTATCAATACAAGTCCTCACAGAACTGTTTCAAAGAGAATTGCACAGAAGGATGCTTAAGTCCCAGCAAAATCCATCCATACCTTTACCTCTCGATGAGCCAGGACACGCTAGAGAACATTTTCCTGGAAGTCCCCAAATCCAGCTGCCAACCACACACACTGCTAAAGTATTCTTGGGGTGCTGATATTCCCATATGCAGCTGGTCCATCTTTATGTAATTTTGGCATCTCAAGGCCTAATCCAAGGGATTCCAAACTAATGGCATTCATTCCACTGGTTCCAAACAAGAGCTGTTCATATCTTTAGTGCAAGGCACATATCTCAGATGTCACACACACACCAAGCAACACTTTTGAAACAACCCCTGTAATATATACCAGATAGCTCAGCAAGGTGAAGTGATTTAGTATAAACTTATGTGTGAACAAAGTTTTGAAATTCTTTGTAGAGGGCCAGGCTTGTATTTTAATTATTCAGATTATTTTTTACGATTACCCATTCTTTAAAAGAACTCATCAACAATCAGTTTGGGTTGCCTGTACACAACTTATACAGGAAGTTATTAATGTTTCCGAAACACCATGCAGTAACTAACAACCAAAAAGGGCTTTCCAAACATGCGTGTGATGACAGGCAGCACTGATGAGAACTCTGTGCAAGAGTGAAAGGAATAAAGATCCATTCCTTGCTCTGTGCCCAGCAACAGTGTATGCAGGACACAGGTCTTAAGGTGCACCTGATGCTAGGCTTTCCTCAACATGCATCATGTGCAGCTGTGCAATATTTGCCACAGGTTTGCGCATTGTTCAGACCCTGTCCTGTTTTTCTTGGTTTGGTTTCATTTGTTTGATCATCAGGTTACCATGATTATGGTCTTACTCAGATTAAGTGCTGTGCTATCATTAAAAACAAGAGAATAGTCATTTTAAAAGTTTACTGCTTCGGAACTGGTCACACAAGAGAATAAATGGAGGGAAATGCTCCATCTGACTTAAAATGAGAAAAAATAAAGATGAAGGGCAAAAACTTATTTCATCAGATAGGATTCCATAGGAATTTTAAGTCAGAAAACTATTCAATATAATACCAGAAAAAGCAGTGCTTTTTTTTTTTCCTTTTTCTCTGCTTTTATTTGTAAGTTGCTGCAGAGGTAGGAGGCACCTATATGTGTGCTTCTGGTTTTATTCATCAATGTGATGTGCCATAAACTGAGAAAAACAAAAACTTCTCTTTCCTTATGCTCTAGTGAAACCACAGTATACAAGTTGTAGCCAAGGTTTCTGACCTCCCAGGTAAAACTAAATTGACTGAAGGCAGACTGAAATTCCCTTGTCACTCTATTATACCTCTCTGTTAAAGTTCATATGAAGCCCTATAATTAAAAACGGCTTTTGAATTCCAGTGAAATGCAAAAGGTTTTAGATTGTCTGGTAGAAGTGAAATAAAAAACAAACACACACAAAAAGATAAAGCAGTTTTTGGAAGATGCAAGGATTAAAGCGCTCTTTAAAAAAAAAAAAAATTAGTTTTGCTAAGACAAACCAGACTGGCTGCTTGCTAATATCAGAAAGCTTCCATTGATACGGGCTACAGAGCAAGTGAGGCAGGTGAAGACAAACATGACAGCTTGGAGAGATAGCAAAATACTTTCACTTAGCAGAACCTCCTCGTTTCAGAGGTTCAAGGTTACTATCTTTTAACTTAGCTGACTCTTCTGGGAAATCATATCAAACGGGAAAGCTGCCCAAGCTCCTGTATTCAGGCAATGGTGGGCATACCTACCCTACCTTCACCAGAACCAGACCCACACAACCCAGCAAGGCAAGGTGCTCTCACTTCATTCGTAGCCAAGAATACAAGCCCTTCACACTACAAACCCAGCCTCCATCCCCCCCAAACCCTAATAAATACCAAGCATGGGGGAACAGCAAGGGTGAATTCATCTTCTGGATTCTATTTTATTGTCCCATTCCTCTGTGTCCAAGCAGAGCCAAAGCAGCTATGCTGACACATGACTTCTATTACCATCAGGGGATTGCTGCCACAGCTGCATTAACCATGGGGTAAAATAAAATGGCACATTCCTCTTCTGATGAATATTTCCAGCTTAACATTAATGGGCGCTCTGGCCAAAAATAAGAAATGCATCCTTACATCTACTAGGAATACTGGATTTTTTCCTCCACATTCGCTTGTGGGTTTTGAATTAAATCAAATTGGAGGGCTTAGAATGAGTGCTCTCCCAGAATAGCACAGTTCAGTCTTGTTGCAGGGAAATCTGCTGCAAATACAGCCTCTAACTTGGGGGTGCCAGGCTGAAGTCTCCCGGCACAATTTCGTCAAAACAAAAGTAAAGCCATGAATACTCCCTATTGCCTGCATCTCTGCGGAAGAGCTTGGTATTGCCCTATTCCCTATGACAATGGAGTTAAGGGAATGAAACATGTTGTTTGGAAACTGTAAAAAGCTGTCAGCAGTAACCACTGTCAATACTCATGCTGAGCTGAGCTTGGTACTCCTGCTTGTCATTTATTTATTTACTTATAAAGAAACATGTTTGATATAAAGCGCTTCTGTATACAAGAAACAATGCCAAACTAATAAGCCAGTGATTTTGTTCTTCTCCTAGGTTTGTTTTCTTCTTAATAATCTACATAAATGCATTAGAGAAAACATTCATTTGCCTAGACTTTATGTGGCATGAAGCAAACCCAGAAGCATTTTGCAAAGGCCAGAAGAACTGGGTGGGTGAGCAAAAAAAGACAGACATGAAAACACATTTGGAGAGCTGCATGCAAGCTGCAGAAAGGCACAAGAGATATTACATTTTTTTAAAAGCACTTCTAAAGATGCTGCCCATCTAAGAAACTATCTTGTGGACTTCAGTCACAATTATCACAGGTGACAAGAAATAGCCAGGTGAGGAAAAGTAAAAAGAAAATCCAGTAAAAAATTGGGAGAAAAATAAATAAAAAGGTTTAATTGAGGTCTTCACTGGTCACTTTGTGTAGAGTGGTATTTAACTTTAATACATTATTAACTGCATGTTTATTAACAGCCAGCAAAGTGACTAACCGGAATAGAGAAATCTGATATTAGTCATAGAGACTTTGTTTTTATTTCTCTGCCTGGGATGTAGCATTAGAGTGTTGGTAGCAAGTTTTCTCAGACTGTTTTTGGTGCCACCGACTGCCTTGTTCCGAAACAGTAAAGGGCACGCTCCTTCCCAAGAGCATGGAGAAAGCCATTCATAGAATGCAAGAGGACTGTTAATGCTTTACAACTAGTCAAGTCACTCCAGAACTCAAAATATTCTGCATTTTTCTCATGGTAACTGTTTTACAGACAAAGGAGCGGAGAAATCACTTTGCCAAATTAAATCCCCCCTCATAAAAATTCTTCAGACTACAGCAAAGCTTGAGAAACAGAGAACATCATCACGTTTGATCTCCCTTCAGGGCAGTAGGGCAGAGGACCCACTCCCACTTTGTCTGCCTTTGGATATTGCCAGCTTCAGTGACTGATGAGTCATGCAAATACAGAAATGGAAAGAGAAAACTGTTATATTCCCCATCCTGGAAGGTGGGAGGTAAACAGTCCCCTAGCAAGGGTCGGGAGCCGTAGCATGGCTTGCAAGAGGTACAACCCCATTTAAAAAAAAAGCCTATAAAACATTTATATTCTATTATAGTTGTGCATATTCTATGGTACAATAGGAAAAATTGTGTGCATTTCATTTCTTGCCACATAGTATTGGAAAACTATTTTAAAAATGCTTTTAAGAGCACTCCAAAATGTTACTGGTATTGTTTTCATAATTCCAACTTAGCAGGCTACAGAGAAGAAAATGTTGATGAATAAATTAGAGAAACATCAAAAAAAAATGCCCTACAAGTAACTTTTCTGAAAATTATATAACCAATGTCAGCCCATTCACCCAGATATTGTATGGCCACCTAGGCCACACTATGGAAAAACCTCCTCATTTAAGATAATAGAGCCACAAAAACAAGGTGTCTTAAAACCTTCTAGACTTTAGGAAAATACCATCATTAGTGACCAGCAAATTTATTTATTCTATTTTACACTATGCCCCTAAATTAGTGTATGGGATGCTAGCAAGAAAACAAGCCAAATTCAAAGCTAAGACCTTTACATTTGGTTCTAGCTAAGGCATGGGGATATCCCATCCTTCAGGAAATATGGTTTAATAGTCCAGCACCATCTCCCACCCTAGGAATCTGTTTTTGCTGCTTCTCAGTTTCTGGTTCCAGTGAAGCACAACCAGCACTGGTAAGAAGTTGTTGCCAAGGTTATCTCTGGTAACTAAATCCAGTCTTTATGTGGTTTTAACAGACAATTTGAGAAGGAGACAGACTACTTCTTCAAGGGAGAGCCAAATAGCCAACTTCCAGAGTGATGTAATCCTGAAAGGTCATTGCAAAGTAAAAGCATAATTGCCACAGCCTATTGTTGGGTTGAGGTATTTTTTTTCCTCCCTCTAGAACATGGGAAATAGGAGTGGAAGTCTTGAAGTACACAGAGACTAAAGCAAAGCCTGATACCTCCAGGTATACTGATATGCAAAACAAAGAACAGGGGAGAGCTAAGAACCTTCACTTCCAAATAACATGACATTTCCAGCTCTTACTCATTACTGACACATGGATGACTCCTACTATCACAGTCCTGGTTCATTGCCCTAAAGACTGTAATTTGGGAAAGGGAAATCCAGATATGGAAGAAAGGACCTACCATCTCTTGGTTGCAACACTGGTTTTTTTAAGATCCTCTTTTAAGAGCCCTAGAAACTGACTGATATGCAGAGTTCAAGTGAGTTGGTCTAGTGTAGATTATCAATGCAAATTATTAATGGGATAAGTACACTATGTGCATGTGTACCTTTTCAGATGATTAATATTTTCAGCTTCTCCACAACTTTGTGCAAACCTATCCTTGGAAGCTGAAAGGGCCAAAGCTTCTCAGGGAACTCTCAAAGAATCAGGACTCCTTATTAAATTTAAACATGGGACGCATAGCTGGCAGTTACACTCACTCTCTTTAACCTCAGTGAAGGGTCCTTTAACTACTTAGAAACAGCAGCCTGCAAAAACACAGGGTCAATTTGTCAAGCAACTGCAGCTTTGGTTTGTGGTGTTGCTGGCAAGTAGAGCAGAAAAAGCATGAGAAGGGTCTCCACTCAGGCTACCAGCAGCCACCCTGGTTTCCCAGAGCAGGTTGGATGTGCAAATAGCCTAGCCTGGCACCCAGTGCAAACACAACCAGAGGCAGCCCTTGGGGCTGGGTTACATGGGGACCACCAACAGCCATGTTTGCTCTCACCCCACTTTCCATATTGGGGTAGCAGTCAAAAAGAGAGTGATGGAAAGTCAGCCTGCAAGAACACTAGTAGTACAAGTGTTTTGAGATGCCCCTAACTCATCCACTATTGAGCATAAAGAGCTGCACTGTAGAAATACAGATGAAATGGGACCACAAAGATGATCACAGGGCTGGAGCACCTCTGCTATGAAGACAGGCTGAGAGAGTTGGGGTTGTTCAACCTGAAGAAGAGAAGGCTCCAGGGAGACCTTATAGCAGTCTTCCAGTACCTGAAGGGGCTACAGAAAAACTGGGGAGGGACTTTTTACAAGGGTGTGTAGTGATAGAACAAGAAGGAATAGCTTCAAACTGAAAGGGGGTAGATCCAGACTAGATATTACAAAAAAATTCTTTCGTATGAGGGTGGGTGAGACACTGGCACAGATTGCCCAGGGAAGTTGTGGAAGCCCCATGCTTGGAAGCATTCAAGGCAAGGTTGGATGGGGCTTTGAGCAGCCTGGTCTAATAGAAAGTGTCCGTGCCCATGGCAGGGACATTGGAACTATGTGATCTTGAAGGTTCCTTCCAACCCAAAACGTTCTATGATTCAAGATAGAATGACAAACCAAGTACCAATGCCCAGTATTTCCATGGGTTTATATCAAAATCATTTCTGCCATGATTTGGATAAAGGAACAAAACCAATATACACCTTAGCAATTAAAGGAGTTCTATGAATTAATGTTATTTGAATTTTTACCAGTTCCCCTGAAATCCTCAAGATTCTATAAAAAAATTTAAATCTTTCCTTACCTTTCTTTTTTCCCATTTTAACTTATGATCTTTACAGTCTGTACTAAATAATCAATATTAGTTAAAATCTTCAGTTCTCTCTAGAGGACAGTACCCTCCAGGCTTTATAATAAAATACCATGATGTTCAACCAGTCTTGTATATCATATATATAAAAATATATATGGTAAAATAAACATTTGAGGGCAGCCATGATTGAATCTCAACTCCATAGAGCCAAGAATTTTCCACCAGCTTTTAGAAAACAAACAATATTTATTCCTTCCTAAAGTTTATGCCTGGTGAATAACGTTGCTGTCACGTGTCCCTCTCAGGATTACACTGCATTCTTAGCTAGCCCTCCATGCTTCCTTATCTCAGTTTGCATGAAATGCAATCATTCAAAATAGCAAACTTAACTTAATTGCCATAGACAAGTGTTAATAGATTTTAATAATGCTTTATTAGAATTTATGCAAATTGGACTGCATCAAAAAGCTGAATAAAATCCTAGCTTGAAAATCTCACCATTTTCCCCCCATGTTGTCTCTAAACACAGAGCAAGAAGAGGAAACTTTAATTAGTAATTTCTGATGGAATCTGCTGATGAAAATGCTCTTCTTATGCATAGATACAGGTGTCAAAATTTATCTTTAAAACGGAGTTTCATGATTCATTAATTAGCACTGAGGATTTTTCCCAGGGGGTGATTTAATACTAATACCAGTCAACAGATTTTTTTACATTAGGATTTTTATCTTGAGAAAAATGTAGATGTCACAGAATAGTATTATGTTGATTCCACTTTAGAGTATTCAGATGACCCACATTTTAGTACAGAAAATGCTAAAATCACGCATTTATAGCGAGAAGGAGAAACATGTACAAGTGGAGAGTTTTTAACAACTAATAGAGAAATAATCCAAAATAATCTATTCTAGTGAGAAAATCAGAGTTAAAATTATGTTATAAAAGCTATTCAGGACTAATAACTTGTCTTATGCTTTGTTTCCTTCTCGTTGTTTTTCCTTCAGGACAAAAATGTTGCAGTGTATGGAAGGTCTCTGTTTGCAGGTTAACTTGTTAATGTTAATGGCAGAGAGACACAGATAAAAAACTGCAAATAACCTACAGATATACTTTTTTTTAACTCATGAAAGAATATTTACTATAACTAGATAATAAGGTGCACAATGATGGAACTATTTTCAGTTCTGCCAGCTTAGTGCTAGACTTAGTAGAGTAGGGTCAACGGTTGGACTCTATGATCTTCAAGGTCTTTTGTAGCCTAAGTGATTCTATGATTATTAATTAACACCAGTGGGCAAATATTTTTTTAAAAAACTCTTCCTTTTATGCCCACCCATATTCATAGCTGCTGTAATTTGCACACCAAGGAGTATGCAAATGCACCATAGTTCGGGAATCCTGATAGAGTAGAGTTCCTTTGGAAACATTGCTTCTTCACACTATTTCCTCCAGAATTTGTAAAGAAACACAAGAAAACCCTAATGTCGTAATGAGACAAAGTGATATAGTATTACTTAAGGTCTTAGAAACAGCCAACCAAAAAATTACCTGTTGACTAGCTCCACTGAACAGCACAGAACATTCCGTCATATACACCTGATAACACTTCCTCTGGTACTATACTAAGTTAGGAAGATCTGTCAGCTGAGTATTAATAGTTGCCCCATTTAAAGATAAGAAGATCAAATTACCAAAACCAAAGTTAGTTCTTCAAAAACAGTGAGTCCCTGGCTCTGTTTAACTTGGTGGAAAAACGTCAACAGAAGTAGGATTCTACCCACAGATTCACTAAACCAGCTCAAATCCTTCCTCTTCCAGTTGTTACTGCTCTCCATAAAGCAATTACTAGACATAAAACCAGGCTTTTCCCTGCAAAAACAATACAAATCAATATAACTTTAAAAATCATATACAAGATAAACCAAGATCATTTGTAGCAGATACACAGTACTGTGACATGCAGCAGCTGTAATTCAGAATACAAGAGCATTTGAAATAAAAACCAACAGAAAACCATCCTACCACAAGCAAAGCTGAAGAGCAAACCTGGCATTTGATTTTAAATTAAAACTGAGTGAGCCTATTTTTTAAAGAGCACTAATTTTAATTGTTTGAAAGAGCACAAAGGAGCATGAGTTTTACCACTGAAACTATGCAGATACCTAGCATTTCTCTCTGCTCTTGAAAGTCTCCACCCACATACCTCACCTAAGATTTACAGGCTCCTTCTGAGCCATCTGCAGTAGCCCTGCCACCACTACCAGACCGGCTGTGGGGTGTGTGCGAGGCACACATCTTGGAAGGAGAGCTGATCTCTTTTATTAGTGCAGCCCGATAGGCTGCCACTGCAGTTGAGTCCCACAAAGCCAGGGACACCAGGGGACTGGGACAAGGGAAGGCTTCTGTCTTAGAGCTGGTAAAGTTGTACCAGTGACACATGCAATTCAGTTGCTTTGAGGGTTCTTTGATTGCATGTAAGCCAATAACACGTAAAGCTAAAAATAAAAAATATAGGTTTTTCAGATGGAAATGATGACTAACCCTTAATGATAATTAATACCAGACATTCTCAAAGACCTTTTTTCACCTACAAATGAAACTAATTACTAGGAATTTCTGGCTCATGGTTTGCTGTGTTGTAGAACAGCAGCAGCTGGGACTGTCTTTTCTATTTACTCTTGAAGGGCTTTCAATAAATCTGTTTCAAATTTTGTTAACCCTACTCAACCTCCACACCCTCCTCTTTCTACTCTCCTCCCCACCCCCAATACTCATTCATGAGTTACAGCTGAGTAGAGTGATTTATAATAGTGCAATGAAGTGCAAAACATGCTCTGGCAAAGGAGCAAATTCCTCCGCCTTTCCTCAGATACCATCAGGTGTAACTGCAAATCCTGCCATACCCTTGGTGCTGAGAGAGGAGATAAGCAAGACGGTGACTTTTCCTCCAGAAACTTGCCTGCTGGAGTAGGACGTGATGGAATTACACCCTCCTCCCCCAGTACTAGCCCTGTCATGCCCAGCCGTAACACATAGAGGGAGGAGGTCAGCTAATCCCTGGGCTTCTTTGAAATCCTTTTGGATACAGGCAAAGGGATAGGGGAAAAGCCTCTTACCCTAAATTCAGATTACATTTTGCAACTAAGAAATACCAAGTAGAAAGTGGTCCATAGGGTTCTCCAAATCCGAGTGTGCATTCAAAACAGGAGTGGTGAGCTATGGTAACCTCAAGCTACCTGATGTAGATCCATCTGGTTTATTGTCTAAAGCTTAGTTTTCCCACCTCTGCAATATTAGCACACAGCAACTACCTGGATTGAAAGTCATTGCACAGAACTACAAGCACAGCTCTGCAAGGTTTGATTTTATTGCACGTCTGATATTTCATTGCGTCTTGAGTACTGAAGCTAGGTCGAATTTCCAGCTTTCCTCAAATGGAAATAAGCTTTAAGTTCAACTAGTTTTGAAGAACATTTTGTAAGTGGTAACCATGATTACAAAAAAAAAAAGAAAACTAATTGTTGTTAACCTCTGTCACAGCAGTACTGAAATATGCAGCTGTTCCCACAATGGACAGCACAGTTTGACTATTTTAGCTACAGAAAGTCTTACAAGAAATACTAGACTGTAAAGGAAATTGGTCAGGCCTTCTAGCTGGGAATAGATAAGTCAGAGATGATGCTGGCATAGTTAGTGTGAAGTTACAGAAGAGCAGGCTGTATTAAGATACATGGGTTTACTACTGGAAATAATTTGGATCTGTTTACCTTTTTATACAGGACCACAAGTGTCCTTTTCTGTCAGGTCTCTGTGGGGTGGTGAAGGGCAATTTTGGCAGTAAGTTTTAAAAAGCAATTTGAAAGTAAACATCAAAGCCATTTGGAAATTCTCCTGAAGAAGGATCCAGAGCGTAGATAGGTTGCACCAGTCCTAAAGATGTCAACCCTAGCTTCTATCAACATTTTAAAAGATGCAGTGTTTGCCTACTATTGGCAATAAGGGAGGAGGCAGAAACAGTTCCATCGGCACATCTGAACACAAATTGTCATATTCACTTGAAACAAAACTGAACACATTTATCTTGTAACTGAGTGTAATTTTCGGTGACTGGAAAATGAGGGAAATCTTCTAAGTGACACACAAAAAAATAGAAGGAATTTTTGATCTTTCAGACTTCTTTTAAACCTTTTTTATAACCTCTTATAGCAGTATTTGCTGTTCAGTCAGTGTCTCCCTTATAGTAAATTCCATAAAACCCAATAAAAAGCACCACACAAACAGGACACCCTGGCAGGGCTACCTGGGCTATTCTCATGAGTTTTCACAGTACCTGCTGTCACAGAGTATTTGCAAGAGAGCTCAGCAATGGCCCTTCAAGGACAACAGAGCCCCGCTGAAAACTCCAGCACTATTGCATCCACCCACTCTTGTAGAGCAAGCTTTAGCCTTGGCATATTTAAAGTTGTCTTACAGCTTGATCAGCTCAGTAAAACACACCAGGAGAAAAAGTCCTTGCAAAGCAGATCTTTCAATGTGTTGCTGGAAATGCCACCCATGTTCTCACTATCAGGATGGGATTTTTACAGCATGATCTTCAGCCAATATGATGCTAGCACCCTTCATAAACTCAAGCCCTGACATAACAAATGACTCCAAAGGATCTAGGCTCTGCTTGGAGACAGAAGCACTTGGGGGTCCACACATGCAGAAGAGCCTGTGTCCACACACAGCAGTCTGAGTCAGAGACCTGCACCTAGCAAGAGTGGTACAAAGAGTTCACCTCTGCATCACACAAACACACAGCAACACAGTTCAGCAGCATCTCAGTAAAACACAGGTAGCAGATTTGCACTGAAATTAGAAGGGGAGGGAGAGTTGGGAGGTAATGCCATGAAAAAAAAAAAAAAGACAGACTACTGCATAGGTCTGCTTTGAGGCTCAGGAGTTCCAGCTTTTCCTTCACTTCTGCAGAGCCAGCACAAGTAAGAGGGGACAAGCTGGCATGCAACCCAGTTGTATACTGCCAACACAAGCTATTCCTTACTCACAGCCCCTTGCCCCCATGCAAGCACACTTTAAGAAGAGGGCAACAGCAGCACCACCACCAGGAAAAAGGGAGACCTTACAAAATGCAAAGCTACAAAAGATGGCGTGAAATTTTACTGACACTTAGAAGTACAGCTGTGTTTTCATAGTAGGAAACAGCAGCTCGACTCTTGCCCACTCACAAGAGGTGCAAAGTAGTTGTTCTACTAACGCATGTGGTGTTCCTCATGATTTTCACTGGCTTAGGTGAGAGGCACACAGAACGAAGGTCTCTTCATTAAAAAACATGGGCACAAGCTGCAAATGAGGCACACTCAGCAACCAGGAGTGTTTCTCATTCTCACCTTAAGGCTTACAGAAGTCTAGGTGAAAAATGCTACATACCAGTCACTCAGCATGAGTGGCCAGTCAAAAGTAAGCTTTGCTGTTTTTTTAATTCTCCTTTGTATCTGAGCAAAGTGCTGGGGTACTGACACATGACCAACATGTATACCCCTTTAAAACAAACTATAAATGCTCTGTGATCCATAACAAGCACTGAGGCTCTTGCATCTTCTCTTTCCCTGCAATGTAGATCTGTAGAAATACACCAATTGGACCAACACAGATAAAACAAGTTTCTCAGGTTTGCCAATGAACAAGAAAAAGGAGTTTGCTGCCACGTTCAAAGAGCTGATTGCAACCACCAGTCCGATATTTTTCCCCTCTTGTTTGTGAAGCAATGTTTTACTCAGGTGAGATGCAGAAATCCTGATGAAAAGTAAACACCACACTCTGAAACACAGTTTGAGTGTTCTATTCTGTCTTTATCTATGAGCAAAGAAGAAACTGCAAGGAAACACTTATTTCCCTTGCAACCACCTCGTCTACCTTGTTGTCAAACAACAGCTCCCAACTGACAACCTCAGGACCAAATATGTTTCCTGTACTAACACTTTGATCTCCAATTGCAACTAACCTAGAAGGGTAATAGTTACATTTGAGGTCACTAGGAGGTCTCGACCTCAGTTATATCACCCTTCTCCAAAGAAACTTCCACTTTAATCATCAACTTCCGGGTAAACTATTAGTAACTGGCATAAATCATACATTAAAATGGTCTGAATCATTGTCACAAGGGCTAGAAAATGATCCATTAAGCACTTCCTCCTCTCCCCAAACAGACATTGGATTCTAACTTTAAAAAAACAAAATCAAAATATTTAATCAAGGTTGTGTCTTATAATTCGGTTCCTGTTACACACTTACTCTCCTTGAAAATAGGCCAGAGACAGGAAGAAGGGGAAGAGTAACTAAACACAGCAATATCTTGTGATGTTATGAATGCTGTTCAGTGTGATAAGTCAATAGGTCTAAAAGTACATTTGCACCCTCTTTGCCCCATGCTTTCTTCCAACCACCATCCCAAAGATGCACAAAACTGAAGATTGAAATTGGGGGGGGGGGAGAGGTGAGACTTGGCACATGTAAATTTTGCTGCCTGACTTCACCATCACTGATTACAGCTGACGGAGAGTTAATAAAAGAGCAAAGCTGGCTGTCAGAGCAGATTAGTGTGTGCAAAGGACAAGACAAAAGAATAATGCCGTCATTATTATTTATGGTCATTAACTGGGTTGAGTTCACTTCTACAGTACTTCTACCTGAGCAGTAAAAATGATTGTTTAAACATGAAATACTACATTTAGAGTTAAAACACTATAATTTTGTCTGCATGTTGGCTTGATCTCTTTTATAAGATGTATTCGATCCTGGAATTAGCCAGAGTGAGTAACACCGATTTAGCTAATAGGAGTAAGAAACCCATCAGATTTTTGATCTTACAAAGAGCAGTGCTTTTCTAATGAGGGAGCAGATAAAGCTCACTGCCTCCTTGTTGAGAACTACTGAAAGAGGTGCACTGTGGGACAGACAGGGGAAGCTGTGGTGGAGAGCAATGGAGATGTAAAAATCTAATGTGAGGGAAGACAGGACATCCAAGGGCAGTAAAAATAGGACTATGTGGGGAGCAGGATTCTTGGTGGGAGAATCCAGTGGCAGGGACCTGAGAAAGGGTCAGATGATGGAGATAACTCAAGCAACTGCTTTGAGCAACAGAGGAATTTCAAGTGTAGAAGAGAGGTGGTGGAGTTGTCAATCTGGCTGGAAACAAGAATAAGGAAGACTGAGGGGGCATGGGGAAGATCAGAGGAGCAGAAGCAGAAAGCCTGGCAGAAGCACAGTGGCACATCTCTCAGAACACACTGTTGAGAGGCATCATGAGAAAACACACTCTTTCGGAATCTCTGTCCAGAGCAAGGTGAGACAAGTCTCAAATGCTACTAGCTTAGCAGTGGTTCTATGTATAAATGGCCAGAGTAACTGCAGGAAGTCATAAACACATGTCAGAAAGCACAGCTTTCCTGACCTAGTACTCCAGGAGCACTCGAAATCCATGAGAGGGCTCAAAACTGCGTCAGCCCTTGTTGTCTGTCCTGCTGCCTCTCCTTACCTCATTTGCTCCTTTCTATTTCTTTCAACTAAGGTCCCAGGGCTTTTCTTCTACAAGACCTGAGCTGAAAACACCAATGCACTCTTTTTTGTTCTTGTCTGGCAGGGTAATTCATTTGGCCATGGCTTACTAACAGTAAGAATGTCCATAAGGTACATGTAGACTGTGGGCCATGGGATAGAACATTGTCTTGTGAGTACCTTGAAACCCCTTCTCATTACAGGGCAGACTGGTGTCCATCATGTAACTGCAGTCACTGTTACCCAATTTTAGTCATGTGAGATATACTTCATGGGACAGGGATGGGTCAGGGTACAGTTCATCCACTGCTGACCCCAATTTTTAGTCTACATTTAAGTATAGTTACTTTTAAAAAGCCCAGAACAATGGTTTGGAGAAAGAAAAGTTCTTTAAGGGGTCCTGATGTGCAGCCTGTCCTTATTATACACGGGGTTTGACACTCATTGCAACATTGTAATTTGTTATATCTGAACTACAGGTTTAAACAGAGAAACTAAAGTTGCTGATAAATGCAGTAGCACCTCGACAGGAGTTCTCAGTACCAGGCCCCTATGTTGATCTGCTCATTTATTCATTTCCAGCAGAATGAACTGTTGTTTTAGACCCAGCAAGATTACATGGCTCTGCCTGTGTGAAACTGTCTTTACTCTGTGCAGCTGCAGTTGCTGTGGGAGAGCAGTCGGACTCATGTTACACTCTCCTCAATGCCAGAGAGGAAGATGCCATCTTATCTTTAGCGATACCTCTAGATTTTGTGATGATATCCTTCTAAGTAGATTCTGAGTATAAGAATGAAGACCTAACTCCATTTTTCCTGTAATTAGACTTATGCACCACATTTTCTTATACCCTTGGTCTTTGGGATAAAGAAGTTATTTGCTTCAGCAGATTTAGTTTGGATATTTCTGTGCTGCTGCCTAAGCAGGTTATGATCATAATATTTTACATTCTTAGCTATTTTTCTTTCTGCATACTTCTAACTATCAATGACACCATGAGTTAACACCCCTCACACTAGTCTGAAACGTGATGCAGTTACAGAAGCTCAGCCAGTAACAAAGGAAATTAAGCGGTAGCATTGATCGCCACACTGGGAGCAGCTAAGAGAGACACCAAGACACAGCCAAATACCAATGTCTAAAAAACTAATTCCCACAGACTTCTTCACAAAGGATGGGACTATTTCATTCTTTGTGGCAAAAACACCTCAGGAGAATAGAACAGGTGGCTCTGAGTAGTGCAGAGGTACTCTCACAAAAGATGTTCAAATTGAAGTCTGGATTCTTACATTCTTCCCTACTGATTTTCCTAAGATTAGGACAAATGTAATCATGTTTATCAGCTTCAGCAATTTTATTTCAGAGTAATATCTACAACCTGAAGACCAATCCATCATACTTAAAATTCTGTTTCCTCAGGTCACCTAAGGATGCCAATAAAGGAATGATTCAGATATGTCTTCAGATACATTGGACAACCTGCCTAAACATTTTTTTCCTGCCTCTGGAAACTGAGGGAAGTATTTTTCAGTCTCCTGTATCTAAATAGTTTTACAAGTCTGACAATAGATTACGATGGTACACACAAACCTGTGAGCAGTAAATATCACATTTTCCTGATATCTTTCTACTGTGGTTTACCAAATTAAACAAAAGGCTGAATGTATTAAGAGTCAGTTTTTCATAATCTTACTGCAACTTTTGCTGAGTTTTTGGGTGAAATTTGCCAGTTTACAATGCAAATCTACTGACCCAGAAACAAACTGGAAGGGCCAAGAGACAATCCTTTTTCTAGAAAAAATATGTCCTTATAAAGAGTGACTGTGTCTTGTAAAAATATCTCAGCAACACATTATTCAAAGGCAGTTAAAGGCCATTGAACACAATTAGGGCAGACTGGTGATGAGATTCTAAGATCCTTCTGAAAGCACCTATATGCTCAGGGGACTTAAACATATGTATGGGCAAGCACACATTATAAGACACCTCTGCAGAAACAGTAAGCTACAAAGTGTGAATTCAGACTAGTATTATGTAGGCACAGCTAAATATACACAGGCACTAACCCTTCATAGATCCTATGAGTAAAAGCAAATCCAGCATTCTCTCGTCTTATGGCAATAACATGTTGCTGTCTTTTCAAAGGAAAACTTTCATAACCCAATAGCTACCAGAGTGAATGGACATCAGCTGAGTCACCACGGCATTCCTCTCTTGGTTGCTTACATTCCTCAACCACGTTTTGCAAAGTAGTTCAAACTGCTTTTTTAAAAAACTATGACAGAAGGAAATGCAATCAACTCAGTTTTACAAACAGATCTCAAGGCTTTTTTGTAAAATTTGGCTTCCGTGCAAGCTTGCAGAACAATGACTAGGTGGAGTTCTTCTTTTGAAGTTTTGTTCAAGAAAATTCTCCCAGGCTAAGACCCAGTAAGTTACAGTTTAGCCTGGAGCAAATTTTTACAACCAAGTTATAAACCCCTGAAATAGGAGTTCATAATGGAAACAGCTGCTCAACCCTAACTATAGTGGGTGCAAGTATAATAAAAACTGCAGGAGTTCATATTAACAATGGCATCCCCTTACACTCTTTCCTGTTACTCATCTATTAAATGGGCAACACTACTTAATAGAAGCAAAGGCAACAGGCTTCTCTTTTCCCTACACCCCTGCTTCTTCACCTCAATAACAAGCTATGCAATTTATAGGTGGTAAAGAGCACACTCCCCAACATCCAGATCTCTTTCAGTGGGGTAGGCTCTCCAACCCCAGTGTTACACACCAGTGAGACACCACTGCAATTAATTCCAGTCAAGTACCTCACTTTTTATGATGCACAAATACTGCACATGACACACATCTGATGGCCTGATACTTGGACTAGGGAATTCCCAACTGAATCATAACACCAGCACTGCAATTCAATTTTTCCTCCTCTCTGAGTTCTACTTGGAGCACTTTTATGCAGTTTTGTATATTGATTAGAGGAATTAAAAATGCCAAAGGAATGCAAGGCGGACTATAACTGTAGGCATGTAATGTGAGCTCTGCATTATCATCAGCTTGCTCCCTTTCCCTAAATCATCCCTTGATTTTCCATATGCTGCTTTCTCCACCCTGGTAATCCACTTATTTTCAGTGGAACTTACTCTCAAGTTTCTTGTACTCTTAAGGATACAGGTTACCCAAGCTGCAGGTGCTGGGTGTGAAAATACAGAAAGAGTCGAGGGCCAGCTGCTGCTGTATGTAGCCAGGGCACCATGAGGCTACATGGCTACACAACCAGGTACAAAAAAACCACCAGGCATTCATAATGACAGCAGTGTCCCTTTAGACTTTTTTCCTCTCCACCGACTAACAGGATGTTTATGCATTATAGTTACCAATAAGCAGTATATTAAACAGATTATGGCTCACAATGACAGAGTGGGACTGTCCCCCACCCATCCCCCACCCACAGTCAGAGCAACTGTGCAGCTGGGTATGAGAGTCTGAGCAAAGGACATAACCAAAGCTTTCTATAGAAGCTTACTTTTTAATGCAACTAGGCTCAGAGGAGACTTCCCAATAGTATTGATTTGCAACAGAAAGGTTGTTAGAAAGGTAACAACTTGAAAGAAAGTAAAGGCACTCCCTCCACAAGAAAGTAAGAGGGAGGGATCAAAGTTTGGTATGCTAGGCAGGACTTTGAAAAATCACAGTGTACTTGCTCTTGTTTCCTTTATCTCTATGGATTTATGCTGGGACTGTCACAGAAAAGGATGTGACTCTTATGTGCTTAGCCACAGTCCACCTGTAAATAGGCACTTCATGCCCCCTAGTTACAGGCAAGAACTGAGTGGCTACAGATTTGTTAAAATTTATTCCTGTTAAAAAGAAAACTCATATTCTGTGACTCACAAGCAAGTGGCCTTGCAGATTCACATCTGCTATCTGCAGATGGAGTTTCATGTAGGATCTGCTCGAACAAAATTTTTTTCTATAAACAAAACAACTATAAAATCTCTATCTTGACACTGGCAATAGTGCCTTGTTTACATACCACAACACCACAGCTCAAGGTTTCTCTTCTCTGCGTATGATCAAGCAAGAAACAAAGTATAGTTCTTAAAAATATTGGCTACTTAGTTAAGAAAAAAGTCCAGCTTAATAATCAAGTGAATGTAGGAAAGAGATATTATGGAAAGTGGTTCTGGTACCATTTACTCTTGCAACAAGGGCCTGTAACACTGCCTTAAACACAACCAAGGGATGATCACTCAGGAAGAAATTCTCAGATTTATAAAGCTAAATGATTCACCTTCCTAAATGGTAGTAAGCCACAGTATTTATAATGATCTAAATTACAGTGGAGCCAGGAGTCTCCAGCAGAGACCAGAACAGCTCTTTCCCTGAAGAGTTAACAACCCCAGCCAGCAACACTCCTTCCCATTGCATAATGCAGCAATTTTGTTTCTTGTACTAGACTTCATCAGTACTGTCAACATATTATACAATCTAATAATACATCAGATGCCAGCAGATAATACTGTTATTATATGCTAACACTGTTTTTGGTATCTGGTGGTGGTAGTGCAGCTCACTGCAACACACCCGCTCTTTTCCTCCTAATGAGCCCAAGCACCCGTATCTGGGGCGCCATCTTCAAAATTAAGGTGAAACAAAGACCATATTGTCCAAGGTCTGCCCTTCCCAGCAGAAACGTGGAGGTAAGAGCTCCCCTCGCTGCTCCCATGGCAGGTGAGGTCAAGTGGTGGTCCTGATACTCCACCCTGAGCTCATGGGTTCCTCCCAGCTCAGGGGTGCGCTAGAGCAGGCAGGACTTGCCTGCCTCCATGGAAGCCTGGCTCTTCCCTAGCTTTTCATTAACAACAAGGTTATTTATTCTATTTGTTCATTTTGATCACTCTGGCTTTCTCCTTTGTATGGTGGTGCACACTAGTAGGAAAATACAGAACTCACCACTTTTAAGTCAGTCGGTCTCACAGCAGGGAAACTGCTGCTTTATCCAAGCTAGCATAGAAAATGGTGGCTTTTTATGGATGGTTGATAGGTCTCTCTGTAAATTACACTGAAATGTACCAGAGCAAATTACTGTCATCATTAATGGTAACGTATTCATCAGCAAAAGACTTTATCACCTTGGATTAATGTTGTGAGTCAATATTTTAAAATGCAGTGTATTTAATACATAGATGGGATAATTTTCCCTAGATAGACATCCATGAAAGACGTGCTTGGATCCTTCTACAGCTGAAATGAAGCCCTGTTATAAAGCTTGATAGAAGTATTATTTTTGCACTTACATCTACTCAGGAAGTCTCACATGAACCTCTTTTTGGTAGGGATGGTGTCTAGGGAAGAGACCATAGGGCCCAGAAGGAAAACAAAAATTCTCTCAAACTGGGATTTTACAGGATTTACAAGTAAGCTGGTTGCATCAGCTCCCTGCAAATCTGCCCAGAGAAGTAGATGTCCCTGACTGCAACAGACAATTTTCTCAACAGTAATTTTTTTTCCTACTAATTTAAGTAGCAACAAAAATAAAATACAGAAAGGCACACCCTTCAAACTAGACTCATCGTTCATAAGAAAAAAAGGCTCTTGTATTTCCAACCAATAAAAGAAACAATACAAAATAAACAAAAAAAAATCTAAGGAAATGTATGCCATCTGCCATCTAGGTGGCAAATTAAGCTCAAAATGCCACCAAATCTTTCTAGATAAGTGAATTCTGCAGCTACTCAGAAAGACCGTAAGGCTCCTGTTTAACTCCATCCCACCTCTCTGAGATCCCCAAACCCAGATGATCCTTGTCAGCCATCTCACTGGTTAATAACAGTTGCTTTCAGCCCATCAGGAGAAATGCTGTGCAATTTATCTGATCAAACCCCATGCAGCTGCACAACTTAACCAAAGACTGAGCACTTACACTATACCACTGGTAATTAACTCACAGAGTAGAGGAGAAATTAAACCACTGTAAATTCTAACAATACAAATGCAGGAGAAAATCCCAACCTCATTGCAGATTCTTTAATAGCCAGTAAAGACCCTGCATTTGCCCGAGTGTTATTCAATCAGTCTACTGCTTTAAATAATAATGAGCTATTTTCTATTATAATGTAATAAATCTCAAGAGGACTTGATGTGGAGTGATGCTGAAGACTTGGTTCCCAGCTATGCTCAACGGAAGCTGAATAAAAAGAGAATCTCTAGATATGGCCAGTGATGTGGACCTGCTGAGACATACAGTTTGAGACAACGATTCTATTATTTTCTAAAGCACATAAAAAGGGGAAAAAAAAATGAATGGGATGTTTTTTGGTAAACCAACAGCTAAGAGAGCTCCAGTTGTACTGTTGCTTTGAGCACTGCCATAGGTGTTTTGAAGCACCAGTGTACAATAAGACTCTGAACACCACATGACCATCTTTATACTGTTATTTACAGCACAAGCAAATGCAAGTATACATCTACATTTTCTCTAGACAAATACTTATCGTAGAACCCTTCTATCTACTAGACTAAATGAAAAAACACATTTCAGGAGTCTAAAGACTCTCAAAGTTTTGCTACTTAATCTGAAATGCTTACAGCCTAATACTTAATAAGAGAGTAGAATTCCTCTGAAAGTCTGAATAAAACACTACAAAATTTCAAATGTGCAACTCTAATCTTTTAGCTAATACAGGAATTTCCTGGCCAGTCTCAGGTATAGAATTGATTTCCAGGGTTTGTTTGTTAAAATAAAATCTTCAGAGGAAAATTTTCATTTGTTTGACAGTGTTGCAAACCACAACCACACTTTTTGCAAATTATATTGAAAACCGGAATTAGTAGCTTCCATATTAGCAAATCCAAAGTATTAGAAACAGCAGTTTAGATATTTCCCCCACCAGTTTAAAATAAAAAAGCTCAATTGATATGATTTCCTCTGATTTTTGTTCTCAAATATAAGGTGTTCCTTATATTCCCCCCAAGGAAGATGACAAAGTCAGACTATCTACAGTTAGCCTAAACCTGTGAAATCATAACATTGCCCTGCAGCACACAAAGTACAAACATACACATACATGTTTAAAAGATACCATGTTTTCAAAGCATCATTTCAAAAACCTGCTGTCCACAAGCTGTCACTGATGGCATTTTGGCAACTTGGGTCTCCCTAACAAGCAACAGCATTGAAATTCTGCACATACCTTATTTTTAAGGGTTTGTTTACAGTTCAGTTATGTTAAAACACTCTCTTTGGTATTTTATTACATACTCTTTCCTGCCAAACTCTTTCTTAGAAAGTATTTTATTCTGATAAGGAGCACAGCTAGCTATCTGATGTCAGTGGGCTTCTGCTGGGGGTAAAGTAAGCAGGTGCGACCCTCAGCAGCAGTTTTGCTGGTATGCAAGAACTCTAAATACACTTAAATTACATGTTATGGGTGCTCAAATTAAAGCATTATTTAAACTCATAATACTATTTCTTCTTAGCAGCTCACTCTTTGAAGCAAAACTCTCTTAATTTCTCCTTACCAATCACATCATTATCGTAATGAGTTAATGTCCTAAAGACATCACATTAAAGTAGCAGCTCATGCTGAATTCACAGATTTTACACAATACTAATCCCCACATAAGTCTCAGCCTTATGTTCAAAATATTCATTTTAAGTGAAGCCTTGGGGAGAGGTGTTATTCCTGGGCTCAAACCTCTGCTTCTCCCGTTTCTTCCCTCTCCTCAGAATGTCTCCTGAGATGTCATGCATTTCAGGCTCGCCTGCTTTGTTTCATCTTACTGAAGGTCACACGTCATCACAGGTACGTTTCCTTACTCTGAAGTCTAAATCTTTAGCCCTTGCCAGGCACAGCTTCATAGAGGTGATGGCTAAAACAGCACACGAGCCATGCCTTATGGTACAAGCATTGCCAAGTCCTGCAAGAGAAACTCAAACTCACAGAGCTGCAAGTTAAAGTGAACACATCCACATCACAAGGCTGAACCTATACTACAAAATCATGCATTTGTGTAGCTAAATCTCTTCACTTATTAAATAACCATCATAGTCTGAAATCGTGTCTTACATACATCTGTAATGTGCTTTTTAAAGTCTGCTAAAATTGCAGGAGTTTCAGAAAGCAGGTCACCGTCCTTTACGTTCTGCTGCGTGAGCGTCGCTTGTAACCCAGGCGCACAGGTAGTAGCTGGCCACGGATATTTATGCTGGCTGAGTGAATATGCTGCCCAGAACAACTTCCTTACCATGAGGTTTATACACTAATGAGCACAAAAATCCATAGGGAGAAATTCCAGTCATTCCCCCTGCAACACACCAGATGATATGCTCTTTCAAATCTTTTGCTGGGCAACTGCGCATCCTCAGATTTTCTTACTGGGTTCACATCCATTCACCTCTCTGGTTCATCAGCTGCTGCAGGGCATCTACAAAGCAGTACATGCTGCACTACCATCAGTGCACTGATGACACCCAGCTCTTTATCTCCTTCCTTCCTGACCCAGACACGGCTGCTGCCAACCCCAAACAATGTCTGGCAGAAATTGGTTTCTGGAAGGAGGCCAGCTGGCTGCTGCTCAACCTGGACAAGGCAGAAATTATGCTGATCAGCAGGGGGAAATGCTTTGAGGACCTGGTGAAATTTGTAACCCTTCCATCAGCTGAGGGCTTATATCTGTCCAGCATTCCCAGAGATGTGCAACACAAGCACCTGGTCAGGACTCAACTTCCTCCCAAACTTGAAGCTCTCAAACTCAAAGACATCTTCACTCATTTTTTTAGATGCCTGCTTCATTTTGAAAGACCCCATCACATTTCCTTTGACTGAGAAAACTCCACCAGGAGCCCAGATAGATGGCCAAGACTACCACTTCTGGCCCTTTTCTGGATGGTAAACAAAAAGGATTCTAAGCCTGTTCCCTAGTGCTTGGAACATTCATCACTATATGGGATATGATCATCTGGAAAAACAGCCACTTCTAAAAGTAGCATTTACTGATGCTTTAGATAAAACTTTACAGAAAAACAACTTACATCCTGCCTGTGGAAAATAGCAACTTGGCTACCTTAAAAATCAAGCACTGAGACAATATCTATTTTCCTGGGTCAAGTCCAAGGATTTTAGGGAAATGGTGAGGTACTCACACTGGGACAAATGATCTTTTATCTACTGAGGCGTGCTTCTCACTTCCATCCTTAAAAGGGATAAATAAGCCTGTTTAAAATTCTCAACACTTTGCAAGTGGTAATAACTCAGTGCCTTACTTTGTTTTTTCAGTAGCAAGACATGAAAATTTTGGAACCAAGAAACAAGAACAGATGCAACAACTACATCTGCTACCAAAAAATGAAGACCAGAACTGACAGTATTGTATTTTAGCTTTGAATTGCACTTGTGAAGCAGGCTTTCTGGACGTCTTCCAAAGCCATACTGATCACTGAAATGTTATTAGAAACTGTTCTTCCTCTTCCTTAGTAAGCTTGCAGAAGACACTAAGCTGGGTGGAAGTGTCAGTTTGCTTGAGGGTAGGAAGGCTCTGCAGAGAGACCTGGACAGGCTGGATGGATGGGCTGAGGCCAATTGTATGAGGCTTAACAAGGCCAAGTGCTGGGTCCTGCACTTTGGTCACAACAACCCCAGGCAAAGCTACAGGCTTGGGGATGAGTGATTGGAAAGCTGCATGATGGAGAAGGACCTGGGGGTGCTGGCTGACAGCTGACTTAACATGAGCCAGCAGTGTGCCCAGGTGGCCAAGAAAGCCAATGGCATCCTGGCCTGTATCAAGAATAGTGTGGCCAGCCAGAGTAGAGAGGTGATTGTGTCCCTGTACTCAGACTGGTGAGGCCACACCTTGAGTACTGTGTCCAGTTCTGGGCCCCTCACTACAAGAAGGATGTAGAGTTGCTGGAGCATGTCCAGAGAAGAGCTACCAAGCTGGTGAAAGGTCTGGAGAATAAGTCCTATGAGGAGAGACTGAGAAAACTGGGATTGTTTAGTTTGAAGAGAAGGCTGAGGGGAGACCTCATTGCTCTCTATAACTACCTGAAAGGAGGTTGTAGGGAGGTGGGAGTTGGCCTCTTCTCTCAAGTGTATAATGACAGGACAAGAGGGAATGGCCTGAAGTTGCTCCAGGGGAGGTTTAGACTAGATATTAGAAAGAATTTCTTTATCAAAAGAGTGGTTGGACACTGGAACAGGCTGCCCAGGGAGGTGGTGGAGTCACCATCCCTGGAAGTGTTTAACAGAAATATAGATGTGATGCTTAGGGACATGATTTGGTAGACTGATTGGTAGATTTAGGTTATGGTTGGTGGATTTAGGTTATGGTTGGATTTGATGATCCTCAAGGTCTTTTCCAACCAGGATGATTCTGTTGTTCTGTGATTTATCCTTTTATAGCTTTAAATGCCAGCCTGTATGCTGGTTTGTCACCTAATACTGGACCTGAATTCCGCAGCACCATGTGCAATTCCTGATAAAGCCACTGACTTTAAGAGTACAATTTATCTTTTCACTGTACGTCAATTTCGTACCAATAAAATGGGAACTATGATAATTATTTCCTTTTTGAAAAACTTACCAATGGGAAGTGCTGAAAAAACACAGGAGACATCAGAACATCTGTAGCAGCATCTCCACACCTATCTAACATGAGCAGGTCAAGCTTTATGGCCAATTTGTCAACATGAGCTCAGCCGATCTCAAAGCAGCCAGGAAGACCGGCAGCATAAATTGAGCACATCACTGCGTGGATGGTGTTCAAACTGGTTTTGTTTGTGATGATGATGTAAACTCAAGGTTTACAGCAGCGGGTAATGCAAATTAAGTATGCTGCATTCAAGCAGGAAGCAGATTGCTACAACTTGCAGAATCTCAGCATCTTCAACATTCAAAAAGAGAGCTAGGAAATGTCCAAGACACTCAATACTTTGGGTGAACTGTTACGTGGATCAGCAGAAATGTTTTGTGAGAAGGGGTTCTTGCATACCTTTTACAAGGATTACCCCATGGTCTGGAGTTAAACAAGACATGTGGACAGTAGGATATATTTCTCAATGTGTTGTCAACTGGCTCAGTTGCCCCTTTATCTGCCACATCTTGCAACTCTCCTGAATAGTGACACAGGTAAAAATCTAGAAGGGAACTAGGGCTTGGGTTTACACTAGAGGTACCTGACTCACAACTTCTTCATCTAAGCCAACTACAAATTATACTCATCTTGCTTAATCCATTTCCAGGCAACAGAAAAGGCAGTAAACTGTAACAAGAGAAACTTTTCTAATGAGGGGTATCAATAGATGGTAAAGCTGCTTAGAACAATGTATTTTGCTCAATGTGAGGGAAGAGAGCATAGTTTTATGACTGTGGCTTATTTCCTTTATGTAGGTTTCTTCTGTTAAACAGACAAATGAGTTTTACTCATGTTTATCGTTATGTTCAAATAGATATTTGACAGTGCAGTAGGCCAATGTTAAAGGAGAAATATCTGTTGTCTAAATTTGTTTGAAATATATATATTTGAAGTGACATACATTGTTTCTATCCAATTATGCTGAAAAAAACAAGCTCTACAACTCCTAGGTCTCACAGGAATTTGGATGTTGTTTTTTGGCCAAATTTGATCTGACCATTTCCCTTTAAGACTAAGAGGTGATGACATTGGTAAAAGCAGGCAGATTATGGGAGGCTGAGCAGATACCTTCAGCACAGTTTGCATGGGACAGCAGTTTTCCAGGGTAACAGATAATAGGTTCATTTTTTTAAGAAAACATACAAAGGAGAAAAGCTGTGGAAACTAATTAATCCAGAATACATAAAGAGGATTATGAAAAAAAAGCACAAACTTTCCTCCTCTGCCAAAAGCAACGATTTACTGTGTGTACATCTTTGCCTCATTACAGTTTATTATGGAGTTGGGTAGCTAAAAGAGAAAGAATTAAAATAAGGAAAGGCTGAAAAAGGGCTGGCTCCTACTGTGAGCACAGGGGTGAGGAGAACATGGAATAATACATGAAAAAGCAGCTCATTGCAGTAAAATGACTTGTTAAGCCTTCAAAGTCTGTCACCAGTGCTTCTCCAAGAAGTATAAGTGATTGGATAGCACATGGTAGGGGTTCAACGGTGTATATTTCTGACCTCCCTTTTCTAAACAGAAACACTGTACAGCCAAAATACAACAACCTTCCACACGCACCTACACACTGCGAACACCAAAAAGCAAATCAAGTTGCCGAGTGTGGTACATGGCACTATAACAAGGGGTCACGGGATGAAAACAAGAAAGAGAACATTTTAGGCTTTTGTTCAAGTGTGAAAGCACTGTATGTCCATGTTAAAAATTATCCAGACAAAGCACTAGGAATTACTTTGTATACTACAGCTCTGCACTGGCATAGATGGAGCAGAACTAATTGGCCTCTGCAAAACTTAAGTTCCTATGATCCTTCATAAAAACGGTCTACAACAGTTCCTAGATTCAACAAAGGCTTGCACTTAGAGAAAATTAAACTGGGAAAGCAGAACATCTTCTGCAAGCCTGTTTTCACAGAGAGCAGCACAGCGTGGGAGGTGCAGCCATTCAAGCGCATTATGTTCTGACTTAAGCCGAGAGAATCATTTACAGTGAATAAACAGGAGTGATAACTTTTTAGCATTTTTATCATCATGACTTTAACACACCACAGTTTTTGGGGAAAAAAATAATCAGCCCATTTTATTTGATAAAAAAATGGATCACTTTGCCTTTCTACTAAATCTTTTCTCATTCCTCCACCTACACATTAACCCAGACACCAGTTCCAAACCAGAAAGTGAAGCTGATTTCTCAGGGATCATCACATTCCTACACATTTCCTAAAATGCAACAGCTAGGCAGGAGGGAAAGACTCAAACTAATGTTTCCATTGAGTCCAAATTCAGCCATAATCTTCTCTATCTGACAGCAACTCACATATCAGTAGGTCAGTGGTTATGTAGCTCTGGGCTAGTGCCCGTGGCCCCAGCGGGACTGATCTGGAATGGTGCAAGGGGGATTTTGGAGAGAAAAAAAAACACTGCTCATATCTACAACTCCCAGAACTCATAGTGCAAAATATGATCTTCATCTTGCCAGTGTTTGTTCTGTGGATGTTCCCTGTAATAGGGAACAAATTCTTGAATTCTGTTGATTGCAATTTGTCAAAAATATGACAAGTGAATGTCATCAGTATGCAATTGGAGCCATGCATTACATTAGGAAAAGGGGTCTGAATATCTATAACGGAGGTCATAAATAAGGAGAACTAGATGTGTGAGATGAAATACCTTTCCCTGTATTTGGTACAGGCATATGATTTCCATTAGTTAAAGGGCCACTGAAAAATTTACTGCAGAGGAGCTGGTTTTCTCTTGATAGCCGTCCTCTCTATAGATCTTCAACATTTGTTCGCATTTTGTTTTCTTTAAAAAAAAAAAAATTGACAGTCTTCAACTGTGCAGAATTGGTTCCTTTAGCTTTTTATATGCAAAGACTAGGAAGATATACTTCAATATTTTTGTAAGATGGAGCACATCAGCTTGAAACTCAATTTTTCTGAATTATTCAGGACAACAAAACTCAGCCTGTCTAATTATCAAACACAGAGATGCAAGCACCTACAAGGAAGTTTTCATCTGAGCAGATATTCTGCTCATTTCTGTTCTTGCCAGTAGTACATGCCATGTAGTTACCCTACCAAATAAAGCTTCTAGCTGGCACACTTTACAAGTGTTTCAATAATACAAGAGATTAAAGCAATATGGATTATGCCTAATAACTGCTATTTGTAAATTATAAAAAGAGCATATTCCTGGCACCATTCACCTGAAATCTTAAAACCAATACCAGTAAAGCACTAGAGAAAGTAGTGCTTCAAGTACCTATCGGTCCATGTTAAATTTAAGAATTGGTTCAAGTACCTTTCCTAGACCAAGGCCCTGAGCAAGTGAAATATGATTTTCTATTTAAAATATTAAAAAGATACAGGCTACCCAAGTGTTTTACATTTCTTTTTCCTTCTTGACTTCTAATTCATTTCTGACATAGTGTTTCCTTTCAGTCTCATCTCTATCATAAATCTATCTGTAATAATTTGGCACAAGCCACACAGTTCGCTCAGAAATGGATCTTACACCCTCCCAGTCAGAGGCTGTGAAGGACAACCTCCATAATAAGTCATGTAAAACGTACAGTTTCAGTAACCAAAATCTCTCATGCAGACAACTGTGACTTTATATCCCATAGCATATCCTGATGTATCACATCGGCACCTGGAATTAATTCTGCTACTATTTACTCCAGACTAAACTAGCTATCTCCACAAACTCAAGCAGCCAAACTTCAGGAGTAAATGAGGTCAAAATTAGGCCATGTTATGTGAACCTTGCCTTGTAGAAACATTAGTTGTGTTTATCACCTTAGGGCCCCCATTATTAAGAGGACTGTGACACCACAAACTACAGTTAAATGCGCATCTTACAAATGGGAAGAAAATATTTGAAATTTATTGTCAGAAAGAAGTATCTCCCCATTTAACTTCCATTTTCTTTCCAAGTTTGCACAGCAATATCTGGTCTCTCTGCAAACATGATCCAAAATTAGGTGGGGAAAGTAGAAAGATCCTAACTAGGCACTGGATCGGGCAATAACGCAGCAGTTGACATGCTATTTCACAGCACTATCTTTGTTCTGCCTGATTGCACATTATGTCTCTCATCAGGCACCCTGACACACAAGGGTAAACATCTCCATTAAATTATTCAGTAGTTGCAGCTCAAGAAGATGGGACAGACATCTTTCAAGATTCTTCAGGTGTAGAAAATGTGTTTAGAGTTACACCCGGGATGGAGTTAGTCCCTTATTTTCTGTAATGGAGGCAAGAAACAAAAACTGGAACAGTAGCTCACTGTATCTGCTCTCCAGCTGTTTATCTTAAGACCCTGGGGGTGTATATGGCATGTTCACCTCATGCTGCTGTACAGAGTCCTTCAATTTTGTGAAGTAGGATATCAAGATTTGACAATTCAGAAGGCATTGATGAGAAGACAACTTGACCTGTCAAAAGTCAGTTTTACATATCTAAGACCACAACCCTCTCTTTGCATTATTAGGAATTTCTGAGGAACATTAAAGGCCCAGATTTCTCACAATGCCTTCCTTTTCCTAGCTCATTTGCTATGTTTTTAGTAACACCTCTTTTTTTGTTTATAGCTCTGCTTGTCAAATCAGCACAATGGTGAAAATATGAAAAAAGACAGATGAACAAACCCTAATTGATAGCACAAGCATGTTTCATGTAAGCATTCATTATACACTGTGTTACTGCTGAAACTACTGCACTGGCCACAGACCCTGCAGTCGAGTACCACTGACCTTAATAGCAGGCAGCTGAATAGCAAAACTGACATGTCAAGCATAAAGATAGAGTAATTTCCACTGTTAAGACCAGATCCTGAGCTGGCACAAAGTGACTGCAGCTTCCCCAAGATCAACAGCATGAAGTCAATTTTTTTCTAACTCACCCAACAATTTGTAATCTGAGCACCACCAGGAAATCAGAGAAAACTTTCAAGTGTTTGCTAAACCACTGAATTAAAACTTCTGAGTCACAGGTTCTTTCATCTTGATACCCATGTTTAAATACACATTTCTTATGACTAGAGCTGCAATAAACTCAATTATTTCAGATCACAGCTATTTGGAGAAGCTTTTCCCCTCCCTGTAACTGATTCAGAAGGACTCAAACATCTCCTCAAACTTCCCTGTGGAGCATACATGCAGGGTTTAAATAAACCCATATACTTGAAGCCTGTTCTACTGATACAGAACAACATACCCCTTTCTAAGTCAAAAGATGGTGAAAATAGGTTTCTTTTCCTCGTGGACTTTCTGCAAAAGAAATTGCGATGCCTCATACCCCATAGTACCCTTGTCTTCCCTATAGAAGAAAGGCTGTACTATGGAAAGCAAGGTGAAGTCTAGTTGACAAGAGAAGCCAGCTAAATCAGTAAAAGTACATCAACAAGATGGGTGTTTACCCAACTTTTAAAGCACACACTGCCTTGTCTTCACACCTTGAGGTAGGCACCCTGTCATCAAATGCTGAATTAAGATAACAAATAAGAGGATTTCTCCATTTACCTAAAAATTCCCTCCATCATTGTGAGCTGCTTCATACTTTCCTGTCTTTCTATATGCATCCCAGTTTGTCTTTCAACATCTTTGTAGTTCCTTGCCCGATCACTGGATTTCTGTCCCACAGCAGTTCTCCAGCACTCTGTCCTGCTCATCTCCTCTTTTGTAGTGATACAGGTGATCTCATCCATTCAAAGAGATTGAGTTATCATCACACAGCCAAAGACTCTCAGTCACCTATCCATAAGCAACCTGTCACTCAACTTCCATTTATCAGCACTTGCTAACTACACTAATGATGTAGGTATGTAGTAGATGCAAACAAAAACTTCAAAACGAAATTATAAATGTAGGGCAATGAAACCTCCCTTCCACATGGAATTATGTTAAGAGGTTGCGGTTTCTTTGAATAGATTTACAGACACGACAAAAACCGAGAGTCAGAAAAGCAGAAAGGACAGAGACAGCTGATTTCTAGAGAGACTAGACCCATAAGCAGAAAAATTACAAAATGAAATTCAACTTGGAAGTAATACACAGTTTTGGGGTTTTGTTGTGGTTTTTTTTAAAAAAAGAAAAAACCTCCAGACCACAAAACCCAGAAAGCAGCAATGGGTAGGAGAGGCTGAGGGTCAGTAGCAGATAGTAAATTAAACATGAGTCCACAATGCAGCCTGACAGCAAGAAAGGTCACCACAATTTTAGGCTGCATACACAGAGACAGCAAGTACCAGGGAAGTAATGGTTTTTTTCTGTATTGATTTGGTGCAGTCTGCTATGGAAAAAACATGCTCAATTCTGCATTTTGTAAAAACAAAAACTAATGGCAATTTGGAGCAAGTTCATACAAAACAGCCACAGAATAGCTTGGAGGGCTAGCAGAACTAACCAGGGAAGATGAAAAGCTGACAAAAAGCAAAAAACCCAAAGCATCAGACATTTTCTTGCAATGCAGTTAGTACAATTTAAGAAGCTGAGACAAAATAATTGATTGTTGAGGGTAGGCTAAGCAAACTTGTTCACTTTTGCACCAAAAGCAACTGGGACTCACTTTGAGCATTATCAAGTCTGACTTGGAAGGGTGATAACATTGATAGTCCAATTATTTAGAGAACTTCTGTTGCATGTAAGTGTCCAGCTGCACCCTGGGAATGGTTTCTGGCTAACACAATAGCTAAGAAAAGCACAACAACGTAGAAGGCTCTGAAGAGTAGATGCATCAAAGAAGAAAACTTATTTAGCATGTCAAAAGAGGACTTCAGCAGGACATGTGGAAGAAAAATTAAGAGGTAGACCTGGGCTAAACTTTTGGGCAACATTTCTCAAGGCTGAGATCAACCAGTCAGAACGATCTTGTTTTGTCCTACTGCCAAAATGCAACCTGACACAGTGGGTTTCAAGGTTTGAAGCTACATAAAAAGGCATATTATTGAGTTGAGGTGGACAACCAAGGCCAGTGTGTTTTGAATGAGTGTCTCAAAGTAATTGGTGTAAGCTGCTGACCATATACCAGTAGAAGTCATTAGAGAACCCAGGCCAAGCTAATAAGCTCCTGCAGGAATCAAAGCCTACGTGCTTGGGCTCTGCATTGCTCTGTCCACATGTCTCCTGGCTGGGCTCAGGGTATGGGCTGAGCCTGCTCCTGACTGAAAATCCAGCTCCTAAGTAACAATGAAGTTAGTGAGGGTCCACACATCAAAACATCTGTGTGAAGAGGGAAGGCAAGACAGAAAAAAGAAAAAAACAACATAGCAAGAAAGCACTGGCATCTCAGTATGCCATTCACAAGCAAACCCATCTTGATGGAGCACAAGATAGCTAAGGGAAGTAATAGGACTGCTCTTTCTCAACATCCTATACCATTTACAATTTATTTAGGCAGTCAGTATATTTGAACACTCCTTTTAAATCCAAGCTGGAAATGCTTACTATTAAATTGGCAAGAATTTAAAAATAAATTTAAAAAGGAAAAAGGCAGCACAATAACAAAAGAAATCCCAACCCATCTTTTCACTGAGGTGCATTGCCTTGCTAATTTTTCTGTGGAGAAAAAGAAAGCAGTTCTGGACAGCTGGTTAAAAGAAGCTGTTAATTTAAAATAACCTGTTTGTTAATTGCTTTCAACCTTGGTCAGTTGGTTTCTGCACTCTGAACCCTAAAGGTAGCTTGAAATGAATGCATCTAGGGAGTGAGGAGTAATTAATGCAAGCAGGCAGCCATGGCTAGAAGACAGAGGTTACAGTGAAAGGAGAAAAGGTCTGAACCGGTACGTGTGCTCCTAGGAATTGGCCCCGATGCTCTCTCCACCCCTGCCTCCCCTCCCTTTTTTTCCCTTCTGCTGCAGAGCTGCAGCTACAGCTGGACCTTTCTGCCAAAGCAGGGGTGTCCCGCCATCCCTCAGGCACACTATCACTGCCAGTAGAAAAAACTTGGCAGACAGGGGCTGCAGGAACAGCAGAAGTAGCAAAGCGAGCAAGGTCCCTGAACTGGCCATGCTGACCACCACTCCCTCCTCACCTCTGCCTCTCCTCTTGCTAGAAACCATGGTGACTACCAGCATTACAGCACCAGCCACCCTTCCAGAAAGCTTCCCTGGCCAAAACATGCACAAGGATCCTGTCAGCTTGCAGGCAACTGGGGGGAAATATCCCCTTGCCCCCCAGAACCGCAAAACTTAACACATGAAGAAATACAGCCTCCAGCAGTCCCACACAGGCAGGAACAACGACTTTCTGCTTCTGTGTTCTCAGCCTTCTGGTCAGCCTGCTGCCACCTTCAGAGAGAGCAACAGCAGGAGGAGGGGAAAGAAAAAAAACCTGGAAATTAGTCACTCGTTTTACAAGCTGCCTCAGCTTGGTTTGCAGCACGCTCAAAATAGAAGAGCAAGTGACCTGTGAGTTATTTAAACACCAGTGTAACATTCCGAGGCACAAGGCAGGGCGCACAGACTTCATCCAGTTGATGCCTGCCTGACCCCTGCGAGTCCTCAGGTGACCCAAGCATGCATGGCCACGGGCTGCTTCAGCCAGTGGTTCCCCTCAGCTCTCCCCACTGCCTCCTCGGGTGCCAAGCGAGGATTTGGCACTGGTTCACACTGTCTGAGGTATACAGGGAAAAATCTCACCCAGAAGAGCAATCAGGGCTAACAGGAGCCAGACTCATTTCCTTATAACAAACACAGCATCATCCTCAACAGATTTTGCTCTGGCAGCAGCCTGCTGTATTTTCCTGCAACAACAAAAGAGTTGTGCAGTGTATCTGGGGGAGCTGGGAGCCACATCTCAAACAGAACTTCCAGTAAACTGTATATACTGGGACGTGCTGTGATTCCAACTTGCAAGGGACAGTAGAGAAAGCTGTGTTCAGGGAGAGTCAGCAACACAGTCTCTCCCTTTCCCAACTGCATCCCTTTGCTTAATGGTTATCAACTGGTTCTAGCCATTACTGTTACATTCTGACTTTCAGCCCTCATTAAAATAGGGGGTACATACCCCATGTCTTCATTTCATTATTTGTATCGCAACAACCTATGCCAAAAAATACATTTGGAAAGAAATTAAAAAAAAAAAAAAGCTTTGATAAAAGCTGGTCTCAAGCTTCTACCTAAACAAAAAAGCACCCCAATAGAGAGAGATAGGATGCTTAGTGCACTGAAGAAAATCTGTGCGCCTCTACTACTCTCAAAACAGAATTTAAGTACGATTTAATCTGGGGCTTAGATTCCCTGAATGGCTCTGTGTACAGCACTGGGATTTACAGCACATAAGTATCTTTTTGTCTTAAACATTCCCACAAGTTTAGCAGCTACATAGGTGCTTATTTGTACCTCAGAACACCGAGCCAGACGTGATCTTGAAGACAGACTGCATGGTGCTACCCAATCAGTTCCTATTTAAACATTTCACTATAGATTTATGATACGAGAGCTATGGTTTTAAATACAGGAATTATTCCAAACCATATTCCTAGATAGAATAAAATGAAGGCTGAAAAGCCAAGCATTCAAAGTATGGAAGAGATCATGAAGACAGTTCACAGCTCTGTTCCAATAGACCACTACTCTGAAATAGGATTTCTTCATGAGATTATAGCTTGCCAGCTAAGTAATGCAGCACACAACACTGACAGGGAACTACTATAATGTACACATATATATTGCTTTGTCAACATGATACCCAGTTTTTCAGCAGCAGGAATACAAACTTTGTTTGTTGGTTTGTTGGGTTTTTTTCTCCTAAATGCTGCAGAACTCCAGGTTATCATTCCTTCAGGAACATGCATGTTCTCATTCTCTCTGCACTGCTAAATCCAGTCGTACTTTAAAAGGCTTTGTCTGAATAATTTTTATCACCATTATTGATAGCTGTATCGATACTGGAGGTGGCCTGGTCAGGTTGCAAAGACTCTTTGAACTCCAGAGCTATTTATGAGCAGTTGTTAATCTGCATCACACGGATACTCTTGATTAGGTGGCACGCATCATCATGTAACCTCCATATTATCTTACGAGGAGTAAAGACTGTTCCTCTTCAAAAGGAGTCCAATACACACATTGCCTACAGTGAAACCCCAACAGTACCACAACAGCAAGGTCCAATCACAAGCCAGCACTTCACATCTGCTCCTTCACTGCTAACAGCCAAGAATATCCTTTGCAAGACATTCTCCAGGTGTTGTTTGGTCACACCACCACCATATGGAAGAACTGGGCTCCGTGTGGGAGAGGTGTATTTTTCCAATGTTGAAAATATTTTCCTGGAGAAAACACGTTTCTGGAAAACTTATAGATAAGCCTAAAAAAACCTTCCCATATCTTTGAATCCATGTTGTCAGAGAGTAGCCATCTCAACTTCATCTGTTTTGTCAGCTTCCAGGCTGAAGGGGCCAAACATGGCCTTCCATTTTAGAGGGGAGGTAAGCACCAGCCATTGCCCCTGATTTCCATGACAACCGCAAACACTCAACTCCTCTTCAGATTTGGTTGGTGGTGTTTTTGTCTCTTGAGCTAATGCCAAGCTAACTCTACCAGCAAAATTATCATGCTAAGGCATGTGGGCCATTAAAAATAAGAATCACATAGAGTTGCAGGGTGATGTCACATCAGCTGCCCCCAGTGATAACTATCAAAAGTTAGTACAAGCCTCCAAATCACAAACGCCCTGGCTCTCATCCCATTTTAATGAATCTGCTTTTACGATTAAACCATCACTATAATTGGCACTGGAAGAGTGTTGGCAGTCTGCTGTGGTCGCCTTCCCTGCAAAGCAAGTTTGTGATGTTTATCTCTGAATGATGCACAGTGTCTGCCTGCCTCCTATTAAAAAAAAAAAAAAAATTGTATGAACAGCGGCTGGCAGGCAGACTGGTCAGCAGTGATTCATTCCCTGGCAGCCATGATGAGCAGCATGGGCTAAATTCAGCCTTGGTGAAGGTGGGTATTTCTTCATTTCCTTTTACAGCATCACATCTACATTACATCAGGTATAAAGTTTGGCCTTATGCATTTAACTAATTCACTTCCTTTTTACTTAGTGCATGCTTTTGCAAGCATCATGCTCTAGTTTGGGGAACAGCTTGTTAGTGCAGCTGGAATTGCGCTGCACTCCACAGAAAGATAGTGGGGAACAGGCAGTGAAGGGGAAGAGACAGAGGGAGCGGTGTGTCTTGTGTGCTTAAATAGCTGAGTTGTCAGAGGAAAAGAAGGAAAAAACCACACAGGCAGAGGTAAAAAACACACTGATGCCTAGGAGCTGGGGAGAGGAATTCACACTTTACATTTTCTAATTTCCCTCTGGATAACAATCATAGTTTATCTAGCCTTTTAGGCTGCAGAAAAGAGGGGGTATGAGTTTTTGAAGGCACTACCGTACATGTGCCTGCATTACAAAATCTGGGTTTTTTCCTCCCAAACACAAATGGTAGATAAAATTTAAAAAATTAAGCTGGCATTGAGTATTGTGGCACACAGGGTGCTAAACACTCGGGAATGTGGTGAATTTCTCAAATAGATTAGAAGTTAGCATGAGGCAAATGAAAATAACATTCCCTTCCCCCCAGATAGAGACCAGAAGAGAGAAGCAGGGGGCTGAGGAGGCCATCTTAGAGGTTTCTCCTCCCCTTTTGTTGTCCCCCTACCCTTTCCAGATATTGATATTGCTTTGCTTTTGATCTCTGCACTTCTTTGTTTTGGCTTCACAGGTATCAAGGGAAAATGGCTAGCAGTGAGTTCTGTAGCTTTTCCTGCTCTGCAGCCCCTCTGGCTTAGCCAGCTGGATCACACTGAATTAGTCAAGTACTTCATTATCTCCCTTCTCTGCACATTTTGCTCCAGGTAATAAAATGCCCAAACAAGAGAGCCAATGCCTTCTGCTGCACTGTCTGTGAAGTTTCGTTGTTTAGGCCAATTCTGCATATCAGCATTGTGCTATGGGAGGGCATCACTTTTCATCCCTTGCCTGCAGTGCTTCCCAATCTCCATTTAGTCACAGCAGTTAGCTAACCATGTAGCTGTTGATAACATAGCATGGTTTTGGAGCTCCTCAGCCCTCAGGAGGTCTGGGATTTCTCTTCGCAGTGTGGGCCTACAGGAGGAGCGACAGCTAGCTGGGAGAGCCAGACCAATTACATTGTGGGGATGGATGTAGTGCTACGTGAGAATTGCTCTTATTAGCAGCCAGTGGCATAGGACTTTTGCAGTAGGGCATTTTCTGCAGTGCTGAACGGCTAGCCAGATATCTAGGTCAGGTAGAGAGAGCTGTGGACCGAAATCCAGGCAATTGCATTGCACACCTTTCTTTTGTGAGGCATTATGCCATGTGGAGGAAGAGAGTTTATTAGCGGTGGTTTTATTTCTTTTCCCTGCCTGACTCATTCCAATATAATGTCAGCTTCTCTTCCATTTGTTTTCTTTTTCATTTGCATAGCTACTTTTTAACGTGGTGGGTTGTTTTTTTTTTAATACATTTGTCCCCTCCCCCACTCCATGGGATTTCCACACACACCCCCCCTAAGATGACCTTTAGTTAAAGCCATAAACTAGCTTGAGGCAACCTCTGGCAGCTCTGTCATGTGATGGGCAAAATGGGCCATATTTAAATCACATGGAAGGAAACAGGAGGAAAGAATCTAGTTCACATCTTAACTACGGCCAGTGCTGAAAATCTTTACATTGTCTTTTCAGGGAGTAGGAATGTGAAAAATACATGCCGGGGAAAAAAAAATGCCTTGCACTGAAACCTGAATTGCAAGAAAACAGTTTTCCCTGTGTGAACAGAAACAAAAGTATCTGAAAAATGAGAGTAGGTATGTATTTCTTTCGGCAGCCACCTTTCCCCTATCCTTGCTCCATCAAGTTCTCCAAATTTCTTGCCTGGGACATTCAGCCTACAGGGACGTGGGGAGAGAGGAAACATCTGCATCAAATCCCATGCTAAGGCACACAGTGCTAAAGAAATTCAAAATCAGAACACTGTGAAAGCAGAGAAGAGAGCTATATATGCTTATTATAAATTTTATTCACAGCCTGCTGAAGTAAACAGCTGACACATACTGATTTCGATGATCTGTGGATCAGCCCTTAGTGACAAAGAGAAGGATCTCCCGACAACGAAGATCCAGACTGTAGCATTTAGATAAAAATATTAACAGCAAAATACTGCTAAATTAATCCAACTTCTTTTGATTATTGATGTCCTACTGTTTTCTGCCTGAAACAACATACATGATGCATCAGTCATTTATGAATTATTCATTCACAGTTATTTTGGCAGCAGCTTCTTTCCATTTATCAACTGATAAATGTAGAGGAGATAAGGGTAATTTTATGGCCCCTTGACATTTACCTTTGATACAATTTCCATATCCAATAAGGTAAAATACAAATGGCATTTTGGAGACTCCAAAGTCCATATTATAAAGCTTTACAATAACTTCTGTATCCATGTCACACAAGATGGGTGAGCCAAGTATGTACAAACCTCACAGGCACATGAGTCCCTCCCAGCTCACTCCCCAAGTCTGTTTCCAACAGCTCTGAAATGTGTCTCTTGTGCCACAAATCATAGGGCCTTTTCACGGCTGCAGTGGGAAAGATTATGGTTGACTTCAGAGGCTTGGATAACATCCAAAGAGCCACAGCTCTGAGGACTGCTGAAACCATGAGACATAGCCAGGTCAACAATCTACTGTTGCCTGGCCTCATTTGTAGAGATCTCACTCATATTCCCACTGATACAGCTATTGGATGTTGCAGATCTTTGCCCAATGTGACCACGACAGTAATTCCATAAACTCAATAAAATTATGTTTTATGCACCTTGGGGTTAAAGGCGAGGTATCAGATACCAAAAATACCACACCTAGTCTCTGTAGATATTTTTGTGTGCCCCTGTTAGGTTTGCAACCCACTGGGCTACAGTACTACATGCAGCTGCCACACACTGCCAGAAATGTAAGCCACGCCAAGAAAACAAAAAACAAGTAAAATTACTTCCATCCTAGCAAAGAATGACAGAGCCTTTGAACAGCATCTGTCCTATTTTTTCCTCTAGCCTATGAGACAATTAAAGAAATACTTAATTTAAAAAGTGGAAAACAGTAAAGAAAAACCCCACACCATTTTAAAATAGCAGAACGGGAATAAATTATAACAGTAGCATTAATCGCAAAATCTACAGAGACTACCAAACTCCTCCACACCTGATAAAGTACCAGTAGACCACTGTGAAATTTGTATGCCACTTCTACAAGTCCTATAAGTATTGCATATTATGCATCTAGAAGTAATTACAGTACAGCCAATTAACTGTTGACTTGCTCTTGCCTTGTAATTCTAGACAGTATTCTTTGTGGAGTTGTACTTTCAGGAGTAATATTATACAAGACACATTAGCCACTGGTTGATACCTGCACATACTGCAATAAATCCTGTTACTGTTCATTTGCAAGAAACTAAGCGCTGCATAATATCCATGAGGACACAAGTAATCAGTGCTGACAAGTCCACCATGACATCAAAGTGGTTTTTTTGCTAACTCTTTCTGCTATTCCTCCAGGGAAAGAAAAAAAAAAATCTCTGTTCTTTTGAGTTTTCCAAGATCGGGAAGCTTAAACTGAGGTTCAATTGGCTAGGACAGATTTCAGAAGTAATAAGAAAATGTTGGCTTCTGGGATCACAGTATAGCCCGTGCACTCTACCTGTGCTCATTTTAAGCTTTAAGAGTCAAGGAGATTAACACAGTTTGGTCACCAAGAGCATCCAAAAGTCGCATCCAAGGCGTAGTCATTGAATGGTCACACACAGCTCAGCCCACTCCACCATTCCCCCCCCACCAGGTGGTTTTCTCCACCCTGTCCTTGAAAAGCCAAGCTAAATAGTCTCACGTTACTTGATGGATGCTGTAGTACGAAAGGTCAATTAGAAGCTGAGTTATGGAATAATATTTTTTTTATGAGTGCCAACAGATTAATGTATTTTACACTTGGGAAAACAGTTCAACAAAAACACCCCACTGCCAGAGACACATACAGACTTCACATGCCCAGCTAGGATGGAGGAAACAGGGGAGTAAAGGTGATGGATGTATTTTCTATCATCAAGCTGTTAAATGTGTTATTACTATTATTTATTCTGAACAAAAACTAACATGAGGCAAAACTCTAGAGGTTTGGATTAAGGGCTATCCAAACTCAAATTCTTACCCAAAGCTTTATATTTGGGGAGATTTCTTATCACAATTTTTCTGCTAGTGAAAGCTGCCAGATTGACAGTTCCAGGGTCAAAGGCCTCCTGTTTTCCCAAGGAAAAGTACAGTACAGGAAGAGCTGTACACCTTTTCTGCAGCGGGGCAGTGGAAAACTTAGGTCTATACATACAGATTCCTTTGCAGTACTGGAAGGAGTAAACTAGGGCTGGAAGATACCACCCAGGTCATCTTGCCTAGAGACATAGAGGTTAGAAGGATCACCTATAAGAACCACTGTTTCCCATGCATACCACATGCTGTATAACACCTATACCACCTCTCCTCCCTGCATCCCATATTTGGGTATCAACTACAAAAGGCCAGGTGCCTCAAAACAAAACTACATTTTAGCTACAGCATCATCTTTTCAGAACTCCGAGTTCAGACAGGACTTTGCCTGTAGAGTGGTGATTTTCCATCTTAGCAAACCATGGCAGTTCCTTTTGGATATGGTTTGTGCTTCCATATTTGTTGGATTCTTAAGTAAGACTTAAGTTTTATTCCAATTATATGGCAAGCCCCAGGGCTCAATTCAGATAAGCATACTTCTGTTCCAGTGCCAAAAAAAACATCCTTTTTTTTTCCCCTCTTGCAGCCATCATAAACCAGTCACCCTAGAAAAACCAGCTCTTTGTTCTTGGGGAAACAACTATTGTCAGAATATTTTACATGTAAATGAAACATGGGAGCTCATCTTCCTCTTTTATGTGTCATTGCAAGCTTTCCCCATTTACCATTCTGCTCCGATTTTCCCATTTAGCAGTGTATGGAATCTGCAATAGTGCATATTGTAATATGCAAATTGTATATAGCATTTTGGTGTCAGACACACTGAAATTAAATCAAATGGAAGAAAAAAAGGAAAGAGAGTGTAATAAAGGTACCTTTACGGCCTCAAGCTGTAGATAAATTGTGGTCTGTGGTAGTTAAACAACAGCTGTTCAGATTTAAAACAAAATTATGATAAGGATCCCCAGAAGATAACACCTCTTGAGGTAACAGCATTTACCTAAATGCATCTGTTAGCAGCAAACACTGTGACTTAAGACTATTTATGTGATAGTTTATTCCCATTTGTTTTCCTTCTCCTCCCCCCACTCCCTTTTGTTAGTGAGAACAAGCCCTTCCATGGCAATCTGAACCTCAGGGGTCCCCGTGCAACTTCTCCACCTGTGTCGGAAGGACAGACAGCCTCTGCCAGCCCGCCCACAGGTGGAAACAGGCTGTGAGCCCCCAGCACCAGTAAGTGCAAGGATTAAAGAACAGCAAGAATGCAAATTGCTACAGTTAAAGAAAGAAAACAGCAGGACTAACACATTTTAGTAGGGGTAGGTATGCCGAGACTCAGCAATCTTTATACTCTTTGTGAACAGCAGTTCTTTAAGAGCTTTACACCCAATAAAATTTAAACTTTTATATTTTTTTTTCTTTGTTTATTGCTCCGGGGGTTTTTATTGCAAACATGTAGCAAGCCACCCATATGGAATTTCAGCAAGTGGCAACTGCGTTCAGCCTCAGTGTCTCAGACCTGCCCAAACCAAGCCTGAGGTCAGCAGCTTCAGGAAGGGATTATTTTGCTCTGGTTCGTTTTGTCCTTCCACTCCTTCCCATTCTATTATTACTATATTGCATTGGCTATCATAAAAAGAAAAACTTGGGGAATCCCAAGGAGAAAAACAGCATTAGGATTTTAGCTTTAGTCCCATGCTGGGAAAATACCTGCTGGGGAGGATGGAGAGACTCGAGCACCCAACTTTCCCCTTTCTCCTGCCTTGACTTTCCCACTGCTCTCCCTCTGAAGGATGTGGAGGGCAGCATGGGGAGCGCTGGCTGTGACAATCCTCCATCCCAGCCACAGCCCACAGGAGCACCTACACACCCCTCCGTCTCCTCAGCAAGCACGAGTTTAGCAACAGCAATTTATCATTGAGAGAAACATTAATATTTTACCTTAGTTACCAAGTGCACCCGTTCAAACTTTTATCTAAAACATTCTTTATCATCTTTTCATTAAGTTCTCAAGAGCTAATGGTTTCTGAGTTCCTGGGGTAAGGATGATGTTCTGAATAATGAAAGCTCATTATTTCTCCACAGAATGCTTGTTAATTCAAATGATGATATTAAAACTATAGTAGCCTTTAGCGCTGGGGTGATTTCTAGCATACTTTATCATGTATCAATATATACTCTGTTTGTCAAAACTGCCCAGGGCTGGGGCTGACATTCTCTCTGGAGGAGTCTAGTGCTTCAAGAGGCACTGAATACACCAAGGTGACAACTTGCAGAGTTTGCGCCTCTAGGAAATGGAAAGATGAAACTTGAAGTGCCATTGTCCCCCTTGATTTCCTTATTAGTATTCATAAAGAGACAGTATCCTCCTCTTTCTCTAGTCCTTGCAGGCCTTCCTTTTGAATGAAATAAAAGGCGTAAGCGCACACACAAAAATACATGCAAAAGTTTTATATGTAAAACATACCCCTTTGTTGCAATTTAAGCAATCCAAAATGCATTTCTGTATACTCAGGTAGACATGCCTATTGCATAGGCACAATAGCTTCTTCCAAAAAAAACAGTAATAAACCCCACACACTTAGAGATGATAGGAAGACATTTTTAGCACCCTATTGTTTAACTTATTTTCTGTATCACCCCTTTAACCCCCACACCCCTCTCTGTATAGCAAGGCTATATTCCCCAGCAGCTTAGCTAGGAGCTCCCTGACATTACTGCCCTCCTTTCAGCTTTGGTCACCAGAGTACTGCAAATGTTGCCAAGGCTCTACTCTCCTCAGGTCTCCCACCATTCCACCCTCTCTGAGAAAAGGAAAAAAAAAGGAAAATCTACACCTACATGGAATCCCTTGGTGAGTGCTAAAAGTAGATCTGCAAGGAAAAGGCCAATTAAAGTGGCCAAGAAGCATGTTTCTACAAATAACATTACATTTCCTGGACAAGGGCTCTTTTCCCCACCTCCTACAGCCTGCATAAATATGCACGTCCTTATCAGACTGAAAATTATATCATCACCTCCCATCAGGTATTTTGTGATAGCAGGCTTTGGCATGGAGGGGAGAAGATGGTCAGACACTCCAGACTGGTCACAGACTGCCCTGATCAGTCATCAGCATCAGTAATTTCCCCCAGTGCTTGATGACACAAAATTTGAGGGCTTGTAATTGATCACGCCCCTCCTGCCTCCACCCCAATCCCTCAGCCCTTCCTCCTCCAGCCTCCCAGAAGGGTAATTCTGAGCATCACACCAGCCTCACTGGTGCAGGGAGCAGCCAGGTCAGCATTCACATGGGCTAAACACACATCCCTGTGCCGGCATCATGTAATTATCTCTCTCATGAAAGATTTGCTGGACTTTCGCCCACAGGCAAAAATGATAAGAATATGGTAAACTTTTTCCATCTTCCCCTACATAGAATCATAGAATCCTAGGGGTTGGAAGGGACCTCGAAAGATCATCTAGTCCAACCCCCCCTGCCAGAGCAGGGTCACCTAGAGCACATCACATAGGAACGCATCCAGGCGGGTGCGTTCCTACGAGCCTATCCTTAGAGCGGCAATTAAATATTTATATGTTTTAAAACACCTAACTGGCTGATATATTTTCAGTTTAGCACAGATGCAAGATTGAATTGCAAGTTTATTCATGCTGCCTCACATTCTTTAAGCAGAAAATAATTTTTTTAAAAGTGCTTTTTCAGCCCTGTTACACAGGCTCGTGAGGAGAGAAGGAAAACCATGTGATTTCCACAGCCCTGTTCACCTGGGAGCACGACAGACATCCCAACAGTGTTGGTCTCCTTGGGAGAGGCCCCAGGCTGGCCCAGCACTCCACTTGGGGACATTGCTGCTGCCTTCAGGAGGCAGGTCTCTAGGAGGCCCACACCCAGCAAAGGGACGAGTTTGCACTATTCTTAAGGCTCTATTAATGCCAGAGTCCAAATTATGTTAGTGAGAGAAGGAGGCAGAAGCGGCTCCTGCTGCAGAGGTCCTAATGCAGGTCCCTCCCTCAGCCACAACAGGGAGGTTTGCCTACAATGCCAGGATCACAATCCCAGAGGAGTTGTGCTGTTGAGGAAACTGCCAGAGGCACCTGCAATGTCACCAGGGCCACCTGGCAGGGACAGGATAGCACTGAACCCAGACCTGCAGGCTTTACCTCCTGACACAGCCCAAAGGAGCTACACCACCCCAAGGGATGGAAGGAGGCCCTTGACAGCCCAAATCTCTCCTCAAACAAGAAAATTCCACAATATAAACCATGCAGCTGAGCTTATTGCAGTGCTGATGGAGAGGGAGGCCACAAAAAAATCACAGCTACAGCATTTTCAAGCACAGTGCTCAGACCACAGCCTTATCCCATCCCACAGCCTGGGTGTGCACTTGTGGCTAAAACCAGGAGCACAGCCTGGAGGCTCTAGGGGCAGACTGCAAACTGTTGTGAAGTGTTCTTAACTGGAAGAAAGGAGTTGTGGTAGAAAAATAATTGTTTCCTGCATTTTGATGGTGTAAAACAACCCAGCAGTACAGAGCAAGATTAGTGCAGTGCAGACACGAACAGATTTTCTGTGCCCTGTTTGCATGCCAAAAAAGCTTGTTTTTTTTCATTGTTTTACTCTATTTTATGCCATCCTTACCATGCAAAGTCCAATTGACTCATAGAAATATGTCTGATGAGAACACAGGTAGCAAAAGGGAATAAACCCACATATGCCTCTCAAACTGTTCCTGTAGTACTTTCCAGTTTTACATACCGAGCTGCACAAAAGTGGCAAAACAAGCAGGCTAAACTATTAATTGCTTAGTTCTATGATAAAGGATGTAAACCTGCAGACACACATTTGTGTAATTGTACTTGTGTGAGCAGGGTGCTCCACAACTCTAAACACATGCATAAACATCCACAAAATCCTGTTGTCAGTCCATTTTTTTAGCAACTATTGATGAAACAGCCATTTTCTCTTCAGAGCTGTGAAATACATGGTCCTGTGTTTTCAAAGCATATTTATTCCATTTCACAATAATTTAATAATTAAGGTTTTTTACATGCTCAACTTCTCCAGCCAAAAGATAGTAAAGTTAAGAAGAACAGGCATTCCTGCTAGAAAAGCTAGACTGCTTCCAGAAGCTTCATACACAGCTCCTTTTCGTTTTAGAAAAAAACCTTCATAGCTCAAAGTTTTCACACTTGAACCATTGCAAAAAATCCTGATTTTTGTTAAAAACAGGACACGTGCTGTTGACAGAGCGTAGCACTGAAAACACTCTACTTATAAATCAAATCTAAGATGGTTCTTGCCACCCCTTCAGTTTCAAGGGTTGAGTCTATATCCATTAATTTCTCTTGGCAAATCTGGCATGCTACTGATACCAGAAGAGAGTGAAAACAGGACATGAATAGTGTAGCACGCTGAAGAAACTCTCTCCTGTAAGTTGTGGGGCCAGAATTCTTACTAAACCAAACCAGTGATCTAGACTGGCTTTACTTGACTAAACTGAAATGTTGGGGTTTCAAAATATTTTTGAGGAAGATTAGCTAAGCAAAAACCACTTGCAAGCAAAGGTTTGGCAAGATCAAGGCCCTAAGTAGTTCAGTGCTCAGTTCTAAGGGTGACTTTGCGTAGAGGCTTAATTTGCAGAACAGAATCCTGCAAAAAACTTGTGCGGGTTTCCTTGTTGCACCAGCATGCACAGAACCATCACAAAGGAAACGTCTGCAAAAACAGAGCCCAGAGAAGCCATCATCATTGCCCACACAGAGTCACAACAAGGAGGCTATTGCCCAGCCTGTCTCATTTCTGATCTAACCATCTTAGAAGCACTGCTTGCAGTGTCTACTGCAGCACTGCCAACGCCGATTATTTAAAATAATTATGAGTCATTTGTTCAAGGCAAACATTTAGGGAACGCAAAGGTGGAAAATGAAAATATTTATTCATAAAGATTTTTTGCTCCAGTAAATTTAAGCTTTTCTTCATCACCAGAATTAGAACCATATTTTGTGCAATCTGAGATTCCCACATTCAGAAGATCCGAAGACCTTGCACTTCAAGGAAAAGCACCAAACACCAAAGGACAATAAAAGTCAGGAATGCTGGCAATACCACCCTGAAGAATTTGCTAAAGAAGCAGGGCCATTAGAGGCCCCAAATACAACAACATAAATGGGAAAACAAAAAAAAAAAACACAACTGTGAAATGAAGAGTCTTCCTTTAGGAAGCTGTGCTTGGCTAAGAGCTTAATAACCACAATTTGAAACAGTGCTTAGCAAGCTGCCTCTAACCCTACAACACTATACAGTGACAGCCCTTTCAGAAAAAAAACAGGTGTTTCTGCAGATGGGAAAGACAGCACATACAACCTCCAAGCTCCTTGTCTGCACCCTTCCCACAAATCAGAGCACCAACAGGCAGAGATACATCATGTCCCCTTTCATGATAGGCCTTGGCTCTGTGGCAGGCTGGACCAGCAGAACTGGTTCTACACGCCCTGGGAAAAAATGACAGCTTCTCCTTGCAAGCAGCACCGATCATAAAAGGTGGAAGAGGCTTCCATGCACGCCCAAACCTGCCTCTTTCAAAATGCCTGCACACCCAGCACAGTTAGGGAGAAGATTCAAGGAGGGCTCCTGGCCACTCTGTTGCTTCCCAGGTCAACATGCAGCTCCACCACATCACAGGTGGGGACATTGACTCTCCAGTGCCCAACTCCATGACCTTCTTGTTGTGCAGCTGCCTGCTCTACCTTTCCTGCCTCTCTTTCCTCCAGCTCCCCGCCACTCTCCTCCTTTTGCAGCATTGGCCTCACTTTGCAAAGGGGAACAAACTGTCCAAAAGGTGGTGGCAAGGGGCCAACTTCACATTGCCTTGAGGTAAAGAGCCAATTGTTTTTCATGGAACATGCTCCAGATTTCACACTCTTTTTCCTCCATAAATATGGGGAAAAAAGGAGAGACCACATGCACAAAAGAGTATTTTCACACATGCAGATAAATGCACGCTAAACACTCACTACACTGCTCAACATGTTCTCCCCAAACCTGAGTATTACTTACCTTTGAGAGCTCAATTACAAAAAAAACCCAAAACAACACACACCACACAAGTCTTAAGTTGCTGAAAACCCTATTCCAGCACATTCTGCTCTACACAAAGGCTACCCAAGCTCCTGAAACTCCTTTTGAACCTCCACAAACCATGGTCACCAGAGTTACACAAGCTCCAGACCAAGCATGCAGGTGGTGAATGCAGAGGAGGCAAGCGGGCTGCAAACTCTCCATCAGCATCACGGGGCATGCTGCAGGGAAGCCTTTGCACAGCCCAGCCACCAGGTCAGCTCCATCCCTTCCTGCCTCTCATCCAAGTCCAGACTAAGCACATCAGTACTACCATACTTTTGGAGGAGCCAAAAATCTAAGTCCTGCCCCCAGCTCTGCCACATTTCACACCTGACCACCTCCTCTGTCCACAGCATGAAACAGCATTGTGGTCTTTTGCAAGCACATGAAGCTAAAAGGGTGCTTTGGGCTGGGCAGCACAGAAGAAAGGGAAAACACTTTTCTGTATCCATGATGAGCATGACTAGACAAAGATACAGCATCACTTCACCAAAGAAAAAAGCCATACTAGCAAGCCACCCCAAGCTGAACAAACAAACCTCATGGCTGAGTTAACCTTTCCAGAAGTACTGGTCTGAAGTCGGAACTTTACTTGAAAGACTTTCTTAAAAAACAAACAAGCAGTATAAGACAAAATGAAGCAAACCTTGAAAGCCACAAGGTTTGGGGCCTTAGGCTATTCCTCAATATCCCTCAAAAGTTCCAGGCATTTTGCCAGCACAAGAATCTACCTTCCGGTGTATCTTTGTTTAACTTTGCTTACATTCAACCCCATACTTCTGCAGTCCTCTGGCTGCTATAGTGATTCATTTAAACATCAGTGGGAGCCTCCTCCCTAACTTTTCATAGCTATGTTTACTATGTGATTTTTTTTTCCTCTTCATTTAATTATCAATATTAGTGTAGAAAAAAAATGTTACCACTTTAGAGAGAATTAATTGTTAAAAGTCATCTAAACACAGAACGAACAGGAGTGAAACAGCTGCCCCCTGAAAGGGTAGTCAGAGTGCTTTGAGGGTTTTTTTAATGAAATTAGAAAGCTGTAACTACAATAGGAAAAAAAGCAAACCCAAATAAGAACATGTACATGATTTCCCCTCCCCTGCAATATGCAGCACATGAGCCTCTACAATCCACTGATGTGAAACATCAGCAAGGTCAGATTGACAAGGGATTTACATGTAGGTGTGGCCAAGGTATAAGGGATAACATTAATATCGAGAGCTAATAAATAGCAGAATAAAACAGAAGGGAGTAAGAAGGCTCCCAAAGCAGCAGTTCCCTCATCACCCTGCTCCATGCATGGAGAAAAGGCCAGCAGGGTCTCCTTCCAGATCCACTCAGGGGACACAAGCACCAATCCCTGTGTCTTGTCAATCAGGAGAGGAGGGAACAGGCCAGCTTGGCTCACTATCCTGTCCACAGCCACACCACTGCCAGATGACCCCCTTCCTTCTCCTTAACCTTACTCAGATGTAAACACAACACCACAGTGTCCCTGCTAATGGTTGAGGGCCATTTAGCCCATCTGCCTTCCCTGACCCAAAGAATGCCAAAGATGAGGCATTTGGAAAGGACATTTGCAATCGCCTGCAGGAAGGAGCTGTAGGCACCCAGGGACACACAAATCAGGCTGGGACGTGAATTTGTGCTTCAGTTTTGAGACAAAATGGAGAGGATGCAACAGGGATCACCTTAGCAGCACTGGAGGCAGGGCTGGGAGTTACCACGCTAAGAGTCTGGGTGCATAGTAATCGAGGGCAACAAAAAGTCCATTGCTACATGAAATCGAAGTTTATTTATTCAACGATAACAGCTAACTAGATCCCAGGGGAACTCCCAGAAACACCTGAGACTGAAAGTGACTGTTCCCAAACTGTGCAATGACAGGACTTTGACAAAAAAAAGCAACACACATATTTGGTGTAAAATTTCCGCAGAGCTATCCAATAATTATTTAACGGAATTTGTTGGTTGTCAGGCTTGTTTGTTTTGTTGTTTGGGTTTGGAGTTTGTTTGTTGTTTTTTTTTTTGGGGGGGGGATTGGTGGTGTTTTATGTTTGGTTTTGGTTGTTTTTTTGTTGGGGGGTGGAAGGGTTGATGTTTATGAGCAACAAACATGTTTGACAAGAACAAAGATCTACATTTGAAAAACTTCACAGTTTTCCACAGAAAGTTGAAGGTTTTTCGATTTTGCTTTTTTTAATACCTAGAATTAAAAATATTCTTTATATGAAAAGAATAAAAAAATATTTTCCTTCTTAAACTGACTGACAGTTTTCTGCTCTAGAGCATGCTGAAGTGGTATTTTTGAAGGAAGAGCAAACATGGAGCGACTTTCAAAAGAATAAAAAGCAGTCCAATACAAACACCAAGCAAAGTACACCCCATCTCAGGAAGACTTCCTTCCAGCAGAAGGAAGATGGACCAAAGAACAGTGAATGGATATCTCAGGAGCTAGGAAACTGTATGGGAGCAAACAGAAGCTAAAGCAATTGCAAAATGGAGATTGTGGCCCCAAGGGCAATCTTAAAGCTGATAGAACTGAAGTGATAGCATTCATTTATATTGATGCATTTTCTACAGTTTATGGAAGAGATGGGAACTGCAGAAGAACTAGGACTCCTACAGAAATTATTTGTGTTTACTGTTTATGATAAGGAGAGTAAAGGCACAGTCTTATATGCACGTATAACCAGCACAAGAGGAGTTACTGTGTGTTTAACAAGCCTGGTGTATATTCAGAATGGTTAGAATTGCCAGACCATGGAAGCACTTAGAAGCTAAAGATTAAAAGAGGAAGATCAGGATTTTCAAAGCTGTTTAGACATTCAGAAATGTTAGATGTCTCTTTCAAAGCACCTAAGCAGGTAAGGTATCTAATCCTCACTAAAGTCAACAGAGCATGGTGCCTGACTCCAAGGCAGTTTTGCAATTGCTCTCAGGCACCTGCATAGGCTGGAAGAAGCTAGTAATAGAATGCCAGGTTGGAAGGGACCTCAAGGATCATCTGGTCCAACCTTTCTAGGTACTACTGTAGTTTATGAGATGGTTCAGCACCCTGTCAAGCTGAGACTTAAAATTGCCCAATGTGGGGGAATCTACCACTTCCCTTGGGAGACTATTCCAATGTTTGATTGTTGTTGTGGTGAAAAATTTACCTCATGTCCAATCGGAATCTCCCCAGGAGAAACTTGTGCCCTTTACCCCTTGTCTTTTCCATGTGACCCCTTGTAATTGGGAGTCTCCATCTTCTTGGTAGCCACCCTTTAAGTACTGGAACATTGTAATAAGGTCTCCCCTAAGCCTTCTTTTCTTAAGGCTGAACAAACCCAGTTTTCTCAGCCTCGCCTCATATGGAGGCTAAAGCACATTGCAGATCTGGCCCTGAGTGCTGCAGTTGAGAATTAGAGGACGCTTTCTCTTGCAGCTACGTTCAGCCTAGATACAGCTTTCAGGAAAAAAAAAAAAAGAAAAAGAAGCCCAACAGGCCTGGCCTTATAAGGGGCCGCTATATAAGCAGTGCCAAGTGATTTGTCAGTTTAAAAATTAAAAAAAACATTAAAACATACAACTCTAGACTCTGCTAGTCTTTTCCTCACAGGAGCTCTACCAGGCTAGAAGAGACCACAAGTCCACCACAGGCAGCATGATCCCAGGGCAGGAGCCTGGCAGCAGCACTGGCAAGAGCACTGCCCTGGCCTGCTGCCGCCTGCGCTTCGCAACCGCTCATGTAATTGCCCAGTGAGAGGTGCCAGCTTGCAGATAATAGCTCCTCTCAGTTCAGGTGGCATACGTGCAGGCCGTCAAGCCAAGTTTCTCCGGAGCTGTCAGGGCCTGATTTTTTGGGGAAGGTTACGTAAGTACACTCCCAAGGAGCACCTACGCAGCACCCGAGCCAGCTAACCCCCCCTTTCCTTCCTCTGCCTGCTGCCTAGGATCAGGCCTGCTGGTGGCTGGGAGAGCACGTTGCTCATCTTAAACAAAGCTTGGCTTGCTTTCCATGCTGCTTTGAGCCTCACATGGAACTGGGGGAGGAAAAAAATAATCAAGCAGCAAGTAAATTCGCCAGAAGTGCTGCAGAGTGACCAAGCCACGCATGGCATTGCCAGTCTGTCTGATGTGCAAATTGTCTTCTTTGAAGCATATTAATTCAGCTGTAATACTCTTTATTTTAAATATGTACAATAAATATATACTGTATTGTCATTGCTCTTAATTTTTCTTGCATTGTTTCCTGTCTTCTCTGCCTTAGTCTGCAGTCCAACCTATAACAGCTGTGAATATCCACAGAATCCTGTTTTTTCCCCTCCGTTCTCCACATTTGGCCTAGCTGTCTGTGTGCTGCCACAAGTGCAGCAATTCAGAAGTTCCACTACTACGTGGTTCTTTAGGTAGTGTCTGAATAAATTTCTGCATAATACATAACCAAAATGAGATTAAACAGTCATATCCCCTGCATTTTTCACGTGCTGTGATGCAGTTTGGATCAAACCCCAATTCAGAGGTAGAGAGAAGCTGATCCAATACAACTGACTGAAAAGATAGCAAGCATATGGTGTATATCAAGAGATTAATTTTCAACATTAATTTTTAAACATTAATTTCAGCTACTTTGGAAGGAAGAAGAAAGCAACTGCCAAGTTCAGTTAATTTTTGTTTTTAATTACTACATTTTTTTTCTTAAACTGCTACTCCTGTAGTAAATAAACCATTTTGTAATGTCAATTTTAAAAATGTATTCTCATCTAAAATTTGGTTAGAAACTACGTAAGCCATAAAGCCCCCAAGTAAAAGATTTAAATTGAAGTGGAACCAATACCTAAACAATAAAACGACAGCAATATAGAAGTCACAGAGATAAAGTTGAAATTTTTTGTACATATCTAAACAATAGTTCTAGTTCCTAAGCCCTAGACATAAATCCTCACAGCAAGAGGGAAAAAGGCAAGTTGAAAAATAGCAAAATGCAGCTTGTCAAATGCAAAATAAAAACTTCCCTTAGCTGCTGTTTCTGTATGCTGGGAGCATAAAAGTAATATATGAACAGGGAAAGTGACAGCTAAAGATGGCCTCAATGATTGTTAGAGCTAAGAAAACATTTACTTCTGCATTTTGTGCAGAAGTGCTGCTGAGTTTACAATGTGTGTCAGTGCAACTTTAGCCAAAGCATAACAGTGCTTTCTTAAAGAACCCAATTAATTTTTTTTTCAGGCCAGTCCATTACATGAAGCTGTTTCAATTGTGCTTTGCTCCAGCCAGTCCTCCAAAACAATTACATTCAAAAAAAGTGTATTTTTTTAAAACCTTATTTAACACTAGGTCCAATTATATTTTCATAACTCCACTGTGGAAACCCAGAAATTCCAGTGTAATAGTTTTGCTTGAAATTTACATGCCACTGAGAGCAAAGACCTATTAAATGGGATGGCAGACCTCAGAGTATGATGCAGTGTCATGCAACTAGGTACCCACATGCATGCCTTTTTTTCCTTTCTAAAGAAAAAAAAAAAGTATATCAGTTTAGCAATATTTTTCTTTACTTCCCTTGCACCACTTGATGCCCATTTTCCAATGATCTTTGCTTCAGTGTTCCCATACTAGTTTCTTACATTCTTCCCCCAGTCCTACCACATTTCTTCATTCACAGCTCTTCAATTATTCCTGCCAGTGCTTTTAATGTAGAAATGGAAACATATGGTTCAGCCTCACATTTTCCAGAGAAAAAGCTTAAAAAGAGAGCCAAGTACCCCAACCTCCAAATCTGGCTGATAAACCTCACTCAAGCAACATCCCTCTGCCATTTTTACCATCACAACTTGCCTGAGGCACACAATGATGCAGGATGAGGGACTGAAAACTCAACCTGTGCTAGCAGTTCCTTGCACAGCTCCCAACCATAATCTCCCAACATTGAGAGAAGCCTCCCAGGAGACACCAGTCTGCAAGTTACCTCAACTACAAAACAGTTAAACCACAAGTGACAAGAAATCCTGAGCTCACTGCATTGGAGGAAGACATCTTTCAGGATCTGAACCAATTTTTATCCATTTTTCCTTGCTGGGCAAGGGGTGTCACCGGTGCTAGGTCGCCTCCCTCTTCTGTCTTATTTACACTTCTTACTCTTGTCCTGCATCCCAACACCATTTGACCCCACTGTTTCCTGCTCCAGACCAGCATTAGCTCATGCTGGTATTGGGTTGCTCTAGCCTACCTTGCTAGTGTAAAATTCTAAAGGAACTTTACCTCCAAACCCAAGCAAGGACAAATGGACTAACCAGCCCTAGGTAAATAACCAGTGTAACACTGCCTTTGGTACCTCTCAGTCCTTCATGCCTCTGAACAGTAGCAATGCTCAATATTTACTTTACAAAGCCTTTTTGTCTATCATCTTGTTTTTACTGCCTACAGTTAATCAAGAGTGAAATTAGCCTAGATCTAATCAGGAAAAGTTTGAAGTCCAGTAACTGGATCCAGTCACACACTTGAAGCTGTGCAAGTCTATAGTCAGTTTACTAGATCCGGATCAGAGTACAAGTTCAGGATAAACATGTCTTAAAGTACCCTGAATTAATAAATACAGGATGAAATCATTAAGATGTCAAGGGGCACTGAAGTGGTACTGCATGAAGATTTATGTGAAAATTCACAACAGAAAAGAAACTGCATGGTAAAAGACAGAACTTTTCAAACTTGGCCTACACCACCCTGGTGAACACAGCAATATGGATTTTCCTCCCACTTAGCCAACATTTAGATAGCGTTTCTGTTGCATTTGCAGTATCCTGGTATTTCATCGTTGAGAGGCACACAGTTCACTGAGGTCTTCCTTGCCATTTCAGACAGCAAATGTCCATTTAAACTACATGATCAAGAGAAATAAGTTTTGAGACTTGCTTGACAAATCTCTACATGCAACATGGTTATAAAGAGCCTGAATACCTCTTGCTTCTGCTGTTGGAATCCAGAAGATAATACATAAGCAAGAACTCCATGGCAAAGCACGTAACTTATTACCAGTTTTGCGGTGTAGGATTTAGCAAGTTAGCATTCACTGCTACCTAAAAGTTACTCCTAGAAAATATGCATTTTCTTTAGACTTGCATGATAATATAAAAAAAAAAAAATCTTTATCATATCTTAGACAACCAAAAGTTGATTAGCATAAGTCATCCTGAGAGACAGTATAAAATAATCTACCCTCAGAGTCTTCCAATCCAACACTCACTCAGATTAGCTAGGAGGCCTCTGATGTTTTTTCAGATAGCTTGTTGGTAGATAAAATCTCAAGTTAAATTCACAGCACCCCATCCTGACCTCAGATTTTATTTGGAATTATTCATCTAAACATACAGTTCACACTATTTTCTGTGAATTTTCAGGCATTACATTGTTTTGCTTATCCTTTACATTTATGCATTTTCACCCCATGCCTGACAGACACTGGTGGGACCAAGGGTAGGCAGGTAACAGCAGAGTCACCTACTTCAGCCCATGCAGCAGAAGGCTTACCTGCTTTGCTGTTCAACCTCTCCATCCTGAGCCTATACATATTCTACATTCTCTGTCCTGAGCCTCTTTGTACTGTCAATGTCTAAGAAATTAGGTTTTGCCAGCTATATTTAAAAGCTCCTACAAAGGACTTGGTCTTGCAAAGTTAAAAGAAGGCCTGAGGTCAAACCCAGACGATGGCCTTAGCTAAACTGTTCAGATGCTGAAAGTTACTCAAATGCCTCTAGGCGGCCAGAAACACATCCCAGTGTTCAAGAGAAATCAATAGTACTGCTTTGCTTCACCATTCAGGCCATACCCGAGTCCTGCTTTCAAGATAGTATCAGACATGCTAAAAGAGCATCAGAAAATTAAAGCCTGGCTGGAAGGAGATAGACAAATGAGCTAAATTCCAGTGGCCTGGTATCTACAAGATCTTCAGCTCGCCGATCTTAACAAATTGCATTCACTTTCTTGTTCATCATTATACTATTGTTGATCAACCTCTATTTCAATACTTTCAGGTGACTACCACTTAATTCATTAAATAATTACAGCTAATAACAACCACTTTGAAACTCCTAATAGCATCACATATCTCAAGAAAACTCAGTGTTTGTGAAATTACGTATAAACCCTACATTCCTGATCACTTACTGATGAGCAGCAGCAGTTTAATAAAGTGAAGAATGCCTTAAACAACAGGCATTATGATAAAAATACAGGTAGATCCCACACTGGCATCACAGGAAAAGCCCAAGCAGGATTACCACTACTCACGACTCCAGTTTTACATCTCATCTCAAGAGACAAAACTGCTCCAGGAAAGTGAACTATGTTGCATGCAGTAAATTTACTGCCCTTTGAACACCTTTCCAAATTAATTGTGTATTGCTAAATGCCACTCAAACTCTACTGACATTCTTTATCCACTCAAGCCACGGCTTTCTAAGGTTTATAAAGTTAACAGAGTAATTTCATTGACTTCCTGCCTCTTAATTCAGAGGGCTGTGCATTATTCAGATTATTTGAATAGATTAAAACCTTTACTTTATTCTAAACTTCACTCCCATTGCGCTGGCAAGACAAACTCCCTCCATATAACATTTTAATTTAGTTTTCTGTTGCCACTAAAAGACACTTCCAGAGTGAATTTTGAACTATTTTGAATTCACAGAAAACTCAGACATAAAACAGGGTCGGGGGCTTTAGCTTTTTCAGTCTGAAGCCTAATGAATTCTGGATAATGTTTTAGTTCAATCATTTTTAAGCATGTCACAACTTCTCCTTTGTGATTTTATGCTCTTCCTTGCATAGCAGTAAAAGCCCATTACAGAGTTCCCCCCTGTTGAATGTTTTGCAAGTGCTCTTTATGTGAAGCTCTCTAAGGCAACTGTACCTTGGCTTATTAAGAAAATATATGTTGACACATATATTATTCATGTTTTGCTAAGGCAATAAGGTTTCAAGCTCATCCCACCTGAATGTAGGTCCCATTGCACAGCTGCTACAGGCACCTGAACACCCGAAGTGTTCAAACACAAACCTAGACCACATTTCACAGAGATCACCAGGTTCTGCTACACAGGGTTTAGAGGCAGGCAAGGGTGTTAGTGGTTGGAAAAGGGGGGAAAATACAAAGGACAGATAATCGAAGGGCTCAGCTGAGCCCAGACCAACACCCCTGACAAGTACCTCTAGGCTTGGAGCGTTACTTTCTTCAAAGCTCCCAGGTCACCTCAAAAACACTTCTCAGAAAGGACACAAACACGGTGAGATTATTCATACATTGAACACTTCAGAATGTTAGATATTTAAATAGTCCTAAATACCCGGTCCTTTGGCATTTAAGCGCTATTGTGAATTACTTGGGAATGAAGCCGCTACGGGTATTTGGAGATCTCTGAGCTTTTTTGCATACTTTCAGATTCAATCCCTTGGTCTCCTTCACTGCAGCATTTAGAGGAAATTCCAGTCCACAACAGAACGTCTTAACTGAAGTCTCTGGGCATTATGGTCAACAGGCTCCTAGAAGTTACAATTATCTTTGTTTCTCTGGGCATGAGAATGGAAAACAACTTCATTTAACTGAATGTAGTCTCACTGATATGTAATTGAGTAAGCGATAACCATCAGGTCCTTTGCCTGGAGAAGTGAGGGGTTAGCTTGCGCATATCAAGAGACTGATTTAAAAATCAATTAAAACTCTGACATGGGGCAATTTTGCTTCTTAAGGGATTCCAAACCCGCAAAGCCAGTGGCAGCAGTCCCACAGAACAAAGAACATGCTGTAGGATGGTAGAGTCTGCAGCAGGCACCCATCAAGTGATGCACACAGTGTTTCGAACAGCTCATGTATTAAATTGAATGTTGTTAGGCTTCAGCAGCTGAACTGGATACAGACAAGGTATCCTTAATGCAGGCCTCCTTAGTATGGATGGTTTTGCGTAAGAATAATGGATGCAGTTTTTTTTAAAGCTTTGAAAATGTCATGTCCATTTTAATTAACTAGAAAAAAAAATTTTAAATTGAAATCAAGACACCATGCTGTTAATGAGTTATTAAACTGTTGTTCATAAAGAGCCAGACACTTGAAAATACTTTTGGTTCAAAAAAAGCAGCAGCATGGTATTTCTGCAATTAATCTCCTTCACCAGTGACATCTAGCTAACAAAACATAACTTACGTGGGACAAAATACACCAAAACACAAAGTTATGCAAGATATCAGTTAACAGACAGAGACAAGTAACAGGAGATACTTGCACACTGTAATGTAATCAAGCAGAAAGATAATCAGAAGAGAAACATGGAAAGGCAGAAGAACAAGCAAGGAAGGGAATCACTGCCAACGGTAGAAGCATTCATAAAGCGTAGTCACGGAGGGAGCAGACACTTCACACTAGTAACATATAAATCTTTTTGCAGTCCTGGAAGGAGACTTCTCCAGCCTTAATGTCCCAGCATTATACCACATGCTTAATCTGCTCAGACCTGAGGCTGACAGCATGATAAATGGTATTAGCTCAAATACCAGACTCTAGAAGTATCTCATATCTGCATGTTGAGAGCATGATTTGTGTTCTCTACACTACAAAAACTCCATAACCAAGCTTGCTCTAAAGAAACTATTACTTTTCATGACTGAAATCATCTTACCTACCAGGATTATCTAGCAGCTCTCAGGTAATATTATATTGAAAGTATGTTTCATTCCATTATCTAGTTGATACCAGAGTTTAGATCATGCTACTTAAAATGGAAAAACCTGGCTAGAAAAATAAATGTTTAAAAATGAATGCTTAGATTAACCTAACAGCCTAAGAGGCAGTCAGAAGTGGTCAAGATGGTCACATTTATTTTTACACATACCAGGTTCTGTGTATAAGGATACCCTGGAGCATGCCTACACATGCATGCTTTCAAAGTGCAGGATGGCACAGAAGAGCCAAAATTAGTGAGACCGAGTTACGTCTTCCTCACATCTTTTGTCCTCTAAATAACACCTTCCAAAGTATTCCTTTTTAGCATCTCCAGTGGAGAAAATGCAACCTGCAGAGGGCCTTGTCTAGAGCGACAAAGGCGCAGCTCAGCCAAACACTGCGCACAGTATTTGGTAGATAAACTGGCTGCAGCTCCTAGAGAAGGAGCAGCCCTGATCTCCTCCACCTTTCCTGGCAGGCAAGGATAACACCCCTATCCAGCCTCCTACCCCAAGAACGATTGCACCATGTACTTGCACACGTCTGTTATCACTGAATCCCTTTTGCCAGAGGAAAGATGGGAAGAGACCAGAAGAGAGACTCAAGAAATGAGGAGGTTTCCCAGACATCTGCGTTTCTCTTCTTTCCCTGGGGATTCTTCTGGCTTTATGTGAGTGCTGCTTCCACTTCTGTTAGGTTATTTCCCTTCCCCCAACCCTTCCTCGGTTTGGCCATGAGACTAAAAATCCTTTATTAACACAGCTTTACTCATTAATCAAGGTAACCTTTTTTGCTTTCCAAAGTTTCTCATGTTCTTATCTTTGCATAATTGAGCATTTACACTTCAGAAGAGCAACACCTGAGGCAATGGGGGCAGAATTGAAAAGGTTTGGGTTTTTTCCCCTTAAGTTTCAACTTAAAAAAAAAAAGAAAAAAGCCCAAAACTTTGAAAGGGGATGAAGTTAAATTACCAAAGCCTTAGGGCAGAGTAAGTTAAAGACTGATAATGTGTAAAAGTTTTTTCACCACAGAAACTAACATTTCACATGACAGGAAATCAACAAGCAATAGAGTTATAACATTTTGTCGTTTTATGAGAGTGCCTTATCAAAAGATACTCAAGAGCCTCCCAAGCCTTTGTTTTGCAGTTAGCCCTCTAAGGTAGAGACAACAGTGTATTTTCTAAGCACTTGTGTCAGAAAACTCCACCTCATCAGATCTGGACCTTTCCATGAGATATCAGTTCTGAGCAAACTTTGCCCAGTCCCAGCCACGCCTGCCTTCCTTCCTTGGGCAGGATGCTCTGAGGGCAGCTATTCTGGGCTGCCAGACCCGTAGGTAACCATACCAGGAAGGTCTTGCTTTAACAACGGTTTATTTCACAACCCAGAGGCTCTAAAAGCCCCCAGAGCAGTGCAGGTATACCTTGCATGCCCCAAAAGTAAGAAACAACCTTGAGCTTTTGGCCATGCCCAAATCCCAACCAGAACAAGCCAGCACAAGCAGCCAGTGACCCAAACACCTTGTCCATGCTTTGCACATGTCTCATAAGCACATTGTTTCTCAAAATAGTCTGTTGCTTAAAGTTGCACCCCTTTCTTCCCATAGGCAAATTATTCTTTATATAACATTAGCTTCTTCTACAGTTGCCCTTTTATACTCCCTCTTTCCATAGAACAGTAAGAGGGGGATTTTTTTAACTGTAGAAAGAGAAGGAATTAGAGTACGACAGTTATGAAAGCAGGAAAAAAATACCATCAACAATTGTCTTATGGTTGTGTCTTGCCACTGTCCTGAAAAAAAAAGCCATAGCAAAAATATTGCTTCCAAACACCAGTCACCTAAATCCACTTGCAATGACACAGCTAAGTTTTCACAGGATATTTGTTCTTTTATGTTTGACTTTCATGGAGGAAAGTAATGCATTTATTGCTGTTTCTGGTGGTGGGAACATAATTCATCATTAATTTCAGAATCAAGAAAATTCATCTGTGAAAAGCTGACTGCTGTGACCAAGAAAATATCTGAGGCATTGAAGAGAATCAAAAGTAGTTAGTAAGACACGTAACCCTCTTCTTTTTTCCTCCACAAGTTGCAGAATATTTAAAGAGCATTACAGGATTGTTTTCAGCTCACTAGTTAATCTGAGGCAGCTCAGAAGAGAGGTCATGTGGGTGAAACCCTGTCCCCAGTACTGCTGGGAAGATTTCTCTCAAATTTGGAAGAAAGCTTTCTCTGTACAAAAGCAAGTGCAGGGACATACTGTGGCCTAGATTCAGGCTCTCCGGCAGCAAGTCAAGCATTTACCAGATCAAACAGACATAGAATGGCTAAATCCTACTTTGGCATGATGCAAGCTACAACCCTTTGCATTCCCAGCACCACACAAACATTGTTTTCCTGCAAAGTAAAAGTCCATGGAAGCAGAAGAGTCAAACCCTTTGGATGGGTCTAAACCCATAATCTCAATTTTGTATGAAGAGTTGTTACTGAAGACTGCATGCTTTTCCTAGAGATGATTGTGATCACGATCACCCTAGTTCTCAGTCTGTCTTTCCCTGTTTAGTATCAATGGATATTCAGTCTAACATCTAGACACAAAATATTGCTATTTGGAGGAGGCCTCAGGCTGGGAGATATTTTAAGACTGGTCACAGTTAAGAACTTCCGTCCACACAACAAATCGCAGACCCCTCTCCAGACAGTATCCCACCACTGGCTACTGAAGCCCTAGTTCAAACACACCACCAACCCTCCTTAATGTACAAATCTTTTTGTGCCTCAGGCCCAAGTCAGAGAGCTGGGATGTTGCTTCTATAAATTGGGGATAACCCAGTTCTGAGCAATGGTCCTGATACCAGTCAGACATTCAGGCATCCAAATAATACAAAATAATAAAAAATAAGAAACTCCAAAACCCCCAAGTCTATGTATTGACTGATTCAGGTCCAATTTATAACCTGAAACTGTCATTGCCCATGCCAGCCCCTTCTTAAAAGAAATCATGAATACAGACCTTTTTCTTTCTGTATCGCACAAATGTATTCACTATTTCCCTTCTGTGTTTTGCAGCTTCTGCAGAGCTACTTACTAGGATTTTGCTTCTTAGCAGACCTTGTTTCAGAAAGTTTAGGAAAAAGGAAAAAAAGAGATACAGGAGCCACGATACAAAGTCTGGCCTAGTTTGCTTGTGAGGACAGTTTAAAAAAAAAAATAAACAAAAAAGTTTCAGAATATCCCAAGCACTTTTTCTGCCACTTTTTCCTCTAGCATATACAAGAACTGATTCAATTTGGTTTTCATTCTACATCTCGCAACACTTGGACTATGCTTTTATTCACAAATAAAATTTACTGAGCATTGGAAGATTAGGAAAAAGCAAGATGTGCTTAACACTTGATGCATTTTATTGAAAATTTAGAACAAGCAAGGCTTAACTTAGCTCTAAAACTAATAAATACTTTAGTTGTTTTGTGTTATGGGTAGCGTTCAGTGGCTTGCATGACTAATTAAACAATCTTGAATTTGCTTTGAAGGCTAAGCCATCCTAAATGGCTTTAAATTACATTCTATCAAGCCAAGCTTAGAATTAAAATCCTCATTTGTAATAAGGAATTTTACTGTGTATAAATGCTATTAGAGCTCCTGTATTGGAAAGTTAAGTCATTTGGGTAGCTTCTGGCACTTCCAGCAAACAGAGAGAAATCTTGGCTTTCTCACAGCTGAAGTCTCCAGTGGTGTTCAAATGTGAAGCACCTCTGAGAAGGTATGGGAAGAAAAGTGCTTCTGTGGGAGTTTTGCATAAAATGGCAACTCAAGGAGGCAGCAGAGATGTAAGTCAAGTTGGGGAGCAAAGGCAAACCTGTCAGGGAGGATAGTGGGGAGAAAGGGCATACCACATAACAAGAACTAACCCAAGATTTTATATGCTCCATGTGGCCCATAGCCGGCACTGGGGAGGCTCAGTTATAATCCATTACTACCAAGCACTGTAAAAAGAAGTCACTAATACATCCTACATCAGCTTTGGTTTATGGAGTTCTAAACAAATCCTTTGAGATCACAGCTCCTCCTTTGTATGCAATACTCGGGTATCCATTCCCTCTAAACGAAGAGCACTAACAGCAGTATTTTTCTCATCTACAAGCATAGAAGAGTCACCTCCAGGCAGGCCATGAGCCACTACCCAGGTTGCAGAGCAGAATAAGGCACACACACATCACTTGGAGCAAAAACAGAATTTTGCTGCAAAGGTTTTGCACCACTACCACCAACTATCCCTATAGCCCATCTTTGTGGGAGAAAGAAATAGCTGCGTACAGTAAAAACACATCCCACAACTTTCAGCATGATAGGTGGCAGGAGCAGACACTAAGCCCTTGTGTCAGAGTGTCTCCCATGCCACCTCTCCAAAATGGAACAAATAACCCACACCTGCTGCAACAAGCATGCCCAGGACTTTTTCTGAGCATGGCAGTTTTGGTACTCAAACCATTTGGAATCAGTGGAGGCATTCCAAAAAATACAAACACTTTCAGAGGAGGGTAGTTTCCCCCTTCAAATAATTAACTCATCTTTGTCATTCACGCGGCAGGACTGGAGCTGAGTCTGCTATAGGAGAGGCATAACAGATCACTTCTCCTTCTGGCTGCAGCCTGCAGAGCACAGGGTGTGTTTAGGCAGTTTGAGTCACTGCTCATTAAGCTATAGTTCTTCTTCCTCTTTCATTAAAACCATCCTCAAAACCATCTCTCTGCAGTTATGTGGATTTTTGTGCGCCTGCATGCATGGAGGGGAGGAGGGGAAACCTTTTTTCTAGTGATCACTTTCACCTCTGACCTGGCGTTTGAGAAATACCATACGTTTACAGTGTTTGTCTTTACTTTCAGCTCTTCCACAAACCAAAATGTGAAGCCATCCATGCTTTCACTGGCACGGCTCTGCCTTGTTTTCTTTCCTCCTCAACGGACTCATTCATGTGTAGGAGGCTTTTGATCCTGGGTTTAGATATTCATCCTTACTTTACATAACCATAAGCAATGGCTGATACTTATGTGAACTACATTTGGGTCCTTGCACCCTGCAGACTAGCAGAAGTTTTAAGCCATCAACAACTGCCCTCTGCTTCAAGCTGCCCCTTTGCAAAACAAGCCACTGGCAAAAAGAGAAACAAGTCATGTGTCAACATACAGAGAGCAAAGGTAAGAAACTTCTTCTGGGACCTCCTGTCCCCCAGTTTGCTTTTTGGGCTGGTGCACAAGCTGCTGAGCAGGGACCAAGGCCACCAGTTACCTCTGGTACAGGCACTTCACTTTTGTTCCAACCCACCACCCACCTGCTGGAAGCTGCAGTAGGGTTGGAAGGGTTCATTCAGTTAAACTGATAAAAACACAAGGAGAAGGTTGGTTTTTTGAAGCTACTATATGGTAGCCTGGTGATTATCTAAAAGTGGAAGTGGGGTTCAGTACCTTTCAGACTCAAATTAAATTCCACAGCACCTACCCCCATGACAGAGTCCCCATTAGACCCTCAGGGGCAAGAGGCAGGTCCTAGGGAACAAGAAATCTCTGAAGGCACAACTCGTATTGCTGAGCCACAGAAATGCCTTTAAAAACAGTTCCAAAGTTTTCTACTTCACAATATAAAATTTAGTTAAGGGGGAATGGAGATTACCAGAAATGAAACCACTTGACAGTGAATATGTTAATTGACTTATTTTAGTTACTTCAACCACTAAGTGCATTTTCAGTTCTCAAAGAAGTTCATCCTTTCCACAGCTCCACTTTGGGGAAGGCAGAAGATTACACACACACACATTTTGTGTTTACCCCAGTTCATCCCTACATGAGGAAACACACAGCCTTAAAACACAATCTGCGTGGGAATACCCAATATGGTCACCTAAAACAAGAAATTAAGGTTACTCACTGTGTCCCTTAAATGCTTCAGCAAGCCCACCTCTGAAGAACATCCTTCGGCTCTACTATATGTTTTAATGCGCAGCTATAGGATAGGAAGAGCCCCTTGAGGCTCGAAGTGCTTTGAATAGCTTAAGGACTCCTGTCCACTTCAGTAACTGTCAGAGTGTCTCCCAGCAAACAATAATATGCATGCATGTTTACTTCCAGAAACGATGTATTCAGGATACAAGTACACCCTAAAGCCACCACAGAGCCCTGGTGTAGAGCTCAGCTCTGTTCTGCTGCAAGCCACCAAAGCAAAAGAAGCCTAGGCAAGCAAGGGCACCAAGGAGAAGAAGCAAACAAGAGTCCAGCACCAAGGCAGAAACCAACCAACAAGCAAACCTGAACAGAGGACAAAGGGAAATAAAAGGAGAAAGAAAAAAATAAAATTAAAAGCTACTAACTAGCCACAGGTTCTGCCTTATCTACAGCAGCTGATTGCAGTAGATGGGAGGCACCTGTGCCTGTCACCTGGGCAGCAGCCTCACCTGGGGACAATCTCGGCTCAAAGTCCATGACCTCCCCATCCATTTTCTCCTGTCAAATTCACATTTAAACCCCTTGACAGCCAGGCACAGAGATAACACTTTTGTAGCCCCTAAGCAGCACTACACCTTGGCCTCTTCTATTTTCTGATGTATCTTCTTTAATAGCTGTTGATGACATCTTTGAGCACCTGTAAAACCAATATGAGGTCTGAGAGAAATCAGTGTGTTACCTTCCACTACACAGCAAGAAAAAGAAAGAGAAAATAAATGTTGTTATTAGATATGGATTTACTTATGGAAAATATCGTTAGAATCTGAACAAACCCCTACAGTTCTGTGCTGTGGATGGTGCAATAATGAAAAACATTATTGGATATAAAGGAAAGTTATGACACTGTAATGTAACGGAGACAAGTGAGAAAACGTATCAGTCATCATCTAGAATACAGTGGACTCCTGTGGTTTCATTTTTCATTACTAATTTAATGTACTTACAATGCTACATGATAAAAAGTGAAAAAGAACAATAAGAAGTGAGCATCATGAGAACAAAACTACATCTACGGAATTCAGAGATTTCAATAAGGTACTTGAGAAAATGTCCAAGATCCCTTGAGAGTTGAATAACATCCATTAGCATCCAATGTAAGATCTGAAACATAAAAGAAATACAAAAAGAACATTTTCATAAACACAGTTTATGCAATACATTTCTTTACATGCACAGTTATAGGAAATTATTTCATAGAGAGAAATAATGAGGTATTTTTAAAAAGGATGCTTTGCAAACCTTAGCTTAGCAACCACACTCCTGTGATTGAAGGTAAGCACTTTACTCTGCATCCTCTCATGAACCCTTAACATTTACAGTCTTGCAGCATACTCTCTTGTAGCAATGTCACAAATAGCATCATGCAAGTAAACAGATGTCAGTGAATCTGGCAAGAGAGGATTCCTTTGTATTGTTTGCTGGTAAATGTTACAAACAAACTCTGCATGTCTTCTGGGGCAGATCCATAATGCAGCAAGTACAAGCCAATGCCACCTCTAGTTTGGTGGCAGGGCTGAGGTCAAACAGGTTTCCAGGGCTAACTGGAATGCATTCTCATAAGAGCCCATTTAGCCACAAGTCAGCTAGTAGCAATACTCTGGAAAAAAAACAGTATCGGGGAAAGATGGGGGAACCCTGACCAATGCCACCATGAAATATGGCCATAGGTTGCTTGCAAGTGTTTAGAACTCTTGGTATTTTCTTTGCCCCAAGTGCGAATTGCTGGGTGTTATCAGTTTTTTAAAAGTCTAAGTTAAGATTTATTAACTCCAATTTTTGTGAATGTTTTGCCCTGTATCCCATAGAAGAATATGTTTCAGTAAACTTAAGTGACTTCACAGAGACCTTTCAGTGATATTTATGTACCAAACATCTTGCTGTGATCTTCAAAATCTTAGCAATAAACATCCATGTTTGACCATTGATTCACAAAATTGAAAATGCAGAAAGCCACAGCAGAAACCTCTATGTCTAGGAAGAAATGCTGCCTACTTGTATATATGGAAACTGGCTGGAAGGAGATAGAAGATACTGTGTTAATATAAATTAAGCAAAACTCCATTTGGCTGCAAAATTATCCTCACCAGTAATATTTCCTTCAAAGCAGAAACTTTCCCACAGCTGTTTTGACCAGCTTGTGCTGCATTGCTGTGTCTGTAAAATGTAATTAAGGACTGCCTGCTTGGGGAAAATGAAGGGTCTGATTTTAAGTTATAGAAAGCAATGGGAATAGGGGAGCAGTTTTATGGGGAGGTTCTAAGGGAGGAGGTGCTAAGGGGGGCCGGGAGGGTGGTGCTGCAGAATCATCCATCAATATTGAAAATAAACAGTAAAAATGCTTTCAAATGTGTAGCATTTTACAATGGACCTTGTTTCTCTTCATGTTCCTCATACCTGGCAAAGAGTTTTTTCTTTTAAAAAAGGAAGTCTGGTGGTGGGAAAAGAGCAGGAATGTTGCTCTATTCCAGGTTCAAATGATGTTCACGGTCCCTGAAATTACACCCAAGGTTTCCCCAAATTACCTGTAGCAGTGGCAAAAGCCGTTGTTTTCCTGGATACCTTTGGACATATTATTTTCCACTGATTTCTGAAGTTGCTTTTCACAGCACTTTGGGACACCTGAAGCTTGTAATATTCATGCCAGTAGATGTAAACCATCTGTCTCCTTTTCAAAGAGTCAAGTTTTCACTCTCAACCTCTCCCCCTCCTCTCTTTCTCAAGCACCGAGGTGAATTTTCACCACCTGAGTTTTGCTTCTTTTTTTGGCTTTATGAGCTGTGTCATCTGTGACTGAATGCCATCAAGCATCACTTCAGCCTATTTTCACAGTAAGGAAATACTGTAAGTAAAAACTGTTCAAGAAATGCTTTCTGGTCCCCTTAGCAATGCAGAGCTTGATTTGCAGCAGTGGTGAACAGGAAAAATTCTGGCTGGAGTTTGTAGGAGTAATGCCTGCTCAGCATCCCTGAAAAACCGTACTTTGGGCATCTTGGGTTGAAATCCACAAATGGAGGCAGCAGCATATGCTTTTGAAAATCTAGCCTTATGTACATTGCAGAATAAAAATGTTCACATAAAAATGTCCCCATAAAAGAAGAAAACTCTCCAGAGGATTTAGAATGTGCTGTCAGATGTTTAGTACTTAAGGAAGTTGGGGGAAAAAAAAATCCACTTATTATAATAGAATATTGAGTCGCTTATTTCTCTTGGAAAAGCATGTTGAAAAGATAATGTTAAATAAATCTCAATGGGCAGTACATATGTTTGGTAAAATTTATTTTAAAGATGGTTTTAATTGACAAGCCTATCACTATTTAAAAAAGAATGAAAAACATATGGAGCCAGACATCTTTTTTAAACTATTAAGTGTGAATTCATAGCTGGACATAGTGCCTGTGTATGCACAGTTCATTAACTGCACAGCTATTTTGTCCAAGGCATTTACAAGCTCTTCTGTGGAAACTTGAGGAGAAGGAACTGATGAAATCCTTCGGATTCACAGAGCAGTGAGCAGAGCTTTTAAATACAGCCAACTGTTTGGCTGCAGACTAAACTCCTTAAAGTGTATCTGTAAACTCACATCCCCACCAGGTACGGAGAGAGAAGCCGTTGCGGTTCCTCTGGAAACATCTGTGGGACCTTCTAAGTCACACAAGCCTTTCAGTTGTGGGTCAAGGACTAAGCAGCTAATTGGCAGCAGACAGTAAGTGAGGTTCTTCTTCATCACCATTTAAAAAAAAAAAAAAAAAGTGCAAAAAGAACATCAGTGAAAAGCAAAGGCTACAAAAAAATCTCATGCTTATGTCAGGAAAGTGTAAATAATTCACAAGTCTTGCAACATTAACGGAACCATAGTGAGTCTTTGTAGAATCTTTTTGGTTTTTTCTGTTTTAAAAGTGAATTGCTGTGCTTCGCTTGCTGTGCTGACTTCACCTCCCATGCAGCTGTGCTGAAAGTGTTAGCCCCTGGGATTTCCTGGTGCTGGGATTATAGGACACAGAGGGCGTATGAGCAGCAGTTACACCTGGACTGCCACCCTTGATGATGGAGAAGGAGTAAGCTGGATGAAGGGCTGCCCTGCTCTCCCACCCTCCCCTTACTCAAGTCGTGCTCCACCACAGAGTGCAAACTTGGGTGCAGCTGGAAAAAGCATCTTAAATTTTGCCACAGCTCTGAGTTTGAACCCACTCTCAAGGGAGCCAGCAGCAGAAGAAAGCACAAAAACTGGGGTACCACTGATGGTAGCACTGTGTTCAGCTGGACATGTGCAAGGGCAGCTTTCCTTCCTGCAAAACCTGAAAGGGGAGAGCCAGGACAGGAGAGCCAGGCCACCCCCCCAAGGTCTTCTTTACTGCAGAGTCACCTTGGCCTTTTGAGGCAGGTTGCCTCAAGGAAAAGGGCCAGGTGCTGAAAAAGTGAAACCACATCTGAATGGCATTGAATGCACAGGCTTCATTTCTAAGGCATGCAGCTGATCCCTGCTTTTGGACACATTCTTATTGATATGTTTAAAAATTGTTAAAAGCAGGGGTCCATCCCCTAACTTTGCAGTATGCAGGGCTGGCATGTTCTCTGTGACCTGCAAACCCATTCCTATACCCACCAAGCACAAGCACTGGACAGGTATAACATCAGAAATCCCACACTTTGTCCTCCTTTGGTCAAATATTCAGCATCCTTCTTGTCATTCAGCTATTGAAAACATATTTGCTTGTTTAGTACGTCCATTGTTTCTTTTCATAGACAGATCACATTTGTTAAAACTATTTCAGAAATACTATATTCATTTGAAGCTGAAACAGCTTCCATAAAGATTGCAGCTAGACCACACATTTACACACAGAAACCAGATTTGTACTTAGTGTGTATTGTCTGCATATTTACTACAATGCTCATTTTTTTCTTTGAATAAAAGTGCAGATTTTCTTTCTCCATTATGTGCCAGTGCTATTAACTAGCCACATTCTTCCTTTTGGTTGTATAATCTGTATCCTTCTCTGATCCTCTCCAAAGAAAACAAGCCATTTTTTACTCCAGGACACCATGCCATTGCCACCACAACCTTCCCTTTGCAATACCTGTGCCATAAGCAAAGGCAGTGTCAGGTCTCCAAGAAGAGACCCTTTTTGGCTGGGGTAGGTAGCCTTGCTCTTGAGGAGCTGTTACTCTGTTGTTTACCCTGGCTAACTAAGCTCCTAGCCTGGCTCCTTGAGCACACAGTGATCTTCAGTGCCCAGGATGACCATGTCCACACTAGAGGATGGAATTGCAGTGTCATCCATGACAACACTAGCAGAGCCAGGGCAGATGATACCACAGCCCTCCCTCCCTGCCTGCCTTTGGTTTGGCAGACTGGGAGAGGAGAAGGGCTCTCTTTCCCCCCAGGGACCCTAGGGACAGCGGGTGGGAGCTGGGGCTGATGCTTAGGGAGGAGGGGACTGTGGGATCAGTATTGGCCCTTTGAGTGTGCCTCAGGCAAGTGAGCCTGGAGGCTTTGCAGGGGGAGGCACAAGTTGGTTTTAATGGATTGTGTGGAGTCTGAGAGTTGGCTCAGCTGCCTGTGTAAACAGAGCCAGTAATACCACTGATGTAAAACTCGTGTCATGAGACAAGAATCAAACTCTTTTTATTCTCCCTGTACCTTTTTAAAAGCTTTATCAGGCAGAAGAATTAGATCTCAGTCTTCTTGTGTCACAAGCACCTGTTTTCGCCAAATGTCCCACCGTTCCCTGGTGTGTGCAGAGCAAGAGCTCCTTGTCACCCTTCTTTATACTTCTACTGGGAATGGAGGAGCCAGCCAAATCCTGTTTATTCCTGCTGCAGCCACTGTGTGCCATGAATGGGCTTATAGTTGGAAGATCTACCTAGGGGAAGCATATGCAGCTTCTTGGGGCTGATTTGGGGAGTGCTGATGGTTTTCACTCTGTACCTGCATCACTGACCAGATATTGGAGCCACAGTGATCAGGTGCCAAGTGACCCCTTTGCATTGCTGATAGTCCCCATGTTCCTGAAATCTGAGGAATTCAGGACCTCTCTGGTGGAGTATTCTTCTGGATCCAAGAGGGAACACTCTGCCAAGAGGTACCATGACGTGTGAGAGCAGATGAAACAAAGAGAAATTATAATTTCTGGGCCCTATTCATGAATGAACACATTTAAGACATATTTTTAACTATGAGAAGCACCTGATTTGAGCTGTGCCCCATTGCCCACTCTTGTAATCTTCCAGGTGTCCTATTTGTTAGTGGTTTTCTTAAGTAGTGGGATAATACCCTTGCCCCATAGGGGCTCAACACCTCAAGTCCCATCAGCCTCCCACTGGGCAAAAGCCCCCACTGAAACTACATCCCAGGAGAGTTTGAACATCTCAGGAAGGCCCACAAGAGCATGTTTTTGGAAGAAAGTTGTCATTTCTGAGTCACCAAGTGCAGCAGCTAAATTGTTCTCCTTTAATACTATTTTTGTGAAAGTTAACTGATTTGGCTTTGTAACACTACTTGAGGTGAGGAAACCTAGTCCTAAACCTTGTGGGTGTGCTGCAGTGACCTGGGTTTATGGCTTATAGCTTAATTCACTGCAAGTTTATTACAATTATGGATGTTAAAAAGATTTGAAAAGAGAAACTAGGGAAGCACTGTTGATTTGGTTTGTTTTTCAAGGACAGAAATAAAAAGAAATAAATGTAAACAATGTCATACAGATGGGTCTTAAAACAAAAGACATAATTTCTGTTAGTAAAGTACTCCATTTCCACTAACACCCTATTTCCACTCTGGAGATTTATACTATGATTTGTGTAGCTCAAAGCCACTTGTGCCTTTCTCACTCTTTAGATAGACAGATAAAATTCCAATTCATTTCAATTGAAGGGTTTCTATTTAAGTGCTGTTGGTATAATCAGTCTATTAAAATGGGAGGTGTTAATTTTCCAGTAATCACTACACTTTCTTTCTCCTCCTATCTCCCAATTGAAAGGACAGCCTCATCCTGCATGGTTAAATGTAGTAATGCATTTAATGCCAGGCCATGATTTTAGACCTCCAGCTGTTTTACTGGTTGTGTAAGTAAAAATAAGATAATGCTATGCGTGGTAACCATGGTTTTTGTAGGCATTCACATTTTACAAATCACTGCACAGTATGCAAACCATTATATATATTTAAAATGTTTAAAATCAAGCCTACCAGGAGTCTACCACTTCCATTATTTAAGGAGGGGGACTGCTAGACTGTGAAGAGTGATATATTCTATCAAGCTACTCAGTGGAGTTATATTATCAGTGCAAATCATGTGAAAATATGTGCTTCAGCAAGAGAAGAAAGGAGTATTCTCTGCTATAAAAAGTGTGCTCTGGGAAGCTAGATGTAGTCATTGGTTTGGTGTAATATATGAGTAAAATCTTATTTGTTCAAATAATAAAAAGGGAAAAACAGAGTGTAGAGAGAAGGCAACCATGAAGTACTTGCTTATTCTCTCCCTGTACAAAAACCTGCTTCTATATCAAACAAAGGAATTGAGTCTCATCTCCAGCAATTTTAGCCAGGTGTAACTACTCATCTGAGCAGAGATCTTCCTGATTTATACAGGCAGGAGCAAAAGCAAAACCAGGGTCATGAAGATGCAGCTTATTGATTTGTTCCATGCACACAGGCAAAAATATTATACCTCACCAGCATGATCGTAAGCATGTGGTTAAATCCAAGCAAACCTTAACTGGAATATTTATTTGTAAGAAAACACTGGTAAGTGGAGCTATTGACAGCTACATTTTCAAGAGCATCTGCTTCCAGAAACAGCAGTCGTTCAGAACAATTATTTTTGGAAGCAGATTGTGCTGCCCTGATTAGGCGTACAGGCAAAGATAATGGATAGCATTCAGCTTGCACCTGAAATTGCCTTTAAAGTTCAGTATGAAATCTGTAGCAGAAGTAGGGAAAAAAATTGCCTCTGCTTGTGCTGTAATTTTTCAGGGAACACACATGCAGGACTCTGGACAGTTGGAGCCCTCAATTTTAATTAAAAAATTGTAAGTACTATACAGTACAGTCAAACCTGATTAATTGGGGTGGAGCTCGTTTATGCGTATGTCTGGGAATACAAATGCTTTGGGTATTAATTAGGCTTAATGTATTTATTTATTTTATATATTTATTCTGATTGACTTCTGTTTGCCATCCTTCAGCATTCGAAAACATCAATCAGTGCAGAATCACAGCACTGGCTAACAAAAAAAAAAAAAAAAAAAAAAAAAAAAACAAAAAAACAAAGGAGAGGAAAGGAAAAAATGAAAAATGCTATTTTTCAAATAATTTGGGCTTTTCATCTTTGGGATGCATTTGTGTTAACTTCAGAGCTCTTTCTTCAACACTGAAAGGAATAGAAATGTGTCCTCTTCCAAAGCTCAATAAAAAAGAAAAAACAACAGCAAAGAAGGCAAATATCCCATCATCATGAATGGAAGTGGCAATTAAAACTTTGACTACAGCAAGAAAAGCATGAGAGTGGTGGCAACACTGGCTTTAATAGGCATCTCCTGATCCATGCCTAGAAGGCTCCCCAAAGGTTATTGTAGCCCAAGAGCTCAAAGCCTGTATTCTGTCAACAGTGCTCTGCATTCCCTGTTTGAAGGTAGATTTCAGCAATGTAAAGCGTCCATTTGCTTAGCTTTAAATCAGGAAAATCCCCAACTGCTGCTCTTAATCAGAGAAGGAGTTTGAGCCCCAAGTCCTGTTCATCTTCCCATTTCCTTGAGAAACAGAAGATGGGCGGGATACAGAGAGCTCTCCTGAACCTCTCCTGCCTCTGGTGGGGTAGGTTGGCTGTCTCCTTACCCCAGCAAAAAATATCTGACACAGGAAAGAAGTGTTTTGGAAGCCGGAGCCAACCAGGAGAAAGAGTGTGTTTTCACTGGCACAGCAAAGTGAAAACAGACAGAAGCAATTTCCATCAGGAGTAACCACAGTGTTCCCATATCATTGAGGAGTTTGTTACTGACTTCCCTGGATTAGTGCATTCAACTATCAAGACAAACATCTTGAAATATTTTTCTTCACTGTAGACAATCTAGAAGTCTCACAGAAGGAAAACGAACTATACAGCTAAATTCAAATTCTGACTTTCTCTGTGTTTTTTGCCACAAAATAATAATTTCACTAATCACTCACAGCCTATTCATTCTGCTGGAAATGTATTAGAAATGCTTTAACGATAACTCTCACACACTACATCTGTGAAAACCTGCTATACAAGCACTATTTCCTTTTAACAGACATCTGACAACTTTGCACAACAAATGCACCCACACAGAGCAGGATTTTATCTATATGCTTTGCATTTGTGAATTCCCTAGAATCCTAGGAATTAGCTACTTACATAAACAGGATCCCAATATGAACCTGCCACCACACACTTCTGTGTGCAAACCTTGCTGCAAAGTGGAAATACCAATTTGCCTTTATAGAGCATTTGCAACTATAAAACAATATGCTGCTTGTAGAGTAGTAGCTGTGTTTTTACATTTGTTCAGTGTCCTGCAAAAGTAAAAATAATAAAAGGACTGTCACTAAGATGACTTCAAAATCTCAGACAAATAACATCTGCTAGCAAGATGCCCCTACACTGCAGTTGGCACTTGGTTCCAAACTTAAACTACCATTGTAAAATATGTGTATATTCACAACTTAATGAACATGTGGCCTTTTGTGTCTGTTTTAACTTCAGCAGGGATCACTTGAGATTACACAGGCTTCCATCTGATGAAACAATGTGGTCTCATCACATTGTACTTTCTGTGTTCCAGAGTGAAATTATTTTGTGTGCCTGAAGAAAGTGAGAAATAAAAATGCACACACCATTTCAGAGACTGGAAAGATAGGTCTGAGCTATAAAGGACTCAGATTTGAATCCAATCTTCTACTGGCCCACAACTCATCACCAGCAATCAGAATAGCTTATGTCATCAACGTCTTTAATTAAAAAAATAAGATTAAAAGGCCTGCTTATCTTCCCAAGTTCTCATCCTGGGAAATCTAGGCAACTCTCAGAGCCCCCAGAGGATCTCCAAGAGCTCCTCCAGGGCTGCTGCAGATGAAGAACCTCTGTAGCTCAGCAGCCTCCTGCATTTGGAGGAGTACCCTGCGGACAACTCAAAAAATGGATTTGTCCTCTGATGTAGTAATGCCCCTCCTATTAGCTTCAAGAAACAAAGGAAACCTACTTCTTTCTCTGCTGGAGCGTGATGTGAATTTGTTATGGAAAAGTTCTTCCATGCAGGGTCCTGCAGATAAAAGAGCAGCCAGCCTGAACCCCCTGGGTAATATCAGCACTGTGACTCCTGGTCAGTCCTTGGTGGGACTTGGAGAGGGCATGGAAATATCGCCTGATGCTCCTGAAAAATTGACCTGACCTGAAGGGATTCCTATCTCCAGGCTAGCCTCCATGCTGAGGAATATTTTCTACACATCTCAGAAACGCTGACAGTATGAAAGCCTGTAGCATACAAAGACAGGTTCACTTTATGTGCAACAACAGGCCAGGGGCATGTTGCAAGCTTTCCTCACCACTGAACACCCTGCTCGGGCTGCATGGCACAGGAGAGAGCAGAGGTGCAGCACCGTGCAGCAGCAATAAAGTTTGGTGAGGGCGCCCCCCTCAACGGCCAGTCCATTACTCTGAATTCCTAGGGACACACAGGGGCACATTGTGGTTAGACCTCTCTGTCCCTTCAGCTTGCCCAAAGACTTTTGAACCTGTTGACCGAGATCAGCCAAGCACAGCAGAGAGGTAGAATACAAATGTCCCTCTATTTTTAATGAAAAGAGGTGGACAGGAAGATACAAGGTCTTGCTGATGCCAACAGAGAGAAAATCTAATCAGATAGGAAGAAATTATTTTATGTGAGGGTGGTGAGACACTGGAACAGGTTGCCCAGGGAGGCCGTGGAAGCCCCATCCTTGGATGTGTTCAAGGCCAGGTTGGATGGGACTCTGAGCAACCTGATCTAGTGGGAGGTGTCCCTGCCCATGGAAGGGGGTTGGAAATAGCTGATCTTTAAGGTCCCTTTCCCTTCCAACCCAAACCCCTCTATGATTCTATGACCTGTCTCTCAAGCAGTAGAGGACCTATGCAGGAAGGAGCTATTGGAAACCAGGCTTCATTATTCTGGTGCTCATGGAACTATTTGTTTAATCATCTTTTGTATTCTTAAAGGATTTTTATGCAAAGGACAAACACCAAAGCAACATTTATTTTGCAACTGGCCCATCTTTATGAAATCCACAGAGTGGCTGATTGTATTATTTAATGCACTCACATCCTGTATTATTTAATGCACTCACATTCAACAGTTTTTGTTCCTACTCATGGTGTCTTCCTATCAGCCTGGCAACTTGCAGCTTTTTAACTTAGGCCATTGCTGACTCATTGGCTGTCTGACCCAGTCAGCTTTGCTTTGGTGTTTGTGACTTCAATACTAACAACTGGATCCATTCTAACTACTGGGATTTACCAAGCTGCAGAGCCATCCACAAACAGGAATACAGGGAGGAACAGAGGACATTTTAAAACTTATTATTATTATTATTATTCATTGAGAACATAGAGAAAATCCAACACTGCCAAACTTCTGTTCTGCAGAAGTCCAGGAAATTATCACACCATTAAATCCTAATATGCTAATGTCCTAGGTGGCATGTGTAGTACCCCACTCCACTTCTTTCCACAAGGGAGAAATGCTCTAACACAGAAAGGGAAAAGGCAGCAGATTGGTTTTTTCTGCCTATTAGGTCCTGGTATCTCACAGCACTTGAAAGAATTCATCTGGGCAAGAGGGATGGACCTGAAAATCAGGTGGTCAATGTGAGATGATTCTCGGGCAGTTTGGGAATGTCTTCACCAAAGTACTTAGTAGAAGGTGCATGGCCAGAACCTGGGACATTTTCTTACTCTGTAATCTTTGTAGGGTTGTTTTTTACAAAAAACGGGGAAAAGGTAGAAGTGTGTCCTGAATAAATTGTAATAGCAGCCTTGAAACATAATATTATGAGCTCCACACTCTTTTCAGATACATCCTGCTTTCTTCTTCATCACCAAACCCACAAGAGGAGTTAGTCGTAACCTTCTGCCAGCACTTAGCTGGCATGCCCAGCAGAATGCTATGCAGACCCTCGGGCACAGAATTCCCCTGGGGTAAGGTAATTTTTAGCCAAGGAAAGCTTTGCAAATGCATTCAAATAGCACAGACCTGCTCAGTGGAGAACCCTGCTCTTTGCCTGGAAGGCTCTTGGAAGACACGGCTAACTGGGTGAGTGAGAGCTACCTCATTCCTGATATGGGAAAGTTTTGCTAGTAAGTGGGAACCAACGTGAGTTATGTGGTGGTAGCTACAAGATCTCTTGGTAGGCTTGAGCAGGTCCCTTGCTTGCATGCATGCCCTGGTCAGTAGGAAACAGCTTCCTCACTGCAGCCTCCAGCAGCACACAAACCACAGGTCTCCACCTCCCCAGTTTCCCACCCAGGCCCTGAACTAGGAAGAAATGTTACTTACTCTGACCCTAGGAGCATCCCTAATGTGAGGTTTGTGAGGAAACCAACCAAAACAGCAATACAGCATGGTGGCACCTGGTTGAAGAGCTAAGTGGCCTTGTATGGAGCTTCAGAGATCCTGCCTTTCAGTGTCACACTTCTGGCCTGAGACCAAACATGGTGACATTCCTGCAGTTGATCAGCAGCATCTGAGCACCAGTGCTGGTCAGTGCTCCACCACCCCCACCTGGCAAGGCTGCAAGGTGTGACTGTGGGGACACCGCTCATCCCTCTGCCGGTACCATCTTCAGATTGCAAGGCACCAGAAAATGTTCTCTTGGATGACTCCTTGGTGAAGACATTGGCATGCTCTGAAGAAGTTTTAATGACAGATTTTCCCTACGATATTCTGCTATATTCTAGTTTTTGTTGGTTTTGCAGTCCTGGGTATTTTGTAAGGCTTTCTGTAAAAGTCATCACCAGGTAAAATTTCAAGCAGAGGCTTCAGTAGTCCACAGCACAGCATCTTTTGGACTGACCTTCCTCTTGGGCACTGCGGGCAGCTAATGGGGGGCACTGGGGCAGGCTGTCAGGACCCACCCATAGACAGCTAAACCAGAGGTCTGCGAGACGGTGCCTGTCTGTAAGGTGCTGCTGTGGGTTTCTCACCAGATAAGTGGATTATTACCCTGGCTTGCAGCTGCTCCACAGAAATAGGTCAGCCTGCAGAATAAGCTTTGCTTTCCCCTATTTGGCATCAGAATCACCCAAGAGGAAAAGGGACTGCTTGCAGGGTCCTTGTCCAGAGACCATTAAACTCCTGAAAAACAGGTTGCCTCTGTCAATATGGCCTAAAGAGGGAAACATGCCTAAAGTCAGCACCTGTGGTCTTTATTGTATTAGATTTAGGAATGTGTCCTGTAGCAGTGAGATATTTTCTGTATTTATGCTTGCTCAGCCCCTCTTGAATTTATTCTGAGTTAGGCTGACATTTGTTGGTCATTCACAGGTAGCACTTCAATCAAGGGATACACAGACCCCCCAACTTCTGCCTCCAACCCACTTTTTGGATGGAAACTCCCATGCTGAGGAAGTGTGAGGGCAGCACTCATGCCAGATGTGCCAAAATGGGAGCGAGAGGGGTAAAGCCTGCGCATGGCCTTAACCTTCCCCACATCCAGCAAAGGTGACTCTGAAGGAAGAACCTCAAGCAGGCTTGGAGGAGGCTGTTTTTGCCCATGATGCCCACAGGCTTTGCAGCCGGCTGTGCGGGCTGCAGCCCAGCATGCCTGCTCCACACAGAAGCCAGCACAGTGAAAGAGCTGTCACCCACTGCAGTACTCCTCCAGTTTCCCAAGTGAGCTCTGCAGCACTCTGCCGCCTCATTTTCTTCTTGTTTTCTCAGTTCACCAGCTCAGTAACTGCAGCTAACACCCTAACACCAACCACCTCCCCTCTCACCTTACCCACAACATATTTGCAGCTTGGAAGTGTGCTTAGCACAGATTTCAAAGTGAGGTTGCAGGCTCAAAAGGGAGCTCCAGTGCAACACCAGCAATGCAAACTTTAGAACTAAGTTTCATGTCAGCCATGCCTACCATAAGCAAATAATAATAATAATAATAGTAATAATAACAACAACAACAACAACCTGTAGAACAGGTAAGAAGAACAAAATAAAACACTGAAATCAAGAATATGCCACTTGGCTTTGATGTAAAGATTTCTCCATCCCTTGCACCCTTTCCATGCCATTATAGTTCAGCTGATGACTTTGCAACACAGAAACCTTGCAAAGTTTTCATTAATGCCTGTATTTTTTTTCCCCTCATTCCTTTGCCCATGTGCATTGAGGTTAAAATCACTGAAAAATATTAAGATAAAAACCTTTTCCTGTTATATCTGGTGTGGCTGGAGAAAGACACGGGGACAGTCTTACAGGAAACATTCTTCTTGTAAGAATTTCAGACCAAGAAATCAGGGTAATTTCCCATTTTTGGAGAGGTTATTCAAGCAAACTCTTTTTGCACATTTAGCTCCCACAGGCACTTAGGCAGTAAGGACCTGATCGTCAGCTGGTGTAAACTGGCTTAGTTCCATGAATTTGTAAGAAGCTGACCCAGTCCCCCTCAGCTGAAGATCCATCCCTTGGATGCTCACCCCGCGTACCTGAGCTGCTTTGTGCCAACAGAGGGGCTCTGTGCACCCTTTTCCCCAGGGAAACCATCCAGGAGGCAGACGCCAGGAAGTGCATCCCTCCCTGCCTGTGGCACAGCGGCAGGTCCAGCGATATCTATCATTCAGGTCCACAAATTAATTTGCCCCCTTGGAAACGGGCACATGTGACTGAGGCTGCTGCATGGGGAGGTCTCTGGAGTGGCACGGCACGTTTGGATCAGGCTTGGCTGAGCCCCTGTTTCCACATCCCAGTAACCACATGCTGGGGAGTGTGGGAGAGCCACAGGTGACTGACCCCGAAGAGCATGGCAAAAATTTGCCCCAAAAAGCTGGCAGCTGAGTGGGGCCTGAGCCCAGCTGGAGCAGCCAAAGGAGGGAGGCTGGGCTGCAGCAGCCCTGGGAACCGCGCCATGGCCGGCAGCCTGCCGAACAGGTTGTTCCCAATAAAAGTGCTTTGCCACTGGATTGAGGCAGCGGATGAATTAATTGTGCCATTTCCATGACATTCTGCTGCAGCTTAGATGTATTAATAACTGCTCATTCCCGAAACAGCTTTTTCCTCCCACACAAGGGGGGAAAAATATCCATCTGAATTTTTTAGATGATGTGACAGGCTTGCAAACTGTTGTTAACTTTATCATTTGGGATATGGATTAGACTGCAGCACATTAATTTATCGGGAAGTAAGAGCTGCCTGTTCATCTCTTTTCTGTTATGACATCTGCAGTGAAAGCACGATGGGGGCCAGGCAGACAGTGAGTAATAGACTAGAATATGAAGTTTGGTGGGGGAAAAAATGGCAAGGTTTGCTATGGATATAATTGAACCCATTAAGCAAAAAATAAAAAAAAAACCAGTCAGTGGTCCTTTAGCAAATATCGCTCTTAATGAAATTGCAGATAATGTAACCTGCCAGGTAAAAGTGGTATCAATTCATATCTATTAAAGTTGGCATGGAAAAGTCAAGCAAAAAACTATCTTGAGATTCAAGCAGTTTTGCTGGAGACCCCAGGGCTTTGCAGTCACCCTCCTTGCTCCCCACTTCTTCAGGTCCTGCAGAGGGGTCACAAACACACTGCCTCCCCCAGGGCAGGGCTCGGGCACAGAGTTTCCTCCTGCCTGTCACTCCTGTCTGACAGACCTGGCTGCAAGGCCACGTGGCCAAAATGGTGGGAAAAGTGAAGGCCTGTGATTAGTGAGCCAAAAGAATTCATGAAACATTGAAGAGAGCCTTGCCAGCATCCTAAATTGTTGATGCAAACTCTCTAGTTTTGCAGCAAACATATTCCTGTTGTAATTTTCATTCCCCCTGTGGCCTGTTAGTCTTCCAATTATGTGAACAGCGACACGTGAACAATTTCATGGCACAAAAAGTGTGAGGATTAGGTACTTAACTTTGGCCCCTCCATGCCAATGGGCAAATCTACTTACATTATCTATATTTAATATTTAAGGGTCAATGTCCATGAACTTCTAGACTGAACTTGCAAAGTCATGACAGTATGGTAAAGCTATCACCTCGCAGCAGTTCATAAGCCTGAATTTTATTTTAACACTTAATTCTATAGACAAATCAGCTACAGGGCACCCCTCAGTCTCATTTCCCAGCTCTCCAGGGACCAGACCTGCTGCCCCAAATCCTTTGGAATTTCATTTCTCATTGAGGTATGCTTGCGTGTGCCTGGACATGGTACAATTCAGCACACTGGGCTAAAAATGGTTTGCACACATTTAGTCAAAATAAATTCAGTTAATTCATGCTGAAGGTGTTCCCGGGCACTTTTTAATTCATATTATGTAAACAATCCCAGCAGCAACTTTTTCCTTTGTTCCTATTAATTCACCGGATGTGTGCTTGTGCAAGAGGCAAAGATTTATGTCAGCAGTATTCACGTAGTCTCCTTGTCATGTCTTTGCTTTCCCCCTTTATATTTGTAAAAGGTATCCCTAGCCCATCCCAGATGAAGAGCAATGTCGCAAGTGAACAAAGGAATGGCCAGGTGCTGGATCAGGCCATTGTTCTGCCACACTTGGTGCCCGTCCCTGCCAGACGAGGCACCAAGAGCAGCTGAGACCAGCTGCCCCACAGGGCAGCACAAGAACCCCCCTAATGAACCATCATGGAATGATCTGCCCGTAGGGGAAGTTTTTTCTTAATTGTTTCCTAACATTATGAAGCATGGGAGTTTGTATTCTTTTTTGTTTGTTTTTTTTTAATCTAGCCCAATTTATGCTAACTGTACAAATGTCTAGTCCCTTTTGGATTCTGCTGATCTCTTGGGGTCAGTGGTATTTTGTGGCAATCATTTCCCAGGGTTAATTAGGTGTTGTCTAAAAATATTTCCTTATTGGTTTCAGATCTTTTTTTCCTTCTGTGCTTCCTTATTGAGTGACTCTTGCTCATGAATTTTAAAAACTGTCTAAATGAGCTCATATTTTCAAATCTTTCCAGTATTTCTCATTGTCCACCCAGTTTCCCTCCTTTTACTTATCCCTAAACAGAGCCTTTGTGAAGAGCCCTTTCCAGGACTAGATCACACCTCTTTTTTGTGTCACACTAGCTGCCATCTAGTCCAGCCTGACCCAAAGAGCCTCAAAAAGTTTCCATTTTCATAAGAAATAGACCAGAAAGTCTCCAAAGGCAATGGCCTGCAGAGTTCAAAAGCAATTCACCTGACTGGACAACATCCACCGAGGACAGATCATGGTTCATTTGAGATTGATGAGCTCAAACCCATCAGAACCATAAAGTTTGCAGGGAACTCGCAAAGGAAGCAGCCAGAAAGGTAAAGCCATCTATGCCCATCAATATATCCAGCAGGCTGGTTCACCCAGTTTTCCTTTGGCCATGCATCCTTGCTGGGACATGTAATTGCCACCTTATCAGAGAGATACGAGCCTGCCCATCGAACAGATGCAAGTTTCCCCAGCTCTCATTCAGCTGGGGACCTGCTCAGCAAAGCAGAAATAAATCACAGGGAACTTGCTGTCATTTCTCCACCTTCCCGCACACCCTCTACCACTGCCGCCTGACTGGCTTGAGCTGGCGTAGTTTTTAAATGAAATCTGGGAGACTGGCATCAACAGCCCTGCCTAATTTTTAGCTAATACCTTAGTGGGTTCTGCGTTCGCATCTGGCCAGCGCTGTCATGCTGAGCCTGATGATAACAGGCTGCTGCTCTTTCCGAGCAGGAAGCCGGGGTGCTGCTACCGACAGCCTAAACTGAGGCTTGTTCCAAGCACAACAGCACATCGCAGCCAGCGAAGGGTCTGCGGTGCAGGACTTCTCCCAAGGCATAAAGAAAGAAAAAAGAAAAGAAAAGGAAAAACAAAACAAAACAAAACAAAAAAAGAGAGAGGGGGAGAGAGAGAAATGTGTTAACTGTGCTAACAGTGCCAAGTAATATGCTTCGTTAAAAATTTAATCACCTGCAAGTGCAAAACAAGTGCAAAGCAATCATGTTGTAATTAGCACAGCAATTAACACCTCGCTTTTCGATAGCACATGCATCCTAGGAAGTGCATGATTGCAAGTGTTTATGCTGCTGACAGACTAAGTTCCTATAGAGAGGAAAAAATTGCTTGAATAGATTTTTTTTTCCCCTTGTCTTTTTGGCATTTGGGCTGTTACGTGTCCATGAAACCCCAGCACCAGCTGCCATGTTGGTTTTGTGTCAGTGCTGCTCCATTGCATAGCATAACTAAAAACTACAACTTGATCTGGAGCCTCCTGGAAGACAGCTAAAAACCTCTACAGCCCTGCTGTGAAGCAAAGAGGTATGTATTAAAATAACCGGATGATTTTTTTGCAGACTGCCACTTGTCAAAGAGCAAGCGCCAAGATGGCTCTGAGATCCAAGGGTCTGGGATGCTACCACAAAGGGGACAGGACAAACTGGAGCTGTGCCTTCTGGATGGGTCTGTAGGTAAAATATGCCCAGCTTCATCGAACAAAGGTCTCTCTTTGATGTGTCCCCCCATTCAAACAATCACTTCTTTCCCTAAGGCCATGCTGGAAGCAATTTGATTCAGTTTGATAAACTGGCCAGTGCAGAGCTGGATTGGGACAAACACCCTCCGAACAGCTTTGCCCACACAACTGCTGCTCTTTTATCCTTACACTGGGATGTAAGGAGCCCAGCAGGCTCTCCTGCCTCTTGTCACCCCTGGAAACCTGTGTTTGGTCATCCCACTCCTGTCCCCCTTCCAGGACTGTCTGCCAGTTTCTCATGAGAAAGGAAAACTGACTCTCAACATTAGTTTGGAGGAGCTATATAGGCTTAAATATTCAAATGTATCCCATCAAATACCCCTATTTAGAGGCTGTTCAACTTTAATAAATGGGTTGTGCTCGTAATCATACACCACACTCAGCAACATGGCAGAAACTCAGCTTCTCTGAAAGTTGCTCACTACTGCCAAGAGCTGGTCTTTGAGCTTGACATCCAAAAGCTGAGCACAAAAAAGAAAAGCCAACTTTGAAAACATAAGCTGTGAGGCCAGTCTTGATGTCCTTCGCCTTCCAGATGCTGAGATGGTTGAAAGGTATTTCCATCACATGGTTCAGTAACAGGATTCCAATTTGCAAAGTACTTTGAAGATGTTAAAGCCATAAGCAATGTTACTATCAGGTCTGAGCCAAAATAACAAATAACCCTGCAATTACTACAACTCCTGAAAAAGTTACTTGCTACGTAAGTTTGCTGCATATCCTCAGAAATTCACATTTTCCACATCATTAATTCCATGAATTAAGACAAACTTGGAGCACAAATTCAGCACTTACCATAAAGCCAAGTAGAAGGCAAGTGAAAACGAAGGGCAGTGTTACTTCTGCTATCCCAATCTTTTTTCCTCTTTCCTGAGCCACTTCCAAACTGAGACAAAGCCAAGTCTGAAGTGGTACCAGTTTTGGTTATAATTTCAGCACAGTTTCTGACAACATTGGGGCTCTATGTTCACACCTTTCCCTCCAGCCAATTGACCTGTGTTTCATTACAGACCTTTGGGCATCCTAATTGTATTTTAATTGAGGTTTTGTTTGCAGCTCTCACTGGCCTGCTGGCACCATTTTCTGCCTCCAGTGAGCACTTCCTTGAAGCCAAAGATCTTTGAGATGGTTTTGTCCCCCTCTCTGTTAGGATATGAGCACATATTTATGGCTTTTTGGCATAGTCTCCCCATTTCCTTCCTGCTGTTTAGGCTAAACCTGAGCCTGCCCTGTCTTCCTGCATGCAACTGAAACATCCAGGTTTTGATACTTTCAACTGGCAGTGACAGGTGCTTACCTCTAGCAAACCACACATTTTATGCCGCTTTCATAAGTCTCTAGTACAATGTGGGCTATAGAGACCTGAAGAGCATCCCCTAGTTCTGCCTGGGGCTGTTCTGGAGAGAGGGGTGAGAAGAGGCTCTTGGGATCTGTGTTAAAACGTCTGCCACCACCTTTGTGAGAGGTTTGGGGTGATTTCCCTGCCGCTGCTGGAGTTCACCTTCTCAAAGGCATACTGCTAAATCATCCCTGCCAGAGATGACTTACCCCCGGGGCTCATAAAAGTACTTCTGAAGAACAGTCATGTTTGTACTTGAAATGCACTGAAATAAGCCATGTATGAGGGTGGGGGGGGGATGAGATCCCAAGGAGAATACCCCTGAAACACCAACCCAGGGTCCTCATGTCAGCTGACAGCACATTTTCAATGACACAAGTACAACACCGTGCTGTACACACACAGACATGACATGTTTTTCAAGATCTCTTTGTACAACGTGGAGACAACGCTTACACTAATGAGGCGTGGTTGGATTCCCTGGTGCGAAATCCCTTTCTGAACACTAGAACAGTGTTCATCAAGTAAGGAAAAAAGTTTGTGCAAGTTGCTTGTTAAAATGTTTGCAGCACAGCAGAATGTTTAAGTAATGGGAGCCCCTGTTCTTTTCAAACCACGAAAAGCTGATAGTTATCGCCAATGAAAGGCTAGGAAAACCACTGGGGTTAAGGAGAGCCTCACACACGTAGAAAACCACAAGTTACTGTAACTGTACAAAAGCTCACAGTTCAAAATCTATGCAAAATACGTCAGAACCCTCTCATCCTGGGAACAAGCAAAACAGTTTTAGCCCATGGGAGGCAAGTACAGGGCCAAAAACCTCTCATGGACAAGGGTCACAGCAGAGAAGTATGGCTGGCAAAGGCTAGTGGGCCCAGCAGCTGTTGGCTCCCATGGCAGCCACATCTGTTTGGCTCTGAACAGAGACTATGACTGGGCAGTTAGAGGGGCAGACTGAGACCTGTGGCCTGCTCAAGGACATGATCATCAGGAAATCGCCTGGTCCAGGAACTGCTCCATGGAGTATGGAATCACGTCTCTCAATGGTCTTGGTTGAGTCTTAAAAAAAAAAAACCAAAAAAGAGAAGTGTGTCTTTACCAGGTATGAGCAACACAGCCTACAGCCCTGGACTAACCTCTTGTGACTACTTCCTCACAAGGTGGGAGCTTTGTAAGACAAATTATTCTTCAAACAAATCCTTACAGATGGACAACCACCATGCCCAAGCTTCACCAGCAGGATTCAGCTGTGCCCAGTGTCCCCGTTTCCTGTCTAGTCAAGTCAAGAGCACCACTATGTCCCTCGATCATGTCTTGGGCATAGTTCTCAGTACCAAATCATAGGTGATGTACTCCTGGCATTGAAAGGGGTGAATGTGGGTGTGAGTGGTGAAAAATCACAAGGAGTTATACAGCTTTTTCAGTTAGTGAGGCATACACCTTAAAAATAATAGATGAGATGGGAAAGAAACTATCAAAGTGGTGAAAGGAGATGGGAAAGCCAAGAGTACCTGAACTGCAGGTACAAAAACTTGGAAGGTATTTAGGCTTGGGAGGTATTTAGGCTTGGGAGGTATATAGGAAAGCTAAAATACTGCTCCATAAACCTATAGAGCAAATTTTACAGACTTTGAGTATGCTAGGATCATGAATAAGATCTCAAGTCTGTGGCTTGGCTCCCTCTTAGTGGGAACTGGGGAGTTTGGGAGGGTAAGACCCCCCACACCCCCTCAATAATAACCCACCTAAACTTGACAGGCACTGCTCTGCCACAGCTGGGGAAAAAAACCCTTCTCACCAATATTTCAGAGTCTGGAAAGAAAGAGGGTGAAAAATCCAGGGAAACAAACAAAAAAAATCTGAATTCCCACTCATTTTGCATATCCAGGTTCCCAGGCACCCATCCCTTTTTTACTAAAGGGGGGAAGAAATATATTTAATAAAGATCTGGCAGGAGTATGATGAAATAATGAGTAGGATGAGACCATGTTACATAAATTGGCAAGGCTCCAGCTTGTAAATGATTAAAACAAAAGAAAAAGGGAGTTTCCATGAAGAGTAACGTAAAAAGCATTTTATAATCAAAAGGCCTGAAACTATGGGGGCTGATGGGAATGTCTAGCAAAACAAGCCTGTTCTGAAGCGTTTAGATGATACATGGAAACTTAATCAGCTCATCTCAGTCAACCTTAAATCAAAGAAAAGACTGATTGGAGGTTCAAAGGGAAGAGTGGTTTTGTGGCTTAAGAACAAGAGCGGGACGTTTTCCCGATGCTGCCACAGATTTCCTTTGAGATCTTGGGTAAGTCACTTACTTGTGTGATATTAAATTTCACAGCTATTGGGTACAATAGTTTGCCTTATACGCATATTCCAATTTGTCCCTGGAAGTGGACCATTACACCTATATGCCTGACTCTTTACACCCACATATACCATTCACACAGAACTGTTGCTAACAAGCAGGCCTTCCAATTTCCTTCTATATTTTTCCTCTGTAAAATGTAGAGAAATCCCATATACTTTTATAGCAGTGCTGTCATACTGAATTAGTGCATAATATTCCTAAAGATCTTTGAGTAGATAACGTTAGAGAACTGAGAGAATTCTCTGTAATCTACTGCAATGAGATTAGTAGTGCTTCCCTCTCAGGTAGACACCAAAAAAGAGAAGTCACTTAAATGGTTATAATCTCTCTGTTGTTAACAAAATAATCCACTTGCAGTTCACCAATAACTCTTACTTCTTTTTTATCCAAAGCCAAAATCCAGTGACATTAAAACTGAGAATTATAACATCAAGAGAGACACAGATCTAATTTCTGTTGGAAGAGAAAATTTGTTACTCAAAATCAAATGCTAATTGGCTCCAGCCCTTTAAACTAAGCAAGCAAAGAGGCCATGGAGAATGTACAGATCTTCAAGGGGAGTTTGCTAACCATATGCAGTTAGAGCCCAACCTTAATGTCTTTTTATCTTCCAGGTTTACAAGTGTATGTATATGTGTGTGCACATTTCTGAAAGTCTCTTCTTCTGTACACTGAAAATTCAGATGAAAGTCAAGAAGAGGAAGGTTAGATCAGGGAATGAGGACTCCTTTATACTGCTTCCAAACTCTGCCCTGATGCATTGTGTAACCTTGGGCAAGTCATTTAACTTGTCTTGCTCATCCATCAGATAGAAAGATGATGTTTATCTGTTGCATGAAAATGAGTTAATTGCTGTTTGCCAACTGCTTTCATCTCTTTGGATGAATCAGATTGAGTCCATATATGTAAGGGTATATAATTTTGCATGTGTATTTTCATTTAGAGCTTGCTTATGTCTTGGAGCATAACTTCTTCAGGTCAACACTGGTTATCTGCTTGGCAGGGAGCCCCTATTGTACATTCCTGATGTAATGCAAATCATAGCAATGGGAAACACATAAGTGAAAGGTATTACTCTTATCATCATCATTAGTTGTTGTTGTTATTATTATTATTATAGTTTCACACTTGGATGTGCAGATAGGACCACTTTAAAAAATATGGCCCCAAGAAAGAAGTCTGCTGTTCTTGGGAATAAGTCGCTAAAAATAAAAGTAATGGGAGAGGCATGGGCCTGGAGGTGCCTCTAGACAGAAGTGTTGATGTAACATTTCCCAAGGGCATCTCAAAAATCTCTAACTAAACTTATTTATAGGCTTTGCCACTAAGGAACTGACCTATGCAAGTGCTTGGCCAGTGGGTGGTTCTCGCCAAAACAGTAAATCTCCTCCCTCAGGGAGGAGTTATAGTACTCAGTACTTCTTTCCTCTTTGGAAACAGAAGGAAATTGGAGTGGGAGACTCAGAGAGAAATAATAGGAAGAAATTATCTAAACCATAGACACAGCTCTCCAGAGAAGTCCAAGGGTTTTATAAACTTTCGGAAAAAAGTCCTTTCCTTAACCATCAGTGGATGCACCATGGACTGTGCCTTGTCTATGACACATGGAGCTGACACTGCTGTTTAAGGATGTGGAATTGCCTGCAGAGGCCACAGGGGTCACCACTGCCTTGGGAAGCTGGGCTGGAGTGAGCAGCAGACAACAGCAATCTGGTGTGTTTGAAAGGTATGATCTTTAAATATACTTAAGTGTTAACTATAAACTCCTGTCATTCTTTCATGCAAGGCTCTCCACCATCAGAAAGTTTCTCCACAGGAGGCCAAAGTCTCCAGTCTGTCTGACCCATGTCCTCGTTATTGACACTGCTACATTTATTGTGCAGTGCAGTCACTTTTGCCTCTCTGGAGTGGCAGCACCAAAGCCACTAGCTCTGCATCTAAGTTTAGGCTCTGGAAAAAGCTTTAGCCTAGTGATGTTTCTTACCAATCAGAGACTCAATGGGTAAAAGGACCAAAACCCAGATTTGCTAACGTCTCATCCTGTGCCCCAAGTACCAGGTAGTCCTTTATTTGGGGTGAAATCTGTTAGTTTATGTCTGCATTTCAAAGCACTACGGAGATATTCCTCCCCACAGGCAGGTTGCAAAGCTTTGAAACAGCTGCTCTTCCAGTCTCATGAACCACAACAGCAACACAGCATACTCCATATCAAGGTGTTGACATATCATGTCTGGACTCGTTCCCAGACCTCATGGTTCTGACATCTCCCTTTGCCTCAGAGAAACACACATTTTCTACCCAGTGGCTCTTCTAGTTTCTCCTCCCATAGGACTGAACAAATGGGGAAGATTTTATCCAGTGTTTCCATGTGTGGTTGAATTTTGCCCGTAAGGACTTGTTTTTATTCATCCCACACTTCTGTTGCACCAAGTGTGAAAGACCCAATAGACTGGGATGTATTGTATGCTTATTGGATGAAGTGGCAAATGCTGCTAAAGTGTTACCTTGTGTGATTTTTTGTTATAGATTGCAGTGATCATAGAATCGTCCTGGTTGGAAAGGACCTTAAAGATCATCAAGTCTAACCATAACCTAACTCCACCAACCATAATGTAATCTACCCGTTCAGTGCTTAAATCTTGTCCCTAAGCACCACATCTATATTTCTTCTAAACACTTCTAGAGATGGTGACTCCACCACCTCCCTGGGCAGCCTGTTCCACTGTCCGACCACTCTTTCAGTAAAGAAATTCTTTCTAATATCCAGTCTAAACCTCCCCTGGTGCAACTTCTGGCCATTTCCTCTCGTCCTGTCATTATTTACTTGAGAGGCCAACTCCCACTTCCCTACAACCTCTTTTCAGGTAGTTGTAGAGAGCAATGAGGTCTCCCCTCAGCCTCTTCTTCAAACTAAGCAATCCCAGTTCCCTCAGCCTCTCATCATAGGACTTATTCTCCAGATCTTTCACTGTGTTTGTCATTATTTAAGTTAGGTTGGTTAGCTCTTTTTGTTGTTTCCCTCTGCTTGCTTTCCTTGCTATTAACAATGAGTTTGATCAAATTAATAGATGTTAGAATGTAAATTAGTTTCCACTAGTGTTTATTTGATACATCTATGGATAGGGTTTAAATAAAAGCACAGACTGAAATCAGAATTAAAGTGCATTCTAATCTTGATGGATGGCATGGACTTAACTTGCACTTTGTTACATTTGGATATCTGGAATAACTCCTTTTAGTTTGTCTCTTTAGTCCACCTCTGAAAACTGCTAATGTCAGATGATGGTGCAAAGTAATTTTTAATTTTTTTACAGGGGCCTAACTTCTCTCAGCTACAGATATGCAGCTCTCAGTGATCAACTTTTGCAGCTAAAGAGGACTTACTCTCATAAAGGCTCTGCAGAAACATTAAGTAAAGACAAGCTTTCATCAGAGGTTAGAAAGTCCAAAGGATGGCAGCAGAAGATACTGGTTACAGTGGCATAAAATAATCCAAAGGATGCCATTTCCCATGCTTCCTGCACATCATAATGCCTTTTTTTCTTCCTAGTGCCTTTTGCTTTTATTCCTTTTTGTAAAAGATCACTATTAATTGACACCATCACACATGCATTTCAGTCTAAACTATTTTGTGGCAGCAATAATATTAAAAGTGGTGACTGCCACAGATGAGGGACATGTGCATATTTCCATGTTTGCATGACATCATCCATTATAAACAGTGATGATTCTTGTCTCCATGGAGCTCTTGAGAGTCACACTCATCTGGATTGTCATGCTGGAAAGCATCAGGAAGAAGTGGTCTTCCCAAAGCCCCTTTGCAGTTGTTCTCATTGATTGATATGATCCCAGGTCTATCGGGATTTCAGGAAGGGTCATCCTGGCTTGTCATACCAAACCAGACTCCCTCCTCCACAGAATTAGCTCCCTGGTTCACACCACAACCACTGACATTGAATGGAAAACCGTGAAGTGTCCCTTGCACTGCCCTGCTCATGGAGAACTGAGTCCTTCCTTGCTGAGTCTTTCCCTGCCCCTGCCATCCTTGCCCTTTTGCACAGCCACATCAGCCCAAAGAGTTTTTGCTTCTCAGCGCATTCTGCTCCTTTAAAAGCAATTACTGGGGGAATGTTAGTGATGTAAACTTGTTTAAACCTGAGCAGGCAGTTAAGTCAGCTTTGTAATTAATTGCCTCATCACTGCAGTCATCCTTCAGGAATGCTGCACTGCTGGTTCACTATAAAGTAAGAAAGAGCCAGATCCCCAGTGGAGATCCCCAAAGGGAACAAAATCACAAAGCTCTACAGCATGTCAAGCTCTGATCCCCAGAGAGGAAAAAGAGGGAAGAGGCATCATCAGCCCACCACCACCCTGGCATGCAGATGTGGGCAGGGTTGCACCAGTGAACCCCCAGTGAACTTTTGGGTTTGTCCTAGGGGAAGGATTGATTTCTCCAAGACATGGCCTCTGCCAGTATCCCCAGGGGTGCCACATCATGACATGACCACTTTTCATCATCTCAGGTGCCACAGAGCACTCTGGGGCTCACACTCATCCCTGCCATAAGGACTAGACCTTAAGTAACGAAGCCACTACCAACACACAAGAGCTGACAGAAACAGCACGAGACTGAAAAGCATGTAATCAGAGGCCTCTCTAGAGAGACAGACAGAGGATGTGGAGGTATGGTAGTGGTACCTTCTCCCTCATGTATCTGCAGTAAAAGCTAACCAAGGTGAAGCTGACTGAAGCCATAGAACTTCAATTATAATTATCTTCTTTCTACTTGCATCTAAATGGTGAGCGTGTTCTGAAGGTGGTTTTACCCACACACTCTCTTGTTGAGGCTAGTCTCTCCTGTGCATGGGAATGGGAGGAGAAGGGAAGAAAAAAAAGAACCAGATTCTCTAAGAATGGCAAGAAAGTGAAGGAAGAAGAAAGAAGAAAACCAGCAAGTGATAAAAGGTAGAATGCAGGGAGCTGTGCCTACAAGGAAAGAACAGAGAGTGATGGAAAGGGGTACCAAATTGAGAAGTGACCTAGACAACTTCTGGATCAGTTCATGGCCATCTCTCCAGTCTTTGTACCTCTTAGAAGGCTGCTGTCCATTATGGAAGAAAAACGGGCTGAAGGGGAGATAGCTATTTTAGATAAGAGCTGCTGTTAATACTTGTGGCTACTTGTAATTGCTTCTTACACTCCAACTAAAGAACTGCATAGAGGAAAAGACCAGGGTCTAAATCAAAGGTGAACTGAATGATGTGGCCATTATAAACCTCAGCACAGGCCCTGTGCAGAGAGTAGCCCAGGACATACAATAACCCTCATCCCTGTGTCTGCCAGTGACCAATGCAGCCTCTAGATTTGATGCCTCCGGTGAAGAGAAGACACTTTTGCATGGATTTCTGGGCAGACTTTCCACCACTGGGGGAAGCCAGTATGCTTTTGCCAGTTCAGTTCTCCTACACAGCTGTCATCCAGTACAGAGACACCAGTTCACAGTCCCTCTCCCACTCCTGCAATCAGCTCTTCTGCAGGGATCTGGGGGAATTCTAGCACAAGGAAGTAGAAAGGGCAATCAATGCCTATGATAAGATACACTCCAGAAAACTGTTTATAATTTTTCTCACTGGGTTGCAGATGACCTAATAGGCTCTTTTCCCATCTCTAATTTCTATGAATCTACAATCCTATTATTTATATTATATCTTGAGGGTTTCTTCAACAGTAAATGATGTAATTATACACTGCACCATAACATTTCAGGATCTAGTGTAATAGGACTAAATATGCAATTATGTGGTTAGTAAATGTAACAGTACAAAACTCAAAATCTATATCCATGCACTGTAGCTTCATAAGAAGAATTAGTTTCCTGTTATGTACACAGCAGATGTAATGTAATTATTGCTAACTGAAAAGTATCACCAGACATTCATATGATACCAACAAAAAAATGCCCCTCCAGCCAATTCTTCATTCAAACATATGAAAATGAGAGAATTCCCATAATTCTATCTTACCAGTGAAGCCTAGTCACATACATTTAATCCTCTGCATATCAAATCAATACTTCCGAGGTTTATAGATACACAGAACCCACAAAGAATATACATGCATATGCAAAGTGAAGGAACAGATTCACCTTTGGTGTTATTCCAGCAACTTCAGCTGAATTACAGGATGGCAGAAGACAGTCCATTGTGTAACCTGTGTGGATTACAGTTGGAAGAAATAAAACTGGCCCCTGACTTTTATACAACATTGTGTGACAAAAAGAGAACAACATTGAAGGAACCGAAGCGCTGTGTTAAAGGAGCTAATCCTGGACTTGGGAGATATGGTTTCTACTCAGAGATTTGCCACAAGTTTCATATATGAAAAAAAGAAAAATAAAGCAAATAAAACAAATTTTAAAATAAAACAAATTTTAAAAGAAGATGAAAAAGGGAAGAGGAGGAGAGGAGAGGAGAGGAGAGGAGAGGAGAGGAGAGGAGAGGAGAGGAGAGGAGAGGAGAGGAGAGGAGAGGAGAGGAGAGGAGAGGAGAGGAGAGGAGAGGAGAGGAGAGGAGAGGAGAGGAGAGGAGAGGAGAGGAGAGGAGAGGAGAGGAGAGGAGAGGAGAGGAGAGGAGAGGAGAGGAGAGGAGAGGAGAGGAGAGGAGAGGAGAGGAGAGGAGAGGAGAGGAGAGGAGAGGAGAGGAGAGGAGAGGAGAGGAGAGGAGAGGAGAGGAGAGGAGAGGAGAGGAGAGGAGAGGAGAGGAGAGGAGAGGAGAGAGGGATCTTTGTCATGGGCCTTGTCTGCAAGAGGACATCTTACCAGTAAAGTATAATTTTGCACAGACTGCATTCACCTAGAGCAAATGCCCTTTAAAACCAAATGCATTCAAAACCAAATGTTAAATGGGCCTAGTACCAGAGGAAAGTGCCTTCATAAAATGATTAATAACTCTAGTTTAAAAAATTATTTGAAAGGTTGTGACAGCTCTAGCTTTAGAAACCCCACCTGGCTTGAGATTCACCTTCCATTAAGTAAGGCAGCTACCCACTAGTTGAGCAGGTATGGTGGGAACCCTCTGGTTAGGGGGTTCAGCTGCAAAACTACGTGATGATAGGGGAGACCCCACTGTGATGCATGTCCCCTTGTACCAGCCCTTCTGGCTCTTGGTGGAGGGATGACTTCTCACAAGGTTCTTCACGACCAATATGCCAGAAACTAAAGGAAAATAAACGTTGTTTTCCTTTAGAAACTGTACTTCAGTTATCCAAGTGTAAAAACAGATGATACTTCAAAGGAGTGTATTATTGCTAAGCAAACATCCATCAGGTTTTCAGCTGCTACTGACATGCAGCTAAATATGTCTCTCAGCAAACATATGTTTACATCCCCACACGTATGTTAGACCTACACCTAACAGGGAGTAAAATCCCGGTAAACATTCCCCACCACACACTACACCTTGTCCCAGCAAGTCGCATTTGCTGTTCACTAGTATATCTTTACAGCAAAGTCATGACATTTAGCCACAGGCAGGAGAGGAGACAGTCACGGCGGAATTGTCAGTCCTGTTGGATGCAACGGGAGGATACTGAACCTGTGTGAATATTGTGTGTCACACATAAACACTGAACGGTCCTTTTTCAGACTTTGGATCTGGCAATCAAATCTATCACAGCCTTACTCAAAATGTCCCCTTTGATGAAGTCAAACACTCAGGAGCATGAGACCCCTTGGTTTTGCATTCAGATAATGGGCACAAGAAGACATGCTCATATTAGGAGGTGTTCAGGAGCCTTGGCATTGTCTAAGAATACTATCTTGCACCTTAGAAGCAATGTGAACCAGCCACTAATCCATAAGCTTGAAGACCATAACAGAGTCCTGAATTTTGTTGCATTCTACTTTTCCTTTGCAAATTTCCACTTAGCACAAAAGGATAAATAACATACCATCCCTGCCACAGAGGGACATTTTTCCTGGATGCCTTAAAGAACTGCACTGTTTGTTCTTTCATGCCTTCTCTACAGTCAGTGATGGCTTCTACTCCATATAGCTGAACCATTAAGGTAAAGGTTAACATGATGTGCTGTAACAACGTGTAGCTGCTCTGTTTTTGGCTGAAATAGTTAGTCATATTTCCCCTCATCTCATATTTCTGTCATGCTATTGGCAATGGAAGCATTAGCTTTGTAGTCACAATTACATGAGAACTAAGTAAACTACAGAAATTTGTAAACTGTTGCATTGCTAAATTAAATGCTGTTTTAACTAACAGTTAATAGTGTTTACTGCTGTGTAATAGTAATTTTCATTTTTTACTGTATCTAATGACTTTCTGATGACTCAAATTCTCTGTAGGGATACCAAATCATTACATTAAGGATGAGTGATTTTAGTATGCAATGACTGATCAGTACAATAATATGTAGACTCATGCTTCAGCTAGTAAATTAAATCATTTACACCAGAGCATTTGTCAAATAGAAGAGTTCTATTACAATGTTGCATTATAATGTAGAGCCTGCTCAAAATAAAACACACGCTATATTAAATCTGTGCTACTTTATGTAGAAAACCTTTAAGGAACAAGGGTTTATCATAAAATATGGCCATGGAGAAGGAATGGTTTTCACATAGAGTGGATAAATTCAGAAATTTTGTCATTAATTCGGAAAATCACCACAGGCGATATACAGGTATGAGCCTCCTAAGTTGCATTAGGCATCCAAATATCACTTGAACAATTAATTCATTTAGTACTAATGGGACCTATGAGAGTTTAAATGGCTGCAGGTCAGAGTTTGTGAACTTTCAGATAAATATACAGGTGAGCCAGCATCAGAACTTGATGTGATCTCTGCATTGTCCCCAGCTACAAAGAATAATAGCACAGTTTACTTTGAGATACAAACACTTGACAGGTCTGCTGAAATTGAGTGGTAGAATGTCTCTTTGGTGAACAGCTCCTAATGATCTTAAGATACTAGATAAAATATTTGCATTAATAGAACGTAAAATGTAACCTCTCCCAGCATTTAGCACTGTTTCTTAGGCTTGGCTTTGGTTTGGGCCCAATAACTATTTTGATGACAATATGTTCAGAATTTAGTGCTTCAATGTTCTAGGAACTTGTTTTAGTCTTTTGCTTGAGACACTGAGAGGTCTAATTTCCAGTAACATAAAATCATCAGAGTTTCCATTCACCAGAATTTGAACAGAAGGTTCTCTGCTATTTCAAAAATATCAGGCCCCAAAGTCTCAACATTATTTCCCAAAGGCCATGCACCAATGTTAAAACATGGACTCCTTTTGTTTTGACCAAGTCATGCCCATGTAAATATATGCAATGAATCAGAACCCCTGTTTCCATCACTATACAATAATGCTGGCCAGAAACTACCTGTAGGGACATAATGTTCCCTTGGATGAATTTCCCTGTTGTCTTGTGACACATCCTGTGACACAGTAGGGAGAAAGCCTTGGAGAACAGTTGGAGATGCTGCATCATGTTTGCTGAGTTCATCTCCCAGATGTGGCAGCTTTACTGTCAGAGAAGTACTCTGAACTTCTCATAATGGGGGAGAGTCGTGACAGAGGGACAGGCTTGCTTTATGAACATATTTAAACCCACAGGAATATATTGCTTTTCAGGAACTTAATGACTCATTCAATTTTTACCCTCGGGATATCCAGAGTCACAAAAACAGTGGTATTTTGACTGGTGAAGTCTTCATCATAAAAATGCTTTCTGTGCTGCTGCATAAAAATCAGTTTCCTCTGGCAAGAGCTAAAAAGTCAAGTTATCATGACTAGTTTACTACTTGGCATGCTTCACTGAAAGGCATTTAATCAACAAGATTGGTGGCAAGTCTACAGTCTTCAGTGATGCCACAATACCTAATTCAGTGGGCATCTCCTGCACAGAGCATGAGCCCACATCTGTACCTCTACATGACACATCTCAGTATAACATATACTTTCTCCTCAGCAAGCCCTTCCACACAAGCCAACCTGAGCAAGACTGGCCCCGTGAATTTGTGTTATTGTTTGCCTAAGCATCCTTAAAAAAAGAAAAAAAAAAAAAAAGGCACAGCAAATGCTTTTGATCTTTTTGTTTAAAATATGAGTGCTAAAATGTCCTAATAAACTGGAGGCTTGCCAGTTTGTAGGCAGGCACTAAGTGAGGTTTAATTTTTGCACCAAAATCAAATATTAGCAAGGGGAATATTAACACATACAAAAAGACTGCTCATCTGGCCAACATCTGGTTTGATGGGGCCATTATTTCAACAAAAACTTACAGGCAGTTTTTTGTTGTTGTTCTTCCTCCCAGAACAGCAACAGACTAGTAGTAGAGATTAAAATTTCCATATCATTCCCACACATAGTAATGCTGTACAAGTTGCCCAGAACTGCTGATGCTTCCTCTTCTTTTTTTTTGGTTGGTTTGTTTGTTTGTTTAAGAAACACGATCATATTTAAATAGATGGGAGGGAAAAGTGAGAATAGCAGTTAAAATTGTTACTTTCCAGCACATTTTTTGTATGACAAGTTATGACAGTGTTTATTACATGTGCTTAACAAAACAACTAGAATTCAAGCCTGAAAACATTTCCTCCATGTGTAGGTTGTGAGGTGAAATCAGCCATCTTAAGACTCAGTGGCTCTCAGTTTCACAAATACACAAATATTTGGAAGTTCAGGGTGTCCCACTGCTGATACTGAGTCTATTGATTTCATTCTGGAAAGGTGTGTCCTTTCTTTCACCACCAGAAGAGAGTTATTCTTCCTGGAATCATTTATGGCGATGGGCAGGTTTAAATGTACATACAGCATTTATTGCTGTATGTGCAGATTTATCTGTGCTTATTTCCAGAACACCTTTTCTTTCTCTCAAGCCATTTGTAAGTGTGTACCTTTCTAGATGAAGTGGGAGCTATCACCAGTCCTCTGAAAGCCACACATGCCCTCCTGAATAGTCTGTATCTACCAGGTCTTCCTGTGTTGCAAAACTTTCAACAGCTTCAAATAATAGCCAGGCTCCCACCCTATGCATAAAGATAAAACATAAAACCCAAGAATAACCTGATTTATAGATTGTAAACTAGTGACAGAAAGAACAGTGCTGGAGCACATCTGTATGCAAAAATGGAAATGAGAGGTTTATCTCCATCACTGCCCTGATTAATCTGCTTTTCAAGGTAATGTAATTTCTTCTGCTCATAGCATCACCTGTCTTTCAGTTTATGTCTTTTCCTCTCTGTCACAGCTGTGACCACTTCTGAGATTTCCCAAATGTACAAGTCAAAGTTATGGTTAGACTGCCCCAGAGCAGCTTCATGGTAAGTATGCCCATCTGTTTACTACAACCAAGCCATTCCACACAACTTAGGAATATGAATGGCAACAAAAGCTGGCCTGTCTTGCTCAGGACTCTAGATTTGAACTGAGGCTTCTGAACCTTCTATCTCAAACTCTCATCTCACCCAGAGCTGACCTCTCAGCTCACCACAGAGGGACGCAGACTGTGTCACACTCCCTGCATGTGGTGCAGCCTGGCCATCAGATCTTTGAGGCAGGGGGTCTCCTCACCCTGAGCTTGATTCTGCTGGCTGCCTGTAAACAGCTTTCTCCAAAACAGGCAGGTTATGGTTCCAGCACTATTTTTAGATGGGGAGAAAGGAGACAAAATGAAACTGTACAGCTATTCTTGTCCATTGGTTTGAGACTGTACATAGCTCTCCTTCTGATGGTGTTGCTACATCTCTAACTGGGAATAGTCTCGGCTTTGGGGGAGAGCTGGCAGGTGCATGTTTGTAGGGAGAGACTTGCGTGGGGCAGAAGGTGGGAAAGAGACAATGTGCTGCTGCCAAAGAAAAGGAGAAAATAGACAGTGCCCACCCTAACCAGAACAAATGTGGAATCAGCTAGGAACCCAAAACCAAGGCAATACGTGCCAGGTCACTTCAGCAGCAGAAAAGAAATTGTGCAGCAGTGGGGCTGAACCCTAGAAATTAGTTTAGTGGCTGTTTCTGCAGGCCTGGGTAAGGCTCTTTGCTGCTGGGAACTCTTCTTTCAGGCTTTTCTTGCACAAATAAACCGCTAACACAAGAGGCCCAAAACATGCCTGGTGATCAGCTTTTCTTCAACTGCCTTCATACAACTTGCTACCCTTCACTCTTTGTGCTTTCAGCAGGCTGCCTCTCTGCTTATAGCAACTCTGGCCGATCCATCAGTAGCTGGCTCTGTTTTCTGTACATCCCAATTGATAATTAGTTGGTTATTTCTCATCTCTGATTGACAGAGTTCCTATTCTAGCTCAATGCAAAACTTGTTTTCTTCACTTTGTGACTTTCTCAAGATGCCATTAGTGGGCAACACAACATGATGTGAGGTAGATCACACAACAGGTCCATAAACACAAGGGCAGGGCCAGATTCACAGCTCCAACTTTGCAGTTTCACTCTGTAGGAACTCTGTTGATATTAATATTGTCACATGTAAGACCAGAGTTGCATATTCAGCCCACAGTGTGGTCATGACACAGCTCAATGGAAGAGTACTCCTTTCTATAACTAGAGAGCACTTGTGCCATACAACTGTATTTATGTTCTGTGAACAAGTAAATATAAGGTAGAAATACGTGCACAAAGAGGAACGGACAGGGGTTCTATGGAAACTCAGAATTCCTGACTTTATAGTTAAAATGAACCATATCCCTTGTTAGTGGAGTTGTGGGGACAGAGAAACATTGATTTATTTTTTACTTTATTATGTGTGAACACTCTCAGTTATCTTTCTCTTTTCTCTCTCACACGTACATGTTTATGCACAGCTTTTTACATTATATATATTTTATATACAATGTGCATTGTGTAGCTTTCCTAACTCCCAATAATATTAACGAGAGTTACTCATGTAAATCTCCCATTCATTGTTGGGACAATAAACCTCAGAGAGTGTGAAAGCACTGCATTAAACTCATTTTTCTCAGTACTGATACAAATATAGGACACTAACATCCAGATTAAATGGCACACATAAACCTATGGACCTGCTGTCACCAGATATCACGCATCATGCACTTATCTTTCTGTGATACTCAACACTGAGGGAGGAAGTTCTTAATAAAATACATTCGTATTTCCCAGAACATCATCTCTTGCCAAGAAGATGGAAGCAACACCAGTACTTAAAAGCTTTCCACACTAAAACACCCAATGACTGCCTGTAGCTTTACAAACTTTGGCTGCAATTGTGCCATACATCACATGTTAAGTAAAAGTGGGACCAATCAGAGCTTGGGTAGAGGACCTCCAAAGAAAGCTTCAGTACTGCAGAACATGTTATTAGTGGCTCACCATGCGGTGCATATCCCCAGTACTTACTATTGAACCAGTACTTCAGTTGTGACACGCTGGTGCTGATGGAGGTCATAGTTTTTAAAAGATAAATCAAATCACAGATCCAACCTTTTTTGAGGAGAAATAGTAATATATTGCCTCAATTTTTGCAGAGTTTGATCTCAATTGCATTGCTATGTATGAGTCACAAAATCAGTGCATACAAAGTAGCTGCAAAGCAGTGACAAATACGGAGTACACTTAGGGACACCGTTGTTTCCACCCACCAATGACCAACAGATAAAACAATTAAAACTGAGAAATGGGAGGATTTTGGTGCACTGGAGTTGGGAAGGAGAAAATTCTTCCCAATAAAGTTACACACATGGTCCTATTATCATAATAAGGCAGGATGATAGCCATATTCCAACTCCAAATGGTTTATTTCAGCAGTGGGCATAAAGTGAGCCCTTGTCATACCATCTGCCAAGTACCTTTGGGATCTGACAGCACGGAAGGATCATTAAAAATGTAAGAAGTTGCTGTTTACATTAATAAAAACACAGGTTCAAAAAATAGGTTGAAAAAGCAACATTGTAAACATGGCTTTAAAATGAAAGCCATTTCCTCTTGTTGTGAAAGGCATGGTTTGTTTTCATCTGTTAGATTGTGACTGTGCTGAATCCAGCTTCTGCTTCCTCACTGTGCCACTCTCTAATGGAGTTTGCTCTCACAGAAATGAAGCATGAGTTGTACATGGGACTGTCTCTGCTCTTTCACCTGGACAGAAATAAAAATAAAGCTCTCCTGTTAACAGTATGTCAACCCCTATGCCATTACTTCCAGTGTTCTTATAATGAGAGTTGGGTAAACTTGAAGCCCATAATAAGAGTATACTATTCCTTTTTTAAAGGCTGACCTGCAGTTCTGGTTTACAAACCAAATGACTGTAGTCAGGCATATTAGTGCTTTAACCTTTTTATTACATTACATACATGAAAACAATTAAGGCTGGGATTCTTTCCAATGTATTATCATTTTCTGTTCCCCCTGGCCTTTTTCCATCCATTTCAAAGAAAGTACATAGCATCCATGGAACATTCTCTCGTGTTGTTTTTTTTTTGTTTCTTTTCTTCTTAACAACTGTCATGCTTTCAAGACCAGCCAACTACAGAGTATCATGCAACAGCAGCAGCTGACAGCAGCAGCAGCAAAAACAACAACAAAAAGTTTGGGGGTTTAAAACTCCTCATAAAATTAAAACTGAGATTTAAATTCTCCCTCATATTTTATTGTCTTTTCTTTTCTTTTTCCTGTGGTAAATGGTAATTAGAGTCAATAATCTTTTGCTGAGAGAGCACCTTGTCCTCACAGTGTTTATATCATCATCATCAAAGATCTGCCTTAAGGCCCTGGCGTGTTAATAATTTAAGGTGTGCACAGCCTAGTTATAGCAGGAAGCCTAGTTATTGAGTTTGTAAACCAGCTGATGATTTATGGGAACACCTTGCATGAGTCATGCTCATTAAATAAAATACTTCAGTTTAATAAGGAACATGGGGTAAACAGTTCTTCCCGTTACAGGGTGACTGTGCAATTGGAAATTGCTGAGTTTTGTCACCAGCTTTGCCACTGCTGTTTTGCCTTAATTGTAATGTCAGGGTCAGCTTGTCTGTATGCGTGTGCACGCGCGTGCATGTGCATCCACATTTCCCCTTGAAGTACAGATAGAAAGTCTTTCACCAATGCTCTTTTTTTCTTCCACCCTCTCTGTCTCTCCCTCTCTCTTCTCCATACAGCTGTTTCATAAGTTACCCTCTGATAATGAAAATGTTAAATCTCTCTTTAAAAGGCTACTAATTAAGAAAACAGAAATGTTCACAGAAATAAAATTGCAAGGGAAAAAAATCAATATATGGTTGTTAAATGTAGCTTGCATTTGAGAGCCATAACCGTATTTTATTTTTAAACACTAGTGTTAACTCTGACTCGTTAGAAATTCCTTGGGAAATTGAGGCAGTAAAAGCCCTACACATCGGCCTTTTCTGTTTTACCAAAAGCAAGCGTGCTTTGCCCATTGCTTTAGAAATCCACTGTATCTTCAAGAGATTTCAGTGAGATAAAATAAAACATCAGCACCCACCCTCAGATAGCAAATGTGCAGGCAATAACATGCTCTGCATCATCTACTTCTTACTGTCTGCATATTCTAGCTTTTCGGATACTGGGGTGTGGTTCCTTAGGGACACTGAAATTCCTCCTTTCCCACCAAAGCCGTTGGCACTTTAGCATTGAGAATAGAAGGAGCTGGTGTAGCCATGGCTGGAGACTTCACTAGGCTGGAGGATGCTCTGGGGCAAAATTGCCATTGTCTTCCCTGGGGTGAAGGTCAGACTTGTGGATTTAGAATATTGAATAATGGGAGAAAGAAATTGAGTAATAACATAAAACAGTACATACATTTTCTTGATGGATTTTAGTTTTATCATCCCAAACCAAAGGCAACTCAACTGGATTTAGTTTAACTGATAAACAATAAGAAATCAGTTTTTTTTAAAAAACAGCCAACTTTCCCAGTAACCACATATTACCAAACTTGCCATTGCCCCTGAAATATTGATTTTTTTGTGTTCTTTATGGTCTCTTTTAGAAGTACTATTCTTTTCACACGAGTGACGCAGCTGTAAGATCAATTTTCTGACTAGTAACTGAACATCCTCAAATATAGTCAGCCTGTCAGGCATCATTAAAAGATTTCTTAGAGACTATTGGGCCAGACCCACTTGTGGTGTAACTTTTGGATTTAACAGCACCGCTCAAGCAAGTGATCTTACTGCCAATTTGTACACAATGGTTTGAGTCCTCTCTTTTTTCCAGGGAAAATCAAGCATGACATAACAGGGTATACATAACACTCAGGACATCTCTTTGAGGTCTCTAAACACCCTCCATTGCTCTACTATCTGCATTTTGCAATCTTTTGTCTGTTTTACACTCATGCCAGCATAAGGGAGCACCGTGATCTCACTTTGCAGAGGGAGAAGGTGGCACAGATTATTGTTGGTGAGACCCACAAACAAAATGAGGCACCCCAAAGTCAAGAGTTTCAGGACTTTATGCTGACCGGTGCAAGGCATCTGCAGAGGCAGAGTCCCTTGGAGGCGGCACTGGCACTGCTGGCCAATCTGTGCAAATTGTCAGATGGTCCAGCAGAAAGACTCAGTAGCCACCACGCTGCAAGTGATGCAGCCCCATGGCTCTGCTCAGAGGTGTCATCCCAATGCCTTAAAGGACAGGAACAACAATGGTTAAGAGAGAGCAGAGCAGGTGAAGGCTCACTCCAAATTCAGCTCTTCTCCCACACTCTGCCCCAAAACAGCCACCACCAGTCATCCTTAATAACAGCACACTAAGCTGGTCAGACCTTTAGGGATTCGAGGTGTTGCTCCAGGCATATGCATCAGAGGGACACCAAGTAGCTGACTTCTTGGTGTGTAAGGGCCTTAATCACCAAACACAAAGTTTTTTTTTTCTGCACAGCAGGCTCATGAAGGATTACTCAGCCCTCTCTGCAGAAGCTGCTGTTTGCAGCACTGCAGTGACCTGAAGTGGGTTGCACAGTCCCTCAGCTGAGTCCAGGGGTTCCTTTGAAGCCTAGTGCTCCTGCATGGTGCTACCTTGTGCGCACTGAGGTGTCTGACCTGCAGCAGCTATACTAAAGGCATCCCTGAGTGCTTTCAGTTACCAGTTCTCTCAAGTCAGGTGGCAGCTCAGTGAGGTGTTTGAGAATGTAAATTTTGCAAGTAACAGGAGTTAGGCACGTCCTCCTCACAAAAAATATCAAAGTCATTGACTCAGAGGCACATGACGAGGCTGGGGCAGAGCAGAGAGCAAAAATCAGCTTCTTCAAGGCCCCTAATTCATAAACTTGTCTTCTAAAGGGAAGAAATCTTTACAATCTCTCAACCATGACACTCCTTACTCCTGGAGGCTATAGCAAAGGTGATGTGGGAAGGAAAGACATTGGACTGGGGGTGGAGCATTCTTTTTACAATTCAATCATTGAGCGTGACTTCTTTGGACTTTTTTGGTTTGGCTCTTCAGCTTCATACAGTATGGGTTGTGGTTGCCCATTCATAACCACACAGAAGGCAGAAAACACAGTATGTTTTCTTCTCATCTTTGTACTGTGCTTAGTGGATGCAAGAGTTTCATCAGCTTCACCTCCACTGGAGTGACCACCTCCTTCCCCAGTGAGCTCCCAGAGATTGTATTCAATTGCTCTTTGCACTATGAGTGTGCTGGCAAAACACGTTCCTGGTGATATCTGTGAGTGCTATAGAAACTACCATCAAATTCAGAAAAGCAGTTTTATGGAGTTGTTTCTATAAGAACACTGGTCTGAGTGCATAACAGGGCAAGGGAGTTCACTCAGACAAGGGACTGGGAACTGCTCCTAAACCTGGTAATATGGACCCAAAGTGAAGATTTAATGCTTTTGACTCTGAGTGTATTTCTGCCCATCTTGATTTCAGATGATATACAAATAATTTAGATCCTATTGAGGTCAATGAAATCTTAAGCTGAAACTTAACCTTAGGATGAACTGAACCGAGACCATACAGCACCTTTAACTTCCAGCACACTGCTCCCTACGTGTCTTCACTTTATCCTCCCTAATGCTGAGGCTCAACACCAAACCTTAGCCGTTAATATTTTTAACACTGACAGATATTTAGATTTTCCATTGCAAACATCAAGGCTCTACTTCCCCCTTTACAGCTGGAGTCAGTGGCCTAATTACAGGCATCATCCAGAAAGACTGGTAATCTAAACTAACTGTCTCCCTCCCATAACATTACTCCTGACTGCTGTGGGATCCTGATCACTGACATAGGATAAAATGTAATCTCCAACCCTGCCCCATACCAGGAGATTGGAGGCATGATCAGTTCCTACTGTCTCTCGAGTGACCCTCTCTTACTGTCTTGTGCCCAGAATAAACTAATTGTTGGCAAAAGAGGACCAAATGCAACCATTTGCATCCTTCTGTCTCAAACTGGTAGAGAACAGCAGAGGAACCCATGCCCAAGCTGTACTAAAGAGGAGTAGTACTTCCACTGCTGGAGGCCAGCAAATGCCTTTAGCCAATCTGATTTGCTACTGGAAAAACATACCATAGCTTCTTCTCTTCGTGGCAGGTATGATATGTGGGCGAGTGGCTTCCTCTGGAGATGGGCAAACTGTTAATTATGATTATTTGCGTCAGAGTAGTACCTAGAGACTAAATCCCTGCTGTTCTAATCTATATACCAAAGTATCTATACAGCAAATATACAGAATTTGAAGGTTTCAGATGAGCTGTCACGATTTTGGATAATCCTTTGAAGTGAGGTCAAAAATAGTCGCAAGAGATAGAAAAGGAACAAGTGTGAGTGTGGAACTGAAAACATAAGAAGAGGGAAAGCTAGATTAGGCCATTAACTTACAAAGCAGGTACTGAGTGGAAAAGGAATTTGGCAAGATCTCAGCAAATTGTAGATTACATAATGGAAAGATACCAAAGCAAGGCAGTCTACTCTGCATTCACAGGCAAGTTAACATACCTAAGCAAATTCATCCTCTAATTGGCTTCAGTTTAGTGCTCTATTCAGGGTATCTTTGGGATAATTCAGAGTGCAACTAGGATGCCTGGCAAGTGAAAAGCTTCTGGGAACTAAGCAAAAGAGTCACAGAAACATCCCTAATAAAATGTCTGGAGAGTAACAAAGAATGTGATACAACCTCAGCTGTTTTTGAAGGCTGTTTGTCAGCAAGGCACAATAGGATGGGAGTCCAATTGAGAAGGAAAAAAAAAAAAGAACCTGCTGATGAAACTCTTGGATTCGTTAATATGGGCAGAAATAAATGATGGTAACAATGAGTAAGTCCATAAAACACTGGAAATCATATTAAGGACATCATTTATCATATTTTGCCCAAACTGCACAAATCTGTCCTGAAAATTGCAAGATGAGCTCATGCTCAAATATAAAGGGAGGAAGGAATTTCAGAAGACTAGTATGAAGCAAATGTTAGCCCTGCATATCCTCATGCCCTATCTGAACAAAAAGGCAACTTGCATCTGTGCTGGGGCGAACTCAGAACTCGACCCAACCTGACTGGGTTTTGAAAGCATGGCTCCAGATGAGCAGCCAGAAGACAGGGTCTAGGTACCTCCAGATAAAAATCTTTCCTTGGCTAACAGAAGATAAAGGCACCAAATAGCATGCCATCCTAAAAGAGTCAGAAATCTTAGTCATAGCCTTCAGTGTTCAGCTAAGGCATAAAAACAGAGCTGGAGATGTACCTTTGTAGATACCAGCACGCCCATCGGAGATAAGATAACTGAGTGAGTGATTCTGTAATAAATAGTGAGAGCAACATGCAACAGAATCGGTGAAACAACAAGATATTCCTGAAAATTCTTGGACCATGACTGATGGTTACCCGATGGATGGTAGTTAAACCAGAAAGGTCACCAAGTAAGCTGCTTCTTATTTGCTGTCTCCTTCTGGCTCAGTTTTGGGTGTTTTGATAAGGTGTTGCACAGCACATAGCAATGGATTCACAAATTATAAATCCTAGTTTGCTCAACATGCATTTCCAGTTACTATAGAAATAAATAGCAGAGAATATAAGTGGTTCATCTGACCAATTGTTTTTAATTTATCAGTCAAGAACACCTTGCCAAGCCTACGCTATGCAACGTCAAACAACCTGGCAGATGGCAAATTATAAAGAACTTGATAACAGAAAGCCTTGGTTGATTAAAAAGGTTGATATTTGTCATCGTTAGAATATCATAACACACCTCACAATACTTTATTAGGCTATACAGTTTGGGGCAAGTAGGCAAAGGCAAACCACAATCCTGCCAACTTCTTGAACAAATACAATTAATCCTGAGGTATAGTTACAGAAGAAGGTTATGCCAGGACAAGAGCAACATCCAAAGTTGCCAGATAACTGCTATCTAAATAGAAGAGATTTCAGCGAGTAAGTATTTGGGAACCTGACATACTTCTGACTATTGTGTCTGTGCCAAAGTCAAATATGAGCAGTCTGTGTTACAGAAAGGCCTGCAGGAGAACCTGGAGCTGCTGGCTGTACCTTGAGGACATCCAAAAGCAGTTGGCATGGCTCCTGTGCTGGCAGAAGCGACACATGCCCACCCGGCTACTGACGACAAGACACCAAATGCGAAGGCAACACAGATGCCAGGTGCTGCTGAACAGATGCTGGAGATGTGGAACGGAGCACATGACAGGAAAGTCCCAGGGGTGCTTGGGACGTGGTCTCTAACCCAAGCCACATGAAGCTGAACAGTCTCTCAGCATTGTGGGGTTTCTGGTCTTTTCTCCCACCCCCTCCCCACATGCGAAATATGTGCATTCATTTGAGCACGTGTTTTGAGGGCAGAGAGAAGGGGCTGCTGCTATTTTGTCACATTTGTTTTGAATTTTTTTCTTTTTTCAGAGGTATAGTTTAGCAGCACTGTCCTCTGCCGTGTTGCCGTGTGGCAAGGACATAGTTCTCCTTACCCTAGCCCAGGGCAGGAGCTCAGGGCACAAGCTCAGCAGAGCTCATCTCTGTCAAAGATATAAAGAGTGGCATTCTCCAAAGACTCGTAAAAGGCATCAGCTCAGGTGGCAGAAATGGAAATGTGGTGGTTCAAGGCCTGAAAAAGGACTTGGATCATTCCTGGACAAAAGGGGCAAAACCAGTGATCAGCTCTTGCTACCACGGGGAAAAACAGCCAGACATTTAGTTCTTTATGATTATTATTTTAAAGGTCTCCCTTATAATATGGTGTATGATATAACAAAAAGCAAAACATGAGTTTTTTAGAAAAAGGACCCTGAGGAAGAAACATTACGGCAGCTTCTTGGATCTGGCCCACCGTTGGGCAAGCACATCCCAGGTACAGATCATAGACAGTGCTCTTACTACTGGCCACATCATGGACACAAGACACACAGGCTGCATGGCTACATCCACAAAAATAACAAGTGCTCTGTAAATCACATTGAATAGTCTGCCTAGAGATTTCTGAAGGATTGAGTTGTTCAGGGAAGGAAAAGCAGACAGGGACATGGTTAGCCCAGAGTCCTGCAGGAGGAGTGGCCACAAAGCATCACTGGGAGGGGAAGCTTTTTGACGTATCCAGCTGGGAGAGCACACCAGAAACCTGACACATCATGCAGAGTGTACTGCATGGGTGTTGCCCATGCTGTTATCAGAACACATTGTGCAAAGAGAAATGAAAATATAGTGTCATGTGCTTTACAGAGGCCTTTCAAACGAAGCAGGTGCAGGGCATGTGTTTGGGAGCTGGATGCCCTTGCTGCCATACCTTAGCACTTAGGGACATTCCAGCTCGCTAGATTAAAAACTAACACACGGTACTTGCACTGAGGTCAGACTCCTAGTTGCAATGCAGATATACTCTGACCCAGACTGAGGAAATAATTGACAGGGGAACAATAATGAGAAAATCAATTGCTAAGTCAGATATCATCGACTGCAATGAAAATTTTGTGCATTAAGGGTTTGCAGGATAGAGACCCAGGTTTTCTTTTAGGCTAGATGAGTTGGTAGAGATGCAAGAAAAGTTGATGTGGTTAATATTGCTGTCCTTGTTCCCCTACACTTACAACTGGAATTCAAAAGGAGTATGGCCTGATGGCTTCCCAAGGTGATTCTTCAGATGAAGTTTTAGGCTGTGATTTTGTAAATGTTCAAAGATGCGGATGATTAGGACCTTGTGAGACTGGAACATTACACTAATGGTCTGCGCCACTGCACATTTTCATTAAATTTAACATTAGAGCTAATGTATCAGCAAAAAATACAGCCCAGTGTCACCCTGCATATCTCTGCATATATGTGGGACACTTCATTGCATAGGGCCCACTGTTCTTGTGCTATTTGCAGCAGTTTGCAGCTGTACTCAAAGTCTTTAATCAGTGCTCAATTAATTCAAGTAGGGTCCAAAGTGTAAAAAAAGCCACCCTTTCCCCAAAATGAATCCTATCTGAGAACACTTAATGCCCTCATGAGCCATTCAATATGTTTTGCATGATGTTATCTTCATCTTCTGTCAACAGTATCTACTGAAAGATCGATAGTAATCTTAAAGAAATGTTTATTGTTGTCTTGCCTCTCACACCTGCCCCATCCTACCTTTGCTCTTTGTCTCAGGGGCAGTAAAAGCACAGGAAACTACAGCAGAGGCATGCCTTCATCTTGCAATGTTGTATTTTTTGTTGCAGGATTACAGTGCTAATGAAAGACCATGTGTACATCACCACCACTATTTCTTGACTTGGAAGTGTGGAGTATTTCTCCACCAGGAGCCCTCTCTAGAAATACATCCTATAGGTACTTGTGCATGCTTGTCAGAGATGTAACACAAAAAATGCCAGGCATGGTTTTAACCTGGATATATTTGTGAGTATGAAGTACCAGGATTAAATTCTTCCTCGTGAAATAAAAGGCAAGGAAAAAAAAAATTAATCAGGTGTGAAGGTGGCAATCAGGTGGGGGTGGTGGGTGGGTGTTTGGGTACCTGAACCGTTCTAGCAAGAAACCCGGGGGGAGGGTCCCTCCCTTCCTTCCCTGCATTTCTCTCAAGAGAGCGGTTAAGATGCTCCCGGGTCAGAAGCATGTCGCGACAGGGACCAGCTCCCCCCCCAGGGCCCCCGCCGATGGCAGCAGAGAACAAAGCAGGGCCGGGAAGTTTGCACCTCCCTTGACGAGGGGGGGGGAACTGACGTCATCTTATCACCGATATATTTTTTTAATTAGGTGGCAGCTAAATGAAGAGTGATGTAGAACGCTGTGAGTATAATTATCCATTGTGCTGCAGAAAGACGCCTATAGAGCTTTCTTTTTTTTCCCCCCTCCCTCTTTGAAAACTACCAAGAACCTGGGGAATTCAAATAATCTTCCACTCCCCGTGCGTGGATGGAGCCTGTCATACCCTGTGCGTGGGCTACTGACAAACACAAAGGAGCAACAATAACTGCACACCACTTACAGCACTGCTAGAATTATTCATTCATCGTAACATGATAATTTTAGATGGTCGTTGAAGAGAAGCATACGTTTCAGGCAGACATCAAACGAACAACCAGGCATTTAGATAAGACAACTGAAACTCAGTTTTAAAGTTTCAGATCCAATCCTGGGTAAAGACCAAACAAAGAGTCAAAGAGCAGAAATTATGTTATTTAAACTGACACCACCTAAATCGGATCCTTTCTTCTGCGATCTCACATAAACACAGCGTATTCATCACATCCAGCCAGCTTCATTACTATTTATATTACCATACACTGGCTGTGTGCAGTCAATTCATAATTGTCCAGTTTTTCTAATTAATCACAAAAGATTTTTGTTTTGCCTACAGCTAGTTCTGGGGTGACTCACAATGGCAAGCCAAAGCTCATACATCAAACGCAGACCCTCTTTACTCCAGCCTTCTGCTGGAGGAGGCTGCTGGGCGGCTCAGGGGGCATGCGCGGCCCCAGGCGAGAGAGGAGCCCTGCGCTCTGTCCTCTACCGTGTGACTTGTTATTTTTATCTGATGCTTGCATTCTCAGCCCAAACCCGGCCCAGAGATTTTTGGCAAGATTTCTTAATTCAGAGCGTTTGATTTCTCTCTCTCTCTCCTATGTGTGTGCATATTCCCCTCTCCTGCTCTAGCAAGCTGTTCGAGAGCTGTGCAGCTTCAAAGGCAGCAGGCTGGATCAAATATTGCGTAAACTTCGGCGCTATCAATATTTCCTTAATGAGCTCAACGTAACCAGAGGATGCTAGCAGAGAGGCTGAGCCAGCTGCTGCATCTTTGCAGCTCCAATAGCAACAAGGCTGGTTGGTGACATTTGCAGCAGGCCGGGTCGCTCGTGCCTTCTCTGCCCACACCACAAAGGGCAGTTATTCAGATGAGTAAAGCCTTTTGGCTGCAAGGCAGTTACCTGTGGAAGTCGCAGCTTGCCAACCTGAGCCAGAGGACAGTGATTTGACCTCTATTTCTTGTGCTGCCCAAGGTATAGGCGCACAGAAGATATTCCATGAACAAAGAAATGGGGCAATTTGGCTAATAACGATATGACAGTATGTTCTTTCTCCACAAGCATTAAAATATTACGTTCTCATTTTAAAAAAAAATCACTATTTTATTTTTTTTTGTCACTGATGAAGTTTGTAATACCAAAAGTCAGCCCAGTTAAGATCAGTCGGATTCACATGAAGAGCAGAAAGCAATAGATCCATACTGCCTCTAAAGTGCACGCCAATGTAAGGCTACAAATGTTGTTAATTATGTGGAAGCTTTCTGGTAAGATGCATCTATTGATGCAGTCTTCCTTGATCACATTCTGCCCACTGCTGGGTTTTCAAGGAGTCAGCACAGTGGTGTGAGAGGAGCATTTTATTAATAAACACTGTGCAGAGAACCCTGAGCTCAGCCCAGGCATTTTTGAGTGAAAATGGCTGTGAAGCCAAAGCTGGTCTCTATCTGAGGAAGTACAAGCAAGCGAATAGCTACTGAGAGCAAAATACGTTTTTAACAGCATGGAAGAGAAAAATGTGTTTTCACATCTGATGGCATAGAGGAAAGGGTATCTCTGATTTATTACAAGAGATTTCAAGTGGAGTTGTTTGGGGAAAAAATGTTAAGTTTAGAAAGGCTGAAAAATTATGAATTAGCAAAAATTAATGTTTTCTTATACTTCTGTTGTATATTATTCAGCTAACAGAACCCTTTCTCTGCAGACTATGGCATTCAAAAATTTGGAGAGGAGGGAGAGAGAAGGCTCCTTTTCTCAGGTCTGGGGGTTAAAATAATGTCAAATTTCTGAATGTACAGCCATACCTCCCAGTATGGCTCGGTTGAAGACATCCTGGTCTCCTTGACAGGGAACTTAGAGCACACCCAGTAAGCTTCTGTCGTATTATAAATCAGCCAGGAGAAAATTACTCCACAGAAACTCCCACAGGACCAGAGTAGGGTTTACACCTCCATAGATAAGATAATCTGTCAAAGAGCAAGTCAAAAGATAACCCATGAGAAATATTTTGAGGGATGAAGCCAAACTCTTTTATTCCCGGTGCCAAACCCTAGTTTTCCACCACAGAGTCTGCTGCTTCATGCAACTGTGCATGGACACTGCATGTGACAGGAACACGTCCATCAGCACATCTTGGGGGCCTCTCAGATCCTCTGCTCTGATGCCAGGAATGGCCTTTCGGGAACACCACAAGCCCAGACAGTGCACTCTGCTTTCCCCTTTCCCACACACTGTCCCGTGAGTTAATGATAGCAAAGTCTCCCCTCCTTGTTGCCAGCCCATTGCTAGGACCCATCTTTGCTGTGGCGTGTCGGCCACGATCATAGATGAAACCCTGGTGATATCAAGGATGTGGATCCCGTGCTCCCTCCTGGCTCCTTTCAGCCGCAGGGAACCAGATCCAACGTTCACTGAGCCCAGGGGAATATTTTTCAATGAGCTTCAGCAAGCAGGTAAGGTTTCTGTGGTCTATTGCCACCTCGCTGTAAAGACCATAATTTTGCTGGGACAAACTGCTTATTTACCCAGTTGCAAGCTTAATAATAACCATGGGCTGTGATTCCTCCTAAGGAACTGAGGACCTGATTTAAGTATTATTAATACCAACAATAGTGCGCTAGCACAGGAAAAATAGCAGTATTAATAATAATGTTATCTTAACAGCAGTGTAAATATAAGGTAAGTAGTGTACCTGGCTCCTGAGGAGTGTGAAGCCAAATGATTATTTCCTCTCAGGGCAGTGATAAACAACTCAGTCACACTGAGTTTACAGTTTTAGTAATAATTGGCTTGAAGGGAAAGAAAAAATATAAAGCACAGTCACAGCTTAACTACATTATAATTACAGGGCGTAATTTCAGCCCCTGCTCCTGGAGTGGAAGGCACAGTTTTTATCTGATCAGCCTCCATGTGTAATTCCCTACTAGGTTTAGGGCTAAGCATTGCTGTGCTGGTTTCAAAAATGACTAAGCAAATACAGAGAGACTGCAACCTGCCCCAAGACACGGTGAGCGGGCAACAGGCTTGGGAGAGGAACCTCCAGCCTTGGGTACGTAGTCACTGGGGCAAAAAAGTGGTGACAATGGCTGAATGGCCACTAGTGTGTGTGGGTCCCCATGTCACCTAGGCAGGGTTTTGGAGCTAAACCTGGTGCTGTTGCCCAGGGTTGTTCCAGGAATGCCCGGGCTTTGCAGGTATGATGGAGCTGACTGGCAGCAATAACGGCTCCTGTTGCCTTGCCAGAACCTAGACAGGATGTCTCCAGACAGCTTAGGAAATCCTGATGCCTGGTCATAGAATCATAGGATCATTTTGGTTGGAAATGACCTTTAGGATTGTGAATTCCAACTGTTAACCTAGCACTGCCAAGTCCACCACTAAACTATGTCCCCAAGCACCACAACTACACATCTTTTAAATACCTCCAGGGCTAGTGACCCTGGACAGGCTGTTCCAGTGCCTGACAACCCTTTCAGTGAAGAAATTTTTCCTATTATCCAATCTAAACCTCCCCTGGCACAACCTGAGGCCACTTCCTCGTGTTCAATTCCTTATTACTTGGAAGAGGAGACTGACAGACCAAAACACTCTTGCCTAATTCCTCTTGAATTCAAAACAGCAAATAATTGGTCACACCACATGATTGAAAAAGGGAGCTCCAAAAAGGCTTGCTTATGAATAGCTGCAACAAGCAAAACTGAAAACTGAGAGTAGCATCAGAAACCAGTCATGACTTGAGTGATGGCCTCTGGGGAAAGGGTAGGAACCCATCTTCTGTTGTTGTTAACTGGAAAGCTGATTGTGAAACCAAGCTCCAGAAAGGGGAGGAGGGATGGATGCTATTTGCATTTTTCAGCTCACCAGCCCCTCCCACTTCCACACGGATCAGCCTGAAGAGGGGGTAAAGGTCAACTCTTTTGCCAAGTCTGTTTTCAACTATGTCAGTCCACACATTTTAGTTTGAACAAGTCAGTCCCCTTTTAGCATGTTATCAGGTGCAGGGACACGCAGAAGAATCAGATGGCTTTTCCTACTGACCTCTATTCGAAGTCTCAGCTAACTTACCCAGCTTCCATGGCCGCTCCATGCAATGGTGGATACTATGCCCTGGCAACTGAAATGTCTGATCATGCTCTACTTCCATGGGCTCATCCCACGAGCTAACTCAAGACACCGAACAAGAAAGCTGAATGTTTCCTCATGACACAACTAATGCTTCTGTCTCTCCTGGAGGAAATGTTACAAAGGCATGGAATACTGCTTCTCTCTTGCCAAACCCGAAACCTCTGTGTCAAGCAAAGTCCCTCTGTCCCTCCCCACCTGTGCCTCATGCAGACCACAAGGCACATTGGAATAACTATCAGCTTCACTTTCCAAGGGTCCAGAAGGCGCAAGCCTCCCCCCAGTGAGCAGAAATGTGGGTCCCACATTGCTCACTGTGCAATACTAGAAACAGGAGAAAGGTTGAGCAGAAAAGGGAAGCCCAAAATGGCAGAGGTGCCTGTTGGCCCTGAGGGGCAAGGTTATCATTATTAAAGTTAAAGCAACATCCCTACCCTTAAATGAACTGCAATGCAGATGGAAAGCTTACTTGGGAACCACTGTAATTGCTTCCCAGTGGCATCCTATCTGCAGCAGCATTAAGCTCTTCCCTCACAGATTCCACTACTTGGCTCAGCCTTCTCCTTTGGGATGCCTCAGGTCCTTTCTTGCTTAGTCAAGGCAGGTCCAGACCCAGAGGAACTATTCTGGCAGTGTCAAAAGGTCCCGCTGGATGCTTTGACATTGCTGTGTTTGGTTTGTGTCGCAAGGTTTTGTAGTAGGGAGCTATAGAGATGGCTTATGTGAGAAGCTTCTAGAAGCTTCCCCTGTGTCCAACAGAATCAACACCAGCCAGCTGGAAGACAGACTTGCTACTGGCCAAGGCCAAGCCCTAGGGCAATGACCCTGTGATAACATATTTAAGAAGGGAGGGGGGAAACTGTGCAACCAGAAGAGAAGAGTGAGAATTGGTGAGAGCAACAACTCTGCAGACACCAAGGTCAGGGAAGAAAGAATGGGAGGAAGTGGGCCAGGTGGCAGAGCAGAGATTCCCCTGCAGCCTGTAAAGAAGACCATTGTGAAGCAGGCTGTTCCTCTGCAGCCCATGGAGGTCCATGGTAGAGTAGATATCCACCTGCAGCTCATGGAGGACCCTATACCAGGGCAGGTGGGTGCCCAAAGGAAACTGTGGCCCTGTGGAGGACCCACACTGGAGCAGGCTCCTGGCAGGATCTGTGGACCCGTGGAGGGAGAAGCCCTCAGTGGTGCAAAGACTTGTGACCCCACGGTGGACCCATGCTGGAGCAGTCTGTTCCTGAAGCACTGCACCCTGTGGAAGGGACCCATACTGGGGCAGTTTGTGAAAAACTGCAGCCCATGGGAAGGACTCACATTAGAGAAGTTCATGGAGGACTGTGTCCCATGCTGGAGGGATCCCATGCTGCACTAGTGGAAGAGCATAAGGAATCCTCCTCCTGAGGAGGAAGGGGTGGCAGAGACAACATCTGATGAACTGACCACAGTCTCCATTCTCCATCCCCCTGTGCTGCTGACAGGCAGGAGGTAGAGAAATCATGAGAGAAGTTAAGCCCAGGAAAGAGCGAGGGGTAATGGAAGGTGTTTTAAGATTTGGGTTTATGTTTTCATTACCTGACTCTGATTTGATTGGCAATATATTCCATTAATTTTTCCCAAGTTGAGTCTACTTTGCTCATCATGGTAAATGGTGCATGATCTCTCCCTGTCTTTATTTCAACCAAGGAGCCTTTGATTGTATTTTCTCTCCCCTGTCCAGCTGAGGAGAGGAATGATAGAGCATCTTTAGTGGGCACCTGGTGCCCAGCTAGGGTCAACCCACCACAATTGTAATGAAGAAAAACGTTTCTTCAAGAGGCAAAATAGCAGCTCTCCACATCCTGGCTAGCTGTGGTGATGGACAACCCACTGGGAGTGGGAGCAGGGCAGGAGTGGGGCACAAGCAGCAGTAGAAGAGATCCCACAGCTGAGCAGAGCTGCCTTCCAGTGAGGGGGAAGAAAACACAGAGTTTGCAGAAGGCCTTTTGTGTAACAATTTGGGAATTTCTACTGCAGGGCCATGTAAAATCCTCTTCTTTATTTTCTTGACTAAATCATCCTCCATTTGTGCTGTTTAATAGGGAGTAAGTCAACATGCTGTCCTAGCTGACAATAGGTGAGTTTAGTCTCTAGCATCCATGCCTGTAATATTTTTCCCTCCTTCTTGTATACAGGCAAGTCTCTGGGCATTCCCTCACCTACTCTTGTCTTTCAAGTGACTTTTCTCTCATCTTCATTTCTGCTACAGAGAAGCTCCATGACAGGAGATCCTTGCCCCATTTATCGTTACCCTTGCTAGCCTCTTTATTTTGTAAAAGGAATTAAAAGACATAATTATTTTTAAAAAGCCATAGCTGGGTGAGATCAAGGAAGCCTGCCCAAAACGTTGGTATTTACCCACTTGCAAAAGGCGTTTAGGCAGCAGTGAAGCCCACTCTACCTTAGAACTGCCAGAACTGTGGGTTTCCTCTTATTTCTGTGAAAACCTTTCACAGGAACCCAGGTAGTTTAAGCAGCAGGGAAGGTGGTTGGAAGTGACTTTCTGTCACTCGCACATTAATGGAGAGGTAAGACAAATGTAAAGTCTTGACATGTCAAACATTTTTGCCTGCTGGTGTTAAGCTGGATGCTCTTCAATGGGGCTTGATCTGTGCTAGGATGCCTGCTGTGCTGCATTTCTGCCCCTGAGTCCTTGCCTCCTCCCTAGTTAGTCGTCCAGTTCCCCTAACCAATTCTTTAAAATTCAGCATTTCAATAAGACCTTTGGTCCCACCTGGAGCATATTTATATTGCCATACACAAATAATTTCAAATAGGTGGGCTGACTACAGACAAAGCCAGGAATAACTTTAAATGGACTTCAAAATACCAGTATCGAGCTGTAGGGCAGGAAAGCTGTTTTCCCTGGGATGCTTGAGAACGGGGCAAGACTGACACGCTGTCCAGACAAGGATGATTTCTGTACCTTATTCATGCACCCCATGAATGACAGGATGCAATTCAGGTCGACCCTTACATCACTCACAGCATGCACAGGAGACTCTTCACTACACACAGTGTCCTTCCTTGGAGAGCAGACCCTATGCTGTGATTTTTATTTTTTTCATCAGACTAAAGAGGATATATTTTATCATAATGGTTTCAAATGCAATGTGTACAGGCCAACACAAATAGGGTATTACAAGTTGAAGAACTGTACCTCAGGCACCATTTTATTAGAACTAGTGTTTACATCAAACAATACATCCAAAGTACTTCATATTAAGCTTGGACAAATCATTTGCCTGAGGATTAGGGTGTTGTGCCATTGAAATGTAATCCTTCTGTTGATTTTTTTTTTTTAACTGCCAAACCAAACATGGTAAAATCAGTAACTGTTAAAAAACAGAGGGGTGAAAACCTTAGCCTCAATTTGATGTTAAATAAAACAAAGGAAAAATTACAAAGATGGGTTTGCAGACACGTGTCTGAACAGCTGGTCAGATTGTCCCCTGTGTAGATCAGCAAAACTCTGCAGGGAAACAAAAAAAAACATAAGAGTGGGTTTAATTGTTGCACCACTGAGGGTGAGGAGGAAAGAGAGGGCTGGTCTGGCTGCTCCCCTTAATGGGCAGGTGACCCTGGCATGTGGGCTCTTACGCTGAGTGGAAAGTCTGGGGAGCAGAGCCAGAGGCAGGAGCGGGCATGCTGTTTCCCAGAAGGCAATATCCCATGCCCTGGCACAGCCCAAGCAGTGTGTCCTGCCCCAAAAGAAGAGAAGGCTGGCACGACAGACAGCCCCTCACAGGGGAAGGGGCTCTGCTCCCAAAAATGGAGGAACTCACAGATGCCTAACACTGGCTGAGCAGAGTGGTTGGTGACAGGGGCCCAGCCCAGCCAAAATTTGTGATTTTAAGCAAACTGGAACCCAGCTTATCCCAGCTGGCTTTAAAAAAATCAAGATGTGCCCCACATACAGCCCTCATCCTTTCCACTACCTAGGAAAGCACATTTGTCCCAGTGTCTTACACATTCATGGCATTTGCTTTTACATGCATGCACTGCTTGGGCCCCTTTTAACAAAAGGCTCCCCCAAAAGATGAGTCCTCAGACACACAAGACACATGGGATGGGAGCTGCCATCGTGTACTGGAAGGCAAAGTTTGACATCAAGGTGATCACAATGCACCTTCCCTCTTCTCAAAGGGATTTAAGCTCAAGTCAGAGGCAATAGGACTATTACAGAGACACAGTCCTGAACCAAAACCCACAGTAGTGCCATGGAGACTGTTCTCAATAGAAACGCCATAGCGATGGCCAAGAAGGATACATTTCCTTCCTAGGTAAGAAAACATAGAGCAGGGTTCAGATATAAATGTCTAGTTGTACTGAGAGCAAGGACTGAGACCCTGGCTCCTATGCAGGCAAAGAAAAAAATTCCCTGGACTTCTGCAGAACCAGCAGAAACCTGAGTGGTTTCTCTCACCTCTAGCAATGTGGTGGTGCTCACAGACTCACAAGCATCTCAGGCACCTCTCCCCTGCTGTCTCTCCCTTCCCTCCTTCCAGCAAGTCTCACTTCACTTGTGGGTGCCCTCCATCCATTTCCATACTCTTTCCCTGGCTGGGCACTCCCAGACCTTGATGCCAAGCTGCCAGCTGATCAAAGCTTCAGGAACCAATTTTCTGTCCTCATCTCTGCTACTCTTTCACCAAGCAGGTTCAGGCTATTAAATTCACCAGTTTCTCTAGAGAATCAAGAAGGTGGAATAGGTGCAATGTCAGAAATCAACATCAAACACAAAGACTTGCACTCTTGCATCATTGGGAAGAAAACCAAGGATTATATCTAAGACACTAATTTGCTAACATGCTCTGATATATGTGTGCACACCCCAAACTTATTGCTTATTATACCAGAATGAAAAAAAAAAAATTATTAATTTATGTTCTTCTACCAGCTGTGAGTTACAGGCATTGCTAACTAAACTAAGCAGCAGCTCTTCGCCTGCTGAAATTTCTGGCTGCTGAGACACGTTGCAGGCTTGTGAGGGCTCAGCAGCTGAAGCCAGGTGTGAAAGCCACAGAGGTGTATCACACCCTGCAATCCACCCACCCTCTCGCCAGCCTCCTGAGCAGCCCATGCCTTTCTGTAGGTGGGCTGAACACTCAAACTTGTGTTTGCTACAGAGTGTCCACTACCATGTACCACATTCCCATACTTACGTCTAGGACTTCTGGACTCAGCAGAATTTGTGTAGGGGCACAAAGCTGCCAGGTTCATTGAAAGCCAAAAAGTTCTGCTCAGGCAACACTCCCGGGGTGCATCTAGATGCCCAAGTATTTGAAAGTCTTGTGGCTGGTATCATGGTTGCAGGGTCTCCACCAATGCATCGGTTTGAGAGGGATCCACAAGATGAAGAGTAGATGCTTCCCAGTCCCTGCTCATAAACAAAAATTCATTTATGAATATCAGGGTGTAACAGAACTGCAGCAGTGTCAAGTGCCGCAGTTTTCTTGCCAACAACGTCGTTAATATTTTCAAAAATAAATCTCAGGCTCAAAATTACGCTCTCAGACTCCAAGCACTTTTGTGTCAAGTCAGAGCTGCTGTGCACAGCTCAGTATTTTGTTAAACCAAGCCACGTACAGAGAGTGTCTTGATATTTCCCCTCCTTATGGGCCCATTCCAGAAAGCCATGGCTCCCGAAGCAGCAGAGGAGAGGGGGAACATTGACTCACTGAAGCAGGGCTCATACTAATTGCATCTCCCAGTAGGTCCCATCCTGTCTGCAGTCTCAGCATAGTACCTCTGAACAAGGCACTGCTTTAAAAGACCCGTTTTGCCAAGGCTCCAAGTAGCACTGGTGGCTGCTGCTAACTTTGCTTCAAGCAGAAATTTCACAGAGATCACATATGGGTGAGCAGGTTCAAAAAAAAAAAAAATCAACACAAAAACAGGAGGTAGAACCTGAAAATTTAGGAAATTATAAGCAAAGAGGGAACACGGACAGGAACATTGCACACAAAGCACAATAAACATATGGAATGAATCAAGGGAGTAAGCAATGGAAGTAAAGCATGTAAATGAGTTCCACAGACACCTAGGTTTGGCTGGAGAAGGAGGGGATGGGGTAGGAGGATGGAAAAGCAGGAAGGTGGAATTAAAAGGGCCTTTTCCTGTTTTCATGGCCTTTCTTGTGGTTCTTATACTCTCTGGATGCTTAGTTACTGCTGAGACCCCAGATCAGTAAGTACATTGTATTTGTAGGTACCATGTGTACAAGCATACCTAGACACACGATTTCTCTTGCTTTACATCAAATGCCCAACCCACCTTCAAAGAATAGAATTAGTCTATATCATTATTTAAAATATAAGTGTCTTAATTTCCCTGAAACCAGGAACTCTCAATTTTACTGCCCTTGCGAAAGGACAGGGGAGAGTATTGAGATAGCCAAAAAAAGGGAAAGCAGAAGAGAAAGAAATTCACAAAAGCATGTTCTGACTCGAAAGAGCAAAATACAGTATAATTATTCATAAGAGAGAAGCAACAGATTTTACAATATTAAAAATAGGTTGGTCACAAGCTGGAGCTGCCAGAGGTAATCTTATAGTACTGGTTTTACTGGCACTTTGATGTCTTACCCAGAATTTAACACTCCATTATTCACTAAGAGGTTTGTTCCCACCATGGGACATACAAACGTCTCTGCTATTAGCATGAACAGGAGCACCACATAAACGCAGAGGATAATAGCCCCTTGTGCACATATACTTTTTATTATAATGCTGCAGAGTTAACTTTTGGGTCTATTTTTTCCCCTTGAGCCCCACTGGGTTCACTTGTGGGGATGTGGTCATAGCTGAAGACGAGTTTGGCTCCTGGCCCTGAGCTCCTGCATCGGGACCAAGGGGATGTCGCCCCATTGTCAGGGCAGAGCAGAGGTTAAACAGAGCTGCCCACTGCAGCGAAGGAGACAACAAATATAGGTGGCCTGTCTCCTGGGTTGTGCAGGCATTTTAAATTATCCCAGTGCTAATAAAGCATTTACTGTCACCCAAACAGCAGACAGAGCTGGGGAACAGCGGTGCTGGCTGCTGCAGACAGAAAGGGCTGGCCCCAGCTGGGCAAAGTGAAGGTTTCACATGCTCTGCAAAGAGTTTGGATTGAGGGATATGGAGAGGTGGGAGATCATTACAGATGGCCTAATCCACAGCTTGCACAAGGGACCGAGGCTGCCAAATGCTGTGCCAGCCCTTCACCAAGGGAGCAGCAGCACTTGGTCATGCAGGAGGGTCCTCACCTGCTGCCCTCACAGGGTCACCACTGGCACTGACCACACGGCTGGACCCAGGTCTTCTGCAACCTAGGTGGTCAGCATTTCACACACTGTATGTAATGCAAGCCACACAGGAGGTACCTGTTTCCATGCTTATTCTAACTTTCTTCTGCTACTAGGTTAATTTGGACTAAAACATGGGATATTTTACAATCTTGTTTTAATTGCATCTTTAAAAAGAAAACAGTGCAGAAGAAGGACCCGCCACAGCCAGCATCATTTAGGCAAATTCACACATTGAGCAGGAATTAAAGTTGAATGAGAAAATTCTATTCTCACCTTTTGCATTTGCAATAATAACCTTATATTTAAATTCTGCGTGTCTGGAACAGTAAGTTTTTAACTATAGGGTACCCCCTGATATCAGCAATACAAGAACACAAGACTGGCATGTTAGTGGGATTTAGTTCAAGCAGATTTATTTTAATTATTCTGTCCACAGATACAGGCCAAATCCTTCTTTGCACCCAGTAATCTAAAAAAAAAATTTTATATATATATATATATATATATATAAAAAAATTACAAAATCCTTGTTGTTTGCTTCCCAAAAATTCACACCCTGTGCAAACTCTTTCATATCTTCCTTTTATTCTGTATGTCTCTACCATTCTTATTTCCCCCAGTGGGCTGGAAATCCTACACCACTCTACAGGGAGAGTAGAGAAAAGTGGCTTACATCAGAGTTTGAAAGGCAAGAGGCTTGCATTTCTTCCCAGCCCTGCACAAGGTGGGATGTTTGGCCTTGAACAACAACTTTAACAGCTCAGTGCTTTGATTCCCCTCTCACTGAAGGACTAACGTCCTCATTGTCCTACAAGCCTGAGACAGAGGTGTCATGAGCTGTAAATACACAGCTCTCATCTGGCTTTCGTTTTCGCTGGAACTGCTCTACTCACGAGCCAAACAGCAAAAGCTCCTGCTTCCTCTGTTCAGGGCTGCTCCCTGCCACAGATCCCAGATGGCCTGATCCCAAGGCATTTTCCTGCTAACAAGATCTGCCCAAATAGAAGGTAATTTAGGGGCAAGCGATCTGAATGGGCCATACATTTGCCAGGGAAATTGCTTCTGTCCTTGTAAGCCCCAGCACTGGTGAAGTTTGTCAGCTCTCCTGTCTAAGGGGTGTTACTGCAATGAGAGGAGGAGCAGTAGTGTGCTCAGCTGTGGTTGGGGTTAATCAGATATCTCAGTGGATGCTTAACCACCTCAAACCTCTGGCCAAACACTGTGCAAAATGCCTAGCTAGAGGATCTTGTTTTTTAGGAGAGGACAGGATATGTGTGCCTTCTGCTGCCTCAAAAGCAAATCATGGAAAACCCCATCCTTCCTGCCCTGTCTTCTTTTCATACAATATCCTGTTCTTAACAGTGGATAAATTAAGCCAAATCTTAACAGGAGTCTTATTGAAAAATTAATTTATTGACTCAAACACCAAGTAACAATGGAAAGATAAATTACTTTTTTTAGAAAATAACCTGCCTCCTACTTTGGTGGCCACTTCATTATGATTGGCAGCAAAGTCACTTCTGGATTTCATCATACTGTTACTAAGAGACCTCTGTATCTCCAGGTGTCGATACTGTTGCAGAAGGTACACCTAGATACAACAACAGCTCTACTTTTACAGTCAAGAACCCATGAAAATCACTGAATTCAAAGCCTGCCAATCCCCTAGCCCCAAGATGTCAAAAGTCCTAGGGCTGGAGACACCAGAATATAAGCCTACACCAACATGGAGAGATACAGCTAGACACATTTATAAGAGGACAGATACTTGTATCATCCACTCTACAATCAGTTTTAGGTAAAAACAAGAAGTACCAAAGTACTCTGGTAGCAAGACCACCCTGGCATCAGTGGGGCTGCCTGGCTAATTTCCTGGGAGACACCTTAGAAAGGAAACAGGAGAATTACAGACCCTAACCACCACCTTATGCTCCCCAAGATACAGCCTCAGGTGCTGGGGTGTTGGTAATACCGCCCTGCATCCCAGCAGCACAGAGGCTCCTGGGTGCATGACCCCAGAAGCAATTTTCCCTTTCCCAGCAGGGCTGTGAGAGACATGTAAACACTGCAAGCCACTGCTCTCCCCTGACTTGCAGAGCCTCTCCTTGCCTAACTGACTTATCTGACTCACTCAGAACAAAATTTGGAGAAGAAGGACTGATCGTGCCCTCACTTGCCTGGGAGGCATTGCTGAACCATCATCAGAAATGGCCTGATTGCTATGAACAAGGGGAAGCACATTTTGAAGAGGCCTAGGCAGGGATGCCAAGACATATCACGCCGCTCGGCTATGTTCCTTTTGTGGAAGATCACAGGAGGCGCTTAGGGACAGGATGAAGGGCAGCAGCTGAGGAACCACAGGTCTGTCCATCGCTCAGAGGACCCCACAGAAAAGGCCGCCGAGATGCATTCTGCCAGCAAGATTCATATTGAATACTAGAGACTGGGTCTGGAAGAGACCGCTGAGTTTAGGGACAAACAACCCCTCTGAGAAGCAGCCAGAGAAATGTGACACAGCCGTGGAAGAAATGCAGCAGTAGAAGCATGCAACCATTCCTACCCTGGACACTTCCAGGGAGGCAGCAAGAAGGGAATCTGAAGTGACAGCACTGATTTTTCACTCAACAGAGGGAATCCAGGACACAGGCACATGTGACTTCTCCATCACTTTGGGTTCTAACCTTGGTGTTGTTTATAAGCAAGGTTGTGGGGTTTGCTTCGTTTCATTGTGAATTTTTCTTTCTCATGCATTTTTTTGGTAAAACCAGAAGAGAAGGATCTGTTGGTAAGGGTGTGAGCGATCACATGATGCCTCAACAGCTCAACCTCTTTGCCCAGATGTCCAAATGCTGAGGCCTGGGAGTACCTTTCCTAAAGTGAAGATTTCCCCTGAATTCAACGTGTGCAGACTGTCCCATGTATCATTATCTACAGCATCCATTATTAGGTGCTCCCCTGACAAATGTAAGCTTGAATAGCATAGACACAAAGTACCCCTTTTTGTCTTTATTTTCTAACTTCTCCTTAGAAACAGGCCAGTGACTATTTCTGGTAAAATTTTCACCTGCTTCCAAGTCAGTTAGGCTGATTTTCAGATAAGAACATAGACATATGAGGATCAGATGTTTAAAGCGCTGAAGTACCTGAAAGTGCGGAGAGACACCTAGCTGCTTCCCATTGCTCTCAGTGCAGAAGAACTGAGCACAAACTTAATCCCAGTACCTCCATACTGAAAAAAATTTGAAGAATAAACTGTAGCTTACAGAAGGGAAATTGTGCTTTTTGCTTCTCTGAAGTGTCAACACCTCGCAAGTCACGTTTTGCAACTTAACCCACACCAGCCATCCACATGCTGGAGACAATCTTACTACAGGAGCCTGTGCTGATCAATTATAATCTATTATATTCCTCAAACAGGCAACAAAAACATGGCACTCAAGCCATGAGTGTTCACCCTAAAAAAAGTGAAACATTGACAAGTTTTGGCCCTAAATATGTCCCCATTTATTCTTACAGCTTAACTAATCATCGTGTATAATGATGGTTGAGAAAATTTGTACTTCCCAGTGACTAATGTGTAAACTAAGACTCACATGAAGGCAAATTTTAACAAAAAAAAAAAAAAAAAAAAAAAAATTTAAAAACCACAAAACACCAAACCAGTAAAATGCTTCAAAAAATTATACTGGCAGCAGAACTGCAAGCGGCATGGCAATTAGACACAATGTTAAGCAGATATGAGCAAAATTGACCAGAAGATTATTTTATTAGCCTGGGAAAGATGGTCAAGCTCCCTCCAACTCTCATTTACCATTTCCTTTAAGGTGATGATGATAATAATTGTATTATTAGATTCAAATTCCTCCTGCTATTTTTATCTCTAGAGTCCAACCGGCTTTACACTAGGGCAGTTATTTAAGTCACCCTCTCAAGAAATTAATTGTGTACAAAGCTGCTGCTGCACTGAATCATTTTTCCTTTCAAATCCACCTGTCTGTTGCCATTTTTTATGTACTCACGTTAATGAGATCTGCACCCACCCAACACCACACTGTGCCTCACACAAAGCGGACTAAGGAAGTACACCTCAGCTTCTTCAAAATCAGTGTTCTAGGTTGTGAGCTTCACTTAAATCTTGTCTTCAGAAGGCAATCAGGGCACTATGGGCACCCTCATAGCTTCTTGCTCAGCTCCTAAATCTCCTGGGTGCCCTACCTAAAAGAAAGCCATCATGGTGTTGGGACTGCCTTGCAGCACATGGGATGCTTGAAGCCCTGTCTGAAGTAGGGCTTCTTCCCTGACTGGATAGCTATCTTCAATCAGCACAGTGCAGGAGCCTGCACACCCTGGAGGGATTCAGAGCAGCCTTCATTCCAGGAAGTGGAAGTGTGGGGAGCAACCCTGAGATGCCAAATATTTGGGCTCAGCTCCCTGAGCTGCACTAGACAAATACCACTGCAGGATTAAGTAGTGCAAACCTGCACCTGCAAGTGGAAAAGGAACTACAGTGTCCCTCCATCTCCAGTCTTGCCAGAGCTCCCTGCAAAGGGCAGTGGGATTGCTCTGCAGGTGTTCACTCAAAACAGCACATAAATATTTCAAACGCCACTGCATAGGTGTCAGTCCAAAGCCATAAAGAAAACGGAAGGTGGAGAGCTCCAGCTCAAGCCCTCAAATATCAGATATCCTTCTTCCCCCTATACAATTTTACAGGCTGAGGAGTGATGTTAGCTGAAACCTCCATTAGACAGCTTTTCCTTAAAAACTTAGCATAAAACCAGCTTCAGAAGTGTTAGTGATGTTGCCTGGAGAAGACCCCTTAGATTTACAGGCAGTAATTAATACTTAACCTTTAGCTCCAGTGAGGCAGCTGTTCTGGTAGGAGTCACCGTGTTGATAAATGATAATTGCACTGCACATCCAGCCCAGAGCTGAGCACCCTACAATTATGGAAGAAGGTTTCCTGGGCCTCTTGCAAAGGCACCTAGGTTAGGAAGGTCTCAACAGGCAAGCTGGAAGAAGCTTCTCAAGAAGGCAAGCTTTCTTTCCCCTGCGAGACAGACTCTAAGGCCAGGATGGCCCAGGCAGATAAAGCCTCTGAGGACAAGGCACATACAGCACCTAGGAAAGAAGGATCTATCAGGCCCCCCGTGTCCTGCTGGTAGCATGAGTTGGGGGTGCTCTCTGTTATCTCTTTATACACTGAAGCATAAACTTAATATATTAAGGCACTCCGAGCTCATGCATCAGATCAGTGGAGGGGGGATAAATGGGACATGGAGCTCAGGTGCACCTTGCTGCCTGTGATTGCCATGACATGAGAAAAGCACTGCTCACTTCTCTCTCTGTTTTGACTTCCAACCCAATTATGTCCCTTCTCTGGGGTGGGATTACCATCTATAGGTCTCCTCAACTGCTTTGGCTGAAGGAACCCCATCCCATAACTTGCCACACTGGTGGATTTAAATACTTTGGGTGCAGCCCAAGATGCCTGCAGGCACCAAGAAAGTCTTCTGCAAAGATAGAAAAGGGTCTATGCAGAGCAGCAACGCTGGTGACTCTTCACAGAAGACCCATCTTACTGACAGCTTGTGAAGTCTAGCTCCTCTGGAAATAAAACAAACAAGCATTAGAAGACTGTTTCTTCCATATGAGCCAAGGAAAAGAGTTTTGACTACTGTTAAGTATCAGTAATACCAACCAAACACCAATACCAGCAAAGCAGCACTATGGTTATTTGTAAGGAGCCAAATCACAAAGTCTTGAAGTCATTGATATGTCACAGCTGTGAGGGCTTCATCTGACCTCTCTCATACTGCAGGGCTGTAATTTTTTACCACATGACCTCTATAGCGAGCCCAGTCATTTGGACTAGACTTAGTCACATCTCCTGTGCAGACATCCACTTCTCTGCCAAAATACAGCGAGGGAGGAATGGACCCACTGCTGCCCTCAGTAGCTTATTCAAGTGGTTCATCACCTGCTTGTGCCTTATCTCGCATTTAAATTTGTCTGGCACCAGTTTCTGGCCTCCAGTTTTGTAGAAGGTCCCTCTGGGCCAGGCATTTTCTCCCCGGGGAGGTACTGTCACGTAGGGCACTTGTTCCTCACCGCAGGCTTCCCCTCCCAGTTGGGAAGCACCAGCCCCAAAGGCAAAAGCCAAGTCACAACCTGACACTAAGTAAACACCCCGGCTCCATTTTAACAGAAGGACTGCCCAAGTGGCTCCCAAAAAAAAAAAAAAAATAATAGGCTGGTAGTGCTCTGCCATATTTTTTTAGTCCCTCTCTGGAAGGGGAAAGGAGAGAAAAAGAACCACTCAGCCCCCTTCTCCCAGCCCTTCCAGCCTTGGCTGGGCACACGACCATACCAACCTTGCTCCTGTGCCGGCTTTGGGCTCCCCTGAAGCTGAAGAGCAAATAAGACCTCTCGATCTGGCCTCTAAGCTGATAATTGCAGCCCCTTCACTGGCACAAGGCGGCTCTCATGCCATTTTGACCCAAACTATGTCTTCTTTCTGTATATTTTTAATTAGACTCAAGAATGCAGAAAAACCAGCGTGAGATCCTTTCATTCCCCTTTGTTTAATATCTGTTATTATGACATTAAGTGTGGGGTTTTGTTGTGGTGGAGAGTTCAAAATCCCCCTCGGTTCTGCTGCTGTAGCCATGGGTTCGTGTACATTAAAGTGGTCATTTTCGGATTAGCTCCTGCTTTCCCTTTGATGCGTTTGAAACGCTGAGCCAGTTAGTTGGAGAAGGCATTTTACCTCTTTTGTTGCCCTTCCTCGCAACAAACGGCAGAGAGAGGAGGAAAAGCCCCCTGGCTCTCTTAAATCAGAAAGGAATTTCCAAAGGGTTTAAAGCTTTACTTGCAATTTCTGTCTGGGGTTGCCTGACAAAAAGTAGAGCGAGCTTGTTTGCAAAGGAGCAGGCAATGAAGAGCCTCGTATTTGCTGCTGTTGTTGTTGTCGCCGTGTCGCTCGTGTACACATTCCCTGGGAATTCAGGAGTCCCGAGAGCAGAACAGGGGCTGAGCTGCGGCACAGCTCAAAACTTTTATTTGTGATACGCATGTTTTAGTGGTAGGAATCAGCATTTTGGGGCAGGGTATTTTTTTCTTCCTCTCTTGGTTTGTTTGGGTTTTTTTTCCTGTCTTTTTTGTTTTCCTTTTTTTTTAATTTGGCCGTTAATGGGAAGCAGAAAGAAGGTTTGATTGAACAAACACTAGATTTCATTTATGCTTCACATTACACCGACAACCCTATGATTTCTCTCCATCTACATAAGATCTACACTCTGCTCGGTTATTTCTGCGGGATGTCTGATATTTTCTTCCGAGGAGAGAGCATTTTCCAGCCTTGAGCCCTTCCCACCTTAACCATTCATATAATTACAACTAATCCTAAGGGCTCTCGATTAAAATAAAATTGAATCAATCGGAAAAAATAGGGGAGAGAAATGGTTAATTAGAAAAGAAAAAAAAAAAAACACAAAAAACAAAACGCACGCACAAGTTTTCTGTCACCCTAGAGATCATCCCAAATATTCGTGTGAAAGTCGGGCAAACCGGGGGAAGAGAGGGTAGAAGGTCGAGAGGGAGGGTGTGTTTATGTGAACACCACTCAGTGATAGAATAATGCGCCCCAACGTGAAGTCACAGCCGCGGGGCATGTGAAGTCACAACTTCTCCAGGTGACAGGTGCTGCAGCAATTCAGATGTGAGGGAGCCGCTCCCGCTCCCCTCCCGCCCCCGCCACAGGCATCAATAACCGGGGAGCTGGGGGGATGGGGGGTTGCTGCCGGGCTGCCCCTGCAAACACGGCTCCTCTGCTTTACATACAAATAGAGAAGCAGGGCTCATGAAATATTCCTGACCCACCAGAATTATTTTTACCTTGGGAAACGTGCTTCCTTCTCTTTTTTTTTTTTCTTTTTTTTTGTTTTCCTTTTTTTCTTCCCCCCCCTTTTTTTTTTTCTTTTTCAGGCATTAATACGTGCCTAATCAGCGAGATATGTTTTAAATTAAAAGCCAATAGACTGCAGCTGAACTATGCTACAGAAATCCGATGTAAGGATAATTTGGAGTATTCAAAACCGCTGAGTCAGCGGCGGAGCCCATCTCCATGGCTAGAATATTGTTCTAACTCCCGCTGCTGTGTTTCGCTTACTGTTGTACCGATTGTATCGTGTAATTATTGTTTGTTTTCCAAAAATGTAATTACTTTTTTTTCCCCCTTTGTTTCCTTTGCAACGTTAAATCTGCCAAATGCCTGACAGCAGCTCCAGAAAAAAGAAAAAAAAAAAAAAAAAAAAAAAAAAAGGAGGGAAAAAAAATAAATCAAAAAGCTAACGAAAGCGGAGGAGGTCGCTTTTTCTTTAGCCAAAGATTTTCTCTCTCAGGCACCTTCTTGCATCGACAATTTAGTAAATATACTGGCACGTGTAGAACAAAACCTTTGAAAACGCCCAGCTGGCTTCGGGGAAGGCAGCGGCTCCCGGACAGCCCCCCCGCCTGTATCGGATGGGTTTATTATCCCCTCGCTGCGGGCAAAGGGGCAGTGGCTCCGCAAAGAGTGATTCGCGAGGGGGTTAACAGAAATAATAACAATAATAATCATAATAACAATACAGCTGTTAGGCTCTTTCCAGCCTGGCGCTGGGGCCAGGCTCCACGGCGGGAACGGGTGGCCCAGAGCCTGTGGGGGGAGTCTGGGGAAGTCCATGCGCGCCCGCCTCCCCTCGCCGCGGGAATATGGAGGGGGCAGGGGGTCGCGGAGCGGCTGCCCGCCGGCGGCCACAGTCCCCAGGCGGGAGGCGGCGGTGATGGGCGGGGATGCTGCACGGCCGCCAGGAAGCGGGTCCCCTCCCCGGCACCGGACGCTTGCTGGCAAGTTTGGCTCCCGAGCAGTGGAAGGATGGAGGATGCTGACCGGTCAACAGAAATATCGCGTTGCTCTTCTTGGGGCAATTTTAAAGGATCAGCCCAGCGTCGGGGGACGGGGGGGAGGCAGCGCGGGCGCAGAGGGGGAAGGGGCTGGCGTGCTGAAATGCAGGGCGGCTCTCGCAACGCCGGAGATGCCCTGGTGAGAGTCGGAGGAGTAAAATAAATGCACGGACTGATGTTCAGCATTGCGCCAGGAGAGGTTAATCGCCTTTCCCTCTTCCTTAATGTAGGATACGGGGAGAGTGAACCTGTGCCAGATCAGCTCTCTCTATAAATTATACCTGCTTTAGTCAAAACGGCGCAGAACGGTCAAATCCACTCACACGCCAGCAAACCTCCCCTTGGCTTCCACGGCGACTTCCCCTGAGCAAGGGCTGGAAAAGCAACGGGGCACCGGGCAACTGAAGGCACTTTTCTCCTCACCAGCGCCAGATACTGCTGCCGGGCTGATTTTGAAAAGGGGATGGCAAGGGTGGGAGATCTCGCCCTCGGCTGGCCTGGGTAGGAGGACAGGTCGCGATAACTCCTGTCAGGACTGTGGGTCTGGGGTTCCTCAGCACGGAGAAACAGATAGTCCCTGAAACCGCAGATTTTATTTCTGGCAAACAATGCTCCCTCAGCCAGCGTTTGTGTGCGAGACAAGTAATTGTGCTCCCTTGCTTAAATAAATCATTGATGGGTGAAATTACACATGCTCACTTAAAATGTAATGTGATTAAGAGATTATGGGATCGCAGTTAATATGCTGCCTCACAGCTTCTGGACCCAATTCCTGACACCAGAAATCTATCAGCCACAACTGTCCCTCCGTGCGAGGAGGCGGCTTTTCCTGCCACCGGCAGTCGTGAGGGCTGGCCGGGGGGTGGGGGGGTGTCTCCCGCCCCTGCTCCATGCGGGGCCGGAGAAGGTGAGAGGGACCGTCAGGTTTGTGTTCAAATAAATAAATAACTTGTCCTTGTTGTTGTTTGGGGGGAGGAGGAGGGGGGAAAAAAAAAAAAAGTTAAATGGAAAGGGGTGAGGGAGAAGCGAGGGGCTGGGACTGCGCCTGCAAGCTGATTACCTCTCATCTGAAAGCTGCTCCATTTCCTCACACATCGGGTAAGTCCTTTATCAAGAGGTGGCACAAGCCCTGCCGGGGGCTATTGGTCGCCCCGAGGAAGGAGCCGGGATGGCAAGCGGGATCCTATCATCAGGCTGCATAATAACCCCGGGCTCACCACAGCTGCGCTGTGACCCTTTGTGATGAAGCCGATAGCGCTCCCGTGAAATAATGTCCTTCTTTTGGGTGTGAAATCACCATGTTTATTAATTGAGCTAGACATGAGGGTTACCTTTTTCTTTCCAAGCGATGAAAATTTGTGATTCAGGGCAAATGGTTTCCCCTTCCCCCCTCAAGTTGTGTTGCCAAGGGGTTGAGAGAGCAGGACCAGCTGGGGAGAGGAGCTATTTTGGAGGGTCGGCAGGACCGGGCTCCACGGCGACTTCAGAACAGATACACGTACAGACACCCGCTCAGCCGCAAAAGCAGCCCCCACTCCGGGCAAGCACCGCAGGGAAATGTAAAACGCACCCCAAAAAGATGGAGGCCGGGGTGAGGAGGGTTATGCAGCATGCCTGGGCGGGGTGCAACGCACCCCCATGCATGCACTGCGGGGGATGGATCGTGCCGAAAGAGTACGGCTCTTCTTCTTTCTCCCCAAGCACTTTTTTTTTCTCTTTCCTTTTTTTTTTTTTTTTTTCGTTGCAATTAGGGTTGTAACGAGCTTATTGCAGTATGTGTTTCTGGGCCAATAATACTTGTATTTAACCTAATTAAAGCCGACCTTTTAAAAGATCTGAAATATAAACACGCCTTTTTCTTTTCTTTTCTTTTTTTTCGCCCCCCTCCTTTCCTACTCTTGGCAATTTAACGTTTGAATCTCTGGGCTGGAACATGCTACCTTTCACCAGTGCACGGAGAGATAGAGGGAGGGAGGGAGGGAGGGGGGAAAGTAGCAAAAACCTGAGGATGAGGCAGAGGGACTGGCTTTGCCCGAGCATCCGCGACATGCTTCCAGGTAGGCAGCTACCCCCACCCTCCCCCGCCTCCTGGGGCAAGATCCCCCCCCTTCCTCCTCCTTCTCCGGTGGGCAGGCAGTGAGTAAGCCTGGTGCCCCCAGGAGTCGGGGTAGGCATCGCTGCCCTACCAGGGGCCGGGACCCACGCGGGGACACCCACTTCCCAGGGGGTGGGGTGTGGGGAAAGGGATGCGCTTCTCCCCGCGCGATTTTCAGCCTAGCGCTGCCTGCCGGGGGGCGGGCAGAGCTGCGGGGGACTGACACCAGCCTCCCACTGCAGGTAGTGGCACTTCTGTCTGCCCTGCCTGCCGCCGCCCGGCCGGGGTGACGCTGAGAGGCTGGGGCAAATTCCCCTGAAATCAAGTCGGTAACGATTGTGTTTGTAAATGCCTTTTACACCCATTACACCGGAACCGAACGAGACTGTATCTCGTGAAACCCCACCCTCGCAAAATTTCAGGCAGTTGAGGGGTTTTTTTCGATCAAAGGAAAATTTAAACTTTTTTATTATTATTCCTCCCAGAGAAAACTCGTAAATGTTAATTTTTTTAATACTTTTTTCTCTTTTTTTTGTTAATCATAATTATCCTGGGATTTTTTTCCTCGCTGAATGACATTACAAAGAATTTTGTTTAAGAAAGCCAGATTAATTGCTGCCAGAAGAGTCTTTTCATAGAAAAGTCTGGTTTTCATAAAGCAGTTTCTGTGGGTGTTGCGGTTAAATCCAAACCAAGTGGAAAGCGTTTTTTTGTTTTTTGGCTGTTTTGTTGTTGTTGTTGTTGCTGTTGGTTTTTTTAAGGCGATTTTTCTCAGCAGCAGGAAAGACCCACGCTTTAGTTAAAAACTATTCGGGGACTCACGGGGCAAATACTGCGAGAAGAAAAACGCCGGCGCATTCCCGAGCCGTCTCAAGCTTGCCGGGCGGCTCTCCCCTCTACTCTCAGCAGCTTCCCCGGTGCTCTCGCCCCCCGCCCCGCCCGGTGTGTCTCGGCAAAGCCCCTAACAGCTCTCGCGGCAGCTTTCCCCAGGTTGGAGCTCTGTGGGCTCCCTCGGAGCCTGAGGCAGGAAGGATGGAGGGGCGGCGGCGTGTGAAGTGTGAGCATCCCGGCGCTGCCCCGACACCCCGCGCTCTTGGGAAAGCCTCGGTCCTCAACTGCGGCGACCCCAAAGACCTGATGAGGGAGCGGAACCCCCTGCCCCCCTGCCCTCCTGGCAGCCAGCCCGGCTCCCCAGCAGCAGCAGCAAGGCGGGCAGGTTAGCGGACAGCCTTAGGGAGCACAGCGGCCTTCCCGGGAAAGGTGGGCCCGAAGTCGGCGGTGGGGCCAGCTCGGGTTGGGGGCTGGCCCCCATCAACCATCCTAGGCAGCTGCACAAGAGGTGAGAAAGAGCTGAAGAATCCTGCAAGGATGTAAACATAGAGCAAACCTTTCTCGTGTTTTTTGTTGGTTTTGTTGTGTTGTGTTTTTTTTCCCCTCCCTAATTGTAAATCTCCCTCGGTTAACCATACTGCCGCCTTCTCCTTTCACTCCTTCAGCTCGGGGGTCCTAGGAGGAATTTTTAACCCCCTTCGCAACCTCGCCGGAAGGTGAAGGGTGGAAAAATAAATAAATAAATAAAAGACGGAGCCCTTCTCTGCCGTGGGGCAGAGCCTACCCTACGCTGCCCCTCCGACAGTCCCGAGCCGACCGGGGGGCATCCCTGCCCCTCTCCCGTCCCCAGCAGCTCTATCCTGGTGTGAGGGTATATTCCTGCAACCTCCCCCCCTTCCGCCATCCATGACGGAGTTTTCCAGCCGTCAGTTCCCAGCCCTTGCCCTGTCACCAGCAGCACAAGTACCGAGAGATTAAGGTTTTACAAGCACCCTTCCCAGTCGCTCTCCCTGCCCGGGTGTGAGCGGTTTGGCTGGCCGAGCTGGCTACCGGAGCTGCCCCTCTTCGACGCATCAGGAAATAGAGCTCAAACACCCGGCGGGATAGCTTTTTTTTTTTTTTTTCCCTCCCAGCAACAACAACAACAATATACTCGAACGCCTTTGCAGGCAGAGCAAACTCAGCCCGGTGCTGCTCGGTGACCCTTTTGTTCCCGGTTGGGGAAACGGAGGAGCCGGCCCGGTTTGGCCCCGCCGGGGCGGCGGGGAGCCCGGTCCTCCCCTCCCTCCTCTCGCCGGAGCAGGGACGTGATAAAAGGAGACAGGGCTCTGAAAGGATTTGATTGAAATGGCGTGTGCCAAGCTGATGGGAGCCAGTGAGGGACAAAGCGCCGAGGAGCCATGGACACTCGAGCAATTATTCCTCCACGCTGAAGGTGGATTAGTGCAATGGAAAGAAGCATATGTTCGGCCTGGGGCGACACTCCCCCTGGCTGGGTTTAGAGAATGAGAGCGGAGAAAGAGGCTGAACCTGGAATATCAACTATCCGGGAGACAGCACACCCCACCCCCTCTTCTCCCAGCCTCTCCAAAAGTCTCAGGGATGGAGAGATAAATACACACGCCCATAAAGATAAATAGATAAATACGCACACACACACGAACACCCATAAAGATAGACACGCACACACCTCCACACACAGCCACACGCGTACACACCTCTGTGCACAGGCAGGGAAAAAGAGGTGCCCTACGTGAAAAACCTCCCCGGGTATGGCAATGTGAACAAATAAACAGCCGGCCTCTGAGGGGGTCACAGCAGCAGCCAGTTCTGCTGGAGGCTCCAGTTTCCCCAGCTCTTTCCCAGGAAACTTTCCAAAAGCAGCTGCAGCTAGGGACGGGGTGAACTCCATCTCCCCTACCAGGGCCCTGTCTAGGCTCGGCTGAAGTCACAACCTCAATTTGCCCCTTTTCCATCTGACTCTCTTCGAAGCCACATCCACCTCCTGGTTTATCTTCCTTTCCCCAGCTCCCTGCAAAACCCCATCTTTTCCAGTAGGATATCTGCAAGCTCTCACAAAGGTATGGGGTTGGGGAGAGGCTCCAGCAGGCAACCCCCACCCCAAACATCAGTGCCCCAGAAGCAGTCTGTGTCCAGGCTCTGCAGCAATGCAACACCCATCAGCTTCTGACCTGGGTCATCTACACCCATACCAAGATCCATAGGCTCCAAAACCTGGGCAGGGGTGACAGGAGCTCCTTTTCAGCATTGTTATAGCATAGCTTGTTAGGCTTAGCAAGGAAAGGAGCGCTGAAGCCAGGCACAGACCCTGCCTCTTCCTTCTCCAGCGCTGTCCCACCGCCCTTCCCCTGCCTGGGCACACCAGTATGTGCCGCAGTGTGGGGTGGGGTGTCCACCCCAGCTATCATCCAAGCTGCCCTGCTTGCAGGCCAGAAAGATAAGCTCCATCACAGTAAAGGAAGGGCCACAGCATCATAGGTGAGACAGGACAAGCACAGCGAGTAGCCTCCAGCACTAAAGGAGAAGGCAAGGAGGATGTGCTGAAGGGAGGGGGGCCTGCCAGCAGGCTTGACATGGAGCGAGGGAGAAAGAGAGAAGGGGAACACAGCTCTTCCTTTCTCCTGGGAGCTCCAAAAAATGCTCTGCTCTACAACCAGAAATGTGCCCCAAATATTTCCCACCTCTGCTTTTTTTTCCTCAGTTTTGGGGATCAGGGTGGATTATACACAGAGAGGAGGGGGCCAGCTGTGCCCAAAGCAGCACTGAGACAGGAAGTTTTGCAGGATGAACAAGCGAGTAGAAACATAACCAAAAACATTGTGTTGAAGCAATGTACATCACTCAGCCTGTGAATGTAACTGCCCAGCCCACACTCCTGCTAGAAAACAACACTCTATTCAAAGCCCCTACATCTGCTTTCAATAGAGTATTACAAAGGGAATTAACTGTACCACAGGCAACAACAGCAATGGGGGCTTGAGAGCATCTCTGGATGGGGAAAGTCTTCACGTAGATGCTGGAGAACTCCTAAAAAAAACTAGGACGTGTGTGTGCACAGCACACTAGAGCAGTGACAAGGTGAAATAGCTCACACTTCACACCTGACAGTCCTCCACCTTCCCACTCTGAACACAGGACTGTTTCTTCCTCACTCAGGTTATGTTTTCCAGCTTACCCTCCTTTGAAGGTGTCTGCACAAGCAAGCTCTGTGACTGCGAAGTGGACAATAACCATGTAGCTTGGAGTAACCTCAGGGCCCTGGTTTCAAGAGACTCCCACACTTGAGGAAATTACAAGGCTCTCAAGGATGGGCTCTGGGTGCTGGCACCTGCCTCACAAAATCGGGATCTAAAAAAAAAAGCACAGCTGGGAAACAACGGGTTGCTCCTACTCTACCAGGAAACTCCTGTTAGTCTGATTTCCACACTATGTTCACTTAGTGAAGGTGTTCTAACCACTCCACTGGTTAGATAAGAACTTTCAGCCCTTTGGGCCACCATAATAGTATTCAGCATCAGAGAGACATGACTACAGTGGTTGTACAAGGGAATAAAGACCACAGAGCTCACCTTTACATCTACAGCACCAGGCACCAGAACAGAGGAGTAACAGTTCAAGGACACCGATCTTTACAGCCATCATAAGCTATGTTTCTATTTACACTGTCCAAAATATCAGCTGTTTCAGCTACCCAAGAAACCCTAGGAACTTCAACTAGAAGCAGAGACACAAGGCTATTTTGCTATACTGAAGCTGGTAAGGCTCTGCTAGTAATAGGTTATGAAAGCCTTCTACTTTTCCTCAGTTTCCAATCACTTGCTTTAAACTACTTATTTTGGGGAGCTTGGGCTTACTAAACCAAGTATTGCAAACAGAGAGGCTGTAAACCATGTAGAATAAATGATTTAAGAACCAGGCATAGCTGATGCCTTTTTTACTCCATATTTGAGGTAAAAAGAAGGAACACATTCTAGTAATCCTTGCTTATTTTCATGGCCATTCTTGCACCTGTAACTCAAATAATGAAGCCATTTGTTATTTATATTGCACTTTCCCCTTCATTCCAGATTTCTAACGATCTGACCCTGTTTTATGGCCCTGACAAAAGCTTGAAACCAGTGTGGACTTCCAGTAATTGAACAATATAGGGAAAAATCTTTAGCTGGAATGAAGCAGATGTTAGCTTCATGCAGTTCCCTAACTTGATTATTCTTTGGACACGTTAGACAAGCATTAGTGATTGATAATGATGCTAATTAACCCCTTTCCTTTTGCAAAACAGGAAACCAATGTCAGCAGGACTCTGCAAACAACACACACAAAGTACACTGTATATCAGTATTGGTTCGAAGTGGATCAGTGACACAACTCCGTTGCCCAGTGCTCGACAAAAATCTCCTGACGACACCAAACCAGCTCCCAACGCTTGCAGGGCACAGAGCAGAGACATAGCCCTTCCATTCAGAAAAGGTGCATGGGACAGAACCAGAGGCACCATTTATTTTTTAGACTCCTGACCTTTCCCATTCCATTATCAAGTGTGTTTAAATCCCTCTGCCCTCACTAGCTAGGACAGGCTTCACGTTCCTCCCTGTCAGAAGGGCACATGGTATTTTAGCTACACATTGCAAACACGAGGGCTGACACTCTGGGAATCTGGTCTGGGCTGAGACATGCACGTACCAAGGAGGGAAAGGGAAGTGCACATTCTGGAATTTAAATGCAAGGCAGAAGACAAGTAAACAAGGAGCTGATCTGATTACGCAGTCAAATTTATCATGGACAATAAAGAAATCGCCTCAAAATGTAAGGGTTTGGATAAATGAATACTCCTAGCAAGTGAATAAAATGTATTCAATTAACTAAAAACCTCATGCACTTCTGAACTGAAGTGGAATCGACTGTAATTGATTTATTTGAAACCAGAGGTTAAGGACTGAATTAGCTAAGTACAACTGGGTATTTCAAGCCACTGACTTCTCAAATGTCAAATCCCTTCTATTTTAAATATTATTTCAGCTGCGGGGCATTGCTGTCCTGATGGCTGTTCCACCAGTTAAATCTCAAATTATATTAATATTCGATTTTTGGAGGGTGGGGTAAATTATGGTACAAAGAGGAGGGCTGTCCTTGTTCACAGTGAAAGAGCACCGAGCTGTATTTTGGTTCACATGTAGGAATTAGCTCAGCATGGCAGCGCCGGTCTAACGTCCAGCCACCGCTCTCCCTCATTCCAACCAATCTGGGTGAAAGATTTTTGTTTGGTGTACAAAAGCATGACCTAGAATTTCACTGCTGTGCATTGATCACAACGTTAAAGACACATCCAAAGAATGCTAAAGTAATTAGCACATTTTAGTAACCGCATATTGGTCACAGCAGAAGACGCTGAACCAGTGCTAGTCTGATTTCCATTATCACCTGTAAAATCCTTCCTAAGAAATAACAGTAATAAAGAAATCTATGCAAGGTCATTTCATTTCTGTTTTCTTTGCTAATGCAGCAGCAGGACACTTAAAATGCGCTCCCCTAGCATAAAGTAGCTAATTATATCTTTAAAACATTATTTATTATGACCTTATAATGTTCTAGCATAAGACTGCTTTATACATTGCCCAGTATAAAACGATTATATTTGGTACAGGTTTCAAAAAGTAACAAGCATCTGTAAATCCAGATATGAATGAATGGTATTTAATAAGATTGTTTTCATTTAAAAATGAGTATTTATGTGTTGCTGTAGAAAGAGCAGCAATGTATTGCTGTTTATGAATGCTATTGTGCCTGAGGTTAGGATCCCACACACAATCTGAGATGCAGCCAAGAAAAACAGCCCTGATAGACAATGCTTCACTTCACCTGCTACAATACTGTGCATTTCATTTATGTCAAGAATATGTACAGTTAGGGTTCATTCACCTCATTATTTTGTTACATCTACTTTACAGTTAACCAGTCTCTCTTGGAAATAATAAATAACTGTTTTTAAAACAATTGCAGCTTTGCATTCAAAAGATCAGCTTTCAATTTATAGGAAAAAATATTCACCATTTTTATAAACTGGCTGGCTCTCGAAAATAGAATTTAGACTCCACCAACTCTCTTTCTGCTTGGCAAGATTGATTTTACACTGCCTTCCATAAGTAGATTACCAAAGCAAAATGAAACATCTTGGGCTTTATCTAATGCTTTGCTTCACCAGCCCTACCAAACGTCAAAATATATGAGCAAATGTTAATTCTCTTTGCAGCTTTATTGTAAACACCTCCCTCTTAACCTCCTCAATTTCTGCCTGAGCAAAAAGGAAAAAAAAAAAGAAAAAAGAAAAAAGAAAAAAGAAAAAAGGAGAGAGCCAGGGAGGGAAGGAAAAAGAAAGAGAAAAATCAGCCACTACCACAGAAATATCATCAGCACTTAAAGGAGACCATCTCTTTAAAATGCCTTTACATTCTAAACCGCATTAGCCTCCCTTACTATAATATAATATAATCCAGCCTGATGCTGACTTCCACCTGCCCTCTGGGCCAAAGAAAATAGATTCAAAGCCTGAATTCTCACATATTTTTGCAGCCCATCTTCAAGATGTACACTCCTTTCTTTTTTTTTTTTTAGGCAAACTTCCTTATTTCACAACTGGTTTCCATGAGAAACTCAAGATAAAAATTTCAGTCCCTTATAAACTTGACACAACCATCTCAAAATGTCAGTCTGTGCATTCCACTAAAACACGAACCATCAATCAGAAATAATCTGTCTCCTGCAAGATTTCACTAAAGTTCACAACCATGAGATGATTTTGTTGGCATTGACTGCGGAGCTTTTCTTTTTTCTTGAGGGGGAGGGAGCACCCGGCTCTGATTCACCAGCATATAATTTTTTTCATAGCACATAATTTTTGGTATTTGCTTGGTAATGATTCTTTTTAAAATGTCCTTCTCAAGATAATGTGTTTTTTTTTTTTAATCTCCACTCTCTGTTCGGACAACTACATGTACAAAATTTTATAGGCTTATAATTCTGCATGCTATATATAGACATAAATAAAAACCTAGAGGTCAACATAAATAAAATAAAACTTTATTTTTTTTTAAATAAAATTATGTTTTGGTTGAAGAAAAGATAGTGTGTCATTTTGTTAGTAGTACAGACAATTTTTTATCCAAAAGAATACATTGTGCTTTATTGTGTCATTTGTCTGAATACAGACTCAGTGGAATATCTAAATGATACCCTGCTCTGAACTCCAAGTTGAAAGTAAGTTTTTATTATACTTGAGGGAAACAATGGGTTCAGCTGCTTATTGCAAGGAGCAATTGTCAAGGGAGAGTTAAACTCAATTACTGTAACCATACTGAATAAAAAATACTGCCAAGAACAAAAATACGCCTGGGTAAAGACAGCCACTGAATAAAAAAATCGACATAAAGCGTATCAAATATTTATTTATCTGGGCAACAAAGGACTATGATACATTGATAGGCATGGAAACTACTGCCAGCACAACTCAATACAATACAACTATAACTGCTTCCAATATGGCCAGTGGAAATACAGGATACCAGGTGGTCCCAAATGTTTTAAGTTCTTTGGAAAAAAAGGAGAAAAAGAGAAACAAAAGAAGGGGAGAAAGAAAAAAGGGGGGGAGAAAGAAAAGCTAAATCTTGTTTTAAAAGACAGTATTCATTTATTGCTCTGATGGTGCTTTCAGGAGGACAGTGGATGAAAATAACTTCTTCTTTCATTTTTCACAACACATAAGGGTTGTAAAACCACTAACATGTTTAAAAACCTTGCCAGGGTCCAACATCACTTTATTTTATCTTCAATGAGAAACTAAATGTCATACTAATTATATATAAAAATTCAGGTTTTTTTATTTGTTCAGCTGCTTCATTGTCGCCTTTAACATGCTACAACAGGGCTAAAAATGATGAATCCCAGAGAAAAACCCCCAAAAAACCTCTGATATCTAAATAAGTACCATGAACCACATGATGAACTAAGAGGGGAAGATTTAAAACCCACTAAACAAGAGGTAAACGAGATCACCAGATAAATAAAAAAAGGCTTAAAACAGACTCACCATATTTACAATTCCCATTAAATTACACATAAATAAATATATACATACATGAACACTGATTCCCTTATATAATAACCGTGAATCGTGTTGCAATAGAAAGTTCAAGTTGGTCGCTTTACCTTGGAGAGGAAAAAGTTCTACAACTGAAGATATGACATGGAACTGCTTGTATTTTGTGTTCAAGTTTATTCACAATACTGATAAAAAGTCATCAGTCCTTTTTGCCTTTTGTTTGTTTGCTGTTGCTGCTGCTGTTGCACTTTTTTCTCCTTTTTTCAGTTTTAATATGGCTACAATCTTAACTGAAGTTTACGTAAGGGAAGGTGGTGATTCAGTCCGGTGAAGCTCATAGAATTTTTTAAGTATTATTTATTTCTTTTTGGTTTTTTTATTTATTTTTTAATATATTTTTAGAAAAAAAAAAAAAGTCCTTTTTTGTTTTGTTTTTGTTTGTTTGTTTTCTCCTTTTTTTTATTTTAAAAAAAGTTCACAAACTCAAGACAGAACTTTTTTCTCTTGGCTGGCTCCGTCCCCCTGTTCTGTTCTCTTAGGCTCCAAACTGGGGTAAAACGATGGTGGCAGTGGGGAAAAGGGGGGGAAGTAAAGAGGGAGCAAATGAAAATGTGGATGCTGGGAAGGGGGCGTGGGGAGAGGGCAGAGAGCAGTCCTGCAGAGTCAGAGAACAGGATTGGCAGAAGGACGCTCATTCTGTTGCTGTAGCCTGGGGTGCTGGGTGCAGGGGGAGAGGGAGGAGGGAGATGAATGGATCGATGGGCTATGCATGAGGGGGAAGGGAGAGGAGTGTAGGGGGGGCAATCCTCACTTTCGGTGCTTCTCCTCTTTGTCGCCGCTTTTGGTGCTGTTGTCTGTGTGGCTGTTGGGATTGTTGCTGAGGTACATTTTGTCCATGGCCTTGAGCGCCTCGGTGAGATAGTTCTGCAGGGCAGTGACAGCAGCGCACACTGCCGGGCTGCCGAAGCCGTGCGAGATGAGGTTGAAGTGGGTCAGGCAGCTCTGGATGCCCGGCTCCAAAATGGGGTTGGGCCGCGAGTTCCCCAGGGGAGATCGGTCCTGAGCCAGCAGGTCGGTGAACTCTTTACAGATCTGTCTGTAGCACAAATGGAGCAGAGAGACAGAAGGAGGGGAAGGAGAGGGAGAGAAATGAACCATCACTGGCGGCAGCAAAGCCTGTGCATGCACCCTGCTAGGTTACACAAGCCCGTGGATCAAGGGGACTGCTGCCCCCGAGTGCACACGCTGTCGCTTCTCCCTCTCCTCTACACATCCTTCTCCCAAATTCTCACACTTCCCCAACACACACAGATCTCTACCCTTCCCCTCACATGCACACACGACTGCACGCATGCATCATGCCCCAGCCAACACGCAAATAACACAGGCACACAGATACAGATACACACACACACCCCTGCCGCCCATCCCTGCATCGCAGCCCCCCATCCCCTCCCCACAAACACATCCCTGCCCAGCTGGGTTTTGGAGCAGACATGCAGTTTAAAGTTCCCCGGCAAGACGGATGGGGTGCGATATCCAAATGGGAGGTTTGGGGATTTATTCACATCTTGGAAGATTTATTTTTTTTTTTTTTTTTGGAACTGGAGAGAGGTGCGGGCCTCTTCCTTCACAAGGCAAAAATACGCCTATGCGTCAGGAAGAAAGAGTGAGGTCAGAGAGGGAATCGAGGCTTCAAATTAGGGTATTCTGAAACATTTCTATATGTACATCCATATCTCCAAATCCAAAGGGACCTTCTCGCAGAGGGGAAGGCTGACACTAACTGGGGTCTGGAAATTTCCTTCCAGGGAGGTGGAAAGAGAGGATAGGAGGGCACAGTGCAGAAGTTAGGTTATATCATCCACTCACTGCACAAATAGTTGGGGAAATAACACACCTTATAGCAAGAGAGCTCAGAGGCGTGTTGAAACAGTTTGTATTCTAAAACCTATGTTAATGTCTTCCAGCCACAAAGCAGCTCCCATCTTCTGCCTGCGCCCTCTGGCACTGTGCCCTTTTGTGACACCTCCATTGGTAATTAAGGGCTACTAAACAACCCTTTTAATTTCCAGCAAACATATCAAAACAATCATTTTCTTTTCACACACCACCTGGAAGTCTAGGCAGTCAGGCCCCACCAATGACAAACTCTGCTAGCATTTTAACTGCGTACAGCTTGCCATTTAAAATATATATTTTAATAACCCTATATTCACTAAGTAACAGAGCTGCTTAGGCAGAAAGAACCACTGCCGATTTCAATGAACTGAAATCAGTTTTACGTGCCAGTTTTGTTTTACTGTCAATGGGAAGCCTTCCGCTTCTACCTGAACTGATAAGCTACTTGACAAGGCCTAGATAATGTTTTGCTCTGAGGAATTACTGCTTTTTCTTTAACTAAGCATCCACCCACAATTTTCACGACTCACTTGCAAGGTAATCCTGCACAAACTGACTTGATGGAAACCAAGCTGGGTTATAGAGTTCTCCTATAGCAGGAGGGCAAATACACCCTCTCACAATTTGCAAAACCATCAGCCACTGTCTATGTGGCAAATATTCACAAATAAAAGCCCCAAACCCGGATTTGTGACCCTCCCCTCACTCCTGAGCAACGTGCCAGAAAGGTAAATGTCTTACTTTGTAGCTAGAAGCATGTTTTTTCTTGTGACTTGCTCGTTTGGATCGGAATGTTGTCGGTTGAGAAATTCAGCTACTGCTTTGGCAGGAAATTCTGTCTCACAAACGTACCCAAAATCTCTAGCTAGATGTACTGCTTCTCCTGAAAGGGAAGGCACGGGTGGGGATGGGAGGGAAACACAGCTCATCAGTACACAGCGCACAGAGGCAAAAATCCATTAGGAAAAAAAAAGCACTACATTCTACTTGGGCTTTTCTTCTGAAAGGCTTGGACTTTTGTTCTTTGAAAAAGGTAGGGTAAGAAATGCTAATCACATCTTATCTTGCAGGAGTTTTCTTTGCTTCAGTTGAGAGCAATGCAAATGTGTATTTTCATGACAATCGTTACAAGTGAAATCTCGCATAAGAATTTTTTAAAGTTTACACTGACTGTCAGATACTTTTAGACAGGCAGGCTCCATCCACCTAGAATGTGTGTTTAGATTTACATATCCATACCTATACCCATCCATTTGCATACATTTTATTCCCAGCTATTTACTCTGGAAATGTTTGTTTGCCTCAGTCACCTCCCTATATTCTTTTGCAATGCATCAATGATTAATATTGATCATAATTACTCCTAGAGCTCTTCTAAATAAAATGCATTAAACAGCTAAGTGTTTAAAATTTAACTTGATCGCATATAATTATATGTTCACCCCCAAACGATTAACCATGAGAATTTTAGGGTCATTCCACCGAGCCTGTCTGTTTTGTTGATTTTCAAATCTTTGGTTTTAATTTCCTGAACCAGTTGGTTTTTACTGCAGGGCTTCCTGCCATTAGCTCTAGCTCCGGAAGAACGCATGCGCCAATTAGAGCTTCAAAGCCTCAGTCCAGTGAGCTTGTTTCCATAAAATGGAGCGGATCATAAACAATAACAGTACTCCAGAAACTGCCTCATCGCTACAGGACTCAAAAGCCCCAGCAATGTTTCTACTATCATCCCAATATTAGCCACTATTGTGAAGTTATGTGGAGATTGGGCCTCTGATTTTGTTTTGTTGTTGTTTTTTTTTTTTAATTCTTTTAAGCCTTTGTATATGAAAGCCAAACAGAACAATAGATTACCATAAAACCTTCTCCATATTCATTAACATCACAAATAATGTTAAGCATCTACCAAATCTAGACTTCTTACAAGTTTTCCTCTCGCGATTTTTTTACCACAGCCCCATCGGTGCAATTGCAAAGCCTTTTCAAGAACATGAAGAGACAGTAATTTTCACACAGTATAAATACAGTGGGGCCACTAATCTGGACTTTAAAAAAAAAAAAAAAAAGAATCCTGGCATTGTACAGCACTTTTTTCCCCGACCCCTTTGAACATGAAACATGCAGAATGCGAAGCGACAACAAAACACCTCCTACACAACCAAACTGAAGCTAAGCCTGCACAGCTCGAGCTGAGTTTAAAAGCGCTTTGCAGACCAAGCCTACCTAAAATGCAGTCGAACCTTTAAGTAAGGGGAAAGGAGGAAGATATATTTACTGTCCTTGGCCTTGCTTTGTGCCAGTCAGCGTGCACAGCAACTGCTTCAAAACAAAATACTGCAAACTCTTAGGCTTCCCATCTCCCGGTTCTGACAGCATAGGGCACCCCAAGGCATTAAAAGTAAGTTGCACCTTTTCTGGCCAGAGCACAGCAGAGGGGAACGATATAGCCAGGGGAACACGTGTTCTGAAAATGAGAACCAAAAGGGAGTGGGGGGATGGGGAGGTGGTGCAACTCTGAGGCTTTCAGGACACCATTAATTCTTGGCTGAGGTCAAGGATTCCCAAATTAATTCAGGAAGTAATGGTCACGCATTTCTCAAATGCAGATGTCAGAAAACTTAAATGATTTACTGTTATGTGGCTGCAGGCTGGGAGGGAGAAAAATCTTAAAGTAGCTGCAGCTTCTGGCATTTACAATTGCTTGGTTGTCCACCTGTGGCAGAAGGAGGGCAGTGAAGCATTACAGGCTCTGCTCCCCGTAACTTCCAACTCAAGACTCAGGGGTCTCTTATGGGGCTGAGCCCACAGCCCCCGTTTGCAGAGATTTCTCCCCAATGAGATCCACTTACTCTGGGATTACTCACTTAAACGAGGGAGAAAGATGGGCCCTGAAAACTTCTAGCTCAGAGACTCAAAAGCAAGTAACTGGTGAAATGCAATGCTGAGTCTGTAGTACTCAAGCAAGCCCTTTTCAGGCTAGAACAAAAAGCAAAGGCACACAATTAACATTTTCTTTTTTTCTGAGGCACAGAAAATAAACGCCCTTCCAATTTCCAACAAGCAGCACTGTGTCCAGGGAAAAACAAAAAACAACCCAACACCAAGTCTTCTCCTGTTAGGCCACAGCAACAGGCACATTTTCCAAACGAGCCCTCCCAGCGCTTTGAGTCACTTACCCTCCACGAGCGACGTGAGCAAGGTAACATTAGCAGCTTTACGCCTCCCAGCTGGCAGGTTTAATCCTATTTTGTCCAGTTTCTCCCTCAGAGATCTCCCTCCGTTTTTAGACTTCGCCCTGCTCCAGGCAAAAAGGCATTGAGAAACGGGGCTGCTGATGGGCACCCTGACACATTTCTTTCTCACGACAGGGAGTAAAGGAGGTTTTTTTTGGGGGGGTGACATGTTGTGGAGCCTGAAGAGTGCATGTTGCCAAAAGCTCAGTCTCAGACATAGGGATGGCACTTTGGATGACTCCATGTCTAGGGAATGTGGGCCCTCACTAAGGTCCAGATCAGCTCCCTGTCCAGCAACGAGCTCAGGGCATATTGTGGCCAGGACTGAACCCCTGAGGCAGCCACCTGAGCTCCCAAGGTGCCATTGACCCAGGGAGCGGCCTGGGTGCTACGGGGGAGATGAATTGGTAAGGTCGGCAGCCCCCATTACCACCACGGAGCATCCCTGCCCTCACATTAATCCCTACATGGCCCATATGTGGCTTTTCAGCAGAGCCGTGCCAAGCTGGGCCGTGGAGGTGGGAGCTGCCTTAATTACTCCTGGATGTTATCCCCTGCCCGCGCACTGCGTAATTGCCTGGGTGAGACTGCAGGCTCAGGGTGGTGGGCTGCAGGGTGGGGGCCCGTGGCCGGGCACCCACCGCTAACCTCCCCACACCTGGGGGGGGGGGGCGTGTGTGTGGGAGGGTTCATCAACGTAGCCCGCGGGCGGGGAAACACACACACACACACAGACCGTCCTGAGCCCTCATCCCAAGCCCCCCGAAGCGGGGCGCGGGGGCCACACAAGGCTGCGCGTTGCCATAGCTACAGCGCCCCCCCCGCCCCTGCCTCACAGCGCTGCCCCGGCAGCCGTGCGTGCCCCGACCCCTAGCGGCGGACGCCGCGTCCCCGTCCCCCGCCCACCGCTCCACTGCCCGTGGGCTCTAGTCCTCCCCCGCTTTCCTCCCTCCTTCCCTCCCGCCCGGCCGGCCCAGCACGGCGGCAGCGGGCGTTATCCGCCGCCACCCCGCCTCTCTGGTTCCCCCGCCCCTCACCTCCGAAGCACTCCGCCCAGCAGGGAGGCGTTGAGGCACTCGGGCGGCGAGAGGCGTCTCTGCACTTCCGCCACCGTGACCTTGTACTTGGAGGTGGAGCTGAGCAGCGAGAGGCGGCCCGGCACCGAGCAGAAGACCTCGTTGGGGTTCACCACCCCGCCGAAGAGCGTGTCCTTGTTGATGGGGATGGAGGAGACGGCGTTGTTGTTAGACTTGGAGAGGGACACGGGGCCTGCAGGGAGGGAGGAGCAGGGAGGTGAGGGTGAAGAGCGGTCGGGGAGCCGGGGAGGGGGGCTGCGGCCAGCCCCAGCCCTGCACCGCCTACGGGGCAGGGGGGGAGCGGGGAGACAAGCCAGGGCTGAGCGGCCGGCGGGGACACCGCACCGCTCGCCGGGATAAGCAGGGAGAGCGCGGGGCAACCCTCCACCCGCAGCAAGGAAGTTCAGAAATAGCCCGGCCGCCCCCACGCGCTTCCCGCCCCACCCCCCACCCCAAGCTGAGAGCGAGCGCACGCCGTCGGGGGCCTGATGGCTGTTTGTTAAAAAGCACGTCAGTACCGCCCGTGTTAGACGTCACGGGCAAGGCTGGGACACAACCGGCAGCCCTGCCGGCCGAGGGCGGGCTGTGCCCGGGGGACCGACACCGGCGGCGGGCCGGGCGGCAGCACAGCGCGGAGGTGCGCTCTCGGGTGCCGCCAGAGCGATCCTCCGGGGAAGGCGCCGGTCAGCCCGCCCCACTGGCGCTCCAGCGCACAACTTTTTGACGTGGAAAACACGTAACGCAGTGAGGAGCCGAAACGCGTGTGCCCCGGAGGCCAGCGCCGGTTGCTCCCCAAAATAAGGCCTGGTTCTCCCCATCGCCCAAGCGGGCCAACCCTGCCCGGCGGCGGCTGGCAGGGAGGCACCGGGCTGCTGTTTGACTCTCAGTGCCCTCCAGCCTCGGATCCCGGTCCGTGCCTTCCCTTTCTTTCCCCTGCTAACTCGCTACTCTTCACGGGTGCAGTCCAACCGAGCAAGGGGCTCTCTCCCGTTTTGGATAGATCACTTGTGACATTAATAGCTCTGGGAAGCCTAATAGATACAACAGGAGTTAAACGAACTCTTGAGATTACTAATAAAAGAGCCAATTATCATGTCGACTTGGAAAGAGCATCTCTTAAGATTTATCCCTTGCACATCTAATTTGACGTGACAAAGGCTTCACAGACGGGGGGGGGGGAAATGTAACTTTGAGCTCACTGGCTGTACAAGTGGTACGGGTTAGAGAGGAGAGCGGCTCTGTACAGCATCTTGCTCCGGTGGTGGCCGGGGTACCCAAATTCCAGGCGGATGCACAGCCACGGCATCCGTCAGAGCAGGCAGCAGCCAACTATTGCCTTCAGCCCCACGAGTTTTACTGCAGCAGCAGCTCCCTACACAGGACCCAACCGCAACCTCGCTTTCCACTGAGAACCTCCTTTGTAAACTGCTCCGTGCCACCTTTCCCAATCCTTCGGGTCGTGTGAAGAAGGACGGGAAAAGAAAATGGAGCGTGAAAACGCACCATAAATCTTTTGCACGATCTGGGGACCAGTTTCCAAGCAATTCCATTCTAAGTGAAGCAAGCACACAAAAGCCAACGAAAACCAAACCACCCTGATGGGCAGCCATCAGTTTCCAGAAACTCGCAGCCCACCTCGTCACCGCCGTGATTTAAATAAGAAAACCCGAAGAAGGAGAAACAACATTTTTTCTCTTTTACAGCCTAGTTTACCAACAACGATCAAACCCCGCCGCTCAGCCAGATGCATGGGGCAAACCACGAGACCGAATTGTTTGCTAAAGCACTAAAATACCGGCTCGGATTTTCTAGATCATCTGCTAACATTTTTCCTAGTTAACGACAACAATTAAAATACCCGGCAAACGTAGCCGTTTAAGAGGACAGATTTCAACACCCACCGCCCGTTTTCCTTCTCTGCCTCCAACATTTTGGCCAACAGTATGTGCTAGAGGAAGAAGCCCGGGGTCGGGGAGGGTGGGGGTTGAGGGCAGGCCGGGTAAGTCCTCCCTGAGAGCAGTCCCCAGCCTGTGACGACACGTTTGGTATGCGCAAGGAAACGGCTTACCTTTCTTAATTACAGTTTGATCTGGGATGTTAATACCGGGGTCTTCTACGTGCTGCAACAAAAGGAATAGGCAGGGATTTAAACGTACAACCACAACAAAAGGCGGGGAGGGCTGGGGAGATGCGGGAGAAGTTGTGTGCCCCCACCCCCAGGCACGGTGCAGGGAGAGAAACAACAGATCCTGCCGCGGGAGGGGGTGGGGGGGGCCAACACGGGAATTGGGGGGGGGATTTCCTTTATCCGGAGGAATCCTGTGTCCCTCCCCGCTCTTCCCCAAGAAGAATTAAAAAAATAAATAAATTAATCACACACACTGCCAGGACTTGCCTCGCCGAGCCGGACACCCGAGTGGCCTCCAGCTTCTGTGGGCCTTCTCTTCCTCCTGTCCCTCCCCTCCCCGGGAAGCAGCTCCGGCCCGGCCCTTCCCCGCCGCAACGCCCGCGCCCGCGGGAGGGAAAGCACAAAGGAGGGGGACGGGTGCAGTGCCGGGGGTGCCGGCGGGCATCCCCGAGCACCCCCACTATTGTCCCCTCGCAGGTTGTGTGGTGGCGGCTACAGCTGGGGTTCGCGCGGTGGAGTCACGACGTGATTAGAAAGTCAAATGAAATCGTGTTTTCCAATTCCAAAAACTGACAGGCAATATAATGTCTGGCTGTGTTTACAAATTAACACCAGTGCTGCTGAGATAGAAGATTTCGTAATCGTTACAAAACCCAGGCATTACCATTTAAAAAACTATTACTTCCTTCTCTAGTCTTTGTCCAACAATAATACTGATTCTAACATTTTCCATTCTGTCTTGGATTTATGCTCCTGTTAATTGTGCCTGATCTCAATGATTCCGGGTGGATGGTACTAAGTTGCTTTATTACAGGTTTTATTATACTCAATGCTCCCATTTGTAACTTGCCTAAAGTGCTTCTGGATTTAAGTATAATTAAATTGAGAAATGTTCAGAAATGACTACTGCTGCAGTTCTTGTGTTTTAACTATATGGGGAAATATGATCCCTTTATGCATGCACCCTAAACCCATAAAGTAAATGTAGTGTGGCATAATACTTTTATTTGTGTTATTTCTACACATATTCCATATAGGGAGGACTGTTAAGTTTAAAATCCCACAGAGATATTTATGATTAAATAATTTGCACCGTCTACTTGATTTTCGTAAATATTTAGTGGACGTTTTTATTAAAGGTTAACTGTTGCACCAACAGAAAAATGCAAACCCGACCCTTTCCCAACCCAGGTTTCCTTTAAGCATTTTTTTGCTTCATAACTAGATAAAATAGTCTTTAAAAATACCTCCTTTTATTTTTATGCTTTCCTTCATTCATCCTGCTGATTCAGTTTTACAGAGATGAAAAAAAAAAAATCACTAGGCTGGTTTAAGGATTTAAACCAGATGGCATTGGGTTTTCACAAAGTATAGCAATGCTATTAATTCATAGATCCCTGAAAGGCAAATCAAATTATTTGTATTTAAAATATCTGCAGAGGAGGCTTCCTGAATCAGCCCACTGCCACGAAGTGCCATTGAGGAGAAGGAGAATTCAAGAGAACATTTCAGGTCATGTTTCTCCTATAGCAATCAGGAGGTTGCAGTCAACAAATGAGTTTATTCTTACTATTGCCTCCATGTTATTTTATATCAAGTTTAAAGAATCGACCTGCTTTTAATGGATCCAAATTGCTCACTAAATCCTTCACTTTGGGAAACGTGTGCGTTTATTACAAAACTGCTAAACATAACCAGCAATTTTCTGTGCCTAATTTAGCCAGATGAGGGCTGTAATAAATTCACTATTTTCCCGGAGTATAATTTACAGAAGATTTCAAAATGACCCCCAAAAATAGGTAAGTTCATCTGAACATTATCCTTGCAACACGAAACTGTACTCATTAAACTGTCAGCAAATATATTGTTGCAATATTTGATCCTGTAATTTGGGATGGCATTTCAGTAAAAATCACATCCAGATACCACAGTTCCCTCCTTCTCTTTCCTCCTGCAAGTCAAGCAGCCTCAGTCCCTTAGCACGAGCTCTGTGGGCTTTAATAAATTTATTGCCATGTTCTAATTCCATTTTCAGGGAGAAACCCTGAAAGATGAACTTTGATCACGACCTATTGCATTGCATAAAACCATTCTCCTTACCAAACAATAGCCCTGGCATGCTCTGTAAATAGCCCATGCACTAATGTCATGTTTAATTAGAAATCAGTTTTTAAATCTGTATTTATTGATAACAGAATTAGGTCCCCAAATAATGCATCCTCCAATAGGCTCCCAACATTTAATTTAATACAGGGTGTAGCAGGTCTGGCTCGAATTTGATAACCTATAGCTAATGATTTATGAGGTCATCCCTTTGCACTGCTGCTAAAAGAAAAAGGCAGTGTTTTAATATACCTCTTCCCTGATTTGTCAATTAATTCCTTTAGAAGATCTGCCTGTATCCTCTTACAGCTTTAGATGTCGTTATCCCATATGCCAATTCTGTAATCACGGGAAACCAATTTTTCCTTCTTAGGCCACTTTCACCCACTTTTTTTTTTTTTTTTCTTCCTTCCCCTTTTATGTTTGCCTGGGAGGACATTTAATGAGATCTTGTGTTTCAGACTCGTGTTTTTCCCAAGGCAGCGAGAAATCCCCAAATGCATGGCCCTGTGGTGATATTATATATTCTTCCAATCGTAACAGCTTATTGTCATTGAGAAGGAAAGATACTGTTAACGATGACAGTAATTTGATTTATTTATATTTTAGCGGGCGCGTTAACGGGGAGGCGTCGCGCAGGGACGAGCTGCGAGAACCTATTGTTCTAGGTGGGGGCTTCGTCTTTCCCTGGGGGGGGGGCAGGTATTCTTCTTCCCTTCCACTTTTTTTTTTTCTTTTAGGGGGGTCCCCTTCCCTCCACCCGACGCATGGCTCCCGCGAAGAGGGGGGATGGGGGAGAGGGGCAAGTGGGCCCCGGGGCTGCCCCTTGACTTACCGGCACGTCCTCGATGGCGTGGGGGATGGAGTGGAGGGGCAGGTCGGCCAGTCCCGAGCCCAGCCCGTGCGGGGCATGCAGCAGGTCGTCGTGCCGCCGGTAGTCCCTGCGTGGGTCGAGCCCCGAGAGCTGGTGGGGCAAACCCCGATGCGTGTGGAGCAGCCCCGTCTCCTGGCTCTGCCTCTGTCCTGGCCATCCTGGGTGCTGGGGCTGCGGCTGGGCATGGAGGGGGTTGAGGCTGTAGGGGTCGTTCACGTGGGAGTAGGGGTCCTGAGACTGGGGGTAGATGGGCTGGTAAGGGGGGGGGAAGTAGGGGGGCTGGAAGTCGGCGTTGGGGTGTGAGAGAGTGGCGGGGCGCTGGTGTAGGGAGACTGACCCACGGTCCCCAACTGGGGTAGCCGGGCTGTCCCGTTGCTGGTACTGTCGTGGCGCTCCTGAGGTGGGGAGGGAGGGGGCGGCGGGGGGGGGGGGGGGGGGGGGGGGGGGCGGGAGGGGGAGGAGGAAGAGGAGGAAGGAGGGGGGAGGAAAAAAAAAAAAAAGATAAAATCAAACTGTTTATCCTCAAAATCAGCTTGCGAATTTCACCTATCGTGCAAAGAGGAGAAATTCGTCTGCTCCGAGGCAGAGAAGAGCAGGTCTGGGCATTTCTCTGCCTCTTGATTTTTCCGTCGCACACAATTAAGAGGCAGTCTCGCTTTTAAAATAGTATTAATAGTAACGGCAACAATGATAATAGTAATAATAGTAACAATTATAATCGAACTGCTTACAATAATTAATAAAACACTGTGGCAGTACAATGTGGATTCCCAACAGATTGCTCCCCAGCATTTCAGGAGAAGGTATTTCCCGCAAATAAAAAGAATAATTCATACGCGGGCATTATTAAAATAATAATTCTACCACGACTCAAAATCCTCCCACTGGCCCTGGACAGAACCCAGACAAATACTGTCGCTGGGATTACCGATAACGCATCCCAAGAAAACCCTGGAAAATCCAAGCCCACTGCCATTTTGTTACCAGAAGACGCCGACATAGACTCTAAAACAAACTGGTGCTTCCCCCCATGAGTTTTACAAATGTTTGGGGATGAAGGAACTGCCACAGTCCCCTACCAACGGGGAGAACAGCCCCGGTGCCCGGCCGACCTCCTCTCTCGCCAGCGGGCGATTTGGAAGCGGCGATGGCCCGGTCGCCGGGGAAGCGAAGGAATGCGCCGGGAAGGCGGGGGGTAGTGCCGCCCCCAGCTCCGCCGCACCGACGGGCGAGCGGCATCGAAATGCGCCCGGGCGTTTCGGTACGGCTCTGCCGGCTCCCGCGGGCGGGAAAAGGAGCCCTCGGGTATGTCCGGAGAAAAAGATATGGCCTCCGCTGAGGAGGAGGAGGAAGAGGATTCAAGGGAAAGAGCCACGATCCCGAAAAAGGGAAATGAGAAAGCTGAAAACATGTCGTTTGCAGGTGGCAAGATTAAGAAATCGAAGCGGTAGGGTGCAAGCAAAGCCTTTTGCCGTTCGCTCGAAGCTGACCAAAAAAAAAAAAAAAAAGAAAAAAGAAAAAAAAGACAAAAAACCGAAAAAAAAACAAACCAGCAGAGAAAGAAGAAAAAAAGGTAACCCACTGAATTTATAAAAACGAAGAAAACGGGGGAGGAAAGCCCTCTCCGCAAAGCTGGGTGCGAAACCCTGACCAGCACCCGCCACCGCCGACAACAATAGCAACATCCAGCACACACCAAACCCCCTCCGAGAGAAACGGGAAGAAGCAACTCACCATAGCCGAAAAACTGTGTACTAACATCTGCGAAGAGTCGGGGGTTACAAGGCAGGGCAGAAAAAAAAAACAACAAGCAGAGGAGAGTGGCCGGCGGAGTGCGCAGCCCCCGGCGGAGCCCCGCGGGTGCGGGCGCGGCGCGGACGCGGAGGGAGCGCGGCCGGAGCCCGGCGCTAGGCACGGGCGGCGGGACCGGGGCGCCGGGGCTGCTCCTGCACCGCGGGCACTCCACTATAATCCATCAGAACTTGCACCGATCTCTGCTGCCCTTCATCGGGTGTTGCCAAGGCGAGCTCTCTATCCTGGCGTGGTGTGAGGAGTCAAAGTTGGTTGCTTTTTTTTTTTTTCCTTTTTTTTTGTTTGTTTGTTTTGCGCTTTTTCCCCCTTTTTTGTTTTGTTTTAAGCGTGTGTATGTTTGTTTCTTAATCCTTTTTTTTTTTTTCCTGTCTCTTTTTTCTTTTTCTCCTTTAATTTAGCTGCTGCTTCACTTGAGCTCCTAATAACAGATCTGCTGCCTTCCTGGAGACTCCTAATAGCAGATATTCATGACTATTAATATTACACGAATACTTAATAAGGGAAGAATGGCTGGAAATCGAGCGTGAAGCGAGAAGGCAACTCAAGGCAGAGCCTGTTCTAAATGACGTCCATTGAATGAAGAATCAGTGTATCTAATCAGAGATGGGGGAGAGGGAGAGAGAGACAAAAAGGGAGAGAGAGGGAGCGGGAGAGAGAGAGGGGGGACATGCTGCTGCGTCTGACGAATCACAGGAAAGGAGCAACATTTTAAAAGGTTGCAGGGCATGCAAAAGTGAAAGAGAAAGAGATCCGGAGAGAGGGAGAGGGTGGGAGCCAGGAGGGGGTGCGGAGTGGGGGTGGAGGTGGTGGTGGGAGAGACGGACAGGAGGAGAGAAGGGAGGGGGGGCGCGGGATCACCCCTTCTTCCCTTCCCTCCCCCCTCCTTCTCCCCTGCCACCGCCTCCCCCTGCCCCCAGCCCCGCTGTCCTTCCCGAGCGCACCTCGGGCTGCGGCTGCTGCGCGTAGCCGGCCTCAAAGCCCAGGGAAAAGAGCGGCTGCTGGCTCTCCGCTTGGCTCTTGCCGCCCTCGGTCGCGCCGCCGCCTTTGCGCGGGGTGGGCTCCGCGGGGCCGCCCGCCGCCGCCACGTCCATGCCTCGACGGTATCCCGCCGAGGGGTTCCCCGCGCCGCAGCCCCCGCGGCGGCCGCCCCGCGCCGCCGAGCAGGCTCGCCTCCGCGCTCCGCGTCCCGGAAACCGGCTGGGAAAGTTTTTTTGGGTGTCTCCCCTTCTGGGTGTCAGCCCTCCTCCCCCTCCTCCTCCAGTTCGAGCCCAGCGCCGAGGCCGGCGAGCGCCCAGGGCGGGGGGGCTGGGGAGCCCAAGGAGCATCCGCCGGGCTCCCCGCGGCCCCCCTCTCGGAGGATCCGGGAAAAGACGGGGGGAAAAGGCAGGAGGCGGGGAGGGAAGGAGGGCGGGAGGTACGCGGCAGGGAGAGGGAGCCGGGAAAAGGGGAAAGGCGAGCGCTTCTCCCGGCCCAGACAAGCCGGGGCTCCGGCGCAACCCGTCGGACTGGCTGTGCAACTCCCAAACAACTCCCTCAAATATGCACCGCTCCACTCGCCGCCGCTGCTGCCCCACCGCAGCCTCCCCGCCGCTGCCCGGCCCCGCGCTCCACCCGCCGGCTCTCGGCCTCCCGGGCGCGGCTTGCCGGGCTCTCAGACTCTCATTCCGCTTTTCTTTTTCCCCCCTTTTTTTTTCTTTTTTTTTTTTTTTTGTTTGTTTCTTCTTCTTCCCCTTCAGGGTACAGCCACCGCAAGCCCACTCGCATCCGCTCCCGAGGAAAACAAGGAGAGCCAACCGCACGCACACGCACGCACAAAAGCCGGTGGGGCCCCGGCGGAGTGGCTGCGACTCCCTCCGTGTTTGGTAGCACCTCGGTGCAAAGTCCCATTAGCGCAAGGCAACAAAAGCCATTTGTATGAAATGCACATGCTCGCACGTGTGCACACCTGAGCACCGATCTTGGGGGACGGGGTGGGGGAGAGACACTCTTTCCTCCTGAAATCCAGCTGAGCAACATATATTCATATTTTCTTCTCCGGCTAAATAAACCCAAACAACCCCAAACAAAAAACCCCAACCAACAACAACAACAAAAAAGACAACCAAAAAACGCAAACAAAAACCCCAAAACAAAACAAAAAACCAAACCCACCCTTAACACCTCATTCCTAGAAATCAAGCATCTGCCAGCAAGTGGATCTAAGAGCCAAGCTCTCGTACCGGGAGACAGCTTAATCCCAAACTCCTCGATCCAGGACTAAATCACCAAATCATTTAGTTGGCGGTGAGTCTGGCGAGTCCTCGGTCCCTTTTCTTAGCTACAGCATCGCCCAAAGCAGCGGCAGGGTCGGGAGCGTGCCTCCCTTTCCCCCCCCCCCCCCAACTTTGCCCCAGAAATGCATGTCTGCAAGGCTCCGCCGAGGCTGGGGGAAACCTTCCCGCGTTGGTCACGACCAAATAACTGCGTTCATTTGCAAAGTGGAGTCCTTTATTGCGCGGTTTAAAAGCACTGCACAGGCAACTTTTGCGGAACGGGTGACAGTAGTATTCGTTGGTTTGAGACTAGGCATGGGTCCTAGGCATCGCTCTTCTTTTTCCTCTTCTTCTCCTTTTTGTCAGATTAAAGGACACTCGCCTCCTTCTAAAAATACGGATGCACACTCAGACGCATAGGGAGATGCGAGCACACCATCTGTGTTGAACAGCTTCAAACCAAATTAGGTGGATTTTTAGTTGTTTTGGTTTTTTTTGTTCCAAGCTGTCAAAACATTATTGCTCAAAGCCGTGGGAGTGTGGCCCTGAAAATTAGGAGGCTGGGGAACACCGCTGATTTCAGTTCGGCAGCTGACCCCTACAAATTTGTGCAGCTCGGTATAATGAACACGCAGCTACATCGAAAAGGCTGAATTTAAGCATCCATCCTGAACCACTTTATTGGGATGCCTCGGGTACCTGGCGTGTAAGAATAACTCTCTTCCCTTTGTCTCTTTGCCCTTTCATTCATTCAGTCATTCATTCGTCCATTCATCCAGCCAGGCATCTATCCATCCATCCAGCTGTCCATCCGTCCATCCATATGGATGAGTGTAGCATCCCACAGAGCCTTATCTACGGAGTATCTACCTATAGACCAGACTGCTGCTGGATCCTGTTTGCCCCTCCTCATACAATTCCGACAAAGCCGGGTTTCCACAAGCCCCGAAGTTCCTGGGGAAGGACCTCAGTCCCTCTCTCCAGCTGCAGGACCGCAAGGAAGCCTGGCGAAGGAGCAGAAGTTTTCCGAAACGAAATTGAGAGCCGGAGGGATGCTAGAGGCTCCCGCTCGCAGCTGCGGGGCAGTGGGGTATGCCCCGGCCGGGGGAAGCTCTTACCTCACATTCCTCATACTTGATATTATCCGTCAGTTTCCAAAGCATTTTCATGGATTGGCGTGAGAGAGGATTTGGTTCTCTCTGCCTTTCCCTGCGGTGGCGGTGGCGGGGCGGCGTGGGGAGCGCGGCTGACGGAGGCTGTGCTGCGCTCCCGTCAGCGCTCGGAGATCTCCCTCTAATGGTGGAAACTTTTCCCTTTTCCAGCTCTTTACCCACAGCCTAATCGTCTCATTAGCATATCAACAACAGCCCAATTGCTCGCCAGCACAACAACCTGCAGCGATGGACACAGGTAGAAAAAACCCACGAGCAAAAAATAAAAAATAATAATAATAAAAAAATAGAGAGGCTTTCTCCAACCCACTGAGCTCCTGCACGGGGGGCCAGCGGGCCTTGCCTGACTCCTTCTCTGCAAGTGGGGCTCACCGGCCGACTCTCCCCCCTCGCCTCTGCCTGTCAGCCGGGAGGAAAGTGGCCAGAGAAATCAAAAAAGTGACCGTCCCTTCACCTGCAGAGTTTGGGGCTAGACGTGAAGCCACCCCTTCATCTTTTTTTTTCCCTTCCCCCTCCCCTCCCCCGAAGTTTAAAGAAACCAAAGCTAGAAGAAATGAGACTCGGGTCTTGCTCTAACGAGGTTATTGTCTGCGGAGGCTTCTGTTACGCTCTGGATTTTATTTGATCATTTTGGTGGATATTTGAAAAGCTTTTCTTTCTGTTTTGCTCCTCTTGGCACTGTTGGCTATTTGTCTTCAAACAAACAAACAAACAAAAAAACAAACCCCAACAAAACACAAAAAAACAACAATCCCAAAACAATCCCAAACAAACCAAACATAACTTCCCACATAGAAGTAGGCGAGCGGTAATACGAGCGTAGCAGGAACCAAAAAGTCTTTTGCAAGAACTTGAGCAAAGGGACAAAACAATGACCATCATAAAACTTCGGTACTTTCTTAGGTGGAGCGCTTCGTTTGCTTAACAATGTGCCGCTAAGCGAGCGCTCAGCCCTCCTGGGGAGCTGCTTTTCCACCCTTCTCCTTTTTTATTTTCCTAGGTGACCAGCCTTGCTCCATCCTCCAAAGGGCTTCGTTTTTTTCCTGATTTTCTTCTTATTCCCCTTGCTTATCGACACCACTCCTAATGGCGAGGCATCCTCCCCTCCGTTGGGCCTGGCGCGGCTCCCCAAGCCTGCCGGGCCCCCAGGCATCCCCCGGAGCTGGACATCCCCGCGGATGGGGGAGGGGGAGCACCTGGCTGCCCTGCCGCTCCCCGAAACTTCCCTCTGACAACCGCAAAACCTGCCCCGTCAGCCTGGGAGACCCGACGTCGGGGGGGGAAATTTAGTGCCTCCAGGAGCGAACGGCCCCTCCATTCTGCAGGGAAGCCGCAATGAGCCCTCGGGGGGTCCTGTACACGTGTCCCCACACCAAGAAGGGCGGCAAAGCCTCCAGGCTCCCTGGCCTGCTACTTCACATACACATGTACATCCCCAAAACGGATTTTTTTTTTCTTTTCCTTCCCCCCATCCTTCACCCCTCGATGCTCTTTTTCACCAGCGCTTTTGTCTGCAAGTGGCAGGAGAGTAAATTGTTGGTTTTACTCCCATTGAGGTTCAAATGGAGCTGGCAGATTAAGCCTACTTAATGCCTCGGGGGGGGGATATGAAAAACAGAGGAGGGGAGGAGGGTAAAGAAGGGGCCCATCACCCCTAAGAGCAGTCCTGGCTGAGCTGAGGCGACCGGGAGAGCTTCCTACTCTGGACAGCTTCCCACCCGCGGCCACCCGGGACTCCCGTGGGCCAAAGGCCGGGCCATTATCCCTCCTCTTCCCCAGTCTCGGCCGGCTAGGATGCGGGGGTAGGAGGGGACGGGGAGGCTTTCCCCGAGAGACACGCACAGGGCAACGGGAGGCGGCTCCTGCGCTCGCAATTGCAGGTCCGCCAGGCCAGGCCCCTCCGACCAGGCATGGCGGGGGGGGGTGGGGGGGAAAGGGAGGGGGGGAAAGCAGGGCGAGGAGCGGGAGCAAGGAGGGCCAGAGTGTAGGGAAAAATCGGAACAGATTTCAAGGCCGATAGCCCGTAAGTGTGATTACGTAAGAGTTGACTTCAGTGGGGAAAAAAAGAATATTTAAAAAAATACGCTTTTGATCGCTTCTCCCCACCGGCCTGATAAAAGACGCCAGTTCTAACAGTAAAAATAATTTAAATTATATATTTTTTTACTTTTTTTTTTTTTTCTTTGCAGACAACTTAATGCTATCCTAAAAAAAATAATTTAAATGAGGCAGCCCGGAGAAAAACTTAGTCGCGAGATTTGAAAAGTTGGAAGCAGAAAAAGAAGCTAGGCTTCCATCCAGAACTGGACTGTCTTGGAATAAAGAGTCATGTTCAGCAGTAAAAGCCCGGGTGCTTGAACAGGACAGTTCGTCTCTCCTTTTATTATCCGGCAAAACGCAGCAGTCCGGTCCGGTCCGGGCGGAGGGACGTCGGGAGCCTGCAGCGTTTTCCAAGTGCCTCCCGCTTTCAGAGTCGCGGTAACTCCACAAGTCAGCTAGCTCGTGGTGCGGATGGGTCTCCCCGAGTCGGTGAGGCTGGATGAGTCCCCCGGCGGGCCGCGCCTTCCCCTCCTGGCCACTTCGCTGGCGGGTGCTTGCTTTCCCGTCCGGCTCATCCCTGCGCCTTCCACGGGCGCTCCGGCAGCCTCTACTGCCGGCTGGAACCAGTATTTTTCCACGGGACCGGCTCGAGTAAGAGCTCACAGCAAAGTTTCAACCCCCGCGGCCGGTTCCTGAAGCCAGCGGGCACTGCCCCGCCTGGTGCCCAGCGCGCTGTGGGGACAGCCCCGAGGCTCCGCGGCGGGACTGCCGTCGCCAGCCCCGGGCACAGGGACGGCAGGAGAGCACACGCCGCCCTTCACCGGCCCACGCTGCCGCGCAGCTCAGCCCCGGGCCGGGACACCCCCGGCGGCGGAGCAGCCCTTGCTCCTCCTGGCCTCGTCCCTCCGCGTTCTACCTGTTGCAGCTGGGCCTCGTCGGTAGCCGGGGGCAGCTCCCGGCACGGGGAGCTGCAAAATCGCCAACCCCGGCGCCAGATTTGCCCCCGCTCCCTGCCGACCCGACACCTATCCCGCTCCAGCCCTGCCTCCCCTCCAAAATGAACAATAAACTCCCCTCAGGGCAGGAGGGTCGCCTTACCTGCCAGTCCCCCATTTTGGCAAGAACAGACATTCTGGCTGCGAGCTCCAGATCCTCAGATCCCTGCTGGTCATGGACTGCAAGGGCGAACCACCCGCCCGGGATGCCTGTGGGTAAATCCTCCCCTTACCTGCGCCGGGACTCTCTCACCTGGCCATAAAGAGCTGGGTGCTCCCTACCCGCGCCTGCGCGCTGCTTCCGCACTGCCTGCGCGTTGCCTGCCGCCACCGCACAACCACGGCGTCCGACTCGATCCCGCAGCCCCCCGGGGTACACCTCCACCAGCCCCCCGGTGAGCCCTTCGGGCATGCCACAGCCGCCGAGCACATGTCCGCCTAGCTGCGCCGCTGCTCCCCTCAACACGGAGCTAGGGGCAGATCTGTCCCCCCGGGTGCCTGCGTTGCTCCGGGTGGGGACGGGCTGGCCCTCCCCCGGGGGGGGTAGATATGTTTAATCAGGGGCAAGTTCTCAGCAACTGCGTGCCGATGATGATGATGATGATGATGATGATAATAATAATAATACAGCAGCCCAAAAAGACAAAGCACTGGGGGGGCTGAACTAGCCCAAGTGGGTAACGGAGGCTCTGCAAGTGGCCGAAGGAACCTAGGGGGAAACGAAGAGGCTTCCAAACGCAGACGGTCTTCCCAGCCCGTGGTACGCGGGCCAGGAGGGGGGCGGGCGGCATCAGCCTAGTGGTTTCGATATCTGGGGCAGTTCGGCACCCGGTGGGCTGGGTTTCGGCCCAGCGGGAGCGGCACGGGGTGGTACATGCTGTCACCCCCGGGGAGAAGCCGGCCTGTGACAGTCAGTGGCCCTGGGACCCCTCGGTGTCCGCACCCCTTGTCCTCCCTCGTGTTGTTTTTTTTTTTGTTTGTTTGTTTGTTTTGTTTTTTCCCCTCGGGGATTTAAATGCCAAAGTGCCCTGGAAAGTTTCCAGGGTGTAGCTCAGGTCTGATTTTACGCCCCGAAAGAGAGGGAGCACGGCCCCTGCCCCATCTCCAATGGCTGGAGACGGGGGAAGTGGGAAGAAGCAATACTTCAGCAACAGGATTTTGGGGAGGGATGCAATTGATTTCCACTTCGCAGCAAGCCCTTTGCATTTCACAGACGGAGGAATGTGGCATCGTGTCCCAGGTGTGGGTCACTTTGAGACCTCCTCAAAGCCGGGGTCATTGCCCCCCACCTATGACACCGTGCCGGGTCGGGTCGCGGGCTAGTCTCAGCCTCCAGTAGAGGGAAGAGGAACGCACCCTTTTGGCCTGACCCTAAGAGCCTGGGGACAAGGACCTTGCAGAAGGAGCGTCAGGCCCTGTCTCCAGGCAGGTGGGAAGGGAGAGGGGAGAGCCGGTACTCGCAGCAATTACGCCCCGCGAAATCACTGGGGTCGCGGACGCTTGAAGCCCCGGCTCCTGCAATGCCGCGGCGCTTCGCTTCCCACCCCCCTGCCCCAGCGAGCCGAGGTCGGCGGGGACCGGGCCCCCTGCGCGGGGACCGGGGGCTCCTGAACGGCGGAGGGGCGGGACGCGGTCAATGGGCCGTGAGAGGCGCGCTTCACACCGCCGCCCCCAGCGCCTGCCCGCGGTGTACAGTTAGCGTCAAATTACAGCAATTAGCCGGGCACCGGAGTTTAATAGCCCAGCCCTGCCCCTTCCCCACTCCCCAGGGCCCGGGAAGGCTCCTGCTCGAGGAAGACAAGAAGCAATGGTAGCCCCGTGCAAAATTGGAGAGGCTTGCGGAAGATGAGCGAAGATTTTGTGCCTCGGACTCTACTGCCTCTCCTTTCCGCGCTTCCCTGCCCCTCTGAGACCTCTGCGAGAGATGGTGATTTTGGCCCCTTTACGATTATTTAAAATGCTACTTTTTATTATTATTTTTGCTGGGAATGATTCCGTTTCAAGTTGGCCTTAGGCGAAATATTGCCGGTAAACTTGGGTGCCACGTTTCTCTTGTCCTCCCGCTAGGATCTTTCCCTTCTCCTTGCCTCCATCGCTCCCCACGCGGGGTTAAATCTTTCCGGTCAAGACACGGCTCCCGTAGCCCGCCGTACTTGGCAGAGATGCGGCCCCAGCACACGGCGCCTGAGGGGAGGGAGCCGGGCTTTTGGGGCTACGGGCCAGCCCTGGCTCGCATCGGACTCATCCCTGTGCTTTTTTTAGCCCAGGCTAGGAGGACATGGGCTGAGCGTGCTGTAGAGCCCGGGGGCTATGGGGCGCTCATTTTCCTCTCCCCGAGGCGTTTGGTGACCGTACTTGGGGGGGTTAATTCGGCTTCCCTGGCCTGGGCCTTTAGGGGGCTCCTTTACTTCACAGCCTTAAGGGCAAATTCGGCACGCAAAGGTAAAGGCGGCTGAAGCCTCCTCACGCTGGGCTGCTGTTAAGCCTGAGGTGCAAGCTCTGGGTGCTTGCCTCGTTCTGCCTGCCCCGCCGCCTGCTTCCTCCCTGTGCGAAGGGAAGATGAGGCTGAGGAAACTTCTCTCCCCGGACAAAACAGTTTCTTATAAAGCAAAGACATATATAGCTTATTTTATTGGTCCTTTTTTTTTTTTTTTTTTTTACCCTCCCCTCCGTCACACCGGCTGGTTCCCGCCCTAGGCAGTAATTTTGGCAGGTGGATCAGAGAAAGTCACCACGGAGCTCCTTCCCCGCTGATTTATTTCTGAGTCCCTCCCCGTGTGTCACGGCGCGGGCGGCAGACGGGGCAAAGCCCAGCCCGTCCCCCTTCGCCCCCACCGGCAGCATCCTTTTGGCTAAACTGCGCCAGGCACCTTCCCAGCCAGGGGGTCTAGCTGCTCTCAGGGGACACCCCGACCCCGGGGAGCTTTCTCCTGCCCGGCGCCGAGTTTCCCCAGCCCGTCTGAGTTACCAATGCGTCCTTGCACCCCTGAGCCGGGATTATTCTCACCTGGCCGGCCCCCAGCCGTTCGGCGAAATCTTCCCTTCTCCCTCCTGCCTGTGCTGCCTGCCCCCGCAGGAGCGATGAGATAAACACCCGGCTCCCGATGCTCTGAAGGGAGTTTAGGGTTGGTTATTCCTCGCGCTGTTGCTTTTCCCTTCTCCCTACCCTAGTGCCGCCCGGCTAGGGAGAGGCTCGACAATGCTGAGTCCCACCGGCTCTTTGCCACATTCATGGCCTTTTTTTTTTTTTTTTTTTTTTTAATAATTCATTTTTGGCAGTGGCCGGCCTGTGCCCGTGGGGGCACTTGCAGCCCAGTCAGGGGGCCAGTAGAGGCGCAACTCCGAGCCGTCCCGGGGCGGGCGCTCAGAGAGGAATGCGGGGCTGCGGCCGGTAGCGGGGTGGGCTCTGCTGCGGCTGAACTCCTGGCGTCGGTGTTTTCGGAGGGAGAAAGGAGAAGTTCAGGTCGGTGTGGATTTGCCTCGGCATTCCGGGGGCGGGTGGAGAGTGGGACAGCAGGCCGTCTTCCGGAGCGCATCTTGGAGCTGGGGGGAGGGGGGGCAGAAGCAAAGAGGCAAAAACCGGCAGGACGTTAAAAAAAAATCCAAACCCTATAAAACAAATACAAAAGGGAAAAAATGAGAGAGAAGAAAACAGACATACATACACACACCCACACCCGCCCTTCTTCGCCTCGCATTTTGCCGTCCAATATGATTCAATTATTTTTGAGACGCCGGTGCCGGCGAAGGGGAGGTGCTCCGTCTCGGGTGTTAGGGGAGAGGTGTTTCCGCCGTTTATTTGGGGGTTTGTGTCTTGTTTTAATGCCCTGCTGCCGGGGACCCGGACTCCCAGGGTGGAGCAGCCTCAACTCCTCGCCCTGGCAGAGCCGGGGAAATCCTCCACATGCGCCACTTGGGATGGTGTAAAGGAGGGGAAAAAAAAGACAGGAGAAATCCGTCCGCTTTCACTAGCGACAGTCCTGCCCGCGGTGCTGTCTCCCGACTACTCAGTTTAACGGAGTTTGTTTTTCCCCAAACCCGTTTCCCACGGGAGAGAAGCTCATCAAGTGCCATAGGTCGCTTCAGCCGCTCCCGGGACCTCACGAAACCAAGGCTTCTTGCCTTCTTCGCTCCCCTTCCCTCTTCCCCAGTCGCGCCTTTGCTTCGGGACACTCTTTGGAGGTGGGTGCTGAGCGTCCCGCCTGGAGCACGGAGAGGACCGGGCCCCTGCGCAGCCCCCTCGGAGGGGCGGGAGGAGGAGGATGGGGATGACGGTGCTATGCCCCTGCCTACGCCACTGCGGTACCTCTCCGTGCGTCCACTGCTGCCCCCCCTCCCTGCCCAGAGACCCCCGGGGTCCCCGGCCCGGTGCTTTGAAGCCCCAGAATGTTGACACAGAGATGATCAGTTTGAACATCAGTTCTACATATAAATAGCTTTTTTGCCTTTTTTTTTTTTTTTTTTTTTTTTTTCCCAGTGCCAAATGAAGGGGCAGAGGGGATCTGAGTGCAACTTTTTGGAAGTGAGGTGAAAATGTTTTTGAAAGGCAGAGAGAAAAAGCAAACTTTTTCCAAGGAGCACGTGGGTCTTACCCGCTGCTTTAATATTTATTTGGTAAACTAACTACAGTAAAGCGACTCAACAAGCAAAACCGGGAAGTAATCGAGAGTTAAAACCGAGCACACACTGTGGTACCAGAGTCATCCAGAAACTGAGGACTGAAGGGTGTTTGCATGAGCAACCACGTGGTACGAATTCCCATGCTTTAGACATCCTATGGAAATTTAAAAGGTACATTCTGCTTCACCAAACCTCTCGTTCTCAACCTAGGCCCTTTGGGGCTAGGTAGTGTCATTGCCTTCTCCAGAAAACGAGCTTCTAAAAAGACCATCTCTGTGAATAAACCATTGGTGGGATAAAACTCTGTGCTTCAGCTTTTTTGGATTACTCAGGGAGCAGTTGCACAGTCTCAATTACAGATGGTTGTGAAAAATGTGTATTTTTGGTAAAGGACAATAAATTCAGGTACAAAGAAAGGCACAAAGCACTTTCTCTTTAGAAAAATAAATCTATCCACTATAAGCATGTCAAGATCTAATTATTTGTTTACTCCAACCTGGCGGCTCTTTCTGTTGTACATTTAATTTCCTAAACATAAAAACACACCCAGTTTTAAGAAAATAGTTGCATATGCAGCTTACACATAAAATTGGAGTATTTTCTGGGCAATTCTGACTGCTCACATGCTCTGAAAAAAAAAGCTTTTGCATTTGAAACACACGCAACTATTTTGCCAACAATCCCATAGCTGCAGTAGATTGCAGTTCTAATGAACATGCCACCCCCCAAAAATACAAATGTTGTATTTGATGTTTATTTTGAATTTTTCGTCAGTAAAATGGTCAGATGAAATTCAGAACACTGTATGCTGTCAAAGATCTTTCAATGTGGCCTTCCTGATCAAAGCATTATTGCTAATATAGATGTTCTAGGACAGGCTGCTTTTCTCCAGCTGAAGCTTCACTGACTTCACTTCCCCTGCCCTAGAATCTACTGATGCAACTGCACTTATCCACCCAACTGCACATATCCCAAGTACAAAACACAAAGTCATGCTCTAGTGTTAAGTCTCTACATGGAGAGTTTTGGTTGTATTAAGATTTCGAAATTGAGCCCATAATAAGATATGCCATAAAACCTCAAACAACCCTCCTCCCCCAGGGATATTTATCTTACGCATTTAATTGCCCAGTAAAATAAATTCTGTATGTATACACTTATTTGGGAAGGATTTTGATCTGGTAATTTGGGTGTATCTTCTGATCTGTAGCAGCTTAGAATGAGTCTGTACTAACATCCTTAGAAACTGTGGAGAAGCAGAAACTGTGCCCTGCTAAATAGCGCCTATTCAGCTGCTAAATATTTATACATAGGCAATAATGAGCTTTCCTTGTAATGCTATCTCTTAGCTACATGTTAACATTCAAGAAGAAAAACAAATGCAAGTAATTTAAGCATAGGCCAAATCCCTGCTTCTGCTAACACAAATAACAGGGGTCCACTGACTTGCATGGAGCAGAATGGGACTCCTTCATGTTACCTTCATGTCATATTAATACTGTCATTTTTATAATGACTTCCCTCTCAAAGCACTCACTACTGTGTAACAAGCTTCAACAAACCCTCGAGAGGTGCAGTGTTATTAGTTTATCTGCTTTACAGATAAGTAAACTGATGCAAGGGGAAGATAAGGAATTTCCCCAAGGTCTTGCAGCTGGTTTCCTGGAGATCAAGGGAAAGAGAGAAAACCAAGAATTGGAACTGAACTAACCACCAGACCAGTACCTACTCCCCCTACTGCTGGTGACAACGTGTCCCATAGCCAGGAAAGCAATACTAAGAGGAACAGCAGGTGATCAAGACCTCTATAAAACAGGTCATTTCCAGTCAGGTGCCTAATTGTGCTCTTTGATAGCTCAACTTGGGCATCCACACTTGAAACTCTTAGCTTCTCTAACAGTACTTTGGTGTTGCATCCATCCCGGCATGATATGATATATTGGAAGTGGAATTTAATTATTTAGTGAATTGAATAAAACACCCTAGTAATTCCAAGAGATGTTTAAAAAGCCTGGTATTACCCACAGCGGAGTTTAAATAAAATCTACTTTGATATGTCCATGCTAACATCATAACTGCTGTCTGCAAGGCATACATTTTAAAGTGTGAAATAATTACAAAAAGCCGTATTACTGGAAAATGACTGTTGGAGGCTCTGATGTCCAAAACAATATTAATCTGCACAAAAAGAAACCTCTTAAGTGATTTTTTTTTTTTTTAACAAGAAACTTCCAAGGCTGTAGTCTTTAATCTAGCCCAGCTTGCATGCAGCTGCAATACATTTAGCCTTTAACATTAGCTCTAGCCATTGTCCTAGCACATGCCTACACCCCATGACACTTTATGGTATTAAAAGCAATTCTGTATGGCTGGAGCAACTTGTCACTAAGATATATCACTTGGTAGAGAGCAAAACAAAACAAAACAGTGAACAGCATGACTTTTATTTCCATGGGAGCCTATACTATGGGTCCAGTTTGCTTGGCTCAGTTGTGTTTTTGTGGTGTTTTAGACCAGCTGCCTGCCTCCCTGACAGCTATGGAGTAAAACCTCTGGAAGTGCATGAAAGAGCAGGCCATGCACTGGATAATCCTGTATAATCGTTCCATACAGCTGTTGAAGGATTACCAGCCCGCTATATGTATAATCTAATGACAGTCAAGAGCTGATGTAATTGTTCTTATGCTAGCCTCCTCCCTATGTCAAAGGGAAACCAGGGTGTGGTTGGAGGATGGAGGTTTCAGCTGACGTGTACCCACATTACAACTGTCCAAGGGGTTTACACCTCAGTGACCATTACAGCTGCCACAGACACCATCACACCAGATTGAGCTCATAAGGACAAAATGACCAGGCAGAGATTCAGACCGTCATTATCACACGCAGGAAAGCGAACAGTAACTCAGCAACTTTTTATTTTCCAGCAAACTTTTTATTTTCCAAAGGGTGGTATTACCATCCTGGAACAAATATAGTTTGGAAATTTGTTTGGCGTGAGTTTAGGACTGTGCTTGCGAGTGCTGTGCCAAAAGGACATATTGATACATCAGCCTCCTGCTGGAGTTAGGCCCCCTCCCAGCTGGGGGCAAACCGTCCCTTCTTCTGCAGCAGCTTCTCAGGACTCCCCTTGCTAGAGGCGCAGGGCTATGAGCAGCCAGCAGCAGCCTAGCCTGTTTACAGCAGGCAAGTGTAAACGATTGCGAAGCCCCAGCGTGTTTGCAAATTAAATCAGGCCCGGGCTGATAAACCGCTTCCTTAACACTACCCGCTCCGAAGCAGAGCTCTTCCCACTGCCCGAGTTCAGGGAGTGAGGAGCCTGCTCAGAAAGGAGCTATGCAGAAAAAATCTTAGGCTTAGGTTTCTTTTTCTAAGTCTTTGGCGCCCCTGTGTGTCTTCTCTTCGGGAAATTCCGCGGCAGAACAACCACAGACTTTTCTTCCTTCAACCTAGCACCGAAAAACCCTGCGTGAACATGGGCGAGCTCTGCAAGGACAGCCCGGACAACGCTACCCGTCAGCCTGACCATAAGTTGAGCTATGAGATTTCCCCCTCCTTACCTATTCTCCTTTAGACACCGGAGTTGCTCTCTTCGGCAATTTCATCCAAAGTGACTAATGTTCTTAAAGCACGATTTCCACACTCATTACATTTATCACACTCTTTCCTGCATCCCTGTATCTCCTGGTATACATGAAAAAAGCCTTACAGAAAAGAAGTAAAAATCAAGCATTTGAAGCATCTTAGGCTTGCGGCAAACACGCCTGTAACTCTGAGTCAGGACTGCAATATAAGCCCCTATGCCTCTCTAAGGTGAAGGCAAAAGGAGAGGAAACTCAGCATAAAAACATAGAAAAATCCTAAAAGGAGCTGTAAATATTTTCTGTGAGGTAGGTGGCATTATTTATCCTATATCTTCAAGAAAACTGCGATACAAAGGAGTGAAGTGAGTTACCTAAGGGTACAGGGACATTGTGAAACAGCTGAACAAAGAGGAAGGAAACTCAGCCATGCCAAGTTCTGGTGAGATTTACTCTGTCAGAGGTCCTGGTATAGATGGGCTGCTCAGAAGTGAGTCTCTGAAGTGTATGCCCTCTTTCCTGTCTTCCAGCTGTCGGTACTTTTTTCTAAACATATAAGAGACATGCATGGCTGAGGGGTGCAGTGTTTGTCTAGGACTATTCAGAAAACACACACAAGCTCTGCAAAGTTTCACTGGCAAAATATGTCATGCAAATGCAGACAGGCTATCACTTGCCGCAGAGTCAGCATCACCTGCTTTGTACTTAACCTCGCTAATCTGGAACAGGCCCTCCTCTCCTGACACCCTTCCCTGCCTTTAGATAGATGACCCCAGCTCTAGGCAAGGTAGATGTAGGCCTGCCTATGTTTATGGGTGGGTGGTTGCCCTGCCTTTGTTTCCCACCAGCTCTTCCAGGACAGCCTCCATTATGACAGGTAACTTTGGCCCCTAAGTCCACAACTCCCCACATCAGGGGAAGTGGTCCCAAAAGGCATCTCTCATCTCCCTCCCTCTCGTTTTTTGTTCAGTTGCCCCCACCAAAGTTCCTGGTAAGGCACACTGCTGAAGTCAGGCAGCCATCTTAAATATAACCCTGGAAAAAAAAAAGGAGGGGGTGCATAAATCAGAGGACTTGTCCTGTGTAAGGACCCAAGACACCTGCCTTGCTGCTTGCTTCCCTGCTGGATATTAGCATGTTTTAACCCCTGGCTGGTCTTGCATGCTGTGGGCTGTGTTTCAAACCTTGCAAATAAGCTACTTCTTAATCTTCTTTTAGACCCATTAAGGAATCTGAGATTTGTTAATAGTCCAGTGCTCATGTGGAGCCTCCCCAGGTGGAAAACATTCCTCTGTGTTCCTGGGAATGCCACTCCCAGCAGCACAAATGGTGAGAGGATGGTCTTCATCTCAATAGGGTGAAGCTCTTTTGCTTACCTCCTTTTTGTGCTCTTCCTACACAGAGGGAAAGTGCTGCTCCTTCATTTCGGAAGGCAAGCATTGGTTGCAAAAGCTTTTGGCTAATTGAGCAGGCAAGTGTGGGGTCAAACTCAACCATGACCATATGAAATTGATTTCCAGTGCAGGAAAAAGGTTTCTATATTTTCTCCCTACAACAGGATCCATTAGCTAAATAGGGGATGGATCCCACTTGTGAGGAAGCACAGCACAAATACAACTCCTAAGGGCTGTAAGCCCCAACTGCCTCCATTAATGGATCATGTGTTGGCTTGACCCGGTTTACAGGCTGTTGATTGAGCATAAGAATTTAGAGCAGGAACAAAAAATTGTCCCATAAATAGGCTGTCTGCATTTTAAACTAAATTAGCCCCACAGTGAATGGCCTCCTCTACTGAATTACAGCATGACTGAGCCTGCGTTGGGGATTGAAAGGGATTCATGTGGCTGGTTAAGAGCAGCATTATTAAGACTGTTATTGAAGGCTGGATCAGGCCCAATATGAATGCAATTATTCGGGACCTTTAAGCTACAATTATGTGTGACAGAAGAAGCCGAAGTAGTTGATGGCAGAGAGTATTTGGCCTTTACGGCCATGTAACTCATATACAAGCAGACAGGGCTTAGGGCACTGACAGACGGGTTGTGGTGAAGCTTGCTGTGCTGGCTGAAGATGTTTCCATCTCCAGCCGCTCACTCCAATAAAAGAGCTGGCAGAAGGGAATTTATTCCTGAGCCTCAGTCGCTCAGGGGAGAAGCTCAGCACCTCAGGCTGTGGTTTCACACCATGGAGAGTTCAATGACAATAGCAGCCTTAAGGGATTCACACCCTCTTCCTCAAACTCCTGTCAACATTTTTGTAGACCTGCTGGACTGATTGGCTTCATTAAAGAAAAAAAAAAAAAAGGGTGTGTGTGTAATTACCCTCCCCTCCAAATTTAAGGAGATTAATTTCTCAATCGGACTGCAGTCTGGTCCAAGATCTCCAGCCCATAGAGCTGAAAGTGTGGGATGGGGACAGCCACCAATTTAGAAACCAGGGCCTTACCTTGAACTGCTGCTGAACGTGTTTCCTTTCCTGCCTCCCTTCCATTCCTGTTCCTGGAAAGTGGCTTGGCTCCTGCTGGAGAAGCTGCCCTCAGCCCTCCTTGGAGGACTGGAGCCCGAGCCCTTGCCCTTGCAGGCAATCTCTTGTGGCTGGGCTATGCTCTGCAAGCAAGGAGACAGAAAGCAAGTATGAAATCAGAGTGGAAGCAGTGTGGAAAAGAGTGTTTGCAACAGCATGAAATTTTGCATGCGTTTTCATCTTCAAGTTCGTCCCAGCCAACTTACAGCAGAAAACACTACCTCTTTATAATGGGTGACTACCTACAATTTATTGGAACTGAGCTGTTGCTAAACACATGGAGTAGCGATGTATTAACACATTGTAAAAGGCTGTTTGATCACCATGGGATTCCAGATGAGCTAACAACAGAAAATAAGCCGTGATTCACAAATGACTCATTTCAGCATTTCTCTTTGATGCAGCAGTTCAAGCAAGCCCTGTCTATGCACATTCAAATGAGTTCACTGAATAGTCATTGAGCCCAGCAATGCCATGCTTACAAAGTCGTTTTTACAAAGTCTAAGTACAGTTTTTAAGTATAAAAATTGGGCAATTTCTAGCAGGCTGTGCCAGTGCGTGACTCTTAGTCATGCCTGCCGGCAACCTTTTCATACGCTTAAAATCTTAACACCAAATATTAATTTTCCGTGATTCAAGTTCTCAAAATTTGTGAGTCCTGAAAAAACACTCCCTCCCCGTGAGTCGTGCATCTGCTGTCAGGTTGGAAAGCAAAGGGTTCAATGTCCCAGCTGGACGCTTTTTCCACCAGATCGGCACGACCGCATCCTCTTTGCCGGCGCTGCAAACCCTCGTCCTCTTTCCTTCCTCCACCTCACTCCGCTCTCCACGACCAGCTGCGAAACCTCGGCGATATTTTAGTCAGCATTGCCATCCAGTGGCACAGGGGACAAATGACAGCTTGCCTGTAGGATGGGGCACCGTCCTTCGTTTAATCTCTATGCCCGCTGACGATGCAGCTCGACAGGTTGGCCCAAACCTGGGCAGAAACCTATTGCTTGGGTTTAATATACAATTTATTTATGGTTTGATATATAATTTATTGATAACTCGCAACATCGCTGTTCAGCACCAGCTTGCTGGTAACCGGGATGTTGCAGAGAAGGCTGTGTGTATTTAACATAAAGCAGGACACAGTGTGCTAATGGAAGGGTATACAGCTCACTTCAGAGAATAGCTGCCAGTGGATCCTAAATCCTGCTTGTATTTAGAGTTGGTTGGCTGGTTGGGAGTTTTTGTTTTGGTTTCGTTTTTTTCACCTTCACTGTAAGTTCTTTAGTGTTTTAGTAGGCAGAAGTTTGCTTTATTATTGCTCTCTGGGTTGAAGAACTGAATACATTACTCATTTAGTGGTATCCCTAACGAGCTCATCTGGCCATTTTTTTGATGGTAGATGCTGTTAGCCAGAATGCTCCCCAAAACCTCAAGCATCAAGTAAGCAGTGCAGAATGCTCTCGGGAAAAATAATCTGCAAAATACAGAGTCTTTTCCCACAGAAAACTTGCAAGATTTACATCAGTCTGGTCTGGGCTTTGGAACATCTCTATCACCCATCTGCTCTTCATGGCTTGGCCATGCTGCCATTTCTTGTTACCCAGAGGGAAATCCTTTGAATCGGATGGGTCACAAAGAACCAAAGCCCAGCCCAAAAGAGCCAGAAACAGTCATTTTCCATGTCAGTAATTGAAAAAAGACCAAACAACCCAAAGTAAAACAACACCCAACTGGTTGTCTTTAAGTGGTTGCATAAGAAGAGTCAAAAGGACTGTTTTCTTTTTCCAAAAGCTGGGTAGATGGGACAGCACAGAGGTTACTCTGGAAGTCCCAGTACAGCTGCTGGCCTTGCTGCCACAGTGGGGATCATCACCACACGACAGAACGTGCTGGCTGGTGAATGCCAAGGACAGACTGCTTGGGGACAGTACAGTGGCCTGTAACAGCTTTGCCACAAAGAGCTGATGTGTGACTCCAGCGCCTATGCAACTGAAACCACAGTGAAATATGTGATACTTAAGATCAGGAAGCCAAAAGGAAAAGTACATCCTCCTGGTGTCCTCGTGGAAGCAGTCAGTTCCCAGATGAAAGTGAGAACCTCCAGAGGCTTCAGCCATAGTTCCCCAAATGGCCACATAGTTTTCCTTTGACAGACATCAGCGTGGCAACAGCAGGACTGGCTGAAGGAAGAGAGAGCATGAACAGACCGTTGCAAGAGAAAGGTAAAGCAGGGCGATACTGACAGACAGAGTGTACTTTTAGACCAAATCAAATTGGATGTAAAATACCACAAAATTCATGCTGTACACACAGCAGCATCACTAGAGCTCAGTCCCCAAGCAGGCTGGATATTAAATTGATCAAACTGGTAATGAAAGTGGGAATTACTCCATCTCTGCCGACACAAGGCAGGTGACCTTATTAAAAAATATGCCAGTGTATTTAATGGGGTAGGGCAGTTTCTTGGGGAATTAATGATTAATGTGGCTATAACTCTGGAGATCCCACAGCTAATGCTCCTGGAAAAAGTCTTACTTCCACTATTAGATGGCCTGGCTGAAATTTTTGAGATGGTCTGAATACAGGCACATGAATTTGGCCATTACTTTCTGACAGAGAAGCCAAGTCACTCAAGAGCTGCAGCATTGATTAGAGGACATGGTGGCCTCATGCTGGATGCAGCAAGCTTGGTACGTAAGAAACCTCAGAGCCTGCTGAGGGATGTGGTGTGTTTTCCTGTGGTCTGTTCAGGCTAACCACCAGGAACAGCTTGAACTCCTATGCTGTTCATTTATCACTGAAGCAACAGAAGCCACTACCTGAGACACCACTTGTATGTCATGTCCCAAGCAAGGCCTTACTTGGAGAAACCTCAGCATCCCCTGACAAACAATGGACTGGAGTAGGTTGGCATTTGCAGCTGTCTTGAGCTATACACATGTATATGAAAAGTATCTGAGTGTAGCAAAAGCAACTGTCTGCACCTCTGAGAGGGAGCAAGAACGTAGGAGGATCAAAATATGCTAGCACAGTATTTTGTCCCAAACAGATGCCAGAAGCTGAGGCCTATGGAAGAGCAAAGGAGCAGGGCAAGCAAATGTGGCACTTTCCTGACACCCTTCCAGCTTCTAACCATTTGCAGACCAAGGTCTTTCTGAGATGGACGTGGTTGCTGTATATCCAAGAGTGGTCCTCTCTCTCATGAACTTACCCAGCCAACTTTTGAATAGAGACCATGGAGAGATGGAGCAAGCAGAGTTTAGACGTAAAGCAGTCTGTTTTCTTCTGCTTTCTGTAGGTACAGGGAAAAGAGGCTTTTGTGCACATTCTTTGGGGATAAAAAGCAGCATAGCAAAAATTATCCTAAATACAGGTTTAGGTGTTCAGGCCAAGGAATGTTGTCAGCGTGAGCAACACGCAAGAAGCTGTAAGTGTGGGTTTATAGAAAATCAGCATGCCTGAATTAGAAGAAGGCAGCAGTGTTGTAGGTGCTGCTGACCTAATCGCCTCGTCCTGAGGTGTGGGATCAGTAAACAAGCTGGTGTCCCACGGCCGTTATCTCGAGAAACGGGGAAAACAGAATGTTGTAGCAAGAATTGAGCGGCACCGGCTGGGGATTCAGAGAAGTGTTCCAGACTGAAGATAGATGTGCATGAAGAGTAGGTTAATGAATAGCATTATTGTATAATCTGAGGGACACAGTAAAAATGTAGAGAGTGTAGAGAGACAAGAAATAAAGCGGCTTCTGCTCCTGCTTTCTAACGGACCTGATGACTGCATGATTTATGCCCACCATACACTGACTCAAATCCAAAGGAGGAACCATCTAACAAAACTATGGAATCCTGAAGGACGGTCTTCAGTTATAACTCTCATAGAGTTGTGTTGAAGTCCGTTTCTGAAACGTCTCGTCATGTAAGTAGTTCCCAAACAGAGAAATTGCACTAAACTGGAAGAAAAGAAGCAGACGCTTGCAGAATTTTGAGATTGCAGAGTGGAACTGGAGTTGAAGGTGAGATGGATTCATGCTGCAAAAGGAAAGTTCAAGAAAGCACCGTGCAATAACCCATCAAGGGACAAAAAACCCATGCTAGGGTACCAGCTGCCAAGTATGTTTGGTAACTGGGGAACCCAACAAAAAAGCCCTGGCCTGGGAGAGGCAGTTTAGCAGGAAGGGACCAGACTGGTCCAAGGCTGGCTGAAGGAGCTGAGGAATGTGATGTTGTTGTGCAAGGCAGATGATTTCCAGTAGTTTTCTAGCCTCTTTACAACCTTCCAGGGACCCAATATGGGGAGACTAGATTGTCCCATCTTTGGTAATGCCATCAGGGTTTGCCTTTGACCTCATGGTGACTGGTGATTGCAGCCTTCCCATCAGAGAGCCATAAAAAGTTTTTACGTAAGTGGTAGAACAAGGGACCAAAACATAAGCATGAGCCTCCACCCAAAACAAAAGCAAGCAGGAAGGTGCTTGGCAATTTGAAACACCTGGGAGTTAAGTTTGGGGCTTTTGCTGAGTGGGGTTTTTGGTGTGCATACATCAGCTGCTCTACAAGATAACCAGGAAAAAGACATGGAGATGGATTTGAAAACTTGATTGAGCCTGAAGCGGGGTTACTTGGTATGGATGGCAAGGACAAATGAAAAAACAACAACTCTTCACAGTAGAACAGTGGTAAGTTTAAGCACAAGTTTGGGTCTTACGCAGTGTGAGGTGGATGGATCACCAACACAGATTGCTTTCATTAGACTGTTGGTTATACCAAGAGCAGACCATGGTATATAGTAAAGGCTCCAGAGGAAAGATGGGGGCTGAAAATCTTAGGCTAAACCTTAAGAAAAGCATTGTACTTTGGTCTACAAAAGGGAAGACTTCTGCTGGCAGGAAGAAAACAGCAGCTGGGCAGCAGTGACCAACTTCTTCCCCAGTCTGGCAATTAGTGTTTATCACTAGTCACAGGTTACTTCTGGTGGTGGTTTGTCATTACTCAATAAGAGTCTGACAGGTTTTAGTGGTCATGGTCATTTAACATATCTCCTGAGCAGATCTGAAGAGCAAAGTAATGGGCACACTTTCAACCCTAAAGCCCTTTGGGAAACTCTGGAGCACTACAAATCAGGTGGCTGCTCACTGCTGCTCACAGACCAGTGAGGTGGGAAAAGGCCTTTTCCAAGGCAATTCCTGGCTTGGTTTTGCTTGAATCTATTAAAAAGCCTGTCTCAGGCAGGAAGACATTAAGGACAACAGATACCTACCACAGCCCTCTGAAAGAGGATTCTGCTAATTCACTGAAAGAAAACTAAGTAAAGAGATGGAACAGGTGTCAAGCTAATTTATGTCATGATGAGAAAAGACATGATAGATGAAATATCTGTCAATATGTAAACAGCTACAGGTTTATAATTTATTAAATTAGTTTTCTTTATGCTTAGGATGAATCACAAAATCATTGTACAAAAGCTTTTTCCTTCCCGGATGGTCCAGGACTATCCCAAACTTACTAAAACTGCTACGCTAATGGTGATTAGCAGAGAAGATGAACATATCTCCAAATTATGATAAAGTCCTTTTGTTACAGTTCCTAGGTGTAATGGGATCCACAGCTCAGCTACAGCAAAGCTAGGTGATACTGCAATATAGACAATCACAGGAAAGAGAGCTGGAAAAGACCTAGAAAATTACCAAGTCTGGACCAGTATGACCTGCAAAACTGCTGAAAAAGCTATGCTTAACCTGCTCCTGAAAATCATCAGTGGGAAAATTCCAGCCTCTGCAGACAATCTAATCCACATTTAACTGTTTATCACTACAAAGCTTCCCTAATGTCTGATCTTCACCTCTGCTGATGCTATCTAAGATGATGAGTTCTTGTCTTATGCACAGAGAACATGGGGAATCAGCTGCTCCCTTCCTGTTTGCATCAGGATTTCCTTCTGGTTTTCCTTTTTTTGCATATTTGAAGACTTTCTGCCTATTTATTTTTTTTTAATGACAAAATAACCACATGTATTTTTCAGTCATTCCTGACAGGTGATGCTTTCTAGATCCCTATGGAATTGTGGCTCATTTCATACCTGGCAACAAATTATATTGCCAGAATAAAGAGCATGATAAAGCTAAACATTTAGTGGGGCCATTAGAAATAAAAGGAGAGAGCCATGTACCTGCTCTCTCTGTGGCATAGCCAGACACCCCCACCAGTGGGCAAGGTGCTGGTTAGACTTGCTTGGCAGAGCAGGTTAGATGGAATTGCTTTACTCCCCTAGCTGCTAAGGCACTTGCAGCTGGAAACGGGCCCTTGGCCATGCAGAGATGGGGCTGCAGGGACACTGCCCTGACCTGGCACCTCCTTAAGGGTCTGACATGATCTGCCCTACTTCCAGCACTGAGGGAAACACCTTGGGTTCATGCTCATAAAGGTAGTTAAGTGCCCAAATGTTTGCAAAATCCAGTGTAAGCTACCTTTGGACAGTCCTCTAGTGCAAATAATAGCTGCATATGAACATTTGCACTTTACACTAATGTGTGCATTTATCTGCAGTAAGAAGACAGATCTTTCCCTTGCCAACATTAGTGTCACTATAAAAGCCAGTCATATTTAACAGAAGAAAACTAACTTCACCACCACAGCCTGCCTGTCCTCTATTAGGACATGTTTAATTATGTCTTGCTTTCTCTGCGCAGCAGGATAAATGAGCAGGGAAGAGGATGCTGTGCTGTTGCTCCTGAGCAGCTGATGAGGAGTAGTTTGCACAGAGGTGAATACATGTCCCTGTTGGAAGTTAATTGGAGAAGGGAGCAGTAAGAGTGCTCTGCTTTGGACCAGTGGCAAGTCTGACTTGCAAAGTGTGCTCTGCTAGAGACTAGGCAGCTTATCTATTTCTGAATCCTTTCTATCTAAAACTCTATTGTAAATTCAGACAAGCAGTGAAGTTCCCGCAGTGTAAGATGCTCTGTGTCTGGAGCTTGAAAGCATGGCAAGAAAAAAGTGGATGGGATGGCGTATTGCCAGGCCCCTGCTGTTTGTGTAGACAGATGTGCTCACTGACTGCGCATGATTAGATTAGCCCATGATTTTACTAGAACATGTGAGCTGAGCCAGTGTTCGCCGTGATGTGTCATTTCATCTCTCCTCCCATTTGCTGCGAGTGCTGCTGCAATGTGACTGTCCGGTGTCAGTGGATCTGCCTGGGAGCTCCTCTTCCAGGTAGGATTGTATTTTCTTCTCTTTGAATAGGCAGATTATGGTTGGCTGGGAAGTGCAGGAATGCCAGGGGCTGCTCTGAACAGGAAAAAAAGGGAGGGCAGAAGAGAAGAGACAGGAATAATCTTTAACTGTTCTTGTGCCAAGACTGTGTTCTCTTTCCCAGTGTTACACAGCATGCATATACCTTCCAGCTCAGGCAGCGCATGTGAGTAAGGCACATGTTAGAGAAGATTGCTTCCAGGCAGGACTGTTCCAAGAGGAGAGTTTTGGGGAGACTGTGCACACTGCATGGCATCCCAGAGCAGCACAAGACCAAGGCAGACTCACTTTTATGGAAGAGGGTGTGAGGGAGGAGGAGATTCTTTACTTGGGCTCAAAACAGTGGACTGTGGCTACCTGCATTTCCTAACTAGAAAAACTACACTGAGGAGAAATTGTTTGCTTGCAATTGCCTTGCTGTGATTTTAACAACAGTACCAATTCAAACTGGCAGCTTAGCATGCAAGGGTCATGAAAAGGAATGTTATGATACAAATGGTTTTGTCCTAACGATAGAATAGAAAATGCCAAGTGACTCCAAATAGGCATGAAACATGTAACATTTGTCACTACTGACTGAGGCCAAACAGGAACTCAAAACTGATGTGCAAAGCCTGTGCATCTTGCTTTTTAATTAGCTAACAAATTAGCTGAAACCAATTACCTATATTGATTAAGGCCAGGAGCAGTTTACTGAGTACTAACTATATTCCTAAGATAATATCCTCCTTTTCTGGAAAGGTCTGTTCCTATGCATCCACAGGGAAGTTATTTCCATTGTAAGTTCTCCTGGGAAGTGTGTTTCCACTACAGGAGCCACACCAAACCTCTCATGCTAAAATGAGAATTGCTACAATGCAGGTCCAGGGAACAATATAAAGAAGCTGGTCTGTGAGTCTCAGTCAGCAGCAGTTTTAGTTCTATTAAGACAGACCCTGCTTATGCAGCCTTTGTCAAATAGCATGGTAAATTTGATCTCCTAGTATCTTTTTGTCCAGTGACTCTGTTTTTGTACTCAAAACATACTGAGGTCCAATGCAATCCACAACAGGAGAAGCCATGGGCATCATGAAGTCAGCTGCCACTTTGCTGCTCTTTCGCTGCCATTTGCCATAATATGGTTCAGATTTACATCTAGATTTGGCTTCTCCCTGCATCTGAACTTGAGATGAGCCTGGAAAATTGGCAGCTCACTAACACCTGAGAAAGAGTTTTTTTTCATTGGGATGGCTCATGTGACTTGTACACTCCATTTCCCTGTTCTTTCTGTGTGTGTGTGTGATTTCTGCCTATGATCCCAGGCATGGATCTTATGTCATAAAGATTAGAACATGGGAGAACTAGAAAAAAAAAAGTAAAAAAAAAAAGTTTGAGAGCTTTGTTTTCCACAGCAATCTTTTGCATGTGTATTTCCTGGATTTTAAATATTAACAGTGCTGGAGAATCGAGGCACCAGGATTAAGAAGTAACAGCAAGCATGCAGCCTCCCTTCCTTGGAGGCTAGTAGTACCAAAGGATCAGGGTTAGTCTGGATTGTCTGTGTAAGAAAAAAACAGTACCAAAGAAAAGTTAAATCTTGCTTTTCACTCCTGTTATGAGCAGGACTTTCTCTTGTTTTCTGCATGTAGCTTAATTATTTGCTACAGACCATAGCAGTAATGCACACTTCAACACCCGAGAGAAAACAGTCTCTGTATACACAGAAATATATAAATATATATATTTAAGCTTGAAAGTCTTTCTAGATATGTAGTAGGTTACACAGTGCCTAAAACAGTTTTAAAAAGCATCTGGGCAGACTGTTTCAAAGGCAGGTAAAATGCCTTGGAAGATGTCAGCCTTTGATACTTTGGAAAAGCTACCTGTGCTCTCTGCTCCTAGCAGAGACTCCCCCAAGGAAACCCTGCTTCTTGCAGGAATGCTGGCACCTGCCCCCACTTTTCCTCCTTCCACATTTTCCTATCTCCAGCTGGATGGATGTCTCATGCTTAGACCATGGCACAGGGGAAGAGGTGGTCTATGCAGCCAGCTGGCTCAGTGAGCAGGTGGGAAGGTATTAAACTCAATGGTATGTGGAGTACACAGAGGAGGGCAAGAGGCTGCTGGGCTTCTACTCACCTCTGGTCATGGTGTTTGCATTACGGAGGTGTCAGGCAGGTGACCGGTTGTTCACTCCTGGATATAATTTGCTGTTACAATCAAATTATGAAGGAGCACTGGTTTGAAGCTTTCTGGGCAGGTCTGTGCACTATAGGACAGCATTCACCAGTCACTGAGCTGGGACATGTTTTCCCTTCATGGTGTGCTTCTTTAATGGACTTGGACAGTGGTCTCAGCTCAGCATCTACTCATCTCTCTGAATCCTCCTTTTAACAAAGATGTACTGTTGGGCTGTGGCAGCATTTTCCAGATGACTTCTCAGTAGCATCAGACAAGTCTCCATTACTCTCCCTGGGACTTTGCATGCCTCTGTTCCAGCCCCTCCGCTCCATTAGAGCCATCCTCCTTCCAGAGGCACTGGTGTCCATGAAGAAGGCTGCACTGGATCTCCAGCATCCTTACCTGCCCCTGCTGACTCCCTGATGAGGAGCTGCTCTGCTTTTGCTGTCACTGGGTAAGCCTGACTGCCAGGTCTGTCCCAGGTCCTGCCTCAGTGCCCCACTTCAGGGACAATCTGGCTACAAGTCCTTAGAAAGTTTCTTCAGTGCTCCTCTCCTCATTACAGCTTGTGACTGTATCTGAAGGGCTGAAGCTGCCACCTGCAACCTTCAATCTATTTGAGCAGAGAATCCTGGAGACTGTTTGGAGTCAGGATGGGAGGAAAGTGCATCTCCTAGGAGGGACCTGCCAGTGCCTGAGGTGGCTTGCCTACATGGGTTGTAAGGTAGGTGATGGTATTTCTGCCTCTGTAGCACGCTGGGCTGCCCAGTCAAAACTTTACTGGCATAGTATCTTTAATATATAATATCTAATACATATTTACTGGCATCAGATCATCTGATATTGCCTTAGCATTAAGTCATTTTGGAGCAACAGGACATGATGTTGGAAAAAGTTTGTGCTGCAAACGGACTGTCTCATGGCAGGAGATCAACGTGAGCAGACTCACAGTTGGAAAAGAGAGAGTTACGAGGTATTTCACTTTAGTCAGAATCATGCCACAAGCTCCCATTACTTTAGCACGTTGTTAGAGCAAATGTCTGTGTGGCTCTTAGAACAAGAATGTCTCATCAGAGAGCCTAAGGTTAGCTTAAGTCATTTAAATAGCAGGTTTTGCAAACCCAGCTCCTTGTGATGTAAGCCCAGAGTTCATCTCAGCTCATCCACGACACCTAGCAGAAACTATTTGGCAGGTTTCAAATTAGCAAATGAAGAAAACATTGCTGCAAAAACCTGCTGGCTATCACGTAAATCTACACAGAGGCAAAAAAAGATTCTCCTGCTGCTTGTATGTGAGTGTTGGTGGCCTTACAGGTAGCACAGTGTGCCAAAAAAGCCTTTCATAATTCTGAAGCAGCAAGGACTGATACACTTGTGGGGTTAAAAAACCAACAACATTCCTGTAAGTAAAAACCAGAATGATACAAGAGAGATATATGAGGTTTTCCTGTCACAGGGTGCATGCACAGGAAGTTTTACAGCTATATGATACATGCAGGGGGAGCGGGGAGGGAGCAGTTATGAACATGACCATAAATTAAATTTGGGGACTGGCTGTTAATTACCAAGCCAGTAACTATGCAATGTGTCTGTTTAATCTTCAGGGTGCTGTGGAGCAGCTTCCACCTGCAAGTTATTTGCTACTTTTGCTGCTTCCACATCAATGATGACTACGAAACCATTAATACTGAAAGGACAGCAACTGCATGTTATGCATCAGATGGATGCATGCGTTCTCCAGCAGTGAGCAAGCACACCCAGTGAAACAAGCTGTTTGTGGTGTCTGATCCAACCTTTTAACAATATTTCAAGAGAGACTTTTTTTCTGACCAGCAATGAATACACTCAGATCTTGCTTCTTCGCTGTCCTGATTCTTAGCGTTTCACTTCCATTTGTTTTCTATGCAGTTAATTTGCAGGCACAGAAATCTCTTAGGAGGTTGAACTCCTCGGTGAGTTCAGCCTTAGCAGAAGCCTGTAAAGCACTTATTGAAGATAAGGAGCCCTTTCTGAAGGAGAATGCTTTGAAAACATCATTCAGAGAATCCAGTTGCACAGAGTACATCACACAGAACCACTACATCACTCGCGCACTCTCAGCTGAGGAGGCCGCCTTCCCCATCGCCTACATCATGACCCTGCACAAGGAGTTCGAGACCTTTGAGCGGCTCTTCAGGGCAGTGTATATGCCCCAAAATATCTACTGTATCCACGTGGACGCCAAGGCACCAGCTTCCTTCCAGCAGGCGGTGGGGCACCTGGTGGGCTGCTTCCCCAATGCCTTCCTTACCTCCCAGGTGGAGCGGGTGGTCTACGGCGGTGTGTCCCGTCTGTGGGCTGACCTCCACTGCATGAGAGACCTCCTGGCCTTGGCCGTGCCCTGGCGCTACCTGCTCAACATGTGTGGCCAGGACTTTCCCTTGAAGACCAATCAGGAGATTGTCCGGCTGCTGAAGGGGCTTGGGGGGAAGAACATCACCCCTGGGGTGCTGCTGCCCCCACACATTGCTGCCCGCACCAAATATGTGTACAGGGAGCAATTGTACTCCTTCTTTTCATTCATGCTGTGGACATGGGTGCGCAAGGCGCCTCCACCACACAACCTGACCATCTACTTTGGCTCTGCCTACGTGGCTGTCACCCGGCCCTTTGTGGAGTTTGTGCTGCAGGACCCACGTGCCATCGACCTGCTGGCCTGGTCTGAGGACATCTACAGCCCTGATGAGCACTTCTGGGTGACACTCAACAGGATCCCAGGTGAGTGCACCTTCACTTTTGTTTTCTGCAGATACACCCATGCACACACACACCCAGAGACACATATCTGAGGCTGATTTGGACAAAGCCTAGATTAAAAATTAAATCAGCTCATAACTGATATAAAAGGCTGATCTGTCAAATAAGCTTATTTGCCCCTTTCAACCACTGAGGGAGAGATGACCGTGCCATGCAGGATTACTGCTCTGCAGCTGAGCAGGAAGAAGCCCGGTGGATCTAACTTAGAATTTAAATCCTTGGACATTTCAGCTGATTTAAGCCTTTTACCTGTGAAAATTGAGATGAAGAAAAGGGAAGGAATGAAGATAAAAATATGTAAGCTATGTAAGCATTGCAGTGAAGGTGGTTTTTTTACATGTGCATTTTGCTAGGGGGAATTTGATTTTTCCACAAATAGAAGTCAGTTCCTCCCTCTCGAACTGCCATTCCAGGGCCAGAAAATCTGAGTTCAGGCTGGAATCTGCTTATAGTCTTCACATGCCCTTCTGTGGGTGCACACATACACACACACACAGAGCAGCTCACCCATAATACCAGCAAAACCCCATGTATTTGTAACTACTGCCTAAACTCCATTGTACAGGGTCAAGGATTTGTTCAGAGAAACAGAATCAGAGACATTATTTTCATCTTCACCTTCTGTATTTATAATTAGTTTTACCTTGTTCTTGCAAGTGGGAAAGGGTCAGAAGATCCATAGGACTTCTCCCCAATGAACATTGCTTTTAGAAGCACCTGGTAGGACTTTACTGCACCCAACTCCCTAGAGATGCACAGCAGCCCAAAACAGGGATATGAGGAATGGAAGCAAGGATTAATTTCTTCTTCTGTCTTATTTTTTTCCTTTCCACCCTCTTCCTACTGTAATTTGTGGGAAACAAAACTGGGGAGCAGTAATAGAGAGGCAGAGCATGTCTACTTTAACCTAAGCAGCAGACTGAGGACCCGTTTGGCAAGTCAAGTCTGCTTTCAAATTATCACATAACTCTCTCTGAGAATAGGTCTTGCTCCTCTGATAACTATATTTTACGACTGGCATGCACAAGATACACAAATGATTACTGGTTGAGGTATTTATGCTATAATCATCAGCATATATTATTTGCAGTTGGCTGACTTTCCCAGGAAGCTGGTTGCTGTCAACTTATTATAGTCCATTGCCTCAAAAGAATTAAACCTGGGGCTAAATATATTCCCCACAATCAGAAAGCTTTAGGTGGTTGCCATTTGTTGTACTGCACTGTGTAGCTTACATAGGCTGTATGTTGAATTGTTTATTTCCATCATCATCACTGTACATTTTTCAGTGTTGCACACTGGCTTAGCATTCTTTGGTGCTTGTTCTCTTCGCATCAGAAAGAGGAATACAAAAAAAGATGAAACATTTCCACACCAGATATGCTTCCTTCCTCTTCCTTGTTTTCCCTGCCCTGACTTCAAGGGTGAACAAAAATGGCTGTGCAGCTCTGACAGATGTACTCAGGGCTGCTCTTGTCCAGGATTTTGAATCCAAACTGTAAGAATAGCATGGAGTGTCTCACCTGATTATATCTGAGCCAGATCCAGAGCTCTGAGCAACTCTAAGGTGAGAAGTCCCTCCCAGTGCATGGGATGTTAGCCTGGGACTTGGTTCCTGGCTCTAAAATAACCCTCTTGTCCAAGTATGACCAAGCCCTTTCCTTTAAGCTTTTCATGCATACGAAGGGACATAATTGTGACAAGCAGTGGTCCAGCTGTTAACAGAAATAGTTGGAGGCTTCCAGGCAAGTGTAGAGATCGTTAAAGGACCAGTTTGGATGTACAACATATCATGAAAGAACTAAATCAAACAGATATTTGTAGTTTCAGCCAGCCATTACAATCTTGGCTCAGATAAAAGATTAAAAAAAAAAAGATTGTTTGGTCCCCAAATCTTAAACCATCGAATTTCCCAGAGCCATGTAATGAAGACCAAGATATTTTTTTTTAGCCCCCTAAAGGCTAGAGAATTTCAATTTCCATTCAGTTGGTTTTCACATAACAGTCTTAACTTATCTTTGGTAGACTTGAAGTGACTGGCCTTAAATCACTTCCCTCAGGTCACTCAAGAAGGATGCATCACCACAGTGCAGTTTAGTGGCCCCATCCCAGGCCAGCAATGTAATCACTGTGCCACCTTTCCTCTCTCTGCTCATGCAGAGCAGAAAGCAGATTCTGGTCATTGTGGGAGAAGTGTGCATCCACAGTCCATCCTACTGAGTCCTTCAGGGCAGCCTTATTGAATTCTCTTCCAACCTAAAATCCTATCCCCACTTTCATGAGATGGGGCCACAGCATATGCATGACTTTGGATACAGGCAGTCTCAGGTGATAATCCCTCAGGGTACACACCAATGTGTACATTGAGATACACATATGCTGGTCCATTAGTAACTTACACATTGCTCAAGTGGGAATAAAGCTCAGGAGAAGTAATAGCAGCACTTGTCATTCACAGACACCAACATGCTTTACAAGGGAGATCAGTACTGTTATTTGCCATTCACAGAAGGAGACAGAAAAAGGCAAAAGGATATTACCAGTGTCTTAAACCAGACGGTGGGCAAAGCCAGCACTGGAGCACTAACATCTGACTCCCAGTCCAATGCACTGGATCAAACTGCTTTTTCAGAATTGTCTCACCTGCAGAATAGCAGAGTGTGGTTGCACTGTCACTTCTGCATCAGCCCTGTTTCTTTACTAAGGGTGAGGGTACACAAGATGACTGAGCTCTAAAAGCTCATTGTTGCAAAAACAGGACATTTTCTTCTGCCTCCTGTTCTTCCTTTCCAACTCCCTTCTGCCCACCAGCCCTGTCCCAGGAGTTTTGCAAGTTCAACTCATGAGCTCTGAAGAAAAACAATCTACTTTTTTTCTGAGTCTGTGAATTGAATTGACTTGATGAAGAACCTGGCCAGCACTGAAATCAGCACAAAGAAAAGCTGGGGGTGAAGATGAAGATGTGAGCAAAAAGGAGAGGAGGAACAGGAGCCAGACCTTCCCCTTTCAGTGATGCTGAGCCATAAGCCTGGCTCACACCACCTTCTACAACACCACTTTCATGTAGGCCTTTTTTTACCTTCTGAGCTTGGAAGGGAAGAGCAGAAATATTTAAAGGTATTGCATGTGTTTTATCAGTATGAAGTTTCTGTACAATTTTCATCCCAATACAGACAAGAGATGTATTTAGGGAATGCAATACTGGAAGTTTGACATATTTTTGTTATTGCATTTAAGACATGTTTCTAGGAAATGAGGATATGGAAATACAAACTTGGAAGTCCTGAGTGATAAATCACTCTTACGGACTTTGCCTATTTCAAACAGCTCAGGTCTTTGTGCTAAAGCTTTTACCTATAGGAAGTTCTCTCACATTGATCACAATGAAACAAGTCATAGCTTTGTCTGCTTTAATCTTCAAGATTATATTGTGCATACCCTCCAACTGATAAGTAGGTACAAGGAAACATTCAAGACTGCATCCTCAAAGACAAAATAAATATGTTAAAAGGGCTAGCCCATAGTCTGAAGAACAAATGTCATCCCTGTAACATGGGTAGTTTACTGTAATATCCTGTAAAAATAGCATCTGTTTTCTACTTTGACCTTTCTGCTGCTGACACTGGGTTCATCTCTATGGATGATCCTTCTGTCTTATATTATCTGGGTTAGCACCAGCCTGAAAAATGTAAAAATGTTTATTTGTAATCAGTCCTGGCCCTGGGTCACTTCATAGTCCTATAAATGGCTGTGCTGGCAGGACTGAAGGGGCTTGGTGGTTATGGGAATGAACAGCCATGGTGTTTCAGGGACAGGGAGTAAATCTCCAGTGGGCAATGGTGTGTAAAAGGCTCATCTCCCAGATCACTTTAATTACTATCCTCATTGCTTCTTTCAACACTGTGGCTGAATGCATTTGTGCAACTGCAAAGCAAGTCTCTTTCTTACCTCCCTGCACCTGTTTTCCAAGTTTCTTGTTCAGGTTTCATTTTGGGGAATTTATCCCAAATTCAAGCATGCCAAGAAGGTCCTATTTAATCCAGAACAGAGTGCTCATCATGTTGCTGTTACTATGTGAGGCCCTTCCCAAAGTCCCCCTGGACAGCCTCTTGGCAAGTTGACATCTGTCGTCTCTGCCTGGTTACGAAGACAGTAGAAATGTCACTGCAGCCTGGAAAACCCACCTGAGGTGTTGCCTCTTTACTCTCTTTATCCTTCCCTTGTCCAGCTACCTTGGGTGGCAGCTATACTCAGGGTGACTTGCTTCACTGGGGTACATGCAACAGTTTCTGCCTTGTGGCAGGAGCAGCAGTGTTTTAATAGCCACTGTCTTCAATGTCAGAATTTAACCAATATGCATGGAGATGCTGTACCACTGAAAAGCAAATGAGGTCTTTATTTATTCTTGAACAGATGCCAGAAGAGCACCCTCTTCTCCACAGGCCCTCTGACAATAGCCAGCCCTAAGGGGTCCCTTACTCTGTTCACTAGCAGATGTGAAAGACCTCTCCATTCCGAGGGGCAGGAGTTGCTACGTCTTGGGTCATGGCTACAGCTGGATTTAGAAGTGAATTTCAGTCAAGACTAAAGAAATTGTGTGAAGAGGCAGAGAAGTTTTGGAGTGACTCTTGTGGGAGCACACTGGAAAGGCACTGTGGGGTGTTGCATTGTGATATCCAAGCTGGCCAAATACTACAAGCAGTCTAGGCATAACAAGAAAGTCAGCTATCAGCAGGAGAACTTGGGTTCTGATGTTTTTGGGAAAGGATAATTCTCAGCAGGATGCTGTGCCCCTGGAATTCACTGTGTAACTCCATGGAAACTGCATGAGCTTAACTGAGGGGACTGTGCATAGCTATGAACAAGAGGAGCAAGAACTGCAGGAATATGCTTCATGTGGTACTGTCACTGAGGGAAATGGTTGTGGAATTGCAACTAGCCAGTGTGCCTCCAAAAGGCACTGCATTGCTGCGCAGACAGAGCAGCACACTCTGAACACAGGCTTTGTGCAAACACGTGGTTTTTGCTGATTGTGGTTACGCAAAACATTATATTTGGGAGCAGAAGTGTGCTTCTGAAGTGCTTTCTCTCCAGCGGTTCCCCCCCTGCTGCATGCTAGTTTTACTTAGATAATGATCTTAGTCAATGAGGGCTGGATTCCTTCTCCAGTGGAACCAAACCAGAAGCTGTGCATCAGCAGCACATCTAGTGCTAAGGGGGTGACGATCAGGGGAAAGTCTGCGCCACTGCCAAGCACAGTGCTGGTCCTAAAGATAATACTAGCAAGTATGCACCAGCAGAAGACTCTGAAATGTCAAGGGCTTATGTTGCATAAGTAGCTACGTGACACCTGCTCTTCCACAGTTGCTGTCTCCTACCAGCGTGCTGTTTTGGTTGGTCTTTCCTTAGCTGTATGTTTCTCATTCCTCGTTATTCTTTCCTTGCTCTCCATCTCTGGCCATTTCCCCCACGCTGAACTCTACCTGTTTTTTAATGTCCCCTTTCCTAGTGCTTTCCTTCCCTGATGGTAAGTGTAGGAGACTGCAGATTCTAGCACTCATCCAAGATCCATGTTCCTGGATACCACAAAACCCTGCATGAGAGCATTCACTTCCAGACACACTGCTTTTTCAGCTTACCCCAAGCCCAGCATCAATAACCTCATCCCAGTACCCGTTTCTCCGACTCAGATCTGCATATGGCAGTGAAGTGTGGGGACACACTAGGCCACTGGAGGATCACTTGTCTGGGGTATCAGTCTCAGTTTTGCAGAGATGCAATGAGTATTGCCAGTCCCATGAGAAGATCTATTAAAGCCTTAGCAACCCCATCAGACTATGAGCTGCAAGAGAAAGTTTGCATGCAACAACTGGCAGTTACAGAAATCATTCACTCATTCCCTGGCCTGTATGAGTGTCCAGTTATGTTCTGGTAACTGTACAAGGCTGTAGATGCCTCCTGATGTGCTAGAGCAGCCTTTCTAAGCTTGCATTAAAAGACCCTAACTTGTGGTTCTTTTCTCTCCCCAAAAATGCTGATGATGTAGCAATGGTGCCATGCTCAGCAGTTATTTGATTCCTATTGCTGCAGAGAGCAACAGCAACCAGTTTGGGGTGGTTTGCCCTTACATGGAGCACGAGGTGGTTAGCAGCTGTGTCAGTCATTAGCCACATTAGCACCTCTCTTCCCTGCTCTCATTCTGGCTAACACAAAATTCACCTGGTCAGTCACAGACAGTATGTTTCCACCTCTGGGATGCACCTTGGTCATGCATATCCCTTCACAGAGATCATGCATGGGGCTTGGCAGGCAGTTGGTGTAAGGGAGTTTGCAGGGAAAACAACAGGGCAGAATCACTTTAATTCCTGGTTTCTGCAAGAAGCTTGGAGAACGGGGACCATGGGTCCTGTGTCCCAGAGAGGAGAGGAAATAAAACAAGCAGCATGTCACTTTTGTTCTTGTGCCAGCCCAAAAGGGACATGGGGTACACAGCATGCCATCACTGCCTGCTGAAAAACTAGACAAACTTTTGCGTCAGTGTGAACGTGAGGTACCTGATAACTAAAGCGGGTAGTCCATAGTGTCCTGTACAATACTGCAAACCCAGACCACTCTCTGGTATGCAGGGGCAGATTACAGAACCACAGGGCTTCCAGCAGCTTCCCCTTGACCACAGGCACCTGGAGAAATCAGCAACCTCAACCTGCTATCTTTGAGTGAGGCTTTTATCTCCTGTTGCTTCTAATCCAACACAGAAATTGGGAAGCCACAGCAAATGACATTACATTCAGGTTGTGCTTGCTTTTCCAAGGATTCACCCAGCTATGTGTCAAACACAATTTACATTTCTTTACAGAGTTGCATATTGTGTCTTTCTAAGTGCAAAGAATCAGACTCACCTCAGCTATCTCCGAGCAGGATAAAGGTCGCTAACATATTCATTTATTTTGTCAGTGATTGGGAAGGAATGAAAAGAGTGGATAGTTGTGTTTGGAAATGGAATTTTAAATCACCCCCAAACTTTGGAAGTATATCTGCATCATCCTGATGGTAACTCCTCAGTTGGGAGCTGAACTGTGGGCAAAAAGATAAGGAAGACAGTTGGTATGCAGTATGTCTCAGATAATGGCAGGCATGCGGTGGGTAACGCTGTGAGTCAAACCAGTATGCTCTCAAGAGAGGTGGGAGTTGTCCTTGTTAAAATTTCACTGCAGTTTTTCTGAAGCAGTAGCTTCATATCCAAACGAGAGCTGACGGCTCTCAAGGAACATCTCATTCACATGTGGGAGCAAGATACAAGAGTAATACCAGAAGATTTTGAGTAGCAAGTTTAAAGTTTTTACACTGCCAGTTGCTTGTACAAACAGACCTGTGTTTTTTACAGACAATTTAGTTTGCACTGAGCTCCTCACTACAGCAACTTAATAATTCAAAACTACTTGGTACCTCTCCATCCCACTGTTGTTTGTAGACAGGCTCTTTGAATGATCTTCTCTGTAATGCATGCATCTTAACTTGTACCATTGCAGTTCTGTTCTGCCTGTTAAAATTGTCCCTTTTCCTTGGCTTAGTGCACATGCTTCAAAAGACAGAGAGAGAGAGAGAGGCAGAAGTTTTTTAATATGATTTCAATCAATGATGCTAGTTGAATAAGCCACATTCTAGGAAAAAAAAAGTGCTTTATATCTATGTCTGCAGCATTACTCATATAACTAATCCTTGTTCTCTTGACCGTGTTCTTCATTATTCTAATGAGACTTCCTGATTGAGCAAGAACTTCCTGTAGGAATAAGGTATTAAAAAATAGGGATTTTCCTGTGAGTGTTACTGAGTCTCATGCCTGCAAAACTGTTGTAATCTCATAATCAAAATCTTCCTCTTCCAAAAAACCTGCTTAAGGAAAGGTGTAGCAACACAGTCACAGCAATCACAAATAGACCTTCTTCATGGCAGAATTTCCTGAAAAATTACCCTTGTCCTCTATCCATCATTCAGATATTGAAGTTCATGTGAGAAGATATAACTTAAAATAGGGTTTGGTCTCTGCAATCCACAGTCACTGGAATTTAGGTACTGCTTTCCGTAGAAGCAAGACTTTTCTTCACAACCAGTTGTTTGCTTCTCACTACAACACTGCTTAGAGATGATGGGATAAGGAAGAGTACGTCTTCAAAAAGTCTTTTGGAATGGCCACAACTAATAAATGGGCATGTGTTCCTTGGCTTGATTCTCCTTTATCTTCACAACTATCAGACATTTGTGTAATAGGCTTAAAACAGTACAACTCTAAAAGAAGAGAATCTGATTAGAGTAATCTAAGGAATATTATTTTTCTTTCTAAATTCTGGCATCAGGTAACGTCTGTCAGAACTCATACATGGAACCAAATAAACTTCAGTCCAACTGTGGAAACAGAGACTTTTCTTGACATTCTGAGCTGCTGAGCTGCAAACCACCCTTGTTTTTGTTGGGAGGGAACTCCAGTCAGGCCACCTGAACCTGTCTCCTCCTTTAACCTACAAGCAAATTAATCTGACCACACCTAAACCTGTGTTATGCATGAAACCCTGACACCAGCACCCACCTGGGCAGCTGAGGTGGAAGTTGGCAGAACCATGCCTGAATGGGTGCTGGAGTGGGCACTGGCAGTCCCTGCAGAGTCGCTCTCCCATCGGCTGTTCTCATCTCTTTAAAACTTGATAATATTGAGCTTATTTTAGTTAACTCCTCAACCCTCCACACACACATTTTTCACATTTGTGCATTCACATAACCCACTGAAATTAAAATGTATGGTGGCAAAATACGAAGTTGAGCCTTCATACATTTTTAAACAGGATTGGTGGGCTTTTTTTTCTCCATTGTTTCATCTTGAAAGAAAATGTCTTGTTCTGAGGACTCCCCCATATCTTTACCAGCCACCTCCCTTCCATGGACAGGTTGGAGAACTTATCTCACAAGAAAAGAAAACAGACAAAACCAGGATTTCAGAGCAAATCATTCTTGTCTGCTCAGTCAGACAAATTCTTGTTGCTGTACAGGGTTAAGAGGTGGCCATTTCCATTCTGCCCACATTTGCTGATCAGCTTCTCTTCACCCTCCTAACACTGACAGCTTAACTCCTTGAATTTTCCATATTGTAGTAGGAATGACCCTGTACAAGGAGTTCAAAACCTCTGAGTAGCTCTTCAGGGCCAGTGTACATGCTCCAAAATGTCTATTGCATCCACATGGATGCCAAGATGCCAGCCCCCTTCCAGCAGGTGGTGGGGCACTTGGTGGGCTGCTTCCCCAATGTCTTCCTTGCCTCCCGGGTGGAGCAGGTGGTCTATGGCGGTGCCTCCCACCTGCGGGCTGACCTCCACTGCATGAGAGACCTCCTGGCCTTGGCTGTGCCCTGGCGCTACCTGCTCAACATGTGTGGCCAGGACTTTCCCTTGAAGACCAATCGGGAGATTGTCCATCTGCTGAAGGGGCTTGGGGGGAAGAACATCACCCCTGGGGTGCTGCTGCCCCCCCCATATCGCCACCTGCACCAAATATGTGCACAGGGAGAGGGCCATGCACAACGCCCTAGGGACAGTCACCACCCCTCTGTGCAAGGTGCCCCAGCCCCACAACCTGACCATGTACTTTGGCTCTGCCTATGTGGCTTGTCACTTGGCCCTTTGTAGAATTTGTTCTCAGGGATCTGCATGCCACTGCCTTGCTGGCCTGGTCCGAAGACATCTACAGCTCTGATGAGCACTTCTAGGTGATGCTTAACAGGATCCCAGGTTGGACATTGGGTCTGGGGAGGCCATGAGGGTCACCACCCTGGCACCTGCTGCATCAGTAGGAGGTCTCAGTAGCTGGCACTGCTTTGCTGTTGTGTGGTGCCAGCTCTTTGTGGCAGCCACCATGGCTCACCTCTCTGTGGAGGTGTTGCCAGCTGTGGCTCTCTGTGGTGCCCACCAGTGGGTTGCCACCAGTCCTGTTGTTTCACATGGAGAAACACCCTGGCAGGTGACAGCCCATGCTGGCAGCACTAGTGGCAAGCGAGGAAGGTGTACTGAGCCTCCTTGTGGCTGACATCCCAGAGATTTATCCACTTGTCTGGGCTGTCTTCTGGTGAGAATGGTACCTGTGGGTAGGTAATGGAGGTCCCTAGGAGTGGTAGGTTTTGCAGTGTGATAAGTTCAGGAAAACTGCACGCCTTCCTGCTTAGCAGCAGCTGCTCTACCCCATGAAGACTCAGGGATGCAGCTTGGCATCCAACTGGCTTCCACTGTCTTTGGCCATACTGTCTAACTAGCCTCACAGGTACTTTCTTCTACTATCTTGCTTCTCCACAAACCACTAAAGGGGTTTGTGAATATCCAGATCCCTCTCACACACTAGTGGGTGTCATGCCTTCATTCATAGAAGAGGGGGTATGCGCTTGCTCACCTATATGGCCTGTTGCAATAGGACAAGGGGTAATGGTTTAAATCTAAAATAAAGTAGATTCAGTATAGATAGAAGGAAAAAAAAATAATTACAATGAGGCTGGTGAAACATTGGCCTAGGTTGCTCAGAGAGGTGGTCCCTGGACACATTCAAGGTCAGGTTGGACAGGGCTCTGAGCAACCTGATCCAGTTAAAGATGTTCCCGGTCATTGCAAGGGGATTGGACTAGATTACCTTTAAAGGCCCCTTCCCACCCAAACCATTTGATGATTCTATTATTCTATACATGGTCCACCCCAAGTCCTGCATGTTTCCCAAACATAAAAACATGGCCCCACAGTCCAGCAAAAATTATGGTTGATTTCAACCAGGTCTTGCAGAATAATATTCCCAAGGGTGATGTGTACACCATTATTGACAGATCTCTGAAGTACATACTCCTGTTCACCAGCTTATAAAGTGCAGGAGAAAAGCTCAGATCAGTTGGTGGCACAGAAATGTAAAGAAGTTGTCCTCTTCTCTAGAGAGTGATGCTAATGAGGAAGCACAGGGTGTTTCTGGGGACTGGTGAAGACTCGTCTGTTGGCAGCTAGGTTTTAACCGATGTGTTGGTTTGATCCTGAGATCACAGGTATGGGAATTAGAAGGCCAAAGCAAATCAGGCAGCCTTTTATGCTGCAAGAGTTCAGCTCGATGTTGGTTTATGTTTATGTTACAAAACGTCAACACGGTGGCTCATAGTGGTGCAAGGAGGAAAGGGAGTGGGCGGCCTCTTGGAGGCAACAGATACAGATCAGCTGTCTCTGGGATTGCAATGGCAAAAAAAACAAAAAGAGCTTAGCAGAGAAGCAGGTTGAGCTGCCTTTGTCCTGTGGATGAGGTACAGGCTTTGAAGCAGAGCTGCTTTTTCCTGCCTCCAAAACTCTGCCACCAAAGCAAGGCATGACATTAAAGGCCTTGGAGGAGCTGGCCTGTCTTTCCAGACATTTGTGGCTGTCTTCACATCTGAGCAGTGCCATTCTGCTGGTGGCTGTTTCTACGACCTGGTGGCAGCAAATTTCTTTCTAGAGCGGTGCTCGGTACTGCTGCCTATGAAGTGGTTCTTCCCCCACCCCTTGTTTTCAGGGACAAAACTCTGCTAACCTTGATTAAGTGGGTGAAGAGAGCTGGACAAAAGTAGAGTGAGGAACTAATGCCAAAGTTTATATTAACTTTCACCAGCAGCACCACTTGTCAGACAAATTGTATTTATAAGAGGACGACCCCAAAACAGCTTCCAAATCTGAAATCAGTTGGTCAAACAGATTTTTAAAGGAAAACATGGTAAATTCATTTTTTTTCCCAGTGCTGAGCTACACTTTCCCCCACTCTTTAATTAACTTACAAAAATGCCTACTTTACTCAACTTGGGAGATGCTGAGTAATGTGAAGTCAGTAGTTTTGCATTCCTGGAAGGCAGTGCCTTCCAGTGCTTTTGTGGATGTCCTGCAGTAGTTCCTGTTTTGTTAGTCATCTTTCTGCTTTCACACTGTGTCAGCATTTTCCAAGTCTTTCCACACACTACATTTACTGCCATCTGTTATGAACAGATTTTTAATTTGGGATGGTAATGCATATCCTAGGCCATTTACAGTGCTTATCCCCTGCCATCATTGACTCTTTTTGTCTTTTATGAAGTGTTATATTTAGCTTAATGCTTTCTGCAGAAGAGTAACATTTTCTGAATTTTCCCCAGGACAAAACCACACTTTTTGTCTTGTTATTTTATTTGATAATGGGCTAATATACCGAGGGGGAGAAATAAGGTCATGAAGTTCTGGCTTTAGCAGCCATGCATCTCTGTTTATGGCAAGGGGCTGTGGTGGTTCTGCTGTTGGATTATACTATCTTTTTTGCACCCAACATGAAAGTCATGACTTGGTATTTGCAAATAACCATCCTTACCTACCAGGAGTAAGTTGTCCTTAAAAACACAGAGCAAAGCAAGCAAGCAGAAAAAAAACCCTGATGTTTAACCCTTCTCCCATCCAAATTCTCAAAAAAACCCAAACCAAAACAAAATGAACCTGAAAACAAAACCCCCAGGACATTATACAGTGTGTTTAGGTTCTGGTTTGTCCTTCACAAACATAACAGTAACTGTAGAGGTACTGTACTTGTTGCCATCCAGAAAGGGGGGGGAAGTAAGAAAATCTCACTTTACTTTTGTCTTTAATTTTTAGAAAATGCCAAGGTTGGGACAATGACATTCTCTCAGCTACTGCTTCGACACCGAGGGCTTCTTGGGGGTGCTGCACCAGCTGAAATTGTGCTTTACAGAAGTGCTGGCAAATCATTGTGTTTAGGATTGTAGTTAACCAGCAAAATACATAGTCTATATTAATACACACTTTAAGTTATGAAAATCAGGAAGAGGGCTAACTGGCCTTAAAGAAAGAGAGGGGTCAGGACTGGAGATAAAAATGTCTGTTTTATTGTAGTTAAAATCGTATCTGAAGGGTTTAGGTTCCTTGTCTTTACACAGGTCCCATAACTCTAAGCTATTACGCATTTTGTACAAGCTCTAAAAAGCTTTGTTCTCATTTCATTGTCAATCAAGGAAAATTGCTGCCTTTTCAGTATACAGAGTCAGTATAAATGACAGGCCAGGTTGATACAAATCCTCTCCTTCCTGGCCACCACCACCAGTCAGTTCCGGTGCTTCTGCTGCATTTGTTAAAAAGCATTTATTCTTTGCTTTTGAGCAAGTCAGTCTTTTCCTTTGCTTTCAGCTTTTTTAGAAGGCAGAAGTAATGCCTGCCTGCATTTTTGTTGCAGGTTGGCTCCCCGTGTTTCCTGTTCTGCCTTTTGATAGCTCGGGTACAGCACTGCAGTCATTGCTTGCTGGGCAGCAAAGGATAAAAGATGGTTAGTTTTTTCCAAGCAGGCAAATAACTTATATACAACTGTTTGTGCTACAGTGAGAAACTGGGGCTTTTCCAATCAAAGTGCCTTGTCCATCAGGTCTCAGTTATGTGGCCAGCCTCATTGTTTTGTTCTCCAGCAGCTGAGTGATGCAATAAAAAAGATAAAAGTTGCAGAAAGTGATGAGTTCATAAAAAGTGTTCATTATTTTATACCTTTGGGTTTTAGGTGGTGTATTTTTGTTTGTTTGGTTGTTTTTTTTTGTATTCTGAAGACAGTTTTATGATAAATAACTAATAAACTCCTTTCACTGCATTGAATACAATACTGCAGTACAAACCAGGCACGGAGGTTTCCCAGCCATACCTACCTGATCAGCTCTTGCTTTCAAAGGCAAAGACTTCATCCCGTGGCAATGGTCTGATATAGCTACTGCCTTGCACTGAAGATACTGAAATTTCCTGGACTCACAGCAATTACCTCCACATTGCATACATGTTGCCTGTTTACTCTTCAGCAAATACCAAACACTGTGTATGCAGCGTTTCCCCCTTAATTACTTAAAATTAAAGCTTGTGAGGTTATAGCAGGACTTGATAATTTACTGATGAAGAGAGGTCATCTTACTAGTTTATCTCTTAGTTAGGTCCTGGAATCTTCCTAGGCTTTTATCTATTGTTATATAACATTTTAGGCTATAATTGAGTGTCAACAACTCCATCTAGTTATAGCATGCTTGAATGTGTTCTGTTTGCCTCTTTTTATAAAAAACAAAACAAAACAAAATGAAAAAGGAAAGTATTTACTACTAAATTGATGTGAAGGTGGCACACACTAGGTGTCAGTGGCCCAGCGTTCAAATAGCCCTTGGAGGGCTGATTGTGAAGGTGACATGAGTGATTGTACATGCAGGCAGTATCATGCTGAGGCTGTTGCAAAACAGATATTCTATTTTTCGAGTCAAATGTTTAGTTCTCTTGGGCTGACATCTTCTTTATGTCATAATAGCTGCTTTCATTGAAGAAACTTGACAAGGATGGCAATCAGGCATCTGTTGATACATATTTCTAGGTATTTCATCTCAGTTCTGTGGCAAAATGTCCCAGAAAGTGGACATAAACCTGAACACATAGCTGTTGAAAGAACTAATTATTTAGTTTTATGTTACCTAATTGCAGGTGTCCCGGGTTCCATGCCCAACGCATCATGGGAAGGTGACCTGAAAGCAGTGAAATGGATTGATATGGAAGAGAGCCATGGAGGTTGTCATGGTAATGTGTACGTTTCTCCATTTCTTCTTCCTGTTCATACAGTGAAAAACACTCAACTTGCCCCTGTACTCCTACAATCTCTAACCATACGTGATCTAACCATAATGTGAGATAGTCTTTAGACAGCACTTCTTTGGAGAGAAGGCATTAAAAAGGAGTTGTCTCCTTCATAGTCCATATGTGAATGATAGTAGCCACATCCATAACATAGCTGTCTGTGTTGAGGAGAAAATTTGTGAGAACTTCAGTCAGCTTCAATTACAGCAATTTCACATCAGCGTAGCTACACTGAAATCAGTGCAATTGCACCAATACCACCCAGAATTAGTTAGGATAAAATCTAGTATGGGTAAAAGTATAGGGTTCTCTTCACTGGCAGAAGGAAATTCCCCTTTGCTGTGTTTCAGCCTTGTCTGAGAAAGAGTCTCAAGTAATATGACTTATTTGCTGAGCTATCTCCTAATCTTGCTTGTTATTTATTTTGAGGTAACTTCATTTCATCCCATTGTTCATAGTTATCCTCACTGGGTTAGGCCTTCTGGCATATTTGTTGTGTAGGCGATTATTTATAGTGACCTTGCAGATAAAAATTCTCAAAAATAATTATTTGAATTCTTGATTCTGACACTGCTTTTTTCCTTTTTCTTTTGGCAGGCCATTACGTCAGAGGCATTTGTGTATATGGAACAGGTGACCTCAAGTGGCTTTTTAACTCCACCTGTATGTTTGCAAATAAGTTTGAGCTTAAAACATACCCCCTGACTGTGGAGTGCCTGGAACTGAGACATCGGCAGAGAACCTTGTCCCAGAGTGAGGTTCAGGTGGAACCCAACTGGTATTTTTAGCTAGCAAAACCCCAGGCTACAACATCAATAAAAGCAGTAAAGAGAATAGCAGAGGCAATTTTAATTTCTGCTGTGCTGGAAGCATAAACTCATGAGACAGGTTTCCTTAGGATGTTCTGTAGATGCAGCTTGGGTCAGCTTGTCTCACACTGCCTGCAAACCTCACCTTCCACTTAACACCCTGAGGCCAAAGCACAAGAGATTCAAAGAGACACCGTGGCAAAGCTCCTCTTGCAGCTGGAGGAGCTTTGGTTTTTTGCCATTTTTAATTGGATGTTTTCCAGCCCTAACTTCCGTCTTGCTACACTATCATTGCTATTTTTTCTTTAAAAAAAAAAAACAGTCATGCATCCCTAGCACTTCTCATGTTGAAATTACAAGGGTGTGCATTTGTTAATTAAAAAGGTAATGAGTCACAGTCAGCAAGATCTTGAAAGCCAGAACACAACTGCTGGCTATACATACAGGTACCATTTTGTCAAAGACACTGATATTTACTGCAGAGAATAGACAGGAAAGTACTGAAAATTGCATAAAGATGCTGCACTTCCCAGATCTTACCTGTTCTTTAAACATCTGTGGGGGCAAGGTTTGTAAGAAAAAACAGCATCTTTTACTAGATCAGTAAGTGTGGTTAGAAAAATCAGATACGCTTTCAGCCACAGGAGCCCTTCTCCATGTCTGAAAAATGAGGGCTTGCTTATTTGTCTTACTTGACCAACTAACAGAACTGGAAAAAAACAAACCAACCTCTCCACACTGATATTTTGACTCACTAGTGTCCTTCGATCATCATGTGTAAGGACACAGAGGGAGAGATGGAAAAGAGGGGAAGGAGGTTGCAAGGTAAATATTTTCAGCACTGAAAGAGCAGTAACTGAACTTTGGCAATAACTCAGTAACTTTGTGACATATTTTGAGATGGCATGAACCTTCTTCCCAAGTTTACTTCCTTTTGTCTTAATATAATGATTAATGCACTTACTTATTAATCATAGCCCTGTTCTTATTTCCCAATAGCAGCCACTAGAGGGAGGCCATCAAATATCCGAGTAGATTTTCCCTTCCCCGCCCACATAACTCTTTAAAGCACACAAAAACTCAAGAGACTAGGCGTGCAACAGAGAAAAATATCAGTTGTCAGGAATATTTTAGTATGGCAAACAGAAGGTAAAAGTTACAGGTCTCAGTCATTATGTCCTAAAAAACACAGCAAGGAAACAAAACCATGAATGCTTCTTCCTCTGCCTATCATGTCTGTATTTACATGGCATTTTAGCAGCAGTGATGAGTGACCTGGTTAGCAGCATGGAGGTGGTATAAATAGGGATGCCTGAATCTAAGAAGAGTGTGTGCAGCTCTCGTGTCTCTCTTCTGAACAATAGAAGATTGGTCAAAGAACACCCCTTGAATAACACCGATTTTTCATCAACTTTATTAAACCATTGCTAATTTCAGGGTCTTTTAGAAAACTTGATTGCAACCTGCAGCAGTTCAGAAACGACAACACATCATATTCAGACACCCTGAAGCACAGCTGGTAGCCCCCAGGGAAGGGTCTGAACCGGCAGGATCTGCTTCAGTCAGCTTATTCTGCATTTACAGCTGCCATCACATAATAATGCAAATCCCTGCAGAAAGGCACAGAGAGTTTATCTCCAGAGCAGAACTTTGGTGGAAATCCTGTTCATTTTTTTGGGGAGGTGAGAAGAAGAGGGCTGTACTCACTGCTGTGGTGGCAGCTGAAGAGAGAAGTATGTCAGAGAGTCATTCTTTTAACAAGGGAGTTATAGGGTGTTCAACTTGAGAGGTCTGGAAACAGCTGCCCCTTTGTTTTATTAAGCTGAATATTCCCCAGATTTAAATTTCTCAAAGAAAATAAAGGCATTATCACCATTTTGTGTGAATATTTCAAGTAGCACAGAGTACAAACAAGATTATATGTCATAGTACAGACTCCACAGGCAAATGGCAAAGTATCACCCAACAGCAGAAGCAATAAGCTTGGCAGTTGGAAACTATGGATGTTAAAGGGTGTTGTACTCTGAGCCTGAACAAATATAGGTATTTTAAGACTAGGTTATACTACCTGTTTAAGTAAAAACTGGAAAAAAAATCACGTATTTCTGTCCAGCTGTGATTTAGAGGGATGTTTTTTTCCTTAAATGCTACTCCAGGTTATGTTTTTCTGTAAGTGAATTACTACATTTTCATTGTGAGGCTAGTTTTTTTAGTGCAACACCTGGCTCATCAGCCACTTCTTTTTAAAAAAAAAAAAAGAAAAAAACATTATAGTTAATCACTGTAGAAGAGAGAGAAGAGCGATTTCTGGCAGCTGAGCTTAAGAAATGCATCTATACCAATGAGACCTAACAGTATTATTAGTGGTGCTTTGGAATGCCTGTAAAAGACAGAGAAAGATGAAAAAGTGGAGGAGGATACTGGTAGGAAGGATGTTAAGGAGGGTTAGACTCCTGTGCAGAACAGCAACAACAGTGATTCAGTTTGGCAACTGTGGTGCAACTCTATAGAGGGAACTTGTGCTCTGAGTGACCCATACCTATACCTCCTAATTTTCTACAATTGTGTCAAGGCAAAAAAACCTAAACTCTTTCCCAGTGCTATTTGTAGCTGCCTTTCTGAATCAGTATGAACAGAGGAGAGAAGTTTTCAGTTCTGTTCAGTGGTTTGCTGAGACACTGACTGGGATGGGGCACGCAAAGGACATGCTCTCTCTAATGGGATTTCCAAGCAAGTCAGACTTTCCACTGAAGTCAGCTGGACTTGCTTAGACAACTCACTGGATGCCTTTCTGCTTATTGAGCTCCTGAAGACTTTTATACACCTTGCCCAAGGAGCCAAAATATCACTGTAAATTTAAGGCATGTGTAACTGCAGCCTTTTGACTCCAAGGACAGTGAAATGAGCATGAGAACAGGCTGTGCAGGAAGGACACGCCGTATCCATCCTTGAGGGGGCTCAGGACTCCACTGGACAAAGCCCTAAAGTAATGACAAGTACATCTGCACAGGCTGTCATCAGTTTGGGATTGGGATTCATGCTTATGAATGAAAATCACCAGTTCCTTTTCCTCAGCCTTTCTGCATTCCTAACATTGAGGATGTTTTTACATGCTGTATGATGCTGTACCAGCAGCTCCATGACTTGGCAAACTTCCATGCCTGTTGTAGATACTGTAATGCTTTTCTTCCATTCCCTAGCATCTCAAGATGTTCAATATATTAAAATTAAAGAGAGAAGAAGCAGTCCTCTTATGTCACTCCATATGTGACGTAGGGAGGAGAGGACATTTGGAGGAGCTAGCATTGCACCTTCTGTCAGTGGTAGGGAAGAGATGTCCCCATTGCTTCACCCCTTGCTTGTTACAATTGTAGCCTAGGACAAATCTTGGACTCATCATCAGGGTTTGTTTAACTGGTCTATTAATGCAAGTAGGTAGTTGTGCAAGACATGGAGTACTCTGATTTGCAGCTCTACAGCACAGCAGTTGGGCTTGCAATGGGATGTACAAACTGCCAGTGCTGGTGCTTGCTAAATCTCAGATTAAGTGGAACTTTGTCCTACAAGGTTTTAAACTATCTGTTGGATGTGGGACTTAAGAGTTTCTTCCTGATCTTTCATGTTTCTAAGACACGCTGTTTCTTCAGCTCCAGTAGGCTCGTTTTCCACCCCTCAGTGCAGCACCATGAAGTTAATACCTGAGCTGAGACACCAGTTAGCTCCCAGGGCCTGATGCCAGTCAGCAGAAAGAGCTGCAGATCAGGCTGAGCAGGTGCAGCCAGCTCTCGGTATGGGGTGATGGGCAGAGCTGCTGCAGATGGAGACCCTCTGACCATGCATTCCCCAGAGCCAGCTGACATCAGCAGGAGCTGCAGTTTCAGGGTTACAAAACACCTGTGACCACCGGTCTGATGTTCCCCGTTGTGAGTAACTTGCACATTTCACGCTATTTCCCTTTCAGCTGAACACACCCAAATACTTCCAAAAATCCCCCACCCTTAGGAAGATGTATGTTTTTTGCGTGCCTTCAACATTGGAGGTCTGCACTGCTGCCAGAAACCTCTCAGCACCGTGTGCCAGGCTGCAGGAATTGTGCAGGTGTCCCCGGGAGCACAGCTGTGAGAGCGGATCCAAGAACAGCAAGCCACAGCGCTGCGCCTCACGGTGCTCACAGCCTGATACTGCAAACCGGGCAGCTGAACCAATGTTGCTCTAGGGCTCTGGGCTGGAGGCCTGAATTAAATTCCCTGGCAGCAGTTCCATGGGCAGGCATCACCTTTGACGTCACATAGTAGCCAACTAATATGGGTCCAATATTGGACCTCCCTCCCCAAATGAATAAGAGAAATGGTATAAAATAAAGGAGCAGACACTGAAGTTACAGAACAGAGGAAAAGCCAGGCACACTTTAAGGGGCTTGTGGTCTGGTTTGGTTTGCTCTCTTGCAACATCCCACTCCTCTGTTAAAATACATTGCCTTGTCCTGCAAACTTTGTCTCACTTAATTTGTGGGCACCACAGCTACAACAAATGCACCATTTTGGCACCCACAACTGCAAGACTGAGGCTTTAATGCACACAAATAAAACATCATATAGCACAGGAGGCATAAAACTAAAGTAGCCAGTAGGACTGCCTTCTCACTGGCTTTTGAGTCAGTTGCTGACTTCTAATTTAGTTAAAGGGTCAAAGACTCCGGTGGACCTGACTTCCATGAGCTGTGAAGTCAGCAGTGACATTAGCACCAAACTATGACTCAAGTTAGAAGCTGCAGGTGCTGCAAACGTCATGGAGGATGGTGCCAAGATCTGCCTGATTCAGAGGTCAAGTTGCAGCATTATGCCATGTCGTGCAGGAATACATTAATGTCCTCAGTTTCCACCAGGAACCAGCCTGTTAACATACAAATATCTAAAGAACATAACATCTTGGCATATGGCTTAAAAAAGTTTTAGTGCCATTACTCCACAGCAGAGAGGCACTATTGCTGACCCTCTGCAAATAAACCCATACTTAATGGATTTGAGTGAAAATGGATTTTCGTTGCTCCTTATTTACAGTGCCACCCACCCTATAGCTACGGTTTTGCTTGCCATCTCCTCCCTCTCCTGACACTACTAGAACCAGGGATCATTCAGACCTCTGCCAACAGAGGACCATCCAAGAAAATGATGAAACGCCTCATTCTGGAGGTCATCTCAAAGCACATGGAAGAGAAGGTTATCAGGAGTAGTCAGCATGGCTTCACCGAGCGGAAATCATGCTTGACTAATCTGATAGCTTTCTATGATGTGACTAAATGGATAGATGAAGGGAGAGCAGTGGATGTAGTCTACCTCGACCTTAGCAAGGCTTTTGACACAGTCTCCCATAACATCCTCGTGAGCAAGCTCAGGATATGTGGGATAAAAGAATGGACAGTGAGATGGATTAAGAACTGGCTACACAATAGAGCCCAAAGAGTGGTGATCAATGGTGCAGAGTCCAGCTGGAGACCTGTAACTAGTGGAGTCCCTCAGGGATCAGTGCTGGGTCCAGTCCTGTTCAATATCTTTATCAATGACCTTGATAATGGGACAGTGTGTCTTCTCAGCAAATTTGCTGATGACACGGAGCTGGGAGGATTGGCTGATTCACCTGAAGGCTGTGCAGCCATTCAACAAGATTTGGACAGGCTGGAGAGCTGGGCAAAGAGGAACATAATGAGGTTCAACAAGAGCAAATGCGGAGTCCTGCACCTGGGAAGGAACAACAAAATGCACCAATGCAGGTTAGGAGGTGACCTGCTAGTGACCTTGGAGTTCTGGTAGACAAGTTATACATGGGACAACAAGTGCCCTCGTGGCCAAGAAGGCCAATGGTATCTTGGGGTGCATTAGGAGGAGTGTGTCCAGCAGATCCAGGGAGGTTCTCCTCCCCTTCTACTTGGCCCTGGTGAGATCTCACCTGGAGTATTTTGTCCAATTCTGGGTTCCCCAGTTCAAGAGGGACAGGGATCTACTTGAGAGAGTCCAATGGAGGGCTACGAGGATGATTAAGGGACTGGAACACCTGCCTTACAAGGAAAGGCTGAGAGACCCGGGGCTTTTCAGTCTAGAGAGGAGAAGACTGAGGGGCATCTAATTAATGTCTATAAATACATGAGGGTTGGGTGTCAAGAAAGCAGGGACAACCTCTATTCACTTGTGCCCAGTGATAGGACAAGGGACAATGGATACAAACTGGAGGACAGGAAATTCCACCTCAACATGAGGAAGAATTCTTTACTGTGAGGGTTACAGAGCACTGGAACAGGCTCCCCAGAGAGGTTGTGGAGTCTCCTTCTCTGGAGACTTTCAAGACCTGCCTGGATGCCTTCCTGAGTGATCTGCCCTAGTTTTGGGTCCTGCTCTGGCAGGGGGTTGAACTCAATGATCTTCAGAGGGCCCTTCCAACCCCAATATTCTGTGATTCTGTGATTCTGTGAAAATGTCTCTGCCTAGTAAATCTTGCTGGCTCATTGATGGCTCATGGCTGGTGGCTGCCAGCAGAAGTTTCAAGGTGGCATGGTGGTGGTTTGCTCGGTGAGCATGAAGGCTCACTTGTGGAAATGATAAACAACTGGCTGGTGTGTGAATGTCATTTTTGGGAGGGGCACCTGAAGAGGCTGGAAACAGGCACTAGAAATAGGCCTAGAAAAAGGCACTGAAGGCAAAACAATGGCATCCAGTAGGTATCAGGTAAACCTTACTACCTGATATGATGGCTATGTCAAACCAAAAGCAAAGGTCCTGTTTTAAACAAAGGAGCCAGCCTGTTTTTTTTTGTCATTGCAGACAGTCATTAACACTATATTGGCTGGATGCTTCAGGCTCCATTGCAAACCCTTTGTACCTGAACCACAAATATTTCCAGTGCATTTCATGGCACAGAAACACAAATCACATTGTCTCCACAAAAGAGAGCAAGCTTCAGCAAATGTGATCTATAGTCTTAGTCTTTGCCATGCACCCACTATTAAGGGTGGTAGAGGATGTCTTAAGAGGATATATGGAGCTCAGAGCAAGGGGGACGAGAGAACATGGGGAAGAGGAGATCAATTGAAAAGACACAGAAAACTTCAGGACAAAAGTGGGGAGGAGGTAGGAGAAGGAAAACAAAGACAGGAAAAGGAAAACACAGCACATGGGAGTAGAAATTGAGAATGTGAAGAGCTGATAAGCTACCTAGGAAATTAATACTGTTTTGGTAAGTGTCATTCCTTCAGTGTAAGCCTTCTTCTCCAGATAACCTGGGGCAAACTGCTGGTTTGCCATATAGCTCACAAAACTGCAATAGGTGGCCCTTTTTGGTTTGTTTTGTTTGCTTAGTGAAAGCCTGACAACTGTATTAACTTTCTCTTGGTTGAAATATGTTTGTGCTTGTCTCTTAACAATTCATACACAACAGAACAAAGGTCTAGGCTGCACACCTCTTCTTCGGAGCCTGTTATGGAAGCAAGTGTAGAAGTAAGTTCATTGCCTTGTAAAGGAATTGGTCAGGAAGTTTGCAGCATGCAAGCTTCAGATCTTCTGATTTTTTTTGCCTTGCAAATATATCCAGGCCCAAGGATAGCTACCATCAGTAGTGCAGTTGGGGGAAAAAAATCCCCACACAACAGAAAGCATGATCGATCGGCCATTTGTATTGTACCACAGGCAGGCCTTGAAACTTGTCAAGATCAGTCAACTTTTGGGTACACATTAATGGAGAAGCTCTGCCAGGCAGAAGGTAATTTGCTTCTTGAATCAGGTGAACCTCAAGATACTTTTCTTTTTGTAAAATACATAAAAGATCTTGTCACAAGCACAAACCTCACTGGTCAGTTCTTAAAGCATGGCTAGGAACGAAGGAAGGAGGCAGAGATCAGCTGGGAAGCTTGCACCAACATCATGGAGCTTGAGTCACACAGAATCACAGACCAGGTGAGGTTGGAAGGGACCTCTGGAGACCACCGAGTCCAACCTGCCTATCTCAAAGCAGATTTACCCAGTTGTGTCCAGTTGGGTTTTGAATATTTCCACAGATGGAGGCTCCATAGCTTCCCTGAGTGCTCCTTTCAGTGTTCGGCCATTTTTCACAATGAAAACTATTTTACTTAAGTTTAAATGGAATTTCCTGAATTTCCACTTGTGTCCACTACCCCTTGTCCTGTCAATCGGTACCACTGAGAAGACTCGGGTTCTGCCTTCTTTGTTCTTCTCCATCAGATATTCATACACATTGATAAGATGCTTCTGAACCTCCTTTCCTTGAGGCTAACCAGTCCCAGCTCTCTCAACCACTTCTTGTATGAAAGATGCTCCAAGCTGTTAATGATCTTCACAGCCCTTTACTGGACCTGCTTCAGTGTGTCATATCTGCCTTGCACTGGTGAGCCTAGAGATGGATCCAGGACTCCAGCTGTGTCTCATCACAGAGCAGAGGGGAAGGATCACCTCCCTCACCCTGCCTAATGCAGACCAGGGTGCCATCTACATTGTTGCATGGGCATTTTGCTGCCTCATGGGCAACTTCTTGTGACACCCTGAAATGCCCAAGGCCTTTCCTGCAAAGCTGCTCTCCAGCCAATCAGTCTCAGGCACCACTGCAGCCCCAGACCAGGAGAGCTGCACCCTCCCCCAGGAGCTGGGACTGCATTCAGTGCAGCGTCAGGGTGGCTTCTCCACGTGATGCCAGGAATTGTGTCCTGTAGCAAGCACATCATCACCATCTCCCAGGACATGCATGTTGTGCTCAGCAGTTTCAGGGGAATCTGTGTACTTTCTTTTGACATCTGTATTTGGCTTATGTGGCAAGGTTGTTGTAGCTAGGGCTGCAGGGGTGGTCTCTGTGAGACAACAGCAAGAGCTGCCCCCATGTCAGACAGAGACAGCTCCACCTGTCTCCAAGATGGCCCCATCACTGGCCAAAGCTGAGCCCATCAGTGACCCTGGTGGTGCCTCTGTGATAGCATATTTTAAAAGGGTAAAAAAACTGTGCAGCAGCAGTTGTGAGAGAGGTAAGAGAAAATGCGAGAGAAAAGCCCTACAGGCACCTGGATCAGGGCAGAAGGTAGGGAGGAATGGTCCAGGCACTGGAGCAGATTCCCCTGCAGCCCCTGGAGAAGTCCATGCAAAGCAGGTTGTCCCCATGCAGCCCATGGAGGACCACAGGGGAGCAGATATCCACCTACAGCCCGTGGAAGACCCCATGCCACAGCAGGTGGATGCTCGAAGGAGGTTGCAGCCTATGGAGAGGAACCCACACGGGACCAGATTTGCTGGAAGGACCTGTGGCCCTGTGGGAGACCAATGCTGGAGCAGTTTGTGAAGAACGGCAACCTATGGGAAGGACCCATGCTGTAGCAGTTTGTGAAGGACTGTCTCCTGTGAGAGCAACCCCACGCTGGAGCAGGGGAAGAGTATGAGGAGGAAAAAGCAGTAGAGATGAGGCATGATAGACTGATTGCAAGCCCCCATCCTCTGGAAGTCGGGTGAGATGTTTAGCCTGGAAAGAAGGGGAGGACGTGGGTTTTTTTGTTTTACTCATCACTTTCATACTCTGTTATTAGTTAACAATTAATTCATCTCTCTCAGCCGAGTCTTTTTTGACCGTGTCGGTAGCCGGTGAGTGATCTTTGCTCTACGGAACCGCAGCACCGGGACGTACTGTAGCCCACGCACCCAGCCAGCCCCGCAGCGGAAGCGGCCCCGGCCCCGGCCCCGGCCCCGGCCCCGGCCCCGGCCCCGGCCCCGGCCCCGGCCCCGGCCCCGGCCCCGGCCCCGGCCCCGGCCCCGGCCCCGGCCCCGCCCCGGCTTGGCGGCGCACGGCCGCCGCGGCGAGCGGCTTCTCCGCGGCTGCCAGTCACGGCGAACGAGCGGGCGGGACCTCCGGAGAAGGCGGTACCGCGGCGGTGAGGGCGGCCCAAGGTCGGTGTGAGGGGCGGCGGGGCTAGGCGAGGCGGTGCCCGGGGCCTTTGCTGCCCGCAGATGGAGTACGACTGGCTGGGCTTCGGCTACGCGGCGCTGGTGGCGGCGGGCGGTGTCGTCGGCTACGCCAAAGCAGGTAGGTGTCGCCGACGGCTGGGTCCGGGGGTTGACACACCGGGGGGTGTCCCGGTCCTGCCCGTCGGCAGCCCTCCGCTCCGCCTGGCCCGGCGACGGGCCTCGGAGCCTCTCCGGAGGGAGGAAGCGAGAGGGAGAGATGGGGGCAGGGCTGTGCCGTCCGGGCCTACCCTCAAGCTGAAATCCTGCCCTGGGAGGCGGCTGCCGGCGCCGTGAGCGCTCCCGAGCGGCTCGGCCGCAGGGGCCTGGTCGCTGCCGGAGCAACCCCGGCAAACCGGGCTAAATGCTTGTTGCATGGAAAGGGTGCTCGGCCGAGGTCTGCCAAATGTCTTTCTAATAAAAAAACTCCCACTCCAGTATCTTTTGTTTGCTTTAGATTGTTTCTGTGATTTTTGGGTTTTAGTGGTAAATGGGAACTTCTAGGTGCTTTTGTTTGCTTTGCAGGTTTGCTTTATACATTTTCTTTCACTGAACGCTTTATTTTTCATTTATTCAAGGCAGCGTCCCTTCTCTAGCTGCTGGTCTTGTCTTCGGTGGCTTAGCAGGACTAGGCGCTTACCAGCAGTCCAAAGATCCCAAGAATGTGTGGCTTTCTCTCGGTAAGTTTGTTTGGCACCCACCTACTAAGCATTACTGGTAGTAGTGGGAATAGTAACCTTTTTTTTCTAGCATGTTTCAGCTGATCTGTTGTCCCTTATTTATGCAAATGTTGTAAGTGGTGGCAGGGCCTTCTGCCCATAGCCAGGAGGTATTTGTGTAAGAGCAGGGTGCCTGGTTCTAAGACTTGTGTTGTCCTTCTGAAAGCCAGCATTGGTGAGAAATACTCATCTGCCGGATTAAATGCTGTGCTAAACTACTGGAGGCACGTGGAACACATGTGAAAAAATGTTTGGTTGTGAAGCAGCATTTTTAGCCAATGGTTATGGAATCAGCATTTTAGTAATAGTGACAGTAGTGTGAGAAGCAGTATGTGGCTTTATTGGTTTGCACAAGCATCTCAGAAAAAGAGCAGTGTATGTTTTAATGCATCACACGTTGTGAAAGAAAGAGCCTGAAGTATATAAAATAAAGGAGGGAACAGTCTGTTCTCCCTGTTTGTGGTAGATGGGACTAGAATAGGGCTTAGCTTGCTGTTAAACCCTTCAGGTGAAGGATAAAATTACAGTGAAAAGTATGATGAAGCACTGGATGAGATCAGGTGAACCTCAGGGACTTCTATCATTGCAGGACTTTATTAACTGGTTAGACCAGTACCTGTCAAGAGTTGATCTTGCCTTTGGGCATGAGGTTGGCCTAGATGACCTTTTGAGGTTTCTTCTAGTTCTGTAACTATGTCATAGTATTATTAGTGTTATGATACTCTAGCATTGCAGTGATGCAAGACTATTTAAAACCAGTAGGACTTGATAATATAATGTGCTGAAAGGCTTTATGAACCCCTGGTGGATACTGCAGAGCACCAAACTGCCTTGTCAGTAAGGAATCGAGTGTAAAACAGCACAATGTGAAGAAAGTTTTCCATTTGTGAACCATCTCTTCCACTCTGGCATGCCATGGGAATGGCTGTGCATCTCCAGCATGAGGTTTTTGACTGTGTCATGACAGAAAGATGAGGAGCTTCTGTGTATCCTGGTATGGTGCTTTCAAGTGGACCTGCTGAAAGCAGTATTATGTCCCAGTCTAGTACAACTCTTTATTCATCCATTCCTTCTCAGCCCTGCTGCCATGTGCAGTTGTGGCTCCTGCTGAGTATTAGGCTGGTGACAGTACATCACGGGTAGAAATCTAGAAAAAGAACCTTGACATAGTATCTTTAGAACATCTTTTGCCCTGTCTGATGCAAACAAACTTGAAGCTTTGGAGAAAGGTATACAACACCTCTAATGCCTTTCTTCTTCAAAGAAACAACGGCCCTGTAACTTAAGTGAATATAGATGGGATTTTTTTCCCACATTTAGAGATTAAATAATTTGGAGTAATGTTTAAAATGTTAGTGACTCTTTCAGTTTGGTTTCTTAGATTGCTTTTTCGTTTCCTAATTCAGATTTTCAAAGGGGGTGGTTTTATTGTGTATGTAGCGATGTATGATGTAGTATTGTGTCACCTTCCAGTTCAGAATGTCACAGAGAAAGGGGAACTGTAATAGTATTTGCCTCCCACATAGTGAACTTCATCACCGACCCAGCTTTCTGGCAGTTTTGAGTCTGTCTGTATTCAAGGAAATAATCATTCTTTTGCAAATAAGGAGAAATGGAGGGAGAGTTAGCGATCTTCTGAGAGGAATGGAGAATGTGGGAGGTTAGACAATGGTCTTAACCGTGGTGAGATCTACTTGCTTCTAATGAGCGGTGGAACACGCTTACCAAAGCTGCTGAGAAGCTTGCAGCAGCTCTAATGTTTAACAAAAATAAGTATAATGTTTGGATATGCTTCCTTGCAGAGCGGGAGGCGTTCCTCTCCGTAGACATAGGCCTGTTTGGTTGGCACTGCTAAATGTCGAAGCTTTGCAGTGCTGTGATGGTATTTTTGTTTCAAATGGTTCTGGGCTTCTTTTCAACAGTGGCATCTGGAACCTTGTCTACTGTTATGGGAATGAGATTTTACAACTCCAGAAAAGCAATGCCCGGGATAATCGCTGGTGCCAGGTAGTTACTTGACTTTCGTTCTTGTTTGTGTTTTTGAATAAGCATTTTATTTAATTTATCTGTGGATTATATTGTTTTAAAAATGTTATGTGGTAAATTTTGTGAAAAATGAAATCTTCTGTTGGGAGTTCAGCTAAATGAAATCATGTTGATGTTTTCTTCCCTCCTGTTCTATATGAGATTTTTGCCTCTGCTCTTTTCTTATTTGTAACAACTATTCTGTTCAACAGTTTACTGATGGTTGGACGGCTTGGATTGCAGATGATGGAAAAGCCTCTTAAACCATAAGTCGTGTGAAGATACGTGATTGAGAAGCCTGAAAATGCAACTGCATAAACGTGCTGCACAAAAGTGGAGAAGGCACTGCTGTCTGTGCATTGTATTTTTCATATCCTAATGCATATGGATTGTGCTTTTAAAGGCCCGACATTGGGAGCCCTTGTTATGTCTTCCAAAGTGGTATTGGTCTTAACATTTTCTGCACTGTGAAGCAATAAAACGCAAACATAGCATTAGTTTAGCTTCTAGTCCTGCAACTTACTGTAGGCAAAGACCTCTTGGCACTTGCATACAGACAGTTGGAGGACTGAAGCTTAAATGTACACCGGGACTTGCCATTCTAAAATAATCTATACCTCTAAAACAATGGGAGAGGAGTTGCCAATTTGTCACTAGTAATTAACAATGTAATAACAAGCTTACTATCTTATCAGTCCCCTTCCACTTCCCTGCCAGTTTATCCAGTCATGAGGTTTGTCAGTCGGGTACTTTGCTCTCCCAGCACCGTGCATTAGAACCTGGTCCCACAAAACACAATCACAGAGCAGGCTGTCACAGTACTGCTGTAATGCAATCAATGCAAACCTGTTACTCACGATTACTTCTAAGCAAAAGTGACCAGCTAAATGTCATTTGTTTCACTTTTACAGATTATTATTCATAAATAAAAAGTGTGCTTTGTTAGACAATGCTGCATTGTAGGCATAGCTCGCATTTCATGAGAACTAAAATGTTATTCTAAATAAACCAACAAATAATTATGATGAAATTTTGCATGCTACACAACTATTTTTTTTTCTTTAGTCATTCATCTGGATGGATAGTATTTGGTGCCTTTCCTGCAGGGTGTCTGCATGTATTTGTGAACGTGAATTGCAACAACTCTCTCTGTTCCATTCCCTGAATCTAGTAACTTGTAAACAGAAAAATTCCATTAACTAGGAGGAACTAAGTGTAGAGAACAAAAGCACACAGATCATATATGCAGACAAGTGTTACATTAAAATTCCTTTTTTTCCTTTTCCTGAGAGGAATAATCTAGTTCAGGTTTGAAAAGTGCTCTGTGAAACTTTATTTGAAGACTGAAAGGCTCAGCTGATCTTTGTCCTCAGGTGATTCCCTTAATGCCTGAAACAGTTCTAAATATAAACCTGCCATGCAGAAGTAATCCTGGGAGCTACATAGGGATGCTAACGTGTCCCCTTTTCTGATCTAACTTAACGTCCCTTTCTGCATAGATCTGAGCTTTGATTTCCTCAACCTTTCTTTGGTGGCTGGTACCAGGAGAGATGGAAGCAGTGGGTTTGATCTGTTAGACTACTAACACTGGAGTTGCTCAGGGTTCTCTGAATGTCAGCCTTAGCAAGAAGGTAACATCTTGCCCTCTCCCTTCCAACCAAAATGAATCAGTGATTCTATCACTGCAGCTACAGAGGAAAGGGTGATGAGCCTCTGCTTCTCACAGCCCTGTTGTCAGCAGCCTGGTCCTAGGCCACACAACTTAGCTTAGGGTTGGTTTGTGCACAGGCAGCAAGAGCCCTTAGGGTGGGGACCTGCACTCGGGGCACCTAGAACCCTTATTCATCAGCCTGCAGAGTTCAGCTTCAGGTGCTCACCTGCATTTACTTTTTCCTCTTATCTCCCTGGAGGGAAACAAGGGGTGTGCAGGACATCAGATGGCTTGTTTATTAATCACTGTTTTAAGTGTCTAAATCTGAGGTGGTGGGCCCAGCATTGGTGTGCAAGTGTTTCAGTGTCTTTGCTCTAGCTTGAAAAGGTCAATAAGCCAGACATGAGCATTCAAGACACGTGTCTTTAAGCTACTGCATGGATTATTTGCCTCTTTGTATTGGTTTTAAAGCAGTTCTCTTCCGTGGAAGTTAAGGTGCAAACATAAATGCATCTCCTGCAATAAACAGAGGACAGCCACAATTGTAATTGCCAATTGTATAATGCTGGTCTCAAACTGGTAACTCATGAATTTGGGCTGCAATTGTCCTTTAATGGAGTAAAGACAATAGAAAGCAGGGAACTGGGCTGATAAGCTTGTAAACTCTTAGACCAAAGTGTTAAGCCTTGCTGCAGTTTCATGAGCCTTTGGAAAGCAGTAGCTTGAATGGAGAGCTGCTAGTAGAACTCCTGTTACCACTTTTCATGTTCTGGAGAAATAACAGGAATCCAGACAAAGGGAGGAGAGAAAACCAGGAGCCTTATATACTTTTTACCGCCTTGGAACTTCATCAGCATATACTAACTTTCTTAAGCATTAGATGGCATTTCTGCACTAACAGTTCCATGTGTGTCAATGGATCAGAGTTAAAATGACCATACAAAGCCTGTCAGCCTCTTACTACTCTTTTTTCCTGCTGTTCACAAGAGTAATTTTTTAGCACCTGGCATGCTGTGATTATGGACAAGTAAAGGCTGTTAAGAGTTATGTCAAAGCAGTTTCGGTGCTCATTAGCATATGGTAGGGACAGCATGTTTCTTCTAGATGTATTTAGAGCCATAAATAGCACCTACTTACTTTTCTGCTCTGGACATGCCAGCTATTAGTTAATGCCTTGACCAGACTGTGATTTTAACTAAGTCACTGGCATCTTGTACGAGAAATGAGCGATTGATTTCTCTTGTTTTTTAATTATAAAACTAGTGCATTTATGCCTGTTACAGAAAGTCTGAGGTTGTCCTTTGTTGCCATAGCCAGTTACAGATACGTTATACAGATAAATTAAGACTGTTTAAATAGCATAGGGACATCTATTGGTACTAAGGGAATGATAAATACTTAAGCCTAGACCAATGGTAATTGAATTAAATCTCTAGTGCATTACTAACAAGATATGCCTAAACCCTATATAGCTCCTCCAGTGTTAAAGTAGCATTTGCTTTAGGCACAATTTTCATTAAAAAATACTTGACTTTTTGGTACAAGTATTTTAGATTAAACTGATTTCCAGTAAGTTAATGTAACCCATATATTATGGCATACAAGGTCAACAACAGGAATTTAAATGTTTATATGCAGTTATAAAAGCCATACAAATACATTTTTTTACAACACTTAAAAGTAATCATTAACAGCTTTACATCTTTAAACAACATACTAATTTTGTACTTTAAATGGCATGTTTAATATAACTACTATGTCTAAAGCATCTATTCTAAATGCAGTTGTTAACAGAATTGGCCAAGCTCAACATCCTAAAAACAATTTATTGTACATTGCAAGGTACTTTGTGGGATATGACTATGAACTCAGCGTATCTGTCAGGGAAAGTACTGAATGAACATATAAACATTGAGGGAAAGTACTGAATGAACATAAAAACATTGAGGTATTGCGTTATTAAAGTTTGCATGTGCTTTCAGGTAACTAAGTTGGCCTTGAAGATCTAAACCAGAAGGCAGCATCTCTGAAGAACAACCCAATATCCTCTCTCATGTGCCTCAGTCAGCTTCTGTAGTTTAGTCTGATCATCCAATAAAGACATGCAGAAATAGGAGTTTACCAATAACTTCTGCCTTTTTGGCCAGTTCACCCTTAAAATGACTGACAGACTGCAACGATTCAGGCTCCTTAAAATGTCACTGTGACACAGCCTTAACAAGACAGATACAAATACCCACAGATCTTTGACCAAATACGGTCATAAGTTAATTATAAGAGTAGAATCTAATTTTTAGGCTTCACCACACCTTGGTGAGGTAAGTCTAGCATTCAGTACTTGTTTAGCTATTTTTCAATATTGCTGTATCATTCTATATGGGCCAAGTTTTTAGACCTTCCTTGTGTAGTATTTATCAGTGGATTGCTTAAGTCCTGCTACAGGGAGTGAAGTTCTCACTACTATTACGAATGTTTGCACATTATAGACCCTAAGTAACTCTTAGGTACAAGTGAGTTCAGAAGGCCTTGGATACAAGCGTGGTGCTCTTCACCAAGCCCAATCTGTGCTTTCACTCTGATCTTTCTGGTAAGAAACCAGGCTAATACCTGAAAGCCTGGTGGTGCTTGCTCTGCTTTAGCTCTGCTTCTAGCTGCTTTTGTACATAAAAGCAAGCCTCTGCCACTAGTGGATGCTGCATTGGGTGAACAACCATAACAGTTGTTTGAAGAGTACAAGGATAGGAGATCCATCTATAGAAAAATATCAAGTGAAATCTAATTCTCAGTAGTTTTGGCAATATGTGTTACACAATACTTCAATAAATCCTACTTTAGAGCCAGTGTTTTACATGGTATTATATTTTTCTTCCATGGGTAAATGGAACACGAGGTCTTTTTTTTCTTCTTTACTATTGCATAGTCTTAAGAAAAGTTGGAGCAAACAGGCATGTCAGGTTTCCAGTGCAGGAGAACTGAACACAGCTCACATAATATCTATATAGGATGGCATTTTCTATCTGTTTCCTCCGTATTTGGCCACCCAGTCTGTTCTTCCATGTACTGGCTGACTTGTTGGTGAGCGAGTTAAAATAGTCATGTTTTTTGCTGCTGAATTGAAAGTTGAACCTGGTAACTGAGCACGAGCAGCTTTGGTTTTCCAGGAATAATCTGAAAGGAACAAGAACTCAGAATTAATTATGACTCAAAAGGTATTTCACTTCTTTACAGATTGAATGAGAGCTTAAAGATGACTTGTGGTGCTTAAGGATGCTAACACAGCAGGATGCTTTGGTCTCTCATATGCTGGCTATGATTGTTTTCAGATAAGGTTAATATTTCCTGTAGTTTGTGTATCTTATTAATAATTCTCATCTACTGGATACTTGTTCTGCAACAATCCCTTGAGAAAACACTGAGACTGAAATTCATCACCAATTCTGCCATTTTCCCATGCCTTTAAACTTGGTCATTTGGGACCTCTCATATATAAGAAGAAATCCTACTAGGATTTCTATATAAGGAAATATTTATACTCCTGCTATACCTTACCATTGTTTCCTTAGCATTCCTACAGTATGTCATGCCCCTTCCATTCCTACATTTGTCATTTGGTCTTCTTTTATTAGGTATTACTGATGCAGATTTTTTTTTTCCTGTTTGTTTGGTGTCCCTTAGTATTTTATCCATAACATATTTTAAAAAACCAATATTTTTGGGTGGGGTGCCTATCTATGTATAATTCCTTTTCTTATGGAAAACCACCTAGTTTTGATGGTATTTTTAAGGAGTGGCTTGAACCCATTAAGGAACAGGTGACTATCAAGACATTTAAAAAGGAGGAATGATGTCAAGGAACTAAAACTGGGGGTCAGGTCTCCACCTCTTTGAAAACTAATACTGTTCCTTTTTATTGTGGGCTGGCATTCCCTATCTTTCATCAGCAAGTACAATTACAACCTACTCTCTCTTGGCAATGAAGGTCACTTTTTTCAGGTCTTGACATTACATTTTCCTCAGATAAACTGATCTTTTATACTTCATTAAATTACTTAAATTATGGCATTAAAAAACTTAACAAATGAAGAGAGCAAACACAATTGAGAGCATAACTTATTTCAGTTTGGATAATACAAAGCAAAGGGTCACAAAGTTGAAATACTGACAGAGAGGAGATAAAACCTGCCATTTGCTTCATCTTTATCTCTCTTTCCATGCCAGTCTGCAGAGTTTAGGCTAAATATGGGGGGTTTAAGCAATAGGATTCTTGCTCTTCTCCAGGACATGGAAGAGTCTCTTAATTGACCTCCATCTGCCAATCTTTCTGACTTTCACTACACATTTTCCATTTCTAATTACAGATTAACAGTGAATTTAGTTCCCTTTGGATCACCATAACTAATTCCTTTTCATTCTCACTATTCACAGCAGTCTAGAGATAGTTGCAGATTTTGTCCTCCTGTGCACTTCTTCATCCACACACTGTGACAAATCAGAACTCTTGCTGCTGTGTTTCAGTGGTGAGTTGATAAGATAATGAAGCGCAGATCCAGCCTTCCCTGGTGGGCTTCTGAACAGCTCAGACTCAGAATGTGCACACATCTAAGCGTGTTTTATATTTGCATGCCACCTCCTTCCTTCCCACCCTCTCTCCTTCTCAGAAGTCACTTGCAAGTTCCTAATGGGAACAGATAACTCAAAAGAGCAAGTGAGGAAAAAGACAGGACCGTATCAGATTGGTCTGCCCTAGGCCCTTTAGTTAAACCATGATTAGTTCAGGGCCTTGCTATTTCCTCTGAAGCAACTAGAGAAACGTGCTGTTGGGTTTGGATAATGGCTCTAAATCTTCACTCACAAACCAGTTTCTCCTGCATCCTGAGCACTTCTGTTTATCTTCTCTGAATCAGAAATTTACCAACAAAGAAGGTTCTCAGAATACCATCCCTAGTGAAGAGGATCCAAGGTAACATTTACATTCAGAACAGATTTCACTTTTTTTTTAACTGACAAAGGGAACAGTATCTTAATGTGTTTGTTCATGTAATGTACACCTACATGATTAGTGTATCATGACTTCAATAACTGGTTATTTGCATTCCCTTGTTTGGCTTTTACCTGCTGTAACTTATCAACATTCAAAGCTTCATTTCACAAAGCACTCTTATGATATTGCATGGGTACAAGAGCAGCATAATGTCTGGGTCCACAGACTTACATAGTCAACATAGTGAGATGAAGACTCAGTGAAAATCTTCCTTACATGACCACTGAAGAAACCACAGAGCAACTAGATAGGGCCAGTACGTAAGACAGCAAATAATTCAGTGCTTATACCACATCTATGACATTATTTACTGTGAATTTACTAAGTCACCTGATTAATGTCTTTGCCTTTTTTGAAATTGTTAAAGCCACTGTAAGCATGGATCAGCATCATTCAATTGCATTAAGTGACATGAAACTGATCAAAGGCCCACACAAGACAGCCCCAAGCTACATGAAGCTCACTGTCAAGAAAGTTCCTCCAAATCCACTCAAATGTAAGGCTTTTTAAAAAACCTGAATTTCTGTGTTTTGCATGCTTACTAGTTGGTGACTGTACCAATTCCTACTAGCTACATAAATCATGGGTTTATATTTGTGTCCAGTCTACATGACAATTTACTGTAGAGTTGTGGAGCTACGTATTTTTACAATTCTGCTTAGCCCTTTACCACTGATGAACAGTAATTTAGCAAATGGTCCAGACATTCTACAATTACACAAGGTCTACACCTTTATTTTCGCTTTTACCTAACAAATAATAGTACTTCCTGTAGCTATCAGGACTGTCTCTAGACACCCAACATTCAATTAATTTCTGTTTAGAACAATATATGCCCAAGAATTTTATTTACAAAACTTGAAGAAAACCATAGTAAGGGCTAATAAATGTTTTAGGAAGCATGGGAAATGAACATTTCTCTTTGTCTTATGTATGTATGGTAAAAGGATGTTTCTTACCTGATACAGGTACACCTAAAGGAGCCAGCTGTATCCGTTGTCCAGTTGATCCAGCTTCTTTTTTATGAAAGGAAGGGATATATACTCCTGATGAGTTGTAAGCAGCACCACTTACAAAGCCAGGATTTCCTGTTGACATTACAGTTTTAGTATTTTCAGTTGCATTCAGAAAACTTTCCCTACTTTTTACAGTCACTTTAAAACATATTAGCAGTATCACAGGACTACTAAGCATGACTGTTCTTTAAAAGCTCCCTAGTGCTTGTCTGCTGAAAAAAAGTATATATTAATTCTTGGCATTGTATAGTTGTTGGACCATTTACAGCATCTAACAGAAATCTGATAGGCAGTTCAGCAGGAATAAAGACAACAGAGCAGGATGAACATTTCATTAGTACTTTAATCAACCTTAGACCACATAGAAAGGTTTACACTAAGTTTTAGAGTTAGGTAGGATCTTATCTTTTACTTACAGCTACTTGCTTTACTGGAAGCTGGTTTAAGTACTTCAATATTTGGAAACTAGTGCTCAGTGGGTCTCTTGTGCTCAACTTGTTTGGCCTATCTAAAATAATGGAACCAAACTTCTCTTGTGAGAAGTGGTGAACCTTTTGAAGTTGACTTTGCTAGTTCTACAGTTAAAGGCCTGCTACAGAAGTCAGACCAAATTAGCCTCTTTCTTTTAACCCCAGTTATAATTTTACCCTGCTTAGTTTTGGTCTAGATCTTTCTTTAAAGCAGTGCTGCCTTGGGAAGGCTGACATAACCATCCTCATATGGAAGCTGAGAAACATGGTGAGTTACACACAAAATTAGTAGTGAAATTATTGTCCAGTTACAGCGGGGTCTGTTAACAATACTTAGACTCCCTGCTCCAAGAACATTTCTTACCTGCTCCATTGTGTGTCATCACTTGGAACAGTGTTAAGACTGTGCTGGCACAATGTCCAGAGAGAAATGCTTTTCTCTAGTGCTGTGGTTCTATGTTCAGTATTGAATTTGTGAACTACAAGGCCATACACAGTAATTTTAATTTGACCTTTATCAAGTATGAGCAATTTTATATTAACATTCAGCATTGTTTCAACGGTAGTTGCAGTAAAACACACAATATCTGATTTGACAGTTTTTCTGTCTCCTAAATCTCTGGCCTCAGTGCTATCTCAGAATGTTCCTCTTCACACAAACCCTCCCAGTGCTCTGTGGATACAGAATCAGAATGCAGTCAATGGTGCAAGTCCCAAGTGCTCCTATGAACAAGCAGGGCTTCATGAGGGATGTGTATGCTGCTTCTTTAGGATTACTTCTTCACTATTATCCAGCAACAGGGCAGTGATATGCTGTGGATTATAATTAGGGAAATAAAACATTCTCTGTCTTTTAAAGCACAATAAGGTTTGACAGAAGAGATTACAACTGAAAATTAAGTATATAATGATCCAAAATCTGTTTTATATGTGCAATTTTTACAACAAAATGTAAAACATAAATATGAAATGTGTAAAGAACCAGACTATAATTGCTATAAGTTACCTTTTGGATCCTCTAATTTTTCATTCAACCTTTCTTTGCATGATAGCTTTTCAATAGGTATAATTAAGTTCTCATCTGTAGACAAGGAAAATGCAAGGAAGAAAAAGATGGAGAGACAGAACTTTAGAAGAAGTGCATGAAGAACCTGGCTAGGCGATGTAAAAGAAATGAGGGAAAACAAAGCAAGGAAGAATAAAGGTCTGACAGTTTTTTAACTATAACATCTCATTCTTATGTTTTCTCAGGCAGGAAATGTTACTCCCAACTAGTTACTTTATAAGCTCCTTTCTAATAATGGAATAAAAATGTGGTTTACCAACAATGCAATCACATGCCAGTCACACAAATATATAAATCACAAGTTTAAGCACTCAGGTGTATCTGCAAAGTTGACTGATCATAACCTTACAATTCCATCAAAATACTGGTAAGTACTGTTATTTTTCCAGTTCCTAAAATCTTTAACATCATTTCAGATTAACAACTTACAGCTCACCTGACTTCTAGAGGGAAAGTCAGGTTTGGTGACACTACAGAATGGCTACTAAAGTTCTATGAAAAAGGGGCACAGCATCTGCATGTAAACAAACCTTCTAAAGTTTCTTCTCTACAAGCCTGTAAAGCTAGGTGCTTTAATGGCATTGTATTTGGAAGTGACTCGTACTAGCTGAACAATGGCTGCAAAATTGTTAACAATGTAACCTCCCATAACAGGACGAGGGGACTGTGCTCCTAAAGTAAAGGGCTTGGTGGTCAGAAGATAGATTTCAGTCTTGACTCCGATGCTTTCCTCAGTGAAATCTTAGATAAGCCATTTAACTGTTCTTAGTCTTCACTCTATAAAATGCTGATAATAAATGTCGTACCAAAAGGCACCTTACTGCTAGTTCCTTGCTGAAAATAAGGGGCTTTTTCATAATGCAAAGTATTTAGAACAAGGCTAGTAGATTGCTAGAAGAGATGTTTAGAATATTAGGTAGTACTTCCAGTACCTGAGCACACCACCTACCTACCCCCTTGTTTTCATATGTGAGACTGCCGTTTGATAGCATTCCATGGCACACTGACCAGGCAGTAATGAGGTCAAACTATTTGCTTAAATTAACACAGTAAAATAATGGTCTAAGAGGATTATGGACAAAATTTATCTTGACTAAGCTTTATAAAAGGGGCTGGTCTATGCTTCCTTTATGCTCTGAAAACAAAATAACATAGTATACGTATGAAGAGTGTGACGTTAGTACAAGAAAAAAAATGTTAGCCTAGAAGCTAAGCCTGACAACAGAAGTTAAACCAGATGGCCTTAACTATAATTAATTAAAGTATGATGAGATATATTGTGAACACTTTTAATTACACTTTTACCTGTAGTATTTCTGCTGAAAGATAGTCCTCCTCCAGCATGTGCCAGCGGCTTAGAAAACAACTGGTTGTTCCAGCTTCCATGGGATCCTTCTTTATTGACTGCTACTAGAGAGACACTCTTGGGGTTTACACCTTAGAAAAAAATTATGGAAAAGGTTATCAATTTTCAAAAATAATTCAACCAATTAAATATGGAGATTTTTGGAACAGTAATACAACACTGACTTATTTGTGGTATACTGTAAAAACCATTAATGTAAGGGAACAATGTCCATTGATCAGGTTAGATTTTTCAGCCAAATAATGAAAACTAGATACACTGATTTAAGAACAATTCTCTTCATGCTTTCAAGAGAACTGTTAAAATCCTTTTTAGTACAGTTACTTGGTTTCTATAAAATCATAATCTCATTATTGATATTTTTGACTCTCAGACAATTAACACAGATTAAATAGACCTATCAAAAACTAGGGTTCTCAAGGTTGTAAATAAACTAGTTCTTCAAGGGATAAGTTAAAAAGTAGGACAAAGCAGTTCTTGTTATTTCAGCATGTTACAAGCATTACAAGAGTTAATGGGACTACACAGCATGAAAGCAGCACTCCGGTGTAGTTGTAACAGAACTAAAGCAATATGGATAAATAACAAATATGCTCCTTGGAGCTATTACTCTCTTAGGTGCTGGAATGAATTATTTTTTACATCTATGCCTTTCTTATTCAAAACTCTGCTAAAACCAGACCGACATTAGAAGCATGCTTAAAAAAAAAAGATAAATACAGATGAACTTTCCATTTCTGTTACCTTTAGATAGGGATGCTTCCCCTCCCCCTTTGTTACAGTTTGGTGTTTGTTGGGGTTTGTTTGTTTTTTCTTTTGGACTTGAACGTTTAATAGGATGCCCAGAGACTCAGTTGAAAAGGCAAATTCATATTCAAAGACATCACTGGCCTAATGAATTACTGAGAAATGAGTGATACATTGTAACAAAGCAACTTGCCTGCCGATCAGGAATTCCTCTGTGAACCACCTACATTCTCCTACGTGGATTACAGTAGAAGTTGTGATACACTTACTGTAATTGTGCAAACCATCATGGCAATAAAGAAAAGATACGAAGTGAGACACCAAGGAAATAATTTGATAATAGAATACATTCAGAGTACTAACTGAAGGAAACATTCCCTTTTCTTTCTCCTCCTTACCATTCTTAGTCCTAACAATTACATAATTTCATGTTATTTTCCTGAGAAAATCACCCAGATTTAGACTAAGCTATCTATTTATTTTTAAAAGAGGATGACTGCCTTGGGAAGGGAAATGAGCATGTAAATTCCTACCAATGTAAGCAACTGAACACCTCTAAACACTTTTTTATGTTACTGGTCAGACAGGGCCTGACAACTTTTATGGTATACAAGCAGTGCTGAGCTCCCTTCCACATTTACATAGTGAGGAACTTCTGCATCAATTGTGATATGTTTGAGAAAGGCATTCGGTCCAAAACTTGAAAATGTAGCCTGGTTATGAAAAGTGAGATGATCCATTTAAAATCTAAAGTTTCACTGTGCTGAACGTAGATTGTTCACAGCTTTTATTTTCTGTATGTATGGACTTTTACCCTTACCAGGTAGATATCTTGATTGTCTTAGGTAGTACTGCTTTGCTGATGTATTTGATCTTCCAGAATCATTTCTCATCAGAACCTTGTTTTCCCCTCCTGGCTGGATACAGCATGAAGCTTTTGGTTCTGGCACACTGAAAAAGCAAAATGTTCAAATAATGTGACCAACAATTCCAGGTCAGAATACTACAAGCAGACTCTAGCCTGAAGAGTACAGTGTTCATCTCTTCCCCTGCTTTCATCACTAGAATTTATTCCCACATAGTAACAGCCAAATCGCAGTACCTCGTGAGAGTCTGACCTGTGATTTTGAAGAAGAAAGTGTATCCAACACTATGGAATAAAAGCAAATGTGGAAAACTGTGGCAGAACTTAGTACCAAACTTAACCAACGAAGGAAACGAAGTTAGTATATGTGATTTCAGTAAAACATGCTGTTTCTTAACATGACAAACACCTAAACCATACAGTGCCTTAAACCAAATTTGATTCAGTTAGGATATTACTGGTGCTGTATCAATACCACACCCAAAGCTGGTCTGCATATACAGCTCTTTGCATTCTTGCAGAATTTTGGTGACTTAAATATTAGCACATTTGTTTTAGTCAATCTATAAATCTACTGGACAATGCTCTTTAAAAAAAAAAAAAAGTTATAATTATAGGACTTACCTGAAAAGACATTCCTTGGTTTTCTTTTCTTTTAACAGTGCAATGCTTGGCTTCTTTGAACATGACATTCCAAATTCAGTGTCATCTAAGTCATCCCAGCTATCCATGGCCTTTACCAAAGTCTGTCCCCATCGTCTTCTGCAGCTTTTAGGACCTAGTGCACCATTCTGAGGGCCACTAGCTGCTTGATTCTATTTTAAATAGGAAAAAAAAAGCTTGAAGTAAATTCTAACATTTTATGTTTTATTATCTAGTTTCTTTCCTGACTACTGCTTAAGAACTTAAGAACTTTGAGGGAATTTTTCCCATTGTGTCGTGCCTATTTTGGTCTTAGTCTGAGGGTGATTTTAAGCACAAAACATACCAATAATGCCACCAGGTATTTCGAGTGTAGCTCTTTTGAACTGTCATCCTTTAATTGCTCAAATCTATCTGAAGTAGTGAAGTTAACCTTCTGTTTGCACACCCACTTCAGTGCTTAGCCTCTACTACTGGTATCTTACTGAACTCATGCTCTCAACAGTGGTAGATAAACCATCAAGAAGTAGAACACAGTGGTGCAGACCATTCATGGCCATCATACTCAGGGTTTGGGAGTGCCAATTTCTATGGGCCCAAAGTAAATACAGCAAATAAAAGAAGTTAGTCAGGACTTTCTCTTCCAGAGAAAAGATTTGATTTGAAAACTGTCCTTTCATCTGTCTGTTGTTTGCTTTCCAGTATTTTCTGAATGCCTATTATTTTTAACATACTTTCTATCGCAGTTCAGCGAGTACAAGCAGAAAGCAAAATGAAGATTGCAAATCAAAGTTTAACATTAATCTTGCTAAAAATCTTATTGGTTAAATTCTTACATGCTTAGGAATTTAATGAATTTTCTCAGGTATTTTCCTGGTTCAGGCAAGCAAAGGTCTCCCTTTCTACTTCTCTGTTGTATACTAACAATATTTTTGTGAACTGTTTTTCAAAGGGCAATAAACAATAGCTGTTGTAGCTATATTAGTACATAAGCATGTCAGTAGAGGCTATTATAAATGAACATTCATTGTTGTTACAAACAATATATTCTTCTGATTTGCTGTAAAATTTCAGTAAGTGGCCAGTTATATCCTTACTAGTCCCTAATAATATATCTGTATTTCCTCTATTAAAAAGTATGACCATTTCCAAGGGATTGCTTGGTTGAATATAGAAAGAACTTTTAATAAAGCCACCTAAGTATTTACTGAAGACAACTTACTGGCGATGAGTTTTTATTAATAGTTGGAAAAAAGGGTTGTGCCTGTGGCTGCTGCTGTTTTGGTACTTGCTGGTTAGCTGTATTCTGTGGCAACTGAATTTGCTGGAGAGGCTGGTGGTTAACCTTTGACAGAGGCTGTGGCTCTGTTTTGTCAGGTACATCAGGTGAAGACAGAGGTTCTGGCTGAGATACAGCTTCCAGTTTGGGTAAAGCTGGCTTTGGCTCTGTTGGCTGAACTGGTTTCACAGGTGTCTGCTTCTCCAGATACTGTGGAGGAGGTCCTAAAATTTGGCCAACTTGAAAGTAAGGGTGCTTCAAAGCCTGGAGAAGAAAATAAAGCATAGTAATTTTACTTCAAAAAGTTGACTTTGGTAACCTCATCAAGGATCTAAGCAGGTTTCTGAAGCATTTGAACAAGCTCTATAGCACAGATGCAAGATGGATACATAATGAGAACTGTGTGAACAGTGTGTATTGTTAACTGTCAGTTCTGTATTTTAAACTCTTTCCACCATACAATTTAGTAAGATGGATACACTTGTTCATGTTACAGCACCCATGTCTTTTCCTTCTCTCCTTCTAGGCTTTGCACAGTCTGTGTTTTGAGGTGCATTTTACATTCAAAACCATTCTATACTCATGCAGTAACATTTCAATCTTAAAACAAGTAGTCTCCACTACCTTTACCACATGCTTTGTTACTTGTTTCCACTACTAACTATGTTTTGGTAACTCGATGGACAGCATTTTTTTTTAATTATTGTTTAAAAAAAACCCGAAAGTGTGATGATAGCCATTTATTTTTAATGTATGGGGTTTACGATTGGAGGGTGTTAACGAGAAAAGTTTCTTCTTATTTTTTTTATCCCTAGCCTTCCCTGGTTTGGTTTGGTTTTGAAGTAAAGGCTTGCTGTGCCTTCATGGTGTTTATTAGGACACTATGATGTCTATCTTCAGGCAGATGTGTGTTTAATTCTTTTTCTCTGGCCTTTTCATGTCCACTGCTAGATGCACAACATGGACATCACTTACTAACGCAGCTCCTCCTATGTCAAAACAACACACTCTGCCACTCCTTCAGGGTAGGATCCTACTCATTGTTAGTTCTCAAAGCAATGTGTTGCCTCAGCTGCACTTGAAAATCACTGCCTTGGTACATGCTGTCATGTACATGCATTAAACTCTCCCTTTAGGCTGTGAATTACGCAACTGCTGCAGCTGCTTCCTTGACAATTCACTTGGGCAAAAGCTGGTTATTTGCTTTCCTAAAGCACCATGCAGTATTCTGTGTAGAGATAGATAGCACTGGACTACAGTTAGAGCTCAGTGACTGTAACAATAGGTATGCTTTATAAAGTGGAGAGAAATGGTTGCACTACTTGGTACCATCTGCTTAACCACTTCAAATGACTTATATTACATCCACCTAGGATAACTTGCAATACGTCCTTTTTCTTTTCCAATTGTATTCCCCTTTTATACCTTCTAAATAGGATTGCATTAGGTATGACTATCAGTAGAATGTAACCATCTTTGGTACTTTAAATATGTTTTTTAAAATTAACTTCGAGAAAAGCTGTGACCTTTGTGACCTTCTGGTATGTTCTTCACAAAGTTCTTTCCTTATCATTTAGTACAGTTTATGTCCCCTCTCCAAGTAAAAATAATCCTTAGCTCTTCCATACTGCATTCCATCTGCAGCTTCACAAAAAGCAAAGCTTAATTTTCAGTATCTCCCTTCATACAGATGGGGGAGGGAAAAGAAGGCAGCAGAAGTGACTTATAGTTACAATTCAGAAAACTTGCAGCTCCGATTTTTCTCTATCCTCTACAGAGAAAGTTTCAGAGTATGCCAATACAGAAGACAAAACTGCAGAAGTAACTAAAGAGTTTATGATGTCTGCTGAGCCATGTTTAGAACTTTCTCTCATCACTACTCAGTCCCATTCCCACCAAAGTGTTCAAAATGAGGAGACATTTCTCTGGCCATCAGTATTAAGACAATCAATTGGTTTCTGTATCTACAATTTCTTAACAATGAAAGAAAATTAATTCTTAATCATTCAGGTGCTCAGACCTGACTTGCTGTAGGTCTCTTCTTTGGATTCCAGTTCAGCATATCACTCATAAGCTGTATTGCTTCGTTGCTTGCATTTGGGATGAGAGTTTTTAGGCTTATAGGGACACACTGTGGGAAACGGAAATTCATGGCAGAAGCAAGGTGGTATCCTTCTGGCCAGTCACTCTGTTTCAAAGGAAAGAAAAATGAGCACCAAAAAAGAAAAAAATACTATACGTCTTTGAATATTAGATTAAATTTAATGTTATGCAGCTTGAGTCATGCTTGGTCTGTGTAGCTCCTTCCTATATAGTGGAAAACCAGCTTTTTTATTTTCCATTACAATTATTACAACACCAGTGAACACAGCATCAGTCTCTGACGACAGTCCTTCTCAAGCTCTTCTGTGGGTAAAGGTGGAAACATCACTGTGGATACCACACTTACACGTATTCTACCTGAAGAAGAGAGTGCAGCAGTACCAGAATCAGTATTGAACATCCCAGTTATCATAGAAATGAGCTCAAACAGCTGACTTCAACATACCTTCTTTGTGGGAATAGTAAAGGTGAGGCCCCTCCACCCAGCACACCATGGTTGTGTAACCATGATGCAGCCTGTACACTACACCACTGCTTCTACCATTAAGACAGTCAATGATTAAACTATAATTAGACACTATTGCAACAGAAAAAAGCTATGACTGCCTGATGAAAGGTGGGGGTTTTTGAGTGCTTAGCTTTCCAAAAGTAAAGCCTTAAGTCCTTAGTTACTTAATATTGTTTGAATACAGAACCATAGGATTATCAAAGACCTCAAGAGACTATCCAGTCCATGCTCTCGTCCCTTTCTGGCAGGTATAAGTCACAAAAAATTTCCAGTTTCTGGCACTACACAACTGCTCTAGATAGTCTATTCCAAATCTTAATTCTCCTCAATATTAGAAAAATGTAGGTTTCTATTACAACAATAAAAGACCATTGCTGAGTATGCTATCATCCATGGATACCAAGAAGGACGATTTCCTTCTTCTCTTTAGAATAGCCTTTTTTATACACCTTTTATAGAAGGTATATTTCTTCTCCTTTCTTCCAGTCTTCCTTTGTATAGGCTAAAGAAACCTGAACAATTGAGCTCCTGGGCCTAGGCTTTTTAAGTTGTTTTTCTTTTTCTTCTTCTCTGGACTCTGATTTTTTTTCTCTTGAAAGGCAAAACTTTAAACTGGATATGATACAGCAAGTGGAACAGAAAGATTAGTTCTCACATCAGTGAACAACACTCCTTTCTCTACACACTGGTATGGTATTTGTCTTTGTTGCAACAAAATACTGTTGACATACAGCACTATATAGCTCCTACATCCTCTTCTATGGATGTGTTAGCTGGATAGTTATCCCCAGAAATGTATGTGGCTGATTATTCCTGCCTAAGTACAGCACTCTACACACTATTTAAGATTTTTTTTTAAGCTATTATTTATAAGTAACTCTGAATTCTAATCTTGTCTTGTAAGAGACTCAGTTCTTCCCTGGCTGCTATCTACCAACTTAAGAAGTAAAATCTATTCCACCAAAAGGCCTTTAATACAATTTTAAAATTTCGTCAGGTGCAGAATCACTCAAGCGTCCCATTCAATCTACCTTTATTTTGAATGGGGACAGCATCAGAAACCTTACTGAAGACAATGTATGATATTAGTGCTTTTCTTCTAACAAAGCTTGTGACACTGCTACAGGAGTAAATCAGATTGAATTTGGTCTGAAGATTTAGCTCTGTTAACACAGTTTATGGTAATCAAAGAACTCAAATATAATTATAAACCAAGGCTGGTTAAAATATCTCTCAAGACTCCAAGTGACTTCCTGTTCCACCTCAGAGAATAATTTGTTCATTTAAATTCATGGAGATAGACCCTTTCCTCCTCAGCTGCATCTCCCTCCTTTATTGTAATTGATGGCATCCTGTCTGCCAGAGGTAGTGATAAAGGAAGAGATTACAACAAAGTAGCAAGGGCTGCAGGTTGAACTGGTGAAGTCTGGGGATAGAGTGACAATAGTAAAAGTGCAAAAATGAAAAATACATTTCAATTTATATTAAAAAATAATTTCAATTTTTTTTTAATATAAATTGAAATTATTTGAAGTGCCATTACCAACCTTTAACTAATGAAAATGTATGTAATAAATCTGTCCTTTTCAGATTGTCATCAGCTTTTTCATTGCATTGGCATACTACAGGTCCACCATCACTGGCAGTACATGAATGTTGCAGTCTTATATTTATTACTGGTTATATTTATACAATAAAAAAAGCAAGATTTTATAAATAAAGCAACTCCATTTATAAAAGAGCTCCCTGTTGCTATTTAAAAAATCCTAACTGACAGAAGTCATTAGAATGGCATTATGGACTTAAACAAAGGAAGGCAAATAGGAATGAAGATACTTTCTGGGCATAATTCCTGTAATTTCTTATTGCAGGATAATAGAATAAAGGAAAATATATGTCTGAAAAAAACCCACTATTTGTAAAACTGTCTGCAAAACCAGACTATTAAAATAACTGCTTATATTTTTCAGAATCATAGAATCCTAGGGGTTGGAAGGGACCTCGAAAGATCATCTAGTCCAACCCCCCTGCCAGGCAGGATCACCTAGAGCACATCACACAGGAACTTGTCCAGGCAGGTTTTGAATGTCTCCAGTGAAGGAGACTCCACAACCTCTCTGGGCAGCCTGTTCCAAGGCTCTGTCACTCTCAGTAAAAAAATTTTTTCTGATATTCACCTTGAACCTCCTATGCTCCAATTTGCACCCATTACCCCTTGTCCTATCACTGGTCACAACTGAGAAAAGCTTAACTCCATCTTCCTGACACTCACCCCTTACATATTTGTAAACATTGATGAGGTCACCCCTCAGTCTCCTCTTCTCCAAGCTAGAGACCCAGCTCCCTCAGCCTTTCCTCATAAGGGAGATGTTCCACTCCCTTAATCATCTTTGTGGCTCTGCGCTGGACTCTTTCAAGCAGTTCCCTGTCCTTCTTGAACTGAGGGGCCCAGAACTGGACACAATACTCCAGATGTGGCCTCACCAATGCAGAATAGAGGGGGAGGAGAACCTCTCTTGACCTACTAACCACACCCTTTCTAATGCACCCCAGGATGCCATTGGCCTTTCTAGCCACAAGGGCACATTGCTGGCCATGGTCATCCTCCTGTCTACCAGGACCCCCAGGTCCCTTTCACCTGCACTGCTCTCCAGCAGGTCAGCCCCCAACCTGTACTGGTAAATGGTGTTTCTCTTCCCCAAATGCAAAACTCTACACTTGCCCTTGTTGAACTTCATCAGGTTTCTCCCCGCCCAACTCTCCAGCCTGTCTAAGTCTCTCTGAATGGCAGCACAGCCTTCTGGTGTGTCAGCCACTCCTCCCAGCTTAGTGTCATCAGCAAACCTGCTGAGGGTACATTCTGTACCCTCATCCAGGTCGTTGATGAAGATGTTGAACAACACTGGTCCCAGTACCGACCTCTGAGGGACTCCACTAGTCACAGACCTCCAACTAGATTCTGCCCCATTCACTACAACTCTCTGATTCCTTCCTTTCAACCAGTTCTTGATCCACCTCACTACCTGATCACCAAACCCATACTTGATCAACTTATCTACAAGGATGCTGTGGGAGACGGTGTCAAATGCTTTATTGAAATCCAGATAAACCACATCTACAGCTCTACATCATCTATCCACCTAGTAATTTCCTCATCTATAAGGTTAGTCAAACATGATTTACCCTTGATAAAACCATGCTGACTGCTCTTGATGACCCCCATGTCCTTGATATGCCTAGAGATAGAGACAAGAACAAGTTGTTCCATCACCTTTCCAGGGATGGAGGTGAGACTGACCGGTCTATAGTTACCCGGGTCCTCCTTCTTGCCCTTCTTGTAGACTGGTGTGACATTTGCTGTCCTCCAGTCCTCAGGCACCTCTCCTGTTACCCATGACTTACCGAAGATGATGGAGAGTGGCCTAGCAATGACCTCCGCCAGCTCCCTCAGCACCCTTGGATGCATTCCATCCAGACCCATCGATTTATGGATGTCCAGATTACTCAACTGATCCCTAACCCAATCCTCATCTACCATGGCAAACTCCTCATCTATCTTGACTACTTCTGGGGCTATATGAATCTGGGGCTCGTGGGGAAAGCCTGCAGGAGTAAAGACAGAGGCAAAGAAGGTGTTCAGCACCTCTGCCTTCTTTATATCCTCTGTCACCAGGGCTCCCACCTCATTCAACAGTGGGCCAATATTGCCTCTAGTGTTAGTTTTGTTAGCTATGTATTTGAAAAAGCCCTTTCTATTATCCTTAACCTGACTTGCAAGGTTAAGTTCCAAGGAGGCCTTAGCTTTCCTACTTGCCTCCCTACATCCTCTAGCAACTGTCCTATATTCCTCCCAAGTGACCAGCCCCTCCTTCCATGATCTGTAGATTTTCCTTTTCCACTTAAGTTTGCCCAGCAGTTCCTTTTTTAACCATGCTGGTCTCCTAGCTCCCTTACTAGATTTCCTAACCATTGGGACGCTCTGACCCTGTGCTTGCAAGAAGTGGTCCTTGAATGTTGACCAGCTATCTTGAGCCCCTTTACCTTCTGGCACCCTGTCCCATGGGACTTCTCTTAACAGTTGATTGAGGAGGCCAAAGTTTGCCCTGTGGAAGTCCAGGGTTCTGGTCCTGCAGAACAGTACTTTACTAGTAACAAACACATCATTTGCAGTGATATTCCCTACCATAATATTTAAGTACTCTTTTTACCCAGTGATCTCCCTGAAGAATACCTTAGCATTGTCATAAGGAAATAAAATTCCCAAGTCTGCCCAGCAGACAATAGGGGCACAAAGGAACTAATTACAGCTTCCTGATCCTAGCCAGCTGACTTACAGTGTCTCTAACCCTTAGGGTCCTTAGAAGAGGCTACAGTTTTCTCTGAAATACTCAGCTGGTGACACTCCCTGCTTTCCCAAGCAATCAGCTTGCTCATCAGGGAAGGACAGAGTGTAAACAGTCATTATGTGCTTCTGTTCAATTACTTGTATGGTTAGAGAAATAACAGAGCAGTCAGCTCAGGGCTGCTCTGCTACTACATGCAGTGAAAATCTCTCTGATCTCCCCGCATTTCCAGAACTTGTTTATGGTATACATTGAAAATGTTCCAGAAGTTAGTATGTTGCTCTCTGTCACAGATATTCTTAATATATATCAAAATATTCTTACTATCCTAGACTTGTGGGCTGTTTAAGAAACGTTAGCATCTGTGTTTGAAAAATCGAGTCTTAAAATACTGCTCAAATTACACATGATTTGACACATAATTATCATAGCAAGCACTGTTTTATACATCACAGGAATTTTCACTTTGTCCTCTAGACTCAATTTTCACTTCCACAACATACCATCTATAACTCTCCACCTCTGACCTTTTACTCTGCTCTGTCATTAATTTGCACCTGTTTCTCTGTATGTTCTCTTGGATGTCTTCCCACCACTTCAACCTCTTCATGTTCTCAGCTTCACCTATTTCTGTTTTGAGCTTTCTGTTCCTCACTTCTCTATTGATAACAGCTCCTTTACTGGACAAGAATTATGCTGTATTCTATATCTGTAGAACACCAATAAAATTGATGTTTTTTCTTTTTCTATCCTACTCTGAAGTTTTCCAGATCTAGAGACTCTGTGTTTCCATCAGTCATTTCACAAAGTTCTGTTTGCACTCATAAAGTATTGATATACATTGGCCATCTCTTACTCTCCAAAAAAATATGTATTTTAAAGGTAAACTTATTCTTTTCTTGCATGTTCATGTATCCATTTGCTAAAACAACTTTTTAACTGAAGTAAATATAATTGCAGACATTTTTATATGCACTACCCAAACCTTCCTTGTAATTTTAAATACTATTTAGCCCTTCCAGAAAATAATTGAAAATTGCTTCCTCTCTGAAATACTGCACATTTTTCTTTTATTTATTGCTAATAATACTTTATGAGAGATCTGTGTTTGAGAAGTTTCCTTAATGCTTTGAAAAGAGGAAAAGCATAATTTGTCTTGTTCATGGTATCTTCTATAAACTTCAAAATCTGGGTGCTAGCCTCAAAGAATACACTTTCAGGAAAGGAAAGCAAATTGGCTGTGGCAAAATAAAATCCTAGACTTCTGATTTTCTTTCCAATATGCATAGCTTGAAGAAACTAAATTAAACCCTTTTGTCTGGCTTTCATCAGAGTACAGCAAGGCTACTCATAGTGGTATGATACACAACAGATGCTAAAATACAACAAAAGACTAGCATCCCATGCCTTAATAGAAGCTTAAAAGAAATACAGTTGAGAAAACCTCAAGTCTGAGGAAACTTACAGAAACAATAATTTATATGTATGTCCTCACAGAGATATAACATTCAGTGGTTTATAATAATTTTATTCCACTTTTTTTTTTTAAATACTACTGCAGGAATTTATTTATTTTTTTTAAGTTTTACCTTCTTTGGAGTCCCTAACACTTGGCAAATTTTGAAGATTTCATCTACTTCACTTGTGCCTGGGAAAAGAGGTCTTAGTGTGTACAGCTCAGCCATTATGCTGCCAACTGCCCACATATCAATAGGTGAGCTATAAATAGATGATCTTAGCAAAACTTCAGGAGCACGGTACCTGTGAGGATGGAAAGAAATAATAGATATATTAAAATGGTAAGCAGAGAAACATAATGCTTTAAGATCATGGATTAACTTAATATACTTACCACCTAGTAGAAACATAATCTGTATACGGTGGCTGAGATCTTAGTTCTCTAGCCAAACCAAAATCTGCTATTTTGACAAGTTCTGGTCCAATGCAGAGAAGGTTTTCAGGCTTCATATCTCTATGAAAAAATCCTACAGAAGACCAGACAGAAAAGAATGTCAAATAGTTGTGTCATCACTTCTTAAACAGCAACCTCTAATACAGTCATCCAAAATTGACTTTGGGCTATTTAGAAGAATATAGGTTTTTGTTTCATTGTTTTTTCTAAATTAAAAATAAATTAATAGTAACCGTCACTCACAACAAACACAGAAATTGTTTGTACACTAATGATTACACCAAGTGTTTTTAAATTAACAAAGGTAAACTGTCATTAACACACTAAGGAATATGAATTGGCACCAGTATCAAAAAACAAACCAATTTCAGAATGAAATCTTCCGCAAAAACTACAACTGTGTTGTCATCTTTATACAATGGAAAACCAAGCATCTGACACTCTTACTTGATTTATAAAGTTCCTTGACTGTTTTTTAGCTAGTTTGTTTATCATTTTGACTGACATTAAAAAGATATCAACATTTTGCTCAGGAATGCAGGCACATAAAGTTTCTTTAATGCTTAGTGTTGGCTTGAGCACATCTATACTGGCAGAGCAGTTAAGTGGCTGAGAAAATCAAATCTGCTCTTTAGTTGGTATACACAATTTGTTATAAATAAATTTGAAATTCACTCACTACAATAAAGCATTTGATTTCTTCATGCAGAAACTGACAACCACTGTAAGAAACTGAATGAAATTATTACAGCGAAATGCAAATGTTAAATTTAATCATACCTGTCATCCCCAAATGCTTATGGTAAAAAAAAAATTAATACTGTAACTTAGAAATGGCAGTTTTTAAGCACATCTCATATTCTCATTTCTTTCATGTATAAATGAGGAATGAAAAGAAGATAATAATAATGAGAAAGCAGTATATGATCCTGATCAGAAAGATGTGAAACAACAGTTTCTGGGTATTTGATAGTACTGAACAGAACTCATCAACAGGCCTTGCCAGGGTATATAAAAGCCAATCAGGTAACACTAGGAACATTGTTTCGTATTTAATTTTCAGCTAATATTTTCATAGAATGATAGAACAGCTTGGGTTGGAAGGGATCTTAAAGATCATCTAGTTCCAACCCCTCTGCCATGGGCAGGAACACCTCCCACTAGACCAGGTTGCTCAGAGCCCCATCCAACCCGGCCTTGATAACTTCCAGGGATGGGGCAGCCACAACTTCCCTGGGCAGCCTGTTCCAGTGTCTCACCACCCTCACACCAAAGAATTTCCTCCTAATGTCTAACCTAAATCTCCCCTCTTCCAGTTTGAAACCATCTCCCCTCATCCTATCACTACAGGCCCTTGTAACAAGTCCCTCCTCCCCTGCTTTCCCGTAGGCTCTTTTATTCTCTTTGAAAGTTTTTAAGAATACCGCTGTGAAGGAAGGCACAAAATAAGATAGTAAATTACTAATTGTTAAAAGCAAAGGAGCTTAATACCAGTATTTCAGAATGCAGTTTGCAGACAGATATTAAACATGAGAGTTAAAAGTTTTGTAAATGCTGTGAAACTTTCTTCTTGTTGTAAGCACACTGCACCTCTTCTTTCGATTGTGCTTATAATTGCTAGAAAAGTCATATCTCTTTAAATATTTAAATCCAGATTGTATTTGACAAAGGGACCGTTTGAATTTCTTAGTGAACAAGTTATTTCAATTTTTTATGGACACAGGGCACCATATTAGTTATAGTATCTCAAGGCAGGAGAAACTACCATCTGTATCCATCTTCCTTCAATAGATCTTTCTGAGGAAAGAAGAGATGCACAGAACAGCACAGCATTCAGGCTTTTTTAGTTTGTTTATTCACCTAGTGCCTAAGTTTGAAAAAAAAAAGAAAGTACTGAACAGTACTGAACAAAAATATTAATATCTGTTTATAGAAAAACAAGATTTAAAAATGCCCCATACTTGAAGCAGATAGGAGTAATTTTCGTTAGAGACAATTAGTAGCATTTGCTAGATATCTTTATTTGTATTACTACTGTGCATTATCTTATTTTCTAATAAAGTGTTACACAGTTAAACTCTATGAAACCTACCGTGTTTATGGATAAAAGCTAGCCCTTGTAATATCTGATACATCATGTTTCTGATGACTGACTCTGGGAACAACTTGTTTCTGTGAAGAAACAGATTAACAACTTCTTATAATGACAAAAGTAATGTATTTTCAGAACATACTTATTTTCTCAATTTTGCACAACACATCATGAATAGATGAAAACAGACCTGTCAAGTCTTGAGCACAAAGTAAGACAGAGGTAACAAGTTCTGATCTCAAAACTTGTTTGCTGCCAGGCCTTAATTTCACTCACTTTAAGTGCTACACAGGGACTTCCCTGCAGAATGGTTCACGATCCTATATCCCTGTAGAAGCTGGTTGGCCGATACTGTACTTGACCATCTGGTCATGGAATGCATGGTAAAGTTGCCAGGAAGAGACTGCACAGGGTAGCACTGTTGTAGGTGTGCTACCCAGTGGTAGCCTTAAAGAAACCCTGACTGAGAGCAACACTTCTCAGCTGTAGGGTAGCACTATGCCAGTAACACAAGCAGCAACCTCAGGATGCAAACCTAAGAGCTTTGCGCATTAGGAGATAAAGGTGCATGACAATGTCTGAAGGAAACATACATTAGAGGCAAAAGAATTCAGCAAGGAAAAATGTTATTGAAAAGGCAGGCCCTATTCCAAACTCCACCTTGCAAGCCTTGCTATGTACTGTTTGTCCAAGGTTGTGACATCACACAGCTCGTCCATACCCAGGTCTTATGAGCATGCATGCATGTACATGCAGATGACCATCCCACCTTAAGCCAAATCCATGAGCAAAAGCAGAATAAATAGTGTTTATCCAATCCTTCATACATTTAAGTGAAGGCTACTAAAGAAAAAAAAGTGCTTGGAATTTCTCCCGTGGCTCTACACATCAAAGACATGCAAACTATGGTGTTAACAGGTGAAGAAACTGTTATTTCCAAAAGCATTGCAATATTGCATATTGTAACGCAGAGTAATGCAGAATTCTACCCTCAGACAAGCAGGAGCAGCAACTCCTGTTCACATCAGTGGGGCTGCAAGAAGAGCCTAAAACAGAAATTCCAATGTGTTCTTCAAGATAGCATAAGAATCATAAAATAAAGCATGACAGCACACTATTTGTTCTGTAAAAAAGACGTACCTCTCCTTCATTAACTGATAAAGATTTTCCTTCATGTATTCAAATACAAAATAAAGGTGGTCATTTTCTCGTATGACTTCTTTCAATTTTATTACATTGGCATGATTTAGCTTCTTCAGAGACTGCAACAGAGCAAAATATGGCTTCAGATAATTTGACTTTTACTCCATACCAGAGATAAATTTTTAACATGTAAAAGTTTCCAGCAGGGAATTTACAAAACATGTCCATCTGACTGTATTTCTCTCGGAATCTCTGTTTCAAAGAACAACAAAATAGCATTTTAAATTAATTTCAAAATAAAAGCAGCAAAGATATTAATAGTCGTTTAAAACTTCTGTTTCTAGGGATTACATCACAGCTGAGGTGCAGATTAACACAGAAACCTAATTCCCCACAATAAGTTCTGAAGGTGTAACAGCTCTTGCTCACAGAACTGAATAAGAACACCCAGCAATTTTTTTGTTATGAAATGCTCATGAGCAAGGCTTCTGTTGCAGGTGTTCTTTTTGGAGATCCTGATTATGTGCAACCTCCAGTAAGTTAAATCTAAATTATGGATACCCAACTCCTTTGTTAGGGAGTTTTGTATACACAGAAAGTCAGATGCCCAAAACATGGGATGACTTGAAATTTAAGCCCAGATTTTCAAGAGTTACTCTATCCTTTGGCTTGCCAAAACTCCCAGTGCTTTCTACAAATGCCCCGAATACAAGATCTGAGGACTGGATATACATCTAGAAATCTGCCAGTAAAATGAAAGAGCAGGATCTTAAAAAACAGGAACAGACACAAAATCAATTCCTTTATCTTCTCTCAACGAGGCTTGGCTATAAAACATGACCACTGCTTGAGAATAGTGGGATATTCCGCACAGCAGCAGGAGCTCTAGGGAGTACTGGCAGCCCATGGTCTTGTGGAATCTGTCACCCCCATTTCAAGAATTCACAGAATTTGGCTTTATGCTTCAACATTGTAGATGCCCTTTTCCTCCATGCAAACCTAACCAGACACTTATTTTTAAAGGTGGTATGACCACCACTTTACCTTGACTTCTCTCAAATTCATACATTCATCCCATGAATAGAACTTTCTTTTCATTCTGAAATACAAGTGCAAGATAAAATATTTTCAGTGAACAGTACAGAATGCTTTTCGAACAAAAAAACCCTAAACATGTTATTTTCCAAGCGTAGCAATAGCTGTATTTCAAACTCAATTTAAAACATTCTAGATTACCCATCAGCAACGTAATTAAAACCAAACTCAACTCTTAGAATTGCTACAAATTTAAGTGTTTGCTTATTAATCACTGGAAACATAGTTTTAGAGGACTAGTTAGGCAGAGAGACCATGATACTCCAAGGTATTTATAAAAACATCAGGAACAAAAAATCCCTTTGTATAATTTGAACTGTGCTCTTAAAAACAAGGAAAGCAACAGTGTGCCTGCAAATAAAACACAGAATCACAGAATGGTTAGAGTTGGAAGGGACCTTAAAGATCATCAAGTTCCAACTCCCCTGCTTGAGCAGGGACACCTCCCACTAGACCAGGTTGCTCAGAGCCCCATCCAACCTGGGCTTGAACAACCCCAGGGATGGAGCCTCCACAACTTCTCTGGGCAACCTGTTCCAGTGTCTCACCACTCTCCCGCTGAAGAATTTCCTTCTGATCTCTAACCTAAATTTCTCCTCCTGCAGTTTCCCCTTGTCCTATCACTATGTGCTCTTATAAAAAGCTCCTCCGCAGCTTTTCTGTAGGCCACCTTCAGGTACATAGATATTTCAAACCAGAAAAAGCACCTCTTTGTGCCTAAGTTGCACATTCTAGGAAACAAGAAAATTCTATTTTTGAAATCTGCGAAGTATTTTGACTGTTTGACATTATAATTAACCATCTGACCTGGTCAGTTACTTTTATAAACCTGTTCCAAGGTATTAAATACCAAAGAAAAGTGGTTTCATTTTTTCAAGCAATACTTACATACAATAGTCTCTAAATTAATGTTTATATATAACAATTTGATACATTTAATTGTAAGTCTTGCATAGATACAAACATGGATATTTGGTGTTGCTTAGATCTTCAGACAGGGTTGAAAATGTCATGTTATTTGCTATGTTTCTGTAAAGTTCTAGCACCTAGAGTGAAGCGATTTAAACCCAAGATTTTCTGTTAAAATAAACAAATCTTCAAGCAAAACTGCCCCCCCTCAAAATCCAAACTTCAAAATCACACAAAAGAATTCCAAATACTGAAATAATGAGAACGAAAAACACTTCCACAAAATGTTGTTCGTTTTCCCTAAAAATATTGAAAATAATCAATTGCAGATTTTTTTTTAGCTTAGATTAATATTAACTTTAGTACTGTACTAGCAGTACTAGCAGTATATAGAGAAACCTGAAATGCTCAGAAGTTATTAAAACAAAAGCTAGTCAATTATATTACAATAATTTTTCTGTAGTACAACTATAAATGGAGGAAAAAATAAAACCAGAACATACAGTTTCTGGTATTTCCCCTTATGCTTTACATCCTGCTTCCAATTTTGTAGGAATAAAAGGGGAACTTCCCCACTCCTCTAGTACAATTTTTTGTTGTTTTTTAATAAACTTTTCAGGCAAGTATGACAAGGCTGATGATTATACACAACACAACTTTATTAGATCCAAGGAGACAGCCTTCATTTACCTGACCTGATTGTTACCTGGTATTTATCATTGTAGCAATACCTGAAACTTAACACAGCATCTAAAAAGATTTGGGAGGTATTACCCAGTATTTATCATTGCAGCAACATCTGAAAAATTAATTCAGATTAATTCAATTAATTAATTCAATGGGTGGGAGGCATGGAGAGCAAGGTATTTCAAATCTATCCATTAAGATAAGTATTCTTAAAATTCATATAAATAATTAACTCCCTAATAATCAACTGCACATTCACTTTTGGTTTTCCTTTGGCATTAACCTAAAACTGTTTTTAGAAGGAAGTATGTTTAAAATGAACAAATGCAGCATGCAATTTTATAAGCTAAGATAAATCAGTAACTTATACAAACTGATGTGTCTCTTTGTTGATCTGTTACTGAAGTCTGACCCACAATCAACTTGTTAAGAATCTTAATTTAAAAAAAAAATAAATGTTAATTTCCTTAAAAAGCGACCTTTTTTCTATTCTACACGGATGGCAGACAACAATATATAAAGTTAAAAGTTACAATCTTCTAAGCTTTTGCAAGTACCTTTACTGAATTTAGATGTTACATACCTTTTGATAGCCACAAGTTCTCCTGACTCATTGTTCTTCCCCATCAACACACTGCCATAGGTGCCATCACCCAGTTGTTTCATGATTGTGTAACGGTTCATTTTTAATTTTTTTTTAAGACCCGGATAGCCAAAACCTTATGAAATGCTAAATGTCTTCTATTTCATTAAAGGATTCTTTGCTTTTTGATTTTCTCTAGATAAATCTTCTTCCAGACTGTTTTATGTTGGTTTATGTCTTCTCATAATGGAGCAGGATACTAATTAGTCTCCTCCAAATTACAGCTACTTTGAGATCCAGATATAAAGTTTAAGAGACGGAAGAACATGGTCATTCTTGCATAGATCCTTAAAAAAAAAAAAAGAGCAGGGAAATATGTAATTTTACAATAATTTAAGACACGCCACTACCTCCAGATCTGCATGTGTTCTTTAAATAGAACACTGCAATATAGCTAGTTCCTTTAAATCCTTCAAGCCACAGAAGGTGCCCAGACTAGGATTAAGGTTACAAGTAAACAGGACTGGAGAGTTGAGATTACTGTTATAATTCCCTAGAACCAGAGAAGTTTAAGGCTGGTGTCCTCTAATTAAACTCTTTATTCCTTATTTACAGGCAGCAGCAGGTTCCTAATCTGTACTGAAGGAAGGGCTGAAGTTCGGGAAAACAGACAGAAGAACCCAAATTTGGCACAGGGTGCTATGGTAAAGCTAGGGTCTAAATGCTGTGTTTTGGATAGGTAGCACAAGCAGGCTCGCTACACCTACAGTTAGTGAGGAAGGGAGGTGAAGAAGCAAGAGAAGTGTTGCATTCTTCCCCAAGGTAAATTGAGCTGTTACAAATATACCTAAATATCTTAGGCTCAAGTTCACAGAATTCTTACTCTATAGCCACCATTAGGATTAGGCCCAGCAATTGCTAAAGAGTTAAGTTTATTGTTTTTAGAAGGCCTGCAGAGAGAAATCTAGAGCTGGCGTGCATTGGTATGGGAGACTAGATCTGCAGTGTTATTTGGGAAAAGAATTTACATTAAACAATGTTGATTCTTCATCTTTGAATTGATGTAAACTTTAATTTGAATCCTAATCCAAACTTGAATCTGAACCCTAGCTTTTTAACACGTAATACTATCTGTCACCAACACTGCACATGAAGGCCTGTTCCTACAGGTCCCCTGCACAAATCCTGATTTTAACCTTAGCAGCAGCTGCCCACTACACACAATCCTAAACCCTGATGTTAAGGCACTTACGCAAACTCAGAGTAGTCATCCAGTTATTTATGTAGGCCTACAGAAAGTAACAGCCAATCACTGCAGCACTTACTCACTGTAACCCAAATGCTTAAACTCAAACATTGACTGCTAACTGAACTCCAGCATCACCTCTACCTTTTGCCTCTGCTGTCTAAAAATGCAAAATAAAGCTCAAATCAACTGGCATCCACAGTCAGCCTACCTCTATAGGAGATGCAGAATTCAGCATGCAATTCTGTAGTCCCTTTCCTTACGCCAGAATTAGCTACAGGCTGGCAAGGCTGTCCAAACAGAATGAGGCGCCCAAATTCAGCTGGTAACAAGCCTCAGCCTGAGATTTACAGGCCTGGCAAAATTCAACAATCAAACTGTCCTGTTGCGAGTGTGAACGCAGCATTCTTGAGTGGACTAGCCTGCTGTGCAAAGGAAACACCTGCCTGGACAATACACTCATGTTTCTAAGCTGTTATTACTTGCAATCTACTTCCTTGGAGAAGCCATAAGTGCACCTTGTTACTCACTGTTGCTTCTGTTACCAGGAAGGAATTTTGTATCAGCTGTCAAGATGCCAGTAACAAGTGACCTAGTCAACATCTCAATTTATAACCTTTGCACCCGACAACCACCAGTTTGGCAGTGAAAAATACAAAGAATTTTTTATCCATCCCCCCAAAAAGCAATCACTACTGTAAAATAAAGTCGCTGAATAATAGTGTATTTTATAACGCAAATAAAAACCAAATTTAGCAAAAAGTAATAGTCATAGACGATTCAAATGATGACTGGGTTTTCAATTGAACTTTCATTTATTTAAGCCTATTGTTTTTCTTAAAATTCAGGTTTTTATCTTATTCCCCAAAGTGCCTGCATGTCTTTAATACCTTGAATAATGCCATTTCTTCAACAAGACTGTTTGTTGACTCCAGTAATAAGTGGATGATCAAGCATTTATGCCAAGTTAAGATACATACTACATACACATCTTTCAAGTTATCAATTGTTAGTTTTATATATAGATATTAAAAAAACCAAACCACAACAAAAACTTTCTGAAAGTATTCTAATACACATTCTAGAAAGAAGCCTCTGCATCTAAAGCATCAGCAATAAAAAACTGTGTATACATTTTGTGTATATGTCTGCATACACATATAACATGAAACAAAGTTAAATGTAATAGAATTTGGGTGCCTGTTTCTTTATTTTGACAAGTATCATTGTACATTGCTTCCAAGGTGGTTTTTGAAGGGGATTCAGCAATATTTGTCCAAGGCAGCCCTAGTCTGAACTCCTGGAGTTACATACATTATAAATCTGGAGAACCTGCATGCATTTCATGCCCAACCTTTTGCTCTCTAATGAAGTGAACCAAAATACCAAGATGAAAACCTCTGTCTTTGCAATGAACAGACCCAGATCTAAACAGAAAACTCAAGTTTTGACCTTTAAATCCTATCAGCTTTCCAAGTAATTTTTAGGGTATAAATTAATCACATACATGAAAAATTATTTATTTTGTGCAATTCTACTATTCAGGCATGTGCACTTGAAACACTATCACATAAACTGCTTCTTCTCTTCGGAAATCCTATGTAATGTAACACATCTAAGACATAATTGTGCGTTTTGTCTGTCCTGTAATATATTTCATTGTCTTATTCCTTTTCTGCTGTATACTGTAATTTTTAGGGTATGGAAACAGTTAAACAAAGTACAGAAATGTCAGTACATCCCTTCAATAGTCAAATGCAAGTGTCAAAATTGCTCTATGGAAATGCACAAAATCAGGTATGAAAACTACACTGCCTGACAACAATATTTATGTACCATCATACATAATGCATGCATTCAATACCACACTGATGGATGCTAAGCCATTCCACTGATGAATCTCACAAAAGAGTTGTCTTGGTCACTGACAGTTAACAAGAAAGGCAAATGAGGGGACTCTTATAACGAGGCACCATCAACTGAAAACTAACCAAATACAGTGAAAAAAATGACTGTGGGTATCACACTTGGCTCTAAGCTCTTCTTCAATTTTTTAGATAATTCATCCTTCAGACCCAAGTATCTAAAAAAATGATAGAGTTCTATGGAAAACTAAACAGTCCATTTCATGGCAGTGCTATGGCAGAAGTCAGTAAGAAACGCTGGAGGGTGACAGAGGTTTGCTCACCAAGAAGTACAGGACTGGATTCTACAAGACACCATCAGACCCTGTCACCAGCACCAGAATAGGCAAGGCTGCTAGGTACTTGTGTGTATCAGCCTGTTGTGACATCAGGGTCAGGGGCTTCTTTCACTCTTGCTGGAATTGCAGAGCATGATGAATTGGAATACACATGCTCTAGAGATTCACATTTCACTACAATAGACTTCTGCACACTTTGCACAACATATACCCAGATCAGATGTGCAATTTTTATTCTGTGGTCTCTATTTTTTTCAAATTTGCAGTTCAGTTTTCTCTTCAGTACTGACCTGAGCAAAAGCAAGGACTCAGCCTAGCTTTTCTGATTCACGCAATCCTTTCCCATCATAAAGTTTTTATTATATTATTTCCTCAGTTATATAAAGCTCTAAAATGTAAAATTATCATTATAGTAATCTACCAAACTGAATAGGGAAATCCTACTGTAAACAACAGCTTGTTTTATACTCTTCATGACATACTGCCTATAATCTCTTCACGCAGGATTAGGGAAGGATTAAAGCAGGGGACAAATAGAGGACAAAACACAATAGCTCAACAACCTTAAATTATCTTAGATGTCTGAATTACATTTCAAAATGTAATGAATAGCAGCAAATATTCTGCATTTCTGCCATACAAGTATTATGCATCACCAAAAGGTTTACATTTGCATGCTAAAGAAGCTACTCTCAAGTTAAAATACAGACTAAGATATATGACCCGATAAAGACCTCCCACATAAGCAAAACACAACCAAATTTCACCAACCTGTTCACGGTAACTGCTGAAATCACCAAAACTGCTCACAGAGCATGGTATTACTCTCAATGATCAAAACTGCTAATGTGGCACAGTACAGAATGTACGCTGATACAAATTTTTAAAATTAAAAAGAAACAACAACCACAAACTAACAAATTGCTGTACAAACCTTGGCAGAGACTGTATGTTACTAAACCTGACAGTAATCAGGTCCCATGACACATGGATCCAGTTCTTGAGATTAACTACAAATCCATTACTCTAATGAAAGACCAGCAGTTACTTAAAAGCGTGACTGCTCAGCTGCAAGCAAGAAGTTCATAACATTGGTAATAAATATTTGTACTTTTAAATATACTACCTTAAATAAAAATTTTTAAAAGCCTCTTCAAAAGTCTAGTATGTTGCTTCACTTATTTGTATCGGGCATTCGGGATAGGGCATATAAAAAAGCAGGAACTCCAGTTTGCTGGAAATATTTTCCCTCGTTTTGTTTCCAAGCAGCTTTGGCCTCAAACTAAAATGATCCACACCAACTTTTCCAGGATGTTTCAACAGTCACCTTGCCTGGAGACTGCCACCCCGTGCCAGCAAGTTTACCTCTTCCCACCCCCATGAAGCCTCATGCAATGTGCAGTATAGCCAGCTTCAGGATAGTAATGGTTTCAGGGAGAGCTGCTGATGGACCTTGGGCAGTGTCCAGAAGGAACAAAGACTTCAACATCCCTGCATCACTAGAAGTTTCAATAAATGCCCATTTCCATGCCAATTTTAGTTTCATGTGATGAGATTCAGTTATCTCCCAAGAGTGGGCAGTTACCTCCCTTAACACATGTTCATGGTGGAAAAGGGAGTACAGGTCTCCTCTCGCTTATTCAGGCTGTGAAAAGGAAGCCTTCCTGGCCTGGAAGTTTCACCCTGGTTCTCATTAATAAAAATTCACCTCCTCTCATTAACTCTGAAGATGTCAGGCTGTCAAGGCCTGGACCTGCCTTACGGGAGCTGAAGCAAGCAGGATCCCTATCTCCACACCCAGAGCTTTCCGTCCTTAGCCCAGCACTACAGAGCGGGCAGCTCCTCATATACGAGAGGAAAAACCACTGGTGACCCAGCCCACCCCAAAACAGCCTGGGGGCAGCCCGTCCTGGGCAGGGACAGACGGCGACCCCCGAGCTGCTCCTGTTACAGCCTATACCAGCAGCTCTTTCTACCTGGTGGGACCTTGGGGCCGGCCCCGGGAAAGCGGGACGCGGACGCGAACACGCACACCCACCCAGGACGCCCACCGCCCCCACTGGAGATCCAGCCCCCTTCCCACCGCCCACTCACTGCAGCGGTGCGGGTGGTGCCAGCCGAGCGGCCGCCTCACATCCGCCGATTCCCCCGCCCGCCGCCACGGCCTCACACAGCCAACCGCCCCCCGGGCCGCTCTGCCTCGTCGCCGGAGCGACGACGCGGGACCGGTAGCGGAGCGTGGAGGAGGCTGCGGGCCCCGCCCCCCTCGCCTCGGTCACGTGGGACAGCTGGGCGGGCGGGAGCGGCGGGGTGTGTGTCCGTGCGTCCGGCGGGGGGAGCAGTGTCACCGGGTTCCTGAAGGTGGCACCGCCAACACCTGGCATCGTCTTGAGGCTGTTTACGATTGTTAGTGATAATTGTATATTACACACCGCCACCAGCTGAGCCGCCGCAGGCGTAGGATTTGTACAGAAATTCGTGTCTGTAATATACATAGCCGCAATGAAGCCTGCCACCATTTTCCTTTTATTTATTATTCATTATTTTATTTATTTTTCAGTGCAGGTAAGTTATGAAGATGCACATTGCTAATACTGATGCTGGGAAAAACCTTGAATGACATAGGTATTCAAATTTTTTTTTTCTAATAAAAAAATAATCGTGTGGTTGCATCTTGGTCCTTTGTAACCCACATTTCTCCAGCAGGTACCGAAGGCATGGTTAATAAAAACTGCATATTTAGTGTCTTTGAAGAGTAATTTTGGCAGTGAGGTCTCATTTTAAGCTTTCATTCTCAACAGTAGTTTGACATTCCTGTTTTTCAGTGTTTTTGAGAGCAAGAAAAGGAAATCTTTCCAACACAGTATGTGCTAGTGCCACCATGGAGCAAAAGGCAGAAAATTGGTTTAGAAATTCAGATTCTTATCTGCTTCAACAAGCTGGCTGCCCAGGCTTGCTGAGTGAAAGCAGAAAGCTGTTTTAATTGTATCTCCTCCCACCCCGTTCCTCATTAACTGGTGTGGTAACTTTGTGATGGTTTAGAGCACTGTTGACAGATTAATTGCTTCTACCTCAAGTCAACTGGGTGGAATGTGGGGCTATGGGAATCGGTTTTCAGGAATCCAAAGGATTCCACCACTCACACATAGTTTGCGGAAATGAAACAAAGTACAAGAAAACAACATTGTATTTTCTAAAACAGGACATGACCATTTCCTTTATTGAAATAAAACATCAGAGGCGCCTCCCGGGTAAAATGAAGTTCAAAGGTGAGATTTGGATGTGAGAAGGGAGAAGGTACCGTCGTTACCCACAGGGGCAGAATTCAGGCGGAGATTCAACAGGAGTTGATCATAGGTAGCAAAGCCTTAAATCATGTGCTCACCTGTAAGGATGTATTTAAATACTGTTACATGTACACATGAACTGCGTGGAAGTACCTCTCAACTGTCTGGCAAAAGCCATGCAGCAGTTACCCTATGATGTCCCTTCCCTGCCCTCCTGTCCTTTCTGTCCCTTCAGCTTAGCGTTGTCCCACAGCTTCCTTTTTTTCCCAGGGCTCCCTCCTCTGATGCTGCCATCTGATTCCCACAGCTGTCCCTCTGGCTAACTTCCCCTTCACGGCCATGAGGCTAATGGGAGGCTTCCTGGGATCTTGCTGGACTTGTGTGCTGTAACCTTCTGTGGCCTCTAACACTGGTTTGAGAAACTGTAATCCCTTCTCCAAAGAGATTAGACCTTGGAAGGGGAGGAAGCTACAACTGCTTTCATGTTGTTATCAGGGAAGTCCCTAGAAAAACGTTCTCAGTTTCTTCTGGGGCATTAATTTCTAGTCTACGGTAACTTAGATCTGGCACAAGCAAGGGATCTGATGTTTAAATAATTTCAGTGTTATTTTTGCACAGGTGCAGAACTCAAGTTTAAATTCTGTTACTGGGTCCTTTTGTCTGTCAACTGTTGATACCTTCTGTAACACACCCCAACATTTCACACACGTGAAGACAGAAGGGCTGTAAGCAGACCTTGCTGGTGTGATACCAAAGTACAACATGGCGCGGAGTTGAAGGACAAGCACTGCAACCCAGTCACTTAACACCTCATTTTGTCATAAAGACAGGAGAGAGGTGCTGTGCTGTGCTCTTGCTATGAACCAGGACACCCAAGGAAAGGCAAAAGGCTGGAACAAAGAGACCGAGGAGTTGCAACAATAGTTGTGAGCCTTGCAAAAGGACCTCCAAGAACATCCTCATGCACCTGCTTCCCTGCTCGTTTTACACAACACCGTGAGTGAACACACTGATAATTTTCTGTTGAAAGAACCCTCTTTGGTTGTGGTCCTTAAAGGTGTCCATGCTTTGCTCAAATGCCAGCCTAAGTACCATAAACTAACTTCTCCCAAATGCCATCATAACAAGTGACAGCAGTTATGTCAAAGCCAATAGGGGTTGGGTAAACTTCATTTGGCTTCTGTTTGTGTGAAGGGGTTTGAGCCAAACGAGTGCTATTTCTGTGTGATACTTATTCATACCTGTATCATCCCACTGGTCATAGAATCATAGAATGGTTTGGGTTGGAAAGGATCTTAAAGATCATCTAGTTTCAACACCCCTGCATGAGCAGGGACACCTCCCACTAGACCAGGTTGCTCAGAGCCCCATCCAACCTGGCCTTGAAAACTTCCAGGGATGGGACATCCACAACTCCTCTGGGCAACCTATGACAGTGTCTCACCACCTTCACAGTGAATAATTTCTTTCTAATATCCAATTTAAATCTACCCTCTTCCAGTTTGAAGCCATTCCCCTTTGTCCTGTCACTACATGTTCCTGTAAAAAGTCCCTCCCCAGCTTTCCTGTAGCCCCTTCAGGTACTGGAAGGCCGCTATAAGGTCTCCCTGGAGCCTTCTCTTCTCCAGGCTTAATAACCCCAACTCTCTCATCCTGTCTTCATAGGAGAGGTACTCCAGCCCTTCTGATCATCTTTGTGGCCCTCCTCTGGACTCGCTCCAAGAGCTCCATGTCCTTCTTGTGTTGGGGTCTCCAGAACTAGACACAGTACTGCAGGTGGGGTCTCATGAGAGCAGAGTAGAGGAGGAGAATCATCTCCCTCAACCTGCTGGCCACGCTTCTTTTGATGCAGCCCAGGACATGGTTGGCTTTCTGGGCTGCAAGCTCTTGTTGTGCTTCTCCTCAAGTAACACCCTCAAGTCCTTCTCTGCGGAGCTGTTTTCAATCCGTTCTCCGCCTAGCCTGTATTTGCGCTTGAGTTTGCCCTGGCCCATCCTTATGTTTCATACAGACTCTTGCAAGCCCACAGAGGTGTCATGTTGAAATGCAATCTCTATTTTGCACATTCCCAACTTAAGTGCTACATAGCCAGAAACAGGTTCACCCTCCCTTTGTTCATGAGAAAAGAATGTTCATGTTCTTCACAGGAAGATATGTACTTTACACAGCTAGGACACTGAACGCAGTTATCCAGACATGGGACACCACCATACACCAGCCTCATTACTTCTCAGGAAGAGGGGTTTTAACAGGCCTGGACTGATTTTTCACTCTGTGTGTTGGGGGGAGCTACTTCAACATGAAAGGTCTCCGTTCTTCCCTTTTTATCTGCATGTGACTGCTACTGATAGGACTGGGAATGACATGAATTTTCCTAACTGTGTAATCCAGCTCTTCAGAAGACCTCCTGAATCTCTAGAAATGCATTGTGCATCCTGCTAAATGATGTGTCTCAAGAAGCATGATGAACTTCTGTGAATGGGAGCAGCTTGGTTGTATTAAACAGCTTCCCCAAAGAGCCACAAAGAAACCCCCTAAATATCCAGAAAAAAAATCCCAGAAAACCCCCAGGAAGAAAAAAAACAACCCAAAACAAACCAAAAGAAACCAACAAAACCAAACAAACAAAAAACCAAACAGTTTTGGGAATCATATTCTGCTCTGTTGTATTGTCAGTGTCCACAGTGAAGCTCTAGTTTCCACACATTTCAGTTTCCTCTGTCTGTAAGGATAGTAGTCTGTACCGCAAATCAGGAGTTCAACAACCTCAAGCCCAGTAAGCCCAAAACAGCCAAGTTTCTGAGCCCCTTGTTTGTAGCATTTAGTATATTTGAAAAGCCCAGAGGTAACCAGCTTTCAGAAAAGGAGCAAAGGGTTAAGTGAATTAATCAGGCTCTCACCAGCCATCTTTGGTCATGGAGCAGGATGGTGTACCAAGCTCTGTCCTCCAAGCAGGAGGAGGTGGGACTACAAAATGATGCCCACATGTAGTTGCACCCATCAGATATGTGACACACAACTGCATTTGGTGGGTACACGGTTGAAAAACATGGTCACACAGCCTCTTGTCTCTGGGAGGCATCTATCCGTTCAACACTCGGGCTTTTAAACTTTGCCTTTAAGAGGCTACTGTTTTGGTACAAAGGGCTGCCTCAGCACAGGGACAGATGGTACTCCACCTCAGTAGGGCCCTTATAGTCCATATGAAGCCAGAGCCACAGGTGGCCAAGGTTTGAAAGCACCTTTTTTCCACCTCCCTCTGTAACTTTGCCATAACAACTGGAATGTTAGATGAAGACGTCTGCTGCAGTACAGGATGCGGGCTCATGAGGGGCTCCTCTCATGTGCTTGAGGCGAGACCAAAAACCACGCTTGAAGGGGATGATTAATGGAAGAGAAGATGATTACTCAGGGACCAAAGGGAGTGCATCTTTCTTCAGGATGCTGCTTTGCCTGAAAAACAAGCTTTTAAGGGCAATTCTGCAGCTGTATAAACCAACAAGGAGGCTTTCAGTTTCAGCTTTTTTGTTACAGAAGCTCACATTGCCTTTATGTTTATGTATTTGGAGAGAAAACTATGTACAATACTAGACTTTATCCATGTGATCTTTTATCTGAAAATGGTAATGTACAGATATCCTACCACAGACATTTGGCATGAAAGGGAGCAAAGTGAAGGAAGACTACAATAACCTTTAAAGTGTTTTTATTTGTTCTAGTGCTACAGAAGACGCAGTGAGGCAATTGCTACCATAGCTTTTTACTGTGTTAAAACAGCTGTCACGTTTATTAAAAATAACTCCACACCCAAGATGTAGCACCATAACCATCTGCATTTTAACTGATGTACAAAGATCTGCTTAAAAGGCTGTGTCAAAGAGCATAGCATAATTATTTAAGCATATGGCTACAATGACAAGTTTCATACCAGTAGTATTAACAGCAAAAAAACCCACAGCGTGTCTGAATGTTTTAATACACTTGAAGCTTGAGTTGTGGTTGTCTGAGTCTTCTACAGTCAATATAATATGGACAACTTTCAGCTTTAAAGTTATCTTTGACTTTTGCATCTGCTGTGAATTTTTTCAGATATTTTAGTCATTTTGTTTGGCCTTATTCGCCTCCGATGTTTTGTGTTTGTTGTTTTTTTTTTAAACTTAGAAAGCTGAAAATCTTCATTTTTATTCTACCTGCCAAATGCCTCAAAAAGATGTGGAGTACAGATGAGAAATCTCAGCTCTGTAAATGGGCATAGCGTTATATATTCCTAAACTCTAAAATTTTGCATCAGTTTTCTGAGTGGTAATTTGGGATGGGTTTTTTTGCCTTCATTTCTTTAGTTTAGTATATGGGCTAATTATCAAACTGATGCTGCTCTCCTGAACTGGTTCTTATCAGCAATTTAAAACACCTGGTAGAAGAATTGCCATAAGAGCTTAAGAACAGCAAATTGAGGTATACAGCAAATACCCTAAAAGAAAAGGTAAGTGTGTGGCAGGTTAATTAGTTTATTATTTTGGTAAATTCCAGCTTAAAATAAATTGAATTTTTAAAATGGTGAACAACCCACTGCTGAAACAGGATGCTATTGGCTAAATTCCTGTGGGGCTCAATTTCACATATCAGACTGCATATATTGTTTTGATAAAAATATAAAAAGAAGTAAATCAGAAACAATTATTTTTAAAAACTCCGGTGTTTGCACACTATGCTTTCCAAGTAAGATTTGTTTACCAGTTTGATGATAGCATTACAAGGTTTTGTGTGTTGAAACAAACTAGCCATCTCCTCACATTAATTTACATGGTGCTCTCTTTTTAACGATTTCGCATTGATTGAAAAGGTTCAGTAGCATGCTGTTTATCAAACATAGTAAAAATATACATTAAACATTTTTTTTTTCCAAATGTAAGTGTCCAAAAAGTTAGCGATACCTGGTAACTTAAGAAGAAATTCTGTCACCCTGACGAATCCCTTGTGGCTACATAACTCCCTTGCTTGGTGCACACAGTTGAGGTGCAGGCTCCATTTCCCCATACTAGGCAGCTTTCAGAATACCCCAAGTTTTAAACCAGCAGTACTCCACCGTTTCTTCTGCTTCCTGGCCTAATGGAGAATTCGTTCAATTAGCTGAGAATTTGGGGATGCAAGTCCCTGTTTTCTTTGTTTAGCTTAGGGTGTTCGGACATGTTGTTTTCTGACCTCTCAGCTTGTTGGTTGCTTCATTTCCAGGAGAACAGTGCGGTCACGGGGAGTTACAATTGCAGAGAGAAAAAAGACGATAAATCCCTTGGAAGAAGGAGAAAGATTTAGTGGAGAGGCACAGTCCAGAAGGCAATCAGGGCAGGTGCATTTAATGCTGACCTGTACTGCTAAGTAGCTAAGCTTTTGCATTTTTAGACAGGATCAGAGAATGGTTTGGGTTGGAAGAGACCTTAAAGATCATCTTGTTCCAACCCCCCTGCATGGGCAGGGACACGGAGTTGTATTCATGGGTGAAGCAAGTTTCTGCAGTAATGCCTGAACAGTATCAGTCTGACCAGCTTGCCAGACACCTTTAGACAAAAAGCAGTTTCACTGCAAATGGTTTTCAGGACCCTCACACCCCCACATTGCCAGGTGTGCTTGGTGGGCCTCACATGAGTCTTCTTGCCTCCAGGTCGAGTGTTGCAGGGAATCTGTTCCCAGCAGTGGTGGAGCTATGGCTGGGCTTTCCTTTTTGCATAGAGAGGCTGGGCAGTCTGTAGTCTTGATGCAGAGGATCAGAAAGCAGCATGAAGTTAGCATGTAGATTTCTGATTTTTCATTTCAGAGAAACCTAGCTGGTCTTTCCATTCATCAAATGGGTAACAGCAGTTAAATGGACCATTCAAGTGAATTATTCTGCAAATTGCCCTGCTTTCATTTCTCTTCTTTCATTTTCTGTAATTTTTTTGAGTTGCTGTCATTTCTTTCAGTTGACCATAATCTATAGCCACATTCCTTCATCTTTTTTTCCATTACCTGGTGAGCATTTTCTTTATAATAGACAGCCAATTTTCTCTCAAAGCAAGAGACATCTGGCAGGAGTTGTGGCTACAAGCAGGTTGTATCCCCTGTCAGCAGAGGCTGTTGACTTCTAGAGGTGCTGTCCCTCCACATTGCCTTCACCCAGGCATGCTTGGGGCTCAGCTACTCATGCCATTTTAGAGATTAGGTAACACCGTTTGAATTTTTTTGTGAAGTACACTGCACTTAGCACAGCTCCAGAAACACACTTTTGGGGGATAAATTTTTGTGATGTCCTACTTCTTCACCTCTCCTCAAATCCCAAACGATTGGTCTTAGCATAAACGTGCTCAGCACAATAGTGTTTTTCCATTTGCGTGTATTTGTCATTTACACAACATTTAGTCAATATTCAGTACTCTCAAACCTTAAGGTCTGTCCTTCATGCTCAGCATAGCTGTTACCCAGTGGTGGCCCATACCGATAGGTCTCCACGCTCTCAGCTGGTTCAGGCTTTGTGGGGACCGGGTCATGCTGGTAGAGCAATGCTGACTTTATCATCCCAAAGTCTTCCTGAATCTTCATCCCTGAAAAGATAGTGCCTGAGACATTTTCTGCCACATGGGTATAGCTCTGAAGATTTTTCATATCGCAGAGGTTGTCACTGTATTTCAGTGTGGATGGCTTGTAGGCCTGGTAGGACACCTTGGTGGTGGTTGTGATGACAGTTTGCAACGGTGGGGCTATGGGAGAGGGGCTGGGACCATACCTGCAGGGGTAGTCCCCACCATAATAAGATTGGTTAGCATTTGTTTGCACCTGTCCATAGTCACTCCGGTCTCCACTGCCGGTTTTCCCCCAAGCTGGTTTCACTCCATAATGTCTGCCAGGATTATCAAAGTTCTTATCATGGACAGTCACAGCATTGTAGTGAGATCCATTCAAACCAAGGGGGTCAGTGTCAAGGGTAGGATTTGTCAGATCTTTGTAAAATGTTGGATAAGGGCTGGAGCTTATGAAGGTAGGAACTCCAAACTCATAGCTGCATGGCCTGGGCATGTAGATCCTTGGATTGGGGCACTTCAGGTATGGTGCTAGCTGGTCCTCTTGGAAGCTGGCTGAATCGTAAGATGCTTTATAGAGGTCAGTGCCTTGCAGAGAAGGGTAAGACGGAGCTGGAATTGAAAAACTGGTGTCTGAGATCATACCAGCTCTTTCCAGGCCATCCATGCAGGGCAGATTCTGTAGGTTATTGACATAGCTGCTGCTGTCGTGGTACCTTGCTGCCTGCAAAAGACATTTGAAATTCAGGAATGGATGCTGCCCACACACCTGTACATTTTGTCACTTGTGCTATTGCTCATTTCAGCCCCAAATGAACAGACATAAGCATGACGTGGCATGATGCAAAGATTTGTTTTGCCCAGGGATCCTCAGTACATGCTTATGACACCTCTTTAATTGACTAAAAATCTTCACTTTTCAATTAACTAATGACTTTGACTTACCTCTGAGTTTAAAGGTCTCTTTTTCTGGGAATGGTGAGAAGAGGACATTTGCTTCTTAATTGCACTTCGTCTTGCCTCTGCCTCCAATTTACTCTCTGGCCTGGGGTGGTCATGGACTCCTTTAGCCTAAATTATGATAAACAAAGAACTAGGTGTGAACTGGAAGGGGGTAAAATAAGAGAAAATGAGAGGTAGCCACAGTGTAGCCTGTGATTTGGCATAAGAGAACAGCAAGGAGAAACTAAACAAAAAGGAGGGATTAAATTTAAAAAATAAACTAAATAATGATTTGCATGTAGATAGAAGTAAAAAGTGAGGGAGAAGTAACTGAGAATTGCAGAGCTGCAAAGCTGGATGATATGGGAGTAAAGGTGTTACCTATGTCTGTGACATTCAGGAGTAGCTGATCAGAACCAAGGACAAATAAAAGTATTATGCATTTAGTTTGGTTGGTTTTCTGCAGTCTGGGAAGTCTCAGTTCTGCTTTATAGCAGCCACCACCAAAACTGCATCAATAGGCTTTAAAGAGGTTTCACACCACCAGATGTCAAATGTTCTCTATTCTAAAAACATCATCTTGAGTAGGACTGAAAAGTATACACTGGAAAGCCATCCAAAGATGCTTTGAAACACCTGTGGATGCACAGATTTATGTACCCAAAGCTATACTGACATGCAATAAAACAATGTATTCTACATGATCTTACCAGTTATGTTTCCCTAAATGAACCTACATATAGTGCAATTAAAATTGCTTTTAAAATGCTTTTAAAAATCCTTTCTTAAACAAAAATCATCTTCTAAGGAAGGATTTATCAGCTATCTTGATGGTAAAAGTATTCAGGTTTTTCACATCTGTAAGAGAATAGCTGAATAAAAAACATCCACCAAAAGCCATGTGAGAATTTGGGAATGTGGCCACTTTGCTTCCATTTACTGATTGGAGAATAGAATTCACTGCAGTTTGCGTCTGGAAAAAAAAATCATCCAGCAGGTAATGTAATATCAGAAGCTTTTTGTGATATTTTTTGTCCTAATATTGCCACAGGAAAAACAAATCCACATGACAATTTGAATTTTAGCTTTCTTAATTTCCCTCTTTCTGGCAAATTTTTAAATCCTTTTAAGATTCAAAGATTATTTTCACATGAAGTGGAATTTTCACATTTGAACTTGTGCAATTTAAGAGAGGCTTTCCTTTCCCCATTGGTTGAGTAGAAAAGAAATATTGGTTCCTTGGTGAGATTCAGCTGTCAGACATATAACAGTGTGCAGGAGAGCCTTTTTATTCGTATTTGTGTACTGTAATCAGGAGAATTTTAGACATCTATAATGGTGTTATAGTTAAAATTGAATATAGTAAACCTCAAGCACTGCTTTTAAAAAAAACAGCCAAATGTTATTGTTTTATCTGTTCTTGCCACATTTGTACTACAGAGGAATCCAGTCACAGACCAGAACTCCACTGAGCTCACCTTGCTCAGTGTTACACAAAGAAGAAAAAAAATAAAGGGGGGGGAAGGGGAAAGAAATCTCTCTATATATATGTATAGATATAATGTTTACACAGAGATAGAATTGATGTATATTTGTATAGATATATATGATTTTTATATATATGTATAAGGTAGGTTTTACATCTAGAGATACATTTTTAGAGAGAGAGAGAGAGAGAATTTTTGTGTGTGTGTGCATGCATGGTTTTTACCTGGAAAAATATTGCTTTGCCATCAAGCCTCCAGAAGTTAGTGACTGGGTAGCCACTGTGACCTCTGCAAGGAATCAGCTCGAGGGCCGAGTTACAGTTCGGACAGGCTTTCTCTGCAAGTAGAAATGAAGAAACTACTGAAGACGTTGGTTAAAGACAAGGGTGTAATTTGAGAAAAAACAGAGTCCAAGGGCAGCTTCCACTGAAATTCAGATTAAAATACGGTATTAAAGAAACACTGAAAAGACAGCTGATGTCCCTCGGGCATCCCACCTCCCTCCCTGCTGGTACCTCCCCCCCACCCCCCCTCACTCTGCTGCTTCTGCCGAGCCTTGTCGCATATGGCAGGGCGAAGCTGCAGCCTGGCTCCGCCAGGCAGAGCGCAGCTCCTGGCGCACACCACCACCCCCAGGCAGGACTTCTTCAGGATCTGGCAGTTGTGGTTGTTGGTGTTGCGCATGGCCCAGCCGCTGAGGTGCCTCTGCGCGTTCTTCTCCTCACTGGAGTAGATGAACCGCACGTAGCCATCGGGCCACTCCTGGAAGGCATCGAAGTGCTTGGGCTCCTGCGGCAGGGCAAGAAGAGGTTGGGAGAGCAAGGAAGAGAGCAAGAGAGTATTAGCAGGGTATTGCAATCTGATGGTTTTCCCTGTTACAAAATACATAATGGAAAAAAAAAAAAAAGAAAGAAAGAAAGATGTTTTCCTATGGCCACCCAAGCAGAAGAAAAAAAAAATAAAATTGAAAGAATCACTTGTTCAGAAATGCTCTACGAAAGGAAAATGGCACTCTGAGCCACATCTCAAAATAAAGTCAGGATCCTTTCTTTTTTTTTGCACCATGATCCATAATAACATGGTTTATTGCCACAGATGCCTCTTGGCAGTGAGGTTACCCAGCTGTAAAATACCAGCCTTGTTACCAGAACTTACGGACTAGTCAACCACTGAGGAGCCCAGACAGAACAGAAGCAATTCTACTCATGCATTCTATCATGGTCTTCTCATTGTGGGACTGTGCACCTGCAGGCTGGAAGCTAGAAGTTTTAGCTAAGGTTTCTTGAAGTGCATCTGAGTTGAGTAAGGTTAAAAAAAAACAAAACCAACAAAAAAAAACCCAAAAAAACCCCACCCCTGCCTGTTCCTTACCTAAATGTAATTACCAGAAAAACGAAAGAATCACAAAGATTTTAAACTCCAAATATTTACAGTCCAAGTAAAGAGTTTCTGCAACACTCACTTAACATATATATACACCACATGTGAGCAATCCCAGTGAATGCAGGTAAACTACCAGCATTTACAGCACTAAACCCTTCTGTAATTGCATGGGGTCCGTAAAAATAAACAAACTCTTAGATGAAGAATAGTTATGAAATAACAACGCAGTTGGTGATCACAACTAGAAAAAAGTTGAATGCTCATTGACAATAAAATGTCACATTCACAAACTGGTGAAATATTTAGATAGCTTGAATTATGGTAGCAGAAAATACTCAGTCCAAGCTTCTTATCAACATTGATTTAAATGGAGAAAAATAGAGAAGGACGCTGGAACTGAACATTGTTCTAGGAGTTCATACACAGGTAACCAGAGTTGCATATCCAATCTATGTTCTTATTTCAAGTACTTTTGTAAGCAAATACTGCAGCCCATCAAGACCCATACATTTATACTTGAAAAAGTGCAGAAGTAAAACAGCCATAAAACAAAGCTTGGCTCGAAAGAAGTTTTTTCCCCCATGGTATCCCAGCTGCCTGGCCCTGCTTTATAGCCGGCTAGGGATTTTCTACCGCGCCCCTACGGCATTCCTCCCGCCCGGTACCTGTGGCAGCTTGGGATCGTTGATGTCCCAGGTGAGCTTCATGACGGGGGCGAGGGCGGGTGGACAATCCCGCTTTTTTATGCAGTCGGGGCCGCTCCAGGGGGGTGGTGGCGTTGCTGCCCCGCCTGCGGAGCTGGCTGGGAGCCCCATACCCCCGCACCTGGGCGGGCAGGCTCAGCTCCCACCTCTGCCCCCCCCGCAGCGGGCTCCGCTGCCGTTACCTGGAGATGGGGGACAGCCGAGGGGGTCTTGCTCGAATCCACCCCCACCCATCGGGGACCGTGATTCCTTCAAATGTGAGCAGGGTCTGGAAGCCTAATCCGGCAGTAGCAGAGCTCCGCCGCTTGTCCCCGCGGGTGCCCATCTCCAGACGCAGCCCTGCCCCTAATGCTTGATGTAGTGATAGGGCGAGAGGTATCGGTCTTAAACCGAAAAGGGTGCATTTAGATTAGATATTAGGAAGAATTTCTTTACGGTGAGGGTCCTGCTCTGGCAGCGGGGTTGGACTTGATGATCTTCAGAGGTCCCTTCCAACCCCTAACATTCCGTGATTCTGTGAGACACTGGCACAGGTTGCCCAGGGAGGTTGTGGATACCCCATCCCTGGAAATGTTCAAGGCCAGATTGGACGGGGCTTTGAGCAACCTGGACGAGTGGGAGGTGTCCCTGCCAACGGCAGGGTTGTTGGAACTAGATGATCTTTAAGGTCCTTACCGACCCAAACCATTCTATGATTTCAAGTCGGACCTACCCGCTGCTTGAAAAGCCTCTGAATGGAGGCAAAGGGGCTGCACGAATAACCTGCTCTTCCTTAAATGCACATGTATACCTGCTGTTTAGATTTAGTTGTAAACGAATTAAGTATTATTAAGCACGTTCTCCCTTCGCGCTGCTCTCTGTGACACAAGGTTTAAATCACGGAGCTAGAGCCAGTACGACCTTCTCCAGCAGCATACGTGAACTTACTAGATAGTTACAGTGAACTTTTTTTACTACCTTCGTCTTTTGGAAAGAAATAGCCCATGGGGTTTGGGGAAGTTTGCTTTTAGCTCCCACAAACAGAAAGAAAAATAATAGAGTATGTATAGCTTTAGAGAGACTGAATCGTTGAATGCTCAACACTGCTACAATCCTTTAAACCATGCCATCTGTTCAGAAGGATAGTCTCGTTTGGGTTCTAGGCTCCTCTTTTGTACCCGTCTGCTCGGACGGGCTGTCAAACACCAACACCTGGGTGCGGAGGGGCCCTTTCGCGCCCGCCCCACAGCTGCGGCTGTTTAGTGCCAGTGCGAAACCCGGCTTCCCCCCTTTTTGTTTCTTCTCCGTTTTACAAGAGCCGCGGGCAGAGTTGGGTTTGCTGAGGAAAGGAGAGCGCTCGGAGTTGTGGGAAACGCTGGCGAGCGTCTTCATCCCAAACGTGGGTAGAACCCAGCAACAGTAGGAGAGAGGGTGAAGGAGTTCTAGCATCCTCCCCCCATTGTTCCCTGTCCCCGTCCTTGGCTCTTAGGCCGCCTTTACCGAGGAGCCGCAGCCGGGAGCCCCTAGGCGCTCCCCCGCCATGGCTCAGGTAAGTGCCGTTCCCTCCTGCTGTGGGGAATCGGCAGTCAGGCTGGGGAGGGGGAAGCTGGGGGCGGGAGGATGCAGACAGCACTATCCCCCTCTCGGGGAACACCCGCAGGGCCCCGCTACGGCTTCTTGTGGCGGCGGCTTTGGTGAAACCTCCGGTTTGGAAGTGTGGGTTGATTTCGAAGCTTCCTTAGGAAGTAAGTAAGCAAAAACCAGCCTTTTAAGAGAGTGGATGAGTAAACGGTCTTTAACTTCTAGGCAGAAAAAGCGAGGTTTTTTTCTGTCTACTTCTGTCCTTTTTAAAGGAAGAAAAAAATGAAGAACGTGATAGTGAGGTGAATGGCGACATGGCAGCCAGAACAGAAGGCTTTGTAAGTATCGTCTAACCCATCGTTAGCTTTTTCTTACAAACTGTTACATATAAGGTGCGTTCTTAAATGGATATGGCATGATCTAGAATTCTTAGTAATTTTTAGTGTAACGTGGGAAGTGCAGCAGACCCTTTGAACTTTTCCTTAGTAAGCAGGAATAGTAATAGGAGTTATAATAACTGTGGGGTGTGGTAAGAATGACGAACTGAGTGCGCTAAAGGAGTTGCTTATTTCCTTATTCAGTATCCTTTGAGATTGCTCAATTGTTTCTAAGTCCTCTCTCTTTTGGAGATTGAGAGTGATGTTTTACCTTCAGATGTAACTGTAAAATGAAAATAGAGAAACAAAGTAAAAACAACTGAACAAAAAACCTCCAAGTTTTTAAAACAGTGTTACAAGTATTTCTCATGATCAGTGCTGCAACAATTCAAATGCCTGATTATTTTACTCCCTAGTTGTTTGCTTCCCCTCCCTCTGCAGCTCGAATCGCTTCTAACTGAGGCTTTTAAGGGGAAGGGATTTCAGAAAATAAGTGAACTCTTTCAGGAGAGAGAAATAGAGCCTCCTCAGAAATACAGCAAATCTCTCTTCCACCAGCTAGACAAAGCACTGAGAAAGGTGAGTATCATAACTTCAAACGTCCTAACTTCCAGCTCTCAGGGTATTAGACTAATAAAGCATAGCACTCTGTTTCTGTAGGAGCTGGACAAGAACAAATTCCAGAATGTTTCACTGCTGCTGAAGTGTATTCAGCTCTACTTAAAAAGTGATCTTCAAGAAGGGACAAGTTTGTTTATTGAACAAGGACTGGTAGAAAAGATGAGTATAATATTGTATACGAGTTACAAATGTGATTTAAGGTTGCTTGCATGAGGAGAAGAACTCCAAGGAAGTGAGAACTAGAAGATGGCTTGTTTGCCATGCAGAAATTCAGTATTTATAAAAATATATTGCATTATCTGAGTGGGGAAAAAAATGCTTATTTTCATTGTATTACTTTCAGTACAGAGGCTAACATTGTGGCTTCACTTATTACCTGACATAATGGATTAGTGGGAGCTTTTTTTAAGTTGACAATGGAGGAAGAGGATGAGTTGTGATGATTCCCATTTGTGAAATAATATAGATTTTCTAGATATATTTTAAGTGTTCCAACAAAATACAATTTTAGTAATAGAAATGATGAGCCGTTTGTGCTTTTATAATTTTAACAGCTGACATACTCTGTATGAAGGTCCCTTTCTAGATATATAGTATAAACCAAATGCATTTAATCTGCAATTGTATTCTATCTGTCAATGGCACAATACTGATTTTATCTGGTAATACTTGTAGAAGCAGAAATGCACTTGGTAACCAAGAGGAGTAATATCTGGATCTAATGTAGCTAGGAGGGAACAGTTAACACTTGCTCTCTGTGAGCAGAGTTGTGCCAAGGAGTCCTCAGTCGCTTTCCTTGCAAATACGCTATTTGGGGATACAGTTGCTAAAAATTCCTGTATGGAGAGGTTATTAATAAAGCTTTACCAGTTTGAGTTCTGTACATCTAGTGAAGCATAGATTTCTGGTTAGCCACAGGTGTGTGATACCATGCAATATATTTAAAAACGAAGTATTAAAATAAGGACTTCCAAAAACTTGACACACTTTTACATTATTTTACTCTGATGTCCTCTAGAAATTTTCATACGAGTCACAATGCCACTAGTACTGTTCACTGTGTCAAGGAGGTCCTGAGCTCCAAGACTTGGGTGTCTTGAGATGAGAAAGGAGGGCTAGGGAAGGAAGCGGGATGAGTGGGTGTGAGGGTGGCGCTTTTCATGTTCTCCTAGAAAAAAGTGAGCTCCTTAATGCTGTGTAGCTTTTGATACAGTACATGACTCTGAAGTTCAAGGACTTAAAAAAACCCATCTATTTGTGTAAGGCTTCCTGCAGATATATCTAGTGTAAGGATTAGTAATTATTTTGTTCAGGTTTTAACTGTGTTTTTTAACTTTTACCTCGTATCTTGGTTTGAAAGAGCAAGAGCATTTGTGATCGTCATCAACTCAAATGAGAATAAATCTTTGATGCTACTTCTTGAAGACTTCTTTGACTCTGCATTGGTATGTATGTGCATTAAGGGAGCAGAAGGGTTGCCTCTGTTGGATAGGAAAGCCATTTTTCACAAAGAGCTTTCTGTTAAAAAAACAAATAGTTGTGTAGACCTTGTGGCCTAGGACTGAGCCTGGTACACAGCTCAGGTGGTGGGGACAGGCAGTGCCCAGGAGCCTGCTCTGGGCTGGCATTAGGCTGAGATTTGCTGCACCTGGGAGAAGCTGCCCTAGGGCTGCACAGGGCTGCAGCATTTTCTCCTTCTCTAAGCTGAAGCCAAGTGTTTGTTTTTGCAGGAAAACATGCAAGAAGTTCCAATGCACTTTGTAAAGAAAAGATTTTGTGCTGAGCCCTTGTTTAAAAACCCAAGTTAGTGCCACTGAGTTGCACGTTACATGCCAATGTTTGCCACGGTGGTCGTGGCCATTTGTTCCTACAATATTTGAAACAGCTGATTTACTTTTAAAGAATAATCTAAACTGCTTACAATTGTCTTTTAGGTTTCTATTTTAAATATTTATAACTTTAAATATATCGGCGGCCCAGTGATGCAATTTTTCAGCAGGAAGAATGCTTTTAGCTTCTTTCTCCAAGCTGGTTCCCCCAACCTTGTTTAAAGCTTACTAGAACTGTGTCACTTTGTGCATCAGAATTTATTTGAATACTAATGACTCTTTTTAGGAGACTTGAGAAAAAAAATTTTCTTCTTTCTCTACTAACCACATTGAAATGATATTAAATACTCTATAAATTACATATTTGTCAAAATTTGATTTCTTTGTGTTCCTGGTCCATTTTTTCCATATGCTTTCACTGTGGAGGACGAAGTGTTGTGCTTTTTAAAAATATTTTAAATTTTCTTTAATGAAATTTAACACTCTTCAGATATTATATGTTATGATAACTATCACTGTAGTGTGTAAATATAAAGTGTGTTTTTACATAGGCCCATATGTGCAATAAAATTAGCAAAGTGATGCCATGATGTGGGTTGTCCAGGGAACCTGAGGGCACTCTTGAGTGCTGCTGAAATCCCTGGGGAAGTGGGTTCTTTGCTTCCTTTACCCTTCATGCATAAAGCCAGCCTGTATGATTGGACTGGCCATTTGTGATATACCTGGATCAGGTGGTACTGCTTGTCCTGATGTGGGTCCAGTAATATTTTCTGCTATCCTAGCCCCTGAAAGGTGTGACAGCGGGGGCATAAGCACCTCAGCACTTTAGGCACTGCTGTTCTTGGGTTGTGGTGTGTTAATGAAGGCTTCCTTTTTCCATCAGGTGATTTGCAAGTGTAGTAATGAAGGTCAGTGTTGTTTTTCCTTCCATTCCTTGATATCCTAAATCTTGCTATTGGGAGCACATTTCTTAATTCTGCTTGAACTCTTTTTCCTCTGCTCCCTTCCTCCTCCTCTCTGCACTGTTTTGTTTAAATCCTCCTGCTTATTTCCCTTCGGTTAACTTTAATTAGTATTTACATCGGAGTGCAAAACCTTTTACTCTCTCTTTGCTTGCTTAGGATATGCTAGGAAAAAAAATCTATCAGGCTGTGGTATCTTGTTTAAATGGTTGGCATGAAGTATTTCACTTGGTCAAAGTGGTGCTTCTGAAAGGACTTGAGGCTAGACAGTCTACTCCTGCACATCTATTCCTAGTGTCTTTAGATGTTACTTGCTGAAGGCAACCAGCTGCACAGAATAACATGGTGATGACTCCTCCAGCCATCTTAAGTGGTGGAGGGTGGTCTGTCTGTGTCTCATTTGTTTCATCAACAAGATTTTGTCTGTGGCTGCAGCTGGCTTTCCATTAGGGCAGGGGAGCAGCTGCTTTCAGAGCAAGTACCTGTGTGCTCAGACTGCCAGGCTCACAAGTAATGTAAAAATGTGGACTGGGTAACTTAGATTTATTAATCCTTGTATCTTATTCCAGTGGGAGCAGAGCAGGCACTAACATCTCCTGGTTAGTATTCTAGTGGTTTGCTCTGTTGAATTGCCAAATGCTGGATATTATGGATTTATCTGTCATGGTTAGTAACTAGCTTTTCCTTTCTGGACCTATTTAAATAGTTAACCAAGTCAGAAGTTCAAGTATCTGGAGCTTTTTTTTTTTTTTTTACAGAGAGGTTACCAGTTCCCTTTTCTGTCTGGGATTAGGTAGTTAGAAGCTTTGTTTTAAAATTAATCCCCAGCTGGGATATTTTTACTCCTTCAAAACAACAAACTGTAGTTGTTTCTTTTTTATGGAGACTAGCTTGTTGCTAGCTGTGACCTGTCAAATTGTGTTTTTTTAGGGAAGAAAGAGCTGGTGAATTTATTTTTACCTGAACTAGGGAATCTGGTGACAGAAGAAAATATTTGCTGCACTCTGCGGCAGGAGGTGAGACTCCTACTAGGAGAAAAAAAATACAGATGCATGCATGCCCAAGTGTGTGTAATTAGATTAAAAATGTGAAAAATTCCTTCCCTTTTTGTTCTGCCCCTTCCTCTGTGGGGGCAAAGGCTTTGAGGACTCTCAACTCTATACTTGACAGTGTCCCGAGGGAGGAGAGAAAGAAATTCCCTCTGTCTGAGGAGATGTGCTCCCTCACGTAAGTGGCTTTCCTTCCAGTTCCTGTAGCTAAACACCATTTTTCCTGTATCAAGAGTCAGTTATTTCCAATTTAATTTGTTGCCTTATGTTGTTTCAGGAAAGACCTTGCAAAAACTATACTGGAGGTTGGTGGTAAGAAGTACTTAGTGGTTATTCTTATGAAGCTGGGCTTCTCCAGCTTTACTTCATCTGCATATTTATTATAGATGTATTATAGTTTAAATTATTTGCTTGTCAAGAGTTGATTTTTGGGGAGGAAAATCAGATGATACTTTAATAAAATATTAATAGAATTGTTAGATGCAACAATGTATTAGTTCTTTGTGGTTAGCATTAGTAATTTATATTGACTAATAAGAAAAGCTAAACTGACTTATGTAGAAATGTAATTGGATCGGTTTTATGTGTTTACAAAGTATGCTGGCCATTACCCTTCACAAAATACATTTTGACTACTTTGCCATGATGTCAACAAACTCAGATAATGAGGTTTATAACCTCTTGAGGGAAATCTGTGTTTTCTCCTAGAAATAAGGCTTTCTAGGTCACTACCATGATATATGAAATGTAACTTAATCCTCCTTAGTGACAAGGCTTCACTCTCATCCCCTCCCTGATCCCAAAGAACATTTCCCAACACACACGTGTGCTGCAGTTGTCAGTGCTCAGCACGTCGACCTCACTGAGCCAGGGGAGCTGAGGATGCCTGGGACTAACTCTTGGCTCTTACCCTCTGCTCTTTTCATGTGTCAACCTGAAGCTAGCTGATGAAATACAACCATGTCATATATAAGTGTAAGAACAGCAATGCTTGTAACCATCTCCTATGCTGGGCAGTGATATTTATCCTGTGCTTATGTTTACCACATAGATTATGACCTTCAGGTTGCCCTTTCAGAAGCACTTTGTAGGTTAATGACAAAAAAATGGAGGGATGACCTTGTTCACCACTGGTTTGAAGATAACTATCTTGCTGAAGCTTTCAAAGAGATCAAGGATAGAGAATTTGAGACGGTGAGGGTCCTTATTTTGAAAACAACATACTTGACAAGACTGTATAGGGGCTAGTTTTGGTTGAATTCATTCAGGATGTCCTTGTAAGAAGTTCTGGTTTTATAAATACACAGTTATTTCTGGATGGTGCTGGGTTTTTTCTGGCCAATATAAAATGGCATATTGTTAAGACAGCTCTTATTTCTAAGTTATTTTACTTTTAAAGCATAAATAATTGTATTTGGAGACTTGCTGGTCAAAAGTTAGGTCCAGCCATATATAGCAACTTGAGTGTTTCTTCCCCAGTGGCCTTTGACATCACACAGACTAGTTAAAGGCTTATAACTGAAGTTGAGATTACACAGCCTGCTACAGTAGCTCTGTGCAAAGGAAATGTAGCCTCGTATTTAATCAGTTGTCATTTGTCTTGAAGGACTGCAGAAAATTTCTTAACCGGCTAAATGAAAGGCTTGGGGATGAAAGAAGGTAAGCTGTGAGCCAACAGAATAAAGCAGTGCTGTCATTACTGCAGAGGGGAAAAACTAGGACTGTAAACTTACCTGGAGTATGTTAAAAAAAAAAAATTACATCACACATGAATAATCAAGTTCTTAAGAAAGAGAGTTTACTCATTTGAATGATTCTTTTGAAAGTAAAATCAATGAAGACAATGCATCACTACTAAGGTCCTGTATTCTCTAAGCTTCTCCAAGCTTAATTTACTTAAAGGGATTATTAACTCTTTTTTGAACAATAAGATGAGTAGCCAATCCTAGTAATTTTTATCTTTCATAAAGTTGGACTCTGCTGAATGTATCATGTGAAGTTTGCTTTTCTTCCAGAGTCTATTCATTTCCTTGCATATCTGCTTTTGCTGACATGAACGAGGTAATAGTCCTTAACACTGTGATACCTTCTCCACTGTGTTACCACTGTTAGTATTACTTTCTGCAGTTGGGTGTTTGGGTTTTTTTTTCCTTCCTGTTTCTTATCAGAGAGCTTAATTTTCTGGAGAGTAGAGTATAACCTTCTACTGTAGTTGGAAAGTTTGCTTGTTTGTCACTTAGTTCCCAAATTACTGCTGCTGAGTTGGCACAGCTAAGTGATAGAGGCAGCACTTCTCTTCATGGTGATGACAGAGAGATCTGTAAAAGGAAACAGGAGGACAAGACAACTGATTCCTATGACCAGAAAACAAGTTTAGCTTGATGCCCCGTGTAGAAGAGGTCACAGTTGCAGTTACAGATCCTGCAGGTTGCTTTACTAGCCTTTCAGTAAATATATTTGTGGCACTGTCCTTGACAACTGTATTGAATCAAAACCAAGCCACTGGAAGCCAGTTCTGCTGCTTCTGCTTATTTCAAGTGCTCAGAAACAGAAAACTTTCACAGACACTTTCTGGCCCCAAGCATGCTCGCATTTGTGTATTGCCTTGCCCTTGGCTGATGTAGAGCCACATCTGACACTGAAGGTATGGTTGGGTGAGTGGTAGGCTGGCAAATGGCATGTTGGTCCCAACTCTTTTCTGTAAGGTAGGCGTATGTGTCCACACACATGAAGGACAACTTCTGATTTCATCTTTTTAAAGAAAACTGTGAATGAGACAGCAGTTGTGGGGTCTTTCTGGGAAAGGCAGCACTGCTGTTGTGCTTCCCCAGGTGAAGAAGCCATCGGATGAGAAGCTGGAGAAGTTCTGGATCGACTTCAACACTGGCAGCCAGAGTGTGACTTTCTATGTGGACAGTAATGAGGTAACGGTAAAGCCCACATCACCTTGGGTTAGCCTAATGCAGGTGGTACTTGCTTAACCCTTCTAATGTGGTGGCTTTGTTTTTCTAAGGGTACTCTTTGGGACTCGGTGAGGCTGTCGAAAGAAGCAGTCAGCAGTTACAGCCTGCGGGGTAAGGATTTCCAAACAGAATTATTCTCTGTTTGGCTGTGGGTCCACAAGACACAGTGATCCAGCCTAAAATCACTATCACTGAAGACAGCCCCTGTGTCTTCCCTTCTCCCTGTAGTGCACTTCAGTGGCCATGTGCACCAGCTCTGCTGGTTGGACTATCTGGGGGCTCGCCTAGCACAAGGACCTACCCTCACTACCCAAGCAGGACATGTTGAGGGGTCAGATTATAGCAGAGCTAAGGGGTAGCGTAGTAATCTAGATCAATGAGAAAGAAACAGGTGAGCAGAGAAATGGAAATGTGTGGGCAAGATGTACAAGAGTGTTTTTAAAAAAGCCCAGATGTTTTTGGGGTGATAGACTGAATGTCTTGCTCTAAAACAGGTTTAACTTGTTGACTTTTTTGATGCAGAGAATGATGGAGAGAAGATTGTTAAAATTTACATGAAGATTCCTACTGCTCTTAACAAAATAACAGCAACAAAAATCAAAATGTCTTTCAGTGCTGAGTTTGAAATCTTAAGTATACTTAGAAAAGTTCTGGGAGATGAAAAAATGATGGTAAGCTCTTAGTGCATTTTTTTAAATTTTCTAAACTATTATTTCATACACATTGGGAAAAACATGCAACGTGGGTTTTTTTGGGGGTGTTTCCTTTTTTCATCTATGTTTATTATATATCTGTCTGCCTCTTGAGGATTTGTGACTCTCCTTATAGATGGTCTCAGCTTTGGCCTGAAGGAGAGATTAGGGACTGCAGTAAAGAAGTTTTGAGGGACTCAAATTCATGATTTAGAACCTAGAATGTTAAACTGGTATATTACTTAGTTTGGTGTGATATGATTACTTCTGCTGAGTTTCTGAAGTAGGAAACAAAACCTATGCAATTAAATGCCATAACTTGGAGTATAAACATGTCCTTACACCAGCTCAAAGCATTACATTGCACAGGGTGAGCAACTTGAAACATGAGAACCTGGAAGAGAGAAAAGGGATGCTGCAAGACAAATTGTATATTGACTTTGCAGGTGGTCTTTCCTGATTAAAGGTAGAGCACTTTTAAAGCCTCTAGTTTTTTTATAAGTTAATGTAAAAACATGGGGGATGTGTGATTTTTTTTTTTTTTTTTTGTGGGGGGTAAGTGTTAGTAAGTGTAATTCTTTAATGCTTGTGATTTATCCCCAGACCATGAGGTTTGTGGACAATCTTATGTGACAGTAAATAACCATAGCATAGTGGCTGTCATTTATCCTTGCAGGAGCTGAAACCTTTCCAAATGGTCAACTCAACTAGTATCCAATCATTTGCCAACAATTTGTTGCTGGTGATTAACAACTGTTAGTTTTGTAATTAAGTAGCTGACTTTATTAGATAAAGACTCCTTGTGAGGTCACTCTCACATGAGATTAATTTATGTTAACAGATAAATGTGGCTGAAGAGGAATCTGTTCCTGATGGGAAGCAAGCCAGGCAGAATGAAGCAGGTGATTTTAAAAAATTATTATTTTATGAAATTTAAATTGTTCAGGTTTAAAATCCGTATCTTCACTTGCAATCCAGAGCTTGCAGTAAACCACATCTGAAAAAAAAAGCAACTGTCAAGCTCACTCTTCTACTGTTTGTATCTCATGGGCTTGGTAACTGGTGTTTGTGGCAGACACAGAGAGTCCCTCTAGCCCAGGGAGTGAGGATGGGCCACTGTGGCAGTGTCTTGCTGACACCACATGCATAAGGGAACAGCTCACAGAAGCTGGGTCTGTGTGCTGGCAGGTAGCCTGGCAAGGCACATCTAAGCTGCTGGCAGACCTCTGACGTGCAAAGAGAATGCATTAGTGATTCTCCACCTGCAGTGTGGTGGGATGCACACATCTCTTCTCCCTCACTTGCACCTCGCGTGGCTCCTTTGGCTGTGCTGCGCGGGTGCCTGTGGGGCAGCCACTGGAGGGGATGGTGGCATCTGTGTGCCTGTGAAAACACGGGTCCTCTGATGGATCAGTGCTTGCACCTTGGCACTTCATGTGCTCTCCTCTGTGCAGTGGGTGTGGGTGTGTGGTGGGGCAGCCCTGCCCAAGGCTCCCTGCAGGGAGGTGACTTCTGTTTCTTTCCAATAATGTGATATGATGGAGAATGGCGTGCTCCGGTCCCGTTACCCCACACAAAGAGGATGATACCCTGCAGATGCCAGGGGGGCTGTTGTGGAAGTGCATCTGGGGAAGCAGAAATGCTCACCTGCACTCCCTGTTTGTAGGCATTGATGCGCAGCAACAGCTCAGCCCCTCTCTACAGAGGGTGACCTACTGCCATGTGCAGAGACATGGTGGGCGCTGCCATAAATACCTTGTGTTGCAGGGGCTGTCTCTGTGTGCCCCTCAACTACAAATGTAGATGTGTGCCATATTTTAGCAGAATCTGGAATAGCTATTATTTCCTTGTTCTCACCAGCTTAGTCAATGCTTGGTATTTCTTTGATTTGGGCACATTTAAATATCTGTGATCAAATGGTGTCACTTCCTATGCTACCAGTGAATATCTCCTGCAAGATGTTTCCTTCCAGGATTGTTGGGCTGAGATTAATTTTGTTCTAAATATGACAGATGTTGAGGGAACGCAGGGCCTGAAGTATAGGTGTGATGCTTGGGTGCCTGACCCAAAGAAAGCTCCAAGACCAGCACTTGTCCAAGGGGAAGAGAAAGTATCTCCTTCCTTTCCCTCTACCCTGCTCTGAAGTTCTTCTGTAAATCCCCACCAAGACTGTGACTGTTTGAGGAAAAGCTGCTTTCAGCACAAAACCAAGACACACATGATCAAAATTGGTCTTAAACAGGAAATGTTTCTTCAGTTCAATTTCAGTGCCAAATTATTTGGGAAGTGGCTTATTTCCATATAGTGATCTTCTCTCTTTGAAGGCTGGGATACTTCCTTGATGTGAAGTTGGCTGTAGTTCAGTTTTTTAAGTGACTGTTTTTTGCGTGGATTAATTAGTCGTGCAACTTGCATAACAGATCTTTCCAGGTATTCTAAGATAATAAACTTGCAGCTCTCTTTCTACTGCTACCACCACCATCTCGGCAAAAGGATCACAATTATGGCATAGACAAGTGTACTCTTCACTGGGTAAAAAACTGGCTGGTGGGTCGGGCCCAGAGAGTTGTGGTAAATGGGGTCAAATCTAGTTGGCGGCTGGTCAACAGCTGTGTCCCTCAGAGCTCAGTTTTGGGGCCAGTCTTGTTTAATATCTTTGTCAAGGATCTGGATGAGGGGATTGAGTGCACCCTCAGTAAGTTTGTAGGCAACACCAAACTGGGTGAGTGTGTTGAGCTGCTAATGGGTAGGAAGGCACTGCAGAGGAACCTGGACAGACTGGATCGATGGACCAAGGCCAACTGTGTGAGGTTCAATATGGCCAAGTGCTGAGTCCTGCATTTTGGTCGCAACAACCCTAGGCAACACTACAGGCCTGGGGAGGAGTGGCTGAAGAGCTGCCCAGCAGAAAAGGACCTGGGGGTGCTGGTGGACAGCTGGCTTAATATGAGCCAGCAGTGTGCCTAGGTGGCCAAGAAGGCCAACAGCATCAGGAATAGTGTGGCCAGCAGGAGTAGAGAAGTGATTGTGCCCCTGTATTTGGCACTGGTGAGGTTGCACCTCAAGTACTGTGTTCAGTTCTGGGCCTCTCACTACAGAAAGGACCTTGAGGTGCTGGAGCATGTCCCGAGGAGAGCTACCAAGCTGTTGAAGGGCCTAGAGAACAAGTCATATGAGGAGTGGCTGAGGGAACTGAGGATGTTTAGTTTGGAGAAGAGGAGGCTGAAGGGAGACCTCATTGCCCTCTACAACTACTTGAAAGGAGGTTGTAGGGAGGTGGGAGTTGGCCTCTTCTCTCAAGTGAATAATGGCAGGACCAGAGGAAATGGTCTGAAGTTGCAGCAGGGGAGGTTGGGATTGGACATTGGGAAGACTTTCTTTACTGAAGAAGTGATCAGGCATTGGAACAGGCTTCCCAGGGAGGTGGTGGAGTCACCATCCTACCATCCTTGAATGTATTCAAGAAACATGTAGATGAGGAATTTCAGGGCATGCTCTAGTGGCTGAGATTGTAGGTTGTGTGTTGTGGGTTTTTTGGGGTGTGGTTTTTTGTGTTGTGTTGGGCTTTTTTTTGTTTTTTCTTATGGTTGGACTCAGTGATCTCAGAGGTCCTTTCCAACCATGATTATTCTGTGATTCTGTGATCCCTTAGGCTAGGTAGCATTTTTTCTGTGCCTATTTCAAAAGCAAGTTTTTACTACTTAGTTACTGTGCATTTCAGATTCCTCCAGGTGAACACCCAAAACCACTACTTTCAGCTCTAGATTTTTGAGACAGTAACTTCTTCAGTAGCCCTAACCATTTTTCTCCAGTTACAACTCAGAATGAGCTAGAATGGAAGTCCTCCAGATTCTGGAGGTGCAGGTGAGGGAGAATTTCCTTCACCAGTGTCCACCGTGAAGCACACATAAAGGTACAAGGTGGCACTACTACTTGAAGCAATTGAGGAGTACAAAGGGCACACAGTAGTTCACCTGTAATGAAAAGACTTTCTCAGTGTCTGGTGGAGATTCAATGGAGGGAAACAGAGATGGTGGAAGATCCCATTGATCTGTTTCTTTAGCCAGACACAAAGGGTTGTTGCATGTCTTCTAGAGCTAAGAGTAAAGGTAGCAGTAAGATGATAAGCTTATACATATTCATATAGTACAAGGGGCTTAGAAGGGGTAGGCTCAAGATGCAATTTATTTATTATTGCAGTTCTGCACTAGGTAATATGGAGATGTTTGGGTTTTTTGTTCTGTTACACAAGATTTTAATATGTTGGTGCTTAATGAATTGTACTGTAATGCTTTTATTACTGTGTGTAATAATGGAAAGGAAAATTGTGTGTTCACTTCCTACAAAAACATTCTCACCTCATTGCTGTTCTGCAGGGATACCAGAGTCCACTAATTCAGAGGGCAGGAAAGATCCTTCAAACTTGGATTCTCTATCAGACAACTTAGCCTCTCAGCACAGCCAACAGTCAACAGACACCGTACGAGTAAGTGCTTGTTGAATGGTGGTACAGTCCTTGTGCCCCTTTTCCCCCTCCTCCAGTCTGCTTTTTTTTACAGGTCTGTTTAAAACCTTCTTTCAAAGAAAATGAGTTTTTACTCAAATCCAACAATTTTCAAACCCTGTCCTATATTGGCGAGAAGTCAGCCCAAAAACTCGCCTTCAGAGCTGCAATTTTGGCAAAACTGCTTTAAAAAGAAATATGAGCATTTTCTTCCCATTATAAGGGGAGGGGGGGAGCGTGGGATGGTCTTAGTGAGAAGCTCACAGCATCACTTATGTGCAACTTAAAATGTTTTCATATATGACTAATGATAAACCTGTTATCCAGCTGTTGCCATAGGCCAGCACTGAAAGTCTCTGTTCCTAAAAAACCCTCCACTTCTTTATTGGTCATATAAATGCTTATGGTTTCATGTCTCCAAGCAGGAAGTTAACTCTGGTGTCACCACGATTACAGTGAGCCAGCAGACTGACATGAAAGATGCTAACCAAGGCTCAGGTCAGGCATGGCTCCCTTCAGTTCCTTAAGTCTGACCCAGTTAAGTGTCACCCAGGTGACATGGTGAAGGTTCTGCTTTTGTGGGGCCTTAAAGAAAAAGCAGATAAAGTATTTAATAGTAGCTCCAGAGGGTGAAACTGTAGTTTCCTTGCCTCCTTCAGAAAAAAAGTCCAAAACTCCATCTCCAAGGATGAAAGCTAAGCCTAGGTGAGTGTCTTGTGGACAAAAAGTTGCAAGGCGGGTTTTTTTTCTGGTTTTGTTTTTTGTTTTCCCTCCCCTGGGGTTTTCATGCATGTGATTTTGAGGTTTATTCCATCAATTCTTAAATGGAAAAAAAAGATTCTGTTTTGTCAGCCTGGCTAGCAAGGCTGGTTGCCCAGAGTTATAGCACTTTGGTGTTGCAGAACGGTGATCTTTGATTACTGGCTTGGCTGTCACTTTAACATGACTTTCTCTCTCATTCTTGATTTAATTCAAATACAAGATGAGCATATAGCTGTGTTACAGAGAGTTTAACTTCAGCTGTGTAACCAGGGCTTACCAGATATGTAGCTGTTCATAATGAAGACACTATTTTTGTGGAAGATCATGTGAACTTGAGTTCACCTTGGCTTTAGTAATAACCTTCTTTCAGATCTTTGCAGGACAGGATTTTTTTATAGTTAATGAGTCAGACTTCTGTGGAACTATTGATTTGCTTTCTTCCCTACACACCTTCTAAACTGCTGCTTTAATGCTAATTGGTGCAAGGGTTTTTTTTCTTAGTACTTCGCAGACTGACTCTTTGGGCTGTAATGAAACAGCTCCTTAGCACTGTGTTCTCCTCATGCATTGTCTTGTCCCTAGTGAGAAGCCTCTAGAAGAGTCATCCATGGAAAAGTCAACACCAAAGGTATGTTTGCCTTGAGGCTCACTTGAGTGAAGAGACATGGAGCAGGGAAGAGGTGCTCTGGTGGAGCTGCAGAAGAAAGCTAGGATGGCTTAACCCACTCCTGCCCTGGAGTGGTGTTCTGAGCCCATGTAGCATCATACCTGATGTAACATGCCATTTAGCACCAAGAGTGAGGTGCACAGGTGACAGCAACCAACCTCATTCTAGTGTGGCCCAATCAAGTAATTCCAGCTCAGCTGAGTTTATTCAGTGTATATATCCCTGGAAGCAGGGTGCTGTGCTTGTGCCCAGGAGCACAGCATGTGGGCAGCCAACCCAGTCCTCTGTGGGACAAACTTGCATTTCACAAGTCTTATGCGCAGTCAGTGAAAGCAAAAGTTTGATTCCTGAAAGGAAGCAAGTCTTGGAAGTCTACAGACATATTTATTCAGTTTTGTAACTGAGCTCTAATAGAGCTCAGATCATCTGATCCTCCCACAGTAGATCTGTGTCTAGTCCTGGCATAGGACCTTGCAACCTGAGTGAATTAGCAAGTAACCGAGACCCATCTGTAGTTGTGCTTCTTTTGACAACTTGAGCACTTGAAAGTTTCTATTGATGTATCCAGGTCTATTAAAAAAATCATCTATCCACTACACAAGAAAAATTAAATTTCCCACGTAATAATTTTAACTCGGAGTAGGTACTTAAAATACATAAGAGATCACATTTTAGACTTATTCTTGGGTTTATATTTCCAGGTACTAGTCTTTAGATTTTTTTTCTTAAATGTATTTTTTAACTGACAGTTAAGGAAGTTTTGTAACAACTGCCCACTGCACTCAAAGCTTTTGAACTACTTCTTTCTGTATTCTCACCCCTTTGGCCCCCTGGTTTCAGCTCTGGGAGCCCCACACTTTCTAGCAGGGAAGAACTGCAGGAGACAGTTGCACCTGGACAGTTGTTGCATTCAAATAGAATGAAGTTTCCTGGCACACCTTATCTCTGCTTTTAGCAGGCTCTGGGATGAGAACATAACTTAGCATATTGTGATTTTAGATTCTGCAACTCTTACTTTCAGAAAGATGTTACCCGGGTAAGAAGAAACAGAAAAACAAGTCTGGCCAAGCAGAGGACTGAAGGCAGGTATGAAGCATAAGCCCTGTGCCCATGCAGGGATGTTGGACCAGGTGACTTCAGACTTCTAGCACTAACTGGGGGGAGAGAGTGCTCACAGGGTGGGCTGTCTGAACAGAACAGATGGCAAAAGAAGCAGGAGGCTATGAAAGGTCGCAACAGTTTCAGCGTGAACCTTTGTCCCCAAAGTGATAAAGACTTCAGAAGCTAAGTCTAGTCTACCAAGAATGCCATCACTTCCGTGATACTATGTCATGTTGGCTTTTCCATTTTTCCTCATCCAGACGTAATCCTATAATCCTCCAGTGAGTTCAGTGATGAGTGGCAGCTTCACTCACAAATACTTAAGCTCCTTCTCATATTGTCCCAGGTTTTTTGATATGTCATTGAGTTTCAGGATTGTCTCTGAGTTTATCCCCCCACCCTTGCTTGTACATACTCAGGTGCTCATACTCAAAGCTAGTAGCATCATGGGCAGAAGCACTCAAGGGTTTGGGGGCCGTAAAACCTGTCTTGTTGCACGCTCCTCCTGTGCTCTCTGCCGGGTGTTGTGTGCAAGTTACTGTCTGCTACTGGGCAGGAGAGCAAAGGAACTGTATGTGAAGATCTCTGCTGCATTTCTGGCTATTCCAAGGCTTCCTTGGGTGTCATGCTTCAGTCTGCTAAATCTTAGCTTTAAAAAAAACCCAAACCAAATGATTTTTCTTGTTTTTAAAATTGCTGGTACATAGGACTGGGGAAAAACTGATGCAGAACTTTGTCATTACTACAAGTCCTAAGATTAAATAACTTGACGCAGCAAATGCCGGCAAAACATGAGTAGAACTGTAGAAGGTCGAGATGGGGAAAGAGGTCTTAGTTCGGTCATTCTGCTCCCTCTAGTGTTTCATCTGAAAATGAGCGTTTCTTCAAGAAATTTTAACGGGGAGCAGCTCAGTTCTTTAGTCTTCCTCCTCTTTCAGTAGAAAAAAGGGGATGGTATACTAGATGTTGAGCAATAATTGTAGAATTTTTTAAATAGTTACGATTTGGAGAAAGAAATAAAAAACACAGTTAAGTTTAAATGTTGAAAGACATGAAAACAAAATCTATATGTATACAGAGAAGTGATTTGAGAACAAACATTAAATGTTAGCTTTCAAAAGGGAACTAATTTTTTTTGTTTTCCCTCTTAAGTGTTTCTGAAATTATGTTTTCATCCATAGTACTACTTGTGATGTGGGAATGAATTGTCTACTACATAATCAGGGATGGTGAACTTGTAGCCTCTGAATATTTCTCTTAAAATTAAAACTTAGAGGGAAAACCAAGACAGACAATCATAGTGACTAAGCAGCAAAGGAATGAGTATTTCCTTTTTTTTTAAGAAGCACGGGGGAAAAACCCATGGTTAGGCACATAAAGTATCTGAATGTTTACTGTGTAACAGTTTATAGGGGAGGGAGGTAGAAACAAGCATGTTACATGCCCCTTTCCCCATGTCCTAAGTGAAGTCCTATAGGGTGATTCTTCACAATCCTATAGCACTGCCATGTTTGTTTTCTTGCAGGAAAGAAATCTTTGACTTTGAAAACTCAGATTCTGCAAGTCATGAAATGGTAAAGTTGAGTCTGCTGAGTATGGTGCTGCACTTAGACATATTTTTTGGGGGTAGGGAGAGTGTTAACACTTTTTGAATCTTGTGGTGGGTACTGTGATAATACCAACTGCAACAGGAATTTGAGCGGTTGCCTGAGTGAGGGTATAGGATATCTTTGTGATTGAAGGCAGACCTCTGTTTGCATTTTACTAAATTTGAAAGCAGATTGCTAAGTGTCCTTTGCTTTGCACTCCTAGACTAAACCGAAAGAGACAGAAATCCATTTTAAGACACATTTGGCATGTTGGGAATCCCTGGCTAAAGCCAGCAATTGCAAAACTTTTGTTGGAAATTCAGCTTGACTTGTATTTGCAGACTGTTAGAAAACAAGGATTAAAAATAAGTAACTCTGCTTTGAAATTTTGACCAGTGTAGGTTTTCCCAGGAAGCTGAAAACTTGCATCTGGTGCAGGTGCTGTCACTGCTGCCTTTTAATTCAGAGGCAACGCGTGCTTAGTGCAACAGCCCAAACTTCTGTTACAAACTGGACACCGTCTAGCCCTCGCTACTGCCGCTGGGTGTCAGCATAAAACGCTGCTTCGTGCTACCCTGCCCTGTGTCCCACCCACCCTGTCCCAAGGTTGTCCAGGTACTGAGCCCTGCACTTACAGCACACCGCTACTAGCGGTGTTAGTGCTTAAAATTACATTTCTTGTAACTTTATCGCTTAAAATGAGCGTTATTCATAAACCAAGGAAAAAAGTCAGTCCGTTTAAGAAGACAAATGTTTATTATAATTTATGATACTGTTTCAACCAACAAATCCCACTCCGTTGGAGAAGTTGAATTTCCATGTTGGACCTATAATCCATTCCTTCTCTAGCCCTTTTGAGTCCTGACACATTTTAATTTTGTAGATTATTTTAAAGAGTAATTGAACTTTAGGACAAATACCTGCCTCTGTTTCAGGTCACTGAAGCCAAAGGGAAGATTCTTGGCCAGAAAGTTTCCTCACAAAATCAGAGGTACAGGATTATACGTGCACCTTTTATGAACTTTTCGATCTCTGAAAGAAGATTTCTCATTGTTGTAGATGGTTTTAAGTTGGGATCAAAAAGGCTGTATGATGTTTCTAAGAAAACAGTTCCTGCTTCACTGCCACAGTATCTGTGGATGTTACCAATACTAATATTTGTACAGTACCTGAGAATATAAAAGCTATTAGAAGGAACAATGCTGTCTGCTTTGACAATAACAAGACTTCAAATCTTAAACATCCCTCTTCCCTCCTCATATGCCTATATTACCGATTGAATTTTTGAAAAATTCTTAAGTCCTCCAGCTTTCCTTGAACACCTCCAGTTACAGCAAGCTGCCAGGGACTTGCCACCTTTCAGTATGTAGACTAATTTTGCTTTTAGAAGGTGCTGAATTTCAGGTACCCCTAATTGCTACTTTCAGAATCCAACCAAAAAAGAAAAGCTTGGCTGATGACAGTGCATTAATGATTCAGTGGTTCTGCTGTTCTGTTAACGAGCCCTGCCATTGCTGTTTGACTGTGCCCTTTCTGTGCTGCTGTGATGTGCTGTCAAGGCATCTTCTGGTCTAATTCAGGTCTCTATCGGTTACTTGGCAGGAATTATGAAACGGGAGACAAGAATAAGGAGTCAAACAAGACCGAGAGAAGGCTGGTAGGTCATGTGTGCTTTGATTGGTGTGTGTATCCACCTGTATGAATTGGTCACACCCTTAAATATCATGAAGTGTTTAAGGGTTATCCAGCACAGATGTGGAGGAATGTGAGCCTGGGAGCCTCAAAATGGCCTGCTTGTTGCTACTGGAAGCAGTGCTCAGGATGTACTCAGACTGCCAGACCAGCAAATGAATGTCTGTGTTCATTTTTCACCGTGTTCTTGGCTGCAACTCAGGAGGCTTTCCTTGTAGTGAGAGGGCTTTTATCTGGATGCAGGAAGGAGGGGGAGATGGGGATGGGGATGGAGGATGCTGTAAATCCCATGTTGGCAAAGGGCAAACATTTGCCTCTTGGTGCTTTTATACTGCTGGTTTCATGGTTAACTGTAGCTGTCTTAGCAGATTTTACAGCTTAAAATACTTCAGGTGTGGGGAGGAAGAAATTGAATAATTTGTAAATGCAGGGGAATGGTTGGAAGGCTTCTGGGTGGACAGAGGGAGCTGACTGAGCAGGGCGCAGTCTTAACAGTGTCTTTAGTCCAATTACAGGAAACACCTCTTCTCTGAAAGCAACAATGGAAATACAAGCACTGGTCAGAGTGAAAAAAGCTGGATTCTTGACTCTCAGAAAGGGTCATTGCCAAAATCTCTTGACTATACTAAAAAAAGACGAAGGGTGAGAAGTAAATTAAAAGGTAAACTTGGTCCTCTGTTGACACTTAGCTGTGTGATGTACTATACTGCAGATAAGGAAATGGCTGATGATGGTTTGAGAAGGAAGATTTAGCCAAGTTCCAAGCTGAGTAGGAGAGAGCAGGCTTGAGGCTGGCAATGAGGGGTGACCTGTGGAGGATGTCCGTTGTGCACCCTTGTGCTCAAAGAACCAGGCTCCCATCCGCCTCCTTCCAGTGAATGTACTGGGGTTCAAACTGCAGGTGGAAATTTGGCACATAAATGTCTGTTTTTATAGCCCTCTGTATAAGGGGTCTGGAGAGCCCAGGGATGCTTTGCTGAAAGCTGTGTTGATGCTCTAGAATGCAAGTGAAGGAAAATATCTCTGGAGCTGCCATACCTCCTCCCTACAACTTTCCACTCTTCATCTCTCCAGAAATACAATTGACATGGCAGATAGACCTTGAAAAACCATATGGCTTGAAGACCATGGCACCCTGCTTCCCTGTTTAGACACTGACAGGCCAATTGTCCTCGGATTGATTTACAAAATCAGATGTGATTATCTCTGATAGCATCCCCTTCTCAGGCCTGACCAATAGCAAACATCCCCCATCGCTGTACTCCATGATTTTGTCATCTGCTGTGATCCCCAAGGACCTCTGAATTCAAACTAAATTGCCCTGAATAAGTTGGAATGACTCTGTCCCTCTCATGAAGCATGAACCTTGCTCAGGTAGCTGTTGGCTTCTGTTGGGATGAAAGCAAAAGAAAGTTGAGGGAGAAATTATGCGGTATGCTGTGTTTCCATGGGATTTATCCTCAGTCCAATACCAGCCCATGTGCCCTGGCTAGGGTTTGAGGACCATCAGACAAGCTGCTGAGCCTGCCCCTTTTTTGACAACTGCTCTGGATGCAGTGTGTTGCATGTATTTGCATCGCTTAGAAGTTTTGTTAGGAAGGAGTTTTGAAGCTTATTGCAAGTGTTATGAAGCTTTCTCTTGGAAATGCCTAGAAGAATAAACTCAAAACTAGATTATTTAGCTGTAGTGCAAACTTTAGGTGGGTGGGTAAGGCATGTAGTTACCTTGTCAGTAACCAGGTAAGCTTTTCTCTTTGCAGTACTTCCAGTGTCTTCTGCAAGTAGCGGCAGTGACTACCAGACTAAGAAGGTAAGGAGGTGTGATGCTTAGGTGCCTCAGATTTAAAAACATTATGTATGCAAAAGGTATACAAATGAGCAGGAATTAAATATACTGGTGTTGTCTGTCTTCTGAAATGTTCTGATGGACAAATTTTTGTGCAAAGTATTGCTGAGGCTGTGTTGGCCTACTGGAAAATGGGAGAACAGAGAAGTCTTAGGAAGGCAAGTGAAACTTCATAGAAACAACTGTGTGAGAGCTGTAAACCAGTTGTTCTGAAACAATAATTTTTACCTGTGATTGATGGAAAATGGGGCAGGAATTGGCATGCTTGGCTTGACACCTGCCTTGACTGACATGGGTGTCACTCAATCAGGAAGGTATTTGACTCCAGTGGTATGCTAAGAGCTAGAGCTGCCTATCCAAACATCTGTAGAAATCCCAGTTGGAAACCATGAGGTCGTGTCCCCACGATGTCCTCTGCCTTGTTGTGGAGCTGGTGCCATGGGAAAGCTTGTGTTCCCTTTGGCATTTTGCTGGTGATTTTTCAGGGCTTTTGCTCCAAGTCCTATGCTCACACTGAGTCCTGGTTCCTGTACTGTCCTTTTCCACTTTCAGCTCTAACTCCGGGAAAACTGACCATGGATTATACTGATGGGGGAATTACAGGACCAAACGTACACCGAGTGAAATAAAATACAGTTTAGCAATGCCAGACTTTTCCAGGGCCCAGCTGTGAAGTGTTTTGGAAGGGTCCCCACACACATACAGAAAGTTTTGGGAAAAACTCTCCAGAACTGGTAGTTGCATTGAAAGCTTTTTACTTTCCCCTGGAAACCTTTCTTGTTTTCTCTTGGCTAAAATGCTTTGGTTCTGCTTGTGAAATACTTCATCTACTATGTAACTCTAATAGCTAAAGGGAGAACTTACACATTCATTGAGCTTCTCCTTCAGTGTTAAGAGAGAGCTATCAGTATGTTAGGTGTATTTCAATTGTATTTCTGCTCTTCGTGTGTTTAAAAAACAACACACACACACACCGCGCCCCCCAAAAAAAACCCACCAAAAACAACCCCCCCAAAAAATCCCCCCCAAACCCCTATTTCTGTAATAATGCTTAAATAAAATACAGACTTGGCTTGGTTTTGTTTTAGCAGGAAGCATCAAAGCGAAGAGCTCAAAAGGAGATGAGAAGGAAAAAAAGCACATCTAGCTCCAAGGGAGATGATGTACCTACAGTGGATCTAGCTGGTATTTCTTTTCTTCAGTGCATTAGAAAAATTGTTTTGATGCTTGTTTAGTTTTGCTTTTTTCCTTCACATTTTCTTCTTTCTGCCTTTTGATATGCCTTGTGATGGCTACTAGGGCTGGCTATTGTTTGTAGATAAAATCTCTTGAGGAGGGATAACACTAGCTGAGGCTAATGAGAGGTGAAGGAATTAACTGGTGACCAGAAATAAAACAGGCTTTGAACTATGAGTCACTGTGTCTTCCTTGCGTGAAGAGATAAAGGAGAGGGTGGTGGTTTCTGGTTTCTCTACATGTATCATTAAATTGAGGTTTCTAGTCGATACAGGATTCAACCTCTATGGCCTGTGTTGTTTGGCTGATCTCTTGCACAGATGAAACGCTCTCAGAGGAGCTCACAGGGGATCCGCTGTTACTTGATGCATCTGCCAAGGGTTATTCCAGTGATGAGGAGAAGGCCACCCAGGTGCAGTGTGTAGCACTTGAACTCCTTCTAACCTGCTGTCCTGCTACTTGTCTAAAATTAGTGCACCGTGTCACTTCGCTTCCTATAACTAGACAAGCCCCTGACCAGCTTGTCTGCAATGGAGGGTTGGGTGCCTTCTTACTGGGTTTTCCTTCTCTCCCTAGAAGTTTCCTGATGCATCGGGCAAAGTGTCAAGAGAAGAACAAAGTTTTAAGCGGAAGGACTCAGGTTTGTTAGTCTCAGTAACATGGAAGAGCTGTTTAAAAAGTAGAAAGAGATGTTGAGGGAGTTGTTGTTTTTCTTCCAAAGGCAAGTAAGCACTGAGATATGTTTTTAATATCTGAAGAATACTTCTTGCATAAGAAAAATCTTCTATGTCTGTTTTGTGTATTATGGCAGGCTATGGCAAGGTGCTTTTAATATACATTCCTGAGTTCATCACTAACTCTTAAATCCTGTCCTTGATCACAGAGGAACTACTAGTGTGGCTATTAAGAGCTGGGGATTTACAAACCCAGTGACCCAAGAGAAAAACGCATGGAATAAGGAAAAGAAGAAGCCTGAAAACCAACTTTTAGTGGTTTGGAAGTGCAGTGCAACTTGATTAAAAAACAAAAACCACAAAACAACAAACCAAAAAACATCTCTGAAAGTTGTTGGCTTTCCTTACATCTAAGAGCATAGATGTAGACCATCATTATAAGCATTTGATAAATGATGATGTACTACTGCTGTAGCGTTTTTAGTTAGGTGGCATTTAAGGACCTTTCTTTAATGAAACAGAACTAGCACAAACCAATTCAAAACTATAGGACAGTCTCTGTTATTGGAAACTACTGAATTTGAAGAAAGTTGAACAGCAATGGGCTGCCTTTGTCCTAATATTCCTGGTGCTGATGTAGTTCTGAGACAGACTGTCTTGAAGTTGTTGAAGCTTTGGTCTCAGACAAGTGTTCCCTTTCTTGTTAGCTGGCTATGTTCATGTTCCAAATATGTCTCTTACCTGTCCAGCATTTGCAGAATATACCTTCACTACGCCAACACTTCTACTTAATTTTGGAGGAAGTGCTGAGGACTTCATCACTGGTTACTGTGCAGTTAGAGAGGAGTTGGTACTGTGCAAAGGCAGAAGTAGGATCAGGTTCAGAAATGTCACATGTGACTGTATTTGAACACTCGCTCCTTGAACCCTTAATATACTTTTGCATCTTGTGGTCCTCCTTGTCCTGGTCTCCATCACCTTCCTGCCTTATGGAGACTCCAGGGAGGTGGTTGGTCAAATACATTGAGCTCAGAAAAGTGAACAGTGAGACAAAAGAATGTTTTGGTTTTTTTTAATTTATTTTCAAATTTTCCTTAAAATATGGGCTGCAGCAATCTCCCTCGTTGTGTTCCTAAATGTTTTCTTAGGTTAAAAGTAATTGTATGGCAATTCTAATGAAGCTGTGGAAAGAAGGCAGTTATGGGTGTGAATAGGTTTTCTCTCTCCTGTGTATTTATGCATTTTTTTGTCTTTTAAGCAGCAGCTGAAATTGGCTTATGAACAAACGAGCATAAACAGATTGTGAGCTGGGGCTGCAAAAGAGATGGGGAAGAAGCTGGGCAAGAGTTTTCTGGTTAGAACAGTGGGGCAAGAAAGGGAGGTCTCCATCTTAAAGACATGTAGAGCTTCCCAGTTATCTGCATAGCACTAGACAGTCTAGTTGCCCACTTTTGCAAGGAAAGAGACTTGGTGGTGAAGTCTTGTTCTGTCCTGTGTGATGCCAGATACTAAAACGAAGTTTCCTGTTTTTCTGCAGGATTGGTAATTCCAGTGGTGGTTTTTGCTAGAGTAGCTGATAGGTGTCACTATGTACCTCATGTGAAAGAATAGCTCTGTTCTGAAACATCTGTTCTCTTTCTAGATATGTTAAGTGGCACTGTCATCAAAAAGCCTAAATTTTCCAGTTTGGAAACAAATAATTTGTCCTCTGACTATAAATCAAGGAAACTTTCTGATTCAGCAGAAAAGGAAGAGGAGATCCAACCAGGTAAAATCAGGTTGGCAGTTAAGGTGAAGTGTTTAAATGGCTTCAGCATTTCTTTTTTGATGGTAGAAATCATATTTCGCATGGAAGTTTGAAGAGAGGTATCCATAAGGAGGATATCTTCTACAAAACTCAAAATGTAGCAGGAGGCACATATTGTGGCACTGCTCTTGGATACCACATACGTAGAGTTGTGAATAAGGAAATTTTGGTTCCCTAACTGCAATCCACTGGGGGAACTGCTCAATTATGCCAGCACTTTCCAGTCTTTCCGAATAGTGATTGACCAGAGTTTTTAAACAAAAAACCCCAACAAACAAACAGAGAAAGCAAGCAGATAATGGGTGAAGTAACTGCAAAATTCTGCTAACTCTGAACAGAAGGGTGTTAGGCTTCACTTGTAATGAATAAGTAGAAGACAGGGAAACAATGGCCTTTTTTTTGCTCTTTTGCCTCATTATCTGTAAATATGTTGCTCTTTCTGTTTGGTTAGTATTGTGCCTCTTCTATGCCACTTTCCAACAGGTCTTTCTCAATGTATTTTGGGACAGTTTCCTTCCTGTTTCCTCTGGAAGAGGAAGATTCAAATTCCAGCTTTCTAGAAAATGCTGCTGTTCACATAAATAATGAACCCTTCGGTAGCACCAGAGTTTATATTCAATAAGCCCTCTAGCATGGTACTAACCAGGCATATGCTTTCTCCTAGGTCAGGAAATGCAAGATAGTGTGGATGATGCTTTTTTTTCCAAGATGCTGCATGAAGACTTCAGTGATTCCGGGGTGACTGCTGCATTTGAAAGCTTTATTGGCCAACTAAAGGAATTGTTCTGGGTAATGAGTGGTTAATGTCTTAACATGTGTTTTGTGTGTGGCATTTTCTCATAGTAAATGAAATTACCTGTTTTCATCAGGGAAGTTGGTATAAATATCCTATCTGTATTTTGTGCTCAACAGGAGAGTTGTACTGGAACAGCACTTTGTATTGTGCAATCATGATTGGTTTTTAAGTTGGTGTTAGATGCTCACACTAAATTCTTAGCACTAGTCCTTGAATCAAGGTTGGAGATGGTTGCATTTACAAATCGGTTGTGATTAGAATGTATGTAGTTGGCATGAATGCTTGTTTGAAGTGTTGCTGACAAAGACCTGGTTTTGTGCAGTTTAGTGTGTTGGAGTATAAGTGAAGTTCATCTCTTCAGGTCACGCATAACCTCGACCTGAAGTGGCACAGGTTACATAGATATATGTTGGTGTAACTAGCATGGTTGAACAAAACCAGTTCAGATTTGCAGTATCCTGCCTACGTGTCATCTCACTTCAGTTTAAAGTTGGCTTAAGATGGTTTCCACTAAGCTGAAAGGCAGCTCCTGGAGGAATTTGCATTCCAGGGAAATATCGAGCAAACTAGACTTGTAGGTTTTGGCTTGGTCCATTGCCCATCCCCTAATGGAGCTTCCTGTGGTTAGTCCCGGTACAAAAAGATGGAAATTACCACCCAGAACACACTGAGGACTTCGGAGAAGAATGTGTCTGCCCTGCTGAACCAGATACATGAGTGCAGGTAAGCTGTCTGCTGCTGGCTGAAAACAGCTTCAGCTTGGTATAAATTTTAATATGAAAAGAAATGCCTCTTTGTAAGTGAACCTGATGGTAAGCTACTGGGCTCATTATGGTTGGTAAGGCAAAACAGCTGGTGTGTGTCTCTTCCTTTTCTGTAAAGAGTTTCAGAAGTATAACTGCTGTGATTTATCCTGCTTTTCCTGTAAGAGGAGAGCTTGAGATAGGAGCAGTTGATAAGCAGTCCTTAGATTGTCTTCTGATTGTTATCAGTATTCACAAATTTGTTTTAAAACCCTCTTGTTATACTTAGCAGCTTCTGTTTCTGCATGTTCTAAGAAAGAAGCCAGATTCTGATTTACTGCAGTGGGGGAGAAGTAAGGGTATGTTATAGACCCATTTCCACAGATTGTTTCCATGTGCATGAAACAAATGCTGGCTAGTGGGCCTTACAGGTACTCATCAGACACGACTTCAAGCAGGTCATTTTGCTTTATGGGTTGTCACACTTGTCAGCAGCTAAATTTAAAAAAAGGTCAATTATAATAGCTGTGGATTTGTTATAAGTGAAATACAAGCACAGTCTGAAATAGGAGTAAGTCTATCAGACGTCAGTATCTACTCCATGTTCAGTTTGCAGGATTTACAACAAATGTAATATGAGAGAATAGCCTTTTAAGTGCAAAATCCCTGGTATCACTAGGATCTCTATGAGCAGAGTTTGCTTGTTGTTACGGTACATAGAGAAGCTTGTTCCAAAAAAAAAAACCAGGGAATGTTTTGGGGTGGAAAAATGAGTTGATGGTGGTGAGCTGCTGCCATGCGTTGGTGTTAAGTAAGTAACCTGGAGCCAACCAGAGCTGCAGGGTTGTTGGAGACAGAGCTGTGTCAAATCTGTCCTGCTCCAAAATGGTAGTTTCTAAAGTAACCTCCAGATGATGGCTTGACATCCCACTGCTAAAGGTAAGTGTGACAAACCCAAGTAATTAAGGGTGTTCTTGGTTAAGGTTTAGCAATCACTGCTAACCTGTGGCAACACCATATGTGTATATCAAATCTGTGGTAGGAAAACCCATCACAGGTTATTTGTGCCAAGGTGGTGCCCTCAGCACTGGAGAACCCATTTGTATGCTCTGTCCTGGGCCTCTGTTACTGGCTGCTGTTTGGGACAGGCTGTTTAACTAAACTTATCTTCAGTTTGACCTGGTACAGCTATTCACGTGCTCTGTGATATACCTGAGAACAAAACTGCCCCATGTAGTTCAACAAGGGCATTTGCTTCTTCCTAAAGGCAGGTTTGGTGCTGAAGGGATTGTCATCTGCCTGGTGCCACTGCACATCAAAGTGTCAAGCTTGTTTCTGTTCTCCGTCACTAGGCTGAGTAAGCTGGAGACCTTCCAGAAGATTGTTGTTGAAGAGCTTGCCAGTCTTGAGAAGGAAAATCAAGTCTTGGCAAACATGGAGAAGGACGCAGTGGTGTGTACAGCTTCTTATGTGCCAGTCTGTGGAGGTACTCTTGCCCAAGTAATGAGGGTTTTATTTGGGGCTCTTTATAGGAATTCTGGAATGCACAGTTACTCAAATTGAGTTCTTTCTGCAAACAGCAAAAGCAAAGGTACGTCTCTGCCATCTGTCCTGCATGCTCACAAATCCTCTAATGGTCAAAGAGGGCACTAGTTAGACTGGTGGTAACCTCACTGATATACAGGGAAGTATTCTGAAGCCAGTATGGCATCTGCAATCAGTGTCCGTTTATGGAGCCTTTGCAGCCTTGTGACGGTTTTGACTAGGGACTGGGGTGTGATGAGGGACACTCTGTATGGGGAGTTGTGCAGAACAGGCATGTACCTTGAGACCTGTACCAGGATCTGGAATAAGATATAACCTCAAGTCAGAGGAGGTGGGAGATGATCCTTTCCTATATAGAAGATACTGTTGGTACAAATGCTGGGGAAAAAGTTGCAAAAGGGGGAATCCCGAGGTTCATTTTTATTGGTAAATGCCTCGGTTCAAGTTTCATCAGTAAGTACTAATGCTTCACAGACTAGCCAAGCTCACTTTTCTTCCAGAATTCAGTCTGTTGACTCGGCCTTGGGTGAATCAGCAAAGAGTTTTGCTGACAGTATCCAGGATACAACGGTACGTGCAGTACATGAACAACCATGTATGGGTGGTGGGATCTGAGCTGTGGTCTGACTCAGAAGTGTTGGAAGTAAAAGAGATGCAACTGAAGTCCTGGGAGAGGAAACCTTTGTTTAGCTGATGTGTGGGGCTGGTTCTTCACAGGACCTCCGGTACTGATGCATGGAAAGCATTGAGAAAGCAGTGTTTGTCCTGCTTGGGATTAGGGAAAGTGCTCAAAAAGCCTAAGGAAGAAGGTAAGGATCAGGACCATCAGGGTAGTGATGCTTCTTCTGGGTGCATATTTTCAGGATTCCTTCATCCAGAGGCTGATTTCTGTATAGCTAATGACCCTTAATACAGTTCTCTTCCATCACTTTGTCCTACTTCCCCTTGGAGATGTGCATCCATGACATCCTGTGGATAGCAGCTCTGCAGCCTTACACTACCTTGCATGCTTTCTGTCTTCTGCTTTTGTGGTTTGACAACATCTAGCCTTGATGTCTTCAGGCTTGATTTCTAAATAAAAATGTATTCTTTTGCCTTGGATCCCAGGTAAACATTCTGTTTCAGTTATCAAACTTTCCATACTTTTGTTTTAATTTGTAGGTTAAGCTGAATGCTCACTTAACTTGAATAGAATGTGGGGTTTTTTTCCATCTTGTCCGCCCCTTCACATGAACATGTATATTTGCTGCTGCTGCTCTTACAGCTGTTTTGCGCAGACCCTGATGGCTTTGGTGGTTTGGCATTCCTGTTATAAGACTGGGGGATTACTATGATGTGTGTGATGCTGTGTGTCTGCACTGCATGGAGCTGAAGAAAGCTCCCTGTCTTGAAGAGACAGTGATGTCTGCGGTCGCTACAGTAGACCGGGCCTGGGATTTTAGAAAAGGCAAAAAACAATGGCTTGTTTCCCTTAGCTGTTAAAGCTGATATCCTGAGCCTTTCTAGAGGAAAACGTTTCCTTTAAGAGCATTAAGTTGCTCAGTGACATAGGCCTTTCTCTTACCAAAGGTGCTCCTGATGAAGGACGAAGAAGGAGCAGTTGTATCATGGGAGCTGCTCATCCTGTGAAGCACCTTTTGATAGGGTGGGAGCTTGAAAATTGAAAGCTTAATCTAAATGTGCTTCTAGGATCTCTACAGTTTCTTATGTAATAGCAACATTTTTATAAATTTCTGAAATGTTTTCCGTTATCTTTTTTCCTTCCTTACAGTATGAACAGCCAATGAAGAAGGTAGTAGAAAACAATGTGTTCATTGTTCCTTCGGACTAGCAAACACCTGAATTCATTAGAGCTCTTAACATTTGAGAACCTTATGCATCATAAAGAAGACAGTATTGTGAAGGATGTTAATTTATTTTAAATGGAGGGGAAAATAATGTTGATGTTAAGCCTTTTTTTGCTTAAAAACCATACACACTGCTGAGTTGTCCAGTTTTAACCCCTGTGTTTATAAGAAAATTTTTCTGCAAAATTGCAAGATGGGTCAGTTAAAATGAACTAAATATAATGATTTGGCCACCAAACTGATGCATATACTGGCTTTCTTTGATTATTCTGCCAATACCTTTATCAAATGTAAAAGCATTTAATGATTGCTTCTAAGTAAAATGTTATTTGCATAGGATAACAGTCTCCTCATTCCTTCAGAATTGATGCATTGTGCATGTCTGGAAGGGTACTCTAGAACCCCTGCATGGGTTGTGTTAGGGATAGCCCTTCTTGTGTACGTGCAGCAGTGTGGGAACTGCTGGCTTGAAACCAGAGTAACTCAATGCTGGGTTGCAGAGGTGGAAGCACAGAGGAATCTACTGGATGTTGACCAGATGCCTAATGGTGAACTGAAGACTCTGAATGGCAAGAAACTTTGAGCATGGCAGAGAAAATGGCAAGGGAAGCTGGAGAAAATATTTTTAAAACCAGTGACTATTGGCTTCTAGGAGAGTTCAAAGTACAGTGAACAATGTTAGGATTAGATAAACTAGCATCAAAGGTCTCTTGAAAGTGAGCAGCAGATAAACCATGTTATTTAATAGAGTCTTCTGCTTTGACAGGGTTCCCTAAACCATGGTTGCTCTTTGCAAACTGCCTTTAATGCTGTGGCAGACCTCACATGTGCTAGTGTATCTTAATGCATTTGGGGGGAACACAGCATGTTGCCAAGCTCTGTTTCTATCTGCTTCTGTTACAAAAGCAACCTTGGATTGCTGCGTGGGTTGGAGTGGAGAATCATTCCCTGCACACAATATACCTTCATGACAAAAGCCAGCTTCTGCCAGGGTTTGATTCACTACCGAATGTCTTTTGGGGGGCTGGAAATTGTTCCTTCTTGAGAAGATCATGGATCATGCCGGGTAGTGCCAGTGCAGAGAACAGTGAGAAGCTGCTGTTGCCATCACTAGTAATTTTCTGGAGATTATGCTTGTTCCTTTAGCTTAAGCAGCCCTGACTGGAGTTGGCATGATGCGGGACTCCACCTGCATCTGTGAAAAGAACACATAATCCCTGTCATTCCCAAAGCTTCAGATACAGTAGTCTGCTCTCTGCTATTCACAATGCGAAGGGCTGAAGCTGTGATTTCGCATCCACTACCTTGTGCTTTTTGCTTTGAGGGCTGGCGCTGGTGACCTGACTAAGCTGTGTTCTCCTGTTGGTCTGCAGGCTCTTTCCAGTCTCAGCCAAATGTGGTTGTGTCTTTTGGGAGATGAAGCTGTAACATCTGTGAACAGCTCAGCTTGTGTCTGGTAAAGCCAGCCCAGGAACAATGTTTTCAAGCATGCTTTGTTTCCCACTGGTGTTGTGGTATGCTGTGGTTAACCCAGTGGTGTCACTAATCAACACAAGCTTTAAGATACCAGCCTGAGTGATCTGAGCATCTCTTCTTAATGCCTGGATGTACCAGACCCAAAATAGAAAAGCGTTTGGGGTTTTTACTGGGCCTAGGAGTGTGGGAAGGGCTTGAAATGCCCCATTGCTTGTTATGGTAACCCAGAGTTCATATCAGTAAAGGGATGTTTTGTGCAATGTTATTCCCAATCCTAAGTACTAAGGTGAGCCTTCTAGCATTTTCTGGGTAAATGCCTACATCTCATGGTTTTATTCTCCATGACCTGGCCAAACATGATAACTACAACCAGGCTTATCAAGGTGCAATGTGCAGCAGACCTAAGAACTGAGGGGGAGCTTTCCACACTGCAGCTGCTCTTGTGTACTGAATTCTGCAAAACCAACAAAACAGTGTTGATAACCTGCCTCTGTGGGACATGTTTCATCTCCTTCAGGATGGGTGTTGCCTTGGCTGGAGTAGACTTCCTCACCTGCATCTCCAAGGAGCTTACTGTCAAAAGGGAAAGTCTGTAATAGGAAGAGAGTGAAATGTAATGGCTCTCTCTGACTTAAGGATTTTTTTAATTTTTTTTTTCCATCTATGACAATAATGGTTGATCTTTAACTTTTGAGATGATGTTTGGCGGCATCATTGCTCTTTAAGTTAGAGCTGCTAAGTGTTTGTCAGCAGTTACACAGAAAGACTTGTTGCACTACATTTCCTCACCCTTGATGTGTGTTGGCAAAAAAGTTCAGTTTTTAGTCTCCTGTGACCATAAACGTTTAAGAATGTTTTTCATCTAAGTATCTATGCTAGATAATTTACAGAAACAAGACTGATGTGCACTGTTGAAGCCCTGTGTAACCTGTCACTACAAAGCTTGGAAGGTGAGTGTTGAGCACTTCAGGGATATCAGGCGTGGATAAAGTTGAAACAAAAATTATTGTAATGTTGTATGGACTTACACTTGCTTTTAACTTTTCTTGGAAAATCTGAACTCTAAAAGGCTGCTTTTAGTGATAGGCATGGGAGACAATAAAGGGATGCCAAACAGCTTAGATATCTTACCCCTGCTTTTCTAACACTTTGCCTATTGAGAAGCTCAGTGAGTTTTAGCTCGTTAATCTGTAAACTGCCTAAGCTGGGAGGACATGCTGGAATTTTTCTTCTTTCCTAGTGGTCTTCCTATTTGTAGTTTTAGTAGCAGTTATATTTGGAGACAGCATTTGGGACAGGCAGGACTTTTTCTTATCTTGGACTACCCATTTCATACCACTTCTTGCACTGTTGGGTCAGTTCAGTATGTTTCAGCTGATCCCTAAAGATCCTAAGTCCATTTGGCTTCTGCAGATGATATCTTTGCAATGCAGACCTGTAACTGGGTTACCCTAACATTTCCTTTTGGAAGGTAGGTAGTTGGCCTTGTCAGGTTTCCTTTGCCTGCTCACTTACGCACTCTTAAATGTTATATATAAATATTATTTTTTTTCCTTCCTTTCAGTGCAAGTAGATAAAGTCCACTTATCAACCTGTTGTTCTGAGCCAGAACAATAAAGATGATGTGGGTATTGAAGTGCAAAAATGGTGCATCTGTATCCAGAAAAAGATATGGAAAATACAAAGTGCAGGTTAAGGACAACTCCTTCATGCATTTTAAACTCTCAGTTAAAGTTAAATTAAACTCAGTTTAATATTAAACCCTGTTATAACCCCTGCTATCTTGATGCCCTATCTCTTTCAGGGGATGATGCTCTGCCAAGTGCTTGTTTACCTGCACATTCTGTGTCAATGCAATAGTTCATCAGAGGTCCAGAGGGCTACTGTTACATAGTGGCAACGTTACATGAAGGCTCCACAATGCCAGCAAAAGGGATGTTCTCTGGCTGGAAAAAGCAGGAGTGATCAGAGGAACTGTGTGCTTGTGTTATATTACAGGGTGGGTGGTGTGGTTGACATGCTGGACAGAAGGGAGGCCATACAGAAGGACCTTGACAGCCTTAAGAAGTGGGCCATGCAAGCTGGATGAAGTTCAACAAAGCCAAGTGCAAGGTCCTGCACCTGGGTCAGGGCAATTTCAAGCACAAATAGAGGTTGGACAGAGAATGGATTAAGAGCAGCCCTGAGGAGAAGGACTTGGGAGCGTTGCTTGATGAGAAGCTCAATGTGAGCAGGCAGTGTGAACTTGTAGCCCAGAAAGCCAAATGTGTCCTGGGTTGCATCAAAAGAAGTGTGGCCAGCACATTGAAGGAGGTGATTCTCCTCCAGGGGACCCCACCTGGAGCACTGTGTCCATTTCTGGAGACCCCAGCACAAGAAGGACATGGAGCTGTCGGAACAAGTCTAGAGGAGGGCCACAAAGATGATCAAGAGGGCTGGAGTACCTCTCCTATGAAGACAGGCTGAGAAAGTTGGGGTTGTTCAGCCTGGAAAAGAGAAGGCTTCAAGGAGACCTTATTGTGACCTTCCAGTACCTGAAGGGGCTACAGAAAAGCTGGGGAAGGACTTTTTACAAGGACATGTAGGCACAGGATGAGGGGCAATGGTTTCAAACTGTAAGGTAGATTTAGATTAGACATTAGGAAGAAATTCTTTAGTGTGGGTGTTGTGAGACATGGGCACAAGTTGCCCAGGGAAGTTGCCCCCTCCCTGGAAGTGTTCAAGGCCAGGCTGGATGGGGCTCTGAGCAACCTGGTCTAGTGGGAGGTGTCCCTGCCCATTCAAGGGGTTGGAACTAGATGATCTTTAAGGTCATTTCCAATCCAAACTATTCTCTGAGCAAGAGTTGAGAAAGCATTACTTGTAGCCAGACTGAGAGAAGCCCTATAAAGATGAGCCTTGGCACACACATCAGCCTGATTTCTCTCCTTTAATTCCAGTGCTCCTAGTAGGACATTGTTAAAGCTCATTCTGTCTGCCTCATTTATTGGGAGGCTACTAATATCCAAAAGTAGTGAATCAAATTAAGTAACTTTCTATTCTGCTTTACTTCCCTGTCCTCACACACACACATCCCCTGGTGAGCCCATAATAGCAGGGTCGAGTGTTTGCGTATCTCCCCACTGTTTGCATTTTCAATATGAAAGAAATTATATTCTGGAGATTTTTTCATTTGGGACCATGATGCTAGAAAATTGAGAGGAGAGACAACAGGAATCAATATGAGAATCAAAGGGTGACCTGGTAGGTAATACAAGCTTCAAACAAGCAAGTGATTGCAATCTTTGTTCAAAAAACCCAAGATTTTGGAGCTAATGGGGCTGTTCATGGAGAGCTAGGAGTTCCCAGCTACAGTACTGTGTGACGGGGAAAAAAGTACTAATTGGATTGTGTCATGATTTGACTCATAATTTACATTTAAACCAGGGACAATAATGCTCTCTATCCCCTTCCACCCAGGTAGGGAAGGAGAGAGAGAATTGGGAGAGAGACTTTCTGAATTGGAAACTAAACTACATAGATAAATGGAATGGAGTGCTTTGGCCAATTTTGCTATCCTTCTAGTCCACTCCTCCCTATGGGAGGGCTGCAGATATGACCCTTCTGCTCCATAGCATCTGAGGTGGTAAAGCAAAGAAACTACCTTGGTGTCTCCGCAGAAACATAAACATTCCAGTGTTACCAGTCCACTAGCTGGAACACTTGCTGCTAGTTAAAAAAGAGCTTACTGAAGGAAAAAAAATCAGTAAAAGGAAAATTGGCTTTATCCTGGCTCAAACCAGGACAGTTTGGTAGTTCAGTCCAGCTTAAAATTAAGTTGGAAAAGATGCTATTTGTATGGTGTTTCAATGGGCACCATATCTAAGTCTAGAAACTGCAAATTGGTTAGAGGTGGGAGTGTTAATTGATACCCCAAAACTCCAGTATCTTTTTGGAGAGCAGCCTTTGTTCTTGAAAATTTTGACTCCTTGTATTAATAACTAGTTAGGCATTGGACTGTGGAGGTATCCTTCTTGTGCCTCATTGCTTACATTGCAGTCTTTACAGAGCTGCTAGCTATCAGCCTGCCTCACTAGGAGTAATCTCATCTTGGAGCCAACTACAGTGGCAGAGATTTTTTTTTATGAGTGTCCTATGTCACAGTAAATTAATCGGAAATATTTTTTAATGTTGCCCTGGTGTATGTTTGACTGCTTCAGCCTTCATTTGTAAAGATAGGAAGTGCTGCTGGACTTGTACTTCATGCTGGGTGTTGTGGCTGAAGAAAGCTTGAAGCACCAATGGGACTTTGGTGGATGAATATAGTTGCGCTCTTCTGCTTGCTTTGATTTTCCTCTAGAAATTCAGACCAAAGGAGGGCTCAGATAAATTCAAGGAAATTTTGCTAATTTTGGAAATTTGCAAATGAGCAAGTTGCTTTGGTACCTTGCACGGGTATCTAAGCTTCTTTAAAGTATTTATGGGAAAAATACTGATTTGGCTGACTGGCTTGTTTTGGACTAGAGTAGATCTCATTACTTGTCGCCAACACAGTTCACTAACAACAGAACTTTAGGAAAACAATTGCAGTAAATTAATATGAAGATCATGAGTGATGTGAGAAGCAATGCAGTGCACCTTGGGGCAGTATCTGGTCCTTTCACCAGTCCATGATACCTGCTTGGCCCGTACTGACACCTAACCAAGGGACATATTTATCAGAGAGTCTTTAGGCTTTCTGTGGGTATGAGTGTCTTTCCTAGGCTTGGGCGTTCTGTAGGACAGAGGTGCTCCTGGCAGCATAAACCTCTTGTTTCACCCATTCAGAGGAAAAGCAATGCCCCAAAAGCACATTAGAAAGGTGATTGGCACTGCCCTCATGTTTGGAGTACTGCTAGAGGATGAGCTTGGTAAAACATGGTGTTTCCTTGGTGAAGGCAGGCATTGTACAGTTGTGATTTTGCCTGTTGGGCTGGATGAGGTGCTTCCTCCTTTCCCATTCCCCTGGGATGGTCCAAGCATGCTACCAAGTAAAAATATGCCTGACAAACTTCATTTTCAGCTAATAGAATGTGGAATTTCCTTCTAAACTACTTAACGGCTGGCAGTCCTTGCAAAGAATTCAAATACAGAGAGACTGCTGCTTGACATAAGATAGTTTGAAGGTGCCCTGTGAACATTTAGTTTCAACAATCTCTTCTCAGCTGATGTGTTGATAGGAGCAGCTTTCAGACTGCATCCTCTTTGCCACTATCAGCTGTTACAGCTCTCATCACTTTCCAAGAATAACACCAGCTTTTTCCCTCTGTGGTGCTAGACACCATCCCTCTGTGGTAACATCCAGTGCTGGGCTTTACAGCAGCACTCAGAACTGCTCTAGCTGAGACTGAGATTTTTTTGAGGGTTTGACTATGAGAGAAGCTATGGACTCACTGCCCATTTGAGAGGGAGCATGGTAACCATGAAGCATCTCTGCTTTAAGGTTGTCCTTTTCAGTATCTTGACACTTTCCAGGTTTTCCTTAGAGGCTGAAGCTAGGTGTCAAGGATTCCTTTGCAAGGGGTTTCTGTGTTTCATGAGCTGGAAACTATTAACAAGCTGAACAGTTCAATCCAGGAATACTTTTTCAATGGTGTTCTCTTCGTGAAGGTGACAGTTACTGTTTGATGCTTTATTTTTCTTGCTGCCCAAGTAATTAGATCACATATGTGGGGAAACCTGATTGCCATTCTCTTATTTGCTGAAACAAGCTAGACCCCGTATGTCCCATCTTTCAGGAGACATGTCAGTTGGAAGCTTCTTGTAGGTGTATAGGATTAGCTGTAAATTCACTTGCTGCTTTCTAGGCTGTGTTGGCTGCTGTTTTATTTACTTTGTCAGGTAGACTTCCCAAATGAGATATTTTAAAGCTTTTGTATAGTGGAAATATCAGACACAAGAAGCTGTGTTATCGAATCACAGAATCATCCTGGTTGGAAAGGACCTTGAAGACCATCAAGACCATCAACCATAACCTAAATCCACCAACCATAACCTAATCTACCTGTTCATTGCTTAAGTCATGTCCCAAAGCATCACATCTATATTTCTGTTAAACACTTCCAGGGATGGTGACTCCACCACCTCCCTGGGCAGCCTGTTCCAGTGTCCAACCACTCTTTTGGTAAAGAAATTTTTTTCTAATCTCTAGCCTAAACCTCCCCTGGAGCAACTTCAGGCCATTCCCTCTTGTCCTGTCATTATTCACTTGAGAGAAGAGGCCAACTCCCACCTCCCTACAACCTCCGTTCAGGTAGTTGTAGAGAGCAATGAGGTCTCCCCTCAGCCTCCTCTTCTTCAAACTAAACAATCCCAGTTTTCTCAGTCTCTCCTCATAGGACATATTCTCCAGACACTTCACCAGCTTGGTAGCTCTTCTCTGGACATGCTCCAGCAACTCTACATCCTTCTTGTATTGAGGGGCCCAGAACTGGACACAGTACTCGAGGTGCAGCCTCACCAGTGCCAAGTACAGGGGCGTGACCAACTTTCTACTCTGGCTGGCCATACTATTCTTGATGCAGGCCAGGATGCTGTTGGCCTTCTTGGCCACCTGGGCACACTGCTGGCTCATGTTAAGTCAGCTGTCAACCAGCACTCCCAGGTCCTTCTCCACCATGCAGCTTTCCAATCACTCATCCCTAAGCCTGTAGCTTTGCCTGGGGTTGTTGTGACCGAAGTGCAGGACCCAGCACTTGGCCTTGTTAAACCTCATACAATTGGCCTCAGCCCATCCAGCCAGCCTGTCCAGGTCTCTCTGCAGAGCCTTCCTACCCTCAAGCAAACTGACACGTCCACCTATCTTAGTGTCTTCTGCAAGCTTACTTAGGATGCACTCAATTCCCTCATCTAGATCATTAATAAAGATATTGAACAAGACTGGCCCCAAAACTGAGCCCTGGGGGACACCACTGGTGACCAGCCGCTAACTGCATCCAACCCCATTCACTACAACTCTCTGGGTTCAGCCGGCCAGCCAGCCAGTTTTTTACCCAGTGGAGAGTGTACCTGTCTATGCCATGTGCCACCAGCTTCTCCAGGAGAATGCTGTGGGAGATGGTGTCAAAGGCTTTACCAAAGTCTAGATAGACAACATCACTAGCTCTTCCCTCATCCACCAGGTGGGTCACCTGATCATAGAAGGAGATCAGGTTAGTCAAGCAGGACCTGTCTTCCCTGAATCCATGCTGGCTGGGCCTGATCCCCTGGCTGTCCTGCAATTGCCATGTGAGTGAACTCAAGATGAGCCTCTCCATGATTTTCCCTGGTACTGAGGTCAGGCTGACAGACCTGTAGTTCCCTGGATCCTCCTTCGGGCCCTTCTTGTAGATGGGTGTCACATTGGCAAGCCTCTAGTTGTCTGGGACCTCCCCTGTTATCCAGGACTGTTGATAGGTGATAGAGACAGGCTTGGCAATCTTCTCTGCCAGTTCTCTCAGTACTCTCAGGTGAATCCCATTTGGCCCCATAGACTTTTGAGTGTCTAGGTGCTGCAGCAGGTCTCTGCATTCTCCTGGATTATGTGGGGGTTGTTCTGCTCTCCATGTTTATATTCTAGCTCAGGAGATTGAATACCCTGAGGGCAGCTGGTCTGACTATTAAAGATGAAGGTGAAGGAAGGCATTAAGTATCTCAGCCTTTTCTTCATCCCTGGTTGCCATGTTCCCCCCCCTCATCCGATAAGGGATGGAGATTCTCCTTGGTTCTCTTTTTGCTGTTAATGTATTTGTAAAACCTTTTTTTATTGTCCTTTACGGCAGTAGCCAGATTGAGGTCCAGTTGGGCTTTTGTCCTTCTCATTTTCTCTGTGTGTCCTCACAAGCTCCCTGTACTCATCTTGAGTTGCCCACCCTTCCTTTCAAAGGTGGTAGGCTCTCTTTTTCTCCCTGAGTCCCACCAAAAGCCCCTGTTCAGCCAGGCTGGTCGTCTTGCCTGACTGTTTTACAACACATGGGGACAGCCTGCTCCTACACTTTTAAGACTTCCCTCGTGAAGAGCATCCAGCCTTCCTGGACCCCTTTGCCCCTCAGAACTGACTCCCAAGGGATTCTCTTTACCAGTGTTCTAAACAGGCTGAAGTCTGCCCTCTGAAAGTCCATAGTGGCAGTTTTGGTGAACCCTCTCCTTATTTTGCTAAGTATTGAGAATTTAACCGTTTAATGGTTGCTAAGCCCAAGACAGCCTCCCACCTCCACATCTCCCAGCACTCCTTCCCTGTCAGTGAACAGCAGTTTCAGCAAGGCACCTCCCCTGGTAGGCTCACTTACCAACTGTGTTAGGAAGTTATCTTCCATACACTCGAGGAGCCTCCTAGCCTGCCTGCTTGCAGCCGAGTTGTTATTCCAGCAGATGTCTGGTAGGCTGAAGTCCCCCATCAGAACTAGGGCTGGCGATTTTGAGACTTCTGCCAGTCGCCTGAAAAATGTTTCATCTGCCAGTGTCACCAGTAAGGAAGTCTGGACTGACTGGCAGGATTCCACATCTTGGCAAATAATGGGTAAACCAGGTCACTTGCCTCAGCTTGATATGTTTGGGTGGAGATGTTCTGCAAGTTGTATCTCAACCACATCTTAAGTGTGATGCTCCAGTTATACTTCACTGTGCCTTCACGCTGTTGATCATGGCAAAATGTGGCAAAGCTTTGGGTGTCGTGTATAGAACACTACAGAGTGCATTAAATTAAATGTATATAAAAACTGGGAGTCAAACTCACTTGAACTAATGAGTGGGATGCAACGGTCTTTCTCCCAAGTAGTATTTAGTAACTTCTACTCTGTTAAAGTCAAAACTGCTCATTTTACCCATTGATAATAGATGAATCAAAATGATCTTGCCAGCTTAAATCTGCAATGCAGGAGAAGCCTGGGAACAGGGAGGCAGCAGTATGATAGAGGCTAATTTAAACAAGTCTATCTGGACTGAAGTTTGGGCTGAAAGTGTTTTTTTCTCTCTCTGATGGAAAAGGCAAACTCAGTGTGAGGTTTTTTGATCATCTACTTCAAGCATCTGAAATAGAATCACAGAATGGTTAGAGTTGGAAGGGACCTTAAAGATCATCTAGTTCCAATTCCCCTGCATGAGCAGGGACACCTCCCACTAGACCAGGTTGCTCAGAGCCCCATCCAACCTGAGCTTGAATGCCCCCAGGCATGGAGCCTCCACAACTTCTCTGGGCAATCTGTTCCAGTGTCTCACCACCCTCACAATAAAGAATTTCCTTCTGATCTCCAACCTAAATCTCTCCTCCTTCAGTTTCAAACCATTACCCCTTGTCCTATCACTATGTGCTCTTGTAAAGAGCCCCTCCCTAGCCTTTCTGTAGGCCCCCTTCAGGTACTGGAAGGCTGCTATGAGGTCCCCCTGCAGCCTTCTCTTCTTCAGGCTGAACAACCCCAACTCCCTCAGCCTTTCTTCATAAGACATGGGCTCCAGCCCTTGGATCATTTTCGTGGCCCCATTCTGGACACACTCCAGCAGGTCCACGTCTTTCTTGTGATGGGGGCTCCAGAGCTGGACACAGTATTCCAGGTGAGGTCTCACCAGGGCAGAAGAGAGAGGCAGAATCAGCTCTGTTGATCTGCTGGCCACATTTCTTTTGATACAGCCCAGGATGCAGTTGGCCCTCTGGGCTTCAGTTGCACATTGGTGGCTCATGTCCTGCTTTGGATCCACTAGTACTCCCAGGTCTTTTTCTACAGGGCTGTTCTCTAGCATGTCTTCCCCCAGCCTGTATTGATGTTTCTGGTTGCCCTGGCCCAGGTGCAGAACCCAGAGGAGCCAAGGTGGAAGCCTACATTGCCTGTAGAGTCACTGCTAAGAAGATGGACTACGTGGGAGAGGGACAGGGATGTTCAGTCTACCAAAGAAAGGTATATCAAGTAGGAAGTGTAAACATGCTGTGTCCACGCACTGTAGAAGACCTATGAACCTAATAAGTGTGCATGTGAGTATGATATGCAGAAATGCCACCTACTTGGTCAATGAGGAGGGCAGAGCACAACCAGGAGTTGTACAAAAAAACAAAGGGGAGCTTTATGTTGCTGAGAGTGGAGTTGGTGTCTGAAGTTGTTTCTCAGTCTGAGGTGAATGTTGTAAGAGCTTTCTGAAAAAGTTTGACAACAGAAGTGGTTTCACAGAGCCCCTTCACAACAATTTGATGTCTTAAATAAAGCGGAGTGGAGACAGCCTGATAGTAAAACTTGTTTATTTATAGTGTTATGTATTACAGGAAAATCAGTTTAAAAAGTCAATGCTTCTCTTTCTTCAAAGTTGCAGCATTTTCAAGATGTTAAGACAGATCTGAAGAATGTAAAACATACCTGATTTCAGCCTTCCTGGCCAGAGTGGTTCTGCAAGGTGAGATCATCTTGATTTTTTTCCTTTTTTTTTTCCCCCCAGCCCTTTAAGTTTCAAGTAAGGCATTTATTTATTTCCTTTTCTTTTGAATGAGGTTTCAACAAAACAAAAGACAGTATCTGTGGGTTTGGTTGCCATAGTAAACTTTAACTCATAGCATGCTGACGTCCACCTTGATAGTCAAATGCATGCTTTGCCATCAAGAGGTTGTTGACTCTGCTCAGCCTAAAATCCATGCTGGGCCAGGCAACCATTTTGTTGCCTGCCTTCAGGTAATTGCCTTCTGTGTTACTGTGTCAAAAGTGTTTGCATACCACAGTTATTTTGGTTACCCAATTCATGATGATGAAGTTTAGCAGCCAGGCTGGTGAGATGTACTGCCTGTGCTGCGGCACTGTGGGGATTTCAGTTGTGTCCACTTTTAGTAGAGATTTTGAAGTGGGCTATATGGGAAAAGTGTGAGGAGCAGGTCCCCACAGCTAACCCTGGGTACTCTTCACTTCACTCTTTAAGTGGGAGGTAAACAGAGAAGATGGTGACTGGCTATTGTAAGATACACACCATTACAGCTGCAGACAGCAAATATCCCTTCGCTTTCCCTACAGAGAACTGTGCCTCAGTCCCATCTGTTTCTCCAGTGATAGACCAGTCTGCATAAGGCCCACCTAGCACAGAAATGCCTGTATAATGTGCTTTACTCGTTGCTGAATTCACTTCTAAGCTTTTCTTTGTCTTCCAGTCTACTAATATGTGGTATGTCAGTTTGCTTCACATTAGCAGTGCTTGTATAGGATTGCATTTACACTCAAAGAATTTATCTTCATTAAGTTGTTGAGCTCTTATTTCTTTGAAAATCTATTTACTCAGAACTCCTATTTATTTAGCACATCCAAAGTGACTTGCCTTGCTCAGACTAGAGCTCAAAACCCCATATAATAATGTAATATGTATTCTAAATGCCATACAGGACAGCCCCAGCTGCTACCAGTGAAACAGCAAACTCCTGCCAGCCTTTGTAGTGTTTGAGTCAGGTTGCATGTATGTAAAGCAACTAAGCATGTTGCATCTGTGTCTGCAGACTCGGGGATGGTACAGATGGCTCTGCCCTCACTCATGTCCTTCCCCAGGCTCCCACAAGGCCAAAGGGATGGCTGCACCTTGCTGTTGTCCATGGGAGGGAGTGTGCTTTGAGGAATGGCTGAGAAGAAGCAGAGGAGTGGGTATGGTGATGGAAAAGGTATGATTCTCACTTTTTTTTCCCCCTTCCTTTTTCCGACCTTGGTTACAGTTTAGCTGAACGTGTTGGTTGCGCTGCAAAGCCTTGCCTCCTGACCTCTCCCATGCACAGAAAGTAGTCACTGTATTAGCCTGAACAGAGCCTTAACCTTTTGAAGGCATTAATTCATTCATCAAATGTTTAATAAGGCGTCTTTGTGTCAGCATTGGAGATCAGAAAGGTTTTCTTTTTCATATGAGAGATCTTGGCCTTCTTTGTTCCGATGGTGATCTTTGATAGGACAAGTAATTCTACTCATTTTGTTAAAACCTAAATAGCAGTACATTAATGTGTCTGGTACAAAGGACTCATAAATGTAATCAAATAAGTTTTAAGCTAAAGCTTGCAATTCAGTCTTTTTGTCTTCTGTTTTTTGTTTTTTTTAGAAAAAAAAGATCATAGGAAAGACAATATTTATTGTGCTTTCTTATTGTTCAGGAATCCATTGGCAGCAGGAAAGTAGTCCTTGTGGAAACCATTCTTGATTTCTGTTTCCTTTATAGAGGTTTCCTTTACAGCTGTTCTTGAAGGTGCTTTCCGGTATGTCTATAAAAGTGAAATAAAAAGTAAATACTTGGATTTATTTAGTGTCCCTGAAACACTACTTATGGTTAACTGTGAAACGGAGCTGTCTGGTGTTTGTTGATGCACATATATATGTATTTGCTTCAGTCTCTGTTAAGGGACCACTACTATTTTCACTGCTGTGGGTGATATTACCTTATTAGTATTGTTATAATACTACTTGATGTCAGAAGAGGTTTTAAGTCCTTTCCACTAGAAGCTCTATGTATGTATGCAGGCAGACTTGAGCAGTCTGCTGAACAAGGTTGAATTAAAGACAGAGATGCTTGTTTCTTCTTTTTCCAAGGAGGGAGGAAGACTCAAGAAGTTGCCCAACAAAGGAAATTCAAACCTAAGTCCTTAGTGCAGTACTTGCTATATGAGTACAGAATTGAGCCCTGACCCAAGATTACACTTCATTGCAGTATGAAAAAGCTGAGCTGCAATGCGGAGTTCATAATTACTGAAAGTCTGTTTCTTGTAGATGTTACTACATCTATCATTTTTAACTTAAATAAGTATTTTAATACAAATGTATTTTAGATACTGTTGCTTGTTCTGCATATGAGTTCATCAAGCCTGCTGTGCAAAAACATTCTTTTTTTTCCCCCACGCTTGTCAGAGAGCTCTTGGAAGACTGCTTACCTTAATGTAGAAGTTTATGAAAAGAACAACCAGTGTGGCCATATAGGAGGACTGGAACATGAGGCAGCCAAATGGGAACCCACATGGCTTCACAGCTGCACTGAGTGTGTGCACAATAGTGAGCAGAAACTGGATCTGTGGAGGAAAGATTACATAGAAGTATTTGCTGAGAAATGTCAGTGCTAGCTAGATCAGATACAACAATGTCACCTACTCCTGCTCTTTCAAAATTTGAGTAGTCTTGAAAATCAGCCCTTTCTGAATCTGTGAATGTATTGTGATGGTTAAAGTAAAATAGTGCTATTATGAAATAAAAAAAACACACCCTAATGGGTCAGAGATTTCAAAAAATTATTTCATAGGCCTAATTGGCAAAATAAACTGGGTTTTTTTTTTTAATAGAGGTTGTTCTGTCTTCCAGACCGTGTCATGTCAGGTACAGCATTGTCTCTGTTCCTGGGCAGAAACTCCAGAAAACTGAAGACTCCAGGTAATTCTAGAAGTCTGAACAAAAAATGGAAATCCTAGGTTCAGGTGGGCCGGCATTAGCATTAACAGAGTTAAGATGGGGACAATGAAGCAAAAATGAGATGGAGAAGGAATCAGGGAAAGTTGTTGGTATTTAGGACTGTGAACCACAGCCCATGCCGGTGCATCTGATTCTCCCCAGCCCACAGAGTGTGCCCTCAATCCAGTGTGCTGGGGTTACTTTCAAACAGGGAAGTGTGTTTCAGTGGCAGGGATAGTCTTAGCTCAGAGATAAAGCATTTGCTAAACACATTTCTACACAGGTATTTTTAAGCTCACTGCAAACATCTGAACTCACAAATAATATGAACAGGCCCTAAGGTAAAGAAACAAAAGGACCTTTAGTTCACATCAAGCCTAATATGTTGTTCCTAGAAGCTTTTGTTGTGGCTCAACTCTTTGGGTACAGCAACTACTGGAGTAGACTTTGAGAAGTCAGACAACTTCTGTCTTGTCTAAGGGTTTGTTTACAACATTTTGCATTTTGTAGTTGTACCAGGGTGTGGTGGGTTAACCTTGGTTGGCTCCCAGCTGGCCATCCAGCTGCTCTCTCAATTCCTCTCCTCGATAGAGTAGGGGGAGAAAATAAGATGAAAAACTTTTAGGTTGGTATAAGAGCAGGGGGAGGTAAAAGGTAAAACTTAACAATTATCATCATAGGCAAAACAGACTTGACTTCAGGAAGACTAATCCAATTTATTGCCAATTAATAGTTGAGAAATAAATAGTACTCAAAACACCTTCCCCTAAGCCCCTGTTTCTTCCCAGGCTCAGCTTCACTTCTGACTCTTCCACCTCCTTCGCCCAAGGGGTGCCAGGGGAATGGGGGTTACATTCAGTCCATGCTGCTTTGGTGCTGTTGCTCCTTCCTCCTCACACTCTTTCGATTCTCCAGTGTGGTATTCCTCTCATGGGAGACAGTCCTCCATGAACTGCTCCAATGTGGGTCGTTCCCATGGGCTGCAGTTCAAGAACTTCTCCAGCATGGGTCCTTTCTCTGGGCTGTAGTTCTTCACAAACTGCTCCAGTGTGGGTCCTTTCCATGGGGTGCAGTCCTTCAGGAATGGACTGCTGCAGTGTGGGTCCCCCATGGGCCACAGGTCCTGCCAGGAGTTTGTTTCTGTGTGGGGTCCTCCATGGGTTGTAGCTTCCTTTGAGACAAGTCCACTTGTTGCTGCATGGGGTTCCCCATGGGCTGCAGGGTGACAGCCTGTCTCACCATGGTCTTTACAGGCTGCAGGGGAATCTCGGCCCCTCCTCCCCTCCTTCTGCTCTGACCTGGGTGCCTGCAGGACTGTTCCCTCACATTTTCTCTCATCTCAGCTGCTCTGCAGCATTTTTTTTATCCTTTATTAAATACAGTATCACTGAGCTTTGCTGGTGGTCTCAGCTTTGGACAGTGGTGGGTCTGTCTTGGAGCAGGCTGGAGCTGGCTCTGTCAGACAGTTTTTATAATTTTTTAATCAGTCTATTTGCCATGATTAAACAGTGTCCATTTTCTATCCAAGAGATCAAAAATAATGGAATTTTATGGAGTTTGTACTCTACTGTAGAAAATATTTCTGAACATAATTTCCTTTACAAAGTTTTACTAGGCTGCACCAGTGGCTTATTCTGTAAGATAGCTGTTATATTTGAATTCTTAGTTATGCAAATGGCAATGTTTATCTACCACTCATGTTGCCCTCTCTGGTAGTTAAAAATTATATTAAAATAGATACATACCAGCTGTGCCTGAGTGAGGTATTTCTTCCACCAGAGATACTTGCGCATAGAAGGGATGACAGACAGTCCATAGTAAGAATACATAAGCACATGGATAAAGCTATTCAAAGTGGGTCCAAAGAAACCTAAACAAAACAAACAAAAAAGGAAAATGTTTTATATACCAAGTGCTAAAAAGAGAGAGAAGTTATTACTGTTAGCAATGTCTCCTGCATATGGAAATTCTTCCGCCCACCCTTTGCTACAGACATTCCTGATGTGAAGAGATGCTGCCCTAAGGGACAACTGACAAACTGAATTATTCTTCCTATGGAGTTTTTCTCATGCCGAATGTCGGCTTTTCACCTTGTATTTTTCATTTTCTCCACTTTTCTATTCTGTAGTTTACAGGTCATTGCTTTTGCTTCCCTCCTAAATATTCTCTTTTGCATGAGTCTCTCCATTATTGCAGTAACCTCTAAATGCAACGGGGGAGTGATTGCTGCTGGTACTTCAGCTTAGAGCCCAGAGAGGAACCGACTCTCCTGCTCGCAGATGCACCAGTAAGGGCTTTGCTCTGAATTAAACAAGCCTAGTGTGGCTGTCTTTGAGCACCGCTCACGTTTTCTTCGGTGACTCTTCTGGTTGATGCAGATTTGCAGATTTTGACCTCAGATAATGCCTTGCAACTCTAATCAGCTATAGTTAGGAAATACTATTTCTAGAGCAAATGAATTACTCTCTGTACCTTTGACTAACTTTAAGACTATTAAGAAGTAGCGGCACGATTCCATCTGCTGTATGCTCACGTGTCTGATAGCAGTGCTTGACAACTGCAACATGGCCTCACCTGTTGTTTCGATTTTTCCACTGATTAATTACTTAATTGCTGATCAGTTATTTAGTTACTGATTTTCCCACTCTGTTAATTATAACAGCACAAAGCTAGTGCAAAGCATGGGGGAATAAGTTCAGACACAATAGGAAGCACAACCCCCTGCTATGTTATTTACACCTCTGTAGAAATAGCTCATTAAGGCTATAAAATCCTTCATCTCTGTTTCTACCTAAAAGGGTGTTTTACTTTGATTTTGTGCTATCCAAAATAAGTGTCAACAAAAGTGAATTCTGCTTTTTGTTCTGAAAAACACCTGCAACAAGTTGCTTTACAAAATATTACAGTGGACTGAAGTGACTCCCTTCGGTAGCTCAAAGTAAGAAAACTGATTGTCTCTTCAACTCTGGTAACAGTCCCTCAAGAAGGCTCCAGCTGTATGAAACCCTGGAGAAGTGTGCATGTTGTGAGACTCCTAGAAGTAGTTTCTGTGCTGTTGGGACTTAGTATATTAAATGCAAAGTGAGCAGCCTGTGACACTGTACGTCTTCCCTACCTCTACAGGGGAGTTTACATCAGCTGCAGTATTCTCCTAAGAGCCACCTCTTTTAGAGATTACCATATGTTGGATCCAAAATATAATAAGGCAAAAGATGCTGCTACTTCTGCTATTTCAATATGGAATGTAAGACTGCATCAATCAGTTCTGGATGTCCAGTAGTTTTACTACTTGAATGGGATGTATTCTCATTTAAAACAACAGACTCAAGCTGGTAGTTTAATTAGCTACTATGTAAGTAAAGCATATTGCTAAACCGGAATGTCAGATTGATGCATACAGGAGCCAAACATGTAAAAATGCTGTTGAGTTCATATGTTGTGATTTACACTGACTTTACAAGGGTCATGATTTCCTCCTACATCTGCTTATGGACTAGTAGAACTTGGATGTGATCATTCTTGTGTGCTACTCAGTAGTGTTATCCTGTCTAAAAACGGTTTGAAGAAAAGTAAATGTGAGAGGTTGTGGCAGCTAACCTAGCACTCATATTTTTTTGACTTGATCTTTTAACCATGCTTCTAATTTTACTGTGCTCAGCAGATGTTTGGCAGCTTTGAAAGGCTATGAACCTTACAGGTGCTCTCATATAGCATGGTGATGCGATTCTCCTCCAGCAGCAGGCGACTTACACCCCAGGTGATGAAGCAAACAGAGACTTACTTTGCCCACAAGGTATCCAGTTCAGAACACACCACCAAATGTTGAACATAGTGGCATGGTGATACACATGAAGGAAGGTGATCTGACTGGTTTTCTTTCTCAGTACAAAGAAGATCGTGTCCATGAATTCAATTACTTTGGAGAAATAATACCACCACAGCACCTTGGCTACCTGTACAAGCAAGAACAAAGGAACAGGAAATCAATATCTGTTTCTAAAAGGGCTTAAATATTGCTGTACTTCATCAGTCCCTAGGCATGCAACTTCCTAAAAGGCGTTACTGTGTTATTGACAGAGGAGTACAAGCTCTGCCTTCAGTTTTATTTTCCTTTTGAATGAAGTGGTTTTGAAAAAAAAACTCCATAATTTCGAACGTGATTGTATAAATGTAGAATTGCCTAAATATAATTTAATAAATACAAACTTTGAGGAAGGGGTTTCTAATTGTTCTGTTTAATCAAATATATAGTTGCGTTTGTTTTTTTTTAAGGGTGCTATCATTTATACTTTCTTGGCACTGAACAGATTTCGTTGGCAGCTTCTTTATAAATAATCCAAATTTGATGCTCAACACAATGGAATATACCCTCTTCTTGAGTTGATACGCTTTATCAGAGCTCAGGATATGTCCCAAGACAGTTAAAACAGAAAGGGGAAAAGCACCTCGTTGTTGGGAAAAGGTATTTAACTGACCTTTTCCTTGCCGTAACATAGACAAATTTTGAGGGTTGGGGGAAATTGTATCGGTTACCCAGGCTTTCTGCCCTTGAGCTGTGACATTACCTGGAAAGTAAACCTGACCTGGAGAACAACAGAGGGTTAATACATGGAATTGCTATGATACAGAAATACGGGGTTGAAACTAGAGATGAGCCAAGCCAGAAAAATATCTCTACAGTTTTCCAGCATTTAGAGTTGGGCTGAAATCCATTTCTGGCCACAGCCCAACAGGTGTGACATTTTAGATGACTGATTTTTGTTCTAAGATTTTTAATGATCCATATTCTCTGTTTTAATAGTCAGACAACACTGTTTTGATCACAGATCTCAATGTATGGCTTTTTAAAATACTCCCTGTTGCACTTTCCACAGCAAGGCTGCATCGGTTTTGAATCAGAAAGAGAACACTTGTTTGCTCCTAGCTGTTAGGCAACTTGATTAAAACCCCAATGGAAAAGATGTCATCAGGAATAGCCTTATAACTGTGCTGAAGGCAGAAGTGTTGCACTGTTGAAGCGGAGGGCAGGACTGCTGTGGGTGTGGGGGGCTGAGCTGCTGCCGTGTCTCACCCGGATGTCAGCCTCCCCTGCGCTGTGGAGGTTCTGGCACTGCAAGTTGTAGCCTCCTTCCCACGTGGCAAGGATGAGCTGGAAAAGAAAACACAGCAATTATGTTCTTGAACAAACATAAAAGTTGGCTTTTACCCCTGCAGTTGTTCTGTATTGAAAAAAGCTACATGGGGAGTATGATCAGTCCCTGTTCCTGTCAACCGATGCTCCTCAACCAGCCAACTTGCTAATATCTTCTGGTTTGAAATGGAAAAGGCATCAGGTTTGGTTAGAACTGCACAGTGAAATAGTATAGCTTTTACATTTCTCTAGCTTTAGAGCCTTCAAGGCTTCCATTAAAATATCTCATTACTTAGTGCAGTGAACCTCACTCCAAAGCTCATTCTTGAATATTGCATCCCTGTCCTGAAGCGGTATGAAGAGCTTAACATAGGTAGTTGTACAAAACCATCCTTGTGAAAAATTCCCTGATGCCAAGCCAGCAAACACAAGGCAAATCCAAAGTAGTGCATCAGGAGAAATATTTCCTAATGCCATATGCATGTCTCTTTATCCTATGCTGTTAAATGCAGGAGGAAGTAAAGGAGAGGGGGCACAGTGCTGAATGGAGACATGAACAGACACACAAGCAACTTTTAGGTTTAATGTATGTCACACTGGGAAGCAAACAAAGCAATGAAATGTCAGGCTACCACACCGTGATGAAGCAGCAAGTTTCTAGAAAGCCACATGGTGGCTTTTGATGTGAAATGTTTTTATAGTAATGATCACCTAAAGCATCCAACAGCCATTTTGAAATGGGGAGCATAATCTGTTGTCTGTAAATGCAATGCAGAGTCCTTTGGTTTTAGAAAAGTTCTTGCTTATTCTTGAATGTGTGAGAAGTGCTTTCTGGGGCCAAATTAAGAGATTAATATTCTGAGGTCTCTTTCTCTCTATACAGAAAAAACGCTTAGAGGCTTGGGGGGGAAAAATTATTTTCAATAGAATGAATTTTTAACTTTGCATTTAAGAGATCTGCAGCTCGTCACTGTCAGTCAATGTGCAAATGGAGAAGAAGCTTCAGGGTCAGAATACCACTCTCCGATTCCAGGGTTTTCTTTAATTTCTTTTGTTTGTTCTTCAATTATTCTGCATAATTCCAGATTTTGCAGATTGTACTGTGTGCGTATTGCCCAGTCATTTGACTCAGCAGAAGGGTTCCCTCTGATTTGTGGCTGTGTAACAAGATCAGCTTAGAGGGAAGATCTGCTTTGACTGTCTTAACCTTGCTCTTTCATGTCAGCTTTTCTGTAGCTCAACATTTCTATTCTCTGTTGTAGGTGCCTTACATATTGGCAGGTCTCCTTTAGGGAAAAGAGGAGAATCCACTTTGAGTTTTGACTGCTCAACTTTGCTACCTAATTTTCAAGATGTCTAACTTCCTAATGAAAATTTAGTGGGGAAGCTTGGAAGGCAGCAAGTAGCTTTTTGGAACCCTAGTGATCCTGGACCATGACTTTCATGTTGGCTATCAACAATGTGGAAGGTGGGCAGCTTACCCCATGCTACTAAATGAGCCAGCTGCATACCTGAAGGAGAAGCTTGTACCTTGACTCCAGACATTCAGTTACTAGGTCTCTTTGATACCAAAGTCGTAAGTTACCTATGCTGTTTCACTTCTGTTCCCTTTCACACGCTGAGCACTCACATCTCTGCAGAGCTGATGGCTTTATTAATCATGCAGAGATGGTGCAAGTGCAGGATGTATTAAAAAGTTGAGAAATCCCCTCACTCTTTCAAAATACAAATTCTCTCTCTATAGAAAACAGTTCTTGGAATGCTTTGCATTCTTGGCAGCCTATCCTGAAAATAATATTAAAAGATGCATTGTTTAAAACTATTTGGAAAAACAGATCACGTAAAGATGGAAGTGCTGCCTTGTGAAAAATTTCTGCAAAGTAGCAACATCCTGTTAATTAGTAGAGTTCTCCTACTTTGCTGTTGTCCTAATGTTGTTCTTAATAGATTTCAGTTTTTATGCTGATAAATGTCCTTTATGCACCTACTTGGGTATAAACAGCATGAGGATTCACAGCAATTGCTTTTTTGCAGCTGTTCGACTCATGCCTTTTTTAAAAAATGGGGAATCACATTGTTCAGGAATGAGACCTGGTTCCTCTGTAAAGGAATCTTAGAGGTGGGGTGGGGGCAGCAGAAGGGGTGCCAAAGCCTCTCACGTTGCTGAGTAGCAGACTAAGCACCAAGCGCCTGGACCCAGGGGCCTGCACCTTCTCATGCCAAGCTTTCAGCCTCTAGAATCTCACAGCTTTAGCTTGTTCCTACATCTGTCCTCCACAGGTAGGCTAGAAAGGAAAGCAATGTGACCTTCTGAAAGGATATTCCTGTTTCTACTGACTGTGGTTGGTCTGTGATTTTTGAGTTGTAGAAAAAGCCCTGCGTGCTGGGCTTTCTCAGAAAACGCCTGGAAGCAACAAGGTATTCCCATTTTTCCTAGGGCAGGAGAAAGACAGGAGAGGCACGAGCACCTGGTTACATCTGGCTGGTGACCGGTCACCACCAGTGTCCATCAAGGCTCTGTTCAATAGTTTTATCAATGATCTAGATGCAGGTGTTGAATGCACCACTATTAAGTTTGCTGATGATAGCTAACTGGGAGCTGCTGGTGACTCCTGTGGGACAGGAGTCCTTGCAGGGGGATTTAGATAGAATGGAGAATTTAGATGTTTAGTGGGATGAAATTTAACTAGTTGAAATGCTGGAGTCTGAGCCTGGGATGGGGTTACGCTGGGGATAAGTATAAATTGGGGGAGGAGTGGCTGGAGAGCAGCAGGAGGAAGGGATCTGGGGGTGCTGGTTGGCAGCAGGGTCACTGTGAGCCAGCTGTGTGCCCTGGAAGCCCAGAGGGAAAACTGCGTCCTGGGGTGCATCAAACAGCATAACCAGCTGGTCAAAAGATGGGATTATCCCACTGTATTTGATGCTGGTGCAGCCTCACCTGGAGTATTGTGTGCAGTTCTGGGCCCCACAGTTTAACAAGGATGTGAAGATCCTTGGATGTATAAAGAGGAGGGCACCAAAGCTGATGAAGGGGCTGGAAGGCACATCCTGTGAGGAGTGGCTGAGGTCTCTGGGTTTGTCTAGTTTGTAGAGGACTAACTAGGCTGCTCTCTACCTCACTGCCCTCCACAGCTTCCTGAGGAGGCAAAGTGGAGAAGGACGTGCTGAGCTGCTCTTCCTGGGATCCAGTGACAGGATGCATGGGAATGGCTCAAAGCTGTGCCAGGGGAGGTTTAGTCTGGATGTTAGGAAGTATTTATTTACAGAGAGGAAGGTTAAACACTGGAACAGCCTTACCAGCGAGGTAATTAATGCCCCAAGCCTGTCAGTGTTTCAGAGGGTAATGCCCCTGACAACATGCTTTATCTTTTTGGTCAGCCCTGTATTGGTCAGGCATCTGGGCTAGATTATCATTGTAGGTCCCTTTAAACTGAACACTCCATTCAGCACATTGTCTATCTAGAACAGTTCAGAAGGGGAAGCCAAAAGCTAACAATGGAATTAGTGTTCAGATAATTTAAATTCCTCTCAAAAGTTCAAAACAGAAGGATGAGCACTACCATCCTTCTTGTGGAAAAAATAGAGCCAGAAACCCCTTGTCATGATGTGTATGATGCTTGACTTGGTTTTCTCTGGGACTCCACCACTAAGGCAAATTAAAACAACTTTTTCTGGTCCATGTTCTCAAGCAATGGAGGTCTTGCTAAACTAAATAAGGAGACTGATCTGTCTGTGTAGAGGAAAGAAGGGTCTAACTTGCATTGCTATGAATCACCTATTTCTCTTGGCCATAGGAGGAGACTTTTATTAGTCCCTGTGAATGGCAGCTCCTCCCTGGGTCTATTGACTTTGAAAAAACAGTCCTAAAAGCAGTTATCTGCCACCTGCAGGCATCTACCTGCCCAGGGAAAAAGAGTCTAAGGAAACTTCAGGACAGTGTCTCAGGAGAGAAGAATGAGTTTATTTTCTTTGCCTTTTTTATTTCAAGAATTTTAGAATTAAATGCCTCAGAAGATTATCAGTGTCTAAAAACAGAGGTCAGATATTCATAATCTCATCTGACTTTCCTTTTTTTAGTTTTTAAAGGGAGAAATTAGCTCCTTGACTGTAACATATCTCAGTTCCACAAGCATGCAACATCTGAAATGTCTTCATAATAATTCTTACATAATAAGTAGATGAATAGAGGAAGGTACTATTAATAATCCTTGATTTATCACTACCTAGAAATCTTTCAGGCAGGTTTTCTGGCTACATGTAATTGTAATATCATCTGTTGAATAGTGTTTGTTGAAAAACATCTTTTTGTATAGGTTGCTTATTTTCAGATGAACTTCCAAGAATTGCAGTATAATCCCAGATTTTAGTTATATAGCTGAGATGCAGAACAGCCCGTGTCTTGAAGATCTTAAATTGTAGTCTGGCAAGACCATAAAGGCCATGGGGAAGTAGTGTGGGCTAGATTGTTCAGCCTGGGACTGAGGCATTCCAGCCCTGCCACTTGATCAGTGCCTCAGTTAATGTAACATCTTGGTACTGGTGTTGTGCCAAAAAAAGAAACAGGTGCTGAGTAGGAAATGTCTCACAAGATTTTTTCACAATTAAAATATTTTGTTGTTCCTCTTTATGATGCAGTTGAAATTTTTTTCATGGGGACAGAAATGTAGACAGCATGGTTTGGGCTACTCCCTGGTGAGGCTCTGTCCTGGTTTGAGACAGGATGAAGTAAATTTTCTTTTTACTGATATTTTTTTTTTCCCCCTTCAGTGAAGGGAAAAACACAAGTTTTCCAGCTAGTGGACTCATAACGCTGGAATGTTTATGTTACTGCTGAGACATCAAGGACACTTTGCTCTGCTTTGGATACTAAAGGAGCAGAAGAGTTGTATCTGCAACCCCCCTGTAGGAAGGACTGGACTAGACAGATGGGGATGCTGTATAAAGAGTGGCTTAAGGCACTTGGTCTGTTCAGCCTGGAGGAGAGGAGACTGAGGGGAGACCTCATTGCAGCTTACTGCTTCCTCATTAGGGAAGGAGGAGGAGCAGGCGTGGACCTCTTCTCACTGGTGACCAATGATAGGACCTGAGGGAATGGTAGGAAGATGTGCAGGGGGAGGTTTAGGTTGGACATTAGGGTGGGATTCTTCACCCAGAGGGTGGTGGAGCACTGGAACAGGCTCCCCAGGGAAGCAGTATATGGTACCGAGCCTGACAATATTCAAGAAGAATTTGGACAACACCCTCAGGGACATGGTGTGAACTTTGGGGTTGTCCTGTTCTGGGGTGGGAGTTGGACTTGGTGACCCAGGCTGTCCAAGGAGGTGGTTGAGCCACCATCCCTGGAGACATCTAAAAAGACAGATGTAGTGCTACAGGACAGAGTTTAGTGGTGGACGCGGCAGAGTTAGGGTAGTGGTTGGACTTGATGATCGTGAAGGTCTTTTCCGACCAGAACAATACTGTGATGCCATGAAACCTGGCCAAAGAGAGTATTCCATCCCATAATATCTATGAAAGGCTTGGTATAATTTTAGGATCATGGTTATTCCAGAGTGGAGGAAGTAAGTGGTCCCATGCTTTCTTCTTATTTTAAAGTCAGAAAGTTCATGTCACAGTGACAAAAATAAAACCCCTTCCCAAATGAAGTTTTGATTAATTTCTAAATTATTATTTTGTCAACAAAAACTCTTTCAAATGCAAATCCCTGTTGTCAAGAAACTCCCAACCACATCCATTTAATACCCCTTAAGTGAATGGCAGACTACTATAAGGATTAGTGACAAAATTATTTAAAATTAACTTGAACTTAGTTACAAATGGTAATTCCTTTGTGTTGCTGTTATCTGAGATAGTAAAATAGCCTAAAAGAAATCCCTTCTATGCTTATTTTTGGTGAATCTTTGACTACATCTCCTGTTCCAAAGAGCTCCTGTACTTTGTGGTACCAGTGATGGTATTAGAAGGTTTGCACATGCAAAAAACTTCATCATATTAATTTTTACTCTTGATTTCCACTAAATTTCTACTGAATTCTATTTGAATGTGCAGCTGAGATCCAGAGCACTGCCTTTTTGATGAACAGGCTAAATGTTCTACCTATATGCAGAGCTCAGGAAGGTCAGTAGGAAAGACAAGGAGAACTCAGAGGGTGAAAACTGAGAAGTGAGGACAACATGTCCAGTTAGAATAACTGCAGGCAAGGACAGCAGAGTCAGCTCCTCAGCTCTCCAAACAGATAGACAGAAGAACACCTGGGAATTTAACTCTATTCAGGCAAAGTTCTTACTTGCTCAAAAGGCTGTTTGCTTTTGTTCTTACATTTTACTGCTCTACACTGCACACTCCTTTTGCTGTCCAGTTTTTTTCCTCGCTTCTCCCTTTCTCCAAATTATAGAAGAGTGCACCTGATCTCTTCTTGTTTCTCACTTTGTTCTTGTCCTCTTGCTCCCCTAAGGTTAAGACTGTCCTTTTGTCCTAGTTAAAGAATTATTTCAAAGGAAGCCTTTGCCTCAAGCAGGAATCTTTATCGATCTAGCATAATTCTTTACTTCTCTGCCAAATTTATATTCACTAACTTCTGAACAATTAATGAAGGAGTAAACAATGATTTATTACAATCATAAAAAAATAATGATGATTGCTGAAGCTGGATTTCTATAGTAAAATTCCAGGACAGTTCAAATCAGCTAGGATCTTTGTCTTTTTAACCTTTCCTCAACACCTACACTTGTAAAACTTTGCATAGACATTTTACTACTCAAGCTGTATCTTTTTAACACTTGCATGGTTAGGAAGCAAATCCTTCTGATGTCAGCCATTATAATAATGGATTACGAGTTTAAGTGCTCCCTCTATGTTTTGTTTGTTCCTTTCATTTTGCCCATTTATCCCAAATCCAGGCATTATGCCAGGCCTTACAGTACTTCGTGAGTTGTCATCTCAGTTGCAATGTGTAGGGCTAAAAAACGTGACTGGTGATCCTGATTGTGCCAGCACTGAGCTTCTGACATTTCCCTGATATCAGAGGGTACATGGAAGGCAATTCTGGTACTCCTGGGAATCCTCACATTGTCTTGGTACCTGTGGATCTGCAAGTTGTAACTACAATTCAGCAATTGGACTTACTGTGGGGTGAATTTTCAGCTCCTAGAAACAGGTAAAATGAAGGTAATTTACTCCTTTTTTTTTTTTTTTTTTTTTTTTTAACCTGTAAGGTAAAACACTTCTGGCTTTGTCAAAAGGGTTAATGCACTGGGTTTGCACTACTTGTGCAATTCTGCTCTTTCCTCTTTGCTCTGAATTGAGGGTCCTCACATGCAAGTCCTGCTTCTCCACATGGATGTGGTTGCTTGTTTACAAATCCTATGGATTTGTAATAAGTCTGTGAAGCTACCTGGGGATACAGGCAGCTTTAGACATCACGCCACCCTTAATGCCACGTATCTCTAGATATCCTTTCTAATCTGACCCAGATGGTACCAATGTCCTGGTTTTCTCAGTGCCTTATGAACAAAAGGACTTGGGTAAGAGCTTGATGACTGGCTAATTTAGATAGGGCAGAGGTGATACTGCTGTGGAAAGCAGCTAAGACTATGGTAGAGAGTATGTCTTTTCCTGTTAATGAGAGACAGTATTCTCACATGAGTAATTTCACAATTCAGAGATCAGCATTAGTCTACTTTGGTTTCAGTTTTAATTTTTCATTGGAATTGAGACAGTTTTTATCCTTCAGTGGACCTCAAAACCTTATCTTGGCCTCTGGCACCTCATGTTGCATTCCTGGTGTGTGGTTTGTGAGTTGACTTGCACATGAAATAATTTTAAAATATGCAAAGACCTGATTGCTTTTCACAGTCATCTGGTTTTCTGCTCATAACTGGTACTTTTAGGATCTTAGGCAAAGATGTATGTAGAGGAAAGGCATATATTTCTTCAATGAAATTGCTAAAAGTTTTTGTTTTTACTAAAATTAAAAGGTGGTGGTTGTTTTTGTTAATGCAGATTGTTGTCCATGTTACTAGAAGCTTTTGGATCAGCAGACTTTATCTGGGCCTATGAACACTTAATAGTACAGAAGAGTATGCAACCAATAACAAACCTCTGATGCAGGTTTCTCTTGTACCAGCAAGGATGGAGGGGATTGTCTCCTGACCCCTTGGCAGTGCATTTGCAGTCTGCCTAATAGAACCACAGGACTTGCATCTAAGCTTCAGGTGCCTGTTGCAAAACCAAGTGCCCTACTTCTCCATTATAGTCAGTGGGGAGGGGTAAGTGCCTTTGATGACTTCAAGAAAATCTATTTGCCTAATTCAGAAGTCTAAATTAAGGTCTAATAAGCTGCCTTTCTGGGAGGTCTTCAAAGGCACTTAACCCTTGACACAAAAATTTTGAGATATCTCAGTAGGATGAGGATAGCTGAGCACAGCTGTCTTTTTTTTTTTAACCTTATCCTTTGGGGATAGTAGCAGTATCTGACCCATCTGCTAATGGGACATCTTAGAGTTGTCCTGTAGCTGTTTCTCCAAGTACTTTAGAGATTGGTTGACCTCAAAGCTCATGGAACTAAAATTGGCTCCCAGATACTTTGTGCCTATGGTGCAGCACATGAAGCTCTGGCTCAGAAAAGGAATCTGCCCTTGGAGTTTAAAAACAGCCTTTTTGTTATGACTCCTTGCTATAAGCTTTGTTTTCGTGCCTTGAGGTTGTACATATCAACTGTAGTCAAGGGACAGCTAAACTAGGTCAGGAGACAAAGATCCTCAGGAGGTGAAAAATTGCTGGACAGGTAAGCCCATCATCTGGTTTACCATGTTTCTCATTAGAACTGTCATGTGGAACAGTCTGCATTTGGAGTTACAGCCTTTCTTTTGAATGAGATATTTTTCTTTTGAATGTTTGAGAAGCACCCACTCTATTGTGGAGCTATCAGAAGAAAAGTTGTGTGGCACCTCATAAACAAAACCAAGAAGAACAACAATGCTATTAACTGGGTTGTTTTTTTTCTCTTTAATAGAGCTTATTATTTTGTGATATATCTCTGTACATAGACCAGGGGTTCAAGTGCAGTGGGAGGATGGAGGAATAAGACAACTGTTACAAATGTCTCTAACAAGGAGATAATCCTGAATCATACTCACCTGAGAGATCACCTGTGTTTACATAAGAAACCACTGTGCAGAATGCTCTAAATATAGGTAACTCTTGCCCTAAAGAGCTTACTGTCCATAAAAGACAGAATAAGGGCCAGAGAGAAGCTTTGGGAATGACACAGTTAGAAATGTTGAGTAACCATAACTTCCTTCAGTTCTGAAGACTATTTTTGCTCTCCCATTTGCCTGTTTTCCTTCAGCAGGGATGTACAAGCTACCCCAGGCAGGTCTGTGAGTCTCGAATTCTATTCTTCCCCCTTCACAGAAGAAGTTGTGATAGGAACCAGGCAAGTAGACTATGCAAAAATACTCAGCTGCTGTTATGGATGGATGTTTTGTACAGTGTAAAACCAGCCTGGCTGACACACCAGAGCTAAGAGTGAAATCTGCAGTAAAACAGCTGGCAGTGCATATTGGTCGTGATGTCTCTTGGGTTCCTGAAAAATGCAGTATGTAGAGCTACAAGCCACTGCCAGCCATGCCCAGCTGCAGCCTGGGAAGTATAAATCAGCAGCCTCCAGCCACAGAATCAAAGTACAAAGGAACTAATCTGAGGACTAAGGCAATTTGGCAATCACCTGCCACAAAGTTAGCCTCAGGAAGAACAGGGCAGTGAGGTGGCTGAACAGAAGTGGCTCGACACAATTCCTACAAGGATGTGAAGGTGGCAAAAACCAAGTTTGCTTCATTCACATAGGTGAAAGCTACTAAAATTCTCCTTGTTCATTAATTTACTTGTGGCAGGCCAAACAAGCCTGCAAGGAGAAGGGAGAAGTGTTTTTGTTTTTTCTTAAGTTAATCCTTTTTGCTGAGTCCTGCTACTGAAGACGGTTATCTGTGTACCTTCAAGCAAAATGGGGATTTAAACATCAAAGTGCTATTTTAAATTCTGGAGGACAATCAGCATGGAGTCATCAAACCTTCCAGCAATTGTGCTGGTCTCTCCTTTGCTCTAAGCCTGATCCTGCACTCTCAGATACCCACAGCAACAGCTGAAGCCAGCTGGAGATTTGATGAGGACAAAGCCCTGTGTGGTATAATCCATCCCTTGCACAAAAGCACAAACTGCTGTTCAGCCTTTGAGATGGGCCAGTCCCCTGGTGTTTAGTTCAAATTATTTTAAAACTTGAAATCTTTGGAGTCCTGTTTGGCTTCTGCAGAGTTTCTCATCCAGCTGATGGAACAGTCAGTCTTTGTTTTTTCTCGTGGAAACTGCTGTTGTGGCCAGGAGCCCAGGGAGGAAGAAATGCTGTGAGGCTATGCAGGCAAGACAGCCATGTCAGCTCACACCTCCACAGGTCACACCATGAGATCAAGTACATCGTTCAGCCAGGGCTTTTCATGCCCAGGGTCACTTTTTAAACCAAGTCAGATAATGTTTTGTGGGTTTTGTCTTTTAGTGTTTTGCTTTTAGGGCCACAAGTGATGGATGTTAACTGAGGTACTTAAAGAGTACCACAAGACTGAGAATGGGTGATCCCAATTGATATAAAAATAGTGACTTTTGTCTTCTGCTCCCCAGAGCAGAAGGTACAAACACACACATCTTTGCTGAGGAGCACTGTATGAGTCCTCTGCTGTTGCAAAATTGTCAGATGCATTCAAATCTCTCTACTGGTTCTGAATGGATCCTGATTTCTGTGAGCATGATCCTTCCCAGTAAGTACTTGGGAAATAATCTGTGTGAACATATTCACCCTCCAAGTCCCACAGCACTTGCTTTTGGCTGAAGTGACAGTTTTTTAACAGCTGTCTCTTACTGTCTGATTGTGAGAAAAGCTTCTTAGCCAGGAGAGCAGAAAAATAACATTGAATTACCAATACCATAAATAAATCAGTACTTATTCTCATCTATAAATCTGTTCACATGTAAGCACAGGCATTTGTACATAGAAAAATCGTTCCATAGACAGTCACATGAATAAAACCCAATCCATATGCATACTCATGGGTACTGAAGTATGAGCTATAGGCATGTCTGAGCTGACAGACTGCTGCAGATTCAAATTCATGCTTGTAGACACTGTCCTGGCAGCAGCCAGCTGTCCCCACGTGTGATCTATAGCTCAGGAAGGACAGTTAAAACATACCGAGATCTAAGCTGAGAAGGTACTGTACGACTCCCTGTCCCGTTGCTCAGGGACTTGTCTCAAACTTTCTTTGTTGAGGTTAAATTTGCCAGCAAAACTATCTGTTGCTAAGATAATTCTGCTAAAACCTGTATATTGCTCACCCTTCTTGGCTGAGCTGCATGGAGGAACACTTACCTCTATGAGCATGTACAAGGAGAGCAGTGTAATCCCAAGGTTATATACAATGAGGTGAGCCCTGAGAGAGAAAGGAGGCCTATTCCTCATGAACTTGTTGCCCAGCCATATGCAGAGTAGGTATGCTCCAGTAAGGAAAAATGTGGGAAGGTAAGAGTCCAAAAGGAACCATCCTCTAACCCTGGCATCTGAAAAGAAACACATGCAGCAGGCAATTAAGAAGGCTATAGTTAAATACTGCTAATATAAGGCAGATCACACAATGAAAAAAGTCTGCTTAAAACATGAGAGGGAATCTGCTGTGCTTTGCTCACAAGACCTATCCATTGCTTTTACCTCCCCCAAACTGCATACTAATTCAGAGAATACTTGCTGAAAACTGCATGGCATTCCCTAATAACTTAAGGTCACATAAATCTCCTCATTCTAACAGGAAAGTGAAAATGAAAATAAGAAAATATTCCTGTATGCTTTAAAAACCTTAATGTTTTAATTGAATATTTAATTAGATCATATGCTAATCTGCTCAATGGATAGCTTGCAGATGGTATTAAATATAAAGTATGCATGTGAAGTTGTCAGTTCATCTATTATTTTAATTCTGCATTTGCCATATAACTATGAAGATATAAAACATTTTATAGAAAACATTTATACATAGGGGAGGATTTTACAAAAGCATTAATTACAAAAAATATTTACCGTGGTTGTTATCAAAGATATTTGGCAAGGCAAGGACTTGCTTTTTCACAGTTTCTGTCCCATTTGCCTGGTCTTGCAATGAAATATGAAGGTCAAATCCTGTTTGCCTTATTCACACAAGTAATCCCATTGGCAGTAATCAGTTCAGTGGACATGAGCAAAGCCTAATCCTATATGCCAGTCTGGAGGCACCACTTCATTGTCCTATGACCAAGTGGACGTAACGAGCGAAAGGAGTGTTATTTTTCCTTCTTACAAGATGGAGCAAAATTTATAGTTGGTTTTCCACAGCAACAATCTTCAGACATTTATCTACAAAAAGAACAAGCAGCATCATGGCTACTTTTAAAAAAAGTTTACTCACAATTTGTCACGATTTACGGAGTAAGGGAAGATAAAAGTCAGTGAGAAGCTATTGTGCAGGTCACAGTAGTTCTCTCTGCTCTTAGAAACTGTTGAAAATTACTTATTTTTTTTACAAAGACCAAGATTATGTTAAAAATTGTAAAAGAAGAAAAGGTACTCACAGGCATGAAAAAACAATTTACACTTTTTCTGCCTGTGTTGAATTTAGAAAGGACTGGGCAATGGATGATGCACCAACCAAATGTGCCTGAACATTCACGAACTGTTGGCGACTGCACTTGTGCTCTACTGTGTTCTTTCTGACTATTCTTTCCTCAGAACTATATCTAAAGAAGGGTCTCCCTATCAGAGGATTGCAAGACTTGGTGCACAAAGGTTGCTTGCACAAAGGCCAACTGGCATCAGCAGCTAATGAAACAGCATGTTTGCTCAACGAGGAAAAGTGGAAGAGATGAGAATACAAATTAAACTAAACACCATTAAATGCTGCCCTAGTATGCCCTCAGAAAGTGTTCACACACTGCTGTGAGTGGCCACAAGCATGTGGGCTGATTCACACAAAAGCAGAACTCATGTGCTTGTCCAGGTCAGCATGTCAAGTAAGATCTATCCTATTTCCATTGCAAGAGAAATTATTGAAACATGTACCCTTACTGATTGTTTTCCACCCTGGCCTTTGTATCTTGAAGGGTAAGACAGTTATTGGCAGACAGTGACTTATAAACAGCAGCCAGGGAACCTGACTATTTTGGTTCCACTTACACTTATCCCTAAATGACAAAATAAGGGAGGTTTTTATGTGGCAGAGGGGGAGAGGAAGGGGAGTGAATTTAGAAAAAAGTTATCGGAAGAAGGAGGGATCAAAAGTATTTCCATTGACTGACAGTTTGATCTCTGTGTCCAAGTACTATAAAGGTATGCTGTCAACAGGAGAAAGGACTACGTTTACAATGTTGAATCCACACAGCATCTGAATTTGAGATCAAGGCAGTGAATAAGCCACAGTGTGAGAGCACTGGGCTACAGCAGGGTAAGGAGCGGGAGCCCACAGGCTCGGACCGCTCCGTGAATAAGCTCATTCACAGTCACTGGCCACGATGTGCCAGATCCTTGGGGTGAAATCTTGGCTCCTCTGAAATGAGTGGCAGGCCTCTCAAGCTCTCTAAAGGTATCAGGCTTTTATCAGTGAGGTTCAGAAGCATTTTGATTTGGGTTTCTGTATAGCTTTGGCCAGTTAATGTCTGAGTAGATTCAGACCTTTTTAGGTGCAGAGGGCAGCTGGTTTTACACCTATGCCTTGCTACTGTTCATACTCAATTGAGAAGAGGAGGAGTAGTTATGACAAAGTCATAACTTTATTAAAATATATCTATTCTTGACCACCTTTGTTACTTTCACGTATAAAGCAAGCAACCAATTAATTAAATTTAGCTCCTGCAATTCAAAATCCCTTAATTTTGCATAACACCAAATTCAGATTAAGATGACCCTGGAAAATGCTCTCTTACAGAATAAAACAGCTATTTCACTGTTTCTCATTTTGCTTCCAGCCTAGATAATCTCCTATTCAGAAAAATATGGACCAACATCAAACTGTAAGACCAATTCTTATTAAGAGAGACAACTGATGGGCACGTACATGGCTTCTGTTCCCTGATTCAAAGGAGTTGGTCTGCTTGTTCAAAAGCAAACATTGAGGTAAATTTGTGTACAAAGTCCAGCTGACACCAGTGAATGAAGGCACAAAATATGCCTATAGAAAAATAAAATTCAGGTCTTTGATTGTACGCCCTTTAATCTAGTAGTGCAGTACTGCAGTTTGTGTTAACCTGGTACCACGAATGTGAGCAGAGTTTGCTTTTGGGAACTAGTGTGTGGCTTTCTATCTCATCTCATGCCCTCAGCCACATCTGGTAATGACAACTAAAACCAGGATAGTGATACCAATATTTCAGAAGTCACTACCTAAAATAGAAACCATAAATAAGGGTTTGGTGTTTAAAAAAATAGAGCACTGCTATCTATCCTTTTAAGCCATCTTGCTGCTTAACAAAGCGTGCACTGTGGATGAAAATTGGTGAAGAGAAAGGAGAATAGTCTGTTGGCCTTAGAGAAGTTCTCAGGAACTGATTAGATTTTCATTTGTGGTGTAATTCCATCCAATGTAAAACTGTTTGCAGTTTATTGTGAATTATTGGTATGATTAAAAACACAAATGTATGGAGCTATGTTATTCACAAAATGTATGATACTCTGTCATTATACCACCAGTTAAATTAAAGATCAGGGTAAAGAGGAACAGGCAAACAAATGTTCTCTTCTGCATTAATGTCTGGAGAGGGATTGTGCTGTACTTAGCAAGTAATACAAATGATACTCATTTAACTAAAGTGCTTTTTAAATGCCCAAAGGGGTGTGTGTGGTATTCTGCATTGGATTAACTACAGTTTGCTCCTTCAAACAATTTGTTCTGGACCAAAGAGGAAAGAGGAATGAAGGAAAACATCAAGCCCATTTGAAAGAAAAGAAATAGTAGTACTCCTATGCTTGTGATCACATTTCTTTGTTAATATTAAAATGCTCTATTGTCAAAGCCATTAATAAAGCTTAGTTTGTTTTAATGACTTCTGCTGCAGTTTCCAAGCTGTTCAGTGTTTCTTTCACCAGAAATCTTTCTTTCAAGCTTCACATCTACTGCAGAGATGATGGAAAAGATTTTGTAGCCAGCCAGCCAGCCAGCTAAGAAAAATGAGGATTTCTTGGTTTTAAGGATGCTACAGCTTACTTTCCCTTGTCCTCTTAATTAAGAAAGAACTGTTTCTGGGACCTGGGGAACATGATTGCAACCAATTGAGAATACATAAGCCTATGTCCATCCACATGGGCAGCAGTTCTGGATTTAACATTGGGAAGAAGTTTACAAGGCAGGCAATTCCTGAACTTGAATGTTTATGCCTAGCCCTATCAGCAGCAAGGTGGCCTTACAGGGATCTTCTCTGAAGACTATCTGCTAAGCTCCTATCTTACCCCTTCCCTCTAGGTGCTTGGCTCCTGTAGCCCTGACTTTGACACTCTGTCCTCATGTTGCCATAGCCTTTCTCTTTCCTCCTGCAGTCCTATTTCAGTTTTTTTGTGGGTTTGTTGTTTTGTTTTTTTTATTATTATTATTTGTTTCCGTCCTAACAAAGCAGGAGGCATCGTCTAGCTACAGTTATTCAAGTTATCCTTGTCCAGACTGTTTTAGAAAGAAATTGGGAAGTAGATGCATCTGTTCTCCCACCCTGTCTATTGATTTACTGACATTTTTTATGTGATCCTGCAGGATGCTAAAAGCCTTTTCCTGCTTTTGCTCTGAGTATCCTTCTGAATTAGGCTATTTGATAGGTAGCTGAATCAAACAGTAACTAGATGAGGAATGAGAATCAGTCCCAAAACAGATCTTCCACTTTCAGAAAAACTCAGGGTTTCAATTGTTTTAATCTATGTTAGAATGTACAACTAAAATCCTTTGAGATTTTCAGAAGCAGAGGACTCTCAAATCTAGTGAATTTTTTAAGTTTGAAAATAAATCTGTTTAATTTCTACTTTCACCTTCAATATAATGTGATTGGTTTTAATTTGTATTAAGGATAATAATATGTCAAACAGTCAAAACAAAAAGCTATTGGCTTTTTATAAATCCAGTGAATTGTAGGTTTTCTAAAACAACAGTGTCTTCCTGCAAGTACTGTGATTCAGCCTAGTCTGCATTTTTAGATGATAAATTATTCCTATAAGAAGATTTTGACTGCTTCTATTAATTAGAATATTTTTGAGTGGCAATCTAGGTATTCTTTCCTAAAAGGGTTGTAGGTGGAACAGCTTACCTCGAGGTCCAAACATATAGTCCACAAATTCATTTACTTCCCGATCAAAAGTTTTCAGGTGCTCCTATAAAATACAAAAAAGCACATGTGACAAAGACATTATCTCATGGCTCACATAAAGAATGCAGTTTAATAAAACCCAACAAACTGGCTAAGAGCATACCACGCTCAAGTATTTCTAAGGTACCCAACATTATGTCTATTGAAAAAAACCAAACCTCTTTAAAATCTAACTTAGGGCAGACTGTGGTCTAGATAACAACAGAGCCATCCTTACTGGAAACTGCCCAAACCAAAACCTCAGGGAAGGGAAATTAAAAGAACAAGCATCACAACCCCTCTGTGATGGATGTTGCTTTCACTCTAATGAAAAAGCTTTTTTGGTTTTTTGTTGTGTTTTTCTCAACTGGAATATGTTTGGGTTTTGGTTTGTTTTTTGTTTTGTTTTTTTTTTTTTGTGGAGAGGAGCTGGCAATTCCTTTGGTGATTCCTTTGGTGAGCTTTACAGACCTGTCTTGTTGCAACAAGCCTAGAGACAGCACACCAGCTTTACTCCTGATGAAGGAAACCTTTGAGAAGGACCAACTGAGATGTCTCTAAATCAGGCACTAAGATCCTAAAAAAAGTCTGCAGGAGAACCCAGACCTCCAGTAATGACGTTCAGTAGGGAAGGAGGAAGAGGAGGGCTACATTACAGAGACATTGTATTTTGAGATCTAAGTCAACGAAGCTGCTAAATTGGCAGGCTCATCAAGTTTGTGTCTGTTTGTGACTGAATTGGGAGCTAAACTATGATCAACACAATCCTTCCCTCAGTTGGATGTGGTGGCTTCTCAAAAATACTTCCTCCCAGACTCCAGTTCTGGGCAGCAGCTTTCCTGAAAAATTCTTTGCCTCAAGTCTGAGGTCAGCTGGGTTCTTCCTCTGCTCCTTCCAAAAATGCCCTTCTGTGCTTGATGAATTCATTTCAGCCCTGAGCAAATAAATGCAGCTGATTTGAGAAAGACATAGAGTGGCCCTGAGCATCTGCACAGAACAAGAGCTACCAAGGGCTGTGTGCGCCTCAATGCCTGTTACCTCCACAGCAGCCTGGGCTGCAGTCACCATTAGCAGATCTTCCTCATGAAGAACCACATTTGCACCCTGGGATGTCCTGCCCTGGCCTCTGCATTGATCTGCTGGGGCTGGGTTGTGGTCTGGGCAGGGAGAAGCTCCTGACATTCCCAAGCTCCTTGTGTTACTTCCCCTATTGTGGTTAGGATGTGCGAAGTGGACAGATTTTGTGTGGATACGTGGCAGCAAGAGGTTTGGCAGCATCCCAGGCTGTAAAGGTCTGTCTCTGCAAGATGTTGCTGTGTTCATCTTATCTCAAAAAAAACCCAATAAAAACTCCAAAACTAAAAGTGTATCTACATATATTTTAACAAAAACAAAAACAAACAAAACCCAACGAAAAAAAAGGACTTGCTCTTCCCCAGGCCTGTAGTGTTGCCTGGGGTTGTTGTGACCCAAGGGCAGAACCCGGCACTTGGCCTTGTTGAATGTCATACAATTGGCCTCAGCCCACCAATCCAGCCTGTCCAGGTCCCTCTGTAGAGCCTTCCTACCTTCAGGCAGATCAACAATTCCTCCCAACTGCAAAATATACCAAGATTGTTTTCTCCATAGGTTATTCTTTTCATTGATCCAACTTGTGACAGTTGACCTCTTACACTTGGCTAGGGTGAGCAGACAGTGTGCTGAGTAGATGAGCCTGTCTAAAATTAAGCATTTGCTTCCAATATGTTTTTTCACAGCTTATCTTAATTTAGAGGATCAAAACCAGAGATTTACAAGATCTGGATTTACAAGGTTGTTAAAGACAAACAAAATTCTTATTTAAAAAAAGGTACGTAATTTTTTCTGACTGGTCTTGTCACCTTCCTGTCAACACTGCTACAAGAGCCCATACCATATTTCTGGGTTTTAGAACATGTCCTAAATAGTGACTCTGGGCAGCTTAGATGCAAATGTCTTTCTCAACATGAACTGTTGTCTTTCTAAAGAAAAGCAAATAAGACCTGCCTGAACAAAACCACGTGCTCACTTCTCTGTGGCAAATCAGTGTAATGGCTTTTATCAATGAAGGTATTTGAGTTACAAGGCTAAAGATTAACGTGTACTTCATGTTTTTCCTTCTGTTGCACGGGACATTGCTCTGGGCATTTGGCAGTGCTAGCAGTTTGATAGGATTTCAGACAGATTTGTGGAAGATCTATTTACCTACACCTACAAAAAAGACATTAGGTTATCTGAGCAAATCAAATTATCCAAATGGAAAGATGGGGAGAGAGCATAAAGCCAATAATGATAAAGCAACATAGAGCTCTCTAATGAGTTTTGATATTTTTGCAACAGAAATGGAAATACGTGAATGAGTAGTAGGGTGTGCCTTTCAGCATTATCTACTGCCTGTTGAAAACACTGTCTTAACTGGTTTAAGTTTCCCTTTATATAGGTATAAAAACCAGGCTACCTGGATCCAATATAAACATAAAAACCCCCTCCTTTCTTTTTCTTTCAGAAACCCCCAAACTACTACTTTACTGAAGTAATGCCACAGCCTAAAAACAAGGAGTATTCAATCAAACTAACTTGTTTAATTTTCTGGGACCAGGAATGACCACCAAGGGGCTAGGGAGCCAACCAAAAGTCCTAGGTCCTAGTGGCTGCAATCACAAACCATTCAGAGGAGAATTTACCCACAGGCATTGGGCTCTCCATAACCTGTGCTAGTCTAAGGATGGATATTCCAAAATTAAAGGCTTCATAAAAATGCAGACAGAGATACCAGGCTTTTCTGAGTTGTGTTGAGGAACTCATATTCAAAATATTCCTCATGTGCATTAATTACTGTTACAGAGAATAACTGTGATTAAAAGACAAATAAAAGGCAATTATTAAGTATACATATACACACTGTGGTATGTTTGTGAGGCTTTTTGTTTGATTCTGTGGATTTTAAACAGCCTTCTGAAATAAACTCCCTACAGATGAGCAAACTGCATTCAATCTTACTTATGCTGTCTGGAAATGTATTGTATTAGTGTTTTCTCTTTTTTTTTTTTTTTTTTTTCTTCTCATGCAAAGAGCCTTGAATGTCATTCAGTATCTCAAAAATCTGAGCTAAACTGTTGTTTGTTGTTACTCAGCCATACAGGAATTATAAAATTCTGCATACAAAGAGGTATCATTTCAGACTTCAAACAAAACACACAGCCTCTGGTCTCCAATACGCCTCCTGGAAGTAAATGTGGTACTTGAAACAACCATGATAGAAAATATGTATTTTAACTGCAGGGTGGTTTTTATTTTTTAGATGGTAACTTTTCCTTAGTTCCCTGAAGATTTCTGCTCCATAAATAGGGAGTGACTAAGCAGTAGGGGAATTAATCTGAATTTATCGGCATGCTTAAAGAAAGTAATTTTAGATGCCTGCACATACTCGATTATACAAATATTAAAGAAGTATTGGAAAACTGTAGTGTTGACTTCAGAATGGCTGAAACAGGAGATGAAATTAAGCAAAAGGAAGTAAAAATTAAATCTCAGGACTGTGTCCTAACTGCTCATAAAAATAATTATGTAGCTATTTATTGTTCAGAGCATTTAATCTGGAACAAAGATGTACAACGGGGGACATTTTTTCCTCAACAGCTTGTTGCAGACCACCTTTTAGGTTTTTGTCATCTTCTATGATTTGTGTGTTATACCTGGAGGGGAACTATGTGTATAATAATCCCAAAAAACCCTCACTTCTTTAGGGATTATTATACACAAACAGCAGAGAAAGAATGAAGGTGAAGACAGAAAGGGGAGCCAGAGGTTGCTATGCATTGTGTCACTGTAACAATGGGGATATTCAACGAAATCGGGAGACAGAACATCCAGAAGTTGATAATAAACTGTTCCTTTATGAAATATATAATTAGTATAGGGAACTCATTGCTAGATAATCTCACTGAGAGTAGGAACAAACTGGAGTGAGCTCAGGAGAGAAACAGACAACTGGGGGGATGAGACTGCCCTGACTTCCCAAGGATGCACAGGGAGGGCAGGAAGGAAAAAAATCAGCTAGTAGGAATGTTATCTCAGATCTTTTTTTAGCATTTCAGATTAATCATTTCAAGAAACAGAAATTAGACTCATTATTTGGTATGGTAATGGCTGTGTCCCATGTGCTGCGACATTCTTTCAACTCTGATGGCTGACCCAGATTAGGGGTTAGCTACATTACAAACCCTTAATCAGCTCAGCTGTATTGCTAGGGCTCCCAGCAGGGAGCACTGCCCTCTGACTGTGCTAAACTGGGCTAGCTGAAGGGCTGTTTTCACAGAATCACAGAAATGCTCTGGTTGGAAAAGACCTTTAAGATCACCCAGTCCAACCGTAACATAACTCTACCGAATCCAGTGCTTAAACCATGTTCCTGAACACCAGGTCTAAACGTCTTTTAAACACCTCCAGCAATCTTTGGCTGGTGCCAGATGCATCTACTTGGGATGTTTTTGCTAGCATAGCACTCTGACTGCCCAATTCCTTCCTAACTAGTGACATGGCAGAGCCAGCAGACTTTTGTAACTGGATGTGTCCTAAGAAGGCACACAACTGGGTGTGACCGAAGCTAAGCAGTACTGCAGCAAGGGCAGTTCTGCTAGTGGTTCAGGTCCAGTGAGGTGCCCCTATAATATGTGAACAGTGTTTGCTTGTGCTCCTGTTTTGCAGAATATAACCAAGAATAATGAGGAAGAACTTCTTTACTGTGAGGGTTACAGAGCACTAGAACAGGCTGCCCAGAGAAGCTGTGGGGTCTCCTTCTCTGGAGACTTTCAAGACCTGTCTGGATGCCTTTCTGAGTGATCTGCCCTAGTTTTTGATCCTGCTCTGGCAGGGTGGTTGGACTCGATGTTCTTCAGAGGTCCCTTCCAACCCCATTATTCTGTGATTCTCTGATTCTGTGAATAGCTAACAGAAAGAGCACTGATGATCTAAATATAGTTAATCTGAGTTTCAAGAAAAAAGAGAGATCTGTGCCTCAGTTTTGGAAAGGCAAGTTGTATAATATATTTTAACACAAAAAAATATCTCTTTGAAAAATGCAGGACGGTGGAGAAAAAAAATCAACACAACAAAAGAAGGCTGTTCCAGCTTTAGCACAGAAAATAAAAAATGAATGGTCTTCATATATTTCTCTTCCTATTTCCTGTCTTCTAAAAGCTTTCACAGTAAACTGTAAGCACTCCAGGAGAGAGGGATGTTGTTATTCTGATCAGTAAATTATTTAAAACACTTAAGAACAGCTTTGAAGGTAACAAAAAATTGCTCTTCTCACACTTGAGAAACACATAGTATTTCTAAAATATTTCAGTAAGAAGCATGTTTGGTCTGAAAACAATTTAATTGATTTTCAGTGTTTTTCAACCAGATTACATTTTTTCCTATTATTTTCTCATATTATGCAATGTATGCTCCATTCCAGTAGCAAAGCTTGCATGCATATGTGCAAATGTCTGGACTTTTTCCAGTTGGTATTACAGAATTCAGCACTTTTTTTGTGACAAAAAAAAGGCAAATATCTCTGCAGCTGAGGGTTATTTTTGCATGTATTCGGAAGTCATTGACTGCAGGCTGGCATCCTATCCGAGGCTGGTAGCTGGCAGGCCTGCCTGTTATCTGACCAAGTAAGCTGGGGGAGCTGATTCATCAGAGATGCTGGTTTTCTCTAGAGGGGATTGAGAACAGCTGCTTGAACACTGATCACAGCCAAAAGTGCTGAGCACGTTCTCCTGTGCTGATTTAGTCACTGCAGAGAAAGCTGAGTTGATGATGGTGTTACTGAGGCTGAAAAGACATGGGGAAGGTGGCTGCAAAGGAAGGGGAGGAGCAAAGATTTTTGCCTCAGTAGCTAGCTAGGTTACACTGCCTGCAAGAAAGGCTGTTTTCAGAGGCTTCCCCATAAGAAGATCAGCTAGCAAATTCTGATATGAAAAACCAATGGAAGGATGTAAAGTTTGGTAAGCATAGGAAGGCACAGCTAAATGTAGCCAGGGGTTTTGTCTTCAGTGGTTACTGCATTTGGGCTGTCTCTGTGTTGACTTTGAACAACAGCTATTTCCTGAAATAGATAGCTTTTCCTCTGTTCCATGTTTCTGTAATTTTAAAGTGAGGGCACTCGTGTCTAAAGGTTCCATTCATCATGTGGTGTAGCAATGCCTGCAGGGAAGGGGTAGGCTGCCACCAGTATCTGCACCAAGCCTGAAGCAGAACATTTGACTTGTCTAAATTTCCAGGAGCATGCTAAAAGATGCTACTTAAACTTATTTCCTTCAATTTAATCTTGATTTTTAGCTCTGCATTCTCCCTAATCATAGAATGGTTTGGGTTGGAAGGGACCTTAAAGATCATCTAGTTCCAATACCCCTGCCATGGGCAGGGATACCTCCTGCTAGACCAGGTTGCTCCAAGCCCCATCCAACCTGGCCTTGAATGCTTCCAGGGAGGGGGCACCCATAGCTTCTCTGGGCAACCTGTTCCAGTGTCTCACCACCCTCACAGGAATGAATTTCTAACTTAAATCTCCGCTCTTCCCATTTAAAACCATTCCCCCTTGCCCCATGGCTACATGCCCTTGTAAAAGGTCCATCCCCAGCTTTCCTGTAGCCCACCCCTTCAGGTACTGGAAGGCCACAATAATGTCTCCCCAGAGACTTCTCAAACATATCCTGCCATGAGCCATAGACTAGCAGTTAACTCTGGAATGTATTTTTCTTCATTTCTTCTGCTGCAGCTCTTGTTTCCCTAAGAAATTCTTCAGTGTACAGCTGAGCAGGGACTAGACTCCAGACATTGGCATTAATGACTTCAGTTCCAAACTTTCCCCTTTCTTTGATGCTAGTGATGGCTGACTATGCTCAGAAATTCAGGGGGATGTGCCAGACTAAGTGGTTAGGGAAGCTATAAAAAGATGCGAGATACCCATTCAACTTGGGTAGAAGAGCAGTTTGAAGCCTGGTCTCCCAGACACCAGGTGATGCCTGTGCTCATTGACTTAATGGGAATGAAGGCGGTGGGCTGGATGGCATCACAAGTACCTAGTTTTGGTCTGTACATGGCAATCTCAAATACCAGGCTTTAAAAAACCATGTCCCACAGGGGAGAGAGACAGCAAGGTAGGCATGGCTCAAGAGTGCTACTGGGGTTTGGGAGCTCGGACCAGTATAGTTACATACAGAAATACAGGTGTTGTTACTGCTGGGAACATGAATGCCTACAGAATTTAAGAGCATTCAACATCATATGGCAGCTGGGTTCTAAATTTTGGGTATAGGTACCCTGGAAAAGCAGCTTAATGATTGAAAGAATAAAGACAACAAACAACCCTGTGCACCCACTCCTGCTTTGCCAGCCATTTTTATACAGCTCCATAGTTTCCTAGCATATGTGTTTCAACAAAGCATCACGATGTTGAGATGTGTCAGGTTTAAACTGCAGTTTTGAAAAGGAATCCAGAAAAATGACACTTCAAAGCATAAATGTCAGCCTGTTTTGTTTTTTGTTTTTTTTTTTTTCTTCTTGGTTTGCTTCAACTTAGTGTTAGCTGTTTGCTGTATTTTTATTTTCAAAGCCATTCTGCTTTACCTCTAGAAACAAAAGCATCACTCAAACTGCTGCTTCCATCCTGCAGCTGCAGTCAGTTTATACAAACCCCAGCCAACCAAACCGAACAGGTTAGTATTTTGTTCATCAATTGCCCTTACTGCAAGATGTCTCCATTACTCCTGGGCTTTGAGAAAAATCTTAAAATGCACAGGAATCTCTCTGAGACCCATGAAGAGGATTCAGAAAAAATATTCCTTGCTCCAGTCTAGGCTGAGGGCAGCAGCCTATTAGTGTTTGAAAAGGATGGTAGTAGGTTGCCCCATACTGTTACATTGCATCTGCTCTACAAAGAACTCTTCTTACCCCTTCTTTTCTCCCACTATTTTTTTTTGGGGGAGGGGTTTATTTGCTGGTTTCCAAACACACCCTGCATAGTGCCTTCAGTGACACTATGTAGAATGCTGATTCTCAGGTTAATTTTATCAGGAAAGGCAATCTGCTGTCAGATCTCTTCCTTTCCTTATGCTGCCTGATAGCAAGAAGAGTGGAGTTCTACGAGCTGCCTCCCATAGCTTGTTTGTGAGTGGTGGTGTGCTGAGATCTGTGGAAGGTATCTGCATGTCTCTCTGAAGGGAAAGGGCTTCTTTGGGGCATGAAGGCTTAGAGGTGTGGCCACTATGTATTTCAGCAGTGGTAGTCTTGAAATAATCTACTTTTTCCTTGAGTACAGGCAGGCAGGTGGTCCTAAACATGCTCTGTTGTATGGAAGGGTGAGCCTCTTCAAGTAGTTCTCCCACCAGCTGCTCCCTAAATGTTCAGGAATAGTATTTCAGAGTGCCTCTTTCTTCTGCATAATTTTTCTTCATGATTTCACGTAGTGCCAAACTCATACTCAGTATTAAAATGGCCTCTGCCCTGCCAGAGCTGATTGTAACAGTTCAACAGAAATCTTTCCTCTTGATAATCTACCTCTGTTCTTTGGGGAATTAGAAACTGGTCTTTTGGCTAATGTGCACCTAAACCAAGTTTCCCTGTGTTCTCCATGTATCTTTGGTGAGTAATGTCACCTTTATGCATTTCTGCTTGTGCTCATGGTACTTTTTGTGGGTGTCTTTCCCCACAAACCACACTGGAATATTAAAGCAATAGGAACTGTGGACCCAGGAAGTATCCCTCCTCATGTCCCAGGGTGGAGAAACAGCAGAGAGTCTCCAATCAACAGCTCCCATGGGCAGATCCGTAAGCTTCCACAGAAAAGAGTAAGGCCAGAAGACACTTGGCACAGACATGCCCTGAGTTAATTCCCATTTTCTGCTAAAGCAGGTAGTAGCAGAAAGCCAGCCCCATGCTTTGGTGTCTGTTCCTGTGTCATCTTCAGTATTTTAAATAAAAGTGCCTTCCTTCAGGTAAAAGTGAAGCAGACTACCTTGAGGCTTGAAGGTTGAGAAACGTCCATGTCCTCCTCTGTGGAGGGTGAGTTTGGGTGGCCTACATAAGAGTCAGGACACGGCTCTCTTAACAACCCCCTGCTTAGGCATCTTATGGCTCTTAGGGTATTATTCACAGAGAGCATTAAGAGAAACAGTGCCCTACTAAAGGCAGAGCCTTTGCCTTGCTGCCCAGGTGGCACTCATACCCCCTCACACCAAGGAAGCAGTGCCCTTTGGTGAGCTCCTTGCCCCCCAAAACAATGTGCGCTATGCAAGAGGCTCCCTTCCCTCCTGTGGACTGAAATGGGTGCCTGATGCAATCTGCTGGTGGTAAGGATGCACCTTTATCCCTGAGTTCAATACAAACGAGAGGACAGGGGAGCCAGGAGAGGAAGTGAGCTTAATGATGGGAGAAGCAGCATGTTTCCCCACCTCCCATCTGCATCTCAGCCCAGTTTCCAGCAATGCTTATGTCAGTCATAGTGGAAAAATACACACGCAGAGCTGTGTAGGGACAGCATTCCCTCTGACGGGAGAGTCTGAAAAAAGCAACAACCAGAAGCTCCAGGTCAATGTGCAGAACGCTGACAGAAAGCTAGCGCGGCATATCCAAACAAGGTGGGTGCATGTTTCTCACAGAGGTTCTACACCTTTGCTACTGATGGTTACTGGTGAATTGACCTTACTTGGAATCACCTATAATGGAGCAGAAAGGAAAACACCTCTGGGGCTTTGGCTTCCCTGCCTGTAGTGGTGGGTCCTGGAGTGGAATAGGGCACTTGCTTCAGGAGGTTTCTGAGCTCCAGGCAAGGCTTCAGAGGGTCACCTCAGAATGGGAGACTGATCCAAGGAGACCAGCTATGTTTGGTCTTTCACAGAACACACCTGCACTCCATCCTGCACGTGGTTGTAACCACAGTGCAAACGCACATCCTGCGTCAGCTGTAATCTACCTCATCCCTACCTATACCTGCAGTATCCACCCTCAGTGCTGAATTTTCTTCTTTTTTTTTTCACAGGTGTGAATCTACAGGTAACTCTTGCTGCTGCTGTGATGCTTCTCTAAAACAAAAGCTTATGGAATGATAAAGTTTTCTCTCTCATTAGGTGGTTTTGGGAAATGTCATAGATTATTACCCAACACAATGAATGTAAATTTACCTTTGGGCTTTCCTAAAGCTCACCTTTTTAGAAAATTGACATGTAAAATGAAGATCAAAATCTAAAAGCTTCCTATATATGTTTTCATTCTCTCTTCCTAACTAACAAAAAATACCCTATTTTTTTTCTTCTTTCTCCTCCAAAAGACTGGCTTTTAAATCCTGATACTATTAGGCTCCACAAACTATCATCATTCTTGTGTCTCTCCGAAAACGCTAGGTTCTTGCCACAGTGAAGTAGAATAGCAAATTTTGCTTTGTACTGCTAAATTTATAATAACACATGGAGGAAAATCAAAACCCAGCATGTATTGCTTTAGTGCTCTTATATTTGCAGAGTGAGTTGTGCAGCACTTTACTTGTTGCTGCCAGAAGTGGGCACTTTGTGAGCACTTCAGTTCTGCATGACCTTTACAGCCAGGAGACTCTGGAGAAACACTCTTGAGTATTAATTTTGAGCATTAATATTTAGGCTCCTTCCTCTTTGGGAGTTTTAGTTTTGTTTAACAATAGGTGTCTTTTCACTTTGTTTTGTAGTGCTGCTCAGTGCTACACATGCTCATCTCACACATGGGAGTAAGGACCTAGGTGGATGAATATCTGCTTTACAGCTTCCATCAGGACTCAAATCAGGTTGAAACACCATCACCATTAAAGGTGAGTAAGCCCTAAGAGGCAGAACAATTTTCATTAAAACAGTGTGTGTGAGCTACTTCAGACATCAGTCTTTGTTTCTGAATTATGCAACATGTTAGGAGTCATAGAAAAATATTAATTTCTCTCATAAAATAAGGTCTTATTTTACCAGCCATGCTTCTGTCAGATCATATACAATTGTGAGGTACATTACTTTTGCAAAATTAATCAGCTATTTGGTTCTTATTAAGTACAATGAAAAGGAATTTGGAAGGTTTCTGCACTACAATTGCGTGGTTTAGAATGAAAGTGATTTAAGAACCATTAATATTTACTTGGTTTCCCAAAAATATATTAATAATTTAAGCACCTGAAAGCATTCAGCCTATTACACATTTGTCATTGTCTTACCTTGTAAAAGGCTGAGTGTCAGATTGTCTCCAGGATGAAAAATTCGCTTTCTGGAATCACTGCTTGTAGGATTTCCCACTACAATTTACATTTTTTTTTTCTCAGTTCTTTACAATCATATTAAGGAATTGCTAAAATAATACATGGCAATTGCAGTGCTAAAAATAGAACTCGCCTGGCCTTAGAAGCAAAGCAGAAAGGAAGGGTGGCTGTGGTGGCCCAATTTGCAGTATGTGACAATTGTCTACACTCCCAAGAACTGTATCTTTATAATGCATCCTCTTGCTTGTTATCAGAATTTCAAAATGAAACTGTCACCAAAGCAGATCAGTGCAATCCTTTTAAAAGTAATCCTGCTCAATTCTACCTGCTACACAGGGGAACATCAGCTTAATTTGTAATTAAAGAAGATTTCTCTAGGGAGACCTCAGATGTGGCCTGTCAGTTCCCAAGAAAATGGTAGCAATTATTGACCTTGTTTTTTCTTTGCTCTAACAATCAGATTTAAAATGACAGTATGGTCTGGGACAGAGCCTAATTCCTGTCAGTGACAGTATGACAAGACTGTATGACAGTGAGGAAATAAACAAAAATTAAATTAGTAAACAATGAAAAGGCAGATAAAAATTCTGTCTCCTAATCGCCTGAGCGAATAAATCACTTTTGCAGGCAAGGCAACAATCCTTGGGAACCAGTCCTGGCTTGAATAAAAGACAGGAGCAGGATGTCCCTAAGTTACAAGCAATGAACACCAATGAGGTTTTTTTAGAGAGAGGTTAATTCTGTTATGGTTGCTTCCTTAATCATCTCTTCAGCTCTTGTTGCCTTTACAAGGCATTGGGAAGACAGATCAGTATCAGAATTAATTTTACATCAGTGATACGAAAGCCTGCACAGTTTCAAATACCTGCTTCCAAACAACTAGACTTAGTGAAGGATGCCTAACCAAACCATGTGATGGATCACTTCTCATTATATAAGTGCAAGACAGCCAGTTGCATGTTGAGAAGCATGGGAAAACAATTCTACCAGAGCAAGGGAGGATAATTACTTTTTTAGGCTTTGGATTTACCAGATGTTTTGGTGTTGAAACAGAATATTCCCCAAAGGTGTGCCCAGGTATACAGCATCTGCCTGACAAGTGTCATGTATGGTATGCAGCAACACAGTTTTTGCAGCAAAAAGCTTGCATCCTAAATTTAGACCCATACAATGAGTAAATAAGATGGGGACAGGGAGCAAATGAAACAGTAGGGGAGAATTACAGCAACAAGTTTGCAAGGCAGCTTCAGTGTGCCACACCTTGATAATTTTGTTTTCCTTTTTACTTGCAGACAGATTTTGTTGCTGCTGAGAAGCTGATTTTGAGAGTTAGTATAATGCATGCAGGGCTTTGTTTCGTACTTGGCATACATTTTTTAGCCATTTTTCTGGAACAAGCAATAGAGACAAGCAGACAACATATCCTTTCTAGTACTGTGAAAAATCTCTTAATTTTCTACTGTAACAAACTTCAAGGTCTGAGATGAATAGATGAAGCCTCTGCACAGGATCTCATGGCTCGTTGAACAATGAACCTTAAAAAAACCCACCAAACAACCCCAAAAGCAGGAGCTCTGGTTTTCCCACAATCCTGGCAGCGCAGTGAGACAAAAGGCACTCTATGCCGAAGAAGTAGGTTTCTTGGTTGCTGTCCCAGACGTCTGCAATGTAACACTGTGTCCCCATGGCGGGGATTAATGTGCAAGGGACTGCCTGCCCCTCCGGTTGCAGGCAGGGAGGATCAGAAAGGATTTTCTAAAATGTGTTCCCTGACCGGGGCTCTCCAAAACTGAACAGTTCTGCCTGAGTTTCTCAAACAGTTCATACTAGTGTTGCAGGGCACTCGGGGGGGTGGGGGAGACACAAGACAGGAGTATTTAAAAACCTGTGTGGGTAGTGTTTTTAGTTCCTCCAGGCAGACATAAAAGTAGGGCTGTGGGGTTCTGCATTAAAAATGCAATAAATTAAATTAAAATATAAAAGCAGTAAAAAAAAAAGAAAAATCTTAGGTTTTTTTTCTTCATATCTTACACTCCTTAACAGACATCTGTCAGCAGCCCTTCAGAAAACTCTAAGTCAGACACTTGTAAAGTATTAACTAGTAAAAAATTAACTGCTTAATTAAGACTTTCTCCTGCACTGCTACCTCCCTTTATAGTGCAACTTTTGCTAAGGACAAAAGTGGTAGAAGATTGAATACAGCCTGTGAAGCATGTAACAGAAAGACGTTGAGAGCTGTTGGCAAAGCTGGCAGCAGTATATATATGTGTAATCAATACCTGTTTTTGAACCAAACCAATAACAGATTCACCTAGTCAGGATGTAGGGGGTAGAATGGGCTTCTAAAGGTATTATACATAACAAAACTAATTAAATGCAGCACGTTTTGTTTGCGTCATGTGTCTTATGAAGCTCTGAGTTTCCCTACTATTAATTTCATGCTTTCAAAGTATTTTAAAATGGCCACAGCTACTGAATGTGTACAGAAGAATATTTTAACATAAAAAACTTACAGGCAGTTATAGCATAAGATACCTAAGTTTTTCAGAAAAAATAATGGTCCTGAAAATGCTTTCATCCTCATCAGCAAAGCTGCAGTCAACGCAGTTACTACACTGTATGAACTCCTTGTTTAGCATGAATGAAACCCAAATCAGAGCTAGAGAGCTATTGCACTTTAGGCATCAAGGGAGTCACTCTGCTGGCTGGAGAGCTGGGTTCTCACGCACTGGCTTCTCAGCTGTGCCTCCTTTGGGCTGCAAACACCACCACGACCTCTTGGCAGTGCTGGTTGTATGACTGCTACGTATTTCTCTTAAGGTGACACTGATTAATTGAAACTATCCAATAGGAGCTCTTTGGCAACTGGGCTCGTCTTGAGTAAAATAATTTATGCAAAGCTTATGTGAGGAGCTGTGCAGGACATGTTCTGCAGCAAAGGGATGGTGCTGTGTGGCTGGGAGGAGTAATCCCTTTACTGGCACAGTTGCAATAATATCAGACAGATGTTCACATCCTTGGTTGGCATTTGTAGGCACTTCTTTAGTACAGATACCCCAAACTAAAGTCCCTGTGTCCTGTATTTTTACTGAGCTAAAACACTAAGTTCTTGTCTTCAAAAGTTTGTGCTCTAGAAATTAAAGTCATGCATTCACTGCCACAGTAAAACGAGAATTAGGTTTAAAAAGCTTACCTGTAAATTAAGATTGTTACTGAGTTCTGTGAAGTCAGAAAAACCAGCAAGGAATGAAGTGGGATTATAACCCACAAAAATGTATCTATAATAATGCCTATGCATTTCCTTTGTCTCCCAAACCCTCCATAAATATTGTATTTAACCCCCATGTAAATCTACTGAGAGACATTCTGCCCAGATTCATTTCCTTTGTGGAAAATTGTATCTATAAACATTTAGTCAAACTGGGATAATTACCTTCCCAAAGGCACAATGCATCAAAATGTACCCTGATATATACCCTGTGCACCCTGCTTAAATTATTGAAGTATGCAAGGTATAAAGTAGGACGTATTTCCATTCCCTTACCATGTGGGAATGGACCTGGAAGAAACACGAGATCTATGAGGGGATGTGTTCATTGCATAATTATAACCCAACACATATAGGTAGATGCTGTGCTAGCTGCTGAAGGGACCAGCAGAGCTCTATCTACATGGGTGCCATGGTCCACTTGGTCAGACTCACCAGAGCCACTGCCAGGAGTGGAACCCTTGTATTTTAATTTCTCTTCAGAACTTAGAATGAAGGAATCTGGCAAAGTAGCTTAGGGCTACAGGTTAACGTGTGTGGAGAGGGTTTCCCTTGCTCTCCATTCAGAGACTGGTAAGAAGGGTCACGCTGTAGACTGCTTTAGCCACATCCTGAGGAGTACAACACTCTTATTTATTCTTGTTCTTATATGCCAGGTAAAGGAAATCTATTTGTGCTTATTTGCCCATTAGAGAAATGGGTTGTTTTTGTTTTGCATTCACTATTCCATTTCTTGCCTAGTTGCTGCCCAAATGCCTAGACCCTTACTGAACTATTTATAAGGATGTAAGTGGAAAAAGGGGAAGGAAAGGAATGGAAGAGGAGGAGGTGTTTGTAGCATGCTGCTGTGGATTAGAGAGTCCAGATCCAAGCCTCTAAGGTTTCAGCCTTAATCTTCCAACACATGCAAAGCCTTTCAATTTCACTCTGAGGTCACTACCCACGTACTAAACAGTCTAACTACTGTGTGAGGAATACAGGTACAAAGCTCAGTACAGGAAGATTTACAATTAGTTAAGAGAATCATTCATTCTGGGAAAGAAACCTGAGGTTTTACATCAAAATATCTGCTTATAAAATTTAAAATCTGTACATTAAACTTAAAACATATTTAAAGCTTATGAGAGTTAATAAACATTTATCTTATAAATTTTTTTTGGTTCATGCTGGATTTCACTTAAAAGTAACTGCTGATTTAAAGAAGAAAAGTAAAACCAGAAAAATTCTAAAGGATGAGCATGTCCCAATATCTAATACAATATAAAGAAAGCATAACTAGGAGACATTCACTGCTTCAGTGAGTGTGCTGGTCTTGCAAAAATTCTTGTGTTCCCTTGATTATATCCAGTATTAGAAGATCAGCTTTCTTGGTAGAGGCTTTTCACACAGCTTTCTTCATCTTCCAGGGAGATCATCTGATAGGATCAGCCTAAGCTGACCCGTAAAATCAAGTGTCATCAAAGTTGGGAATTTCCACGTGACATCACATCTACATGAGAACGCTGCACCACAGTGACTGCCACACCCATCAGGGCCGAGTTAATTACTAATTAATTCTTAGGGGAAACAGCCACTATAAAGGTAGAGATCATGTGGAAAAGTATTGGTTCCCTTGATGGTTTAGTATCAATGAGGTTCAGCACTGCCCTGGAGTGGACAGATAGTTGACACGAGGGAAACAGAGTCACTGGCAAGGTCAGCATGAACTGTCTGAGACCTGATATGTATCACAGGAACCGATCAGGTACCTTTTTCCAGAAAATGAATATCCTCAGGAGCTCAAGTTTCCAACAGTGGAAGCAGATGCTCCAAGTTTCTTTAGTTTTACTACTGTTTCAAATAAGAAGCACCACTTCTTACTTTGCATTAATGTGTGTTGTTGGGAGTAACATGACAATTTCTTACAATTAAAACAAGTGTATTTATTACTTCTACAAGACAAGTTAGAAGTAGCATTGATGGTACCTGGCAGCAAATTTAGGTATCACAGGTATCACTACTGATATCCTTAAAGACAGATAAAATGGGAAGCTTCTGTCTTAATTTTTTTAAAGGGAATTAAAACTAACTAGGAAGCACAGTGTAACTATTTGCCAGAAAAAAGTGTTGTCTGACAGAGGTGGCAAAGATAATGATGGTAAACCTAGTTATTAAATATCATAGAAAACTCAAAGCATCACAGAAAAAAAAAAACAAACACAAAACAGCAACAACAGACTTTCCTCTGGGAAGCAGGCTGTAGCAAGACATATACCTCTCTCTCTAAGTCTGTGCAATTTGTAAATTGGTGAGGGAGCCAGTATGTGAGAGCTGTGACAGTTATGTACGCAAGTTAGATAAAATAATTGCAAGTATTACTGGTTTTAAAGAAAATCCATCTACTTGAAATTATTTATTTTAGGAAGATGCTAAGAAAGAAACTGGGAGGTTATGTCTGAAGATGTCCTTTGGTACTTTTCTCAGCTAGGCATAAGCACTGTGTTAATTGAGGGCTCTAATTGATTTTAAGACTTCTTTCATTCTGGCTGAGCACACTTCTCCTTTGTAACGTAGACTCAGTTACCTGCAGTATTAACCTGAAGATCTGATCAACTGAATGTTGATCAAAATATATCCCAAACGGGCTCACTAAGTCAACTGCAAGATCATTTCAGGTAACAAACCTCTCAAACCTCTTCCAATTCTGGATTGATGGATGAAGCGTTATAGGTGTTAAATGTTCTCTCTTTGCTTACTGCAACACAGGTGCCCACGGTGCAGTGAGTTCTTTGTTATTTAGCTCAGCATTGTTAATTTACATGGCATGAGTAGTTCAACAATATTGTATCCTCTTCATTTAAATAACCACCTTATTGCGTCCAATGAGAACTGCTGAGAACCACATTTGCATCAGTGTCTCACCAGTGCTGTTCATATTCAGAGGAGGAGCACTGAGGGGTGGAGAGAAGTCTTTGTAAAAGAAACAAGACACATAATCCCCAAAATTTGCTGAAGACTAGGGGACTCTATGGGTTTCTGGTTTTCAGCTGACCAGAATGTTACTTATCCTACTGATTGCTCAGGAGTTGAGTATTTTTGAGTGCTTGCATCACGACCCAAGGTTTAACAAGCCAGAATTTTTAAATACTTACACTCCTTTAAACTAATGAAAACACACCAGGAGGCAAAATGGGATAGTGCTCTGTTGTTTCTCCCTTCTACACCTGTCCTCATGACATTGCTCTCTGGCTAGGCTTTCAACTTTGCAGCTTTCTATCAAAACACTTTCTGAGCTGGATTCTACCAGCTCCCAAAGGTGTCTGGCATGCACAAGGAAACGACTTCCTGGTTGATGAAAAGTAAGTGATTTTGTGGAAAAAAAAAATAAAATATATTTATTAAATGTAGTATTGAGGGGACATTTTGGTGATACCCAATTTGAAATAGCATTATGCTGGTAATTTAGTAAATGTAAAAGGGTAAAAAAGTGGTGCTTTTCTGTCCAGGGTGGGCTATGGGGAGGACGTTTTTAAGTTTTTCTTTAGATGAAAGTTATTTTACTTACAATAACTCTTTTATCTTCCAAGGTCTTTTTGCAGATATTATTAAAATGCAGGATTACATAGTCTCCAGCAGTAAGGAAGAAATAACTTCATCAAAAACAAAAGGCTCTCAATATGGATTTTCATTGAAATGGAAAACTACTGGTATTTAGCAGAGGCATAATGCTAAATGCTGCTCCTTTTTCTATTTCTCTGCACAAATTGCTTATTTTTGAGCTAAGCTTCAAATGTGTTTTAGCACCAAGAAATCACAAGCTGTATCTCAGCTTTCAAGGGGGAACATGAATATCCTGTGACACTTCCGACACATACCAGAAAAATAGGACCCTTCTGCCAGAAGAGAGAGCTCTGGAAATAGGAGAGAATGCCATAAAACTAGAGATGAATTGTCTGTTTTTGGGGATGAACTGATTCAGTGCTGTCTTCTCATGGGTCTTACTCATCAAGCTTCTAGACAAAGCCAGTAGCTCCAGTATTTGAAGAGGCAAAATTTCCAAGGATGCTTTTGAGGGTGGATCCAGAGTCTTCTAATATCTTTTTCACTGGAAGGACCTGATTTCTTGGGGAAGATTTTGATTTCTTCCGTAACACTTATAAAATAAGATGTCTACTATTTGGAGGATGTTGAAAACTGCTGAAATTGAAGCCACCTGCATACTGGCAGGCTGGGAGACATCTCTCACTTCTGCTTTCAGCAGCAGTACAAGGTAGGAAGAAGAAAGGAATTTATAAACGCTTCACTAATCTGAACTGGTTTTTGATATGCTTGTTTTTGGATGGCTTTGATTTTTCTTATTCCTCCATAAACTTGAAATGATAAGGCTTTTGTCTGGCTTCATTAACGGTTTTCTGTCAATATTAAAAGATACATCTCAGAAAGAAGTCTGCTCAAGACTCCTAGGTAAGAAGGGCTGATTTTAAGATTTTAAGCCACAGTTCACTGTGTTGTAACAGTAAAGTGACTCTGTAATCCCACTCCAGGAAAGTGCATAATCCTAACAGCTGAGAGAAGAGATGCAGCTGCTCCTATAAGCATTGCCCAGAATATGTTTTTCATACTAGAAAAGCTCCTAAATTTGGAGAGTGGGGTAATTTTGAGTTCAGTTTGATTAAACTACTTTGTACATAAGGAGATTTTTAATAATAGATTGAAAAGCACGTAAATATGAAAATAGCCTTCACGGTTTTCTTCCTGGAATTGCATAGGCAATTGACAAGCACTGAAAAAAGTTCAACTATGTACATAATAAAACACTGTTCTGCCACAAATACGAACTTCTCACAGGTGCAGAACTCACAGAACCTCATACCTGACCTCTTAAACTGCAGTAGAAGTAGCTTGGCTGGCTGCAGACAGCAATGGCAGAGAGAATGGGTGTGGATGTAATTATTCAGAACTGCCTTACCAAAAGATGTGCCAATTCCCTAACACGGAAATCACCCTTGACAGCTCTGCCAACCATTTATTCCCTGCCAGTTTGAAGGCGCTCTGCTTTTTGGAACAGTTTTATCCATGCTCACAGCAAAATGCAAGAAACAAAGTATTTTTTTTCTCTTCAAGCTGGCTGTGAAAATGCATGTGTAATGCAGGGAAACAATAAAACAGAATATAATGCTTTTTTTTCCAAAATGTCACTTGAGAACACAAAACAGCATTTGAAGAGGAAATATATTCTTGTTCTGTGAACTGGTCCTTAATGTTTTTCCTTCCATTTCTCTCTAAAATCCTTGAGGTCAAAAACCTTGATTTCAAATGCTAATTCCTGTTTTGAACTTCAATAATGATGAAAGAAGACTGGGTGAGGAGAGGAAAGGAAATGACAGTTGGTCTTCAAGTCTAATTAGGAAGATGAAAAGAGCATATGGAAGTTCTCTTATGTGTTTTCCTCCAAAAAATTTCTACATTTCTCTTTTAAAACCTTATATCAGGTTCATGAACTCCAAGCACATCTCTTCCTAAAAATGTATGGAACCCCAATAATAGAGCACAGTGTGCTGGCACAGGACAAGAGAGTGCAGAAGCTCATTAGCTCCTTTCCTCTATTAACCTGACAGTAGGTATCCTAGAGTTTAATCCACATAAAACTGGAATTTGAAAGCCGAAAACTTTTAAACCCATTATACCATGGAAACACCCAGGCTGCTTCTTTTCTCAAAACAAAATAAAAATGCTAATGAGTGTGCTGCATAATAAGGCCCTAATAACACAAAATCTCTGTAAACTGCATCAGTTATTGTCACATAGGGGAAATAAAAACAGCTGTAGGCTTTTCTTCTTGTGCATAAGTTACTCCCCCCATTCAGTTGCTGTACCACATTGTCTTTGCTAGCTGCAAAGTGTCATGAATGGTAACTATTGACTAGCATATGTTAAGGGGGTCTTTAAGAACTAAGGAAAGAATGGTTTTGTTCAGCTTCTTTATTCTTGGTTTTAGGATACTTATTTAAAAATTGGCTACTCCCAACTTCCATTTGTTGCTGTGCTTGGCTTTCACGTAATGACACAGATTATGAAGTACTTCTTGTTTCATTTCCATATCTGTCCTTCTTATGGGAAAAAATCAAAATTATTCCCAACAGTGATAAAACCAATTTTTTAGTCTTCAATTGCACATCTTCATATAGCCATTTCTGTCAAGTGCAGGTTGATTTCCTTCAGTTTGGGATGTCTGACCTTTACTATTTTTATCATGGTCAGTTTTGACAACAGAAGAGGAAACACTATGGAGCTTAAAGACATTGGCTGGAAGAACTTAATTTTTTTTTTTTAAATCACTCAGTTGTTGTTAGATTGACATCTAATCAGAGCACTCCTCTTACCCTTCTAGCTCTGAGCATACCTAACCCTCAAAAACTAAGGTGTTTTTGCATGTTACTTAGGTAGATAAGCCTCACGGAAGACTTGATTTTCTCTTTATTTCATATTGAACTTTACTTGTCAGCTGTGCAGCAGTCCTGTGCGTAAAGATGCAGTCACTCAGATATTGTGGCCCACGTATTTAAGCATATGATAAGGCAATCCAAGGGGTGGGGGTGTATGCAGATAATGGATTTATAAGCTCAGCTGTTGTCAGGCACTTACAAATTCATGGATAAATTTGATATGCGTGAAGTCTGAAGCATGGCATTTATAATGCAGCAGAGTTACAGTCTCACAAGGTGTTTCTTCTCTGGTGCAGCTGGACAATCCTTCTCGTGCCCTTCCACCATTGCCTCACAAGGCAGACTCATCTGAACAGCTTTCTGGCTCTGAACAACCAGTGGTACATTCAGTTTCACCCTCCTAATTTCCCCCCCTTCTCCTTTACCTTCTTTAATTACAAGTCAGACTGCTCTTATGACATACTACTTTATCCCTGAATATGGGCTTCAGATGCCATTTGTATGAGATTTGGTTCTATATGCCTATCTGTGCCTTGACTTCTAAATCAGATTTACAGGCAGTGATTAACAAAAACTCTCATATTGCATGGCATGAAAACATCAGGCAAAAATCCTACGTGATGGGATCTACTGATTTACACTTGAAGCTGGCTTAAATCAGGGAATAAACCAGCCTTTAGTATTTACATTCATCTGGGGTTTATTAATACCTAAAGAAAATACTACTGCATGTTTTGGTCGGTTTTTCCCCTCAACTTTTAATTGAGTCAGAATTTCAATTGTAAAGTGTTTGCATCTGATTAACTCTTTTCTTTAACAAAATCAATAGATGCTATTAAACTGAATGAAAATCAAGTGCCTGATTAGTCTGGGAGTCTGCTTCTTTTCACAGCTTAAACTGGCTGTAATGACGATACAATGATTAGTCTTAAAGAATCAGAGGATCTTCCTAGAGATGAAAGGAAGCAACACCAAGGCCAGCAAGCAGATTTTTATAAGCAAGGTATGTGTAAGTTACTATGTGGATGAAACACTGGACTCTTACTTCAGGTCCTAGAGGCTTTTTCTAACCAATCCTGTGTCAATGCATCATGTGCAAATAGCTTCAATGCATCTTCTTGAGTTTCTGTGGAAGTATTTCTGTCCCTTTGTCTGTTCTAGATGCAGTTTCTCAGCATGTTTTCTCATAGTTTATTAATTCTGTATCAGCTGGCACAACCCTAGCTTGCTGCTGTGGTTCTGGATGGCAGGGCTGCTGAAGTCTGCTACCTTTTCACTCTGATGGAGCTGGAGAGATCTTGTTGGCAGTGGGTGCTGTAGAACTGGCTCCTGTGTCAGTCAGAATAGATCTCTGCCTACAGAAAATTTTCTCTTCCAGTTCGTATGTCAATGTTCAAGGGCTGGAATGATATTTTTGCAATACTCTTTTTCAGCAGGTGTTCAAGGCAATTAACAAATGCTAATGGCCAATGACACAGGGTTTTATTTTGGCTACTGCCCCCAAAGTAGAAATATTTGGTGCTGTCTAGGGCCCTTTCTCTATGTCCAGCAATCAATGTATGCCCACATCAAGCATCATACCCTGATATGGTGGCCGTGATGTTTATGAATGTTTTGAATAATTAGTGTCTTCATTGATTTCAGATTACACCAGTCATCAAAGTCTCTTAGGGAATTTAAAAAATATTCTAGCTCCTGACTATATAACCCCTCTGCAACTGGATTATTGTAGAGATACTTGAACCTATTAAATACAGATTCACATGTTCCTCATGTTTATGCTTACCTTAGTGTTACCTGGCCTCTTTGTAAGCATTAGTTGCCATGCACTGTGCAAGGTTATACACTCTCTTACTCCATAAAAGTGGGATTTGACCCCAGGGAAAATACACTGACAAATCAAAATTTATAATCGGTTTAAAGTTCAAGGGTGCAGCCAAATCCTGAGCCTAGTGTAATTTGACCTAGATTCACTGAAGTAAGTAGAGCTGCAGTGAACTACATAAACAGAACTGTTCCACTGTGGTTGCCCTCATATGGTGGGAATGCCGAGGAAATACTTAAAGCCTGACAAAGGCTGCAGTTCACTGTTTCAGCAAAATGAAGTTTCAAAAAAAAAAAAAAATTAAAAAATTGTTTCCTTATGGTACTTTCTACAAATAATAGTGATTGAACACCCAGGATGCTGAGAAAACTCTCAGTTGTGTCAAAGGAACATTAGCAACATACGCCTGTTTATTTCTATGCCACTAGAGAAGGGAGTGCTAAAATACTGTTCCCATTACTTGGGCCAAAAATCTATGTTTGTTATTCATTTGCTCCTGATACCTTTGGTATTACCCTTCCATGTCTGTGTGTCCCCCCAGCCCCGCAGCTCCAGGTCCACCTAGACATTGATGGGCCATAACTTTTAACTCTGCTTTAGCACTGTTGCAACAGTTTTGATCAAAAGTTCAGTTTTAGATTCAATAGCTGATGTTCCAAGGGCATTGTTTCAAACTTTAAGAGCCAAGGCAACCTTCAAGCTTTATATCACTTTAAGGATTTTCCCAAATCAGCCATTCTACCCCCTGAAATGCCTGCTTGTGTGTGTAACAAGGCTTGTGAAAATCTCACTAACTTTTCAATGCTAAGGTTATTGGAGAGACAGAAGAGCAAAACTTGCTAATAGAAAACCATGTGTAGCTCTGAATGGTGATTTCTGGTTAGCTGTTTCAGGAATAATTTCAGGTTAATGAAACAGCTGTAAGAACCAGAAATAATAGGTTAAGGATAGGTCTCAGCTATCATTTCCATTAGTACAAATACAGGGTTGCCAGTGCCTGTGTTACTAATGAATTTTTCCTTGATTTGCACCAGTGTAACTGACTTCATCTCAGTCCTGGAAGGAGTCAAAATGAAATGTTTTAACTGGTGTTTTTGTGTTTATGTTCCACCCTACGTGATAAGTAATAGGAATTAAATAATATAGTGGGAAGTCATTCTGGGGGTCATAGGCAGCATAAACTACAGCACCATTCCTGGTCTTTTTCAATAGGGTCTTTTCATATCTATCATCCTAAGTCTGAGTTGATTGCAAATAGATTAAATAGGAGAAATAGATTCAGAGATTCAGACTGGCAGCAGATGGATACATGACTGTTAGGTACAGGACTGAATCAAATTCATGGAAATTTTAACTCATTTGAATATTATTCATGTCTGAATCACTAGGCAGGGAGGAGGATTCCAAATTTTTTTTTATGCAAGGAAGGCAGAGTTTACTATATATGAAGCAAAGACAGTTAATTTTTTTTTTTTGCTGTTAAATCATATGAAAGAAAAAATAGGTTTTCTGATATGACAAGCTTGGACAAGTTATTCAGCCCCATTGTATCTCAGACTTCAAGGCTGCAAAATACTTGCATGATACTGTCCTACTTTGTATGGTGAGCATCACACTTAATGAATTACTGTTTATAAGCAGGATGAGCTCTTTTGGGGAAGTTACTATGACTGAAAAGACGCGATGTGCTATGGGGAAATGGTCCTGCTCACTAAATAGGCGACTGCATTGTTCCACTTTAGCTCTCTTAAATGCCAAGCTGGAATCTAAAACTCTATTGTTCATTCATTACATGGAAAAAAAAAAAAAAAAAGTGTTCCACTACAGATTGTACGACTAACACGAGAGCTTCTATTCACACACCACGGGGAATAATCTGTTTATGTAACGTGCTCAAACGCACCTCGAAATAGAGAAAAATGCACCTGCTTGAAGAGAGGGAGGGCAGAGAGGCTGCGGGTGCTCCCGCATTCACGGGAGCTGCACATCCCTTACTCCCTCCACCCACCACCCCGGTCCCCCCTCTGCCTGCCCCCGCACACCACTGGGCTCCCCGCCTCGCACGGGGCTCCCCCCCCAGTCCCACACCCGCGCTCGGCTGCCTGGCAGCTGGGGCATGCAGCCCCCCCCAAAAAAAAGAAAAGCACACCCCGAATCTGACCCGTAGGAGCTGGGGCGCCTGAGAGGGAAGAGGGAGAGCAGCAGGGCGGCCCCAGAGGAGCGGGGGACAAGGAGGCCAGACGAGCCCCAGCGGCTCGTTGCAGCCAGCGCCGGGGGAGGACGCAGGGGTGCGATGAGCCCGGGGGGGACCGCAGGGGTGCGATGAGCTCCCGGGGCGGGGGCAGGGCTGGGCCCCCGGCGGCTGACCGGGCGGACACTCACCATGGCGGCGGCGCTGTCCAGGGTACCGATACCGCCGGCTCGGCTCTGCCGGCGCTGCCGCCGCGCTATAAGGCACCGCCTCCTCCCCGTCTCCGCCGCGCCCGCCCCCGCCGACGGCCGCGGGGCAGGGGGGGCCGGCGGTGCGGCTGCGCTGGACTCCTCTGGGTCCCCGCCGCGCAGAGGGGGAGGGCGGGGGCGGACGTGGTTGGGGGGCAGTGCAAAGATGAAATAGGATCGCGAGGTGGTGGTGAGCAATCGCGGGAAGGTGGGAGTGCGATGGCTGAGGTCAGAGATGCTGTGCCACCTCTTCCCAAGGCGTCATGGAGAGTGGCCATCGGCCTCGGACACGATTCAGCTCCGAGGGGGTCTCCGTTGGCTAGACCAGTTTGGGAACAGACAGGGGCACTGGCAGGCTCCTGTGATCCTGACATACCTCTGTTGTATTTAACAACAAGCCGGAGAAGGGTCTAGAGCACAAGTCTCATGAGGAACGGCTGAAGGAACTTCGGATGTTTACTCTGGAGAAAAGGAGGCTGAGGGAAGACCTTATGCCTTTCTACAACTGCCTGAAAGGAGGTTGGAGTGAAGTGGGGGTTGGTCTCTTCTCCCAAGTTACAAGTGATAGAACAATAGGAAATGGCCTCAAGCTGTGCCAAGGGAGGTTCAGACTGGATATTAGGAAAAAAAAAAATTATGGAAAGGGTTGTCAGGCACTGGAACAGGCTGCCTGGGGAAGAGGTGGAGTCACCACCCCTGAAGGTATTTAAAAAACGTGTAGATGTGGTGTCTGTGGACACGGTTTAGTGGGGGACTTGGCAGTGTGCTGGGTTTACAGTTGGACTTGATGATCTTAAAGGTATTTTCCAACCAAAATGATTCTATAATTCTAACAGAGGGTTCAGTCAATAGTCCAGTGCTTATATTTGCAGATGAAGTTCTCTGACCTGAAGCCCTGATTCTTCCATACACTGCGTCAAAGTGAGATCGATATTGCCCTACCACCTAACTGTGGCATCTACCTGGAGAACGGTCTGTTAGGGAGGAACTGATAAGCAAATGTTTATTCAGGTAGGCTAGGGAAGAGGCAAAAGGCACACAGACCAGGAGCTACTGACCCAGTGACCACTCTGCCACTGATATAAACCAGAAAAAGGTCAGGGAAGAGGAGAGGCTTTGTGCTTGGGGGAAGAAGCAAAAAGTTTCATACCTTCAAAACTGGTTTTTGTTTTAAATGGTAACAAAGCCTTGTATCTCCTAGAAAACATTTATTTAAACTATCAAAGCTTATTGAAAATGTCCTGCTTCTTTTCCCCTGTGTTTAATAAAGCAGTCTTTGTCATGCAAAATCAAAATAATCTTTCTTAAAATATTTAAATTATTAACTTTTATTTTCTTTTCTAAATGAAAACATATCAAAAATGACTTGTTCATACATGCACTCCCATTGCTGTTTTCTCAGTTCTGGCAGTTCAGTGTTTTCTTGACCAGAGCTCAGAGAACAGTCTTTCCTGGTTTCTGTGGCACAAGCAGTGGAAATAAGCTAATGTGATGGTGCAGGTTAGGGGACATCATCATAAACTAAAGCATACTTGATGTATAGATGGGCTGTATTTGTCCCAAATGTAGTGCTGATTTTCTAAACCTCAAGTCTTCCTTCCTGGTAGGCTCTTTGTCCATGTACTGCTTCACCCCTTGCGTTCTCTTGGGTCTAGAGGCAGAGAAACTCCAAGGGCTGTGAGAACAGCTATCTTCCCAGGGCTGCCTGCCTGCGTGCCCAGAAGCGATACTGCCAGAAGCTTCACGTGAAAGCGTGTCCTCATGTAACTTCTAGCCCACTTGCATAGAAGCAGACTTGTTTGCTTGAGCTTGCAAATTCCGGGGTGTTAGTCTACACTGAACGGCTGGAATTTCCAAGGCTGACCTGCCAGCCTTTCCCCTAATTCAACTTTTGATAGGCCATTCGTTTAATTCTTCCTGTATTAGTACAGACCATCTTAAAATATTGGAGAGAAATACCTTCTGATATCGATTTTGTCCCCAGAGAAGTTGTTCCCAAAGCAGAAAATTGCCCAAGAGCTTACTCTTTAGGTGCTGCAGAGCAAGAAACAGTTTGGAAACTGACTGACAGAGAAAAATGGGAGTGACTCGGTGCATTGGAATGCTTTTGCCTCACAATTTTTATTCCAATTTCTTTTTAGTCCAAACAGGATGGAGTTAGTGTATCAAGCCAAATCCTGACCTAAGAACATGGTAATACAAAACATTTTTTTCATTATTTTTGCTGTTCTTTGTCTGAAACAGAAAGGAAACATATGTTCAAGTTTAATAAAGTTGTAACATCTCAAATTTCTTGGGTTCCTTGTACCTGAGACATTATATTAATACTAATTATTGTCGTTTCCTTCTGTAGTAGCAATTTTTTTATCAAAACAGTAATGTCTCTACGGAAGACAGGCATAGGAAGCAAATAGGATTCTGGTGGCATCTAAACAAAGCTGTAATAGTATTACGGATATTTTTAACATCTATCTAATGACCTGAATTTGGAGTTTAAGGGTTGTGGCAGGATTTGGATTCGTCTGGTTTGTATGAAGGGTGGTGCCATGCATTCAGTTGGATCCTAGCCACTGAGCACAGCAGACCTCTGCCATGCATGTTAGCTTTGAGTGGTTGTGGAACAGCATGTTCTGCTGAGAGGAAAGGCAGAAAAATAAGTCAATGTGGAAAAATGGAATTGCTTAGTTCCAGATGAAATTTCCTGAAAACAAGAAAAATAAGTTGAGGCAATTAAAACAGAACATTCTGGGGTTATGTTGTTTCACAACAGCTACTCTTCACAGTGAAATACCATAGGGTGTTAGCTTAAGTCCTGTGGGTGTAGGGGTTGTTGTAGGTTGGACCTCATCACATGCTATCTAACCTACAGAATCACAGACTGGTTGAAGTTGGAAGGGACCATCAGAGGTCATCTGGTCCAACCCACCTGCTCAAACAGGGCCACCTACAGCCACTTGCCCAGGGCTGTGTCCAGTCAGGTTTTGAATATCTCTCAATCTTAGGAGAAGCACCTTTGAGTTGCAATTACTTTGGAGCTGCCAGGTCACACCGAGTTTGCAACTCAACAGGAAACACGCTGGAAAAGGTATCACTGATCTTCCATCTATCAGCAACTCTCAGCTCCTCCTGGATAAAGTTTTAGTTTGGGAAAGAAAAGTGAAATAAGCTGTGTCTCTCATTGCTAATCACTGCTCTTGATCATGATCTCTTCCAAAACTTGGAATTTAAACTCAGGACCTGCCTGTTTCACTAAACTGTCATGTAAATAGCATCTGTCCAACTCCCTGGCAAAATGTCTCTTCTTTCCCTAGGCAGCAAGCTCAGATGAAAGATATTATCTTTCATCTGTTAGCCATTCATTTTCTAATTTGTTGGCACAGGATCATGGTTACGTACCTAAAGATCTCGGTTCTGCTAGTGACATCGCAGGGAATTATGAGATTAATGTGAGAGAATTTTTGTTAACTCTTAGTGAGTGCTAAAGAACTGTCAGTAATAAAGCTGTGCTGAATCAAATCCAAGCAATCAGGCTAAAGCAAAAAGATTTTGCTATTTATCGAAACAGATTTGAAAGTTTGTCCTCTTGTTTTTATGTGGTATGTCTAGTTCTTTCTATAATGTCATGTTTTCTATTATTTTGTGAAACTACAGCTGGTGTAATGTGTCTGTACAGCTAAAGCTTGTGTTAAATTGCCAGGTGCAAGCAAGTACAATAAAAACTAAGCCATAATAAACTTATGCTGGAGGAAGTACTGAGTTGAACAATTGTGCAGCTTTGCAGTTTTTGTAATAAACATTATCTTTTAGCACCCTCTTCCGGAACAAAGTAATACTGCCAGTATTTACTCAAAGGCTTTGCTAAAGCTGGAATGCAATTGCAACGTGTCCAGGAAAGTCTTCGGCTGCAGCCACAGATACAGTTTAATTGTGTAGTTTGGTATCTTCAAAATTTACATAGACAGATTTTTTTCGTCCCTCTTATGCTTATCATCTTTATATACATATTCCATATTGTTCATTTAAGTCAGCCAAGAACTGGGAAAAAAACTGATGGCTCTGAACCAAAACCTGAAGCTGAGTTGTTACAGAAGACCATATTTAGATGCACTGTTCCTCATTGTCTGCATGCCTCCTCTGAGGAGTCTGGTGGCATTAGCTTGCTGTGGATTGTGGATGGATCTTAATGATCCCTCTCATAGTTACTAGTATGCAGTGTTTGGATGGCATACGGAGGTCCCAGTCTGGGACTGTGGTCTTCTTGTGACCTAAACCAGAGTCCTTCCCCAAAGAGCTCACAGTGTGATGCATAAAGGTGTAACGCAGAGGGAAAGGGGTGGAAGAAAGCTGGTCTCTATACTCCTGCCCTAGGAAATAGTAATCTATTCATGCCAAAATAAAGATAGCAGGAAGGAGTTCACCAAGTGTATTCTGAATGAAAAAAGGGCTATATTTTGATTCTTCCACATGAACTATCACTACCTGGGTAGCTTCTGGAGTAGAAGTGATAGGCAGTCAAGCTCCTCTATGTTGTTTTGCCTGTAGTAGTTCGTATGCTTGCCAGTTACCTTCAAAGATACTGTATGTCCCAAGAGAACGATTAAAAAATTAGGACACAGTAGAACAAAAACTGCCCAAATTAGTTTAACTTGCTCTTCTTGTGCATATTCATTTTAATATGCCTTATTTAAAGTAAGAGCCTTCGGCAAGATTCCTGCTTCATCAATGCATGGTGCAAATGATAATAAACAGGAGCCCAGGAATGATGCAAGTGTCTGGAAAAGGAGAAAATATAATATTGTTAAATTGGCTGAAATTCCTTTTCAGGACTGGAACACACTCCTTATATAACATAACTTCTGTGCGGTTACAGGAGATCATATAAATACCTCTTTTCTACAGCTCATCAATGATTTTATCCTTCCTTCTGCTGTCTGCTCAAGGTAACCGAGTGTAGATTTGTCAAAGTGCTGAGCACTTAGAGCTGCACCTGACATCAGCAAAAGCTGTGCTACAGATAAATTAACTGCAAGGGAAATACGAGATTTTCCCCATATACCAGCTGAAAAGGAGGCCAAAAGGAGCACATCCTAAAGCAGTTGATACTTCAAACATACATTTCAGCCTCAGTCCTCTCCCTGATGAAGGACAGATAATAATACCCCTCACCTTGTCTTGCTACACAAACATTAGTTAACTGGCTGCTGTGAAACAACTGGTTAGTCTAGATGTATTGGCTCTCACACCCTAAAAATAAGTCTTGTGCCCACAGCATCTGCACCTCTTCTTGTCGCTGGTCTGATTTGCAGCATTGCGTGGCCGTGCTGCTCTGTGGAAGCATGTCAAATGCTGCTGCTTTGAGCTGACCCATAGTCTTATGTACTGTTTGGCAGAAGTCTGCCTGCTCACCAGTCTTGTGCTGCAGTCCCTTTGTTGCTTGATGACCTCACTGTCCTCTTTCCTCAACCCCCAAGACATATTTCAATGTGTACATGGTTGTGCACGCTGAGAGAGGTGGTGTAAGAAGTTTGAGCATCATAGGAAAAAGCATTAAATGTAGAATATTGATAGTATGCAGTGAGCAACTTCGCAAAATAATGGATAAAAGAAGGAAAGTTCAACAAGACCTGCTCATGAGTCAGGGCAATCTCAAGCACAAATACAAGCTGGGCAAAGAACGGACTGAGAGCAGCCCCGAGGAGAAGGACTTGGGAATGCTAGTTGATGAGAAGCTCACATGAGGTAGCAATGCTCTGCTATGAGGACAGACTGAGGGAGTTGAGGTTGTTCAGCGTGGAGAAGAAAAGGCTCTCAGGAGACCTTATAGCAGCCTCCAAGTACCTGAAGGGGCTACAAGAAAGCTGAGGGGGGGACTTTTTACAAGGGCCTGTCATGATAGGATGAGGGGAGATGGTCTTAAACTGGAAGAGAGGAGATTTATGGTAGACATCAGGATGAAATTCTTTAGTGGGAGGGTGGTGACACACTGGAACAGGTTGCCCAGGGAAGTTGTGGATACCCCACCACTGGACGTGTTCAAGGCCAGGTTGATGGGGCTTTGAGCAACCTGGTCTAGTGGGAGGTGTCCCTGCCCATGCAGGGGGGCTGGAACTATATGATCTTTAAGGTCCCTTCCAACCCAAACCATTCTATGATTCCATGATAATTATATAATCAGTGAGTTTTTCCACTCTCTTCACAGAACATGTGAGCTATATTCAATTCTGTAACTCTGTACTGCCCATATACACATAAGAAACTGGATAGAACAAGTTTAGGTTTGTATTAACAACCTTATTTCTGAACATGAGTGATTAGAAAACCTCATCTGTCCAACACTAATTTTTTTATGTGATTGCTTGAGCTTTTGAAAAATAACAATACCCACATTGCAGCCCACTTATCCCAAATGCATCATCATTGGTATTGGTACAGTTTTCTGGCACATTAGTACATGAAATTATATCTAGTGTGATGGGTATGTGTGTGTTCACGTTATTCAACTTTGGTCTGAAGAAAAGTCTTAGTTAAAATACATATGATACTATGTTTGGGTTTTTTTCATTTAGATGGAAATCTGTATACAAGTTTAAATTGACACAGCATGTTCCAAGTGGCCCAGATAAAAGGCTTTATTTCATGTATTGGGAAAAATAGGACAACTGTAGTATTTCTTTGATACTGGCCTTCAGCAGTCTCAGGCTACAAAAAACAGAGGGAAAGTCTAGAGCAAGGAAGTCCTGCCCTCAGTGAAGGAGGCTCAGGTCAGGGAGTACTGAAACAAACTGGAAATGCCCAAGTCTACAGCATCTGACAGGTTGTGTCCATGAGTGATGAGGGAGCTGGCTGAGTTTTTGAGAGGCCAGTCTTAATTATCTCTAAAACATAGTGGTGTCTTGGGAGAGGTTCCTGAAGAGCAGACAAAAGCATGCATCACTCCTACCTTGAAGAAGCGCTAAAAGGAAGATCTGGAGAACTACAGGACAAAGAGCCTCACCTCAGTCCCTGGAAAAGTCATGGAGAAAATCCTCCTGGAAATCCTCTCCAAATACATGAGGGTCAAGAAGGTGTTTTTGAGTAGTCTACATAGATTTATGAATGGGAAATCTTGCCTAAACAACCTGATGGTCTTCTATGATAAGATGACTGACTTGGTGGATGAGCTAGAGAAAGGGACACTTAAATTTAATTAAAGTTTTCCAAATTGAACGTGTCAATTAAAAGGCCATCTACCTGTGCATTGTAGTATGAGAAATCTCATTGCTACCTGTTTTCATCTTATTTCCCAGTATATTGCCATGGATGCTATAATGTATATTTGATCATGTATTTATGATCCATGTATATATATATACACACACGTATATCCATGGCTTATATATATGGATCATATATATTTATCACTCCAAAATTACTTCATCCCCAGGTAATTGTTTCTTCAGTCATGAATGCTGGGTGGTTCTGTGATGCTTGGAGATGTGAGGTAAATTAATCAACTACTATTAGAAAAACAGTTTGGAACTATAGCATGATGCATATGAATTATTTTAATAGCCCTAAAATATGACAGCTGTTTTACAGGAAAGAGAAGTAATGGTCCCATACCCAGAGGACTCATTCTAACTGTAGATGAGAAGTAAAAAAATCAGAGAAACAACAGTGTAGCTAGGAGGGAGCTTAAATATTTTTAAAAAGTTAAGATGGTAGTGATGGTTACTGCCTTGCTGTTTGTCTGCAACGAAAAAGAAATTTTCCTTAAGTATGTCTAACAACTGCTTAAGACAGAATTAGAGTGACATTTTAAGATTGGGAGGTATGTCAAATTTATTGAGAAATAACAGAAAAAATGTTTCAAGTAAAAACTATACTGGCAAATGACACAATGAGTGGATTAGGCAGAGTATTAAACAGGGCTGGGAATGTTGGGAGAGAAGGCTAGGAATGGAAGAATGGAACTGAGAACTCTGGTTTGACTTGGTCAAGTGATGGCAAATTTAAGGCAGTAAATGGGGGGCTGCATGTGCAGGTAATTTTGGTCTCTTGAAATGAGGGGGCATGTGGCATGCTCAATGAGCATGAAAACCAGAATTTTTAAAATCTCCCCTTATAAGCTAAATAATCCATAAAATAAATACAAAGAACTGTATAGCTGTATCTGATGTCTCACATCTGATGTGACATCTTTGTGGGAAATCAGGCTTCTGTAGTAGTGGATTTAAACACATTTTCAGTAGTTTTAGAAACATTATCCTACAGCATATCCTACACTAAAAAGGAAAGTTATAACCTTATTACAGTGCTTAAGGCAAAGTCCGTATTAGAATCAAGATTATCTCACACTTATCTCATGATTCCAGGAAGTTAGTATTTCCTCAGATTTCTCTTAAGAGAGAAAGACCAACTTTGATGTACCACTAGTGTCAACAGAGGGCAAGAGCCAAGGTCATGCGGAATTGGAACCACACTGGGGTGGCACAGATGAAAAAACCCTGCCTTGGCGACAGCCCGGTAGCCCTGCTGTCCCCGTATCGATATAACAGGGGAAAGCAAGAACAGCAGTGACAAGCAGAAGAAAAAGGAACTAGAGGTCAGGCTGATCTAAATCACGGCACGGTGAGCAATCTGTCCTACAGACGTTCCGTTCTGCTCGAGGCTCCATCCACGGCCGCACCTGTATTTTACCGCACGGGCTGCTCCCCTCTGCCTCACGCCGCCGTTACAGGCCGCAGCCCTGGGAACGCGCCCAGCCCACCCTGCCTTCAACCCTGCGGAGGGAGCGATTCCACTGCGGCCGTTCCCGGGCGGCCGGGCCCGCTGCAGGGCAGCCGCAGCCAGCTCCCCCTCACCGTGCACCGGGGCAGGGGCAGCACATGCGTATGCAGGGGGCAACGGCTGCCCTGGCCTCCGTTTCGCGCCACCAAGGGGCGGCGCGGGGCACACCGGGAGTTGTTGTCCTCGGTGGGGTGCGAGGGCGCCCGCCTCCTCCGGCCGCTGCGGCCAAGAGCGAACTACTACTCCCAGCATGCACCGCGCCTGAGTACGTCACCACGACGCGCGTGAAGGGCCGCCCCGCCCCTCTGCCGCTGCTCTTCGCGGCGGCTGTTAAGCGGCGGGAGGAGACGGGGTTGGTGCTGCCGCCGGCTCAGCCTGACTCCTTTCGCTCTCCCGGCTGGGCCGCGCGGCTGCTTCCTCCCTTCCCGGGGGTAGCTGGCAGCGATGGGAGGCGCGGCCTCCTCCTCGTAGCCACCGGCAGGCCTTTGCCCTTACCTAAGCCCCGCGGCGCCTAAGGCGGCCCGGTGCGGGGTAACCCGCCGAGGGGCCGGCCGGGCCCGACAGCCTCCGCTGCCTGAGCGGGCCCTGGCGGCCGCCGGTGGGGCTCGGCCCAGCCCGGCCGAGCTGCTGCCGCAGCGGGGAGGCGTCTTCGAGGAGGGCCCCCGCTGCTGCCGGCGGTGGAAGGGAGGCTGCCGGCGCCATGTGGCAGAGTATCGGGCTGACCTTGCTGGTGATCGTGGCCACCCTAGCCTGCGTGCTGCTCTTCATGCTGTGCGGTGAGTCCAGCCCGCTCCCCGCAGCGCGGGGTGAGGAGGTCCGGGAGGGCTGGCCGGACTTCGGTGAGCAGGGCTCGTGTCCCCCACCCTCACCCCCCGCTTTCTCAATCTCTGGTGGTTCCTCTTCGCTCAGATTGACTGAAGGAAATAAAAGGGCACCGTACCCCGGGATGTGTGGGAGCGTCTGGTTCGCAGCGCCCCCCTCTCTTTGTTTCTAAGTAATTTTGAGCCTTGAAAGGCTTCGAGAGTTTAATTCGGTGACTAATCTGAAGCTGACAGCTGTTTTAGTGAACGGACTAGTAAGCAGTCGCTCTGTGCAGCTTGTACATGGGTCTGAAATGCCAGGGAATGGAAGAAGTAAACTCTCTACTGGTACCTCACTGCTTTTGGCAGCTGTTTGCTAGAATAGATTGAGAGCAGCTCTTCGGAAGTTTTTTTTATCTGCCGAGACTTGCATTTTTATTTTTTTTATGCAGAGAGAAAGGTTATGTCAATGGGAGGCACAACTTGCAGGTCTGTTGGATTTCTTGGAAAACTTAAGTGTAGTGCATGTGGGTGTTGTGGTCAATGTGCTGAATTTACAGCTCTATAAAAACCCACCCTCAAAAACTCCACCACCAAACTCAGACTATGCCATAGCCTGTAGTGGAAGATTAGTGAGATAAAAGGAAAACGCCAGGCGGATTTTGAAGTGATTTTTGAAAACCAAGGGAGCAAAGTGAAGAATCACCTGACATTTAATATTTAAACAAAGTTGCTAATTGTGGTCAAAACGGCAAAGCATTGTGAAAAGATTTTGCAATGTCAAGGGACTGGAGAGTAAAATGGGAGGTGAAATCCAGCATTAAGATATATGCAGTAACGCTTATAAAAAGTGTGAAATGTATGCATGCTTAATTTATGTGGGGAAATATAATGGTTTCAGACTGAGCTGTTAGTATTCCAAAAAAAAGGATTAGCTGAAGCATTAACCCAAAGTATCTGTTTAATGGTTTGTGGCAAGGATAGGCAAATCAAACATTAGAAGTTTAAAATAGAAAACGTTACTATGCTGCTACAGGAATTTGCTGTATTCCCTGTCTTAAACTTTATTTTCTTGCTAAAGTGTATTATCTTGTTAAAAAGGAATAGAATTCTAGTTTATTTTTAAAAGGATAGGATAATATAATGATTTCTGCATGAAGAAACTAAACAGGTTAGGTCTGTCTAGCTTCAAAATAGGTGACTGGAGGAAGGGTAATAATGGTTATAAAACTGAGTAGATTGAAAAAGGTGAGCTGGGAATGGTTGTGAAATTAATCCATTACAGGAATTGGAGTACATAAAACTAAGTTATCAAGCAATAAGCTTAAAGCAAAAAGTTTTCTTTTACGGGGAAGTAACTTACAAGATAATTAACAAAGAGTATTTTGGATGCTGCACTTTTATTATTTAAAGATCATTGAAGAACAGTCAACATCTTTAAGCCATAGCACTAATACTCGGGTGAGGAAACTTCTGAAATGTAGGTAACTGGCACTGCGAGGCTATATGAGGGTGCACCTTGTATGCTTGTCTTGTGCTCTTTTCCTATGCATTCTTTACTGTCCATTGTTACAGAATAAACAGTGACCTAAGTGGATATTTATTCCAAGTTTTTATATGCTCGTCAGTTGTTGTTTGGCCACTTTTCATCTTTTAGAAGATGAAACATGGTACCTGCTGGGGTTTTCAGAGTATGCATATGAAATCTTTGCTTGCTCTCACTGAAAGATTAAAATCATTTTGCAACGCTTTTTAACTTTGCCTGCTAACTTAAACATCTCTCTAGTGCTCCCTTGCATAGAAGTTTGGAGTTCCATATTGTACATTCAGCTTGGACTCAATGAATATTTTGCTTTCATTCTTTTGTTGCATTTTACTTTTGACAGTATTAGAGCTTATAAAATGATTGCTAAAAGTCACCTAAATTTCAGAAGTACTGAGCACAGGAAGTTTGACAGAGCCATCTGATACGAGTTACTGAAATGGCCTTATGAAAAAGAATTACTGGGTCAAGACCCTAAAGAGCTGCAACTTGCATTTTGAGTGGCTTATAAAAGGGCTTGTGCTGTGAATGCTCACGGAGAACAATAGACTTAAATATCCTGGAGACATCCTAGCTTCATGTGGATTTCTGCTGCTTATCACAAATACGATGTGGTGTAAGTGCTATTAAAACTTAAATAATGGAGAAAACATTTCATTTCATCATTTCTCTAAAACGAAAAGACAAAATTCAAAGCATGAACTATCAGCAGTTATTTGGACCAGTTCTTCAGCCATGTGAAAAGCAAATGTTTATGCCTGAATTAGGCACTTATGCCTATAAAAGTACTTTGAATTGATGACCTGATTTCTTTTTCTTTTAAATATTTCTGGATACTTGCAGCAGTTGCTGCTACTTTCAGTGTTAATCTGAATTTATTGGGAAGTGTGGTAGGCTTGCAGCTAACAACACCTCCATTTATAAACTGGTCACATCTGACATAGAAACCACTGAGGGACTGTAAGCATAGCAATTTTTCGTTTGCTTTTTTAAAGGTGGGACTAAAGTAACTTGCTTGCACTTCTTATGTTCACCTTTCATGGTTTCTTTTCTCTGGTTTCATTCTGGTGGTCTCTTTGCTACTTTTGTGTATTTCATGTTCCTTTGCAGATGGGAGGAACTGGTACATAGTCAAGGGTATAGGATAAGATAAAGTATCAGCCAGGGTGAACTTGAGTGCTGCTTACCTCTGTGTATTTGTTTTATTTTCCCAATGTAATAATGCCTGGAGCTGCATGGAATTGCAGAAGTGCCTTCAGTGGAACAGATGGAAGCGTTCATCTCGTTTGTCAAGAGAGGCTAATGAGATATGGTTTGAGAGACATGAGGTTAAAACAAAAATCATGTAACTCCCAAGTGCCGCAACAAATGCGTGATTTGCTTCACAAGTCAGAATTTAGTTGCAGATGACAAACGTTTGAGCCCCAAATTTTACCTGAATAACTTTTGCTTAATGCTTTGTTTAAACAGTTTTGTAATTATCTTAACTGAGTGGCTCTTGTAAGAAACTTCAAAAGATGAGGAAAGTTATGCTTGACTACAACAGCAATAAAGAAAGTACTCGTTAGTTTGAAATTGAGTTACAAAACTGCTACAAAAGGGAGATCTGAATAGAGTGAGTTTCCTTGTGATCAGTCAGCAAGCAGCATGTGGTAGTGTGTTAAACGGGACTAGATTTAAGAAGCTGTGCAGAACCAAGCACTGTCCCCTGATGTCTTCTGTTACTCAAATATCAGAGTAGCAAATGCTTCCTTCAGTCTTATCTTCTCCATAGTAAAGCAGTCCATTAGGGCAGTATACTATCTACATCTTAAAAATGGTGCAGCACTAGAGAGACTTCTCTGTGGTCGTGGAAGACATCCGTTCTCCCAGAACCCAGTTCTCCCAGATCTCAGGTAACATCTAGAGCTCTGTGCTCTTATTTTTTTATTTTTTTTTCAGCTATAGCTGCTTAAGATTTGCTGCAATGGACACTTCAGCATTAGAATACAGGCAGCATTCACCTTGGTGATACCCTAGTTCTAAATTAAGTCTCTGTGCTGGAGAAATAGCATCCTATTTTCAAATCAGTAGAGGCACAGAGATAAAATGTTCTTGCAAGACTGCACAGGAAGTCCACAGTAGGATCAGAAATAGAAGCCAGATATTCAGACTGTCTTGTGCCGTTACCGCATCACCTGCTTTCTTCATTTAAATTTCTTAATTCATGTAAGAAAAAGCAGGTTGGTTTACCCCAGCAGTCCATGGGCCCTGTGTGTTTTGTTTTGTTTGCTCTTCCTGATTTTAATGGAAGAGAAAAACATGCTCCAATAAAGAAAACCGTTCATTAGGTTTTATGTACGAGTTGGTATAAGATGAATTAAATACATGGACCTGAGTTTTGTACACCTCACCTTTTGAGGTGGAGTAATGTTGCAGTCAGATTTGTTTATCTCCTTTAGAAAGAACTAAGAGCTGGTGTGGAAAGTAACAAACTGTAGCTTTAATGAAGCGTAGTCAAATAATAAAATCTATTTAACACCCCGTTGTTGCATAGATGTTATGTACATCTACATACGAGTCAGTAAAAGAGGCTTTGACTCATGGTCCCATCTTCATAAACACATTGCATCGTGATTTATAAGAGGGGTTAACATACTGATGGCACAATGCCAAATGTGGCTTAAATGTCTTTGGATGGCACCTGGCTGTGGCATTTTAAGTGAGACAGTGGTTCCCAGCTTTTAGTGAGTACTAAACTCTGCAAGGCTGGAAGCTGCTCTTTTGCCTAAATGTGAAATACTGTCTGCCTGTAGTAGACAGGATTTCCTGACTCTGGGTTCAGGTATGTGCTACAGAGAGAGCTGGAACCTCTGCTTTGCATTGTAATGATGTGCTGTTGGATCTGGCTAGTACTTTGAGAGGCAATTTCTTTCACCAATGAATGTAGAAATATTATATATTACAGCGTGTATGTCATGACTGCTTGTTTGCTGAAGATCTATTGTGGGTGTGCTGGTTGATGTCCACAAGTTCAGTCAAGCTAATGGTGATTTGAAAAGGTAAATCAAAAGAAAATCAAGCACTGGAAGACTGATTCAAATAAAATATTTTGTGTGTGGTGAAGTTAAACCAGTAGGACTTCTTTGACAGCAGCCTACCTGTACTAAGTGGAAGCAGTTGAGATGCAAACTGGTGGTGTCAGTTACCTGTCCAGTTTCCAGCAGAAACACTGCAAAGCTAGACTTAGTTGCATAAAGGCAAGAATGCATGGAAATGCCCGTTTTCCTTTTTTGTGTATTTTAAATTACTTCACAATTATTTCCCTTTAAAAATAAATTATTGTGTAACTTCCAGTTCTTCAGAATGGCATGGTGTCAGGTTCTTAAGAGGCTGAGAAATTAATAGAAAATGCATTGTCCTCTGATGCAGAAGTAACTCAGTACTGTGAATCTGCCTCCGGGTTTTGTTTGTGTGTGTGGTTTTGTTTAATGGTGCATTTAGTTGATATTGTTGCTGGGGAGAGTTTCTCTTGCTCAGAATAACTTGTCCTTTAGTAGTTTGGGTATTTCCAAGGAAATTCTTATTTAAGTGTTTAGTAACACTGAGGCGACAGGGAGTCTCAGCTGAAGAGGCAATTTTAATTTGATTCAGACAAGTCTGTTTGTGTTGGGGATTTTCTTTCACTTTCTGTCCAAGCTGGCACTGCATTTAGATCAAGTCAAAGAAAACTAATAAAAGCAGAAATATTTATTATATATCAATGTCTTTTGTACAGGCTGGGAGATCTTGTGAGGTTTTTTGTTTGTTGTTTTTGGTTGTTTGTTGACTGTAACCAGTCTTGTTGGCTAATTATGTAAACTGTTGTTTGTAGTCTTGAGCTAGAGAACTCTAAGGTCTGTTATGGTACCCTGTATTTTGGCTAAGCAGATCACTGTGCTCTAACTCAAAACAGGAAAAAGAAAAATTATGCTTTTCTGGAGTATGTCTGAAAATGAATGGTGAATGTTCTTTAGGACTTCTCCCCACCAGCAATAGTAATTGTGTGTTAAATGGCCTGTTCGCAGTGATAGAGGAAGCATCTGTTTTATCTAGCCTGAATAATACCTCCCTTAAGAGGATATTTATTTATGCCAAATATATTCAAGTCATGCATCTGTAAAGTGCCCTACACTTTTTTGGGAAGGCCCTGAATACTTTTGGTTCTTCCTCTGTGTGCTTCGTGGTGTTCTCTGGTAGTAGTGTGTCAGTTTCATGGTAATTCACTTTGCAGGTGGTTTAGGTAGCACTAAAAAAACCCCAAAAACCCAAACAAAAACCGAAGGAACCAAAAAACAAAACCCAAACAAATAAAAAACCCAACCATTTTGTGGCTGTTTCCCACCTCCACACATATGCTTAAGTGTATTTAGTAGCATGTACATGCTTTTCATGCACTTCCAAGTCTAGTGTCTCAAATTTTGTCTTTGTCAACAATTTGGGGGGGTTGCAGACACTTTTAAATGGCTTGTAATATACTGCTTAGGACTTAGTCTCTTACAAGTGCCTTATATTCACTTGAAATATTTATTGTATTTTCTTTCCCATGTGGACTAGAAAAGTGCATGACTTTTGGAAATTAATTTACTTCTGATGAAGTTTAGACACATGAAAAGAAGGGATTGATTTAGGATCTTCAGAATTTGCAGAGCATTGAAGGTCCAAGAGACCTGAAATATCCCTCAGTGGAAACAACTTGGAAAAAGTTACTGCTTCAATTTTTATTTCTAGATCTGAAAGAAAACAGATGCTAAAGCCAGACATCTGCCATTGAGGTTTTTTCTAGGTGCAGGGGGATTTAATGTGTTTGTGGGACATCAGATTCAAATTCATCACAAGTCATTTAAAGTTTTAGGTATTAATGGAAAAGAAGATACTTGGTGTAGGCCTTAGGAGTTAATTTAGATCATAAAAGGTTGTCATATAAAAGCTTTCCTCCAACTTGCCTAAGCAGCAAACAATTTACGGAAATTAGAAGACTACAGGATATGAAAAATATTCCAGGAGGGGAAAGATGGGATCTTTCTTTGTCTTAAGCAATAGTGTGCTCATACTGGCATGCCTACAATTACAGAAGAGGAAGACAAATAGTGGTGCTGTGGTTACACAAGTGCCACTTAATAGTCTTCCTTCCCCTTCCCTTATATGCCCTGATTGTCCACACTCAGAAGTCTGTTTCTGCTGACAGCTGCGTAATTGGGAGGATGAGTTTCCCTAACTCTGTGAAATCGGGCTTTTAATATTTGTCTAGATCAACGGTATAGGTTTGAATAGCTAGCAAGACCACCTGAACAAAGAATGGGAGTATGAATTTATAGCTTTAGCAAGACAGATCATTTTTGGTGTTGCAAATGGAGCTTAAGTAGCGTGTTTTCAAACAGCTGTTTAAATGTTATGCTACTTAACTATATCTCGCAGAGAAGTTACATTCCTGTTCTATGGATGATGAAACTTGAATGGTTAGCTAGAGGGAAAGGAGTATCATTAGTTCTCAGGTAAAACCAGTCTCTCTTGACCTAAATGCTTAAGATACAGGAGACCTTTTAAAAGGAGGATTTTTGTTTAGGTTTTGATACATTTATATCTGCTTTTTAAAGTTCCTTGGCTACCTATTACAGAAACAAGAGAGAGGAGGAGCTGGATCTTAGATCTTTTTCAGGAAAGATTCCAGAAATGTGATAATCTCAGCTTTTTACTTGCATGGTTTTAGGACTTAAAGCATTTTAGCAATGGAGCAGAACATAAACTACCAGAGCATGTTAATTTTACTGTAATGGGATTTGGGCATGGTGAGGAGCACCTTGAATTTGGGGTGTGTGGCTTTTTGGTGAACATAAGGAAGGCCTTGTGCATTTCAAAATAGAATTTATTATAAAACGTGGTATTAATTTAAATATCTCCACAAGTGTACTTAGTAATGATTATGTAACGCAGCTTTTAAAAGGTGATTTTTCAGAATTGTGTGTTTGAGTGAGGGTAGAAACTAGTGCCACGTTTTTACAGTGCTTGTGTAATGAATCCTGAGTCATAGTTTTGGGTATAACCACAGAAGTTCTTTTTCTCCTGACATATAAGACCTTTGTCAGTGCAGTGATGATCACCCACCTACTCCTTGCTGTGGCAGTACAATTTGGACTATGTAGATCCTTGCCTGGAGCTTAAATGTTTGCTTCCGGATGAGGACAAATTCCAAGTAAAATTTATGTTTATAGGACTGTAGGAAGGAGTGGGTTTGTCATGGAGGAGTGTTGGGGCTGGGAGGTGGCTGAGGATGGGAGCTTATGACATTTTTTCTCACTTCTCTCTGGTATACTTTGCTTGAGAGCTGACTGTCGTGTTGCGTGAAGTCACTAAGCAGTACCTTTGTTCTTTCTCCTGCAGGCTGGTACGTGGTCTGGCAATTGTTTTTGTCTAAATTCAAATTCCTGAGAGAATTGATAGGTGATACGGGGTCCCAACAGGGAGACAACGAGCCTTCAGAGACTGAAGCTGAACAGGAGACTCCACCCTCGCCTCAGAGAGGTAGACAGAAATCTGCTCGACAGCGAAGGGCACCTACAGAAGACACAACTTAAAGTACTCCATTGAGCTTCTGACTAACTATGAGTGGTTAAGCACCTCTGCACTGTGTTGTTCAGTGGTTTGATCTTACTGAAAAACTGACTTAAGAGGTAATATTAATATCTGTGGACCTTTACTTCTGAACTACCAATGCATGCTATGTCAGTAGAGGTTCAGGGAGGGCTTCAGCAGCAAGTCATAGAATACTGGAAGAAGCAAGGGGTGGAGAGAAATCTCCATCAGAAAAATGCTGAGCTGCTGTAGCTCCTATCTCTGCAGACAGATTGAAAACAGGTCCTGCACCATAGGCTTAGCCTTTGCATTTGTCTGAACATAGTAAACATTTCAGATTTGAAATAGTTCCTAAATTATTTTTTCTTTACAGCACTGTAACTACACATAGTGAAAATGAGTTATTTCCTTAGCTGTATATGAATATTTTTCTTCAACCTTGAGAATGCACGTGAACTTGAAAAATGGTTGAAAGAATATCCTGCTTTAGAAAGTATTCTAAAGTGAGATTTTAGTTATGTTCTTAGATATAAAAGTATGAATGAAATATGAAGAATCAGTTAGATGCACATGATTTGGAGGTGTTTATTATCTCCTTTTTAATAAAAAAGGCAAAAAAAGGAATTGGGTGGTAAGACCTGTTTTCTAGGTTTTAGCATAAGAAGGGTTACAGGTTAAACAGGCCTGCTAGGTTTCTGTATGTTTTTCCTGAACCTTTTACTCCAAGTCCAACTTGTGTTGGAAAAGGGAAGGTGCCTAGGTTCTTTACTCACTGTTCAGTATTCTGAAGTGTCATCTTTGGTTCTTGGACACTAAGCACTTCTCTAGTTCACTTTTACACCTTTATGTCAGGTATATGGTACCTGACAACTTCTTTCCTGGAACCAGCTACAGCATTCTGACCAATCTGGGAAACATCACTGTAACACTTTGATAGTGTTATAGCAATGAATTTGGTACCTCATGTTTGCTGGAGGACTTACTGATTTTTACTGGTAATAAGCAGTTGCTTCTGTTTTCTTTGAGAATGAGTTATACAGCTATTTTAACATTGCAGTTCAGAATGAAGAGCTCCACAAGATCGATGCATGAGATCTTTGGAAAGAGGAGGAACATGCATGTACCACCTCTGTGTGTATGAGAGAGAACTACCAACAGGTCTTGTCATTAACAGTTTCAGTTTTCTTTCAAACCTTGGCTATGTGGTGGTGGTGGTTGGATCAGTGTTCCATGTATAAACTTAAACGGGACTAGAAAATTGGTTTCTACTTTCAGCTGTTAAGAAATTTAAACCTAGGACTTCCAGACTTGTGGTTTGGTTCAATTATATGTCTAAAAGCAGCAACATTTAGCTTTTTCATCAAGCCTACATCTGGGAAAAGAGCACTCTCTTAGTGCCTTTATGCTTTGTCATCTGTGAATACTGTTCAAAAGCTAACAAGAGCATTCACTTCATGAAATGATTTGGCTGTTCCAGTATTAAACTAGATGAGGTCAACCCTTACGTTCTTTTGGAGTCTAAAAGTCTGTTTTGTTTACTAGCATGTGTACATAAGCATGCTTTGTATTACAGGGTTGCATTTTCAAATGTGATCAGGTAGTCTCCTTCCTCTATCCTGTCTGCCAGCAAGGGAATGCCCAATGATGTTTTGCTGGTGTTTTTTAATTAGTGGAATTCCCATTTCTTCAAACTGAGCAAAAGCAATCAGATTTTATTCCCCGCTGCTTCCAGTTGTTTGCCTTGCACAACTTAAATGTCACAACATTCTCATGTCTCTTTCCACACAGTGACACTTTCAGTTTAGCAGTGCTAACCAAGTACTGGTACATTTTTCTTTAACATCCTTAGCATCTTTGTATTGAGATTTGCTAATCAGGCTTACAAATAGACTCTTTTTTTTGTACTGACATAGGATATTGACACTCCACTGCACTTTTACCTAGATTTTAGTGCACAGAAGTTGGCAAAAGACTGATGCTTGTAGCATCCCCAGCTGAGATAAGTAACAGTCTTTGCTTCTAATAGCTGTGAAGAAATGTGGAGTTGCAGCAATAGACCTAGTTAGTCAGGGTAGCTCTACAAGTGCAAGAATCAAGACTGGAGCAAGATATTGAAGAAAAAACCATGTGAGTTTGAATGCTGACACTGATCAAATATGCAATAAGATGGATGTGGAGCCTCTGGGTCGCTCATGTGCTCTAGCCAAACAACCTGCTTCTCCCTTCCTCACTCTGTAGGTGTACATTTCACTCCCCAAAGTTATTTTCTGTCTTTTTTTTTTTTAAACAACTGATACTATTGTTTAAATGTTGCTGTGATGCAGTTCCCTAGTGTATAACTTTAATGATCATCTTAGTAGCAGGCCAAAGGTTTATATTATGTGGTTTGGAAGAATTCGGAATGCTGATGTCTTCTGTCGATGCATAATTTTTCCTGAAGGAGTCTGTAGTGATATCTTTGTACAGAGTGCTTCTTGCAAACCTGTAAAAGCAGAGCTGTATGTGTGAAAGTGTACTTGTCATAAGACCTGGGTTGTGATTGCTGGCAGTCCAACATACTCATGTCTCTGAATATTTTTACCAATGTACTTCTGAAATGTTACCGGTGGGTAAGCACTTAACTTTGAATTGACCCAATCAAGTCTGAAACCTTATGAAGGCAACAGGTTACACAGTTGGTCTTGTTTTTTTTAGTGGGTTCTATTTTTAAACTGTCTTATTGCCTTATTGTTGCAGCCCTTCTCTTGAATGTATTTTGGATTCTTATTTTGAATACAGTCATATCACCTTTGTTGCAGGGGCTGTGTAACTTTGAACAAGCAGTAATTGCTTGTGTTGTGTGTGACAGTTAATTGGAAACAGTTACTGCAATAAAGCCTGGAACAAACAGTGTGGACTGGTGGATAAAATACAAAACCTATTGCTAATATTTGAGTGGTGTAAACAATTTTGCTTATGCTGAATTGCATCATTCAGATCTGTTAGGGAGCTATTAAAGTTGTTATCATAGTGATTTAATGTTTGCTCATGAGGCTAATTCTATGCAGTTCATCCACTAAGCACTGCTGCTGTAGCTATTTGCAGTAAATGCCATATACTGTGCTGCAATTTTGAGCAACTTGCTGCTTAATATCAGGTTTTACACCAAACTAGACCTGTGTGTGTATGTTCTTCTGTTATGTTTGGAAATGACCAGCATAAAGAATGTGTTCAATGTGGTCACTTCAGTGTTACAGTACTGTACCTAAAGCTTCTGTGAGCCTCTGTTTTCATTGTTAACTATTCTTTTAACTGACTGCACAGATGAAAAATAAAGTAACCAGACTTGATATGTATATTTGACCCAAGTGGTTTTCTGACTTTTTTTAATGGGATTTTGTTTGTAGACTAGGACTTCTTGTTTGAGCGTGCAACACTACAAAAGACTTGTCAAAAGTCACATGCTAGCTGGTGTAATACCTACAGATTACTTCATTTTAAAGGGCAGGTTTGTATATATTTTTAAGAGCAGTTGTTATTAAAGGGGCTTTTTCTGCCTTGCCCTTGAAAGTTGTCATTTCACATTGGCAATTAAAAAATAAAAAAACTGAACAAATTTAACAAAAATCAAACCATCTCCTCCCTACCCTGTTCTTGATACTTTTAAGATTGGTTGCAGACTTAATAGTTTTTCTGAAAGTAAGTATGTCAGTAAAGTGGGAAATGAAATGAAGATGTACAGGAGAAGGAAAGGCAAACACACTTGATCTCTGATTGCTTCACTTTAAGTAAAATGCATAAATTTAATCCTGGCTTCTTTTATTGAATAATACGTTAAAAGAAGGTTTTGAAAACAAGAGAAAAAGTCTCTAGTCTTGAGAGAACGAGTTGGTTTGCTGTTTCCTTACTTGTAAAAACAGGCTACTAACAGAATACAGTAAAATACCATGTTATTATGTAACTTGAGCACTTGGGTCTTCTGACCTTGAAGAGTTTGAGCTGCGTATGGGGCTGTCATTTGGGGTCTAATAAGTGGGCATGAGCGGTAATGGGCTTTCCATGTTGGCCACTGGTAAAACATGTGCTTGCTTGTCTGCTTCATTACCTATCCTGAGGAAACTCTTTTTGGTCTATTCCTGTGGAATGAGTAAAGGTGCTGTTGTACAACTCTGCTCTGTCTAGAGTTCCAAGGCTCATTTTAATTTATGCTGTTCCTTCCCCACAAGCACTCGTGTGCTGTCAGGGGCATTCTGTGGCCATGATCCTACACAAAATACACAGTCTTTGTAAAACATAAGCACTGTTTCATCTTGTTTGAGTTGTCCTTATATGAAGATTTTTATATGGTATTAGGCTGGATATTGGCAGTGCAAATATTCTGGGGTTTATATTAAGCGTTTTAGGTATTTACATTAGCTGTATTCTTCAGTGAGATGAGGAGCTTTTGTTTTGAGTGTCTCTTATCCTGGTGGGTGTTTGTAATCAATTGAGCTTTACCTCTGGAAGGTGGATGGAATGGAGGCTTTTCCACACTGCTCCACAGTGCTTATGTCAACATGTAGTGATGCTGGACTTGGCTTCAGACAGAAGGAATGTCAGGATGGACCTGTGGGTGGACAGGGCACTGTCAAGGGAACTGGAGTGCTAATGGCAGGGAGCTCTTGGGGTGTAGTCACCCTTGGAGGAGGCACAGCTATAGAAGCCTAAGGGAGAAGCCTTTTAGGCAGGTTACCTCTCAGCAATAGAACTCAGACTACCATCCTGGTTTTTACAAATGAGGACACCGAGATACAATGCATCTTGTGCTTTATTTTCCTGCATTTCCCAGGGTTTTCAGCTTCCACAATGGGAAATGGGTAACACATGTTCCTTTAACTGTGGTAGCAAAGAGAGCCTGATATCTAGGGCATACTGTTTGTGGGGTGCCTCCCTCTGCTGTGTGTGTACTGCTGCAGGGACTCACCCTGAATGCTGGCGGTGCCCTTGAACTCCAAAGGGTGAGCAGAAGGTATCCTATTTCAGGGAGCTGTGGCCTGAGAGGTACTTGTCTGTGAACCCCTTGCACTCTGTGTGCTATAGTACAATTCACAGTTAATGCAGCCGACTTCCACCCCATTAAAACTCCAGCTTTTTATGCAGATGACAGCAGGGTTTCAAAACCAAGGTACGTGTAACCTGGAGCCACCTCAGATGCACTGCAGAGGAGGATAGCTTGCTGTGCATTGGTTGTATTGGCTTCCTCTGCAGGAGTATTTGAACAGCTGTGGGGACTTGAAAGCCTCCTATCAGCAAATGTTTGTTCACAAGTAACTCTAGCTCTGGCTTGAAGCAAGGCTTACTACTACCATGCTCGGTTGAACCACTGGGGCAACGCTAACACTGAATTTTTGTTACAGTCAGTCTTGAACTTAGCACACTGCCCTGCTCCTTCTTACTTAAGGACCTAATCAGGATACTTCAGTCTTTCCGAGAACTTCTTGCTTATTTTGAGTTAGCTGCAGTTCCTGTGTCTCAAACCAGCCCTTCAGTGCCAGCTGATCAGCTGTTAGCGTTTCAGGTGTTAAAATGTCAGGCAATGTCCATACCATGGTAGAATGCACCAAAACTTGTTATTGCAGCCTTAGTTTTTACACTTTCCAAAGACATCAGATACTGAGGGTGAGACTCGATTTGGCTTTTCTTTGTTCCTGCTTCCAGGATGTCCTCATGTTTCTCCTGAATCCTAGAGTGATGCCATGGATAGGGGAAAGTGCTTTTCCCTGGACCGGCTGCTTAAACGGGTGAATTGCTCGAAATGCAGCTCCAGTCTGAAAGCCCGGAGGCTTTCAGTTATCCAAGTAGAAAGGGAGCTTTGGGGCTGGGTTCTTACCACTAGATGGCATAGGCCTTCAAGCTTTGCGAGGACCACCTCGCAGGAGAAAGGTTGAGCACTCTTAAGGACCAATGCTGCTGCGCTCCTTTGTGTTTGCTGTCGCAATTTTTAGTACTTCTGGTGTTTAGTGGGGTTGGGAAGTACATGGGCAGCTCCTTGCAGGGGCTAAGCCTGGTTCTTGTTTGGCCATATGCTTCATTTCAAAAAAGCTGTGGGACAGGTGGAGTCCCATGTCTAAAGGGGCTTGTGCATTGCTCTGAAGCACAGAGGAACACTGATATTTGCTTTGTAAAGGGAAGTGACCTTAAAAAAATTATCTGTCCTTAGAAGGGGAGTCTCAGAAGTGCCAGGAGGGACCTACTTTTCTTGCCTCTCACAGTGCTTAAGAAAAAAAAAAACACAAAACAACAAAAAACACAGCACACCACAGCAGTACTTCTTCAGGTCTCAGGGCTACAAACATACTGTAACATTGTGAACTGCAACTTCAGAAACGGGTTGGTTTTGTGGGTTTTTATCCCCAGTCTAATCACAAGGGCGAGCTGCTTGCCATCCAGATCTCTTCAAAACTGATTCACAACCTCATGCTTCTCTTAGTTTTGGGGTAGAGATGTGAGGTGAATTGCCACCCTACCAGCGCTGGTGTAAATCCTGCTGGTTATTGAGCAGGCAAAGCAAAGGCTTAGGATTGGCTCACTTTAAAATCTTGTCCCCAAGTCTGATATTAGATCAATAGTAGTCTAATATTAAAAATAGTTAATGTAGTATTAATAAATAGTAATATTAGACTTGGGGGCAGAGAGCCTGTGTCACTTTCTCTTTACATTAAAGTCCAAAATCCTTAAGAAGAGTAACGAGGCACAGTGGAAGCCTTGCTGAGTTATCCTGCTGATAAATCTTTGTACTCAGGCAGAAGGAGGGAGGGAGCACTTTGTTGCACAAGGCTTTGGAGAAACCTGTTTTCCCTTTATTGAGCCTCTCTTTTATTACCTAAGAGGAACAGTGAGTCCCCATTAGGAAATTTAACATTTACACTTAGAGAGCTGCTGGTGTTGAAGAAAAAAACCCAAATGGTTTTTCAGTCTGTGTGGCTTGCCAGGGAAACAAGCTTATTCCAGCTGTTGAGGGGGTGTGCCTGAGGAGTCCATCTGCTGTTTGGGTCTGGAGGGCTGCTCCTCTTGTGCTAATGATCCCTAGTGCTTGGCAAGACCGTCTAACTCAAAACTGAGAATAGATGCTTTGGGATTAAAAATTGGGCTGTCTGTAATCACCTAGTAGGGCTGAGGGTGACACTGGTTCCTCTGTGGGGAGCAGGAGCCCTGCTGGGGGTATGGGAAAAGACTTGCTTGCCCATGCACTGGACCACTGCAGCTGTGGCTGCCTACCCACCCTGCAGGGGCTTGGGTAGGAGGAAGGAGCCTCTGCAATGTGGCCAGCAGGAGGAACAGCTGAAGCCAGCTTCTTTTATGTGTGTTGTTTAAGTCCTAAAACAGGGCTTCTATTTTTTTCTTGTCTGGACCCCACCCCGAAGTTGACCAGTCGTCCATCATATCAGGAAATACAACAATCACACTGGATTTTCTTCCCTCTCCAACATCCTTCCTTTCAGTTCATGTTAGGTGAGATGTACTCACCAGCAGCACTTTAACCAGGTCTGGAGGATGCTTTAGAGGTAATTGTGGGGGACAGCAGGGTGACCCTATCCTGGGAAAAGGAGGAAAGTGTGCTGAGAGGAGGAGAGTGTAGGGCTCATGGGGTTCTGTGTGTGCTTCCTGCTCTGGGAAGACGACAGACTGAGGACACTGTTTCAAGGTGCAGGTGCATGACAGGAGCAGTGTTTTTTTTTCTAGGAATGCCAAGTACTTCAGTGGTGGCTGCAGCAACAGGTTTCCTGAGAATGTCCCACATGTAAACAAATTGCTTCATATTGTGGGTAATGGAAGCCTGCAACCTGCTGCTGCAGGATGTCAGGAAGGTATGTTTGTGAACCTGCAGAGACAAGGTAATGGAGACCTCCATGGGCAAATCCCAAGTTCATAGGATAATGAGAGGTATAGGCAGGGCTGCATTTCCTAACATGTCCAGTGATTGTGAGCACTAGGGAGACTCAGGTGTGTGAGTTTATCCTGAACATACCTACCTGCCCCTGTTAGAATATGGAGCTATGTGTACCTGTCCTGGGTTGAGCCAGGATTAAGCTCATTTTCCTTTTACTGATTTTTTTTTCCCTTCAGTAAGCTTTCTTTTAACTAGCAGCAAGTGTTCCAGCTAGTGGACTGATAACACTGGAATGTTTATGTTTCTGCTGAGACGCCAAGGTCGCTTCTTAGCTCTGCTGCTACAGAGGCTACCGGGGCAGGACAATTGTATCTGTGACCCCCCCCAGGGGAGCTGGACTAGACAGACAGCAGAACTGACCAAAGGTATTCCATTCCATATATCTACGTAAGCTCAGAGGAAGGTCAGAGATCACAGAAGACAACTTCCTTCCTGCTTCTTCCTCCCTTCTCATCTGTCCATGGCCGGTGTCCAGGGAGGACTCCATACATCCATTACAGTCAACCCCCAGGCTCAGCCCTGACCCTCATGACCCAGCCCCTGTCTGCTCTGCCTTATCTCCTGCCTGTGGGCTGAGACATTTCAGGACTGCTCACAGCTAAGGAGAGTGCTGGGGAGTTGCTGGGGGTGGGGGAGGCAAGAGGCTTTTGCACATTCCTGAATATGCTTGTATATAACTGTGCATATAATTAAAGCTGTCTAATTTAGTTTTCAATCCAGCTAAGTCTCTCTCCTAATTCTCTCTCTCCTTCCCTACCTGGGTGGGAGGGGGAGGGGATTGAGAGCATTGTTGTCTCTCGTTTATTTTTCAATTCTGAGTCAAACCGTGACAGCACCACAGCCTGATCCAAGAGAGCAGTTCTTACCTTCTTAAATGTTGGCAGGCTGATAGCTAGAGATGCTCAGAGGACAAAATCAGTGGAATATTGAACACACATCCCCTCAACTAAAATCATCTCCAAAGTCCAGAATGAAAAAAACCCACACCTTCGTTTTACAAATAGCTGTTGTGTTTATGGCTATAAATGACCAGCGAGAAACCAGCATTCAGTGCAGCACAGGGGAGGAGGTCACAGCCTTTCCTGCTCACCTGTGCCCATGGCCTGGAATGCTCTGCATACTGAGCAGGGCTAGCAGAGATCAGAGCTGAGCTCTGCTTTTGGGCTTGGTGCTGTACACAGCAGGTGTGAGACTGTCCCACCCTCTGTGTAAAGAAACTGAGAAAAGCTTTTTAGTTCCTGCTGGTGCAAAAGGTAGGGTTTAGCAAGCGGTTTTTTTTAAATAAAAAATTTGTGCTCTTTACCTGAAGTGCAAGGGCTAGAGACAAATCAGGCCTGGAGGACAGACACTGCTGTGTGCATGGAATGAGCTTTAAAAATAGATGCATCTCAGCTGGTGATGGGGCCACAGCTGCAGCTTTTCTTGTGCCTTCATCTTTATGACTGTGGAAAAGAAAGCATTGCTGAGGTGCTCTCCTGGCTGCTTGTTGTGCAGGTTCCTTTTGGGAAGCCATGGATGCAGGTAGAAAACACTGAATTTCACTTTTTTAGTTTACTGTTACTTTTTAAAGGATGGGAAACTGAGCAATGTTCACAGGGTGTGGAGATTTTCTTCTCTGTTGCCTTGGCTGGAAGCAGAGGTTGGCATTTTCTGCTGAAGTTATTCCTTGTGAAGTGGGTTGGATGGATTGCTCCAAAGATTCTGGTTTGCTGTGGAAGAGATGCCACAGGCTCCTATGCTATTGCCTCATTATAGGACTCTGAGCAGAAAAAGTTACCTTTAGCAGAGGCCCTCTGGTAAGGAGCTGATGAGATGTAATGGCTCCATGTGAAACACACAACTTGTGAGGTTTCGCCCTGTGCTAGCACAGCCTGAGGCAGATTCATCTGCTGCAAAACTAGTCAACTGCAGGAGTCTGGATGGTACAGCAATGGTCTGGTGCTGGCCACCAAGTGGCTGCTTTTCTTTCCTCCAACAGTAGTATTGTTGGTTTGCAGACCGGGAACAGCTTGTGAGTATCTTGACTCTTTCCCTGTCTTCTTAATTGCTAATGAGTACAGTGCCCAAATCCTTGGCTGTTTATCCCTGTGCTGCCAGCTGCCCCTGCAGTTCATTGCACAGGCAGTCCCTTGCTGATACAAGGCTTTGCTTGTGTCATTGGGTAAAGCATTGAGAATAAGCTCTTTGAGAATTTGTTTCTAAATATTGTGAAGAGAAAAACAAAAATGTGCAAACGCCATAGAAGGAAAAAATAATGCAGCTGCAGGTAGTTACTTCCCCATGCTTAAGGTACACACTCTTTGCAGTTGTGTCATCCTTGTCCCTATATAAGGAAAATTTTAAAAACTGACAAAAATGGGTTAAGGCATAGGTGCTGGTAGTGGAGAAGCAGAGTAACTGAAAAAGAACTTTCACAAAATGTAAAGTAAAAGAAAGCAAAGTCACTTCATCAGGAAATCAAATTGAAGCCCACACTTCAAAAGTAAATGCTGTTTAGTTGCATGAAGCTTCCTAATCCTTGTTGATTCAGCCCTTCCCATGCCAAAGGACTCCAGCTCCAGATGTGCGGCTGCTTAGCTCTGCATCAGGCACATGCTGTCCCTGGAAATGAGTGTCTCAAACTGTGTATTGCACTTTTCCAGCAAGGCAGGGATGTATGCAGGATTGCTTATTGAAGGGGAGCCAAACATCACCTAAACAACCATCTCTGTGACCTTGAGAACATCTGCCTCATTTTCCTGTCTTGAGCCCTGCATTTCTCTGCCCTGGTACTGGGAAGAGCAACCCAACCCAGGAATGCTTTCAGGCTGGGAGCTCCTAAGCAAGCTCGCAGTAACCGCCTGTACTCTGTGCTGCTGCAAGCCCAGAGCTGGCAAGAAAACTTACAGGAGAGTGTGAGCTACCTGTGTGTCCTGCTTTTCCCCCATCTGGTACAGAGCACATTTTAGTCAATGGGACTTGTCAAGGTCTGATTCCAAAGCCTGAAGGCTGCCTGAGCACAGGGAAGGTGGCAGGGCTGGGAGGATTCAGCTCAGATGTGGGTTGTGGACATTTGCAGGCTCAGGCTCCAGGGCTGCTCTGACTTGCTGAACCCTTGGGACTTGATGGGACTGCTAGCAGCTTCAGGCTTGATGGGCAGGGGGGAACCCCTGAGTTTCTAAGGTGTTTTAGTGTTTAGCATGGGACTTGAACTGTGCGTGTGGCCACACCCGAGTTTCAAGAGGCAGGTGCAGGATCTGTGGGTAGGTTTCATCATCCTCAAAATTTAGGAGCCTATGATAGAGTTGGTTGTAGCTGAGGTACTTGTCTCAGCTGCCCTTGAAAACCTAATAATTGGAGCCTGGAGAGAGTTTATCTCGTCCTGAAGCAGATTTAACCATATGGCTTGTTCCCTATTCAGTTTAAAGGAGACCCTGATTAAATCTCACAAATGTCTTCAGGTGGGCAAGATGGGGTGTCTCTGGGAGTCTGATGTCTCTGGCATCTCTGGATGCATCTGGGGTGTCTCACACTGGGAGCAGGGATGGGCTAATCCAAATCGGGGCATTTCTGAACATCACCATCCCCATGGAAAAGAAAGGAGGGAGGAAGAAAGAGACTTTCTCATTTGTGTGTATCAATGCCTTCAGCAGCTTTACTCCTCAGATGGAGCTGGTGGTTCTGTGTACTGCCCATGTTTGTGGGATATGTGGGTTTCCACCTCCTCCGTGTGCAGAGGCAGCTCCACCTGCTGCTGCAGGATGGAAACGGTGGATCCCATATGCACTTCATTCTGAGTATGTAAGCAGGGCAATGAGGTGTCCCATGCCGTGCAGCCCTGCTCTAGGAACGTCCTTTGGGTCATCGTAGCATTTGCCATGAAAGTGATATATGTTGCCAGCAGGGCTGTGCTCATTCCTTAGTAAATCTGTGAGTGGACAACTGAAAGCTGTGTCTTGAGCAGTGAAGCCTGACAATAACTGCAGGTCAAGCACTGCAGAATGCACTCATTCTCATTTATCAAAAATGAATTTCTCTTCGAAATGTGCCATGAAGAAAAGCCAAGTAAGTTAGCTTCTCCCCTTCTGGAATGCTAGTTAATTACAGGTACCTGTTTCCAGTTCAAACTGCCTCCTGAGATGAAAGGCTTTTTAGTGGGCAGCTCCCACCCTTCATAAAAACAAAATACAGGGTGAAAAAACAGTAAAAGTAAATTTTTTTTCTTTTTCATGTTCATGGCCACTCACCTTTGTAGCTTTTTTGCTTTGAGCTTAACTGGGAATAAAGGCAGACTTAAATCACTACACAGGAAAATGCCCTGGAGCCTTTTACCTGCACAAAAAGTTCTAACATGCGCTTTGATTCCTTTCTCCAAGATAAACTAAAGCCAGAGCAGGCTTTCTTCTTGTTTTTCCCCCCCCCCCCCTTCCTCTCTGCTCTCCTATTCCAGATTTTTCTGTTTGTCCTTCACTGTAACCCTCATATAACCACACTTAAGTCTGCCTTCATTTAAATAGCAGATATTCCCAAGACACTGCTGTTGTGCCTTCCTGGTTGGCCAGGTTTGGGTATCCCTGGCTCCTGTGCAAAGCAAGATAAAGCTAGGGAGCAATGAAAGGCCTCTTGGATGAGGTTTCCTGCATCTTTACATCAGGGAAAGAGCTCTGATAATTTTTCCTGTAATTAAGGGACATTATAGGGAAAAACAGAAAAAGACAATAATCCTCCTGATCTTGGAGGACCCAGCAGCAAGATTTTTACATCCCTCCCTTGGCTGACAGAAGCTGATAGCCCATGGGTGCGAGTGTACACAGAACCAGGAAATTGTGTTTGGGATTGTGGTATGTGTAATTTTCTGGGAGTCCGCTGCGTGCAGAAGTGGCAGCAGCTGCTGCTTGTGCTTCAAAGCCAAGGCAGTGGGTTGCAGATGAGATGAGCTCTTGTATATCCCTTGCAGACTTTTGTGCTCCCCTGTTCTGTTTTTGCTGTCCTCAGCCTGATGTACTAAGTTGCTGCTTGTACAGAGATTTTATGTCTCTTGGTGTTCAGCAGAGAAAGAGAAATCCCTGTCAGGGAGGGGGTGTGTATGCTGAGTCCACTGCAGCTGCAGCAGTGCTCTTGTGGGCACAGGTTTCTCAGGTTTCGCTGGGCTTTGCCCTTGACAAGGTCTTGGAGGACTCTTGGAGATGGGGAGATCAATAGCAACAAGAGGGACTCCTGTAAGGAGCACTGAGTTGATGGACTTTGCTTGTGGGGGTGCATGGTCAGAAGTTAAACCCAGAGAGGTGTAGAAAGACGAAAGCAAACTGCAGAGCTATTCTGGTTGAGCATAGCCCAATACTGTCTGCTGAAAAGGCAGAATTCAAGCACAAACACCTGCAAGGAGGTTACTGTTGCCAATTAAACCCCAAGAGAGGTGGGAAAGTCATGTTCTGCTCAGCATTGCCTCTCTCTTGGAGTGTTTCAGCTTCTGCTGCTCTGAAATCCACAGCAACTGTGAGCCAAGACCATGTCAGGAGGCATGGGGAGCTTTTGTCTCCTTGCTTGTCGCAATGGCACTGTCAGTTCCTCATTTTCTGCTGCCCTGTGAGGCTGAAGAAGAGGGCTCTGCAGCAGCCAGCACTGTGTATGCTCAGCCATGCCCTGACGTTTTGACCTGGAAGTGCCCTTGTTGGCCCTTTGCTCTGATAGGCCATGCCTAAGTGGTCCTAGCCATTGACCTAAAATGATGATGGGATGAAGGGCACCCTGCTCTGAACCCAGCAGCTCCCCAGAGGGGGAAGCAATGCCCTGGGAAGGTGCCTCCTCGGAGGTCAGGCTGCTGACTATTTCATGCTCTGCGTAGCCCACAGGCACTGAAGACTAAACACTTGTTTTTTGAATGGAGAATGATGTACTTGTGTTTCCTAAGTCATTCCAATGGCCATAGCATGTCCAGTGAGATCAGGCCTTGGTAATGATATGAGCTGCACTCCAAAATTAGCTCTAATTTAATCAAATGGCCTCAGGGCAGCTCACTGGAAGGAAACAGGTGGTATGAGTTACTAAGAGTCTGTGCTAGCCCTCGTGCCAGCTCCCAGGAGGTTAAGTTTCATGTCACTCAGGTACTCTCAAGCTTGGATTTAACTCTTTGAGTTAGAACTCCTGGGAGGACTTTGCAGTGCTAGCTATAGCTATAGATTAACTTGGATGCTGAAAAGCCACACAGCTATGTCCAGAGCTTCTCAGACAGAGGAAGCTGCTGTCTTAGGTGGAATTTGGGTGCAAAACAGCAAAAACAAATGATTTATTAAAAAAAAAAAATCCACAGTACCCAGATGGTCCATTTCTGAGATGGAAAAATCTTCTAGCAGAAAAAAGACTCCACTGGCTTAAGAGTGGTGTGTGTATGTTGCTTTTGAAATTGCCAGTGTAATATGTTGAGATGAAATTAACAGGCACATTTCAGAGTTGGGAGGAACACTCTGTGTCATCTTGTGAGGCTGGCAAGACCCTGTCTTTGCCCTAGAAATGTTCCTGTTTAAACATGGACTAATGCCATGAACATTGTGAGAGGAGAAAGGGGCAAGGGAGTGTTACCTTTGGAATAAATCCTACAAGTTTTGAAGGCCTTTCCATAGACACTGGGGCATGTTAAGATGGAGAAGGCAGCCTGCAAGTGGGGTTCAACAAGGAAAAGCTGGATTTGGAGCACAGCAGCTCCAGATGCTTGGTTTGTGGGCAGAGGGAAGGTGTTAGCAGTGCAGCAATACTCTGAAGAGCACTGGCAATAGATGTAGGAGGGACATTTCTGAAATGTAGCCCAGATGTACATGCCAGAGTGCCGAGGGCTCTAGGGGCTGGAAGTTACCGGGGGGGGTGAAGATGCAGGGCTGCAATCTAGCACCAGGCAACAGTGGAAACTTGGCTTCCTGCACTGTGTTGCCTTTGCTGGAACAGCAGACAAGGGTGTTGCCAAGGCTGCAGCAATGCACAGCTAATGAAAACAGAAGCTGCACAGACCTGGCTTGCAAGGAACGGTAGAAGTAGAGCAGAGGAGTTTTTGTGTAGCATGGAGAGCAATGAAGTATGTCCTGGGTCATGTGTCTGAACCAATTGATAATTTCTCTAAAACTTGCCCATTTCAAGGATGGCTTTTGTCTCCCTTTACTTAATGTTTGGAGTAAGAAGCCAAGTATGTTCCACATTTGCCACTAATGTGAGGCAGACTTTCTTTTCCACACCGGACATCAGGCAGTCATTTCACTCTGGCCATCAACGTGGTTGCCAAACAGCAGCAGTTTCTTGGCAATTGCGTGGGAACACTGTGGCTCAGGGAGGAGGGCAAAGAGGCTCTTGTTTCTATTCTGAACCATTTAGTTGTCCAGCCCCTCCTTTGCTGTTAGTTGACCTTTTTAAGTTTAGCAAAGGAACGAAATGGAGCACTCTTGGGATGCAACCCTGCATCACCAACTGTCTCCTTGTGAGGACACAAGGAGCCTGACCAGGCACTTGGCACTGTAGGCTTTCACTGCACTAACGCTCTTCAGCAGGAACATCTTTCGTTGGCAGCCGAGAACTGGTGTAAGCACAGAGCAAGTCCCTTGCTTTTTCTCTCCTCCTTGCACACCCAGGGTGTTTGACAGGAGGTAGGGCAGTGCCTTGGCAACAGGGAAAGGGGAAAGTAACTTCTGGGAAAGACTCCATGATTCTTAAAGCCACATGGTTGTATCATAGAATGGTTTGAGTTGGGAGGGACCTTAAAGATAATCTAGTTCCAACCCCCCTGCCATGGGCAGAGACACCTCCCACTAGACCAGGTTGCTCCAAGCCCCATCCAACCTGCCCTTGAACACTGCCAGGGATGGGGCATCCACAGCCTCCCTGGGCAACCTGTTCCAGTGTCTCACCACCCTCATAGGAAATAATTTCTTCCTGATGTCTAATCTAAATCTCCACTCTTTCAGCTTAAAACCATCCCCCCTCATCCTATCACTACAAGCCCTTGTAAAAAGTCTCTCCCAGCTTTCCTGTAGCCCCTTTTCAGGTACTGGAAGGCTGCTATGAGGTCTCCCTGGAGCCTTCCCTTCTCCATGCTGAACAACCCAAACTCTCTCAGTCTGTATTCATAGGAGAGTTGCTCCAGCCCTCTGATCATCTTCGTGGCCCTCCTCCTTCAGATGGAACCCACACCCAGATAATGCTCAACTTGAGATGTAGAAGAGGGATGCTCTTACAATTGGGCTGTGGGGGAAGGATGGCCACAATGAGTGAAGTTGCCCTTCCAGTTCCTGCGTGGATTGTGGCTTTACCAGTAAATGCTGGAAAGGGGGAAGCAGGCCAGAATGGGTGGACAGTCACACCTGTGTCCTGCCAACCCACCTCATTGTGGGATTGTGTCAAGAGGAAGTGCCCCATTTACCTCAAGAACCAGTGCTTGTGCTGTGATGAGGTGACTGGGGATGCAGCTCATGCAGCAGGAATAGAAACTGGGAATGGGGCAGGAGCGTGGCCTGCTGGACTGTAGACTCTGATGGTTCTATTTTGGACTTGATACCTTGTGTACCTGAGCTGCATAAATGCTTTACCTGCTGCTTCTGGACAGGCAGAGAAACTGTTGCTTCCTCGTACACCCTCAAGTTCTCACTAGACACTGTAAGCACCGATCAGTGAAAAGATGGAAAATGAACTCGTTGTTTTAGAGAACAGCTTTCATAGTATTAGCAAGCAGCAGTATTTCCTTTTAATATGCTTAGAGGATTTTGGAAACAAGAAAAAATAAGACAAAGCCCTGCCTTTTTTGTATAAAAAGCTAGTAATTTAATAATTTTAAAATGACTCTCTACAATATAACAAACTGTAATACAGACTTGCAGTAAAGGTTCTCCTTTTGAAAGCACAAACTATCAACATAACCACTAAGCTTCAAAACACTTTTTCACTTTCTAAGAATATACAGTGAAAAAAATGGACACGGAAATTCAAAAGAATCCCAAGCAACTCTAGTACAAAACAGTTTCAGGTGGATTGATTTTTGGCAGCTGGCTATCACTCACAATAGCATAAGAGCCCTTTCTCAATGTTAGGCCAGAGCCAAGCCTTGGAGCCAATTCTGGTCCAGCTGAGGTTGTGCTGGCTCCTGCTGCCCTTCCAGGAACATTCTGCAGATTCTAGAAGTGACACTATGGTAGCTAAGAGCAGTCTTCACACTGAAACAAGACATTAAGGCTGCAAGATTTCATACTCTGCTGAAATGGTTTTGTTATTGAAAGCAACAAATCCCATTTCAGTAAGGCACATGTTCGGATACAAACTGGGAAAGGGAGAAGTTAGGCAGAAGTGCCTGCTTTCTAGGTGCTAAAACTGTGTGTTCACCAGTGATCTGCTCGCTGATGCACATGCTCAGAAAATGTCCATGTGGGATTACCTTGGATTATGCAAGGACACAGTAGTGTTTCAGCTTTAAAAATGCCAGAATTGCCTGGAATTTACCTGAGCTGTCACTCATGTTGAAGCATGGTTTTTAGTCTGAGAACTGGGGGCAAATGCACTCTGTGACTGACTTCTAGGGGGTTCACAAAAGGCAGTGAGCACAAATAAGCTTATATGTGTTTTGGAGCAGCCGGCATAGATGGAATTTCTAAAGGGGTCTACCACTCTGCTAAAAATTTTACAGGGTCTAAACTGAAAACTGCTGGGGTGGGATCGTGTGTGCTTCCTGATGGAATGGCCCCATTAAAACAGGAGCTCATTTTTGGCAACAGTGTAGTGCAGGAGGGCCAGCACCTATGCAACAGAATTTGGAAAAAAAAACCCCAACAGGTGAACGGAAGTCAGAATTGCAACAGATGCAATTAATTCCCAAGAATATGTCCTAGAAAAATAAGTGCTATTTCTCCATTAAATTGTGTATATGCTACAAGGATGTTTAAATATCTGGTATTTCAAATTAAGCAGATTTCTTTCCATACAAATTACGACTTGTATGTTAATCCCTCTGGAAGGGCCTGGAATTTTGAGACAATGCTTATTTGCAGCCTCAAAGATGAGCCCAATGGATCCGGGGACACTCTCAGGATAACTCTGAGTCCATGAACAATAATGCTTTTGACCCTGATTGTTAATTTTAATTGCTAATGCAAGGACATAAGAAGGTAAATTTGTATGAATTTGCATTGCTGGGAATCCACCCATGTTTTGAAATCCCATGTTGCACAGTTATTACAAATAGTGACATTTGAATGCCATAACATGTTAAATAGTTACATTTATGCCTTCCTCTTTAGAAGGTTTTGTTTCTTAAATGGCCTAAAAAATGCTTTTCTCCCAAATGCTGTACACCTTGCTTGATATGCTGCTTGTTGCAGTTGTGCATGTATGCTAGTCAGAATAATCCAAAGCTGTACAAAGTAACATCAAGAGGAGAGTTAAACTTAATGGAATTAACCTATAGAAAGTAATTTCTAGGAAGGGAATGGAGTTCTATGAGAACCATTACACTTGCTTCATGGATCGCTACAAGTAGGTTTGACAACCAAGTCCATGTGCCAAAATCAAGATGGAATGGAACAAGAAGAGTGCAGCATCCAGTTAAACAATATACTGAGGAAACAGGCAGTATATACATGCTTCCCCTACGCATAATTTTTAAGGTGCTTAATTGATGTTTTAGGGAATGTAGCAACATATACATATATGCAGTGTATACAAATCTAAATGTGTATTAGAAACGTAACACAGAACCAGACATATTCCCAGATCCCTGATTTCATTAGACTCTCTAATGTATACGAACGTATTTAAAATATTTCATAAAAATATCTAAAAAAAATTATATATATAAAATGATAACATTTACATAAAAATAGCTCCAGTTTGTTTGCTCTTCTGTTCTGCTGCTCACGGACTGGCTTCCACTGGGTTTCATAAGGAGGCCATTCGGACCAGTGAGAGTTTGAACAACTGTGCCTGGCGAGACAGCTCTGTTACTCGGTCCACCATCTTCTGCAGGGCTGCCGTGCTGGGGTACTGCAAGGCAGCCGTCTTGGTAGCCTGAACGACACTCTTCAGCAGTTCACACAACTGGTTGCTGGAGTTCATCACTTTGTTGCATATGTCCTGAGTCGTCACTTGCCTCGTGAGCATGTCCCCAATGAACACAAGTTTGTGAGCACTCAAAATGACAAATTTGCTGTGAGCCACGAAGATTCGGGGGGGCTGAGAAGCGTTGACACAACCGAAAAAGGCATCGATGGCGTTGAGGAGGATGTTAAAGTGAGTCTCACATTGGTCAGAATAGAATAAAAGCAGCTGGCTGTCATGGGAGGTGGCAGTGCTGGTTGCAGTCTGGAGGGCTTGAGGTGGCTTCCATTTTGAGATGTCATTCTCTACTGGCTTTGTGATCTCTTGCTCCAGACGTTGAAACTGATTGATCTGGAAGGCAAATAAAAAGGCTCTCTTCAAGGTTTATTCTCATAACATGTTGATATGTATGGTAATTTCATCTGATGCCTCATGACATCCCTGGGTATCCTAGATTGACCTTATGCTAAATAAAAGTAGCATACATGTTTTCTAAGATCTTTTACTTTGGACATAGAAAAACATCTAAAATATTTCATTTGCATTAAAAAAAAAAACCACCAGCAACCGCCTCTGAATTTACAGGTTGTTGCTCATTTGGAATATTCTGAAACCACAAGTGAGAGATGAATCCAAGTGGCAACGACTCCTACACAATCTTTAAAAACCTGTCATCTCTGTGGGATTTTGGATGACAAAGCTTTAACTCTCACCTCCACATTTCTTGAACAATTTTCTGCCATATGATATGGCAACAACATATTGAAGAATTAATATGAGGGCAAAGTGACAGCTCTCAACCTTACATGACCTGCTTTTTTAGCACTTAAAGTGATGCTAGTAAGTGCAGGATTTGAGTTAATGGTATTGATGTTCACTGAAGAGATGTGCAGGTGGCACGTGTACTCAGCGTGGTCCAGTAGTTAAGGCACTGAATTACAGGTCAGGAAAGCCAAGTTCATAGGCTGGCTTTGTGACTGACTCACTATGAGACACTGCAGAAGTCTGTTTCTCTTTTGTGGTAAACTTTTTGAGACAGTGACTGCTTTTTTTTTAATGCATGTGCACTGGGCCCACCACAATGGTACACTGTATAAAAAAAAAATGATTAGTCTCCTAAATTGAGATGGTTGGAAGTTGTTTTCAAGGGAAAGGATTATTCCTGCCACAAGATACATCTTTCTGAACACTGAGAGCTGTGGCTGTGCTTCCACTCCATGATGAAGTGGCAACAAGGAAATGAACAGGGCAGAGAAGCTGATCTTTAGAATTGCTACTCTGCAAGAAAATCCTAAGATTTGTTTGGCATAGGCAATCGCTGACACAGTTGTGCAGGGCTAGGAAGGTGCTACAATCTTGATGCTCACCATTTCCCATTCGGAGCATGACAGTGTGCGTCCTTGTCCTTTGTGTTGATAAATCACTTGAAAATGGAGCCTGACTGGCACAAATCCCATTTGAAAATAAACTAACTAACTAAAGAAACTGACCTGGAGCTGCTGTTTAGCCTAGACCTACCTGTCACCTTCACCATCTAGCACCTGGGACTTTCCTACTGTGTGTGCTGGCACTCATGCCCACCTCACAGCCATGATGCTGCCAGCTGGACACCACCAAGGGAAGGGCCCCTCCTGCTTTGCTCGACCAGTATTCTTTATGTGCAGGCAACACTCCATTTCAATGTGATTATTGCACCTAAGCAAACATACCTGATGGTGCTCTAGCTCCATTTTGTTCTGCTTGATGATATTTTCTTTTTCCAGCAGTTCCCTCTGTTGCCTTTCAAACTCTTCTTTCCCCTGTTTTACACAACATAAGACACTGTGTTAAATCAAAACTGCTCCTGCGCTAAATGCTGACCCGTAGGTCAAATAACAGGCAGCTTTGGATTGGCTTTTTCACTGGTAGTGCACCAGTAAGAGTACAGAGGAGAAGAGGATAGTGTGGCAGATTAAAAGGTGAATGCTATTATGTATGCAAGTCCCATTCGAGAGGAAGTAATCAGCCTGGTGACTTTACTCGAGCATGTATTAGTGTGACAATCCGATTGCTGCTTTGCTGCAAACAGCTTCTGCAAAAGCCACAGACAAGTCTGACTTGGCCTAGTGCAGAACAAGGTGTTGTGTTTACCTACCTGTAGGTGAACGTAATCGTAGTCATCCATCCAGCTCTTTTCTGAGGCCTCGCTGGTGGTATTGTGAGGGTGCTGACCTTTATTCATGAGAGGAGGAAGGGAACTGCAGTGGTTCTGTGCTTTTTCTCCGTGACGCTGCTTGTCATACAGGTAGTCAGGAGTGTTCATGATATTCTCTGGTGTGTTTTTGAAACGTGAGCTGCTCAATGCCTGTTTGAAGAGCACCTCTGCATTGACGCTGATGGTAGTGGTCAGTTGCTTGGCATCGTCTGGGACTGTCCTTGCCACCATAACAAACCGATCCAGGTCATCACACTTGTTCTGCAGTCTGTTGACAGCTAGAACATTCAAAGACCAGTTGTAGCTGTTCAAGTCGTGACTGGTTTGGGTAAGGATCTGGTGAGAGTCCTCCAGCCTTTGCACTTCTCTCCTCATTTTGTTAAGAAGGCTGAACTCGGATAGAAAGGAAGCATTGGCTGCTGATCCTTTCGCAAACTGGAGGTACTCCAACAGTGACTGCTCTACCTTATCCACAGCTGTGTGAATTTCATTGATGTGTTTCTCCATATATCCATAAGACCGCCAGTCTGCTGTAATGAAGGCCATGAGGTTATTGACAGCTGTCTCCACCATCTGCTGGAGGCGATAAAGCCTCTCTATAGCAGTGTCTGGATCAAGGATTAATCTTTTGTCCTGTGCAGTTGATGCTGAGAAAGAAGAGTCTTTTGATGTTGTTGAAGATGTGGACATGTTACTCCTTGTGCTTCCTGTGCTGGAGAAAGACAACCTATTTATCCCATCAGTCACATCCTGTAAGCCTTTAGTGTCTTGGAGAACTGAAGGTGGCACATCATACACACCTTCTCTTCCTTCTGGAATGAGACTTTCACCAAGTCCTGTTTGCTGTCCCGGGAATGCAGTTCCCCTTGGGGTATCATAAACATCGTTTTGAGGTGCAATTTGCTGCCCAAGAAAATGGTTTTGATGGTTCACTGGGATGTCATAAACATTCTGTTTCTGCAGCACTCCATCCGGCAATAAAAGGCTCTCAGGAGAAAATTTATTAAGTTCTTTCCCAGTTGCTTTGGTGATGGGAGGAGGAATATCATATACTCCTTCTGGCCTTACACTGTGGCCCACTGGAGGTGGAAAATCCTGCAAATTTTCCCTCAGGCCTGTATCATCTCGGCATGCAGATGGAGGTGTAGCATAGACCTGAATCACAGAAAAACCATTAAACCTTTGGCTAGAATAGCAAAATATTTTACATCTTTCATATGGCCTATAAAACACTGGGATGGAAGATCTGCTGTTGACTTTAATGGAGTCGGCTGCTTATCCTGAGTTTGACTGAGCATCAGTTTTAATATCTCCCTTTTTAACATTCATCTTGATACAAATTCTCATAAGCAGTAAAATCTAAAAAGGCAGCACACAAAGATAATGTACGTCTAATTATCAATTCACATTCCATAGCGTTAATAATTTTGATGCATGCTTCACTTTACCAGTTTTAACAGTTAAAAACCTTAAGGAAATCTTTAAAGTACTGTATCTCCTTTTTCTTCAGGATCATACATGAACTCTTGTTTAAAAATGTCTGTGTCAGCCATGAAAATACAGGATCTTCTGGAAGCAATGTAATACTTACCCCTTTGGCAGGTGGTATGTCATAGACTCCTAAAGCTTTTGCTTCTCCCATGGGACCTGGAAGTGCAGGCCCCTTAACCGATGTGGGGGGAATGTCATATATCTAAAGAAAGAACAAATCATTTATGGAAACAAGTCACCTCAGGAAAGCTCTGCTCTCAGATGAGTTTTCTTGTTTTCATGTTTCCTCTCAAACAGCCTGAAGATGATCAGAGCTCTTCAGCTTTGATTTATACAGGAGACCTGATTGGATTTGCCTGGTATTTTGGACAATTAGGAGGAAATGTGCATTGCTAGGTCCCCTCTGAGAAACTGTGTGGACAGAGGCTGGAGAGATGAAGTCACAGCTGACTTCCTCCACTGAGTCAAATCTAGGCCGGTCTGTTACAAATACCTGTTGGGGTGAACAGGGGAGCAGTATATTCACACAACCAGAACTGATTACACCCTTACTCGTAGAGATTAGAGGGGCTGAAGAATCAGCTTGTCCTAATACACACTAAATTCTGAAACTAAGGCTGCTCCTGTCAGCATCACCTGTCTGCTTTATCAGTACAGCTGTCAGGTGTTTCAAGTGTCCCACTTCATGGCATGTCCTATGCTACAATGTGTTCTGTGTGTGGTCCAAGGCCACTGTCTGTTCCAGCCATTCAGTGTCTGTCTTTGTCACGTACTCTGGGGCTTCAGTGTTGTTCCCTAAAGGAGCTGCTCTGTCAAAGATCCATGGAGAGATGCAGGGTTGTTGAGTTACAGGTTTTACAAGCATCCACTCTAGATGTCTGTGGCCTTGGGGACTGAATGCTAAGGGTGTTTCCCAGAACAAAGATCTATTTCAAGTTCAGTGACATGGTACAGTAGATAAGTGGCAAAAACAACTCCCTGCATAGTAGCTGTTCATCTAGGCAATAATTTTACCCTTACTGAGTGAATTATTGTCAACTATGCAACAAGAAAGTAAAGGGGGAAAAATTGTTTCCAGGCAGTAAGTTTATTCTGTTTAGATACACTCTTTGATCAAAACACAGAAAACAAATGGGACTTTTTTGTTTGGTGTGCTGCCAAATCTTAGTCAACATCAAATACAACTTTGAAATACTTCTGTGCTCTGTGGCTAAGCCACAGCATCTAATTAAAACATATTTTCTCTCTGAAATGAGAGAACTTGCTTTGCTCATAAACCTCTGGTAGAAATTCATCACCTTTTGTGCCCTGTCAGTGCTGTTGGCAGTTTTATTGGTACCTACCCCTTGGAGAGGGCGAACAGGGGGGATATCGTAGGTGTCCTTCTGGTATTTGGAGGGGAATTCATAAACATAACCTTGTCCTGACCTGACTGGAGTTATTACCTGTGGGATAAAAGAAGAAGAGGAAACATAAATCTCTGAGGATCTTGGTATGTTCTTTCTGTAACTGCACAGGGTATAAACAATCTAGTACTATTAATTCATGCTTTATGTAGCATGAATGTTATGTTAGTAACATAAGTCTACATAAGCTTCTGACAGTTGAACACCACAAAATAACTGTTAGTAGCTACAAATACACCATCTTTTCCTTCCAGAGCAGTTCTGACATGGCTGCAAGCACAGATTTTCCAGCAGGTCTAAGACAGCTTGGTCTCTTCTTCCCACTGACTGCCCATTATCACAGATCACATCAAGTGATGGTTACACCACCCACTCACTGAGATCAGGGCTATGTACAAACCGATCCTACTGAGGTGTTGAGCATCCCCAATTACTGAGAGAAGCTTAAAATACTGTCTTCAGGCTCTGGGAATCTAACCCTTTGCTTGTGGAGGCATTTCTCACCTAGTCTGGCAGGACATCTTGTGTTACTGTGCTCCATAGCACAACATCCTGGATGACTGTGAACTGTGGCTTTGGAAATTATTTACATAGAAAGGCTATGCTTAAACCTTCCAAAAAGGGATTTTCAATTTTGTTGTCTCCATTTGGTTTGTCTACATTAGTGGCTAAGAGATAGGAAACGTTAAGCCATTCTTGAAGTATAATGCAAGAACAGCCTCTGAAAAAAAAAAAAAAGCTTAGCATTTACATTTTTTAACATTTTCTAAACCGTTAACTGCCATAATGACTTCAAACAAAATTTGGAGAAAAATAAATGCCTTATGTCTTGGACAGTATTTGCATGGCAGAATTTCAGTATAGTGTGGTATAAAATAACCCCAAGAAAGAGCTGGGTTCCCCGTGGGAATGCTGACATGTTAACCTCTGCTGGTGCTGTTTTGCTGCCCAAATATTACTGTGTAATGTCTGGCCCTGTACCATGAAACGATCAGTAGGTTTTCACCCTGAGGTGACTGCCATGCATACAGAGCTGTTCTGACTCAATGTGATGTGCCTTAGGTGAGGGACGAACATTCATGCCTCACAGGTGAGGGAAGACAGAGGTTTTTGCAGCTGCTTTTCCTTGAATTAACACCAGAGGACAGGAACGGGAAGCCATAGGGTCTGCAGAGCACTGGGTCAGTCCCCTGCCCATCAGAGAACTCCTGCTGAATTGGGTGTGGTGTTAGCTAGGCTTACATACATAAGAGGTTTTTTCAAAAGAATCTAAAAATGTACTGAATTAATGACAGACAGTTCCTCTCCTATAGGATCACCATTGTAAAAGGTATTTACAAACAAAACTTTTAAGAAAGTTCTCCCTTAAATTACTTGAAGCCTCCTACAATGGATCACTCCAGACATTATCCCTCTCAGGCCACTCTCATGTCATACTGGGATTATTTTATTTGCCTAAGAAACTTCTAACTTGAATCCACATTGCTTCCTTATGCTTTGTTTCTGCCAGTGAGGGCTACTGATTAGACGAGCACAGTTTGCCGTGCATTTTTTGGCCTTTTTTTTCTTTCAGTTGGGTGCTGCCAATCAAATGCTTTCCGCCCAAGTCAGGAATAGAAGGGTTTGGTTTTAAGCAATGTTTATGCAGAGGATCCTTCAACAGGCTCCAAAGTTACAGCCATGGCATTACTTCAATAATGAGTCACTGGGTGTTTAAAAATGATCCCCTGGGAGACCAGACAGTGCGCAGTAAAAACAAAGGGCTGTTTCCTGGGCAGCCCATCTCCATGAACCCTTCTGCATCTGTGAACGCTGTGGCATGAGGCTGCTTGCTAAGGTGCTGGGAAACTGCTTGACCATCCCAGAGAAAAAAAACCCAGACTGTTTATGGTGGGCAGCCAGAAGCCCCACATCAACCCTGAAGCAGGGAGGACTGGGCACCAATGCAGTTCGGCTCTGCTTTACCTGCTGACTGTTGCCTAGCCAGACAAGGCAGGAGTCAGGCTGTGTCAGGCTCCTAAAAGACACATACTGGTCCTTCAGTCTGAAATTTTTATAAACCCTTGCTCAGTTGTGGTCTACTCCGGAAGCTGAATTCTGTTCTAAAGTCGGTAAAATTTGACCATATCTCCCACAGGCCTCAGGTGTGTGATGCTTCTTACAGTCTTGCCCAAGGAGGCAGCATATGGCACCTCTGCAGAAGCTTTGTGGCACTTCTCCAAGGTTTGCACACCACTTTAGAGAACTGCCTTAACACAGGCTCAGCAATAACTGCCCTACCCATCTCATGCCTAAACTTACTCAGAATACAAGACACCACTGCTCCCTCCTTGCTCAGAGAATCAATTTCCGTGAGCAAACTTGAAGAAAAGTCACAGTCCTCTGATGAAAAAAAAGGAACCTGATCCAAGTAGCACAGGTAATAAGGCACAGACTCATACGAAAGGTTGGAAAAGACCTTTAAGATTGTTGAATCCAACTGTAAACCTAACACTACCAAGTCCACCACTAAACCATGTCCCTAAGCACGCACGAGTAAAACCAAGCAAATGCTCTTGATGTTAGAGGTAAACACGGTATTTTGCTTTTGTAAAAAGAAGCCCCAGTGGCAAAGCAGATGATATTCTTACACTGTGGAGCCTGGAACATACCCAGAAGAGAAGCCGTGCTCATGCCCACTATTTACAGAGAGATCCTCCCTCATGGTACATACAGGAGTATCATGCGGCTGCAGTTATTCTAGCTCATCCTTAGAGACCCTTCCCATTTTTCAAAAAAGACTGACACAGCAGATGCTATATGAAAGACGTACAGTACTACAAGGCTGCTGGTTTTTATTTACTGTGCTGTGATACCATCCTAAATAACTACACTAAAGCTAGAGTGGCCAGATGGAGGAAGCCAGTTTCACTCAGTGATGCACGACCTTTTTTTATAGTGTATCTTGACATTTTGCTCAGGCTTGACTAAACTGAAGTAGAGGTCAAACAGGGTTGCTCCTTTATTAGGATGAAACAAACCCCTGATCTGGATGCTTCTGGCTGTCATCAAAGGAAGTGAGAGGTTAAAATAAGAAGTGCCTGATTCTGCGTATTCACAGCCTGCCTCCATAGGTGACTGCAGACAGAAGACCTGAGGTGTTTGCGGGGTTGTAGCTTAGCAGCGCACCCTCCTTAAGATGGCATTTATTTTATAAATAAAAATTAATCAGAGGCTTTTATGTCTGCTGCTTTCCAGGCTTCTGAAAAAGCTGTAAGAAAGACAGAAAATATTACTTTAAGAAACGCAGGAACACCCAGCAACAACCAAAGTCTGTTGATAACATGAAAGACAACTTTTTTCTCCCAGTGACTCAGGTGTATTTTCCTGTGTGGAAGATTATTATCCAGTAACAACATGTTCCGAGTGATTTCATCATAAAATCCTCTACAAATGCTGATCTGGTCTGCACCGAGTACAATAATGTTTCCTGTTGTACCTCCACTCCTCTTCCCTTCCAACACTTTTCATTAGGTTAAATGTGCCTCTGGATTGCTTGTTCCTTGTCAGTTCAGAACAGAAGCACCTCTTCACCAAAACGTATTTTGAGTGAACGTTTGGTAACAGTAATTTGGAGAATACCCAAGCTACTTGACAAAGTGAAAATGTGAAGCATTTGTTTTGACTCTTATGCCCCTGGGATGTGACCTCACAAGGGAAGCCAGGGCATGTGGTTGCACTGCTGCTTCTGTATGAGGAAGAAGAAGGTAGCTGGGTAGGAGAAGTAAGAAAGGTACCAAACCCAATGTTTTCAGAAGCAACTTTTGATTTTGGATATTCACCCATAAATATATGAAATTAGCTTGCTCCTTCTGACTGTGATGCTCAGCTCTTTCAATGCATTGTCGAACCATTTTTTATGGTTTTGAAGTATTTGATGGCAGTTTAGTTTGAAGATGGGCTTCAGAAGGAAGGAGGTGGCTGCAGAAGAAAAAGTTCCCCTTATCCCACTTCTGGAACAGGGACAGCAGCCCTGTCTGGTACTTAGGTATTTATTTCCCAATAAAAGTCACTGAACTTCAGATCTCATGAGGATTCTTTTTCCTTTTACCTCTTCTCTTTTAAGAATGGCTCTGGTCACCCAACTTTAAATAATCCTGCATTTCAAACCAGCAATTTTCCTTGTTTCCACTTAAAGGAAACAGATGGTGTTCCCACAAACTATCTAGCCAAACATTCTCAAAACATTGTTAACCACTTAATCCATGAAGAGCAACTAACAGGAACCAGGTCTGGCTCTGGTGAAACATGTAATGAGCCTACTTCAAACTTTCAGTACTGCAAAACAAAGACAATTGAGCAGAAAGTTTGTCCTGTTCTTGCTAAGACCACGCTCTTCCAAAAGCAATTACTTGGGTCTTTTCCATGCCAATGGCATGTTCCTAACCAAGAAAAAGAGCTGAATGTGCATGTACTTTGCAAAATATCCAGTCCTGTGGTTCATTAAATCCCTCTTCCTTAAATATAAGGAAAAAAACCCCAAAACATTCTATTTCTTCTAGGATTAAAATGGATGTTAGGCTGCAATAGAGAACATTCCTAACCAAGGCAGCAACAAGACAGTTCTCGTGCTTACAGCAGATGCTCAACACTGTAGTTTACATTGTTTAACAAAGAGCAAATAAACTTACTGAAGCCAATGGAATTACTCTGAATTTATAGCAGCACTGTGGAAAGTGGAATTTAGCCTGTTCCCATGAACAGCAATGCCTGATATGCAGAATGATGGGAAACCAGCCTTGCCAGGTTTCACAGGTGAGAGGACCGACGCAGACTGACACTGCACCTCTGCAAGTCCTTGCCCTCCCCAAAGCACCTGCAGTCCAGGGAGCTGAAAAAAGCATCTGGCTCTTTCCCAGTATGGCCTCTTAACCTCAAGAACCTACCGATGCCTGCTGACTGCTCTTAAATTAATCAGTGCTTTTTGGAAGTAGAAAAGAAGAGGCACATGAAGTAAATTTTATCTATTTATTTTAAATCTGGATGAAGTAAAGTACTAAAATACATTTCCTCACATGATGCCTTCCTTTGCACCCCGTGGGTAACTCTCAGCAACTGATGAGCTAATGCCATCTATGGCTGCTCATCTCAGCTGTCAGTCCTGTATCTATTAAAATCAGCTGTAGCTTACTTTGGGAAGAGTCATGCCCTGGAAGAGGCCAAGTAGTGGTGGCTAAGATTAGGCTGTTACAAAGCTTGGACATGGGAAAAAAATGACTCAAAATGTAAGTAAAGGAAAAAGATCTTGTTTGTCTTGTATTATAAAGTATTTCTGTAAATTGAATACAAAACTCTAGTTGTTGAAATTTTGTTCCTAACCTTCTTTGGTAGAGCTACCTGTGCTCCCTTAGGCTTGTAAGGAGAATGAAACAGCCAGAGAGAATATGGGGAAAGCTCTAAGAAAGAGAGAGAATTAGGGGGAAAAAAAACCTCATCCCTCTTCTCTTGAACTCCTCATACTTTGGAGTGAGAAGAACCATTGAACAATGCTGGATCCAGCAGTCAGTCACCTCTGGGCCCTTCTTTCTGTTTTGCTGCATGTACTTCGGAAACTAGGTGTGTCTCCTTTAAAGTTTTTTGGTTTTATTGGGAAAGGTTCTGTGGCTAGGTTGAACTGCAAGAAGGTTATGTTAAAGAAAGTCTCTCTGAAGGAATGTGGGTATTTGAAAGGACCTGGCTAGTGGGCTAAAACCATGTCCTTATAGAAAGCATAGTGTTTCCTCTCCTGTCTTTTGCAAGATGCATCAAGATTTCCAGTGACTGATAATGAGTTTCCTGACAGTAATATCTGTTGTATCACTCAGTAATCTTTGCAGTAAAAGAAGAGAAAAAATGCCTGGGCTGAGTGAATTATCAGCTCTACTCTGTGGTGGAAAGAAATCCGGTATCAACACTTATGCTGACACTGCCGCTTGTCTTTGACGGGGTGTTCCCCAGTGAATTTCTGAGAAAATTAAAGAGGTGTACAGATAAGAAAATGTTACACAGACTACCCTGATACTACCCTTGATGTTTTTTCCATCTTCAAAATACCTGCTTATTGTCTTCTATGCTTCATGTTCATTTGTTGGCCATGACCTATACCTGTGAAGATGTACTTGCTGCTGTAACTGTACATGCTCTCAGGGCTAAAGCACATCCAGATGCCACTGATTCACAGTGTGTTAAACTAAAAATGCTTCACTTTACAGGCTCAGGGATTTAAACAGAAACCTTTAAACGTGGCTATGAAGTGCCTCACCAGTAGATGCCTAGTCTTAAAAAACACCCCTCTGGTATTGTAATGCAAATAACAACAAGCAATGAAAATGGGTGTTACACTTTTCTCCTTTTGAGGTCGGACTATTTTAACCACATTTATGCAAGTTTTGGTTCGTGAGTCTTGAGAACACACAGCAGAAGTTGATTTAAAATGAAAAATGTGACATCACTAGCTGGCCTTAATTCAAACCCTCAACTGCTGGTGATACAGGTACAGCCAACTGCTTTGCAACTAGCCTAATCTTGACTTTTCAATTCCTGGTGTGACCCTTTTCATTAACCAGCACACACAAGCAGGTTCTTTAAACTATTTTTTCAGTTTTGTATTCTTCCTGAATCTAATGTGCAGGTTAATTGTCTTTCCAAACAACTTTTTTTAGTAGTTTTTTTTAATCTATGGAGTTACATAAATTACCTAAGCCTGAATTAGCATAAAATGACAGGGCTGTATTAAGTATAGTGGAATGGTTCTGACTTGCACCAGCTCTAGCTTTGGATTACAGTGGATTACGAGGCACAAAAAAGCTCAAGTTTTGTTACTGACAAGGTCCCTCTCCTCCCTCTCCTCCCTCTCCTCCCTCTTTTGTGAACTGATCCTGCTCTTGCTCACATTAACTCTAGGGCTTTCTGCCAGTTGTGTTACAAGCATCATTTCTGCTTGCTTCACTGGAACAGGCTTGGTGCTGGCTGGCCTTGAGTTGCAAGGCTGACTGGAAAGGAGTATTTCCTAACTTCTGGTGGAGTCATTCTTGCATACAAAATGTGATTAAAAATAACCAAACCAACACTTCTGAGGATGTCCCATTTTTTGAGAGGAAGAGAACAAGAGACAAAAGCAAAACATATCCGTTACTATGAAATGATCAGCTTTTGTAAGAGACGTGTGAAAAAGGATACTTGTCCAATACTCTCATTAAGAGTTTTACCAGTGCCATCCCCATGACAGTTACTCATTTTTAGACAGACAGTGACATCACCATTTCTGCATGTGTTGGCCAACAGAGCTAATGAGCTGATGTGTTACAGTAGTGGTGATAGAACAGGCACGCACTCAGAAATAAATGTCTGTGGATGGATCTTATGGAGAAACAAAATCCCCAAATTATTGTGTGATAAGTTATTCTAGTGGAGAAATACATTTATCTGACCAAAAATTCTCTGGAAATGTGTGATTAAATTTGAGCTGGAGTTTTGATTAATGAGAAGTGTGTGGTGAAACTCAGCACCTCAGTGTTTTGGTATCTTGCCCATGATAAATACTTTAAGCAGCATTTTGCTTTGGCAACACCAGTCTGTCTAGTATTCCTGTTTTGAAAAGGTTGTTGCATGAAGAACCATTTGGCAAACATGCACTTGTTTTCCATGCTGGAAATGCACCTTCTCTGGAAACTTTCAAGAACTGTCTGGATGCCTTTCTGAGTGATCTGCCCTAGTTTTGGTCCTGCTCTGGCAGGGGGGTGGGACTCAATGATCTTCGGAGGTCCCATCCAACCCCTGACATTCTGTGATCCTGTGACTGTCTCATTTCAAAGTCAGAGGCCTAAATTGAGAGCAGGTTTGGAAGAGACAAAGTGAAGAAAAAGGATGAGAAGATGAGGTGCTGGGACAGGGAGAGCAGAGAGTGGTCTTACTGTTGTGAATAGCATGAAATCCTAAAGGCAAAAAACAAACCAGTTTGGACTGGTCCAAAAAACTTTAATTCTTTTGAGGAGCTTCATCTTAGTTCTGTTATTTCTTCTCTCATATATTGAATTTTCTAGATGGAAAGTTGGAGGTGGGGGGAGGAAAAGCTTCATTTGGGAATTGTTAAAGTAGGGTATTTCCATGACTTCTTGTTTCCGTTCAAGTATTTTAAGATATTTCTCAGAACAGATTCTTCCCCGTCACCAGTTTCAGTTTTGGTGAACTGGCATTTCCCAGTGGGCAAAACAATGGTTGAGATGAAGCATTGCCAAAGAGTTTCAATTTCACAAGACTGCTCTTGGAGGTACACTTGGGCAGAAACAATGGAAGTGTCCCTTAAATCATTTAAGTTGGGAACCATGTTGCTCTGAGAGAAGAAAGCAAAGAAAACCTTCCATGAGGAAGAAGCTCAATTTAATTTGATTTATAGAGGTTCTCTGGCTCACAAACTATTTTCTGGCTCCATTTCTGTATGGGTTTCTCAAGGCAGCTGTACAGACAAGTGCTCTCATTAACTGACATTTAGATTAGCACAGCTTGCTTTGGCAATGTTACAGAAGGTGTAGATACCTTTTAAACAGATATAAACCTCATCCTTAACTATCTGTTGCATCTACGTAATAGTTATATCAGTCAGGACTGACTGTGCATATTAAAAAGTTGTGATGGTAAGACCCAATGGGAATATCTTCGTGTCTTTTAAGGATTAGAGAAGAACTGTCTTAGGGAAGATTTCTGTCTCCTAAGAACTTAACGACATTAATTTCACTTTGATTCCATTCTAATCTAACTTAGATCCATTGTTAAAAAAAACTGATGCGATATTACCACTGCTATTAGAAAAAAGGAAACACTTCATGCCAGACACAAAGAAACATGATATCCATGCAAATTAGTCTTTCTCCAAAACAAAACATACACACAAAAAACCACTGAATGCCTACAAAGCCTTTAGATTTCAATAGAACTGTTTTCTGACTGTCAGCAACCCATCTTCATCTATCCATTTCCTGTCTCCAGAAATCACACTTCCTCCTTATGATGAGATTCACTTTTTGATCAGTTAGGTTTCCACTCTTGTTTTTGTAAAATGCTCCACTGCTGTGCTTGGGTTTTAGTACTTAGAGTGAAATCTAGGTTACCCAAATTTCATGTTTGGTTAGTGTGTTTTCAGATGTAACCAAAGGTTTGGTTAGGTTTCTAACCACCAAGAGCGGGCCTATAAGCTTGTGTTTTCCTTCTTATTATTCTTCTTTTTTTAGCTAAGGTTTGATCCTGCACTTGTGCCTGTGCAGGCAGATTTGTGTCCCTGGGGGCCTTAGTTGTTGGCTGAGATTGCAGGACTGGCCTTTTTTCTGATACTACAGGGAAAAAATGCATGCCTCTAGTCTACAAATAGAACTGATTAAAGAGGGCCCTGCACTAAGGGAGAAACGGGGAGTAATGTTGAGCTCATATGTTTGCTCAGCCTAATAAAATGCAGTCTTTTTCTTAAAATACTTCTCTACAAATCACATATGTGACTAACTACTGCTTAGTCTGACTTGTGGATGAGGGTTTCTTCACTCAGTGGTTTTCATGGAGACCACTGAGGATAGATAAACTGCACAGGATTTTTATCAGTAAAATGGCTTTTCTCCTATTAACATCACACAGAAAGTTACAAGTGAAACTCCTGAGCCTCAGGAAACGGCTGTGTGCTGTTTTCACCATTGAGCTTTTGTTTAATTTGAGAGAATTTCATCCTTTAGAGCACACTTTGTGAAACATAAGACTGAGTGTTGAGGTATGTGTTACCGTTCCTGCTGCACTCAGCAAATTTGCTGTGTGTTCAGCACTTTTAGCACTGAAGCAGTATTTTGTTACACGGAATACAAATTCCCAAAGCAGAATTTATAACGTCAAAGCAGAAGAAAACAGGGACTCTAAGATGACTGTTCAGGCCATTTAATTAAACTATATCACAGGAATCTGTGGTATTTCAGACTTGAGGGTAAATGGGGACATTATTCTATCTTGGAATGTAAATACACTTTGCCAACAAACTATAAAATACTAGATATGCTCCCATTCTTTTTGATTACAAAATACATTTGCCACACAACTCTCTACTATGCTTAATATATGTCTCTTCTTAGTTCTAAATGCGAAAATAGGCAAGAAAAAAGATGATAATGTAAAGGCAGGCTTATTTCTGGAACAAATGTTATACACAGCTGTTTGTTTCCTCCCAGCTAAGACAGTACTTGTTTAATTGGAAGGAAAAATATCATATCATGGCTAACTGGCTTGTGCTACTGAAATCAGTGCCAGAACTCTCAGGGTGGTGCTGCTTGTAAGGTGGTATTTCCGCATTCTCATGGATTCAACCAACATGACTCTAACATAAATAAAAACCAGGGAAGAAGGTCTGTTCCCTTAGCCGTGGTTTATCCAAACCTCCTGCTCAAGGCAGTGAACTCTTGAAAAAGGTGGAGACTGCAGGATGGCCGGGTGTGAAACCCTTTGTCTGTCAAGTGCATGTTTATATTTGGAAATAGGCCAGGAATGTTCATGTGTGCATATGAGTTCCTTCCCTATACTGCTTCAGCCATTTTTATTTTTTTTTTAAAAAGATGGATAAATCTGCGTGTTTCCTGAACTGTAAAGTCCTAGTTCAAACAGAACAACAAACAAAAAAGCTGACATGTTCCAAGCTGGCATTAATCTCTACTTGCCTGAGTGTTTGTCTATGCCTTGTGGGAGCTGTAGTTCAGGTGGTGCATCAGCCTCATATTCTGTTTTGTGCTGATTCCCCTTGATCAGAAGTTCTCCTGCAAGCTACTGGTTCCTACAGAAAGCTTTCAGAAGTTGTCCAAACTGTTTTCCAACAGGGAACTATTTCTCTCTAAATTTTTTGGCCAGTGCTATTTCCAGGATGGAAGGGACAGCACAACAGGTCAGTTAAGGGAAATGCTGAACCGGAAAAAGTGTTTTAATTATGGTGGTGACTTTTTTTTCATGTAGCTTTCCTGAGCTTAAAGCTTATGTGTGAACTGATGTTTAATTACAGATGCAGAAGAGACTTTGAGCTTTGACAGCACCTTTTCCAAAGGATGTTCTCAAAGCAGGCTGTACAGAATGAGTTCCCTCATAATTACCCCACATTTTGCAGGTGGGATTGCTGAGGTGCAAAAACACCATTTAGGACTATTCAGAAGCGTATGGCAAGGATAAACCCCAGGTTTCTTGAACATCAGATTTATTTGAAGGTTCTCTTTGCTGGTCACAGCAAAAGAGAGTAAGTTTGAGGGCAGAGCACAAAAAGAAGAAATACATTCCAAGATAAAGCTTTCATATCTTTATGCTCCTCAGACACTCTTCACACTTAGGGGTGTAACCGCTTTGTGACTAAACCTGCACCACAGCTTTTATAGCACAGCTAACCAAGGCTAATTTTATAACATCCCTCATTATCCCTGTCATTTGGAGGGTGAGTCTTAGAAGGTGGTATTTTTATTTGATAGAAGGAGCTGATACAGCTCTATCATCAACAACTAGCTTGGCCAGAATCAATTCGTCATTGTAATTACCTGCCTCAGGACTCCCTCTTTGACTTGCTTTGCCTTTCTGGCTAACAAGATGCGTTACCTCAGCACAGCTTCATAACACGCCTGCTGTTGATTTACTGTTGCTTAAGGCTAGACAATTCCTGCCTGACAGCAGTTCCTAAGCTTTGCCTGTAAAACTTGTATGGCAGCCAAACCACACATCTGCACAAAGAAAACAGGCAAATGTGCACAGCAATGGATAGGATAGAAACTGCTGCTGGTCCTGCTTAGAATGGTGTCTAGAGGACATCGCCTTCTCCAGCTGCTGCTATGGGAAGGGAAAAGGCTTAAATAAAGTGATCCTAACCTAAGTAACAAGAATTAGTGCTAAGCAGGTTGGTAGCTACTTTGCTGAGGGTAAAATGCTTTATAAATGTGCGTGTTTAGTTTATTCTACAGTTGGCAGCATAGCCACTTGTTTCTATGCAGCACAGCTGACCTTTCATAGGTTGCAAAGAATTAAATGAAATGAGTTCCAAGTTGGACAAATAAATGGTCTTAATTTTCTCAAGAAGGTGACTTGAATTCAGAAAAATACATATTCAAGCTTGCAGAAAAATTTCTAGGCAGAAACTTGGAAAAAAAGGTGCTTTAGTGCCTCTGATTTTTGCATCTCATCAAGAAGTTTGCACTTAAACCGAAATCTTTGTTTTCATTTCCTTAGTGTGTCCAGGGTTTTATCACAGTCCCTGTAAGCAAACAGGTTTATGCAGAATCATAGAATCATAGAATCCTAGGGGTTGGAAGGGACCTCGAAAGACCATCTAGTCCAACCCCCCCTGCCAGAGCAGGGTCACCTAGAGCACATCACACAGGAACTTATCCAGGTGGGTTTTGAATGGCTCCAGCGAAGGAGACTCCACAACCTCCCTGGGCAGCCTGTTCCAGGGCTCTGTCACTCTCACAGTAAAAAAGTTTTTTCTGATATTCACCTTGAACCTCCTATGCTCCAATTTGCACCCATTACCCCTTGTCCTATCACTGGTCACCACTGAGAAAAGCTTAACTCCATCTCCCTGACACTCACTCCTTACATATTTGTAAACATTGATGAGGTCACGCCTCAGTCTCCTCTTCTCCAAGCTAAAGAGACCCAGCTCTCTCAGCCTTTCCTCATAAGGGAGATGTTCCACTCCCTTAATCATCTTTGTAGCTCTGCGCTGGACTCTTTCAAGCAGTTCCCTGTCCTTCTTGAACTGAGGGGCCCAGAACTGGACACAATACTCCAGATGTGGCCTCACCAAGGCGGAATAGAGGGGGAGGAGAACCTCTCTTGACCAACTAACCACACCCTTTCTAATGCACCCCAGGATGCCATTGGCCTTCCTAGCCACAAGGGCACATTGCTGGCTCATGGTCATCCTCCTGTCTACCAGGACCCCAGGTCCCTTTCACCTACACTGCTCTCCAGCAGGTCAGCCCCCAACCTGTACTGGTACATGGTGTAATGTCCTGTAAGTTTCAGTGGAGCTGGAGGGGGGGGAAGAAAAGGCTTCACATGCAGTTGGGGAATTTTCCCCTTTCAGGCTTACACTGTGCAGAGTACACACATGCTTGTGTTACGTTAAGCAAACTATGCTAACATACATTTATGCGGGTCAGGTTGTAAAATTAAAGTACACAGCACTCATTCTGAGCTCATCTGGGCTTCCCCGCAGACTTCAGTGCAGCTCTGCTGCATGGTGCCACCTCGTGTGGCCCAAGTTGGCTAGCTGAGGCATCTCTCCATAGTGCTGTAATGTTTCGTGCAGATGTATGCTAAACTGTCATCTCCTCTGTGCTGTCATGTCAACAGGCTATGTACCAGATGTTCACTAACTACCTTGGAGTGTATCTAAATGCTATTGTGGATAGGTAAGCTGTACTGCCCCAGAAAAAGATTTCGCTATATCTAGTAAAAAGGGAAGGGAGAAAATGAGATTTCTCCAGAAAACCCACGTAATTGCTCCAACAAAGATCCTGTCTCTACCTATGCAGTGAGTGCAATTTTCTCATTTTAACTTCCTGCACACCCTACAAAGCATAATTGTGGAAAAGCTGAGCAAACAAGGCTCTTTATAACTTGACTTGGAATGATTTCACAGATCTTTTCTTCTTGCTCAGAAAGAAAAAAAAATCCATTTATACTTACCAGGGAAAATTAAATTATAACAAGGAAATAAGAGCATTAGAAGATGTCTTCCAAAGAGCTGATATGAAAAAGGCTGAGTTGGGGGTGAGGTGGAATAAAAGCTTGAAACAGACTTTCCTGCCAATCAAAATCAGGACACTAAACCAGTCATGAACTTCCTGACAGAGAGATCTCATGTGCTCACATAGCTTGCATATAAATACTACGTGTTAAGCTCTAAAGGCAAGGAGGATGTTAATAGCTGGAGCAGCTGAGCTGGGAATGGAGGGACTGTAGGAACTTTTTTGGCTTGGCAGTAAGGTGTCTGGAAGACCAGGATAATCTCTTTCCTTCCTCAGGTACTTTCCCTAACCCTCTTCAGCCACCAGGATACCCACGTGTACCCTGTGGATGTAAAATGAGGGAGTGATAGGAGATCGGGAGAACCTGAGAGGGGACAGTAGGAATAAGGGGGGACTGACATAATGCAGTGCCTCTCACTGGGGCTTTGGGAGCTCTCAGCTGCTGCAACACTGGCTGCACCATGGAGCTGTTACAGCTCTCACATTCAATCAAGGAATTAACTGTAGATAAACATTAAGTGCACCCTTGTAAACTTTAGGTTCGGTATTAAAACATCCCTCATTATCATCATCATCCTCATGCTCCCTCACTCTTCTGCATAAGACCCTTGTCTCAGCAATCATTGCTTTCTCTGTAATTTAGACCCATTGGGACTTCTGCAGCAAGGAAGTACATAATTTTTAATTAAACAAAAATTACTTGGGTGATGATGTAACTGTTCATTAACTTCTGGGAGAGGCAACCTTACCGCAGCAGCAGCTCACTTTTGAGCATATAATGCAGGAGTGCTGTAGGCCAGATGTGCTTCAGCCTCCCTGGGGAGCCTGTCAGGACACAGATCACATATTCCCCCTCACCTTCAGCAGCTGCAGTAGCACAGCTCTAAAGTGCTATTCTGTGTATTTCAGTTGTGAATTAACAGTAAGCTGTTAAGAACTGGGCCTTTCTGTTCCTCCCACAGCAGTGGAGTTACTGCTGTGACTTTATATAGTTAAAATACAGGAAGGATAAATAAAGTCCACAGGCTATCGCTAGACATTAACCACTTCATTTGTGGTCAGCACAAGTGGCCTGCTTTGGAGCTATGACATGAAAGCAAATGCACGCACCTTGTTAGTCAAAGCTGGACCATCAATACATCTCTGCATGGAGGGTGGCACCTGGTAAATATCTTTTCCTACTAGACCATGACCAGTGGGTATTTGGTAAATGCCCTGATTCAGATGGGAAGGTGGCACTTGGTAGACAGGGTCCCGTGATGAGGCATGTGAACTTGGCACTTGGTAGATCTTTTGCTGGTTGAAGGATTGATGCATCAATCCTGAACTGGACACATCCTGGCCAGAAGGACTGTCCTGTACCACTGGACCTATCAGCAGCTTCACACGGTTGCCTGGAACGATGCCTTGCCGGCCGTGTAAGGAGCAGAGCCACCATCCTTCAAGACCTTCGGTGTTCTGTTCTATCACTGTCAGAATGTCTCCTTTGCGGAAGGCCAGCTCTTCTGCACATTCGGGGACATTATCATACAGGGCTCTTGCCATAAGATTCTGTGGAGAAAGAAGGGCAAGGAAAACAAATGAACAAACAAGGTAGCATTTTTCTAAAACTTCAAGCACATTCTATGTGGAGAGAATTAAGAACTGAATTTGAAAAAGAAGCATGCAGGAGATCAAAATAACACAGAAAATCACACAGCACAGGATTCTCCTCTGTCCCAGTTGGAAGAAATGACAGGTTTATACATTAACAACACTGCTAGTGAGGACTTTTCCAGTAATACTAGGTCAGATGGAAGCTCATTACAAGGTCTGTTCTCCTGGACAGAAGTCAGGAGAGTTCTGCTCTTGACATTGAGATGCTCTTCATGGGACTGAGGTCTTGCACCTTCATCTCTTGACATTCATTTCCCTATTAATGTGCTCCGTGTGCTGCTACAGCTAGCTAGCTGATATGTAAAATAAAACAACAAAGCTTTCAGAGACATAATCCAGAGCAGTTGTTTCCAAACTTTTTTACATTTGCAGGATCCCAAAAGACTTTTCAATAGAGGTGCAGGTCCCATTAGTGTAAAGACAGTGAGCTGGCTTTTCTTAGCTGCCACCTGTAGGTTCTTTGAAGGCAGGGATCCGTAGACCACCTGGTGAGTAAAACCAGCCTAAAATACACATTGACAAAATGTCCAAGTTTTTGAACTACTGTGCTCACATTTTTATGCAGCTCTGTGCCTTCTCAATCCGTCTGTACACTTCCTTGGTGCCACAGCAGCACAGCATTAGCTTAACAGGTAAAAAGCTTCCTCCCCCCTCTGCCCCAAAACCACCACCACCACAAAAAAAAAAATCAACCTCAAAGGGCAAAGTTCTTTAGAGTCCCACACTCTATTAAAAGATCTCAAAGAGAAAATTATTGATAAAATGTGTCCAGTGACCTCAGCTGGAGTCATGCCTTTGCCAGTGGGAAAGCTGTACCAATCTGTGTGGGCCTGTCCTTAAATCAAAGAGCGTAAGAATTTAGGTACCAAACATTACCATAGAGTGTGTCTATACATAACTTGGGAAGAGTCTAAGGGTAGCCAAGGAGTGTCTTGGGCCAGTTTCAACATAGTTTAAGCATTCTTGTAAGCATTTTGCTGGATCATGTCAAGTTGGGCAGTAACATTAATATAGGGGACTTCACACAGGTCTATCCCAAGCATTTGCCTAGTGTTTCAGGCAGGCTTTGCAGCTTGCCCTGACCCCCACTTTGTTGTGGCCATGCTAACAGTGGTACTGCTGCTGAAAAGCTTTAAGACAACTTGTAAGATTGTGGTCTGTGAGGTACAGATGTATTACTAGTAGGTGCCATCTCCTTTCACAGATAGAATCAGCTCCCTTCCTTCTTTGTCTGCAGGCCTGTATGGCACATCCAGTTTGGAATAAGCAGCCAAGCTTAGGTATTCAATAGAAAGTAGGCAGACTGTCTGTACTGACATTCTTGGACCCCTCATAAAGGCTGTGAATGCTTCATTTCTTGGCTCTGCTGATATTTCCAAATGTGTTGGCAACAACTCCTCCGTGCCTGCCTGCTTTTTGGTGAAGGCCATCAGCAGAGATGGTTATAAAGTAATAGTAAGAACTTGAAAAAATGTAGGCAGCCCTGGATCTGGAGCATTCTAGCTAAAGTATTTGGATGCACTACACAAATGGAAATGGTGCTAATCCACTGTAAGATAGGATATGCAGCTGCCTTGAAGATTTATCTTCCCTCTGTTAAAGGGACAGAGTAAAGTACAGTTTATTGGTTTTATCTGTCATATTTATCCTCCTCCTTGGACACACCAAAATGTGGGGTATTTTTATCTCCTGGTTGTCATATCTTTTCCCATTGACACATGCTGATGTTTTCCCATCATGTCTGTTCTTCATCAAGACAGCAGACTTCCATTTGACCTTGCTCAGTGCAACTTTTCTTAAGCATAGCATACGGCCGGGAGGTTGTATGAAGGGCTGACTGGTGGATGGAGAAAGGGGAAGCTCAGATGTCACACAAATGGTAGATGAATATACTTCTTCCAAGATGTGGTGTTGAAACAGGATGCACAACATGAGTTCGGTCTTCTCTGAATGGGGGATCAGCTTTCAAATGTATGAGAAACACTGGCTTTGCCTTTCATCAGCATCATTAGTGAGGTCAGTATAAATTAAGCTTTGGCTTGAAAAAGCAGGACTGCCATTTTGAACTCCCATGTAAACAGCAGCACTGGGGCCCACCATTCTCTCTGATGTACTTCTAACTCAGCTCATCAGTCAACAACACTAAGAAATGTGAACAGAGATAAAGCAGGGAGCAATTCTGTCCATGCCTTGGCAGAACTGTAAAACTGTTTTTTAGCATGGTCAAAACCGGTGGTCCCTTTTTCAACACTAACTACATCTATGCTCTTGCCATGTTGACCTGGCTGCTCAGCTGAGCCCAAGGAGCTCAAAAAAGAAAAGATTCTGTCTAGCCTAAATATTCAAGTCAATCTCTTACATTTCTACATTTATTTCTAATGTGTCTTTGGCAGCCGAATTCTAGTAACATGACTAGCTCAGCCTGTCTGACTGACTATTTAAAGAAGACTTTTGCAGAGGATGTTGTTCAAAGTAGGAGGAAGATTCTGGGGGGAGGGGAGCACAACAGCAGGCTAAATCAATGATAAATGCTTATCCTTCTGTACTTTGGTGATTAAAGGTATTAGAAAAGCCTGATTAGCTTCTACAGCAAAGCAATTCTCAGAACAAAGCTGGAATGGTGGTAGAATTAGAGCAGATAAAAGTTCCCATGTGAATTTTTTTCCCCAGTTGCTCATTATCTCTGTCCCAGTGACCTTCTCACCACCTGGCATGCAGGATGTTACTACTTTCTGGATGTGCTTCAAGAACTTCTTTGCTGCAATCAGCTTCAGATGCTCAGAGACAGTGTTAACTCAGGCACCAGCATGTGAATTATACTAATTGGTTGCCACTTGTTCCACATCAGTTTCCCCAAGGCCTTTTAAATAATCCAGAGCCATGCCACCAGCATCAGTCACTAATGGAGCACTGAAGCATGCAAGGTATTCTTCCAAATAAGCACTGGAACCAAAACACTGAGCCTGTTGCTTGTTGCTGGCAACGTAGGCACTGTTCCTGCTAAGCAAACCTTTGATGTTTTGAGTATTTCCCTGATTTAATTCTGACTTTGCGGGATTTCTTAATATGAACAGTGTCGCCACTGCTTTCATCGGTCAGCTGAAGCAGTCTTGAAAAACATGAAACTGTCACCACAGAAGGTCATCAGGAAAGCTTTTGAAAACCCCAGTGTTGCATCTTGCAACACTCCCCCTCATCAGTCTCATCAGCTGGGGAGGGTTATCTGGAATCAATTGGACTTGCTCTTGGAGGCATAGATCTGTCACTCATCTGTTTGTGATAGAGGCACCAAAGAAACACTAAGATCTGAGATGAGAAGGCAAAGGCACAGCAGTGACCTTTTTTTGTATGACTAAGTGCTAAAAAAAACCTGTCCATTTTCTAAACAAACTGGCAATAAAGAAAGGGGTGATGAGAAACTTGTCTTGGAGCTTCTTTTGGCAACCAGCAAGTTGAACAGAAGTCCCTTTGTAATACAAAGAGGAAAAAAAAGGCAACAGATTCAGAAATACAAATTCAAGTTCTGTAATGGCAGGTGAGAAATTATTTGATCCTAGATGGGAAAAAATGTTGGTTTGCCAAAATGTTATGAACCTGTGCCTCATAAATGAACATACTGACAGCTGCCACCTTCTTTTAATAAGACTAAGGATGCTCTCCTTTGATCCAGTTAAATGAGCTTCATTATAGGTGCAGTGGTGCTCTTCTCAAAATCTGAAAGTACCTGTAGTACAGCTCCACTTTTCTGTGTCTCAGCAGCCATCCTTCAATTAATGAGTGCTTCCCTACAACAAATCATTGACTGGAGAGATTCAGTTCAGATTTTGTATTCTTAAGCCTCACTAGCAATACCGGGATGTTTGGAAGTCGAAGCCAGGGTCAGGCCCCCACTGCGTTAATACTTTGTACAGGCAAAACAAAACATGTGTTCTCAAGAAGCTTTAATTCCTTTTAACCTTGAACTCTTGAGTACAGTAGAAAGCATCTTCTGTAAAATCACTGAAGTAAAGGAAGTTTTTAAATATTCTTTAAATAAAGTGCTACCCCAATCATCAACAGGTCAAAGTGAAAGACAGCCTGACCCTAATGCCTGCTGCCTGGGGATTTCAGCTGGAACATGCTGCAGGAAAAGGCTCATCAGGCTTGGCTCATGCCTTCTGTCTGAAACTGTCTGAAAGAACTAAAACTGAAATGGATACTCTCTAGATTAAATACAGATTACAGTGCTTGTGGTCCCACATTGGTTTCCACATTAGTTGAGAAAAAAGTAAAGCTTTCAGGCTCTCTCTAGGTAAACTGAACCTGGGATTTGAAACTTCTACCTGAATTTTCCTTTAATGCCAGCTGCAAGTCCATTAGATAAACCCCAGAAAGCTATAATTAATATTCTCTACACATCTTAAGACTTTTGTCTCTTGCATCCAGGATGCATACCCTAGTAAAACCTGACTAAGAGCAAAAAATGCTGCCCTGAAAGTTGTCAGCTGTTCTACTTGGAGAACATGAAGCGAAAAAAATAAGATTCTGTAAACAGTTTTTCTTCTCAGATGGTGAAGGGATTACAGGCCAGATTCAGATCCATAAATGAGGTCTATTATAGAGTAGTCAAAGGTGTCTCTTCTCTCTTTAACTGACTGCAATTGATGGTTAACATGCCTGCAGCTGAATAAAGATGCATGAAAATACTTTGAAAAATATGATCTGTTTTGGTTGGCCTTCCCTGCAATGAAGCGAACTGATAGAATTCTGTAATGTGTGGCTTGGAGGATGAAAAGGCTGTTTGTTGATGAGGCTAAGTGGCAAAAGAGGGAAGAGGCAAGAGTTAGTGTGGTGGAAACATCTACTCCTTCTGTTAGAGTAAACACACACAGTGACATGGGTAACAGGAGCGTGTGAGGTGCCCATAGCCATGGAAGCAAACACAGGAATAACAAATGACACGCTATGAGATTAAATACAATGGACTCTTTAAGAGCTGAGTGTTGCAGTGCCAAGCTCCCAGTGCAGGACTGCAGACTTGACTCCTCAGCCAGCTCTGCAATGAATGAACGCTCGAGGAAAAGGTTCAACCAACCGTAAGCTCGAAGAATTTCCGTCGTTTCCCTCAGAGGTGCAATATAAGGATGTTCCAGGCTTGTGGATACTGATCCCTACTCTGCACTTGGCTGGTGGGGCACGTTGGTTTTGTTCTGGTTTGTCTTGTTTTTAAGTATTACTTCCTATATAGAGAGTTTATGTGAAAATAGAACCAGGGAAATCAACTCTGCCCTTAAACTGAAAAAGGGTGGGACCTCTTTTTTTCTATTATTGGACAAACTGCTTTTTAAAATGCAAAATGACATATATATAGCTAGCTTAGGGGAAGGAAGGAAGGAAGAGAGGAACAAAGGAAGGAAAGGTGGGGGAAGACATCCCAAAGGAGTGCCTATGCACAAACCAGTAGCTTCACTTTAATTGGATTTCTTTTAATTATCCATCACATAATATTTTTCATAAGAGATTCTTCTCTCTCTTTTTGGTTTTCATTACGCCTTGTTTCTGCTTTAGGTTTCTTTAAAACGAATCACTGCCACTCCAAAGTAAGTTTAAGCATTTACATACCCTTGTGGTTGTGAGAGGCCTAGTAGTAATGATTTGCCTGTGAGACTGAATAACTGATCTGAAAATTCAGCAAAGGGTTTAGTTTTATTTTAAGACAGATAGTTTTACTACAAGCAGTAGTAGTAGAAGGGAGGGAAGTTCAGGCACTGTTGTGCCCTCTGAAAGAAGGGCTTCAGTGCAAGAGTCACTAGACAGTTTAACATTGGTCCTTTTTAGCTCCCATCTCCTTTTTTTTTGTTTTTCACTGCCCCTGTAGTAAAGAATTAATTGAGCTGTGTTTTCAAGGAAAGAAACTATTGAGGCATAGCAGGTAACAGGCCTATCTATAATAAGCAACCTTTCATGAAGGCTACTTCAATACAAGTTGGCAGAGGTCACTGAATAAGACATTCAGCCTTAAAAAATTACTGTTGCTGGTCTCCTCAAACCTGAAAGAAGGCACTAAAAACAGCAAAGGCAGTATCTAGTACACACAAAGCTGCACTGGCATGTTCTTAGATGTATCCCTATGGGCTCTGACCTGGGAAATGGACTGCAAAACAGTGCCTTGCTCCTTGGCCTTAACAGCCCCCACATGTGTGCAAAGTTGTAACAGCTAATCGCCAGCAACAGGCTGTGTGCAGGTATACTTTTAATCTTAAGTCGATAGCTCATAGAGAAGGCAGGAAGTGCTACTGCAGCATGCATGAGAGAGCTTGCTGCACTGCTAGGGTGTTGCAGTTACCACAACTTCAGCAAGAGAACTCCAAAAGCCCCTTAGCATCTAGTTCAGACTGTGCGTCTTCCCGCTGGCTCTGGGGACTGAGCTTTCTTGGCTCACAGCTAACAACAAAACAGGGAGCCTGGCTGCAAAGTCATGTTTCAATTGATTACTACAGGCAAAGCCCACAACTCCACTTTTCATACACTTTCTTGCTTTCTTCCACCCAAAACCAAGTTTTGTTTTAGTGCTAATACTTTTCTAGTCAAGTGTTGCTAGCTCAAATAATAACAAGTTCTGCTGGATGGAAATAAAGGTAGATTTTCATGCACAGATGTGGAAGGCTGATTTTACAGTTGATGAGGGAGCAAGCTGTAAGTTTAACAGCCTGAGCAGAGCCTGAGGGAGGGCATATCTTCTTCCACCCAAAGTAACCTTGCGGTCTAGACCCGTGCATCTCTGGAGCAGAGGCTGTCAGTCATGCTAAAGTACAGTAAGCTGTCTGAAGGTTGGGATGTGGAAAGCCTTGGGTCTGCAGGGGAGAAAGGCAAGTACCTCATTTAAGTGTCCAAGCTGTCTGAGCCCCTCTGCACAGCCTGAGAGGTGTGAATTTCGCAGTTTGCTCTGGATTTTTTTTTTTTGGTAACGTGACCAGTTATGTAGAAAGTAATGATGAGAAATGGGAATGTTGCCTTCTTACTGGTTCACACTTGGTAAGTCAAAGTAGGCATTATGGCTGTCATGCTCTGGATATATCCCTGTCAGTTTTTGCAGGCACAACAGTCTATCCAGCAGGGATGGCAGGCCAGAAGTGACTAGGGCTCCAGCTCAAGATACTGATGTGATCCATCATTTCACCCAAGACTGAGATTCAAATGTAATGTAAACATGTGAGAGATCAAGTGCTCTCTGGTCTGAGAGCATTTTTTGTTTCAGCATAGCTGTTCCATTTTAAGAAAATAGGAGATGTTTGCGTATCCATTTTTTTTGTAGGCAGTTGGCAAAGTACTTTGTGAAAGTACTTTTTCACTCTGAGGCACAGTGGTGAACCTGCAACTAGGGAAGGAATCCAAATATGTAAATCCAAAAGATGGAATTAGGAGGGTAGAAAAGGTGAGAAGGAAGTAAAAAAGGAAAAAATGTGAAAATGAAGGTTAGAGCAAGTGATCCTAAGTGAAGGTTAAGTTATGGTTAGGCCTTCAGCCTTAGAAATGAAAAACTGGTAACTGAAGCTTTAGCCTGGTGAATGAAATACTTCATTGCTCTGCACTGGGTGCATCAGCTTATTGCTGTGCCTGACATTTGAAACGGGACAAGTGAGCTGAAAAGAAAGTCTTCTGGCTCTGTATCTATTAAGAGCAACAAAACAATAACTCTTCATTGGCTGGAAGAACAATAAACCAAACTTTCTTTGTTTGAATGATATCCTTTTGTCTCTTGATTAAGTTTTGGTCTTTGGCTTGGCTGATTTTACTTTAGTTAGGGGGGTTGTGAGGTAGGGGTGCTACTCTGGTTTCCCAGACATTACAGAGATAATAACAGAAATATAATTTTAGGTCAGATGTTAAATAAGGGGTTAATTTATCCCTTATGCTTCTGATGCTGTGAAGGATGGATGTATTTTGTCACAAACACCGTCTGAGTTGCACAAAACCTCTGAGATGCTTGGTGAGCATGTAGGAGGAGTTTACCAGAAGAGGCAACTCCCTTTTACTACATAGCAACCTTCTGTTTGGATTATGTGCAGTGAGACCCAACAGGTCACAGCTACACTAAGAAAGGGCATATCTGAGGTAATACTCTCTTGCTCAGCCCTGGGGAACACCCCTGAGATTAATGCATGCTGCTCCTGAGTTGTCAGACCACCCACCCTGGTTTGGAGCTATCACTGAAGGCAGAGAGAGTAACGCTTACAGTGAAACAAAGCAGGGATCCACTGATGACATATTCTGATCTTATTCCCCTGCCCTATGAGTTTCTGGGGTTTTACAGGAGTGGTAGAATACCATTTTCTTTACTCTTTCTGGGAATGCAAACCACATCCCCTGACTTACCTTCAAGACCTATTAATATTTTGGGAAATTCCACTACACCTAACTCAAACTTTTCTGTACATGTTTTACTGTCGTAACCAGCTTCCTTTACCCCCACCCAAGGAAGGGTGTGATCTAGTTCCATGACATTAAAAGGCTTTTTCAAATCTGTGTGCTTTCAGTGACATCAACGGGGAGGAAGGAAAAAATAAAGTATGCAAACAATAGCCTTAGAGTAAATATGATCTCACTGTGATTAAACCGCAGTACATCAAAATGCAGATGGAAAACCTAACCTCTTTCCCTCGGGCAAGCAATTAAAAACTTAATGAAAGGAGATCAGATGTTGAATACTTAAGAATGGAAGAAGCAGAGCAGAAGGGGAAAAAAAAAAAAAGGATGGAAAGAAAGAGAATCCTGAAATGTGTGTTTTGAGTTCTCAGTTTTCCATTTTCTGGTATTTGTCTGGGAGAAGACTGCTTGCAAAGTTTCCTTAAAAAAAATCCAACCCTCCTCCCAAATTTAACCCTTCTCTGTGTAGCTCTGGGGAAACAACCACAACTCAATTGTCAAGAAACCATAGCTGTGTTTCTTGAGAACCTCAGTATTGTCACCCACCTATTTCTGTCTGATGTAGTTTTTTTTAATCTAGAACTTTGCTGAACTGGGACATGGTTTTCCTCCCCTAAGTCTCTCCAAAAAATCTCCATAGAAGGGAGTGCCACCCTCCTCTGTCATTTTAGTGTCACCATCTGGGATACTACACAGCAGCAGCAACTTATTATGCCCTCAGAGTCCAGTACTGAAGAAACACAAGCTTGGGAACTCATCTGTCCAGGCTGCTGCCAGCCCTCAGCAAGCTGCCTGTGTATCAGACACACTTCCAGGGGAGCAGGGCCTGGCTGATAGATGAGCCTTGCCGGGTTTGGTCAGGGTCTTCTCCATACCACAGGGCACTGGCCGAAAATCAACAAGCCTCCCAGAACAGCTCAATTTTGGCAAGCTGACATTTTCTAAGGAAGCATAACCCTGGAGAAAGGAGAGGGACAGTGTGTGGGTGCATTTTAACGAGTTACAATGCTTAGTCTCAGGTTGAAAAACAACTTTAACTGTATTCTTGATCGCATGAGAGATTGGTTTGTGTAGTTTCTGGGCTGTGAACAAGATAAAGCAGTTAAGCAGGGAGAGAGGGGGGAAAAAAAATAAGATTTCTGCTTGTAAACTAGGCCCTTCTATAACAGTAAAAATTGGTTTATTAACCTAAGCATTTTAACTGGATGTAAACCACAACTCCCACAGGATATGGGTGTTCATAACCCTACCTACTGCAAGCTATACGTTAAACACAGAGTATACGCTTCCAGTTGTTTTGTACTTAACCTTTTGGATAAAAAAATTATTTTGAAAGAGAATAATAGAATAGTCTGTAATTTCCTCTCCCCCAGAATGTGCACTGAAGGAATTAAAATTTACTCCTAGGATCCTTCAGCATTTTCTAAGACTTCTTGTCACCAAGTGATTGACAATATTGCTCCTAAAATTTTCAACCTTGCTATGAACAAGCACTGCTTAAGAAATGGCTTCTGATACACTGACTGTGCTCCTGCAGAGTAAATCCATTCTTATTCTCTTCCTTTTCCAGGCAGGCTAATCCACTCTGTGAATGAAGAGTTTGTTTTAAAAACACACAAATAGAAAGGCGAGAACAGGCCTCACCCCTAAAGAGAAAAAATACACTATTCTTGTCATGCTATGCACTTGTGTTTCTGGGACTGCAAACTATAGCTATAGCACTCCTGTTTCTTGTCAAGCACAAGCTACATCCACATCGGCTGTGGAAAAACGAACTTCTTAAAATTAATACAGTTTCCACTATTGTAATGTCTAGGCAAAAGGCAAAAGAAGGTCACCTGCCAAGAGCAGCCTGTGACAGACAGGTGGCAGTAAGCAAGGGCTGTACTCTTACCTGCTATAAAGTGACCCAGATTCACTGATACTGGGAGCTGCAGCCATGTACAGGCAGCAACGAGTACCTCTAATTGCAGCTTTACTCAGCAGCAGCCCAACTTAACAATATTGCTGAATACATGCATAAATACTCTTTTGCAGTAAAGTCCCAGAGGACTGTCTGATCAATCCTCCTGGAGACAAAGCATAAACCATCTTTCAGCAGTCAGAGTACTGTTGTGACAGATAAACATCCATAGCTTTCATGGATGCTCAGAGAGCATGTATTATTACATAAAGAAGCATCTTGAAAAGTGACTTGCATGTTTCTGATTCCAAACATCACTGAATGTAGGCTCCTACAGAGGTGTGTGGACTTCAGTGTCTCAAGAAGTTCACCTACTTGTCTCCATCAAGTGCACCCAGAAATGGGAACAGTAGAAGATAAGAGTTCTCCACAATTGCTGCAGCTAAGGCAGAAACCTGCACATGCTCCACTTAAGTGCTTATGTTGCTTTAAAAATGAAATTAAACTCTAGATCTTAGACACAAGCAGGTTAACAACTGCTGTTGGTATGAATGGGATTTAAGGACTTAAATGTCTGTGATAAGCTAGTCCAAAGAAATTAAGCAAAACAGAAGTGACTCTACCTAGGCCTTTAAGTAACCTAAGCCCATCTATTGTATGCAAGGCATTCCCATGCCCCTAACATCTTTGGTAACGACAATATGACAAGGAGGAAGCCCTGTGCTCCAGTCATGGTTTTCTACTCTTTATATGCAGAAAGGCACAAGGCTGTTTGCTGTTTCCAGATATTGAGGGAACATCCTCTTCTCCTGCACTTCTGTGCAAGAACAAGACCTCATGCTTGGCTGAGGACTACTGTGAGTGCAAGCTCCAGAAACAAACAGATTTCTACTCTTCTACCATTTCTAACGTTGGCCAAAGTAGCCAGTACATACACTTACTCCAGCAGTGGTGCCTGGAGCTGTGTGTGACTCAGAAGAATTGCCTCACTAGAACTTTTACTTGGGTCACTAGATGCACCTGGCCTTGCTATAATAAGTCTGGTATTTGTAATAGAGTAGGCAGTTCAAGAATATAAACTTCAGAGCCACCAAGCATAGGAGTTCAATGTTCAGTGATAAGATATCAGAGCAAGTATAATCTTTTCTAACCCTGCTTGTTGCTGTGCTTGAGGTCATAAGATTCCAAAGGTGAGCTTGTACGTGCTCTTAAGAATTGTGGTCCAATGCTTAACGAGTTCACAATAACGCTTCATGAGACTCCTCCAAAGGCTAGCCTGTATTCTGCAAAACAGTGGTTATCCACTTAGAAGGTTGCAGAACTCTCCTGAAATGTGCTTTAATTTTTCCTTTGCAGAAGATGTTACTATTAGGCAGTTCTCCTACTTTCTGATCTGGTAGAACCCCCACTGACAGTCTTTTGATAGTATGGCACTGTTTGGAATGACTAATGTTGGGTCAAGGTAACTCAAGGCAAACTACTAGTTTAATGAGACTGCATCCTCTAGCAAGATCTTAAAAGCACAAGCAAAATCCCCAGATTAATATCCTATGCCTCTGGTACTATCTAGGGTCAAACTGCATTTGAACTATTAAAAATATAAGGAACAATGTTCATGTGGCAGTTCTGCTTCCCCATCATATACTAGGAACTACTGGAGAGAGACAGATTAGACTATCAATGTCTTGATGAACAGCTACATTACTCATGAGCAGCTGTTAGCATAAAAACACAGAATTTTAGAAATCACGCAAGAACACCTGCATGCTGTTAGCTGTAATGCTTTGTGATGGCTCCTCTTCCTCTGAAACAAGTCCTGTACCATCCCTAAGCCTCAGCACCTCCATCTATAAAAGAGAATTAATAACATCTTCCTATCCTACCAAGACTTTGGGAGAGCAAACAAATTGTATGGTGGGAGTTTCCTAATACCCTGAGGTATTGAGGCAATTACCTCTGTTAAGTATACAGACACATATTTGACCAAAAATTGGAGGCTTGTAAGCAGTACATAAGTTTACACCAGGGTGCAAGGGAAGGCAGGGCACACAGAGGCCACAGTGGGGAAGAGAGGCAATCTGAAAATGACAGTGGCCCTCCAAGCGTTGGGAAGGAGTCAGTCTTACTGCTACATCCCACAAGCACAGCTGCTGATTTAGGCCTAACCCTGCTCACCTTCGGCCACCCCCCTCTGTACTTGCATGTAGGAGAGAAAAATCACCAAAATTCCATTGCAAATTAATGATGGTAAACAGAGCAGCACAAACTCTGACAGTTTTTCCATTTGTTGGTTTGTTCCCCCAGTATTAACTTTTACAAGATTCTACAGTTCCTGTTTACTTTTAAGTTTGATTGTCACCTTGTGATTGCTGAGTTATCAAACAAACACCAACCAAAAAAAAGGAAAACAAAGAGGAGTGTGAGGAATAAATGAAACAGGATTTGATTTGATTAGAAGAGTACAGGCAGTTCTTTTCCCTTGACGTGGCTCAACACTTAAAAGTCTTTCATTGCCAGGGCTACAAGCAGCTTTTCACAGGCATTTCTGGTTGGGAATATAGTATTTCTTCCTACTGACACTATTTTGTTTGTCTTGGCGTGCAGGCATTGTAATCAAGTCTATATATTACAGGACTGTGCCTTAGCACAAATGGCAGACATTTCAAATCCTATTTACTTAGGTTTCTTCCCTGCCCAACAAATTGTCTAAAAATAGGTAATCAAAACCTCATACTTTACATCTACGTCATTCCTTTTGCCTTAAATGAGGTAAGGAATGTAGTTTTCCTCTCCTCTTTTACTAACTGTATGACTCTTCTAGTAAACAGATAAGTCCCCCTTTTTCCTTCCCTCTCTTTTTTGTTTTGCTTGTGAACACCAAATAGCTACAAAAGCCTTGTTATGATAATGTCTTCTCCCTTTTGCTTCTGCCACACTTCTATTGCCCAAGATAAGGGCATTGGAATTGCTGGCCAGATACATCCTCTCCCACCCATGTTCTTGTCTGATAATGGTAACCCATTGGTATTTCTGTTCCTACACAGTACACTTTAGCTGTAACTGCTTCATCCTTGAAGTGACAGTCTGGGTTTGGTTCCAGAAAGGGTTGATCCTACCTTCCAGATTACAGAATATTGGAATGGCATCCTCTGAGAACTTCATGGGATGCAGTGTTGTGGTGCATGGAGATTTAGCACAAAAGGGTGATGATGTCATCAATGAAGCCATAATTCAGCTGCACCCTACAGGAAATAGTTTCTGAAAGTAGCTTTGAGACAAGTAGGACTAAGAAATAAAACCAACATGAAAGTTTTTATTGTGCTTAACATTTCCTATGGCACAACTAGAATAACTTTTATGTTCTCCAGTATTCAATTAGGACATGAATGGTAGGACAGCACCTAACTCGGGGTCACATTTGTCTTTCCTTTGAACAGTCACGTCTTCACTGAATTGCAGACAGTTAAGACACTAAAGATAGACTTAAGTGTAGAGACATATATAAGGTAAAAATCTCAACTTCTTGAAATCCACAGGGATCTTCCCCACTGGCTTTTAGAGGACTTGGACTTGAGCGTTACACTGGAAGAATGTTTGAAGAGTGGGATGGACAATAAAAGAAACATAGTTCATAAAAAAAGAAAGGGAACAAGATTTCAAAACCTTTATGAGCATAAAAAAAAAAGGCAGAACGGATTTCTAGACCAGAAATTACCTTGGGTTTAGTCACACTCAAAGTGAAGCCAGGAGTGATGGAGAGATGTACTCAGGGTCTCTCACATGAGTCAGTTCCTGTTCTATCCAACTTTTAATACTCAAATTAGACTATAACAAGTATCTTAATTTCATTAAATGAGGCCTTATGGACTATCACAATGAAAGTAAAGAATGACAGGCCTCAGTATAACACCAAGAGCAATTAAATAGACCCAACTCTGCATCTGGAAGCTAAAACACCTCTGAAGAGATGGTATGTCCACTGGCATGAGCATGCTCTGTTCCTTTATTTTGTGTATACAGTAAAAACAGGGGTTTTGGGTTTTGGTTTTTTCCTACAGAAAAATAGAAGAAAATAGAAAAATAAAAAAAATAAGAGGCTGACTGAGCAGGTATTTTCTTATCTGTTAGTCCAGGGATAAGAATTAGATCTAAGGATGTTTGTCCTAGTTAAACAGTGCAAGTAACTACTTCACGTTTCCCATGGAAAGTAAACACCCTAGTCTGACAGAAGGTTTTTGAGGCCAAAACCCTCAGTCTTTTTTTTTTTTTTTTTAAAAAAAAAAAAAGCTTGTTCTCTGTCCAGCTTTCTCTGTCTAGAATTTCATAATCACAAACCCAAACCAAAAGGCTCACTGCAACCAGACAGAGGAAAAGGACACATTACAGAGCAGGGAAGACTCTTCCCCATTTTGAGCCACCTTATTGGTCCCTGTTCTTGCAATTGCCACCAGGCTACAAAGGAAGCATGATCTCCTTGCAGCAGAGGATAGATGGAGACACTAGTAAGATCAGGAAGTTGTATAATTGTGCCAGGCTATTATTTTGCCAGTGGAATATGTGTTGCTTAGCCATAGGCAGTAGGAAAGCAGTTAATGAACTCTGGACTAACAGTGACACTGGTCTTCTACCCTCAAGGGCCAGACATTTTGTGTTAACAGTCACAGCTTTTCTAGGCAGGTATAAAGTCTACCTGAACTGATATGAAGTGGAATAGAAAGGAACGGGAAATGAATTTGATCTCAGACTTTAGACAGTTGTCTGAGACAGAATTTAAAAAAAAAAAAAGGCATCAGCTGCAGATCAAAGTTTTCACTCATGGAGTGTCTTTGTCTATCTTTATCTTCTACAAGTTATTTTTCCTGGCTGTTCTTAACCACCATGAGATGGAAAAACTGGCAAAGTTTGTAAAGTCAATTATGACCTTTCCCAAAGTTTGGGTATGAGAGATTCTGAAAGTTTGGGCTGAGCTCAGAGATACATGGAAAAAGCAAGAAAATCTGTGTATATTTAACTAGGTATCACTCACACATATCATTCTGCCCAGGTTTATAAGCCTTATACAACATTATAGCATCAGGGATCACTTACAATTCACTGCCTGAATTCAGTAAAAAGATGGACTTCACTTCCAAAGCAAGTTAGTCCCCAAGGAAGTACATGATGTGGGATGCTTCCAAATCAGCCTTTTATTGATGCTAAAGTTATTTCTGGCAGAAATTGGATTTTTCCAATCACACAAGATTATGGTATGTCTGTACAGTAAGCTAATGCCCTGTGGGCAATTCAGTACCTTGCCCAGACGTTTTTAAGTACAGTAACACTAGGATGAAATCCTCCACAATTGTGTCTTTTGAAAAACGAAAGAAACGACAAAAAAAAAAAAAAAAAAACAAAAAAAAAACTTCTGGTAAAAGGTTAACCTAAGTCCCTTATTTTATTTAACAAGGGAAAGGGGGATAGGCTACTCATTTTTAAAAAAAGTACGGTTGTTTCTCTTTTTTTTTTTTTTTTCTCGCTTGTGACCCAGCGAACAGACAGCCCTGAAAAACTGCACTGCGAATAACGAGACATTCACAAAGGGCTGGGAAACGGGTGAATGACATTGCGGGGAGAAGCAGCGCTACCTGTCCCAAACCCATGCTGGGCATCACGTTCAAACCCGCCTTTCCTGAGATACCGGGCTCGCACCGTTAGCTGGCGGTAAGCGGGACAGGCGCCGAACCACCCACCGGGCACCCGCAAAGCTCCTTCTTCCCCGCCCGCCAGTATGCCAGAGTACCCGGGGGAGATCTCCTCGGTCTGCCCGCTTTCGCTGCCCTCTCGTTTCCTCCCGCTGGGTACTTCCCTTGAGCGCTCTGTGCCTGGAGACCCGACATCGGAGCAGGCGCGGGAGAGGCTTAGCCAACCCCCCCGGGCCAGCAGCTGTACCCACTTGCCCTGAGTAGTGCCGAGGGAGCCCCGATCCGGCCGTCGCCCGCCTCCTGTCAGCGAGGGCCGCCGGGGAAGCCGCTGACAAGCCCGTGAGACTCCAAACGCCCGCCCCAAGCCCTACCCGTGCCGCCTTCTCACCTTATACTTCATGGCTGCGGAACGCTGAGGTGGCGCGCACGACACCTACACCTCCTCCCGCCGCATCGCCGCCGGCGTCTCTCCGCGCCCCGCCGCCCGCCCCGCCGCCAGGCTACCCTGCTCATTTGCATAGCGCCCCTCTCATTGGCCACGGGCGGGGACAAGGTGGAGCTTCTCCGGCCCCGCCCCATTCCCCGCCGCCGGTGGCCCCGCGGGCTCGGGGGCAGTGAGCGCCGCAGCACCGAGCGGAGCAGGTCCGGGTTCGGTGGGGTTCGCTGCTGCTCCCCCTCCCCTCCCCCCCACCAGCTGCGTGTGGAGGGAGAGGCAGCCCCGCACAGAGCCAGGGCCGACAGCCCTGCTTCCTGTCACCCGGCAACTCTGCCCGTGGCGTTTTCAAAGCAGCTCACCTCGAGTTCTCCGCATGAAACGGGACACTCGGAACAAAAGGCCTTCTGTCTGCCGCCCCCGCCCACGGCTGCTGCCTCCGGTGCTGGGGGATTTCTGGGTCTGTCAAGGTTCAAAGCGCCCAGGCTGTCAGCGAAGGCAGCTCTGGGAAGAGTGGCTCTGAAGTGACAAAGTGGCGAGGCACCAAAACCACTTCTCGCAGCCTGGCCTGGGGCCTGTAGGGCCGGGGCCTGCCCTGCCAGCTGGACTGCACAGAGCCGTCTGTGCCTTGCCAAACCCTTTCCGTACATCCCTTCCACGATTGCCTTTTTCTTTTTTCTTGTGCAGCTTTTGGAAGTGTTGAACACTTCATGCTGCTTCATTCCCTTCTTTCCGCTCAATTTTTGTTCTCATTTGTCCCCAGAAGATGGCCTTTCGGCTGCTACCTCTTGTATCAAAATGCGAAGTGTTTGCCTGGGAAAAGCCTGATATTTAAACACTTGATTACACCAGAAACACTGGAGGCTGAGATGGCTTTAATGATCTAGAGATGTCTATTATGAAGAGTGACCATGGCAAATGAGGATTATGTGAAAGAGAGTGATAATTAACTCTGGTATTTTAGGGGCAGAAAAGAGCAGGGGAAATAAATGTGTGGTGATTCTCTGTCCTTTTAAGTCAGACACCTTAATCAGGCATGATTAATGTAGTGCACAAAATAGGAGTCTTTGTGTATGGGACATACTCCAGCTTGTTTAGTTGATCAGGAAATAAATTCTCTCCTTTTTGCCCAAGCTGGATCTTATCCAACGTTTCTAGGTCACAGATGGACTCAAGACTATTTCTACTGGCCTAAGGAAAAACACCAAAGAAGAATCTTGTACTACCAGATTACAAACATAACTTCATTCCATAGTACAGTGATATCTTTAAATTCTCATGCGACTAATCATCTAGAGAGGGATCCTGTTGCTGAAATGGCTTCTTGGCCTCTGAAGAATGCCATACTTTTATCTGTAATCTCCTCCGTTCTCTAGTTCTGGAATAAAATGTGTGGTGGTGCTACACAAATTTACTAAATGCCTGCCAAATATTTTTTTTCTATGCCATCTTCTTGACTGCACATGCGCTAATATTGATGGGTACAAGTCCCTGTCAGTCCAAAAGATGTCCCAGCGAGTTGTGAGCAAAATGAGCTTCTGCTTTCTGCAGGGCAGAGCATGTCATTGTGACTGGGCTTCCTGTGCAGTGCTATAGTTTCACTGGCTATAACCTCTGGGTAGGGAGTTTTCTGTGGGTTTTTCTTTCTGTTTTTATTCCACTGTTGATTCTTCTGATTTTCCAAGAAGATAGTTGAAGTAGATAATATTTTATAAGCGCTGAGTTTGGGGCAGCATTGTTTGAAGTATAACATCAAAATAAATTTGTGTGGTTTCAAAAGAGTAAAGCTCATTTGTATGCTGTGTCTTTATTTAAGAACAGTTCCAGTGATTACGCATAACCAGCTTACTATTGGGATGGTGCAATTCTCTTTGGAGAGAGTTTGACCTTTGATTTTCTTTTTGCATTGTTTTTGCCCGTCCTACTCCAAGGACAAAAATTTCTTCTAAGTACAGAGGGTGGAATGGCTAAAGTGTTAGCATGGTATTGGACTAGCATTCAAATCCTGTTCCCTGAATAAACACTGTATAATCTCTCTATGTGGCACCATGGTCATGAAGATAAATGCATTAACAATTGTAAAACTACTTAAATAAGAACCAGATAAGGATCAGAGACAAAAATAAGAAAAGTGGAATCATATTTCTGACTTCACCTATATTTAAATGCAGAGTGCATCTGGTTTCCAGTCATCCCACCAATAGTGATACTTTTCATGTAACTGGTGTTTTTCCTTTTTCAGAATGCTTTACAGTCACATTATGAAACCCGAGCACATTTGAGAAGCTGTGCCTTCTGCTTTGTTTTAGCTTGCATTGCTTTTAATGTATGTAAAATGTCCCTGACTGATCTTAATGAGGTAACAGATGTGTTAATGTAAAATTCTAGTTGGGCTGTTCCCCTGTATATATTGTTTTTCCTTTATCGCTCTCCATAACTCACATTAAAAACTTTTAATTAGATGCCACTGGAATGACACTATGGGACAAAAACATAAAGTCTATGGGTGTTGATAGCTATACTTCACAATTCTGAAGAAGCAGATACAATAATTGGTATTTTGCAGGGAGAAAAAGAGATTGCTATTGCACACCACCTCCTCAGTGAAGACCCACTGCTCATTTTATCCATGCACCCTCCATCCCCCTCTCTCACCTACTCCATTTACCATCTTAGGTTTTCTTTCCACTTTTAGGGAGTTTTTAATCTCCCCAAATACTCCTGCGTAGTGCAACACTTGTAGCAGAACTAGCAGCGTGGCGGACCTCCTTGATCTATCACAAATATTAGGGATTACACACACCTTGAAGGAGAGATTTGTAAATGTGATCCTCTAACCTTGATGCATTACCATAAGTAGTCAGGATTGTGGCAAGCACACGTTTGTAGTCAGTGCAAGCACTTTGCTTTTCTTGAGGACCTTGTCAACTGCCATGCCTTTACTATGTCATATTGTATTTCAGGAGCAGTCTAGGAAAGTTTCAAGTTGGGTGCCTTGGATAATTGGCTCAATTATACAATGGAACATGCTGATGAGGAAGCCAAGACCTGGTGTTACTGATGTCTGTGTTATAGAGGCAACTTGAGCTATATTGCCAGGATTTATAACTACAGGGCCCTATTGAAGTGCTCCGGAGGGTAGTTCTTGTAATGTGTCTTTTTGCTTCACAGCACAGCAATGGCTTGATTCATTGCCTCATATTTTATGCTGCTACAATTCTAGCAGGGTAGCAAAGGGGTTCTGTGACTTGGTCTTGTGCCTGCATCAGTGGCTTTTGCTTGTTTCTTTGCTTTTGCCGAGGGCAATTAATATTATTCTCTGTTCATTTGGGCAACCCACTGCTTGTCTCCTCCTCTCATACACCATCCTGGTGAGTTTATCCATTGCTTTATTTCTCACCACACCACTGGTCTGTGTCCTCCCAGTGCCCTCCTGATTGCCAGCTGGGGTTCCAAGGTATCTGGGGGATGGCAGCAGGTGACAAGGTAGGGCAGCCTAAGGGACTGTTTGTCAGCCAGGCTCTGCAGCTCTCCTGCCTCGACCCTCAGCACAAGATGTGAAACGGAGCTGTCGGCCGGGCTGGGGAGGGAGTGCCCATTGAAGCAAATCAGCCAGCTATTGCCCTGTGACAATTGATAGGAGAGGAACACGAGACAGATATCCTGCTCTGAAAGGTTACTCAAACAAAAATCCCTTGTTCCTATTCCCCATGACACAACCTGACTAAAGAGAGACAGAGCAGATTGTCTCCCTCACAGTTGAGAGATTCTTTTCAGGAAGGGTCTGTGAGCTCTGTGTTTGGGAAACACTGAGCTATCTTTTTTTTCCCTGTACAAAGCCCTAACTATCCTTTGGATAATGTTCTGTGGCATCTGCATGACTTCTTCCTGTCATACTTGGCCAGGGGATTGGGATTAAAATCAATTTAGTTGTAGTGCCACTGCACTTTATGAGCAAAGGAGTCGTGGTAATTAGCCTTGGTTCTGCCACCTCTATAAAGCTACCTGGACTGGTTCAGCAGGTATACAGTGGATGGACTTTCTTCAGTATAGAATTGTTTTATACACACTCAGAGTGGTGGAATTTGCTTGCTTGGACAAATCTGTTAAAAAAGATGAAACGCTGCTGTTTCCTGAAAAGAACGTTAACAAAAATTCACCCCTGACGTGGGCAGGCTTCTGTGTCTGTCTGCACAGAAAGGCCCCCTCTCCTACCTCACTGGGAGATAATGAGAAAAAGATTTCATTCTCACCCAAAGAAGGGAATATTTTGCATTTCAGCAAACCAAAACAAAGTCTGCTCTGTTTTTCTTTGACCAGCGATGGAAATCTTTTCAAGCAAGCAGTCTGTTCCATTTAACAGTAACAGAAGTCTGTTCAGGCAGACAGAGGGGTGGGAAGGTAGATTGTAGTGGGCAGGTTTAAATCCAAGGGTAAATTGTGAGAATAAAGATTTTTAACATGAATATCTTTTAAAATTTGACTGTCCCTTGTCATTCTACCTAACATGCCTTTTAAGCACAGAGCTAGTTCACCTGCCTTGCTCTAGAATTTTTATTTCCTTTAATATATGTAAACTAATCTTACAGACATCCCACCTTCTTTCATGGGGAAGCACAAAAGCTGTTCACATTCTCAAGAAGGCCATTTTATGAAGTGTTTCTTCAGGAACCTCTCATTTAACTTTGTAAGTCAACCATCAAGGCCCTGTTTAGTGACCCTCCTTCAGATAATGGGAATAAATGCATCTCTGTGCTCTCTGTTTTGCTTCAGATGCCAGCCAGAAAGAAACATACTGGTGTCCTCCCACCCAAAAGGTTTTGAAAGTGAATCCAGCCTTTGTTAACTTGGGAAACATGGAAGGCAGTTGGAGTTTAGATGTTCTGGCACTGGCTATCACTAAGTCACCATGCTGGCCCAGTGAATAAAAACTGAAAAGTCTGTTCTGTTTAAATAAATTAAAAAAAAAAAAAAAGCTGGAAAATAAATACAGCTACAATTGTCACTTGTTATGAGAAGCAGGCGATCACCTTCTCAGGGGAAGATGAACATGCAAAAGGGAAATGGTGGAATCACTATTAAAACAGCATGAGGGACCCACATCATCCTGGAGAAAGGCAAGGAGATAATGTAAAATTGAAATTAAATAAATTTTTCCCTGGTCCAATGCTGCGTATTAACTGCAGAATGTATTTTCCAGGTCAGTGCAGCACAGCAGCTCCCCAGACATCCGTGGTGTAGAGCATGTGAGTCGGGGGACTTCATGTTCTCAGCAGCATTGGAAGGAATTTATGTAAGATGACAGCAATCGTAACTGAGCTGCCACACCCACTTTGCAAAGCTGAGGCAAGTAAGAGCTCTGCAAACTTTAGTATGTGCAGTGGTGCAGGTAACAATGGTGCATTGGGTAGGAGAGATGGCAGATGCTGGTGGCTTCAAGTTGGGTGCAGGGCTGTGGCAGACTGGGACCCCAGCACTTGCCTGCCCAGGAACTGGTGGTGTTGGGAGGCCAACAAGAATGTAAGGTATGCGGGGAAGACTGGAGAGGGAAAAGAATGTCAGGATGGAGCACGCACTGGCCTATTCCTTCCAGAGATACTGTCAAAGGCTTATTCATTTCCCAAACAAACAAACCAGTCTAAAAGTTGTGCTTGCAGAATAAACTCCTTTATTTTCCCCTCCGGCACTGAATATTTTTTAATACATGGGTTAAAAAATACAGGCTTGCTTCCAGACCTGTGGCATGCGTGCCATTCAACCTACTGACGCCAAAAGAGGGATTGTTTTGTTTTTCTTAAGAAAAGCTGAGAAATAGCACAACTACGGAGACTGCAAAAGGCTTCTGTTCTCTCTGGTTCACAATTGTGTGGATGAAATATGATAAAAGCAATACAGGGAGGTTGCTCAAGAGGAAATGTATGTTTAGGCATCACAGCTCATTTAAGATTAAAGGAATCCAGAATTGTAACTGGAATTGCCTCAAACAAGAAATTTAGGCAGAAAGCTTAGGCATGTTAAGCTTTTCATGCAGCCCTGAGAAGTCATACTGCTGGCATCCAAAAGCTCAGATCTTTACCTGAACTTTCTACTTGAACTTTCCCCAGTTTGGGCAAAACTCTGTAGCTGAGATTTTATTGTTGTGGATCACATTACATTATTCCACCAGGTATTCAAATTGCTAAAAGAGAACTGAACTGAGTAAAGTTTTTCTTTTCTTTTTGTTTCTGGACTGAGGTTTGGTGGTGGTTTTTTTTTTGTGGAGGCCAACCAGCACCACAGCACTATGATCCTACTTTGGAAACACCCCAGGCTCTTTAGAATACATGCATCAGGCATACTAGGTTTGTTAGAATGAAGTCCTGACTTAAATAGCACATAACCCACCCGCTAAGGAGTCCTTCATGAAAGCAAGCATGTGACTATGGACAGTTAAGTAGGAAATGGTGGTCTGGAGTAAAAAGGTTCACTTTCCTGTGATATCCTGTTTGATATCTAGGAAGGTAAGATTTTGTAGAGTAGCATCAGTAAGGTTTTGGTTTTTTCTCAGCAAGTGCCATCTCTGTCACATCTGCACATGCACACACAGAGTAATTCCCATCCCCAGTAGCTTTTTCTTGAACGTGGAAGCGCATGGCTCTGGTTTTCCCAATCTCTGGTGCCCTGCCCTGGCATACTGTTCCTGCCTGCCTCTCCTTCTCCCACCTTCCCAGTCCTGCAGTTGACAGGGTGGAGATCCCCACTTCCAAACACACACATGCCAGTGCTTTCCTCTGAGTTTGTGTGGAAGGAGACTGAACAGAAACCTGAAACTACAAAACAGCATATAAAGAAGTGTATGCACTGAATTCCTTACATGTCTATAACAGATTTAAAATACTGCATCAGAATCCCTGCAATCCCATTAATTCCCTGTGCAAAGCATTTCTGCATCTTAGCCACATTTCAAGGACCCAGGACCAAATAAGTACTTATCTAAATACTCTCCCCTTCCCTCTGATTTGCAAAAGGCACACTACTATTACTTGGCAAAGACTCCAAGCTAACCCTAAAATACACTCTCTCCTGACTCTAAACTGTCCATCAGTTTTACACATCATCCAAGGAATCGCCCTGTGACTGGATTGGCCAACTGTGTCCATTTTGCTTACAAAGCCTGTTATTTTTGCTCCCTGTGGTTTTAGGAACCTTGTGTTTCATATCTCCCACACTTCCCTTAGCAAAGGTAATCCGCTGTCACTGTATTTTATGTCCTCATGTTTTCCCTCTTCCCATCTCTCACCAGCAACTCTTTCATACCACCTCATTTCTCCCTCATAGAGCCAGCAGCTCAGTTGTTGTCCACTAGCCAGCAACTGGTTCTTTCCAGTGGGAGGAGGGGATGCAAAAATGAATATTTAATAAAATGCAAATTAGGGATTAAAAAAAAAAAAATCAATCCAAAGGGGAAACTTCTTTTTTGCCTTTACCACCAAGATTCCCATGAAGCCTCAGTCTGGAGGTGTTTTGAGGCTTGAGGAACTTCAGGGAAATTTGCTGTTTCTGGAGGTGTTTGGAGTGAGGATATACAACAGGAAAGTGATTATTTTTTCTCTCTTTCACCTCAGTCAGATCTATGGAGGTCAGTTGATATCCATAACACCAGAGAACAGCACATGAAATGTCTCACACTGTCTGACTTATTTTTCTCTTCTTTGGGTGTTGGTGTTTAAGCTCTCATCTCATACTCACTGTAAATTTGCATCTCCACAAAACTGCCAAAAATGGTTATCTTTGCTACCATCTAAATCTGTTTATGGTCTGCTCTCCCAAAATCATTCTTTAAAGGAAAATGACTGATTTCTAACCCCCTCCTCCTCTTCTGTTATTTTTAACAAGCAATTCAGTCTGATGCCATTTAAATAAGATTGTTGCATTACTGCATGTTGCAGGACTCTCAGGAAACAATACTAGAGGAGAAGGAACGTGGGAAGCCTGTTCCCTCACTTTTCCATTGCTGTAGTTTGTAAACTCTTGAACGCTTCCAGCAACGGGGTAGCCAAAGACGGGGTGAAAAGGACAGAGTATGTTCCCATTGGCAAAGCTTCCCTCATCTTCACTGGGACCAGGATTTGGCCCACACCACGTAGCATCCCGAGCATTGGCTTTGACTTAATTGGCTCCTCATCATAGACTGTCTCTGTTGAGCGAGGCAGCACTTGCAGATAACTCAGCCCTCATGAGTATCCACCACGGTTACTCTTCTGCTTGCTTCTGTCTGGATGCTGACACTTGCACAGCTGATAGAAGCACTGCTCTTGGGATCACATTAAAAGAAAGCTGCACATCACTATTTGCTGATCTCTCCTTCAACACCTACGTTCTGTTCTCTGTCTGCCCTTTCCCTCACATCCTAAGTGACTCGTGGTGTTTGCCCTTGAAGTCTGATGAGGGCTTGAATCATAAGGGTTGACACAAGGATTTGACTGCTCACCTCCTCTGAGTTCCGCCCTGTCTGGGAGCTATAAAGTTCTGTCTCCACGTGTACTCATAGCTTTTGAGGAGAGGCTTAGCTCATTTGTTCTGCCATAAGGTCCTGAAGAATGTATGTCTGCAAACCATTGCTAAAAATCCCAGGGACCGTCAGGGTACTAGAGAGGTTGTCCTTAAAAGTTTTGAGGTAGTGTGTGTTGGCTCTGGCTCTCTAGACAGTAAGTAGGCACTGTAAAAGGACCTCAGTCATGCTTTCAAAAGTAAGGCATTGTAGCACACTGTAATGAGCCCAGCTACTGTGGGATGGGTCCACAGTAGCTATTCCATAAGTTGTTCCAGAAGAAGACTGTAGTATGGATGAGTGTTCACCCAAAAAACACGACCATAAGGGCGATACATATGCAATCCCCTCTGTCCAGAATATAAACAGTGGTCTGATATAACTAGTGGTGTAAACGCTGGCTCAGAAACATGGAAGTCAAAGATGTGCTGGAAGAGCAGGTTTCAGGTATATATGCATAGATAGAGTCCAAAGGTTTGGACTAAAGCTGGTGGAATGGGCTCCCTAGACTGGTTTTATCATTTCATTTTCCTTATTTCTCAGAGGTGGATCTTCTGGTGCAGAGATCAAAAGTGTGAAAGCTTAGGAAATACCGGATCCCAGATGCTGACTCCTGTCCCAAGCACATGGGTGAAACAAAAGTTTGTCAGACCAAGTTGCATTTGTAGGAGCTGTAGCCACTGTGGGGAGGGAGACATTTATTTGAATTTGTGGGAAAAGGGAAAGAGGGCAAGAAAAGGAAGATGAATAGAGAAATAGACTATTATTAATCAAAATAATGAGAGAGAAATAATCTGGGACATTAGGGATACAAAGCACCCCACACCTTATGTGGATCAGTACCGATTATAGCCTTTTCTATCTTTTGAGATCTCTCCCCTCCATACTTTAATACTTAAAACATTCTGCACTTGATAAGTAACAAAAAAATAATGGTTCTTAAAGACCGAACCACATTCTGGTAGAAGCCAAGATAACTTTATGAAGACAGACAAACTTGTGTTAAATTAAAAAAAATATATATCACGCTAGAAAGTTATGTAAGATTCTATTTTAAAATCATCTGGTCCTAATTTACTAAATTTACTGCCTCAGAGCTAATGCCAAACTGCTACATTTGATTTATAGAAATACTTTAGCACATTTTTCCATCAGGCTATTGTAGAGTATATTTACTGCCTTTTTATTATTGTTAAAAATGCAGACTTCTTTAAAGGAGAGGAACATTTTTGAAGAGCTTATTGATAGTTTCTCACAGGATGCCAGGAGACATGCAGATAGTAAACAATGCTGTGTGCTTAGGAACATTCCACTCGATTTTCAACTCCTTCACCATCTTTTTTTTTCCTTTGTAATTGAACAAAGTGATCCATCTGGTAAATGGATGTTTGAAAATGTCCGGTTTGTGCCAAACCACTTTTCTTAAGCACAGACTGCATTTTTTTCAGGCAAATATTTAAACAGCAGCCGTACTGTGATGCATTGCTAACCATTAAAAAAACACACACAAAACCCAGACAGCAGGCAGGAGGGAGTCGGGGTGGAAGAAAGCTTAACAAATATTCCATTAAAAATCCATCTAAAAATACAATGCTAAACAACCCTTCTTCTTCCCCTTTCTGTCCCTGACAAGGGTTACCAAATGGGAAATGACTGCTAGGGAGTAGAACCCATACCCTCTGTTCAGCTGAGTGATTGAACGAGTGCTTAACTATGCACGTGCTCAAGTCCTTCCTTATTCATTTGTATGTGTGTGCTTCACCTAACTGGGTCCTTGATGAGTCTTTGTCTGCTTGTGCAACAAATCCGTGTTCCAGAAAACACGTTTTATGTTTTTCAAGATTTTGAGAAGTCACCATGGCTTTTTTCGTCCTGTGTCCATCTCTCATTGAACTTACCCGCAAACTTTGCACCATATGCTGTGAGTTCTCAAATTTATGGATATTGAATGGAGCTCTGGTTCAGGCCTTTCCCTAAATTTTATTCATCTCCGTATACTGAACTTCTGAACCCAGAAGTGCCAAAATACCTCAAGCAGAGGGAATTTTTCTGGTATTTCCCGCTTGAGCAGAAGTAGGTGGTACTAAACATCCCCTTCTTTTTTTGTGAAGAAGACTAATTCTGATCTCATCTAGCATCTAGTCATACCAATAACTCTTCTCAAAAAGTACCCATCCAGTTACCTGAAACTTGTAGGGCCTGCTTGCATTTTGATACCTCTCTTTCGTCGACCGTCTCTACAGCTGTCCTCTGCTTAGTCTTAGATTCACATTCAAAGTCTCCTGAAATCACACAACCAACTAATCTCCAGGACTTCAGCTCTGTTTTGAGTCCATAAACTCCCTCCCATTTTAAAGCCCAAATCTTTGAATAATTTTGAAGTGCAAAAGATTGATTTTTTTTTTTTTCCTTGATGCAGTCAGACACCAGACTCTCAATGCCAGCTTCAAAAAAATGCATCAGTACTTCCAGATGAGTTGGGTTTGCACAGCTGAGGAGGCTGTTGTTTCAGTAGAAGAAAAGAGGGTGTAATCCCAGTCCTAGCAAGGCTGCCCCAGGTGTGGCTGTGGCTCCACTGTACCATCTGTTTAGTCTCAAGATAGAGAAGACTTACTCAGCCACCCCAGCCTCACAATGCCAAGGCAAAATGGATGTCTATGTTGTGTCCATGAGTGCCTTGCCACTGTGTCTGCTTGTAACCTCCCAAAATTTTAGAGCTTTTCAGTTTTGTGAAACAGGTTACTAGGCTGTTGTGGTTTTTGTAGTTGTTCTGGTTGTCGAAGGAATGTCAGAAAAGGGCAGCTGTGTTTTTGCCTGACATGAAAGGCTCTGGGCTGAGAAAATTTCCCTGCAGCTCATCAAGTACAAATCCACCAAATCTCAAATGCTTCTAGGATATAAATGCATGAGAGCCACTCATAAAGAAACAAAAGGGAAAGAGGGTAAAAGGGTCACAGCTGGGAAAAGAAATTATTCAGCACTATTTTTTTTGCAGGCTGGCATTTGTATTTGCAGGTCAAAGTCAGTGTAAAGTTGTCGATGTTGTTCTGTGTTCTGCTCTGGAAAGGAGATAACGGTGCAAGACCAGCAAAGTGCTAAAGTCTAAATTTAATTTGACACACCATGAAAATGAGACAATTGTGTGCTAGCTGGTTGAGGTCCAGGGATGTCACCTCCCATTACTATCATTTGTTGAGTAGTTGCCAACATTTGTCCGTTTTCACGGCCCCATCAATGCTACAGAAGAATATTTCTGGGACTCCTCTCCAGTCTGAGGAAGCTTTGTTTTTCGGGAGCTAATCCCCTTAAACCACTTCCTCTTCCCATTGCAGTGAGGCTTTCTTAATGCCTTTTTGTGTGTTTTGTTTTGTTTTAATGACTAGTGCTCTCGGGGCTGTTTCCAGGTCTCCCTGAAAGGTCAGGTCTGCTTTTCTCTTGCTTGCCATTCATGTGGTGAGTAGCAAGTGTTCCTCCTGCCCCCTTCCCTCAGTCTTTGAGGCTGCTGTGTTTGCTGACCTCAATTCTGTTATTTGAGGTTGACAGTGGTTCTTTAATTATTTTACTCTTTAGAAAAATAAGAGTTCCTTAAAAACTTGTGAGTTTACATCCCTTATTGCTGTCTATGTCTACTTCACCCCAATATACGGGTAAATAAAAAGTGCATCTGTATCTTTCAGCCTTTTCTTTGCACAGTGATACAACAAAGGACACCTGATCCAAAGAGGAATTTTTTCCACCTGCAGCTTTGGACGGCTTTTAGCTCTGCTTTAATGTGTGTTGCATTGTTTTCACTTTCAGGGTTTGTTCTGCATTTCAGAAAATATGAACAAACACTCGTGTTTATATAGTCATGGTTCTAGACTTCGGATAGATATATATGAGAGAACCACTTAATTAAAGTAGCCATACATCCTAAAGACTGCATCTCTCTGTGATTCCTGCAGGATCTTGGTGGTGTTGAGAAACCTCAAGCTCTACTGAAGCTACTCAGTTTTACAAGTCTTTACTGCTTCCTGGGACCAGTCCAGCTGATGAAGCTTGTGTTGAAGTAGGTGACAGTTGCATTTGTATGTGTAGGGTAATAATTCTGACTTACTGCATATAGATGAATTCACATAGATGAATTCTAAATACAATGAATTATGTAGTTAGAGAAAAATCTATTGGTCTATGAGAAGGTTTAACATAAGAGTGAGTGAGTCCAGCCTTCAAAAGAGCAACTACCTTCTCTCTGATCAAGGACCTGTCTTTCCATGACAGTATTACATTCAGAGTAATGTAATACTCTGAATGAGTATTACAGAGCCAGATGCCTAATACGACATCAGTGAATTTTGCTTCCTTCTCTCTCCATTACTGCTTTACAGACATTTTGTGATATTTCTCAGGTTGGTCAATTAATTTTCAAAATAATCTGGGGATTTTATTGTTCATATCATGGCTCCATTTTATTAGAAAAATCATCTATTTAATTTTTTTCCTGCTAGTCATGGCTCCATGATCCATTCCCCTTTAAGGTTTCAAAAATGGATTGATTGAAGATCAATCAAACTTTTGGACCAGATGAGGTTAGGAAACAAGTGCTGAGATGCTAATATGAACCCATCCCTATACCACACCCACAACTAACGTGAGGAGTACCAGAGAAGGAGTTGGCTGATTTAGCTGTTTTCTTTAGCAGAGGAAAATAATGGAAGGATTACATAAATTATAGTCTGTCAATGGTTTATTGACCACACTGTGGTTCAATTTTGGTTAAAATAATACCTTCCATTGATTAAATATATATATTGACCTAGAACTATATGTGGCAGAGATGTAATACACCTATTTGATCGTGTAGTCCCTTTAATTGAAGAAAATTTACTGCATCCTTGTGGGGAATGGACTAGTTCTGCCCCCACACATCCTCTACCACAGGTTTTCCCTGTTGTGTGAGGTAGGTCAGCAATCTCTGAACTGCTGGCTGTTCTTTGAGATAGAGTAGTAGTATCATCACTATTTTCCAGGAAGGAAAGCTGAGGCACTTGGTGATTTGTTCATGATCACACAAGACGTGGAAAACAGCTGAGGTACAGGCTGCTGTGAGGTGAATGGCAGGGAGAATTGGCTACTCAGCCGTGACAAAATTGTTTAATAGGGGAGCACAGACACTGCTTGATGGGGCTGCTGTATCTTCACTGAATCTCCCTCACTATAGCCTTGGCTGTGTCGTAAGGCTGCAAATAGCACCTAGCTGGATTTCCCTTGCTCTCAGGTCTGTTGTCCTTCTCCTCAAAAATCAAAGTGGTTTGGAGGTTTGGTTCACTTAGGCATGTAAATGCTTGAGGGCTAGACTCTCAAAAGTAAATGTGGGTCCACCAGGGATGGGACTGAGTCACCTGAGAATGGAGTCTATGGACAGGTCTGTCGTGGGGTATCCTAGCTGACATATAGCTGCAGCTCCAGGAAGGCAGTGGTATCCAACAGGTCCCATTACATTATACCCACCCTTGCGTGGATGGTTGAGAGTTGGGTGCCTGAGCCTTTTGAATCCAACCCCTGAATGTTTGTTGGGATCATGTCCAATATATCTTAACATCCTGGCTCAGCAAAGCTGAGCTGGATCTGGAGCTGTATCTTCCCTGTCCACAAATGCATTTGTTGTAGCAGAAACCAGACATACAGAGGAGAAAACACATAAAATAATAATCATCACATCTTCAAAATATGTTTGAGCTGTTTCCAGGTAAAATTTTTGTCCAGGATTTCTAGTTTGGTCCAGGATTTCTGGAAGCAGGAGAGATTTGGTAGTCACAGTAATAGTAGTAGAAAAATCTGGGCCCATTTCTCATCCCTAAGGTTAAGCCAAGCGAAAATTCATCCATTGTGAAATTGTCACAGCCTGCTTGCTTAGGCAGCCATGACCTCTGCCACTTTTATCCTGTAAATACAAAGTGGCCTCTTCCCTTGTCCAGCAAGGAACAGAAGATGATTCATTGCAGTCAAGCATCTCAGTGCTCAAAGTAGCCAGTAAGTTTTTCCCAGGACTTCTGAAAAGCCTGTTCATTTGATGGAATGCACACAGAAGGCAAAGATACGGGAGAAGGGAACAACTCTTTTCAGTTGTTTTCTGTTTCTACTAAATTATGCTGTACCTAAAAACAAAAGACCCCTAAATCCATTGCTGATTCAGTAACTTCTGCATCAATATCCTGCTCTCTACACCAGCAGTCTAACTACCTTGCTAATAATTCTGTTCTTGTAGAGGGAAATACTCCACGCTGGGACTTTCTAGGTCATACGCTCACATGCAGAAAGGATGTGGTTTTCCTGTTCTGTAGGTTGTGATGCACCAAAATCAGCTCTGAGAAAGCTTGCTGTGTAGTGCCAGCTCTGACAAATGCTTCACCATTATTCTTCACAAAAGGGTGAAACCCACTGTTTTAGTCTTCTGAGCTGCAGCTGGCCCACTAGAAAGGCTAGGCTCAGGTTTAAGTTGCACGTTAGGGCACAGTAGGACAATAGGACAATAACTAGAAGGACAGAGGGACTAATGGAGACGTGCAGCTCATGATTCTTGCCCAAGAGCTTAGTAAAACTGGTCCTTACTCTTTGCTTCTGCTCATATTGAAGGTGCCATCACAATAAATCTTGACTCTCATACTCTGTGGCAGGTACCTAACTAAACTTTGCATCCTGGCTTGACTCCATACCCACAAAGCTGTACTATACAAGGAATCTATGTGCCACCTTTCTGCTTGCCAAACATCTGCTAAGTCCTTGTCAGTGCTTAGGAGGTCTAGTCTGAGCCCTCTGGCTTTGGAGTCTGCAAAGGGCTTCACTGGGCTTACGGGGGCTAGTTTCTGCAACTAGTTCTCGATCAGTTACAAGACGCTTAGAAGACTTCCCAGGACCATGGAAGAAATGTAGGTGGGGAATCTGCTCCTTAAACCAAATGATGGGGAAAAGCAGATGCAGTGGTTCCTCTGAAGCTTCTTCCAAAAGAGCTACACCTCTCTAGGAGCCCATCAGGGGCTAGCTGTGTCACTGAAGAAGCTTTATTCATTCACTCAACCCAATCCTGCTAAATGTCGTAACACAGAAAATAAGATTCTCTTTCCTTTATTGCTGGCAGGTAGTCATGGTTCTTCATAAGTGCATTTTTATCTTCAGGGAGGGATGCAGTCTTCTTTGCTGGGAGCTCAGCAGTCTGTAGGTCCAAAGGTTTTCTGTCCTACTTCCTGACAGGTTTGCTAATAAACTGAGAAGAAAAAGGGCTCACCACATTAATGACATTCCTCCACTCACTGGCAAACAGTGGATACCGCTTGTGCTGAGCATAGCCCCAGTGTGACATGGGGATGTGCACAGTTGTGCAATTAAAATGTCCACCCACATCCTGGGAGCATTTGCCATACTCTCTGCTGTTGGTCAGAGGGCCAATGCCTGCTAATGCTCCTTGATAAATCTGCAGCTGCACCTCATTTGACAGAACTGTAATGCTGAACGTACTCAGCTCAGAGTTCTTTAGTGCTAGCACTGAAATAATGTCTCTGTCTTTCTTCTCCTTTAGAGAACAAAACAGATAGCTTTATAATAAAAACCTCTCCAAATCATAGTTTTAAACTGCTATCAAAAAGAAGTTTTAAGGAATTATTGGGCCAACCAATTAGTAAACTGATCTTTAAGGACAAATCATTGCATAATTCCCAGTCTCCAAACCCAGAATGAAAAAAAGGTAACGCCTTCCTAAAACTACCATCTGGCTACAAGTCTTTGTTTCATTTCAAGGAAAAGTTGCTAGTAAAATAACTGGACTGATTATATTAATTACATTTTAATAATCTTTCAGACCATCACACTTATGCTGAAGTGGCTTTCCTCAAAAGAAAATGTTTAGAGCATAATCATCATGCATACATTGGGTTCTTTTTCCCATAAATCTGGTTTGAGTGTGAAACATGGGCTTCACCACAATTTGCTTTTGGCCTTGATTTCATCTGGGTTTTTAATGGGATGCACAATGATGTAAAAATGGCTTCTGACCTAAACAGCTCATTGTTCTCCTGGGAGGGCTGGAGACCACATGTGATGACTTAAGAGGCAGTAATTGCTTGGGGATCTCTGGTATCTTCTTACCCTTCTAAACAGAAGGTAGCATTTTACATAGAGAAGATGTTACTGCGAAGTTTCAGTCCATACTGAAAACAACAAAGCTGAATCAAGACTGACATGGTAGTGTGGGGACTGCAAAAGCAAAGGGCTAGCTCAGGGCATGTTTGCACTAACCCAGAGGAGCTAGATGTGTTCTCCAGCTCATGTTATTTTTATGCAAACATAGCCTCAGGTCTGCTGAACTGTTCATAACATTCAACAACTGAAAGTTTCTAAAAGCCTGCATTAGTTGAATTTTCACAGTGCATCTTCCAAAACTACCCATGGCAGTATGCAATATTTATGTCAAATCTAATATTTACAGCCCCATTCTGCAACTGTGCCGCCAGAAACAGTGAAAGAATTCAAGGAGGCTTCCAAAGCTCTGGAAATGTTGAGATGGTGACCATTTTCCCTCTGTGGGTTTTCTTTAAATCTACGGGTTTGTTTGCTGAAAGTCATTGTTCTCCACCTTTTCATGCTTCTTCAAAAAGTGTTTTAAAATTGCAATTCACCTAGCAAAAAACAAGTTTTAAGGAACTTGGGAATTTGCCCTTGCCTATGCAGGTGCTTTTAGAATGGCAAACCTTCCTTTCTTCTGGAACATGAACCACTTACATCCAACTGCTACATAGTGTTGGGAATATATCCATATTGTGTTGTTCCTCTATGCAGATTATGAATGGCTGCTACTTTAGGGCACAAAACTGTTTAATCTTCTATACCTTAAGATATTGTTCTATGAGCTAAATTAACCTTATAGAAGTTACCTATTTCCTACTACACTATTGAAGGAAGCCTTTAAGATAGTGGAGAAAAATACTTCCTCTTTTCCTTCTACTTCATGCTATATCTCTCACTATTGTATTTCCTACTAATATTGTCCCCTTGTATTGAAAATCCAGGCAGATAAGATGGGAATTAGCATTCACATAGCTCCTTATGACAGCCTAGCTAAAGAGTGCAGTGTATCAGATTTTTGGTCTGTGAAATCAAGTGAACACAATATCCTGAGGATAGTGACTCAAAGGCAAATAACTTCTGTGTATTCAAAATTATCTGTGTATATTGCAGGTAATGATACTGAGGCAGATTGAAAAGCATAACCCATGCTTGTCTACATTCAATTGTTTAAGTTTTGCTGGCAGAGATTTTAAAACAAAGCCAGATGAACTTTGTTTCAATTTAATATTTAGTTTCTGGGAAGAGAAACTATATGCTTGTGTTTTGGGGTATTTCTACTTGATTTCTCTCATTTTTCTCTCATGCAGAAAAGGAGAGTGAAACTGTGGGCTTTCTAAGTTTGAGGAAGTATCCCATTTCCAATTGTGAAGTATATGGATCTTGTGAGAGAGTGTTCTGTTCCCACTGTCTTCTAAGATTTTAAACATTTACCTGCATTTTTAAATGACAGAGAATAAAACCTCTGTAATAACTGGGGGGGTTTAATTTTATTTTTTTATTTTTATTTTTATTTTTATTTTTATTTTTATTTTTATTAAACATGTAAAGAAATGTAAGGTCTTGATCTAGTTCTTCCTCTTCCAGGGAGCACTTGGACTGCTAGCACTTCTTATTCCTCTAGGCTGTTCTTTTCATACTGCCCATCTCTGTAGATATCATCCACTAGAAGACTAAAAACTCCGTATTTATTGCTCCTCATAGGTCTGCTTACAGCTGAAGCACTATATAAATTTGCATTAGCAAAACAAGATATAAGTCTCTGTCCCACTACCTAGCAGAACAGTTCTTGCTCTCTCAGGTCATGCTGTGAAGGACCTATGCCTGTTGTGAATAAGGCCTGGTCTAAAATCCAGGCTGCCATAAAAGAGCTACCTAGAAGCATTTGCAGGACACCTTAGTATCTGGAACTCATCCAGAGAAATGCAGTAAAGTATTTTTAAATACATACGAATCTTCTAAATCTTTGGAAATCTGAGCAGTTTGCTTTGAGAATACCCATAAATTAAATATCTCCCAGACCCACAAACCACATCTGTTGCCAGAGTTTAATCCCAAATACCAAAAGTGCAGAAAGAAGCATAAAGTATGCAGGGTTACTCCTGTGTACAGATAGAACATCTCCTTTTGCAATGTCCCCAACAAACACCCAGCATTTTCAATATGGAAAATCAACTTGCAGCTGCATAACTGCTACAAAAAGGGATTTCTGCATTGCAAAGAGATGGATTCCTTGGTGTTATTGCTTCATGTACATCAAGGACTTCACAGGCAGCTTGGAATTTCATCTCACTGGGCTAGACCCTGGATAAGCTACCAGCCTTGATCCCTGGAACTCAGGAGTCATGAGTGCCTGAAGTTCAGGTAAATGGTCATCCACTCACATGGTGAAGTTTTCTAAGAAATACATGCACAGAGTGTTATCCCTTAAGCTTTCATTTCCTTAGGAAACCAGGCACACACACACACAGCACTCTCCAAGGTGCACACACTTGCAGATAGACATTTTGTAGATCAATTTAAGAATCAGTTTGACAAGTTTACCAAACTGTACTGGTCCCCAAGTAGTATTTTGTCCTGTTTCACATTTACACAGATTGGATTGGTTGCTGACTTTTGGCACTAAACACCAGGGAATATGTGTGGTTGCTGTAATGCTTTCAACATACGTGCTATTGCAAATCTCTGCTTCTCCACATGTTAACTGGACTTGTGGGTTTGGTAGCACTTTTGCATAGCATCTATTTTTGCAGCTGAAAATCTCTCCTCTTCCTGGATAATCAAGTTCTGACCATTAAAAACAGAAACCAACAAAAAAGGTCAACGTTTAACGATCATCCATTATATTAAATGTCCACATGGTGTTTTCTATTCCCTCTCTAGATAATTAGGATGGATTTTTCAGTACTTTTTGGCTGCCAGTGAACACATGTTCATCACATAGTTTGTGTCTCTATTCAAGTATCTTGAATCTCAGCATGATTGCTTTATTTGACTTTTTTTTTTTGTGTGTGTGTAAGGAAATGAGGGTCAAACTTTTCCATCAATTTCTCAAGAATAAGCTTGTTCTCCTGTTGCTGCCGGTGGACATGACTATTTATACTGTGCTGAGGTAGGGCTGACTGGGACTGTTCAACTAATGTTTAGTTCCTTGGATCCTTTCAGCAAGTGTGATGTGCAATTTCTCAACTATTCAGTAGGATAATATTATGAAATCATATATTGTTTTTACCAGCCAGTAGATAAAATGACAGCTCTCCCTGTGCTACGGAATGTCATTGTGGTGACCTCTTTTACAAGTTTTGTCAGCTTAAGTAAAACAAATACCCCACTCATTTGCCTTAGGTTACAAAATAACAACTAGGCATTTACTGTTGTTGTAGGGAACCATAATTATTATCAATTACTAAGTATGCAAACGTATTTTGTGTACTCAATGGATTGAGACCTATTTTCATTCCAGTCTAATTAGAAACCTAAATGGTAAACTCCAGCCTCAGGCTTTTCCTACCCATCCTTGAGTGACTGCTTAACTTAACCTTTCAAAATAAACAAAGAGCTGCCACATCCATAGCAAAGCTCCAAAAAGAGGCCCATAAACAGTGGCACAGCATTAAGAGATTGCTTTTTTTTTTTTTAGTGATGCCCTTTTATTTTGCTTTGCAAAAATTGTCTACTAACTTCGAGCTTCAATGGGAAGATTTAACATTGAAATTCAATTTCAGTATTTCTAGGCCAAGTTAATATTTTCTTTCATACATGGTGGGAGAGGAAGAAAGCAAATTTGAAGCTAAGCTAGTTGACTATAAGACAAAAAAAATAAATTCTCAGAGTATAGAGTACTGAAGCAGGTATCTGAATAAGGTTATGGACTCGCCTTTCTCATATGCTTTCCAGAACATGTTAGATAAATGTGCGTTAGCCTAGAGATATCAGACCCTGCCTCTGGGCAAAACATGGTATTAGATGATCTCACGAGGTCTTTTTCAGTTTTCTAAAATTAAATTCAAATTAGACAGGAGGCAGAGCTGTTGTAGTCACTGAACTTAATCACTCGTGTTATAAATCAGGGTGTCCACCATGCAATCCAAAAGGTAAGAGCAGACCCTCCGTTTGAGAACTGTGCTTCTGTAGGAGAAAGTAGATGTGGAGATGAGAGGACACTGGCAGTACCTCCCCAGGGTGGAGGGTGTGTGCAACGCCAGTCACCGTGGGTCACTCTCCTGACCTCTGAGACTGGCAAGGTATTTGAGGAGGAGTTCAAAGGGAGCCTGCCCACTGTTCCCTAGGAAAGACACAGAACTGGTTGAAAGAAGAAGGTTTGGGTCTCTTACTCCCTGCAGGGACTTGGTGAGCATCTCTGATGTAATTGAATGCTTGCTGGAAGGCAGCTTGATACCTGCCTTCCACATCCTGGGTGAGCATCCAGCTTGCTGGGTTACTGATCTACCCTCTCACTTCCTGTGTTATCTCTGTCCCAGTTTAGGTGAGGGAGCAGAGTGGAATAAGTACATCTAGTGAGACAGTGGAAGTACCATTCCAGGATAGCATGTAATATAGTGGTAAGGCAGCCTCCTAGGAGTTCAAGAAAGCAGCATCAAGAACATGTTTCACATAAGGCAAAGAAACAATTGAGCTCTCACTTCTGGTATCTCAGAAATAAGCTTTAGCCAATGGGCCTCTTGATAAAAGAGAGGCATAGTCCTTGTAGCCTCCTCTTGGTCGTTGGTTTTGGGTGGTTGTCATGAACAAGCCTGCTGTAGGACCAGTATTTAATATGCATTAGGCACAAAGCAGTTTGGAGCTGAATGAAAGAGAAAATATGGTTCAGTGGCTGCAGGCTGAGGTCTCTGTTCTCAGGGTGCAAGCTACAGGCTTTCAGCAGAACATTGCAATCAGGCACCTAAACCACCCACACAACCTTCATCCCATCGAACTGTGGTGTTTTTCTGGTTATGTTAATAATTATGGTTATATTTATGTTTATGTTTTATAGGGAAATGCAAACAAGCCTCTTTACCGAAACAAAATAGCTCATTGCACAAATGACATTTCTGGCAGGAAGAAGGGACCCCGTATGATAGAGATGGTCACACCACCTGATGTGCAGCCAGGAGGTGTTTGATACCACAGCAGTGATGCTTCCATGAGAGTCTGGGTAGTTTAGAACAGAAGTTTCAAGCTGCAGCAAAGGGCAGGGTGGTGCATATATCCTGATGTTCACTGTTGTGTGTGTGACAGCACACATATTTTAGTCACAGGATGGATATGCTTTTTGATCATGGGAGATGCCAGAGCTGCTCATGTCCATTTACAAGGTTAGGTAGCCTGACTCTGGCAAACAATTAAATTCTCTTTCTCTGTATTATGTTAATATTTCCACTCTGGTATGTACAGTGGCTTTAGGACCTCAGGAAGAGCCGTTTGTGCAAATTACCAAGTAAATCAATGGTATGTGCATTCCAAGGACTCATAATTTAGGCAGAAAGAAAAAAAAAAAACAAAAACCCAAACCAAATTGTTCCAAGTAACTTGTTTAGGGTGGCAATTTCCTTGCCATATTTCAGCTCTCTGTCTCCAGCTATTCAGGCTGTCTAAAATAAATCACTGTCTCTTTTTTCTTCTTTTTTTCCCCCTGAACAATGGGGGAAGTGTGATCAGTTTGTTTGTGCTAGCTTTTTTTTTTTTAATTCTCCTTTTCCATAAAACCACAAAACCTGCAACTGTTTCTGTTGACAACTCTACCCTAAGACCTAAGCATGCAAAAATGTTCAACGTGCTTAAAGTAGTATTTTAACTAGGAGAAATCAAAATATCTTAGCTGTTTTACCCACCACTGGAGAGTAACGCAAGCTATGTACGCAAACCAGGCCTCACATATTAAAAAACATCAATAAGAAGTAAGATCCATTCACCCCTTTAGAAGCTACAGATTTCATCCTATGTTGGAAGGACGTGGAGTCCAGACTCCTGTTAGGTGGCCTCATCCCAGACAGTGGTGAGTCCCTATAAAATCACAACCAGTTGTGGGGTTTTTTTGCCAAGGCTGAATATATTTCCCTTTGAAGTACTGTTGGTGAGGAGCATGGTGTTTAAACCAGTTCAAAATTTTAACTCCTTTTTTATATTAAAATAAGAAAATGTGTCCAGGAGGGGTTGAGACTGGCTTTTTAGCTACAAGCTGCAACTCTTTTTTTCTCAAATGAAATAAAGGCACTGCTTGGGAGCAGGAGACCAAAAGGATGTTTCTAAGCTAAAAGGCAGGCAGAATAAGCTTGGCTTGTCACCAAGTTGCACTGGATTTGACAAATGAAATTTCATTAGAAGTGCAGGGGCAGTTGTGAAACTGCCAGTAAGTAACTGTCTCCCCAGAGTCTTACACTTTTTCCAGAGTCTATTTTCTCTTCGGACTCCCTTCTGCCAGGGACTATATTTTAAAAGCAAAAACCAGAGCTAAGCATCAGAGTTAGAAGTCAGTAGATAATAAAGGTTAAATGTATTTTTCCAGGAGCTACTGGAATTTATGCCATTATTTTATCTTTTCTTCCTCCCTTGCATTTTCTCTCACAGTTGTTACCACTAATGGGTCCAAGCCAAAGCCATGAATCTAGGCAAATTTGGGGGTGCTTCCAGAGCTAAATTATGTAGCTGACCATTTTCTCTTCAATGACCCTGAAGCAAAACCCAAGCCCCATGCCCATCAACCTGTGCTCTGAAATGCTTGGAGCTGTTTCAGACCTGGATCTGAACTTCATTGCTTATGACCTTCTCTAGTCATCCTCCTTCAGTCCTTTGAAATATAAATTAAATGCACATCATCATTCATCCCACCAAACCACATCTCTGCACAAAGCTACTTTTGCGTGCTCAGGGCATTACAAAACTATGAAGTATCTCTCCTCCTGACTGTTACTGAGGAAAAAAAAAAGGTTCTTTGTCTTGTTTCTTGCTGCTTCTGTAAGGAAGGTTTTCCCCTCTTTCTGGCTTGGAGATGTGTAAGACACTTCCATTTCCAAACAGGAGGCTCTATCATGACAGTTTGTGTTTTCTATAAGGATTAACTGCTGATTTTACTCTTCTGTACCACACCTTGCTGCTTCTGAGCTGGAGTGTGGGCTGGGGTGGCCCTGACAATGCATCTTCTTTTGCTCTGAAGCCAAGGTGGGAGGTCCAGTGATGGCTGAAAGTGTGGGAACGCAGCTTCCCTGTATGGACACCGTCACTTGTTATTGACTGAGACTGGTTTGAGCATGGAGCTTTTTTCACAGAAGGCTCCCACCTCCGTGACATAATCTGTGTCTCTTCTTACAAATGGCACTCTGAAGGACATGGACTTCTGAAAACAAGTATATCTGCAGCTCTCTCTCTTTATTATTAGATGCAATTTTGATCATGTGTAGAGAGGTTTTGCAAGTGAACTCTTTCCTTCCCTGCATGCAAAGAAAGAGCTAAAACCAGGCATATTAAAGACCTGCTTCTGAAGTGCACAGCCATGTCTCCAAATGGACTAGAGGTGCCCTCAGACTCATTCTCTACTTTTATTTTTAAAAACTTGTGACTGTGTGTTTTGGGCAAAATTCATTCCCATTCCCCTCAGAAAAGCAGAGCTGGGATTTCAGCTTCCTGATTTGGTTGATAGTATAATTTGCTGGGAAACAAGTCCTACGTATCACACGCTTCAGCTAATAAAATCAGCAGAACTTTGCTACCTTCCCTCATCAGGCCATGTCTCTGATGTAAATGGAAGTCATTAGAAGAATAGTTTATGGGAGGAGGATTTAGGTTACACAGAGGATATAGCCCCAGTCTTTGCTCTTCGAAATTTCCTATAGCCATAGATGCTTGCAGAGCTGATACAAAGACCATATTTCAAGTGTAGATGAAGTTGGAGGACTCAATTTTGTGGTTCAACTCCTGTTTTCTAGAACCTTGATTAGAACCTTCAAAAATTACTGATAACCCACATGTCTTGCCACTGCTCTTAGTAGACAGTAATCCTACATGACCTTCCACAAATCCCTTTTAATTAGCCTCTTTCCCAGAGTATGCCATGCCAGCAGATGATTAATACAATAATCTTACTGTATGTGCAGCTGATTCTTTATTCTTTCTCTACAGATGGAGTTTTATTTTGAGGCCCCATGAAGCTTTAGGCTGCGAGCATCTACTGTAAAATCTATTCTCACCCTTAGAGAGTCTAGTCACATTCCGGGGAGGATGTGGAGGGATGATCTAAAATAAAATCTTGCAGATGATATTGCACAAAACACCACACACAGTTCCAAACAACATACACAGTGCTGCCAGCAGTCCTGCTGCTTAAGAACAAAACCTGCGTCTCATTAAATCTGAATTTACAAGTTGATTGTAATGCTATTGAACAAGCTAACAAATGCCATACCCTTGTACAAGCTCACACAGGAGGCAATGCTAACACATTCATTAATGGTACCAAATTGTGTAGATTGTGACATCAGACTTCTTAGTCTTGAGAAATAAGAATTTAATTATGCAGCTTATGATTGAGAAAGAATACAAAATGGTTCACAAGAGAAAAAAAAAAATCCTGTTATGGCACTTGATATTTGCCATTGTACCGGATAGAAAATTGCCATGTGAAAGAAAAATCTGGAGGATGTATTTGGGCTAACTAGATTTTCTGGAAAACGTGCCCTCCATATCACCTGCTGCAAATTTGATCTGAATTTGGGTCATCAATTAGATTTTAGACAGAAATGTAACATAACACTAGGGAGGGCCAGCAGAACATTGAACTTTGTATTTAAAATATTACAATCTGTGTCAGGCATTAACCATGTAAGCTGCTATATATGGCACTATGGAAAGTATTTTGCATCTGGTCTCAGTAGCTGTCTGAAAACATTTTCCCTGAAACTCTCTGTTGGGGGGAAGAAAAGGTAAAGGAGTAGGTAAGTACACTTCTGCCATCTCCGGGCTTTAGGAAGGTATGTCTTTGTGGATGGTTATGAGGAGTGAGGATGGCAAGGTTCGGGGTAGCGATTTGACACATGGACCATGGGGAGTCTGGAAGGAGGATCTATCAATCTGCTTCTGTCGATTTTATCTGTCCAAGTGGTAATCTGGGTACCAGCAGGGATTTGATGGCTTTATGGTAGGTGTGGGTTAGAAGCCACTGGAAGGGCTATAAATGTTCAGACTTGAAGCATGAACTGACCTGAAACTGATGGAGTTAGAGACAAGCTTCCCCTTTGGGGAAACTACCGGGTTATTTGTGTCATAGCAAGGCATCTGGTTTTACATCAAAACCAGCACAGGGATTAGGTGGACAGCTAGTTGTATCCAGTATGGTGGTTCCTGTGTACCCCAGCTGTCAGAGTAGGGAGGCTCGGTCAGGTGGTGAAAGCACACTGTGAAACAGATCTGCCAGTAACTTACAATAGCTGTACATATACCATATAGCTACATGCTGACAATCAGGTCCTACAAGACCCTACCAGTGCTGTCGTTTACTGAAGTCCTTGTAAACAGAGGGTACACCAAACCTTGCAGAACAGGAGCCTGGGGCACCTGTTGTTTGAGTAGCAAAGGAGAAAAGCCAGAGAACGAGGAAATATGAATTCAAAGAAATTTGAGAGACAGGCTCCAAAGAAGACTTTCAGCAGTGGTGTTTTGCACTGTTTTCCACTATATTTGGGGATCCAGTAAAGATTTCTGAAGATTTTTTGCTTGATAGTACACCCACTGCTTGTTTGAATTAGCTTAGTCTCATTTTTAATAGGCATCAGATGAAAATTTTGAATGGGATCATGCATGTGTTTCAGTATTACTGCAGAAAAATGGGCCTGATGGAGTTTGAGCTCTGGTGAGACCCCACCTGCACTACTGCATCCAGTTCTGAGGTTTTCAGCACAGGAAGGAGATGGAGGTCTCGAAGCAAGTCCAGAGGAGGATCACAAAAATTATCAGAGGGCTGGTACACCTCTCCTGGGAGCGAAGGCTGAGAATTGGGGTTGTTTAGCCTGGAGAAAGCTCCAGGGATAACTTACTGCAGCCTTTCAATAGTTAAAGGGGGCTTATAAGAAAGATGGGGACTGACTTCTTAGCAGGGCCTGTTGCAATAGGACAGGGGATAATGGTTTTAAACAAAAAGAGGGCAGATTTAGACTAGATACTAGGAAGACATTTACTACAGTGAGGGCAGTGAAACACTGGAACAGGTTGCCCAGAGATGTGGTGGATGCCCCATTCCTGGAAACATTCACAGTCTGGTTGGATCGGACTCCAACCTGATCTAGTTGAAGATGTCCCTGCCCATGCAGAGGGGTTGGACTAGGTGATCATTGGAGCTCCCTTCCAACCCAAACTGTTCTATGATTCTGTGATCACACTATTTGCAGCTCCAGTTCCATGGGGATGGTCTGGCACAACACAGGGGGAGCGGCAAGATCCATCTGGGTTAAACATGGCAGGTTGGGCCTATCTTTTGCATTCACTAGAAAGACTTAAAACTTATAAAGGTCATTTAGGTTCCTTTTTGCTCATCTCTGTTCAAGGGTGCTGAGGTCTTCCGTTGAAAGCAAATAATGATTGCCTGTGGTAGATAGATTTGGTATTAAGAGAGAGTGCATATCAGCAATCTTTGGCTGATAGCAGACAAACCAAACTCATCTCTTGTTGCTTCACACAGAGCCTCTAAGACTTGCTGACATGCCTGGAGTTGAAAAAGCCAACAATGAGCTGTGATAATGGCTTGTAAACACAGAGTGTGGCCACACCTTGCAGTCTCTACAGCCTGAGGGAATGGATCTGCCAATCTGTATCTGCCCTTAAATGCCAGGAAACAAATCATTAGTAATAAAACACAACGGCTGTTTTCCACCTGCAAACAATTTCTGTTTCACTAATGATGCTAAGTAGAAAATAGCCACAGTCATCTCTTATTAGGTCCTTGAATAAACAATGGCTGTAGTTCAAATGCTGCATTAATGGGGAGGGATGCAGCTACCAGCTCCTTTTCCAGGTGTCTGTAGCACTGTGGGTTTGCATAGCTGTGGGCAGGTAGGACTGGAGCATGTTAATGCCATCATCCTTCGCTTGTGTTATGGAGGGTAAGCTTGCCTCTGTTGCGAGGCCTAGACAAGAATGGTTTGTTCATAACAACAAGCAAGATCTGCAACCCACTGAAAAAAGTAAGTCTTTTTGCTAGTTGCAAATAGCTTTGGGCTCAACTGTGAAGAAAGTCAATAAGGGACAGGGAGGTGTTCTGGATGTCTGGGGGAAAAATCATAGAGCTGAGACTGCCTCTAAGCTCTCAAGCAGAAAGTCTGAAACAAACCATCTTACATGTTTCCTATCTCCTCCTGAGGAGACTTGTGGTGTAATGGCTGGTGGCCTTGCAGTCCCCTTGAGCAGGCCAGATGCATATAGTCAAGGTTTTTTTTCAGGCTCAATAGCAGAGAAGTTCAAGATAGAATGTTGGAATCAGGTTTTGCTGCAAAAGTGGTCAAAAGCTGAAGGTGACAATATGACTTTAATATCACTGACCAAAAGGCATACGCAGATAACACCTCTCAACTTTTACAGGCTTAAGGTTGTTCACTCTTTAAGTTAGTTGTTTGTGTTTTGTTTTTTTCTTGTGCCATCTATAAATTATAAACCCCAGCTCTCTTAAAGTGGAAATTCTGTGCTATGTGTGCACACAGGGCTTGGCTGTTCTCTTACAACAAAATTCTATGCCAAATAAATTATCATGAGCATAAGGAAATACCATGAATGAGAGAAGGGAGAAAAAGAATCATATTACAGAGTCACAGAGTGGTTTGGGGTTGGAAGGGACCTCTGAAGATCACCTAGTCCAACCCTTCTGTTAGAGCAGGATCATCTACAGGAGATCACACAGGAATGTGTGCAGATGGGTTTTGAATGTCTCCAGAGAAAGAGACTCCCCAGCCTCTCTGGGCAGTCTGTTCCATTGCTCTGTTACTCCCACAGTAAAGAAGTGTTTCCTTATGTTTAACTTGAACCTCGTATGCTCCAGCTTGTGCCCACTGCCCCTTGTCCTGTCACTGGATACTGCAGAGAAGAGCCTGGTCCCATCCTCCTGACACCCACCCTTTAGATATTTATAAGCATTTATGAGATCCCCCCTCAGTCTCCGCTTCTCCAGGCTAAACAGACCCTGCTCTCTCAGCCTTTCCTCATAGGGCAGATGGTCCATTCCTCTAATCATCTTTGTGGTCCTGTGCTGGACTCTCTCCAGTAGTTCTTTATCCTCTATGATGTGGGGAGCCCAGAATTGGATGCAGTATTCCAGATGTGGCCTCACGAATAGAGGGAGAGGATAACCTCCCATGATCTACTGGCCACACTCTAAAATAAGGCTCCTTAAAAATATTCTGGGAAATGAGCACTTATGAGCAAGTAAAAACATGTTTGTAAGAAGACTCTGTGTTCTTCAATGGCATTCTAATGCTGCTGGTAAGAAATGCATGTATTCATGGGACTTAAGTAGATGCTAGATCCTCTTGCTTTAGGATTAAAGCAAATAAAGCTTTAAGGTATTATTCAGAGAGTCCCCTCACCTCTAGCCTGCTCTTTGTTAGCTTGGAAAAAACAACAACAGAAAAACAAACCACAGAACAAAACAGAAGATTTCCTAGAGGAAAATATTTATGTTCATTTGAGGCAAGACAAAGCCTTTCATTTGTGTTTGGTTTGCAAGGTGAATGTTTACCCTGAGCCTGGCCTGCAGGTGTTGTGGCTGGCCCCAGTTACTTGCATGGGCCTGCACACACCCCGCTCAGCTGCTCTCTGTGCTGGCTGTGTCAGGGGCTGGTCTGTCTTGTGAAAATCTGAGGTTTTCTGGCTTGGATTAGGCTAGAGAAACTGTGAAAGGAAGCGGGTTTGTTTTGTTCTGGTTTTCCGTTTGTGCTATTCAGCACTAATGGCTTCAGCCAGATCAAAATCGAGAAACCCTGACTTCCCTCCAGTGGCTGACTGCTGCTGGCCCTGCAAAAAAATTGTTCTGAGCATTAAATATTAGCATTTATCTGTTCCAGCCCTTTCATATGTATCTGTAGGTAGTTTGCTACTCTGGATCCCCTCTTCTCCGGCGAAATAGTAATTAAAAAAGTAATAGGGCTTTAGGTAAAATGGCCATCGGAAAAAATGCTACGTATTGCTGCAAAGAGTGTTCACATTGGCTGCTGTTTATGTAAATCCTAGTGATCCACATACACATTGTGGTAACCCTACACAACAGTGAAACATAGTGACTAGAGGCTGTCTTTAGTTGGGAAAGGTAATATTAAAAAATAGTACAAGGAGACAGTGAAGCTGGAACAGCCAGCCCTGAAGTACCCAGTTATTTGGCAGCTGCTGAACATGGCATATGGGTCCCAGGGCTCTCCCTTCTGTGCTCAGCCTTGTAAGTCAGTGATATCTTCTCTGTTTGGTCATGGATGCACAAAGGCATAATCCACACTTTAGCTAAAAGTCTCCTTCAGTACGATCTCTGGTTCTCATTACTCTCCAGTAGGCTAGAGCTTGAGATGTGCCTTGCTTACACTTTGTCATACTTGGAAAGAAGAGAGGACTAAGTTGGCTTTAAACTTGTACCTGTCTGCAGTGTAGGAGTTACTGGGTTGGCCACAGGCATAAACCAGAGCGAGCTTAGGCTTTTTTCCACTCTTTGTTTTGTCTGCCAGCATCTCCTGAGGACTACTCTATCACAGGAGAGTTGTTAGGGGATGGATTTAATGCTTACGAGTTGTCCCCAAGGCCTTACTCCTGCACTGAAGTACAGCAAATGCAGGAGCTGCTCCCAAGGCCAAGCTTCCTTGAAGGATTCCTTTAGATAAAGCCTGGCCAATGCGTGTCGTTGAACTTCTTGAGCAGCAGATAAGAAAATGAATAGAAAGCATACAAAACCCTCTATCCACATTTCAAGTTTGTATATTTTTTGCTTCCACTTCTAATCTAGTCTGAAGCTTGGGTTTTTTTGTTGTTGTTTTGTTGTTTTTGTTTTTTGTTTTTGTTTTGTTTGTTGTTGGGGTTTTTTTCTCTTTGAAAAAATAATATAAGAAATCCAAGCACTTGGTGTTTTTCTTCAAGATCCATTATGAGGTACTCTGTTTTCCTTGCTGCTTCACTGGATACTAACCCCAAATTTCTTCAGGGTAATTCTTAATGACTTAAAGCTCTGTACACAATTTCTGTAATTGGGTATATTTCAAACAGTTGCTACTTCAGGCTGTCATCTTCCTGTATTACAGTGGAGAAGAAAATAAACAATCAATGTCCACTGGAGATAGAGGTTGTAGATGGAAAACTATGGCTCCATGAATTGAAAGTATTATGCAGGGAGTGAGATGTAATCCCCAAAATCCAGGCTGGGAGAACTGCTGCTCAGCTGAGGCCACTTTAAAAACCTATAAGGCAACTTGCTTTCCTTGTAAACTAAGAAACCAAGTATAAATACATTTTACTGCACCTTTAAAGTACAAAACAAAACAGATGGTTGAAAGGTTCCCTGCTCTCTTGTAAGCTCTCACCCTCTTTACACGGACTTCTCCCAGCCCTCCCAGTCTTTCTTTTTGGGTTTTGATAAAGTTAGTTATCCCAGTTTCCCTCCCCCCTTGGCAAGGGGCCTTTCCCCTTGCCAGTATTTAGTCAGGCAATACTACTGAAGCCTGATTGAGAACCTGCTGTTGATGCCAAACCTGTGATTAGCTATTGTTTGCAAACCCTAATAATTATGCAGGGTGTGTGTGTTCAGCTGGAGGCCAACGATCTTGTGCAGAAGGTCAGGGTATGGGGATGATTCATTGGACAAATGTCACAGAGAAGTTCAGTTTACTGTAGTGCAAAGTAAAGCATCAGGGGATGCACAGCAACAATCCCTGGTGGCACACTGGGATGAGGACATCCTCAGGAAGGGCATGTTGGGATGCAGCTGCGTGCACAAACCATGTGAGTCAGATTTGTTGCCTGAACTGCAGAAGCAGATAAAGCACTGAGGGATGAGTTAAAAAACCCCACCAAACTAACAAAACAAACACAAACAAAAAAACTTTCTCTAAAAAAAAATTATAATATTAGAATGTTGGGATGCTTACAAAATCCAGGAGCTGGCAGGGCACTGTAGAAACCAGCACATGTTCTATGTCTTGTGCTCCAGAAAATGTATGGTGAGCTGGTGGTGCTGAAGAGTGGAAGGCTCATAAGGATAAAATATTAATGCTGTGTGCTTTAAGCTGCTGCAAGTCAAGAGGGAGGTACTTGACTCCAATATTACTTGGGGGTCATCTGAGCCTGCAGACTTGTTTCAGCTTGTTACTAGTTGCTGTACCTTGTTTCTGCCATCTTCTTCCAAATGAGTAGCAAAGAGAACAATCCAATTTAGTTACACAGCACCCCTTAACCCAAACATGGGCATGGCTTTGCTCATTGGGTTGGGTTGTGCACAGAGGGCAAAATGTTGTCCTTGCCCCATTACCATGCAACCACTAAGATGTGTGGGCAGAGCTTAGTTGGTTGTTGTTCTGAAGGAGCTAAGGGTTAGGTACAAATTATATTTCTCAGGGCAGAAAGGCTGAAATTTATCCTGCCTAGATGAGATCCTGAGAGCTAGGGATCTCTGGAGTTTAAGCAGTCTGAGACCAGTTTCTGTTGACAGTGGACAGAATAACCTAGGCTAGTTGTCTCTGTTAGGTGAAGTGGATATTAATGCCAGAGATCCTTGGGTGCAGGGCTGACTGGAGTAATAAAACACTAGCAAGATATCCAAGGACCAATGCTTCTTTCTGTAAATCCTGAATATGGAGTTGGGGGATATAATGGGAGGGGATGTCTGTATGGGCAGACACAGACAAATGAGATTGCCCCCTTTTCATTGACTACTTGAGAAAGAAGTGATCCTGTTCCTCTTTGGTAGGCTATGAGAGAGTTACTTCACCTCTGCTGGGCAGCACTGCAAGGCAGAGACTTCCCTTCTCTCTGCTTGCTGGGCACTTTGGCCCAGGTTCAGGGTGGCAGTTTTGGTCAGTTCCTGAGAGTAAGAAAAAAGCTATTAGTGAATCCTGCTGTCTCTTTCCAGGTATGCTCTGGGTACAAGCTGCATAGAATTGTAGAATAGTTTGGGTTGGAAGGGACCTTAAAGATCATCTAGTTCCAACCCCCCCTGCATGGGCAAGGACACCTCCCACTAGACCAGGTTTCTCAGAGCCCCATCCAACCTGGCTTTGAACACTTCCAGGGACAGGGCATCCACAGCTTCCCTGGGCAACCTGTTCCAGTGTCTCACCACCCTGACAGTGAAGATTTTCTTCCTAATGTCTAACCTAAATCTCCCCTCTTCCAGTTTAAAGCCATTACCCCTTGTCCTATCACTACAGGCCCTTGTAAAAGGTCCCTTCAAGCTTTCTTATAGCCCCTTCAGGTACTGGAAAGACACAATAAGGTCTCCCTGGAGCTCTCTCTTCTCCAGGATGAACAACCCCAACTCTCAGCCTGTCTTCATAGGAGAGGAGCTCCAGCCCTCTCATCTTGGTGGCCTTCCTCTGGGCTTGCTCCAGGAGCTCCATGTCCTTTCTGTGTTGGGGGCTCCAGTATGCAATGTGGAGTCTCATGAGAGCAGAGTAGGGGGCAGGAATTCCCTGCCTCAAGCAAGTCTAGGTTTCTTTGACCTCAGTTCATACTTTCCTAAAGAGAAATGAAGAGGGTCTGCAACTGAGAGTCCCAACTGGAAGAAACAAAATCTGCCACAAGCATCAATGTAACTGCCTTAGTAACAGGAGAGAAGGGAAAGTTTCTGCTTAGAGGAAGAAAGAGAATTAGTGCAGCTAAAACCTTGCTAAACATAAGGAATCACTACCTTTCAGCTCCTGCTCCCTCCCTGTGATATTTGGCAGTGCTCCATTCTGACCGCACAATTTCTTCAGTGTGACTGGGCTTTGCAGAAAACCTCCTTAATCCAGCACAGAAAGGTTTTATGCAATTGCATTCAACGCAGTCCTGTTTCACTTGATCTAAATGAGAAAGTTAAATCTCAGTCTAGACAGAGCATTCTCTAGCTACTGTGAATCTTGCACCTGGCAAGGTGCATCATCTATGAGTATGTTTTGCATTTTCCAGAGAAGCCCAAGGGATCCACACCATCCCCCACCTTCTGCATAAAATTCCTGTCTGTGCTAAATTGCCTTTCAGTCCTGATTTATACCTCAATAAAACACATCATGGGAAGGAGAAAATGTTTAATTGTATAACTGACATGACTTACGCAAGGCACATTTTTGGTGGTTATTTATGCACTGATCTTCTTTAAAAGGGGTATAAACACCCATTACAGTGGGAAAAGCAAAGATGACGAAAAGAGATGTGGTGAAAGACAAGGAATAACCTTAAACTAGTATGGCTTCTGAAAAAAGATCTTGGTTAAAAGAATCGCCGAAAAATACGAAGAGATGCAGTTTGGATTTGGAATTTTAAAGAATCCTGAGAAAAACTGTAAAGATTCCTCCAGTCCCCTAACACAAGACAGAAAACAACCTCACATTGGGGCTGTTTGATGCTGAAAGTAGAAAAACATTTATTTTCTTAAAGCAGTAACAGATGGTGAAATCTTTTTATGTTGCTTATCAAATCACTGATTCTGAGTTAGTTTGAGTTGTTCTACCCAGACCCCTGTCAAAATTGCACTGTTTTGTTTTGGTTTTTTAATAGTTTTCTCAAGGGTGAATACAGTGCTAGAGGCCATGACACAGGCACACAAGCCTGTCTTAAGATTTCTGCTGCAAGAGTTCTACTGGCAACCTTGTCTTGCTGACGACAGGCACTCTGGCAGTACCATAAGTGTTCAAGTGGCACATGCAAGATAAGAAGACTCCAGGATAATTAGAAATGGGTTCATTACTGGAAGGCTGGCATGATTTACTTAATTACATCATAGATGTGCTTCTTATCTTTTCTATCACCTTTGTAAGGATGTAACTTCTAAACTATTCTTTGGGAGTGAAAGCTAGGGAGCAAAGTTCAGCTTGTTAAGCTCCAATTTGGTCTCATTACTGACGAAATGTTTATTATGGCTTGGAGTTAGTGTTGGCATGTGCTTTGTTTTGCATGACTTGCCTCTTGCCTCAAGGATCATCTAGACTTGAAATGCTGGAGAATAGGTGCGTGGTAATCCATGAACATGCCTGTATATTTGCATATTAGTCAGGCTGATAGATACAGTACTTCATAAATATGTAGGTCAGCAGCATTCTTACCTCCTTGTCTTTCACTGGCTCAGCCCTGAGCCTACATGCCTGATCTGCAATGTTGTTCTCAGCACAGGAACTCATCTGCTATGGTGCTGCGGACCAGCATACAGGGAGTGTGAAGTCAGGAACTTGTGAAAGTGGTGGGGTCTTCACATCCTAAAATGTTTTAGATTGTGCCCATGTCCCAATCGTCTATAGAAGGTGCTGAGTTGTTCCATCTAGAAATCTCCCTTAAATATGAGAAGTGATCAGCACAATCTTCAGGAGTTCCCCTCTGATGGACAGATGTACAAAGTCTCTCGTCTCTTTGTACTTAGATGCTCTACTCCAATGGGCTGTACCAATCCCCTGAGACATCGTTTACTACAGACATGCCTCCCTCTTCTTCACCACCCTCTTCTCCAATGTGGTCAGTAAAGATGCATTTACCACCAAAAGCGTTATCAATACCCAGGATACCAGCTCTTTTGCCCCAAGACTGGTTGCAACCAGGCTTAACAAGGAGCTCTGCTAGACCTCTGAACAATGGGGGCGTTTGGTCAGCCTCTGAGAAAGATAGTATTTTCTTGCTGAACTTCATGAAAAGAAAGGCAGTTACACTTCTATTAAAACAGTTTTTGACTGTGTAGAAAGTGAAACTTACCATTATCCAGTGTTTTTGGCTTCCACCTACAGTATGTTAATCAAAGGAACACAGGAGCTTTGTGCATTGGCGATGGTTATCTCCATAGGAAATCCAGTATTGTGATTACTCTGGCTGTTTTTTTGCCTTCCCGGTTGTAGGACTTCTTTTCACTTACAGGATTTCCTTGTTCCAAATATTTCTTCATAGACCCAAGCACTTTTTTCCCCTCCTCTGAAAGAAAAGGTCAGTGAAACAGAGATGAGGAAAGAAGGAAAATGTCTTTCCATTTACTTACTGTCCTGCCAGTTCAAACAGTTCTGTGCTGCGCAGGATTTCCCTGCACTCCTCTCTTGGTGATGCTCAAGACTGACCTCAAGGAAAAACCCTGATTCTCTCTAAAATATGATTAAATAACTTCGCCACTGTCAGCGATATGTGTTTTTAATCAGCTGCATGACCTTTTTTTATATCCCTGTTAACGACTAAGGAATTTTGGCAGGTATCATAAACTGATGCATGCTGCGTGGCCTTACTTTAGTGCTTCTAATGTATTTATCAGGAAGGCTGATATCCAGAGTTGTTCAATAGCTCTGGAATGCTTATTCCAGCAGTTCTTTCATCTGCAGATCTGCAGCCTGACGTTGCAGCTTTGTGCTGGAGAACCAAAAGGTCAAACAGACCTCATTCAGGGTAACATTAGCTACTTTGTGGGCTTCACTGAACAAGCTCTGAGAGAAATGCAGCCAGTAAACCGAAGCACAACCCATCCACAATTGTGAATTGAAAAGGCAATATTTCATGAATTTGAATAGCCTAGTCTTTTTAAAAATATTTTTGTTGCTCTTCATACTGGGACAGTGCCTAGAGCCAGAGCACCATATGGAATATGTAAACATAAAATAAAGGGTTGATCTCTATATGGGAGATCATTAATCTAGCTTTAAAATGACCAGTCGTGCTTTCAGAGGTCATTTTGGTTTGTTTTTAAAACGTGCTTGTTGTCTTGAGTAACCCAAACATAATATTGCTGAGGCTCTGCCCATGTTCTGATAAGGGAAACAAAATGAGCAATCATGCATGGAATTTGCCTTCTGAGCCTTCAGGTGTATAGGTGACTGTCCACTGATACCCAGTTCCTCCATGTGAATTTTCTGAGACACTGCATGTTTCAAAGAAAGACCTGAACTGCATGGAAAAGGAAAAAACAAACCAAAAACCAACAAAGCAACTCATGGGAGTTGTCAGGGAACAGCTGAGCAAGCTTGTGAGAAAATTGGGAGTTAAATGAATATGCAAAGATTTTGTGCCACATGTGGAGGGCGTGAAATTTTAGATGGGCTCAGGGTATGGCTGCAGCAAGCCATAACGTCATCATTCTAGCATGCAATGCACAGGATGAGCTAGAGGTTGAGCAAAGTTACTTGGCTTCGGGATCTTTTCTGTTTGCCAGGAGAGTCAATCTGAAGGAAACCTTGGAAACAGAGCACACTTTTATTTTCAGGGCTCAGTAACTCTTATTCTTTGTACTTCCACATCCAGAGAAGCGGTTGTCACAAATGACCCTGTTTGTCTTCACTTGTCAGGGGGGGGTCTCTGAGGTGTGACACTGGTTCTTGAACTTCAAAATGCTTTCACTGTCCTCTTGGTAGCATGCAGAGAACTCAGGAGATATTACTTGTCCCCCCTCCCTCTCCCCACCTCCCTCCTCCAGCCCCAAATTCTTCTAGACAACATTAATGCAATTATGGAGGACACAAATGCACAAAAGGAGGCAGAAATTACAGCTGCCTTAAAATATGCTCACATTGTGGCACTAACACCTGCCCCCACTCCCAACTGAAGTAGATTTACAACAAAGGCACTGAGTGAGCTGTAGGGTCTTTCAGCTGACAGCAAGAATGCTGGTAAATGTTGCACAGCAGTCTCCTTTCTCTGCTCCCAACAAATGAGGAAAACTGATGTTCTGGCAAGGACTTTTCCTGTCTGTCTGGGTCTTAAGCACAGAAGTAGCACTTCCCAGGGAAGAAAAAGAAATTATATTTCTGTGTGCAAATAGCAGCCAGCTGCTGGTTGTGTTTTTTGTTGTTTATTCCCCCTGCCCCTCAACTTCTAAAATGTGTTCAATGTGTTGAACTGAATTTCTCACCCCTCATCCAACCTGCAGAGGATTTAAAGAACAGGATAAAAAACTTCCCTGTATGACATATACAACAAGTGGCCAGAGGTGACTTGTTGCACCAAGCTCGATATGCATCCAGAACTGTGATCAGACATTGGGCCAAAGACTTTGGCCAGGTGGGAGGCAATGCTGGGGGGACTCTTTAATGAAAGTGGTATGTGCTGCCTCACTCCAGGACTGTTGGTTTTGACCTTATTAAGTTCATCTCTCTGTTTTGTAGAAGCTTTAACAATCACTTCTGCTCTCCTCTTCCTCCTCTCCAGCCCCTGTGGTGGGAGCCATGCACTGCTTCTGGTCCTTTGCCTCAGAGTGGAGGGCAGGAATGTTATTTCCCTCTCTGTCTTCCCACCAAGTCAACTTTTCTTCTGCAGGGTGTGACCTTGAGGAAGGGCAGCCTGTGCCTGCCTTGTGTCCCGTCAGGGGAGTGACAGGGTCAAACAGCTTGTGTAGGATCTCTTGTTCCTGCTGGGGTGGGACTTTTTACAAGGGCCTGTAGTGATAGGATGAGGGGAGATGGTTTCAAACTGGAAGAGGGGAGATTTAGGTTAGACATTAGGAAGAAATTCTTTCCTGTGAGGGTGGTGAGACACTGGCCCAGATTGCCCAGAGAAGTTGTGGATGCCCCCTCCCTGGCAGTGTTCAAGGGCAGGTTGGATGGGGCTTGGAGCAACCTGGTCTAGCAGGAGGTGTCCCTGCCCATGGCGGGGGCATTGGAACTAGATGACCTTTAAGGTTGCATCCAACCCAAACCATTCTATGATCCTATTAACAAGCTTCTCTCCTGTGACTTGAGAGATGTGCTGATGCTGTTGGGGTTTGTCTAGGTGTGGGGAACCTTACAGGCATAGCTGTAGGGTGCAGTTATGCCACTGCAGTAATGCCATTGTCAGCTCCTTTGCATATGGATCACAAGTGTAGTTCAAGCTTTTCAAGCTATTTCTGAAGCAGTAAGTCTCAAGTATGGCAGGAAAGGCGAGGCATTTGATCCAAGCAATGCCCCTGCTTTCCCAAGATGTGTCACTGACTGGCTGGTGCATACTCAGCCCAGGAAGAATCATGTAGCTGGGGGGAGCTGCTAGCTGAGGAATACATACAACAGAGTAAAGCAGGATGGCCTTTTGCTAAGGGCATCAGGTAAGAGACTGAAGTCTGTTGCTATGTTATTTCGTCTCTTGCTATGGGGTTTTTTCCACTGGCCAAGAGTGAGGCATGAAACCTGCCTATGAAGTGCCTACAGCATTCATCCCTCTTGCCTACTTAAGAGAACCTTTAAAGGAGTTGCATTCCTTGCTTTCATGTTAGGCAGCAGTATCCTCGTGCTAAATCCCATTAACCAAAGGCTGCAGGATACTTGAAATTTCAGCCAGCACTTTACTTCATAGCTTAGTCAACCAAATAGCACTCCAGAAGTAAAACAGGGTTTCTCAAATGAGTGCTTTGGGATTGTTACCCTTACATTTCAGTTAATATGTTCATTCCTTTAGCACAGTCTGAGGCATACAGAGAACATTTGTTTTGCCAAATGGTACCAAGAGCAAAATTACCCCTCTATGATCCATGTGGTTTACCAGGGTAAATCATAGTACTAAAAATGATGGAAAGACAGATCCAATTAAAACCCTTTCTTAAATAAAAACACTGAAGAAATCCTTGTCAGCTGTGTTTAAGGAAGAAAGGCAAACAAAATCTTAAGCCCCCCTGCTCTAAAGGACAGCATTGTGCTGAAAGGGCTAACTACTGCTCTATATACTGCATTATTTTACTTTGCACCCTTTCATAGCACTGAGGAAGGAAAATAAGGTACAACCCACATGCCTTCCAGACTTGTCATAAAGCATTCCCTACCCCTCTTGCTCCATAATGAACAAACACTCTGCGCCTTTGCTTCACAAACAGATTATTTATTGCTTGATGCTGAATTCCCCTTTCATTTGCTAGATTAGTTACATCAGTGTATTTTGGAGGTTGCTCTTCTAGCACTGAAAAATGTCTCTGTGCTGAATGAAGTGCTACAGGAAGTTATTAGTTTCCAATTAGGATAACAGCCTGAGGGACAGGCTACACAGGTAGTCCTTGCAAGTTGAGCGGGTAACAGTGAGAGAGCAAGCACTGTTATGAGGACCTGAAGTGACTTAGACAAGATCTGGGCAGAAGATCAGTAGTGGTGCTGGGAACAGAGTCCATATTTTCTGCATCACTGGAGGGTCTTGTCTTTGAGAACTCTGGATGGCAGGATTTTCAGGACCTCAGAGAACAGTCACTCTTGTAGCAGGAAATAACTGTCTAACCTGCTTTGCTCATGGGCGAGCTGCTCAGTAGAGTTGTTCTAGCTAGATGAAGAAGTGGAGAGGAAAACATTAGGAGGTACTGCTGTAGAGAGCTGGGAGAAGTTCGAAAAGAGCAGGGGTAAATGGCTGAGGCATAAACCTTGATTAATGGGTGTTTGGTTTTGCTGTTCAGAAAGCATGTGGGAGCTGACAGTTTGCAAGGGTACGTTTAAATTTAACTACATAAATGTGCCTGAATTCCTAGGGCAGCCATAGCACAACCAAGGGTGAGAATCACCTGCTGCTTCTTATTTAGAAGATCCTGCTTGAAGGTGTTCACGTGTCTGCCAGGCTTTGACCAAGTCAGTTGATGGTTTTGGGGTTAAGCCACCAACACAGATTCTGTAACTGGCCCCAGTTCCTGGACTCTGAGCTGCTCCTTCAGTGGCCTCGTGGGATGTGCCTCACCTGATGGCTGCTACTCAACTGCAACTTTTACCACCGCACTTAAACCATAAATACCTCTCAATCTATTAAGCAAGCTGCAGGGTAAATGGTTGAAGAGCATTACCCCAAATGTCATTCTGCTTCAGGGTCTGGGCTGTGTTTCCTTTCTCTGTGACAGGCTGCAAAACTGCTGGAAGCTGTCTATCTCACCTCCTGGGAGGAGAACAACCATAAAGAGAACAATGACGTTATTGCACCAGTCTTAGTAGAGAGGTGTAAATGTTGCTCAAAAGAGCCCATTTCACAAGTCAAAAATCTATTGTTTCAGTATATTTATTGTAAAATATTAAGAAAGTGATGTTACAAGCATCCTATTAATGTTGTTTGATTGGTGTTTTTTGATGATGCTAATGGTACTTTTAAAAATGAATCAATGCCAAAGTCAAGGTCACGTGTATGACCTTTACTTGAGGTTAAGTTGCTTAAATTATAAAACTCTTATTACTCAATGTAGTCACTCTCTATGTGTTTCCGTTTCATGCTGCATGGCCCCAGGCATCATCTGGTATCTACTCTATGTCCTCTTCAGCCCTGAACCACATAGTTATTTATATGTGCAGCTGTCAGGTAGTGCTGCTGTTGTAGGTGTCCATACAGTCTTTATCTGCCTCATGATGAAAGCTGGTATTCTGGATGGAGCAGAGAAGCTCAGAAAGTTAATTCAGCATCATCCAGGGCAGGATGTGCTGCAGCTGCCATCAGACATCCCATCTGAGCTGCTTCTCAGTGGATGAGGAAAGACATTTCTTCAGCTGAAGTCTGCTTCTTTCATAATTATTTGGGGCAGAGAGGGGAAATGTGCAATCCAAAGCATTGCTTCTCATTTCCATTTAAAATTGCTTTTTATACTAAACTTTAGATACTGAATATCTGAAAATGCTTGCTGATAACAGTGTTCCGACTTTGACCCAACTTTGCTCACAGATTCATTTATCTGAAAACTAGATTTTATTTCAGGTCAAAATGGACTGTGAAATTGAGAGGAAAAAATCCCAAACCCTTCTTACTTGCACAAAACGTTTTTCTTATACTAGATTAATTTAAGTATAGCTCTCTGCTTTGGGTTGCTGTTGTGCATGCTTACCATTCCCGCAAAGCAGGCCAAAAATGTCTCCGTGTAATTAATTTGAAGTAGATTAATATGAAGTATCTGTTTTCAAAGTCTGGGGTTAAATAAGGTAATAGGCATTTTGTAGGAATTGCACAACTGTTATGGATGCAATCTGAGCCTATGGAAATTTTTTTTTTGTACAAAAGACCATGATTTTTCTTTCAACAAACTGTGTTCACTACTTCAGCAGCTCATTATGACTTTACAACAAATAAAGCAGGGACCTTCTAAACAGGATACTATTGGCAATGAATTTGGCAGGGGATTTATGGAAAATAGTGTGTGATGAAATGCATATGTGTGAAGACTAAGAAATGCAGGTGTAAAGGTGGTTTGTACAGTATTGATTCAGAGTTACTTGACTTTGTAGCTATAGTATTATTGAAGTCTGTAATCATTGTTTTATGCTAGGAGTGCTGGACTGAGGTGTGGCAGGGAGGTTTGATGTGTCTGTATTTAAGATATATATCTTGGTCTAAAACCCATGCTTGGTTGTTCTTCCAACCTGTATTCTGTCTTGCATGGAGAGAATTGAGGGAGAGGGAACCTGGACCTTCTCAACCTTCCTCAGAGGTACAAGAGAGCAGAGCCTTGCAGTACCAGCTCTGTGAGGCACTATGATGGCAGCCAAGCTACTTGAGTCTGTAGGACTCCACTTGCAGTGGAGCTTCACTTACGCAGACAGGGGACAACAGCAGTTTTGGTCTTTCCCTAAGTTATTTAGCCTCATTAATTGGCAAAAAAATCCAACAAAACAAAACAACACAACAACTGGCAGCATGTAAACTGCTGATGCAAGAGACACTTTTCTGGTGACAGCTTGCACTGGGATGGTGCCTGAGGTGAGCAAGAGGAAGGAAATGAAACCAAAGATTAATCTTTCTAGCCTTTGGGTCCTGGAGGCGGGTGAAATTTGTTTGTGTTTCCACCTCAGATGAGCGGGGAGGTTGCAGCCTAGCTCCGTGTGCCCTGGGGCATGGCAGACGCTGCGCGTGCTCTGTAAACATCATGCTCTGCAGCTCCTGAGCTGAGCTCTGTCAGCGCCCTCAGCAAACGCTGCAAGGCCTGTTGTGAAGTAACACTAATTCAGTGCTCAGAAAAAAACAAGCTGGGCTAAGTCTTGGGAGCATTTGGCAGCCTTTTTCCCCTTCTGTCCAGAGCAGTAGGGAAATGTTGGGCAATGTGTAGTTACAACAGATGGATGGAACCTCTGAAATACGCTTCTGTACTTTGCAGTTTTGGGAACTTTCTGGCAGAAGCCTCTCTCAACAGATTTGCAAATAGGGAGCAATGGTAAAGAGATTTATGAGGATAAAAAATTGCACCAGCAAGAGCTCAGTGTGCACCCGGCCATGCCGCTTTCTCTGTTCAGGCACATCACTCTCTGGAAGGTACAACCTGGAGGAAAAGCTGTAGGCATGCCTCATTGCTAGGGTTTAAACCCATACCCTTGCTGAATGAGTTGCCTAGGGAAGTTTATTACACCTATACACCTACTTGCTCCTGGGCAAATCTACAGGCTCGGGTTATCCCATCCGCAGAGCTGTAACCAACATGTTTGCCACCCACCAAGTCTTTAATTGTGTGGAGGGGTAGGAGGAGGTAAGTCGTACAAAAACAGGAGGTAATAAAGAGCCTAATGAACAGCAGCCAAAGCAGACATGAGTTAATGTAAAAGCAGAGTAAGCGGTGTAGTTAAAAGCGAAAGGAAAATGAAGCTTTGGCTGTCCTGCTGGAAGTGCGTGTATCAACAGGAGTCCCCTTGTTCTAATTTAGGTGAAGAATTAGTCACAGGCAGCAGAGCTGAGCCCTGGGGAGGTGAAACAAGGCCTGAAGCTGCCTCCCAGAGCCCCATGTTTCCCATCAGCACTCCAGGAACCTCCCTGACGTCTGCCGGTGGGCAGGCAGGCATCAGCCTGTATCCCTTGACAGTCTCAGGCTTGCAAGCTCAATTTATCAGGGAGCAGCTTGGTCCTGGGCGATAAGTGAGCAATAAAGGTTGATGTGGCAGTAGAGAAGAGCTGCAGGCACTCATCAGGTTCTGCCTGGGCAGCTGTTAGGACGATGGTGTTCTATGCTGTGCAAGCCCATGCATTGTAAGAGGGATTGGAACACTCTGACTGGCAGCCAGGGCATACAGGCAGTATCCTTGAGGAAGTCACCATTGCAAATGTCTGTGGCATGTGTGAACATGACCCAGAACTGCAGCTGTGATCTTCCGCCTGACCGCACGCCACTGCTCTCTTGCTCTGTGCCATGCCAAAGGCAGGAGAAAAGGTTACAGGTTAGCAGCTTTGTTTGGCTTCAAAGCTGATGCGAGACAAGTGATTTTTTCCACCCACCCGCCTCCTTCAGCTAACCACTATGAAGAAGCCATTCTAAGTTAAGGCAAGACAAACATCAAACACTTAATTTCACCCCACCCAGACTTTGAGGCATGGCTTGCAATTCGAGTCCAGGTGTAGCAGCAGCTGATGATCTTGCCACCCATACTGCCCAACCCCACTGCCAGAAGGTACTGCCATTGCAGCAGAGATGGCAAAAGAAGCCACAAGCTCCCCTCTCCTAAAGGCAGCTTGCAGTCTCACAGGCTAACACCAGCTGAGGTCAATGCTGGTGTGAGGGGAGATGCTGGGCTCCAAAGTGTGCAACCGAGAGCCATGCTTCCAATATTTCAGTTCTAGCAGTAGTTGCTGAAGCTTACCCAGCCCTTGGCAAGTCAAGAAGCAGCTTTTGGTCCATAGGGATTGCAAATTGCTTCTGACCTTGCCTGGTTTACCTCACCAGTTTTATATTATGGCAGGTAAAATAGTTGCTATGCAGACCTCTTCCCCAGCTCTGAGGCATCCACTTAGTTAACTCTGCTCAGAAGTTACGTGTTCGGGGATATCACTTAGATCCAGCCCCTCATCCTGATTTTAAAAAATTATGTTCTTGAACTCCTGGGGATCTCCTTGTCAATTTACTTCCCATAGTATGGCTTCACCTCTTCCCAGTTCCTGTTTTTAATTTGTCTTCTCCCACTTACTTGGGATTTCTTGGCTGCCTAAGTCCGTACTCTAAACAAAGAATATAAGAAAAATTAGCAAGACCACAGCAGAGCATCTGAGTTTAAAATCTGTCATGGCTTTAGATGAGTGATTAGCAATTGCTTTGCTCAGGAACTGTTTTGACAATTGTCATTGAGAGCTCATTACAACTTGTATTTCTTTTTCAGCAATGATGCATCAGCTCATTGAATTAGTAGTTGTAAATGTCACTTGGACTTGACAGAAAGAGGACAAATAATCTAGTTAGTTTGGTTTTAACATGCTGGGGTGGGTAGTAGTCTGGTCTAATATGAACTTTCTAGAGGAAGGAACATGACATTTAGGAGAAGCAGAAACTGCCATAGTTGGCAGGATAATGATTAACCCCTATTTGAGTTCTTAGATTTGGTGCCTACATTCCCTCCACCACATGAGGTGAACTGGGAACCTCAGCATGGCCCTCCTGGCTTTACACTGTTTCACTGATGACTTGATCTGTGACTCTGGCCTGATTGGAAGGGAAATGTTGGATCAACGGCTAGATGTACAGGCAGTGAATTGTGAAGAGCTGAAAGTAGACCAGATGATATTCCCTCCTCCTTTTCCCTCAAGACTTTACAACTATATGATTTAAGTATGCTCACAAGAGTTGAGGCATGGGTGATCAAGTGAGACAGTGGGACAGAATTAAACATTGGTTTCCTTGCATCGCAGCTGAGTTAGAGGGTACAAGGAAGACCACAACCTCCTCCTGTTTTGTTTTATGCAAACCTGTGAGTAATAGCTCTAGCCCTCTACTAAACTGGGCCTCTTGGACAAAGTAGGCAAATGAAGTCTTAGTCTGTGGATCCCCTCTAAATCTGAACTTGAGCAAGCCAGCTGGTTGTTCAGTTCTAACTTTGTTGGCCATGATGTTTGCCACCCCTGTTTCACACAAAAAAGCCTTCCATAGTGACAGGATAATTTAGACCAAATTGACAAGGGTCTTGGCCAGTGAAATCCATCTTCCAAACACTGTGTGATACAGTGGAGTAGCTGCCTTTGACCAAAAACTCCTATACCCACAGGCTGGGAGAAATATTCTGGTTCCCTCAGCTGCTATGTATGACTTTCCATATGAGGTTGAGACTTGCTGGACTACCTAAAGAACTGTAACTTTAGTGGAAGGGACTTGCATCCAAGGTGATGGTAGTTTATTAGTGACATGTCTCATAAGATGAATGACTGCTAATAAAGTAAATCATAGTTTGAGGACAGTAATTACAGAAAAAAGGACTAGTTTAGACTCTCATTTGTTAAAAAAAAAAACACAAAAACATCCCAAGCATACCTTTTTAGTGAAGCAAAATGGGTTTATGTGCATGGCAGGAGTTACCTAAGACTGATATATATTGAAACATGCATGGTTAAGTGTCAGTTGTCAACTGCTCATTTGAAGCCCTATAAATAGCACCTAATCTGGTTTTTGTGTTATGTGCATATGATAGTTGAAGATTATCTTGGATACACTTTTCTCTCAGCACCCATCCAGTTTTGCTTCAGGAATATAATTTTATTCCCTTTCATGTTTATTTTCCCCTGGCTTACTTGCAGCACTATCAAATAATCAGAATTTGAACATTTGCCAGAGTAGTTGTTTTCGGCATTGGGATAAATATGAAAACACCACTTGTGACATTCTAAGCCATTAATTTTTTATTTGTGTTTTTGTGGGATCTTTTTTGCCTTCCCCCAGTCACAGCGAGTTAAACCCCTGGATAAGCATCTCACTAGCATACCAGTTAGACTACATGTATATGTTTGGTTTGCTGACAAAAAGAAGGGCAGAAAAAAAATAAATCTCTTACGTTCAGCGAGCCTCTGACATAAAGTTTTTCATATATATATATGGGTTTGTTTTTTTCTAAGTTCTGGAAACTATTTTCCTTAAACTCCAACAATAATGGAAAACACCTGTTTGTAGTGAGGGCTTTGTTTTTGCACGGAAGACTCCCCTGGAATTTGCTGGCTTGGGGGGCAGATGAGCTGAGGGCAAAGGTGGGGAGGTGAGTGGGCAGTGGTGACCAGTGGGTAAGCAGGGCTGCCCACCCCATAAGGACATGTGGAATGTTGGGCAGCCAAACTGCCTGGGCAAATAACCCTGGTGTTTGCAGCTTTCTCACGTACAAAAGCTACTTTTGAGACTTTCATGCTCCAGCAGCTCTGCTGCAGAGTGTACCACCTCTAGGAGAAGGTATGAGGAACTAACGCCCAACCTTGACTTGGGCCTGCTCCAGGGGAATTCAGCTCATGGGAACCCTGACCGTGGCTCACTGTGGGGCTGGGACTGCTCTCACTCACAGTGGTGGGAATCTGGAACCAGAGTCTCTGATAATGAAACTGGAGTATTTCCCTTGCCAGGTCAATGAGCCTACTTCACATCTATGTTGGTGCATGGCAGAATGTGGTCTTAAAGGGGTCAGTCCAGTGATATGGCCCACAGCTCTGACTGGGAGTTGGATGTCCCCTACTCCTCTTGTGGGGAAGAACTAGCCCTTTCATCTTTCAGGACCACACACAGCCACGTAATTTCAAGAGTAGGAATAAGAGCTGTTGTACCTGTTGCTCTGATCTCTGAGCTATTCGATTTGACCAGTAATTCATGTGTGGAAGAGTTATTTCATGCACTGTGGCTCATAGCTGCAAAAAAATCTGGTGATTGATCAGGTCATTGCAGTATAGTTGTGGAGAACTAATCTGGGCAGACCTCAAGCAAGATGTCACGTCTTCATTGCAAATAGTTCAATGGAGGAAAAAGCCAGCTATTGCAGCACTGTGGAGAGTTGTGGTTGCACTCCTTTAGAGATCCATTTCTGGAAACCGTGTGCTCAGCTGCAACTGAGGCTGATCTCAAAGGAAAAATGTCAATGGGAAATGAAATAAAAAGGTGGCAATGGGTTTGCTTGTCTCACCTGCCCTGCTGCACCTGTGTAAATGTGTGATTGTCCTTATATGCAATAAATGGGAAACATGTCTAAACCACCACTGCCTAAATTTTCCCTGAATCAATCCTCTGGTTCTATAGGGACCATCTTCCTGAAGAGAAGCGAATCCCATGGCTTTTGCCAGCTCCATCAAATCTGACAAGGGTTTCAAACCTTAGGAGAGAGGGCATGAATTTGCCCTTCATCAGATGGCACATTTTCCGTTTGTGCCAAGTGATTAACACCGGACAAGACTGGCATCTGTAACCTTCTGGTGGCTCTACTAGTGCCCAGATGCATGCAAGGGCAATCAGAAAGCAGTTTAGTTTCAGTATATCTGCTTCAGTTTGCCAGTGCTCACAAACTCACCTTGCAGATCAGCTTTTTTTTTTGTTTTTGACAGATGATGAAGGATGAGATTGTGCATAACGGGCTTTTTTTTTTTTTTTTTTTTTAGTGGTGGCATTGGAAGATGCTTTTCTAAGCATGGAAGCTGTGGAGGTCAGTGGAGTTTCTTCCTGCTTTCGCAATAGCAGTAAGTTTCAGTTTACAAAACAGTTTCCCTGGAACAGGAACACAAGGCATTTGACAACCTTGTTTTAGAGATAAGTTGTTTGTGAATGCTTTTCTCCAGACCATTTTTTGTAACAAAACAAAAAAAATCCTACTTTGTCTACAGTGAACCCTTTAGAGGAGAGTTCTTTTTTTTTATATATTTAAAAGGCCTCATTTTGATAGAGTTTTGAAAAACTCTAGCTCAAAACTAAAAAAAAACCCTCTAGCTCAAAATTACCTTGACCCTAATTATAGGAACCCTAAAACAAGAAAAACAACTTATTTTTAAGTTCTCAAAGATTTTGAAAAAACCCAACAAAACAGTGGTGGAAAGAATTGGTATGTTTTTTTCAGATTTTCATTTTTTGTAAATCTTGATTTTTCTTTAGAATCATTTTCTCAAAGCCTGAAAGATTTCCCACCACGTAGGAGGATTGTTTCTAGTCCAGTTTGTTATGGATTCAGTAGTAAAGCTGCATGTTTCACAACATATAACCTTACAAATATTGTTGGAGGAAGAAATGACATCTGACTCAGTCAGCCTTTTCATAGAATTACTCAAACCAGAGGCCTTTCCTACACGATATTATAGATACCTGCTTTCTTTTGGCACCTTCCAGACAGGACTCATAAAGAAAAAGTCATGGTATCTCTGAACAGAGGGGTATGGAGAAGTGAACTCATGAGCATGTACTCAGAGGCTGGACAGAATTAAAACTTAGGTTTTTTGGGCTCCACCCTGATCCTACCTTCACTGCTGTCTTCTAGTGGCTCTTTCCCCTGCAGCCACTTTAGAAATCCTCACGCTACAGGGAGGGAGAAGAGAGGGAGGAACTTGGGGTCCAGCCATGATAGCTGTGCCCAGACCCCCTTGTGCCACGCTGAGGAGTGGGGTGAAACAACTGGAGCTCTTTCCCTCACACACCAGAAAAGATGCTTATTGGTAGGGTGGGGCATCTTTGAGATCTCTTGTGATGGATATAAGGCTTTTCAAGTAGGCTGTAGTGGCAGTGTCCCACATTTAAGGGTTTTCCATCAATCTAGGACCATCAAGAAAGACTGAAATAACTCACCTTCCCTGTCTGCTGCTTGTCCCACCCGTAACACTGCATAGTCTGTAGGGCTACTGGCAACACTAGGAGATGGGCTTGTGAACAATCCTGATGAGATCCTGGCAGTGGTGAGTTGTGTGCTGGTGGGGAGCAAAGTGGTCGAGGTTGACCTACTCCTTTGCTCTCCTCCCTCCTGTAGGGCTTCATTTCAAGAACTCCCATCTGTCTTCTTTTGGTTTGGTGCTTTATTCCTCTCTGTTTCTCTCCTTCAGAGTTTTATTCTTACAATTTTTATCTCCTCCTGCTTTCTGCTGCTTTTGAGTTTAGAGAACAATCACAGCCTAGGACTTGATATAAACAGAGTCTGACCAAATCCATCCATTGCTGTAATCATGTTTTTTTAATTATTATTCATTTCTTCTGTATTAAAGCTTTTAAATTTCCTACTCAAATTTTTGGAGGAGTATCTCAGAGGTGGGAGGATGGCAGAAGAGCTGCTGGGGAAGTGTCAGAGGACTTGCTCTGAGAAGACAGCATGAAAGAGGCTTTGTGTAATAATTTTCTCTCCAGCTTCCCCTGACACTTCAGATGCGTGGTCCTCGCCCTTTCCTGAATTAAAAAAGGCTGACCAAGGAGGTCCCTTCCAGCAGGTCAGCATGCTTGCTGGTACTTGATAAACATACTTTCTGTCAAACAACTTGGCTCAGTGCAAGTGTTCCCTGCTCCTGAGCCGCTCTCCTGTTGCAACAGCTGTTGCTGCCCTTCCTGCTGGGACAGAGCGTGTTCATCAAGGGGAAAATGCCAGGACAGGATGTGGGAGAGGAAGCATATCCCTGACAAAGAGGAAGAAGAAGGTGGAGAACAAGACTTTGCACAAGGCCCCCTCCCAAAAGCCCCTTAATCATCATCTGTCACACCTCTGGTGTCTCCTATAAAATTCCAGGAGGTCCTTAACTGTTACATAGTTTACTACATATTGCCATTCATAAAAAAAATTATGCATAAACCAAGTTTTACAGGAGTCTCCAGAAACCTTGAGTTGATCTTTGCTGGCTTGACTCTGGAGCCAGCCAAGCCATAGTGGCTCAGCTCTTGAAGGCTGGCCATCTCTAGAACAGCCCCACAAGCTAAACCCAATGAGCAAATTGTCGTGGAATGGCGCTGTGCTGCAAAGGCTGTTTCATGGTGTTTTAAATTCAAAAGCTGAAAAATTCAGAGCCAGCACTAAATATTTGTTCCACTTTCAAAGCTTAGCATCAGGGAGCCATTCCTTAAATAGTGGATGTCTTTTCTCTGATCCCAGATGTGCTTATGGCAAGGGTCTTGCCAGAGTTTTCCCTTCCTAATGCTTCCCACACAAATGTGCAGGCAGCTTTCTAGCCATCCGTCTCTACCCTTTAAAGGTGGTGTGAGGGGTAGCAGCTGTTCCTTCTTCAATACAGGTGGCAATAACATTGTACAAATTGTTTTCAACCCTAAGCAGTAAAGCTTGCCACTAAAGCGATCCCGTTTCTTGCCAGAAGTGATAAATCAGACACAATTTTGGAGCAGATGAAATGTTAGACAGAATACATTAGTCAAAGACACTTCAGGGTATCAGTTACTTTCCCATGGTATGTGAGTAATAATTCAGTTCTTAAAACCTTCCACCTGGATTTGGAAGGTCACCTGAGTTCCTGTTGCAGGCATTTAGCAGCAAGTCAGTGTGAGGTAGCAGTGCTAACCAGTATGTGAATTGACAGCCTCGCATTACTGTTTATGTAAGTAGAAGCAGCCATAGAATTCCAGCCTGGAATTTGGGATACTGGTCTTTATCAATCCCAGGCTGAGACATTCCCATCACTCGCTATCATTTTACACAGGCAGGCAATCTCAAATTATCACAGCTTTATCACTTCCCTAAATAGTGCAAGCTGGGCAGACCCCGGGTAGTGACAAGGCACAGAGGCTCACCAAGCACAAGTGGACATCTCCTGAAGGTCAGTTGTCCCATCCTGCCACCTTCAGTGCCTGCCTTTGCCTACTGCGTGCAATGGAGAGGTTATCCTGAATGAACTGGAGGAATCAAGACCTGAGATGCTTAGAGAGGGGAGCCTTATCTTTCCATACTGCTTCTGCCACCTTTCCTTGCCCTGAGTAAACCTGTTGCTCCTCTCGGGGAGAGAAAGTGCAGGAGGAGGGCAGTAGGGTTATCCTCTTGTCACTGGTCACGTGCATGGCAGCTCTAGTGAAGAGATCAGTCAGATCAGGCTTTGGTTGCCTTAGGTGCTGCACAAAGCTTAACAAATGATGTGGTTTGAGGTGACCAAATTTCATCACCTCAGGTAAACTCAGTAAGAGGTTAATGCAAGAAGTGATAGAGTCCTCCTGCACCTCTTACAGAAGGTTCACTCCCCTGACCAACAGAAGGGCAAAGGTGAAAGTTTTGGGAGTTTTAGCATGGTTTTCTGTTTTTTGTTTGTTTGAAGCCACCTTGTTTGTTCTTGTGTGTAGTCAATGTGTAAAGGAAGTCAGAATGACCAAGACCAAAATCAGAACTTTTTGTACTGCAGTCTGAGGAAAAATGTGTTCTCATTTACTGCAGCCATGCCTCCATCATGTTTCAGCACTAAGAATTGGAAATGAAGTCTTCTGTCAAGGCATTGAAGCCAAAACCAGCCAGCTGAGACAAATAAGGAAAGATGGGTGGGATGACTCAAATTGTTGAAGAGCGGGTGGTAACTGAGAAGTTCTGAGTCAAATAACCAGAAGGCTGATATGGAGTTGAAGTCAGGAAGGGGTTGGATGAAGGGAATAAAATTAATGGTAATCAATACAGTTTTATGAAAACTGCCTTGTCAAATAATTGTAATATAATTTTTGTAAGATGCTGCCTGGTTGGTAGAGGTAGTGGTTTTGACATCTACTTAAACATACATATTTTGAAATTTTTATAAGGCCTATGGTTTTATTCCACATGATGTTCTGAGTAAAAACCAAAACTATAAATATATGGCTAATTAAAGACATTAAATTAATTGCAATCTGGCTGGTAGTCACACTTTCTAAAGTAATAAACGAGGAAGCATTCAGAATGGATGTTCCGGACAGATATGCCAAAGGGCTCATTCTTAGGCTCAGAGCTATTCAGTCATTTGGTTTTTGACTTGAGAGCATCTGTTGTACTTCATTAGACAAAGACAATGATGAGGATGCAACCACTGATGAAGTAATAAAGGACAATACAAAGGACAGAACTGTTCTTCAGCGTCTTCTAGATTGTTTGGTAAACTAATCCCAATTAAAAAAAAAAAAAAAAAAGTGTATTTAAATCTTCAGTCAAATTCAAGGTAATTAGAGACCAAAAAAAGTACTTTTAGAACCATGCCATTTGACTGGGAGATAGTGTTTTGGAAACCAGTGACTCACTCAGGCTGGTTGTTATAACAGATAATCAGCTAAATGTGCTCCCTGTGTGATACAGTACGCCTGAAAGCAAATGCTACTGTCTGGGATGAGAGCAGATTGCTGAGTAAAGGTCAAGGAGGTGATATTTCCATGCGTACAACGTTAATGAGACCATTACTGAAATACTGAGTCTGCTTCTGATGTTTACGCATTTAAAAGGATGTTGACAGACAGGAAGAGAAGAGAGAATGGCCAAGCAGCACAAGCATAGGTTGAACCATGCTGTCTAAAGAGAGGCAAGAGAAGCTAAATCAATTTATTTTGTCAGAGGTGAGATTTTATATTCTTCCACTAACACATGAGAGCAAAGAGATAATTAATCATCAGAAACCGTCTCTGGATATAGCAAGAGCTAATGGTTAGGTTCTGAAGGTGGACAAATTCAGATCAGACAACAAGCAACTAAAAATGCCTTTTGCTTTTGATGTCAGCAACTCACCACTTAACTCAGGACGTGGGGTTTGCCTGTTACATTAAGTCGTAAGTAAGCAATTAATCTTTTTTAAAAATGTGGGATGCTGGTAAACAAGAGGCTGTGTGAGACATGAGGTTTGATAAAAATACTATGGTTGATATAGTCAGGTCAGGCTAAGTAAATTTACTGGTTTCACTGATTCTAGACAGAAAGAACTGATTTTTCCCACAGTGTTTTAGCAATCTGGGGTAAAACCACTGAATGCCTGGAAATGATCAAACGTTTAATTGTTGCAGAAGCCTTAAGAGAGGTGAGTCTGGCCCTATGGATGCTTTATGCTATCCCAGTTATTAAATTTCTGGAGAGAGGGTCAGCCAGACTTTGGGTCAGTATCTCAAACCTGTTCAATACACAAGCAAGGATGAAACCTGATAATCTCTCTCACTTCATGGCTGCCAATGACTTTTATGGTCCCACAGCCAGAAAGTTACTCTTAGTTTTCTTGTACTTCTGAGCACTGCAAATACCAAGTGAGGGTGAAGCCTCTCCACTGTAGTTTTTGAGCTGAAGACAGCCTTTCAGAAGGGCAGTGAAAGGACAAAGTTCTTAAGGAAAATACCACTATGGCTCTTTTGTGGGTCTGGGAGAAACTGAATATTTATATCAACTTACAATTGGTTTTCAAATTTGGCATATCATCAGAATATAAATAATTAGAACACAATATTAGACAAGCTAAAAAAAAAAATCAACAAAAGAACCACACCCAAGTTTGGAACGAAGCATAGAGGTTGTAATGTAGCTTGGCATATTGTGGTCATCAAAGAAAGATGGGAAGAGAAAAGTGTGATTCCCTTTCTGCTGCTCTCTGAGGAAGAGAAATTCTGTGCATAAATACATTAAAGGCTGAGAAGTAACAGACATACTGTACATGTGTATGCAGAAAGGTCTAGATCAGGATGACTGTCTTGGTCCACTGTGGGATCTGAATCCTAGTTTTGGGACAGCAGGAACCTGTCAGTGACTGAAAGTACTGTCTTGTACACCTGTGAAGTAAGAATCACCAAGGCTTTTTCCTACATAGGTGCAGCAAGAACAGAAATGTTAGACATTTGGATGCACTTTAATGCAAGAGGATGCATTTTATGTTAGGTAGCATATGCAGCCTGAAGGTCTATTCCTTGCTAACTTAGGAGGCTGAAAGGGTAGGCTAGCAAGCATGCCTATATTCATGATAGGGTTTATATGAAGCAATTGCACTTTGGAGAGGGTGATGTGTGGTGGAGGTAAAGTATGAGTGAAGGGCAGGGGATCACTAATCTCTGAGACAGGAAGACAGGAGTTGAATGGGAGAGGCATAGAGGGTCATTACTCAATGTAGAGATCACTGTATAAATTATCTGCTCCCACCACCACAGTGATCAATGTGGTCAATTTATGAAGCTTGTCTGGCATGTGTGAGCTGCGATGGTGCAGTCAAATGTGTGCGCCTGTGAGTATCCACCCTGTGTGTGAGTGCTTTGTACCTGAACAACCCAGCTTAAAGTGCCGTGGGCCTGCCACACAAATACACTTGGAAAGCCTCTTTATTCCCTCTGTAAGGCCTTCTTACTTCCAGCACAAATACCGCAGAGCAAGACTTTTTGCACAGGCTGTGAATAACACATCTCATGTTTGTTTGATGTACTTTGACTTCTTGGGAGGCTGGGATAACCTTGATTTTGCATCCATTTGCAGCTCAGATTAATTTCCCAAGGGGAATAAACTTTACCAGCAGAAGAAGGACTTCTGATGTTAGTATGACTGTGTCTACACTGCAGCCTTTGCTGTGATCAAAATATTTGATGGGGTGATTTTTTTAATGTATTCATTTTCACAGCTACACTAGAGCTGAAGTATAGAGTAGGCTTAAGGACTGGGGTCCTGCATATCTTCTTTTCATAGCAATGGCATTGCCCACATGTTTGTTCTGCTTTGTGGGACAAATTTAGAAAAGCTTGTTTTGACATACTACTTGCTTGCTTGGCTTGGCATTCCCAAACACCGTGTCAGCTTTCCATAGAGCCGCCTTGTTTGGGTCGGTTGGGGAATTCAGTCTGCTGTTTGGCAGCACTCAGCCAGCAAGTGGCATGACTCAAGAAGATAATTAAGGTTTGGGGTGTTTTGTTTTGTTTTGTTTTTGGTTGGTTTTTTTGGTTTTGTTTGTTTGTTTTCTCCGAGTAATTACACAAGAATTGCACGGCTTCTTTCCAAAAGTGGAAAGAGAAGGTCTGAAATGGATCTGAATTTTCTGCCAGGTGTTTGGGACTTGAGAGCCACATTAGGCAGTTGCTAGTGATGGTCATTTTAATACTTTCCTTTGGGTGGGGGGCCTGTTTCTAGCTGTGTGGCTTGTCAGTGTGTGTTTTTCTGTGGCTATATCTGCAGCACAAACCACAGTTTCTTCTGTGGCTGCTGCCAGCTACTTAGAGAGCAAGTGTCAGGGAGTCTGCATTCCTGAGGACCAAAACATGCAGGGAGAAAACTAGAGATGAGACTTGAATATTGAGGGACTGATTGGTATCGGACGTTTTCTGATGGACAGAAAAACAATTGTCTTAACTGCATGGAGGACCTTGATGGGTCATGCCATCCCTCCTGATCATCTCTCTCCCACTTTAACACTTTTTCTCATGAGCTTCGTTGTGTACGTACAGAGGTGGTGGGTGCTTGGAGGTGACTGAGTAAACAGAGGAAGGATGGAATGATCAGCCACTATAAAACTAAGTAAATTAAAATAAAATGGAAGCATGAACAAGGGGAGCTGGAAACTAAACAACACTGAAAACAGGGAAGGTGGATAGGAGTAGTCCACAATTTCTAGCAGGCTGGCATATTCACTAAGAGAAACCACGGGAGGCTTTGGCACACAGCATTTCTTCAGACCTGTGTACTTGAAAGCTTGCCTATTGTTTGCTTGATTTCAGTTTGCCTAACACAAGCTGTTGCTTCTCTCTGAGACTTCTTTGTCATTTGCATCCTTATCCTGTGGCTCAGCCTGTCAGGATGCTGACAGAGAGGTTGTTCCGCAGGGAACACTAACAGTGCATGGATGCCAAAGGGATTCTGATTTGGGCATTGGTTTGTTTGTGGAGGCGAAAATGCTGATGACTGACAAAAATAAGCGAAATTAAGAATAAATGAAACTTCATTCTAATTTGCAGCCTAAACTTATTACTGACCAGGACAAACACCTTTTCAGGGTGTGGGAACAACATTGACTTTCGTCTTTGGTTGCTCACTCTTTTCTGCAATGCTTCCCCACTTGGTGTTTTTGGGCAGAAGTTGGACCCTCCTTCACCTTCTCTCACCCAGGCTCAGCTTGCTGGGTTTCTACCGTGGTGAGTCCCAGACAGTGTGAGCTGGTGGCTGCCAAGAGCTGTGGTCCCACCCTTCATCCCTCCTCTCCTCATCCTCCAACCTCCCCCCTCTCTCACACCATTATTTTTAACCTGGATTGATGACTCAGTTTGCTTCACCCTGTGGCCTCCTGGTTCTGCGAACAGAAACAGGCTGTGAAAATACTGAGTTAACCTCAGTTTCTTCAGGCTGCCCACAGGCCTTCTCACCCTGGGCAGTTCATCCCTACCTGCTGAAAGTGTCTCCCCTGGTAACATCAGCCTTTTCTAAGGCTACAGCACATGAGGACAGACTCAGAAAGAACCCCAGCATAGTGTACACAGGCTTCAGTGGAAAGTTACAGGATCCTGCAGAACATTCATAACTCGTAAAATGTGCTAGTAGAGTTAGGTGTTTTTCTCCTTTGCTTTCCTCATGTTTTTCACTATGAAATTTTACCCAGTCTTTTCTTGCAGTTGTCAAAACTGTTCCACCCATGATACTCAAGAAGGAAAATATCTCCCGAATAAATAACAGGTACAATTGCAAAGCTGTGGGAATAAAACTCTAAATTGGAAAATGCACCAGAAGTGCATTTCTGCATGGAGTTTGTATATTTTATTTCTGACAGTGCTGACCTCGATAGGCTCCAAGCATACTGCAGCCCCCTGCTGAAATCAATAGGGGTGGGATCCATCTCACCTAACTTCACAGGTGTGTGCTATATGCAGTTATATCTGCAGTTGTCAGACTCCCTGTGTAGTCAGGGAAAAGTAAATGTGGTTTGGCACGAATCAGGCTGACCTGTTTTAGCTTTCTGCCTGAGGACACAGACTTCGGTCTTTTCACAGGCAGTATTTTGGTTACCAATAATGAGTTCAGGTTGGGATATCTACATCTCAAGTCAGCTGATGTGTGCCCTCAAACTTTCCATTTACTTCACTTGGCTCCAGACCAGGTCTGGATTTAGTCATGACCACTCGCATAGTTGTAATGATGATAACCTTTGTGTTCTTGCCTCAGAAGGTATTTAACTAAATGGGTGTGATGCTATCGGAGAGAAGGCTCACAGGTTATTATAGTTTAATTACCCTGTGTGCTCTCAAGAGCTATCCAGTGATGACTGACAATGTTTCTATAACTTTGGTGAGAAATGGCAATTTACAGTATGAAAATCTCAGAATAATTCAGGTAGGAAGGAGACCTCTTGAGCTCACATAGTCCCACCTCCTGCTGAAAGCAGGGCCAGCTATGGGACCAACCCAGGTCACTCAAGGTTTTGTCCAGCTGGTTTTGAAAACCTCCAAGGATAGAGACTTCATGGTCTCTCTGGGCAACCAGCTCCACTGCTTGGCTGTCCTTGTGGGGCAAATGGCTTTCCTCACATCAAGTCAGAAACTCCTCTGTTTTGATGTACAACCTTTATGTTTCATCCTCCTACCATGCACCTCTGGAGAACTTAGCTCAGTCTTCATTATAACCTTCTTGTAGGTACTGTAGGGCTTCTAATAGATCACGCCAAAGCCATCGCTTCCCCAGACTGAATGAGCCCTTGTCCCTCAGCCTCTCTTCCCAGGTTAGGTGCTCCAGCTGTGACCATCATGGTGGCCCTACACTGAACTCACTCTAGGCTGGGGGTGTCTTTCCTGCACTGAGGAGTGTGAAAATGGACACAGTGTCTAGATACACTCTAAGAGGCACAGAGCCAAGGGGAATAACCAGTTTCCCATATGTGCTGGCCATGTTCCTGCTGGTACAGCCCAGTGCTCTGCTAGCTTTCATTGCTGGCACATGTGTAGACAACTCTGCCAGGGCTCCCACATCCCTTGCAGCAGTCCCCAGCCTGTACTATTCAATTAGTAGGATTTTGGCAGAAGTTTTGTAGTGATTGAGAGCTGTGCTAATAAGCAGCAGTCACTCATATTAATTATCGTTAAGCCATGCATTTAGAATGGCTTCAAAAAATCAAAAGTCCGTTGGTATTTATTGGGAATACTTCTCTAAAGTAAAACACTCACTGGGATTCATTATTTAGCTGAATCCTGTTACAAAATAGAAGTAAGAATTTGATGTGGGAACTCTCAACAGCTCAAATAAAAAGAACAATTAAATTTATATTTCTGGGAGATGCTGGTGCTGTTTGAAATGAGAGCCATGAGGTCTAGAGGTGCTCAGGCTGGTTGTGTACGGGCTTTTTTATTTTCTTTTTGGCACTTGGTAGCATGCTGTGTGCACCATGTGTGCCTACTGTTGTGCTCAGCCTTGTGACTCCCTTGTGAAGGAGGAAGGAGTCACACTTGCTGCTTAACAGGGAGAAGCCGTGGTGCAGAAACCCAGACACCTCTGACCTAATTTTAATTGTCAGAAAGTTAGACATGCAGTCCCAGGTTAGCAACCCACAGTCCTTCTAAAAAGGGACAAACAGGTCTCTGCAGAGGTTCTTGGATTTAATCTCTTCCCTGCTTGTTTCAGGATGAAAAATGGCCTGTCTTCACTGACGTGGTTTAAATTTTTATTCTTTACCTGAGATGTGGGGCTAAAATCCTAGTTAATGCCTAACTCTTGGCATTACTATTTAAGTGCTTCTCCCCCAGACTAGTCACAAAGAACTGTGAGTGCTTCTAAGTTTTTCATCCAAATTAAGCATGTTGCCTGAGGGATTCCAGGGAGATGTCAGGGGGCTGAGGGAGATGGCAAACAGGCAATTCTCCTCCTCCTCCCTCACTCCCACCTTTGGCAGGGCGTTTGCACTCCGTTGGTGTTGGCGTGGGTTTGTTCCCACTGGGGAAGTGAACAGGGGGTTGTATGTGATGTTTCCACTCCCTTCTCCTTGCATCCGTGGCTGATCCTGGCAATGGGGACAAAAACTGCCCCCTGCTCGTGTTGAAAAGGGATACAACCTATTTTGGTGGGGAAAATGTTGCCATTTAGCTGCCAGAGTGCTTGGAAGTATCCCAAATTAGTGCAGTAGAAATGGCACTGAAACATCCCTCATTTTCTCCCCCATTTCAGGATCTTTACTATTAATTTCAGTGATAGAGCCATCACAGCTGAACTGCTTGTTTTTTTCAGCACTGCCACAGACACCTAGATGAAACCCAACTGCTTATCATTTTGCTGAGGGATGGAGGGCTTTGGTTTTTGTTTTTTACAGTCCCTGAGACAATCTGAATTCTCACGTTGGGGGAAAAAATAATCCGTGTGAGTGCAGCGCAAAGCAAAATGACAGCAGCCTGGGATGCAAACCACCAGATTTTTTTCCAGTCTGTGGGAATCCTGGCTGGGTTACACTGTTCCCAGGTTTGACTCAGAAAGCACTTCGAACAAAGAAACTTAAATACTGAAAAGAAACTTCCATTGCTTTTTCCTATGTATTGAAGAGCTCTCTTGTACAACCAGCTCACAGCAGTGAGAAGTGCTAAGGGTCCCTGTCCCAGTCCTTCCTCAAAGGCCCCTTGGTGCTTTGGTTAGAAGAGTCATGTGGTAACCTCAGTGGCAGCAAGTCTCAATTAAGATTTCGTTTGGAGGCTAAAAACTATCCAATGATTTAGTCGCAGGGATTAAGGAAAACAAAACCTTACCGACGGCTGGATAAAATTCACATTCCTTTCAATTGTGATCATCCTACATCAAGGAAATGTTTGAAATGTTGGCAGTCTCCTACAATATGCCTGCAAAAGTTATTATATTGCTTTAAGTAATTTAAGAAAAAGGAACCAAGAGCTATAGCACAAATATATTATATAAATCTTCATTGGGATCACTCTTGTTTTTACAAAAATAGTTTGACTGATGTTGTGTCCCATTGGGTGACCTTTAAAAGAGACCACATCAAATGGAGGGGCAGAGCTGAAGCTGTCCACCCCCATGCTGGCTCCTCTCCTTCTTGCTTCTCCTCAGCAGAGTGGCTCTAGACAGCTATGTCATCTGTAGCCATAAAATAAATTGAAGAATGTCTGTCTTGCTAAAGGCAAAAAAAAAGGAGCCCTTTTCTCATAACTTTTGAAGTGGGCCATGTCCCTAGCTGGGCTGCAAAGTGAGCTGTGTACCTGCATGGGGGCTTAATGACCATAAAATCACCTCCTCCTCTTCCCTCACCTCAGATCAAGGAGTCCTGGGTTAAGAGGGATGGTTTTGTGGGATGTGGGCAGGGAACTACAGGAATCGTAGCTCTGTGCCACCTTTAATTTGCTGTTTAATTGGTGTGGGAACAGCATAATTTGCTACTCATGTCTATCAACATCAAACTGTTAATGCTAGAGGAAGGAGCAAGTTTGATTTTCAAAGGAGCTTGCTGGAGCACAGCTCCTCCTCGGAAATACACATGGGATACTTTATCATCAGTGATACTTCTTACCCGGAGTACTTATGCTAATAAAAAAATGCTCAGCACAGCATTGAGGGTGTGCAGCTCACAGGATCACTTGTCTGATATTTGAACAAGGCTGCAGCAGTCAAAACTCACCAGTTTTTGTGGTAGAAAATCTGCTTAGGCATTTTCCTTCCTTTTTCTTCAAAAATGGTCTGTTTGGTTGCAGCTTAGAAAAAGAAAATCTTTTTTGTACCACTTTGAATCAGAAAGGTGAGTAGAAACAATCAGTGCTTATCAGCACACAAATATAAGGCAAAAAATATAGTCCTGCTGAGGTGTCCTGCGTGAGGCGTTTAGAGGTGCTGAAGGAGAACAAGTGTTCATCTCATCTACTCAGAAATGGCACTGGTGGAACAAAGCATTACTCGGAAGGAGGTGAAGTGTTAGTTAAAGCAGATTTGTTTCCTCATGGCCTAGGGGCAAAGGGCAAGGACAGGGATGTGGCCACATACTCCCCTATGGCCAAGTTCCTGCACCAGGCCATAGAGTATCTAAACACATCAGGTGAAACTGCTGAAGAAATGACACACTGGTGCCCAGCTAGCCAAGGCAGCCTCCCTTAACCTATGAATCACAGTAATAGAGGTCGTTTCTTGCAGTTCAGATGATTTTATAAAATAAGAGTCCTTTTCCCCTCTTTAATTCTTTCCATGACCACTTGTCACCCTCTAGAAGAGCCCTTTGGTCCCTCTCTAGCAGCAGAGAACCAGTGGGAAGAAAGTAACAGATTTAGAAGCTACCTTAGAGAAGGGGAAAATGTCACAGAGCTTAGACCAGCTCTCGTTTAAGCATCCCTAAGAGCCACAGAATCCTTTGGAGCTTTCCTTGCTCATGCTGAACACATGGATATTGATAATAATGCTGAACACATTTCCACAACAACTAAGGTCCAGAATCCAAGATTTGGCTTTCTATGAAAGATAAGTAGAAGGTGCAGCAATGGGTACTTGTTTGGATGCCCTTTTGGGCAGGAAGCCCAGTGCAAGTCAGGCACAGGCCAGGAGCATCTAGATCAGTGCTTGGATGGAAGGAACAACACGAATACACATCTATCTGGGTGTGATCACTGCTTGCTCCTTACCTCAGAGAAGATGTCTATATATTATCTTGAGAGTATCTCCAACAAGAATACAGGGTGGATTAATTATAGGGCATATTGCACTTACAACTTTTTTCTGTCCTGCCATGTAGCCCCAACCACTGATTTTTAAACCAGAGAGATTGCCGGAGATTGATTAAAAATTATTCATTTTTGCTCTATAACGTACTAGCCTAGCTAAATCTTCTGGGAATCTGGTTTTTTAGAACTCTTTTTTACTGCTGATGGAGAAGAAATGTTGATTTGGTCTTAGATGGGAAGTCAGAGGGTCTGAGCACAGCTGATTACATGTTTCAAACTAAGTAATGGCATATATTATACCATTTGTTATACCACTTACAGACAGAGAACAGTCTCTGCTTTGCAGGCTGCTCCCCAAACCCTGTTGGGAGTGTTTTGAGTGTTTGGTATTCATAATATACTATTTGGCTAGTGTTAGATTTAGTTTAAATTGTTTTTCCACTGAATGACAAGAACAGTAGTTTCAGTTCTTGAAAGTACAACTTTAAAATTTCTTTTAAATGCCAATATTTGCTTAAAATACGGTGCTTCTGATAAAATACCTGCCACTAAGCTTGTATGTTAGAGCACTCAGAGAATGCTTTGCTCTGAAAGAGCAAATTTAGGTGAGAGAAAGCTAATGAAAATTAATTTGTTTTTAAAAACAACAGCTCACAACCTACAATCAAAGATATTCCAAGTAGTTAGGAATCATCTTAACTATCATTATCAATTAGCCCACCTTGATTACTGGGGGCAAACTCTCCAGGAGTTGTGAGGATAGGGTTGGTACATAGTTTAGTGCTTTAGAGGGTGCTAGTGCAGCAGTTACATTTTTAGGTAATATTCCCTTCAAATTTGTGCTTCTCTGTGGGAAACCATACAGAACTGATCCATGGTGTACTGGTAAGGAGAAAATTCACTCTCTGGGAAAAGGGTAGGCAGGACGACAGGCAGGAGTTCATGGGGACCGTTAAGAAGGTGCTGGAGAATGCCATACCTTCCCCATACTACTTCACCCTTCCTCATCCCCTTTCTCCCTTGAAACACCAGATTCCTCCTTCCTTATTTGCAGTCCTCTCACCTCCTCTGTCACAGGCCTGAATTTTGAATGCTCTTGCTGCAAGGTGTTGTGTCTCACCAACCTTCAAAGCCTGGTCCCAACATGTTATCTCTGCTATCAGGGGTAGGCTAGCCCTGTGAGCCACAGTGGGCCCCTCGCTCTGAAGGAGAGTCAAAGCTCTTTGCAACAGGCAGTGTGGTTTGTCGGATGAAATGCAAGTTGCTGTTATCAGCCTTGTTTTGTTTTCCTGAGAAGCAAACAAAAAAATTCATGTTCCAGACACACAGCCTCAGGACAACAGCCTCATGCCCATCCTTGGTCAAGCTTTGCCTACTGTTTATAATGCTTTTACCAGCATAGATTACTTTTTTTAACTGACTCTGTGAAGCAACATTGCTTCAGAAGAAGCCTCAGCACTGAGCTGGATTTTCTCTGTTATTTCCTGCTTAGAGAGGGGCTGTTGTATCTCCAGCTAGTAGATATGGGTTTCAGCAACAGTGAGGTTGCTGAGGGTGGTTTTTAGTGAGGTTTGGCCACTACACAGATGTTTCATAGAATCATAGAATGGTTTAAGTTGGAAGGGACCCTGAAAATCACCTAGATCCAACCCCCCTGCCATGGGCAGGGGCACCTCCCACTAGATCAGGTTGCTCAGAGCCCCATCCAACCTGAACACTTCCAGGGAAGGGACAGCCTCAACTTCCCTGGGCAACATGTTCCAGTGTCTCACCACCCTGACAGTGAAGATTTTCTTCCTAATGTCTAACCTAAATCTCCCCTATTCCAGTTTAAAACCATTCCCCCTTATCCTATCACTACAGGCCCTTGTAAAAAGTCCCTCCCAGCTTTCTTGTAGCCCCTTCAGGCACTGGAAGGCCACAATAGGATCTCCCTGGAGCCTTCTCTTCTCCAGGCTGAACAACCCCAACTCTCTCAGCCTGTCTTCATAGGAGAGGTGCTCCAGCCCTCTGATCATCTTCTTGGCCCTCCTCTGGACTTGCTCCAAGAGCTCCATGTCCTTCTTGTGTTGGGGTCTCCAGAACTAGTTTCTAGCCTTTCCTTGTCCTCCTGGCTACATATGGGCAGGTCTCAAAATAGAAGTACAAAGTAACTATTCAGTGCAGTAGAAGCAAAGTGCCTCTTCAGAAATTCACAGGGTGTTGCAAATTATTAGCTAAATTTATCCTACAAGCATTTTACCCAAGCATGGTTTTTAGCCCAGGAAATGATTCCTTTGAATAGGCCAAAAGAGGACAGAATGATTCATTTTCTGCTTACAATACACAACGTGACCCAAATCATATCCTATTGTTGTCTCCTATCGCACCCTGAATAGTGTGTATCAAGGAGGCTGGTTACTGCCTGGTGCAGGTCACCATGTAATATTTCCTGAGCATTTGTCCTTGGTCTCTATACAATTGCAGATCAGTTGTGAGCAGCTGCAGAAAGTGAAAGAGAGGGGCATTTACCGCTGACACAGGTTTGGAGTTGTTATTCAAATACTGTGCACACTTTTTTTTTTCTTTTTTTGTTTGTGGTTGTGGGGTTTTTTTTGCTTCTGAAATGCTACTAGCCTTAGAAAACACCTTGCCCAACACCACAGCCTAGCAAAGCAGCAATCATGTTATGTTCCTCAGGCACTGTGAGCTGCCTATGTAAAGCAAAAAAAAAAATCATTATTAAAATTCAGTCATGAAATTCTACAGGCTAGAAAGCCTAGGAATGAATAGGAACGTCCTAGGCATACCTGTGGTGAAATCTGCAGTTGCAGAGAATGATCTCTTTTGTCTTTAAAACTCTATTTGTAAATTATCTTTGAGCTTTCTCATGTCCTAAAACCTCTATTTAGAGACCTACGAGCATATCCTGATGCATCTGAGACTGACTGAAGCAGATTTTGCTGTATATTCTACACTAAAAAGGAAATGAGAAACTTCCTGTCTGATACATACAATCAATGATATAATTAAGAGCTGACAATCTGTATGGTAATGTATAGCTTTGAGTAAGGATGGACTTTCTCCAGAAGAATTTATAATGTGTTTCCTCTCAGCAAACATCAAGTGCATGGGTTTTGGTTCCTTCTTGAACAGGAGTGGCAACTCTGTGACTAAGCACACTGCTGCCAGCCAACTTCCTGATATGCCTTTGGAAATGGAGCAGGACTCCACTGATTTCTCATGGAATGTGTCTTCTTTGAAGTACTCACCAGCATCCAAATAATTGGAGGACATAAATTGCAATGGTCAGTCACCACCCAGGAAATATTATTTCCACCAAAAAAAGCCCGTGAGAGTGAAACAGCAAATAATTTAGCCTTTAGTAAGCAGGCTGCAAATTAATTGGTAGGGTAGTTTAAAAAATCAAGCAGGTTGCTGGGCATCTAAATGAAGAGGGACCAGACTGTTTCTAGACTTGTAGGCTTGGGTTCAGCTCTTAAAAAGCAGCACATCTCCAAAATGCCAGCAGAGGAGTTTCGCCAGGTGGCACTTACCTTGCCCAGGACACCTCTCCTAATGCTGTCTGCCAGTAATGTTAATGTAACCCCAGGAAACCACATCTGCCCGTTGGTTCATCAGGGAAGGCTTGGTTGTAGAAGTACATTTTGACTTGTTCTCCCCTCTTTTTTGTAAAAGAGAGAAACCACAAATGTTTTTCTTCCGGTTTTAGTCATTTCCTCTCCGCTTGGCAAGATACTGAGGCTGAGTGCTCCTTGAACAAGAGAGCCCATGAGGAGAGCTCACTGGTTGTCTTTTAGGTGCCAGATTCAGGGGAGTTCTCCTGGGTAATAATTTCATTTTACTCTGATTATTTACTTGGCATTCCCAGTTCCTGAGTATGTTTCTAACCTTGCTTTGGTGCTAAAAAAGAGCTTTGTAGCTCTGGAAAGTCAGACTGTGGGCTTTGAGCACATGCCACAGCTCAGTGGTGCCATGTGGGGCAAGATGGCTGCTAGCTCCCACAGCTCAGCACCACTGTGAGAGGAAATTCTTCACTATGAGGGTGGTAAGACACTGGCACAGGTTGCCCAGGGAAGTTGTGGAAGCCCCATCCCTGGAAGTGTTCAAGACCAGATTGGATGGGGCTCTGAGCAACCTGATCTAGGAGGAGGTGTCCCTGCTTATAGCAGGGGGGTTGGAACTAGATGATCTGTAAGGTCCCTTCCAACTCAAACCATTCTGTTAATACAGTGATGGGCAATAAGAAGTGCTTTGGTGCTTCAGGACACTCACCCTCGTTATCACAAATTATTAAGAAACAAAGAGCCAGAGTTGCTTTAAAAAATGGAGTTAAAGGATACTGGGGTTGCTGCAGACAGAGGTTTCCTTCCCATGCAGGTAGGGATTGGGAGTGATGGAGGTTTAGCATGTGCCTCTTCATCAGCATGGAGCTGGGACAAAGCCTGGCCATTTGTCTAAACCCACAAAATGGGAAAATACAATTAGAAGAACAACCCATTTCTCTAATGGAAACAAAATTCCCATCGGTAAGAAAGCAAAGTACATCTAATGGAGGAGTGAGCATGAGGGAAGCTCCTGTGTCCTCTGAGACATCGCTGCAGGTGTTTTGGTTCTCCTGACCACCGGTGCTAGTAGTTTCTGGCAAAACAGCTGTAGTACGGTGCTTTCAAGTAGGCTTTCCAGTGGCTGTGTGCAGGGCCTGAAGGGAACAAGCTGTCAAACAGAGGCTGTTCAATGATGCTGCCCTTCTGCCAGCCTCGCCAAGCAGGCAAGGGAAAAATCTAATTAACTCAGCAGAAGGGTGCCAACGTCTGTCATGCAAACAATACTAACTGATCTCTCCATATTGGTCAGAACTGAGGAGTCTCTAAAATCCCCTCAGTGCATGATGAAGCATGGATGAACGGGGAGAAAAGTTGGTATGGATAGAAAGAGATGAAGCGATAGTGTGAGTCAAAAGGAAATTTGAAAAATGTGTTAGTCAAGACAAGATCCAAAGAGCTCTGTCAGGGAGTGGAAACATGGAGTCAGACCTCTGAGGTGGAAAGCAGTGGGTGGAGAGGGAATGGGAAGTACGGGGGTCTGACAGGCCACCAGCAAGAAAGCTGGAGTGAGCAAAAGAAAAAGAGGTGAGGAAGAGGGAAAGGCTAATCTCTTGCGCTTAAACTTCTGGGTCTCAGTGCACATGACTTTAGAGTGAGGTACTTGGTGGAGTCCTTCCTGGGGAAAGGGAGTACAAAAGCTACATTTATTTATTTCCCTTTTCTCCACAACTACAAAGAATCCTCTAATCTGTCCCCAGGTCTATTCCACTCCAAAAAGGATAAGCAACCAAAGCTGACTGATTGGTCACCTTATGAAGAAAGCACTGTTTACATTTTTATCTTTATCTAAGCTGCCTGTTTGTTAGTTTTAGCTTTTTTCTGCCCATAACACATTTTTAGTATTGTCAAATATTTCTGAACTTCAGACTAATCAGCTTCATCTACATAAACACAGTTGTTAAATAGCTTGTGGAACATTTTGCCAAAGACTGGTCTTTGCATCTGAGATGGGAGGACTCAGACCAAGCCCTGTGCTCACTAATAGCCAGCAGCTGGTCACACTGGTCTCCTTCCTGAAGCTGCATTTCCCTGTGCTTCATGAGCCAAGCTGGCTGCAGCTCATAGCTCCAGCTCCAGCTGCTAGTATCTGCTAATTTATTTCAAGGTGGCATGATCAGGACTTCAGGTTCAGGTCTACAAAAATGGATTGATTTCCTGCCCTGCAGGTTATCCAGAGGTTATCACCTCTGCAGATGCAGCAGCCTGGCTAAGATACCTGCTCCTACATTTCTAGGTATGACCATGTGTACCAAAGTGACTTGTATCAACTTCAACCTGGCTGCAGATCCTATTAGCTCAGCTTTCTGGGTTGTGATCCCTTTTGCACTGGGCTGCTGTGGCTGAAGCATGGGTAGGCACCGAGCTCTAGAAAAAAGGATTCCTCCAGCTTTTGCACCTTTTCCTTGGACAGTGAACCAGAGCTTGCAGGCACAACTGTGGGCCATGTTTGGAAAGCTGCCTGCTTCCTGCTGAAATAATCCTTCTTTAACAAAAATGGTAGTTGCAGCCATGTATTAGTGCCGTGGGTGCATGTTACCTCCAAAAGAGTAATGCAGGTAGAAGGCAGAAAGGGTCCTCGGGCATCTGGAAACCCTAGAAAATCGATACAGTTAGACCACCTCAGACTTGAACAGGCACGAGTTGTTATTTTGATGAGGTATGAGTATTATTTTCTTAAGCTGCACAATCCTCAGGGCAAACTCTGATGTATTGACAAAAGATGAGTCTTAACTAGTGAAAATCTATCATCTTTTGTATGCATATATGAGAAGTCTCATCATATGTTTTTAAACTCTGCAGTAATTTCAAATAAGAAATCCTAGCTGGGATGTGGGTAAATGCTCCTGGTGAAGACAAATAATATATATCTTACAGTAAATCCAAGGAAACATATCTGAGGACCCTCCTTCCAGAAATGAAAGATTAACTTTAGATTAGGAAGAACCAAATGCTCTTGCTGCAGTGTGTTGAGCACATCAAAATGATCACTTGGCTTTTCCCACCTCTATCAAGTCAAGGTCTTCATTCCCAGCATCTCATTTTTCTCAACTGGACGTGGATGCTGTGTGTCCAGATTGACACTCTTCTTTTTCGAGTATGACAGCTGTGTGTCTTGTTATTTGGAATGGACAGGTACATCAGTTTGTCCTTCTATATGTGAAATCCATTATTCTCCAAAATTTCCAGTTGAATAGTAGTGCCAGGCTTACTTATCCCCAAAAGAAATTCAGCAGTCCTTCCTAATGGTCACCAAGTTGGTGAAAAGCACCAACAAATTATTGCTCAAACACTGAAAGAAAATAGACTTCTCCTTTCAGGCAGCTTCAGCAGGTTTCAGACTGCATCCACCTTACAGCCACCAGCTACTGCCACACTTTGACTTGCAGGACCTGCTCCTGCTAGAGAGATTCGTGGTACAAAAGCCAGTGAGTTCACTATTGAGCCATTTGCTGTCTATTAGTTCTTTCACTCTTTTACAGCCCACAGTGCTGCTTGGCAAGTTGTTGCCAGCTTTAGAAGAAATCCGTTACCTATTCAACACTGGTCCAACAGGTCCATTTATTCTCACAAACAGTAGTTGTATCCCTGCTATAGTAATCATTTTCTCCTAAGTCCAGTGGCATGTCTATTGTTCTAAAGATACTTCTCTCCCCAGATCATTTTCCAACAGCTCCATGAACCTGTATGTTTATAGTTCCCTTTGAGGTAATTAGTGCCTCCTAATGTTTAGACTCATCAAGTTTTATCTGAGCTTCAGCCCCCAGAGCTGTCTTGTGTACTGGTGTCCCAGTTCCACAGGAAAAGGCTGTTTTACATAAACTGCTTTTACACACAGCAGTTGTTGCACGAAATGTGACATGAAACAAATGTTGCACAAAACGATGCAGCAGGCTTGAGGACTTCTGCATTTTGCTCCTTTCCCATTTTTGCTGTCTCTGAGATGTGGCTGTTGTGGCAGCCAGTCCTGTTCAGCCCCGTGCCCCTCTGAGCCACAGTCTGCAGACCCTGAGCTCCTCCTGGACCATTTCCTAGATAATTAAGCTTAACAGAGTAGGTCTTTGTTTTGTGTTTTGTTTTTCTTTCCCCTCCAGGAGTTGCTTTGGCATAAATTCACCTGTGATGAAGCTTGCAAGCAAGACAAATAATCGTGGAGAGGTGGCTGTGCCACCCCAGTGTAAGCTGCGGGGTTCACAAAGGTGGTCTTGCTCGTTAAGGCAGTGGACTGAAAGGCGAAAGGCACAAACTTGAGGCTCTTTTCCCATGGAGTGAGGTCTCTAATAAGATATTCTGTCACCTTGTTAATATCTTCTTTCTTCCCTTCTCCTTGGCAATAGCAACTGCGGAGTCGCTTTGTGTCAGGATTGATTTTTGGCTTATATTTTTTTCAGCGCCATTAAAAACTGTTGCCTCTCCCCCCGGCCTGTATATTAGATGGATACATTTTAAGTGATCCTCAGTACAAACTTTGAATAATGACATCAATAAAGAAGAAGGAACTAGAGACGCTTAGTCCTAAGAACACAAACGACATTTCATGGATGTCTGCATTTGCATCAATGTGTGTCAGTGAGCTCCTGGGGACAGCTTCCTTTGGTTTTCCTGAGAAACTTTTCCTTCAGCCCAATCAGTGTTTCAGGAGTTTGTGTCTGACCCTACCAAACATTAAAAGAACTCCAAATGTAGAGATACAGAAACCAGGTACAAACTGTCTGCCTTGGGTCTTCCTCTCATTTCCACACACTGATTTCGCTGCTGAGGGAATGAGGCTGTCTTGAAGCATCAGCAGATACCAAAAAGTAAAACCATCTACTGAGTTTCAACAGGGCTTGTGTCAAAATTATGTGAAATTATAAATCCAGCTGGGCTTCCAAGTGAAGCTATAATAATTGCTCCAAATTGTGCTCAGAGCATTAGAGATTTGCTGGAAGATTCATGGCCCAGAAGGAGCCTTTTACAGCAAATCTGGTCCCACATCTGGTTTGACATTGCAGTCTGAAAATGGGTTTGATTTTAAGAGTTTTGTGTCTTGCCAGGAAGGCTGTAGCACAAAGCACTTGGTATGTTTTTCTCCTGATGGAAACAGAGCAGCCCAGACGTCTGTTGGTTTGGATGATGACTAAGGTGGTGACTCTGAGAGAAACGACAACAATGGCTTCTGGGTGTTTTTTGCAAAACTGGAAATATACAACCCAGAGGCAGGTTCTGGGCATGGTCTAAGCAGTCGTGTAGAAGGGCACGCTGCTGGGTTATGAAAGGGTAAACAGAATACTTTCTGATGCATCTCGATGCCAGGGTGAGATAGGGCTGGGACCAGCGGGGAGAGAAGGTGTAGCACAAGCCAAGGCATTGCAACTGGCCTAGCAGATCCATTTCAGTTATGCTCAGGGTCCTGATTGATCCCCCACCTTTGGGATGCTTGCAGTCAAAAGAAATAGTAGAAACAAGTGATAGAACACTAGGAAATGGCCTCTAAGTTGTGCCAGGGGAGGTTTAGATTGGATATTAGGAAAAATTTCTTCACTGAAAGGTATGTCAGGCACTGGAACAGGCTGCCCAGGGAGTAGTCAAGTCACCATCCCTGAAAGTATTTAAAAGACGTGTAGATAAGGTGCTTAGGGACATGGTTTAGTGGTGGACTTGGCAGTGTGCTAGGTTAATGGTTGGACTTCATCATCTTAAAGGTCTTTTCCAACTAAAACAATTCTATAATTCTGTGATTCTATGATTCTAAATAGGTTACTGTAAAATGGGAGACTGGAATGAGCTTCATAATTTATCGTCAGCTGCACTTTAAATTCCTTTTTTACTGCTTTCTAACTGCGAGCTTCTGAGGCACGACTTTCTCTTGGGGCAGATATATTACTGCACTAAAATTTCTCTGAGAAACTTTGTTTCTCTGTGCTAAGGTTAGATTGCTCAACACGCACTTAAGGAATTAACATAAAACCCAGGGACTATCTTTAGCTACTGCAAAATATTTTCCCTAAAATAATGAAGTACGTAACTGGCATTGCTTGAGCAACAGTTCCAGTATTGGGTTTTTTTAATTGTAGTAGGAAAAGGGCAGAGCAGTAGAGAATACCTGGGAGTGAAGGACTTGTCCTTTTTCTTGGTACTAGGAAAAGCAGCCGAGGCTGATGGCCCTGAGGCAGTAGCAAACCTGCCTCCATGGATGACTGAGTGCTGAGGCTGATGTGTGTACATCCCTCTGACAAGACTGGGGTGAACAGGGTGGGTGAGAGGCCTGTTTTGGGGGAAGTGTCAGATGGTAGTACACATGGAAGAGAAAATGGGCGCACGTTAAGGTCTGTAGGTTGTTGACTACTGGAAGGCACTCACAGGAAAAAAATTGGCTTGTTTGTTTGTGAGGGAATGTCCTACATCCCTCTAGAGAACTGCATTTCTGGGCCAAGGCTGGCATAGGGGGTAAGGAGAGCTTTAGAAGAAGGAAGTGGTGGGGCAGCCTGAACATGACTCGTGCAATCTCCATGCTTTGTTTTCATAGATAGGATAAGGAAAGATATGAGTATACTAATTGTGTACTGGTTGATCACCCTGAGTCACTATTGTGACCTGTCTTTAAATAAAGGGAAATGGGATCCCAGCATGAGCTGCCAGGAGGGGCATAGAAATACTTATGCTGTTTTGTAAAGCATTGAGATGTCATCTAGAAGTCTAGTCACCTCCTTCCAAGAAAAATCAATTCATACTAGGACAGATGCAGAGACAGGTCATTAGGTTCATTAAGTAAATGATTTGGGGCTGTTTTTTTGTTGGGTTTTTTGTTGGTTTGTTTGTTGATTTTTTTGTTTGTTTTTGTTTTGTTAGGGAAAGGTATTATAAAGCCTGCTGGTTTGTTTATCTTAGCAAAACAAAAGCTTCAAGGCTATATAATTGTTGTCTATAGATCCTTCAGCAAGTACACACCAGAAAAAGAGAGCTGTTTAAGCTAAAGGAGAGCTCTGACACAAGAACAAATGAACCTCAAGTGCTCAAGCCAGCCCTGAAAGGAGACCTCTGCCCTGGGGAGAAGCAGGAAGGGAGTATTAGTGTGATAAAAACAAACCTCATTTAAAGGTGCAGATGGAAAGGCGTTATAATGACCTGGGGCTGATGGTGAGAAAGGAACTTTTTAGTTGGCCAGCAGTTTACCGGTGGGAAGTATTTGAGATGATCCCTGACATTTCTAGTGCCTTGTGCTTGCAATGTTTTGGGCTCCTGTGCAAGACCCGTGTGTCATTGTTCTCATGTACCATCACTTTAGATTTATTTGCACAAGGGTAAGGTCTGCATCGAGACAGAGCTATTGGTTCATATGGAGACCAGCTGTGAAGAAATGGAGAACTTTTGTGAAGGGCTGAAGTACGTGCAAGGGCACTTGCAGCAGTTCTGTGGGTTGTGTTCTTGTTAGTCTTTGCTGTTTATTACCCCTTTGTTTAAAAGTAATGGGAGTTGTATGTATCTTGTAAATGAACATATAGGAACATTTCCAACATCTCTGTCCATTTATTTCCCTCCTAAGTAGAAAGTAATGAGATCTGCAGAAATTGCTCATTGTAAATAAACTCCTTGACAAATATTTCAATGTTTATGTTTAATAAGTTGGTTGTAAATATTTTTGTCTTAGTTCAATTGTTACTAGAAATAACTCAGTCCTGGAATTCACTCCCTGATAATATGTTACATCTTCCTGGAATAACTACATTCCAGAGGTCACATTCTGCAAATAACTTTCCTAACTTAAATTACTAGCCAAATAGTCTGAAGGGCCCTATATGACTGCTACTGCAAAACCCAGCTTTACTGGTAGCCATCTGCATTTAATCACTTTCAAGGGAAAAAGTTATGTGCAGTGCTTTTGGATCCGTGCTTTTCTTTTGAGAGTGCATACCTACAAGTATCTTCATTATTCACATCTTATGTTCATGTGAAGGATGTTCATACCTCCTGTTCCCAAATAACACAGCAGGGTACTGCTAAGAATGACCATTCTTTAGTGTCAAGTTATACTTTGGCAATAGCTTCAATATTATCATTATGGTGGTATAAAGAAATGAGAATTGTGTGTTTGGGCTTTGTTTAGAGCAGAGCACTGCAGTTTTCATGTATGTTCTCATTTCTGTAATTTAAGAACTTCCAGGCTAGGTGAAAGTTAGAAATCAACTGAGAGTCTGGAAATGTCATGGCTGAAAAAAGGAACAGTTATTCCTTAAAACAAACTGAAGTTACTCCTATCCTTAGGGTAGGTACTCAGTTGATAGGGAGAAGAATGAGAGGGGAAAAGAGATGGATGGGGAGCACAGATGAAGCAGTGTTCTTCAGGAGACATCATCTGACTTTAAAAGAACAGTTTCACCTTAGCTCTCCAGCATGAAAGATATTAAACTTGCTAATAGAGAACTTTACAGGACTGAGGACCAAACCCACTTCTCAGTTACGCCAGCTAATTCCTGCAGCTCTGTGAAGTTAGTGAGGAAGCTGGAAGGCAGGGGAGAATGGGGCATCAAGGAAAAGCACTAAGCAGAGTGGGGCATTGCGAGTGGAAAAATACAGGAAATTCTTCCTACAGTCTCCAGGGAAAAAGGCTTATTTTAAGACCAGAAGAAAGCAATTATCTCTACTTTCTCCCAGGTAAAACAAAACAAACCAAATTTCTCAATCGTATATCTTCTTTCTTCTTTAAAGTAAAATTTACCATGAAGTTACAAGGAGAAAAAAAGGTTGGTTCTGAATGGTCTACATAACTTTTTCCCTGCTAATGGTAAACCAGTGGTATGATCCTGACTGTTTGATGATAAAATAGAAGGTGGAGGGTCCCTCTAGAACATTTTGCATGGAAAACACTGAGTTGGGCAGTATATCAAAACCTGCAGTATTCTGACTGAACTTCTTTGAGTTTGGGAGCATTTGGGGGGATTTTTGCCCAAATGGTAACATTTTACTATTAGATGTACATGATAGGTAACTTCATTTACCCAAACCCCAAAGTTTTCCATAGGAAACCACTTGCAGTGGAAAAAGGTTTGGTTTCAGCTCAAAGAGGAGGCAACAGGCCATGCAGTGGGTACCTAAGGCAGCCTCAATCCCAGCAGCAGGGCTTACGGGGGGGAAAATGTTTTCCTCATAAGCTTTTATAACCTCGGCAGTGTGTCTAACAGCAAGCAAGTAGCTACCAGGACTCAGAACAGCTCTCTGGTGACCATCGTGTTCAGAAGGCTCTGCCTGGCTGCAACATGGCTTTATATAGAAATTTATTCCTTAATAGCTACAGGGATCAACCACGCGGAACTGCATCCTTGGAGCCGGCACTGCGCTGGTTCTGAGCCTGTGAGGCTCCCCTAATTTCTCCTGTTACATCCTTAGGCTGTTCTCTTTGGAAAGCCCAGGCCTGCCCTGCCGAGCTTGGTGGGATCTGTTACAGCTTTGTGGGGCCGCTCAGGAAATAGTCTCTGAACTGGACAGGCTTGGCTTTTCTGGCAGAGGAGTGGTGAGGGACCAGCACTGGACTGTTTCCCCCAAGGAAGGCATGATGGACCGAGACATAAGGAGAGGTTTCTTGGCTGCAAGCTGAGAATTATATCAAGCACCAGCATAGCAGGGCAGTACACATCAGGGTCTCACTACAGCCTGGGGGACAGGAGGGAGTTAAACCTTCAAGGGAGTGATGTTTGGATGTGATGGGAGGGCCTAGGCCCTGCTAAGTCAGCTAGAACCTGCAGTATAGGATTTATGCTGATTTCATGCTCTTGTGGTGGCTTTGTACTGATGGCAAGATCTGCTCTGGCATTAATCTTGCCCATGCAAGGGTAACGATCAACAACTTAACCAACTTGAACCAGCAGAATGAATTTATATCAGATCAGCTTTTGCATCACATGGCCATGTGGTTTCACAAACAAGACTAGCAGTATCTGAATGTACTGTTTCTCCTAAAACGATGCCTTGCCTGAAAAAAAAAGCAGCTCTACTGGTCATCTGCACTTACAGAAGAGATGAGAGGAGAAGGGGGAGAAATAGAGCGAGTTTGCCTGCCAGGACTGAGGACCAGGTATGAGTTGCCCACAGCAGTCCTAGGAGAGAGTTAACCCTGGACCTCAGCCCCAGGGCTCCTCACAGGGCTGTCCTTTGCTTTCAGAGGGGCTAGTAACTCCTGAGTGGAAGTGAGTCTGTAGAAGATAGGGGAAGGACAGGGAGAGCTTTTGTTTAAGGAACCTTTCCAGAAATTCTGCCCATGAGATTAATATTTTGCTGTTCAATAACATACCTTGCAAGAGAGAGAGAGAGAGTATGATATTCTCCAGATTAGAGAAGAGGACATTTTGAACTGGTTCAGAGAGGCCCCTCACAAAGACTTCAGAACAAACCTAAAAATAGCTTACTCCATTAATTCCAAGGAAACCCTTTTTTTGCCAAGAAAATGCAATCCTATTTTTTATGCCCACTAATTTTTGAAAGCAGACCTACAACTCCCTTTTTGTTGGGCCTCCTTCTGAGTAAAAAGCATTAGGAGGATCAAGGTTGCTTTGTACTTTGTTTGAAGAGCTATCAAATAGCAGCAGTATCAGATAATGTGGATTATCATCTTACAGCTCTCTACAATTTTATTCGGTTTAATTACTGGTACAGAAGGAGTTCTGTGGGCCATATGAGGCTTAGAACAGCCACTAATTAAACAAGAAAAGTGTGCTGAGATCTCTGTTTTTCTCAACTGTATCAATAACAAAATTCTCTAACAGGTCGACACAAACTTCCTCCTCCCCCTCTCATCTGAGCTGTGGGTACTGAACAGTGTAATGTTTTCATAATCATCTGATTTACGTAACAGCAGATAAACTCAAAACACTGAAAGAAACAGGGCCAGGAAATCCACAGTGCCCATTCCAGTAGCTTTCCAGAATCCCTGGCAAACCTCACGTCAAATCCTCAGCTACAGCTTTGCTCGAAGAAAGCCCATTTTTCCCTGTGGATCAATGTTGTTATGAAAAAACATTATTAAATCACAGGTAGAAAGGGTGATGTGTTCAGGGCAGCGCAGAAACATATCCAAGCTCAGCATGGTCCCACTTCATCTTCCTTCCAGTAGGTAGATGTTGGGAGGAACATTAGTGCAAGATGAGCACAGCTTACGGACTTGAATTGACTACTTGCCTAAAGTAATCAGGAAGCCTAATGGTTGACCCTGGGGGGGATAGAAAAGTGACACTAAATTATGATCAAGACTATGGCCAGGCTATAGGAATATGGGTGAAGGGTTGGCAGTTTCTTGCAACAACACTGGTCTTCAATCAAAATGGTATTTTAGCTCCTGTCTGGACTTGTGGCTCTGCGCTGGTAAACAGGGCTGTTTTTATCTGCCATTTGAATTTTTAGCTGCACACTGATTGTAGAAACCCAAGTGCTAAATACAGATGCTGAAGCCCCAGCATCCCTGGTCTTAATTCATTCCTTTCCTTAACAGACCTGAGCCCTTGGACTTAGTTGCAAGCTATCACAATGGGTATTTAACAGTACTTAACATGGCACAGAATACTGCAGTATTTCCAGGATGAGAGCTCTCTGAGGCAGGCAGTTCCCAGTATGCACGTGTGTGCCTGTGTTTGTATGCATGCTGGCTATACTGTTCTCCAAAGCAGGGAGATAGGAGTGTGATTATCCCATATCTGCCAACTACAGGCTTCTCAGACCTTTCTCTGAAGCATCTGGTGCTGGCTAGCATCAGAAACAGGATATTGACCCTTGTGTCTAAGCAAGTCTGGCAATTCCCATATTTCGAGGCACCGGACAGAAACAGACTGTTTTCTACTAGAGGGTGGCTCATATTTCTTGCCAATGCTGACAGTCAAATGCCTCTTTCACATTCTCTCTTAGTCCTAATACACAACCTCAGGCTGAAGGTCAAAGGGTAGATCCTGGATGTTCCCATGCAAGGAAAATCAATTTAGATTCACAAAAGACAGAGCAGTCAGTGCAGAAGGTCACTGCACGGTCTCAGTTGCTCTTTGGGCTTAGAAATTTGAACAGGGAGGAAGGAAAGGGATGAACAAGGATGAATTGATGGAGAAGGACTGCTTGCAGACTAACGGAACCAGAGCTTGAGAAAAGATGTAGGCAAAAGGGCCATCTGCAGCACAGATTGACCCATCCCACTGTGCCAGGACCCAAACTATCCCAGCATCTCATCAGGAGTTGTAATTTGGCCTCAGATCATACAATTGTGAGGCAAGATGTCCACCAAGTTCAGATTTCAGAACCAACCTGAGATTTTTTATTTTATTTTATGGAGAAATTGGATATCAGATAGTTTGCTTTGGCTCCAGCAAGGGACTCAGACAAAGAAAGAATAACCTGATTCCTCATGCAAGGATGAATAAAGATGTTTTTGAGCTTAAAACATGGGGCTAAAACTACACGTCTGCTCTCATGGTGTAGCAGGAAAATGTGCTTCGCCTGTAGCAGACAGTTTGACCTCATAGGAAATTAGAGCTGAGAAACACTCTCCAAGGGGTTTGGGGGTGATTCTTTGCCTTATAAAGATTCTTGTTTCCCCAAAAGAACATTAGCAAGAGTCAAATATTTTTTTGAGGGACCAGGACTTTGAATGAAGGCAATGGAGAAAGCAACTCCCAGGGCAATAATGCAGTGCATGTCTCCCCTAGCATCCAGTGTGTGGAGAAGGTATCAGTCAGCTCCACCTCTGCCCCCTTCCCCCCCCCACCCTTGTCCTTCTGCTTTCAGGAGGGTGAATACATCAAATGGAGCCACACTCCATATGTCTCACCAGGAAGTGCTTATAGCTTGTACCAGGGATGTTGGCAAACTCAAAGTACTCATTATTGCATCATGTTTCAGGTAAGTTTCGCAAAGGGAGACAGACTATTGCTTTTCTGAGAGGCTAGCATTGCCATTTGATAAAAAAAACGCCCAACAAGTGAATTCCTACTTCTGCCTCATTACATTTTTTAGTACTGCTCAGTAGTAACACCATTCACGCCTTCTAATTTAAGCATTAAGATCCCTACAGACATAGGCTATTTTGCAGCTTTCATGTATACAGCAGAGCACAACATCTCCCCAAGGGCCAGACCAGTGCTGCTGGAGACAGATTCTTGCTTCAGAGACCAATGCCCCATTGGATTCAGCAAGGTTACATCAGAAGTAGAATATGAATCAGGATCTTAGTTTGTCATTTGGCGTTTTGTTCATATTTGGTGTTGCTATAAATAGGCCATTTGGCTGCAATTCTTATTTCCAGATTTATTTATTCTTTTAAGCCCATCTACACTTTTTTAGACCAAGAGTGGGTGATGAGACTGAAAATGTCAGACTTGGAATTGGAAAGGGCAGATAACTGAGGCATGGCTCACTCTGGTCCCAGGCTGCTTGCTGCCTTCCCACTGCGGGCAGAGTGGGGCTAAATGATCAGTGTTGGCACAGTCACCAAGGGTTGTTTTGAGTTCCTAGGAATTTAACCCTATGACTTTGACCTTTGACAAGAACACTTAATTATTTCCAGCTCTCCAGCCAGGTCATAAACTGGTCCTTTAGAAAAGTTTCCTGCTTTCCATAAAAGAGAGGTCTCGGCTCCTGTCATCGCAGAGTTTACATTCTTTGAATGGAGGGGCTTCTTGAATCAGCGGGATACTATGGCTGGGTTAAAGAGTTCAGCATTTGGTTTTGTTTTTAACAGTAGACAAATTCATCTTGCAAAATGCCATTGTATTTCCTGAATTTGCATCTCCCAAAATTTTCCTTTTGTTTTTTTTTTTTTCCCCAGATTCTGGAATTTGAGACCATTCCATTATAAAACCAGAATTTGTCTGCAAAATCAGAAGAAAAACTGTTCTGCCCTTTTCTTATCTGCAGGGTCACGCTTGAATATTCATCCAAATGCCCAGCAGTGACTGCCTTGTGCTCCTGAACCTTTAAGTTTTGCTGACCCTGCTCTGGCAGGGGGGGTTGGACTAGGTGATCTTTCGAGGTCCCTTCCAACCCCTAGGATTCTATGATTCTATAAGTTTAGGTAACAGCTTATGATTGTATCTCTTCCCTTGACTGCTGTATCAAGCTCTATATGGCACACTTTCCATACCAGGGAAGAGAAACTTTTATTTTCACCTTTTTCTCTAATTTTCTCCATGCATTCCCAGTTGTCACAGAGGTATTTCTCCTTCAGTCAAAAAATAATAAATGCAAAACATTAGTTATGCTGGACTACACAATAAATTGGAAGGCGAGAGCCCAGCTGCAGCACATCATGCCTTAATGAAGAAGTATTTAATCCCACGCTTTCCCTGATTTAGTTAAACACGCAGACCCAAACAACCACAACACGCTAGGGAGTAGAGTCTCTACCTGGCAGCTTTGCAAGGCTCCAGCTTTTTAGCAGGCCAACGATGGGTGGTGGGTGTGGTATGTACTGACCTTGCCCCGCTCCACACACACGTCACTCCCTGTAAGGAGCTACTGAAACCATCGAAGCCTCACTTAAATGACAGTAAGGTTTAACGGAGAGTGTAATTCTGCCTTCCAACTTAACAGCTTTACCAGTAAGTTGCTGCTTTTTCCTTACATGGGGATGTGGTTACTGGGGACATTCTTTTAAAATGAAAAGGCAGTTTTCGGTACCAAAAACCACTTGCCCACATTTCTAGCGTGAAGGCAGCAAAACAGAGCTGAAAAACAAGCTTTTACCGAAACACCTATTTTTAGACTGATTGCCCAGTTTTTGCAGCCCCAGGCTCTGCCTGATGGATCTGAGGCAGTGCCCGGTGCCCCCCGAGGGCAGAGCACCTAGAGCTGGCCTGAAGCAGGCAGCTCAGGTCCAAATCTGCATTTGCCTCAGCCCAGGTGAGCAGCCTGAGGTCGGACAGGGGTAAGGAATCCCTTGCAAAGCCTGCACCCCATGAAGCTTCGGCCAAGACTGAGCTGCAACCAGAAATTCCCCTGGTGCCCCCAGGCCTCCACCTCTGGGTTTGGAGTCATTGAGATGCCATAACCAGCTGTAGGACCCTCATGCTGGGAAGCCTGGGAGATGTCAGTGAGGAAAGAACCTAACAGCACCCTTTCCTCAAACCATGCATTAAAGATCACCAGAGTTGCAGTGATTGTGTTGCTTGGTCTGCAGGGCACGAATTAGTTTAGACAGTGACTTTATTAAGCTTGTCTTGGAGAACAGAAAGCAGCTGTAAGCATCTTTCCTACTCAGAGGTTGTGCCCCATGCCTCGCAGAAGACTGGATTCCTGAGCATGACCTGGGAAATTCCAGCCCTTTCCCTGCCTCTGGGGGTCTGCCAGCTTCCACCTTATTTATATGTGGGAACACAGGCAAAGGGAAAAAAAATAAATAAAAAAAGGCGGAAAGTTTTACAGGCCACAAGCCCTGAGGAAAAGGGCTGCATTTCAAGATAAATCCATTTAGCTCTAAACACAAATGACATGTTCGTAAAATGGCACAGAGTCTCTGCTGCTGAAAACAAGACAGTGATTAGCAGCCATGATGCAGTCTGTGTGGGGTCTCCTGAAGGGTTCATCTTTTTTTACACTTTTGCCCCTTCATGGTCTTCCTGAAAAATGCCTTCTGCTGCCTTACCCTCTCCAACAGCACTTTGCAGCAAATGAATTGCATTTTCGTCTGTCCTTGCCTGTAAGTCTTTCTTTCCGTTCAAGACTGCAAATGGTTGACTTTTTAAACTGCAATTCCACACTGCCTGAACCGAATTCTCACCCAGAGGCTGTTTTATACCTTTCCAGCAATGCCAAACTGCTGAACTGCCAGTGTGGTATAAAAGAGACCTGGACAAAAAACATCCTTTCCTGTCTCTAGAATATTTTCCGTATTCTTCAGAGCTACCAAATACTTCTGTTTCCTCAAAAGAAATAATAAAAAAAAATGAAGCAAGCTCATCCATTTAATATTCCTATTCCCCATATATACCATATGGTATTTTAAATACCACCTTTCAGGGCCTTTCTTTTTTAAAAGTTACAAAGTTTTATGGCACAAATATTTTCCTTGTGAGGTTAGGAAACCAATGTGTCGGACACTATATTTTTTAACAGTTAGGCTATATTAGATCATGGTCTTTTGTGGTTAGGTATGACATCAGGCCACCACAAAGCCATACCAGGAGAATCACATGGAGGAAAACATGTCAACTTAATAGCTTTCACCATTCAGGGGAGTTCAGAAAAGCCAAAACCTGAGTATGTGAAATGATCTGTTGTTATTCTGACAAAAGCTAACCTGAGGTGACTTGCAGGCATGCATACTTGTAAGAAGTTTAGAGGAAGAGATAAGGAGAAAATAATTACAATTTGGATACTTCAACTTCAGAAAAAAAGATTGATGAGGCAGGCAGGCCAGCCGCTGCCCCCACTTGCCCTCCAGCAAATCCCTGATAATTCACCTGCGATCCAAAGCTTTTGGTAACAGCTTTTCCAGATAAGAAGGGCAGCCCAGACTGCTAACAGATCCAGCTCATGATCTGATGCACCTGGCCCATCACTTTGGTAATGCTTTTATTTATCTACTCCACCTAATTGTTCAGGTGTTTTTTCCTTAATGCAGCAGTGGCAATCCTTAGACCTTTTGGGCATTACCATGAGGAAACCTCAGGAAAAGTAACTTCTCTTGGAAGACAGATCTGCAAGAGCAAGTGTGGAAATGCTGATGGGCAGCTGTGGGAACGGCAATGCCTCAGGCTGGCTCTGGACGATTTAGGTGGGGAGGGAGCTCAGGACTCAGCCACGGGTGGACAGAACCTGCCTTGTGGGATTTCCTACGTTTTGGCTGGGTTGTAGAGCTGCTCTGACTTGTCACGGATGCAGAGGGATCAGCTCCTGACTCATGGTGTCCTCATCCTCCTGAGGCTCATGCTGTAAGTGCTGTCTCACCCAGAGCAGGGGCATGGTTTTGTTCTTCCACTACCTCTGCAGCTGCAGTCGGTGATTGCCGCGGAGCCAGGGCCTTTCCGAGGCACGAAGGGTGGTAGCTCAGGAGGGAAGCAGGTCTCGGCAAGGTCTGACCCCGCGGCAGGCAAGCAACCAACCACCCATCTATAGAGATTTGTATCAGCTATTGAGAAGTTGTTAACTCCATGGAGCTCAGATCCAAAGGTTGTAGAGGGGGCAGGTTGTTTGATTTTTTGCAGAGCAAGTGTCCCAAACTTTATTTGGGAATTTGCTAATTATGTTTCTGACCCGTAAAGGACTTTTCTGCCTGGAAGGTTGTCTCCTTTTTCTAGCTATCCTAATTGGGCAAATGAAAAATATTTCTTCTACCTGTAAGCTGTGTCTTGACTGGGACTTATTCCACCCCTTTCCCAGCAGACAGCAAAGTGCTGTTCCCACTGCTGGTCTTGGATGTTGAAGGAGGTAAGCCTCATGTGAGATATGCCTCAGAGCACCTGAGAGTTACAAGCAGTCTCATATTGATGTGTGTATATGCCTGCATACGTAAGAGGAACTATCTTAAATTGCAAAGGCAATTCTCCTATTGGCATTTCTTAACTTTTAAAACCTCAGCTTTGTAAACTAAATAATGTCCTATTAGCACAGATTTGCATTTGAGCATGTAATAAAATGCCTTCAAAGCTGACACCACCAGTTATTTTATATCATTATTACAGATTTTTTGATACAACAAATGTGTTTTTTGTCCCCAGAATAAAAAAGGTAAGAGGGCCTTCAGATTCAGATGTGTTTTACACACTTATGTTACAAACTTCTGCTATTCCTGCTCTGTGCTCTGCTGTCGCAGCTGCTCCTGTCCGTGCTGCAGCAGAGGAGCAAGGTCAGATGCAGCAGTAGGAGCTGCTTCACCCCCAGCAGTAGGGGATGCAGTTTCTCTAATTTCCCTTTTTGAGGGGGACCACGTCTTCTACACTGGTGTGTCTTAGGCACTGGAAAATATGTTAGTTGCTGGAACTGCTCATACATGCAGGACTCTCCTGGGCGGTAATCCATTCATACAGATTTGCATTCTAGCATATATTGATTTGAAGTCTACAATCAGTCAAGTCAGCAGTCTTATTTAACTGAAAAAGTGTCCTGACCATTTTGCTATATAGCTACTATATAATTTGTTATATAGCTATTATTATCTTCTATTCTTAAATGGGGTTTTCTTTGCCACATGCAGCTAAGATGAAATTGTTTCTGAATAATTTTTGTTTATACAAAACATTATATGTATACTTTATTAAGCTGTTCAAATTTAACCAATCTGCCTTGTACTTAGAATACTGACTGTTCATGACAATGTGATGCAAAGGATATACAGCTCAGGGATTCCTGCTGAAAATTTTAGGGAAATCATTCTGAATAAAGAACTCATTCAGATTTATTATTTTTCAGATGTTTACAGACAGTCTTCAAACTCAGTGAAATAATAAGTTGGTGGATTGCATTTTATGAAATCATAGCAATTATTAAGTCAAATCTGAGCAAGGTGGACTGGATTTTGACTTCCTTCTCCTGACATTGTCATTGCTAAAAGAGTTGTACAAAAGCTCCAATAGCAAATTGCACACACAGAGTTTCTTATCAGCCCTTAAACAGGGAGATGAAGATAAAAGATTTCTGATAACATTTAAAATTATTTATTCTTTTAGATTCTAACATGTTCATATCAATGTAGAAAAGGAAATCAGTTCATCTAACTTCGCATGTGGGACAACTGCCCAAGAACCAATCCGTTTGCTTTGCTCACAGTGAGCTGCTGCCCTCCACTTCTGATTCCACAATAGCTTGACACTAGCTTAAATATTATCCTTTTTAGCTTGTTTGAATGTGCTTAGAGATTATTTTTAATTTTTGCTGGCGGGTTTTTGGAGGACTTTTGTGGTCAAAAGCTCTGACATTAAGTCTAAAACCCTGCTTTGCTCCCTGGCCTTGCAGCCTGGGGAAGATCAGCTGAACCTGCCCTGCCCTGCTGCTCTCCTGAGTGAATGGACATAGAGGGGAACTGGGAATATAGGAAGGGTGAAGCTTGAAAAAACAAAGGGATCCCGTTCTCTTTGCAAGATGACAGAAATACAGCAGGCTGAGCTACAAGGTATGTCCTTGGGTGCTGCACCAAACGTTGGCCTCCTATCACTTTTCTCTAGGTTTTTAAGGCACTTTTTTGAGGGGGGCTTCATAAACACCTCAAAGCCACAACACACTGCACCCTTGTCCTGTGTTTAGCATCATCCATAACAGCCCCAATCTTGAGGAGAGGCGGGGGGAACCCCACTAGAAATGTACATATCATTAGACCCTCCAACAAGGGCAAGATAGGCAGCATTTGCTTAGTGTTGCATTGGGTTGGGCATGCCTCTACTTCTGAGCCCTTAGGGATGGGGAAGTGCTACTCCCTTGCCTTGGCTTGTTGCAAAACACATTTGTTAATGGCTGACAGGTATTTATCAGTAAGTATTAAGGAACTTCCTGACTTTCCAAGGAAACACTTATCATGCCTTTTCTAAACCACCAAATAATTATTACGTGTGTGATTTTCAAAGAAAATCATCTGCTGGGCACTGTAAAAAAGAGATGATGTTTCCACGGGCTGGAAGCGTGGCACAGCTCCTCTTGTGCAGCTGCTGGGAATTAGCACAGGGAGCAGCAAAGCAAAGCAGCCAGCCTGGGGGCAGCTTTGTGTGTTATGTGCAGATGTTGTTGAGAATAGCACTGCCCTGGGATGGCCTAAAGGAAAAATTTGTCCTGACGACAGAACTTTCAGAGATTAGTAGAGTGATAAGGTTCTTTGTCAACCTAGCAGAAAAATCCTTTCCCTCCTGTGTTCTGTGACAAAGATGGAGAATAAATATTCTGGGCTGGGAGTTGTACAAAAAAAGCCCTTGGAAGTTCTGCAGTCTCTCTTTTCAGGCCCTTAACAAGGGATTGCTTCAAGTTCTAAAAAACTAGTCTGAACATTCCCTAGTTAACTTCACGCCTTTGTCCAGAGTCTTCTGATGTCTCCAGCTGCTGTATTCATGTGCTCCCCCAGCTGAAAGGGAGCCAAGCACAGGGCAAGTGAGTCTGCAAGCTCAGAGACTCCCCTTCTCACAGGGTTTGGAGAGCAGAGCGAAAGCATTAGTGAAAAGCAGTGGGCTGTTCTGCATCATTTTGGTATGTTCTTAGCCCAAAAGCTAGCATAAGGTTTGCCATGCTGGTGGTTTTCCATTCTTGGTGCAAGGGTAAAGTTCCTGCTCCTGATTGATAGCTGTGATGGAGTATACCAATAAAAGCAACAGATGAAGGTGAAGTCCTTGAACCCTACATTGGCTAAGGTCTGGCTGAGTCTTACACCTACTTTTATTGGTGTGCTACAATACATTATAAACCTCTGATCATAACAGACATCAGATAAACACTGCTGAGACAACTGATAATGGCCAGGAGTAAAAAAAAACAACACAGTTTCTTGTTGCTAGGATGGTGCTTGTCTTTTATAGGAGGAAGTATTGTATTTTTTCTGATGCTGATAACTTTCTGTGGCAGAACAGCCAGCTTTTCTAAGAGCAGAAAGGTGACTGTCACTGTAGAAAACCTGCACCTCTCCTACTCTGTATAAATACCACTCATTCATATACCAGACAAATATGCTAACCCCTTTGAATCTGGCTTGCGCATGAAAAGGAAGGATTTTACTTGTTATTTTTCAAGCAGCTCTTGGATATTTCTGGGAGCACAAAACATGCAGAGTCTGCAAGACCCTTCCTCCTCTCCCTTGCTTGTGGGGAAGATGGATATGATATTGTAGAAGAGCATGTTCTCATGCTGTAAGCAAGGTGTGGTGCCATCAACAGCAGCATGGTTTAGAAAAGCGAGTTTCATTCACTCTTCTTGATGGCTTTTATTCAGAGGGAGTCATGGACTTCAATTTTCCATTTGAAAACAAAACTGTTTCTCTTCTTATAATGGAAGAAGTCACATAATATACCTAATGCTGGACTAGATGTTGTTGATACTACTTCTCAGGAAACCCAAAGAAAAAACATTCATAAGGTTTATGGGCAAGTCAGAAGCTCTGCTGGAGGCAGGAAGGTGGGATTTTTCCCTTTTTATTATCAGTGCTTGATAGACAATTTTTCTAATGTGGTAAAAATCTGGATTGGAAAAGATGGAAACAGCAAACCAAAAAAAAAGGCAATTTTGGGCATCACCTGAAGTAACACCTGTTGCAGTACCAATGAAGGTCCTGGGAAAGATTTATTTAAAAGGAACATGGAGAAATGGAGTATCTTGCTGGTGTACTACAATCCTCTACTATCACCACCATGAGCTTCTGTAGTATGTTGTGAGGGAAACAAAGTGGTCACTGTCAAAAATTTTGTTGGCAAATCCCATGGAATTACTTTACTTATCCTGTGTTCCTGCTCTCAGGAGCCAAGGAGGATAAATACAGTAGACCCATCCTTCACCTATTCTACTCTCTCCTTCACCTTTCAAGCATTTTGCCTGCTAGCACTTCTCTCCATTTTCCTTGGTGAAAGTGATCTTGGAGGAGTCTACCCCAGAGAAGATGTCTGGGTGAGGGAAGAGGAGCCACCATTATGATGCAGTGCACAGAGTATTCTCTGCGGCTAATGATGTGATAATTTGCCCCGTCCCTGCTTCTGCCTTCTCCCCCCCTAGCTCTGCTGTATGTGGTTGCACTTCTGTTGCCCCGTAAGGTTGCAAACCAGCCTTTCACAAACAGACTCTTCCAGTGTCTTCTCTGGCCTCTGCAAGATCTCTGTGTCCTATGACAATTCTGCTGTGGTGTTCAGCAGTTGGATCATATGAACTTGTTTATGGTCTGTTTTCATAATTCTGACAAGAGGGAGAATGGGGCCATTTAAACATTAACTGTTGGCTACCTGGCAGATGGACCTAAGGACTAGTTACAGTGAGTGTGATTCGGTTTCATTTAAACAAACTGGTTATTTTATTAAGTTTTTTTTAATATATGTTTGATAAGGGAAAAAACTTTAAAATTTCAATTAAACTTATTAAGTTCAAAGCACATTAAATTCAAAGCACAAATATGAAGCTGAAACAACCTCCTTCCCTCCCAACCCCAACAAAAGAGAATATCTGGATTTTTAGACTGGAAGGCTACTGACAGGCAACAAAGGAGACCTTTGTTCTGCCCTTGGCCTCACTTCTCGCTCACAGGCTGACCTTCTTCAGGCTAGCCTCTCTCACCCTGCTTAAAAGGGGAGTGTAATGAGACCGACCTACTTGGCAAAGCGCTTTGAGGTCTATCTGTGAAAAAGTGCTGGGGGTGAGTTGCCTTTGCAAATTGTGAATGCTTCACGTTGGTATGCTACTTCAGCTTGGAAAATATTACTTGCTAAATTTGGACAGGTTTGAGTGTTTGTGATTCATTCACAGGGAATCCCTGCCTTCTTTAAGCTCTTCCCTTATTTGTAGGTATTTGCTGACTAGTTTACTAAATGGGCTGTTCTCGAGCTGCTTGCTACACTCAACATCTCACTTATCCTCACTGCAACTGAGTCACGCACTACCAGGTCTTACACTAGTGCGTGGTAATTAAGATAAGGTAGGCAGAAGCAAAAACCCCCAGCCATGAGCACAACCTGCAGCTTGGCTTGTTGGGGTGGGTGGGCGGGGAGGCAGCGCCCCTCCCCTGCGCCTGGGCTCTGTTGGAGTGTGACTCACGGCTGGCTGGGCAGGCAGCAGTGGGACTTCTGGCAGGTCAGAGGCTTGATAACAGCCGAGGACAAAGAGGAGTTATCTGGTGTGCACGCAGAAGTACTCTCAGTGCAGACAGGGTATTTGGCACGTAAAATCCTGAGCTAAGCACTACATACAAAAGGTAACTGTAACACATGTACTGAGCATTTTGTTCATTTTACTTCCTTAATAAAATAATCTGCAAGCTGCGACAGCTCTTCCCTGTAGCAACTTTCCTTTTTCCCATAGTTCCTATTTTAAGAATATTGCTATTCCATATTATGAAAACCAAAGCATTGTGTTGTTTTGAAACCCCCTGCAGGGAACAAAGGCGCAGTTACAACCTGCTTGTGCTTTCTAATAAATTGATTTAAAACCTTGTATGTTGACAAACTGTGATCTCAACTGATACTCAGACTGATGTCTTCCGTAAAAACACACAACTGCCCCTTACTGGGAGATTAATGATTCAATAAGATGTATTTTTATTACTGTTGCTGTTTTCTGACTAATGAAACAGGCTTGTGCTGTGTGCTATCAATTTAGGTACAAATGGTGTAATGTAATGAGTTGGTATGTTTGGGGTTTTGTTGAAGGAAATGTAGCCCTAAGTTTTGTTCAGTCTGGTTATTTCATGGCTTCAGAATTTTTTTGCCCAAGTCCTTAGTTACTGCAGCTGTAGATAACAACTTGAAAATCTGAATCTCATAAAGCTCAGGAACATGACAGAAAATAGTCCCCCAAAAGGTCACACACTGTTTGTTTCTGTGGGAGAGGAGAACGTGAGAAAGAGGAGAAGATAAAAAAGCTGGCATAGGATATTTGCAGCTAACATTGTTGTCAGTGGGGCTGCTGGCACCGTGTGGTTCTTGGGGCTCTTTGGAAAGTTTTCTCTGTTTAGCCTCAGAGTCTGAATTCTTCCAGCCTTGTTTAGTCTTTCTGGGCTCCCTTAAAGGTCAGCTGAGAGAAAACATGAATTGGCTCTTCCAGAAGGAGCTGCCACTCTCTCTCTCCATTTGGCAATGCAGGGCAATTGTCTAAAGCATGGTGTTGTGAGAGAAATTATCTCCTTTTGCTTTCTCCCTTCCCCTGTAGTAAATTTTGTTCCTTGAATGAATGAGCCAGACTTAGTACCAATTTTATTCCCAGCAATCCTTGATATGCAACCGAAAAAAACCTCAAAACCCACACATATCCCTCATAGCCCACAGCTTTTTCTGGAACTGATGAAAAACAGAGCTGATGTCATGGCCTATTTTTGTACTGTGATGCCTAAAATACTTGATTTCTGCAATAGAGAATGACTGCACGACACTTGTAAGTAAATTATTTCAATTTTATTGTTTCCATTTATGTATATTGACAAATACCAGAGCTGAGCTCAGATAAAGCGAGTCTGGTTTTTTTTGGTTTTTTTTTTAGTGACTTTCAAGTTCTCAAGCTCCACTTATACTCCTGTCCTCTTCCCCCAAGTCTTCTCCAACAGTAAACACAAGGAAACACCTGTCAGGGATGGGCTGAGCCATTGAGACAGTGGCCTTTGGTCTCAAAATAAGAGCAGGTGAGTAACTGCATGCTTATACCAGACCTGAGCTGTGAGTGCCACAGTGGAGGCGGCACATCAGTTCTTGGATGCTGAAGGCAGATACCATTGCCCTGTTGGCCCTGCTTTCTCCTGCTGTCCTTGCAGCTGCCGTCAGCCACCAAAGCTTCACAAAGAAGTGGCAGCCACCTGGTGCCTTGCAGTTGGTGGCAAAGAGAGCAAGAACCAAAATGTCCAGCTTCGATGTACGATGAATAGTTAGTTGTCATTAGCCGTGTCAGTTACAGGCTGGGTGTTTTTCCAGTTTCTGGTTTTCTTCTCCTTCGATGCTGCTGAAGCCCTGTCAACTCTCACTGTTACTTTTTTTCCTTAAGAGTAATACTGACAGTGCTTGTGTTTGTTAATTTATTTATTTAAGTATCGAAGAGTAGCCCAGCATGCAGAGCCTTGCCTGCTGGGTTTACATTTCTGCCAGGAAAGACACTGCTCCTGTCAGACACTTGACACCCTCTTGCTGCTCACTAGCAATCCAGGTGGGTACAGCAGAGCCTTTCCCTTGGACCCACCCATTAGAGTAAAGTGGGGTTTTTTGGCAATCTAAGCAATTGCCAGTCTGATAAACTGAAAAATAATAGTCCATTAAATGGAGCACAGAGCTGTTTGTTTTGTTTTGTTTTTAAAATAATGGTTTAATGAAAGCAATACAGGTTCCCTCTATCTTTGCTTTCTAAAAGTCAAATAAAACAAAATGTTTTGGGTGTTATTCAGGCCCTACTTTAGCAGCATCTGCCTCACCTGGGAAAAATAGGCGTGAATAAGGTGATAGACAAAGGACTCTTTTTCCAAAAGGATTCAGGTACCTAATGTCCGTCTGAGATGCTTCTGTCTAAACACAGATCCCCAAAACCTCTTTGGTGTCCTAGAGGACTTGGAAACCTAACTCCAGGCCTCAGTAATTGTACCAGAGTGCTGCATGAAATGATGGTGGCTGCTTTTTATCCACTCATTTTCCAAAGGGGAAATAAAAACATTCCTACCTCTTTACTCCCCAAGGACTTATGAATTCATGTCTCTCAATTCCCTGGATAATGTTCTAAGCAGCTAACTAGAGAGTACCCTGAAGTGGTACGCTCACTGTTCAACTTTTCCTGGCTTAAAGTGATTATAGACATAATTACAAAGGTACTCATGCACTCACATGAAAGAATGACTCTGTGTGATAGTTAAATACTCATTCTAGGCCATAGTTCTTACTTCAGGGTTGTTGAGGGTTATTTATGTACTTATTTATGTATGACTAATATTCAGTGAGTTGACTAATACTCAATCCAGAAAGAAAGAAAGCTTATTGAATCTTCATAAAAGCTTGTATTAATTGAGACCGAATGTTTGCATCCATTATACCTACACAAACACATGGACTTTAAAGGAAGAACTGCAGAATATCTAAAGGAGAAAAGCATTTTGCAGACAGGTCTTTCCACTGTGAAGCAAGTGCTGGGAATAAGCCCCAGCCTGCATAATAGAAAGGAAATACTCTTGTTGCCTGCCCATAAGCAGGTGCAGCATCAGACTGGGATGTTTTCATAAACACCGTGTCATACTTCTCTATTACATTTACGGCATTTAAATAAAAATAAAAGGGTAATCTTCTCATTGCCATCTTCTCTGCTTCCAGCTTTCTGAATTATTTTCACGGATTTCATGGCAGGAAATGCTGATCCTGTGTTGCAGTATGTAGCTCAGGCAGGAATATAATTGAATCTGAAATGATCAAGGTAGAAAACATTCCATTAACTGCTTGCCACCTAAAGGGTTATGTTAATCCACTTCATCAGTATCTTCTTCAAGGCTTTCTCAAATTGGTATTATGTAATATGCTTTTCCACTGTTTTTTCTCTATCATTTTGTCTGACTGCCGTTACACTATCTGCTTCTGGAGTACAAATAATTACTCCAGACCTCCCCCATTCTTGCATATCTGTGGAAAAGTAGTTACCAAAAGCAGCTGCTGAAACCCTTGGCCACCAAGACAAGCGTGCTGAATTTGCTTCAGACAACACTGGAGAGACTCCCTCCATCCCCCAGCTGCTGTGGGCCAGGGAAATGAAAATCCAGACTGGGAGAAATGGAAACAACCTCAGAAGGGTTAAACAGTTTTGTCTACTGGGGCTGAAGGAAGAAGGAGGTGAATCAGTGACTGCCAGAGTAGACCTATCTGCATCATCAGGGAACAACAGGGGTCTGCAGCCCCAAGGTTTATATGATTTACACAATGTCACATGTCCCTTGGTATGTGGCAAAGCAGTATTCAGAAGAAGCAGTCTGAAGTTGCTGCTTTTTGTCCTTGACCACATCTTGGCCTCTAGAAAGGTGGCTTTTGCATTTCTAGTTGGACCTGCCAAGAAAATACAGTCCATCAGACTGGTTGTTGTAATCTGCAGAGCAAGGACAAGCATAGGGTAAATTGTGCAATTTCAGCCCAGTGCAGTTTCACTGTGGATTTACTAATACAGTTACTTCCCTCTCAGAAGTCTTTGCCTGCCCAAACACCCCCTCAAAACCTCTGTCCTTCATGGGCACTCTGCAACCGATGTCTACCTACCTCCTCTGTCTCTGCTGTTTTGATGGAGTTGAGCATAAACCTCCATGATGTGGCTGCCATTGTTTCTCTCTCCCTTTGAAGGTCAGCAAAGAGCAAACCTTTTCTTCTTCCAAGTCTAGCCCTTCTGTCTTGGAGAAGTGCCCTCTCCTCAGAGCCATGCCATCTTCCTCAGAGTGTTTATGTCCTCTCCCCAGGAAAGGATTACAAATTATGGCTCATATCCATTTTTTAAAACACACAATCTCTTATTAGACAGTGTTTTAAAGTAAAACAGCAGGTGAGCTTGTTCATTCCATCTGCAACTCTTCTCACATAGTGTATGTTTTTTAAACAAACTTTAATATCCTCTACTAAATTAAAGAAGTGATGTTTTCAGCAGGAATACCCTGATTATAATCATGATATACATATGTGCCCTTTAAAAAAAAAAAAACAAAAACAAAACCAAACTAATAACTACCATCTGCCACTTTCTTAGTAAACATTTTGATATTATGTCATGAACTCAATTACGCAGATCACTGAGGTGTGGGCAACCGGTGGCTGCTTTTTAAAAATCAGTGTTGAAATAAAGCTTTGCTTTAGGTGCAGCAAATCCATTACTGAATGTTCGTCAAAGAGAATGGGCTCATTTCAGCCACCTGTGCATGTTCCCTTACGTCAGTGGGAAACTGCCTGGATGCAACTACATTGTTTCTTATTGATGCGTGTAATTATAGGCTGGGTTAATAAATGGTACCAGTTACTTGCTGCCAAGGCTACCCCAAACCCTTATTCTGTGTTCTGCTCTCTGTGTTTGCCAGGCCTGGTGAGAAATTATATCCTTCAACAGAGACACTTTTTGGCCAAATGTTCTCGATGGCAGGGGACACATGCCTCAGGCTCGGTTTTAGAAATAGATTCATTTATTTAGGAAAACTCCAGCCTGCAGCGCTGATACACTGCTAGTACAGGGGAAGAGGAGGCAAAAGAGAACTTTGCTCACATGGGGAGAAAATTTGGTGACCCTTTTGAAATCTCGAGTTGGAAGCTCATGGGGAAGATTCAAAGGAAAGTGGGACTCAGAATTGGTGGAAAAGTGCTTAAATTCATTGAGCGACGGCATTGGGCAGACATACAGAGAGCATGTGAGAAGAAAGGCAGAAAAATGGCAATAAGATTCAATGAGCATCTAAGGAATAGGAAGGGGGTCCCTCCTCCCTCTCCCCCAAGCTACTGAGAAATCACAATTTATAAATTAAAGAAATAGTGGAAGCTTGAAAGCTAGGAATCATAGCATCATAGAATGGTTTGGGACCTTAAAGATCATCAAGTTTCAACCTGCCTGCATGGGCACGGACACCTCCCACTAGATCAGGTTGCTCAGAGCCCCATCCAGCCTGGTCCCGAATGCTTCCAGGGATTTAGCTTCCACAACTTATCTGGGCAGCCTGTTCTAGTGTCTCACCACCTTCACACTAAAGAATTTCCTCCTAATGTCTAACCTAAATCTCTCTTCTTTCAGTTTAAAACCGTTACTCCTTGTCCTCTCACTACAAGCCCTTGTAAAAAGTCCCTCCCCAGCTTTCCTGTAAGCCCCCCTTCAGGTACTGGAAGGCTGCTATGAGGTGCCCCCAGAGCCTTTTCTTCTCCAGGCCTGAACAGACTCAACTCCCTCAGCCTGTCCTCATAAGAGAGGTACTCCAGCCCTCTGATCATTTTTGTGGCCCTCCTCTGGACACGTTCCAACAGGTCCACATCTTTCTTGTGTTGGGGGCACTGGAGCTGGACACAGTGCTCCAGGTGAGGTCTCACCAGGGCAGAACAGAGGGGCAGAATCACCTCTTTTGATCTGCTGGCCACACTTGTTTTGATACAGCCCAGAATGGAGTTGGCCCTCTGGGCTGCAATTGCACACTGGTGGCTCATGTCCAGCTTTTGGTCCACTAGTACTCACAGGTCTTTTTCCACAGGGCTGCTCTCAAGTGTGTCCTCCCCCAGAACTCCCAGGTTATGAGATGCTTGCTTTAGTTTAAGCCTATAAACAAGTAGAAACAGTTCTTAATTGTTCACTAGGTGTGATCATGCAGTGAACATGAATGAGGAAAGCACCTTTTAGGAATGAAAACAAGTTACAAGTCTAGAGGCAATCTATATTGCAAATCTAAGAGGACAATCATGGTTATAATCCCTAATTCATTGTTCATGGGGGATTGCGTCATCTCTGGAAAACCTACAGAAATCTACTCTGTTACACCAGTTATTATTCAGAAACAAATTTCATCCCTTTTAAAATTTTTACTGGTATTAATTTCAGCTTGACATTTCAGGAATCTTTAAATATCTATGTACTTGTCTTTTTTATGTTCACAGAAAATATGGGTCAGACTCCTATTATCCTGTTTCAGTATTATTTGTAAATTGGTGTTAGACTGACACACCTGAAATGACTCCTGGGAAGATTCAGTACCTTCCTTCTCTCTTTTCGTTTTGGTCTGTCTTCTTTCCCTTCCCTACCCAAACTAACTTGCTGTCTCATACTGATATTTTGAGCAGCTGATGTGGGGGGAAGTAAAAGCCTCTGTGATAGTGGGGGCAAACTGCTTTGATACAAGCTGCAAAACTGCTATTGACTTTAGTAGAAGAGGGATAATTAATTTCCAGAGCTTATCACACTTCTTTTTCATTTTTGTTGTTGCTGGTTTTGGGTTTCTTTTTGGCCAAAATACAAACAACATGCTGTGTAGATGTATCTTTTGTATTCAGTAAGACACAAATAGAGAGCTTTATAAGGCTCCCATGACCTGTTCATTATTCAGGAGGTGTCTGTGTTTGATGTGGTGGGCACATTGTGCCCGATTTGTTACACCTGCTTGGTTCTCAGCTGAAATCCACCGGTGCAAAACTGCAGCCCATTGTGTTAAGCAGACTGGTCTCTTGGCAGGTTCATTGTGAGTAAATGATATGTATCCCTCTGGCTGAGTAAGACCCTGATGAACTTGTATCAAAGGATTTTCTGAACTCCTTTTAGGAGCATGATGTGAATTATATGGAGCAGGTGTGAGTGCCAGAGGAAGGCGGAGGTTGGTGTCATACTTGACAGCTGAAAGCCACCCACCCTCAAGGCTGCTTTTCATGTGCTCTGCCAATATGAACCCCACTGGAAACAGAAGGCCCTCTGAGGCTATATGGTAAGCCTGAAGAGACAGAGCAGGCTTTTGAGTGAGAAAATAAAAAAACCTTGGAAAAATTCCTGCTTCAAATCAAGGTAATATTTAATGACTTTTAAGTCAAGACTAGGCTGAAGAAAAAACATAACGATTTACAGAAATCCTCTCCCTTGCTTTCAAAGTGAGTAGGACACTTTCCAGGTCAAATCAGTTGCATCAGTCCACTGCAGCAAAACAGAAGAAGGCTTTGTAGAGAGAGCCAGTTACAATCCTAGCATTGTGGTGCTGCCTTCTGTGAGGAGTGGGTATGTGGCTTCGTGTCAGATGGTACCATGTTCTAGGCAGTGAGAGAGGCTCCTTTTGGGTAGCAAAAAACTGTTGTGACTTGGAAACAGGACCATGCTATGTGCTCTTTTTTCCCTGAGGAACTAACAATGCTTGGGTTTGACCTTTTTTGTGCTATAAGTGTTGGGATAGGGCTACCCAACACCTGGACTCTTTCCTCCTGAAGATACAATGTTTGATGATGCCATAAGGCTCCAGGTAGAATGCCTTTAAAAGGGACAGCCTGTGGCTTTGATTAAAGCAAAATTCATGAGCCACAACAGCTGACAGAGCATTTGTAGGTGTGGGGAAAGAAGTGTGTAAGGGTTGATGAAGCTTTCTTTCAACAAGCAATTGTGGATGGCTCCTAGCAGTTGGGGAATGCTTATATTGTACGCATTTAATAATATCAGCTGGCAAGTTATGCTTGTCACTGTGTTTCCCGAGGCAATGACTTCTTAATTGTTCTGCTTTGGCTAATGCCCCTGTGTATCCAGTGTTAGATACTGCAGAAGACACCTAAGCCTACAGAAGAAATTCCAGTGCACTTGATGGAGACTGTATCTCTGGTCCAGCATGGGATAAACCTGAATCATGAAGCAACAAAGCTTTGGACACTGATGCTCCAGGAGATGTTCCAGTTAATTATTTGGGTTTTCTGTTGCCTTTTTTTTTGTTTTTCAAACTGAGTTGGCTCTTCTGTGTTGATTTACCCTTGAAGAATGGAAGCCCTTGAGGAAAAGAAGCCCCAGAAAAATACTGCCATGGAAGGTTTCTCTGCTGTAGTCCCACTAACTTACAACAGAGGCCCTTCACTGAAAATTTTGTGCCTCTGCCTTGAAGGGAGTCAGGGATGGGGGATGCCTACAGCAGTTTTGACATAATATTTTGGTTTTAGCAATTGGAATTCATGATGGGGGAAACAAGCAGAAAAATAGCAGTAGTGGGAATATTATAAATTACTAAGAGTGGCAAAAGGACTCTGAAAGACTTCCATACAAAGCAGACTTCCTGAAAAACTAGATAATTTCTTCCCTATGTTGGCACATACCTGAAAAATTTTGTAAGCTTCCTTCTATATTTCTGATTACATGAAAAACAATGGGGAAGATGGATTACAGTGTTACCCAATGTCAGCATGCTTTATGTAATTCTCAGGCAGGTTACAAAATTCAGGGGCAGTTTGGTTTTATTTTTTAGAAGTTTTTAAACAGTACAGTAACAATGTAATAACAGTTGCTACTTATAAAGGGGAAAGAACATTTTCTGTCAGTTCTTAAATCAAGGGTTCCGTTGGCAGAAGTCACCTTGATTAAGGTTTTGCATTTCAAATCTGTAATCTTCTGAAGTCACATTCCTAGTAGAGTTAGGTTCTGTTGGTGTAAACTGTGATGCCTACACGCACAGCCTCGCATGCAACAGTTAATGTTTGAACAAAGCTTCTGGGTGGTTGGAAAACTCTCACAATTAGCAAGTCACTTAAAAAAAAAAAAAAAGTCCAGTTTCTCAATGTCAGCATAAAAACCCCCAAACCCTATTGCTGAAATAACGCAAGAGAAGATTTCAGGTAATGCTTTAACATCTGCAAACCAGAGTTAATCCTTACATACACTTTTGAGAAATAATCTCCTTTACCACTTCTTGATGAGTGGGACTATGCGTAACGTCAGCTCCCAGTGGGAAGAGCAGGGCTATCCCACAATCAAGTACTACACTGGCAGCAGGATAGGACAAGAAGTAGAACTGAGTTAACCAAAACTACTGTTTCACTTCTCTGTAGTCTTGCTTTACCCTTTGACCAGAGTCCATTGTGCCATGTATCATCCTCTTGCTTACTCTTTGCTGTCTGGGAAAATGCTTAGTTCTGTGATTAAAATCCACCCACCAGGGCCAAATTAAATAACACGACGTCACAATGCACTCCAATCAATAAACTAGCCAAACAGAAGGGGTAAGATAATAGTAAAGTTATAGGGATGAACTATGTATTACTTGCCACCAGTGCTAGTCTTGAGATGGTAAGAATGATTACTCTAATTTTCCTATTGTTTTACTAAGGAGTTAGGGATAGGGCAGCAGGAAGGACTTTAGGCTTCTTGTAAGAAAGAGGTGAGGACTCATGTTTTTCCAGGCTAGTATTTGTGAGCCAAATGATCTGCATGGGATTTGTAAGACTACAGGTGACTGCAAAGGACGCTTTGAAAGTAAATGCCTGAGGGAGGTTAGATGTACAAGAGCAAAGGCAACAGGCTGTCCTTCACTTTTCTTCTCATGAAGAGTATGTGTGATGCACCACCTCCACTGTCAAATGGGCATTGTATTTGTTTGCATTATTTCCTACAAGCCCCATTTCTTTCACCAGTGTCCTCCTATATGAAGGCTTTTGGCTGCACATTTTTACTCTGAGAGCAGGAGTAAGAACAAAGAGTAAGGATTGTATCAGAGGAGAAGGCTTTTCTTAACCTGTCTGCTCCATTCTGAAGTTCTTTTAAACTCCTAGTGGCCTGCTTACCTCCTTGCTTTCTTTTCCCTTTAAGCATTGAGTAACGTTGTGCATGATGGAAAGCACAGATGTAGGTTTATTTCACAACCCTTCCCTCCCACCTCCACCCATGGTTTATGGCTGCTGTGGATAGGCTAGTTTGCCTCTTAATATAACAGATGATGGAAGGTGCTGATGGCCTAGACTAAGCAAGTGTGATGTAGCTTTAAACATGAGTTAGGTCTTTTGGCTATTCCTTAGGTTAGCAAAGGGTATTTGCTCTTTCATCAACCTAAAAAATAGTTGAAAATTGCAGCTATAAATATCCATCAGAAGCAAAAAACTAAAAACAGTAATTTATTGCTCTTTTGCTTTATCTTCAAATAAGCTTATTTTTCAGCTGGATATTTCAGATGTACTTCCTTAGATTCCTCCTCTGGACTCAGACACCATGGCTTTTACTCCCCCTAAATCTTATTTTGAAAGTAGCTCCAGTGCAGTTAAGGCATTAATTGGCAATGGGCACATCTCAAGGCATTACGTGGAACAAATATGTATGACAGAAGCAAGGTCTTCTGTATTTGGAGTAAGTGCGTCAATATGCATCTTGTTTCTATTTTGGCAGTGACTAAGTCAAAAAGGGGGGCAGGGCTGAATACAAGCCAGTAAACTGTGACAGAGCCTGCCTCTTCAGAGCGTGTAATGGAGCCCCCTTCACTCTTCCAACCTCCTTTAGAATTCAGCTGAATTAAAGTAGTGAACAAATATTGCATAATTGTTTTCCAGGAGTGTGATGATCTGTGACAATTATAGTATAGGAGAAACATGTCAATGTCCAATAACCTCCTCACCATCCAGCAAGTATGTTGGTAGTGTACAGAGCATAAACGAAATGTTAGTTAATACAACTCTTAAACTTTTTCCTACTCTTCTTCTGGTAAGTATGATAGGTTTCTAACCATCAGCGTTATGGAAGGGGCTTTGTAGGAAGTCTAGAGAAAAGAGTCTAGACATCTGATCATGGAATCTTCCCTTGAACCTAAACGAAGATTGATTTCCTTTTCTTTCCTAGAAACATGAGTTTTAGGATTTAGTCACAGGAAGCATTTTCTCTATTGTCAAGTCTCATCTAAGGAGACTACTGACCTCTTGCTCCTGTGACGGTATTGCCACATGCCAGCCTCTCAGCTCTGTCAGTGCAACCATCTGTGGTGCTGCATGCTGAATAGTTTCCCTAGCCAAGGGACATGGAAGGCCACTGACCACCCCTGTGTGCAGCAGCAGATGCTATGTTGAAGAGCTTCACAGGCTTTTCTGGGTACAGTCACATAAAACCAGCAGCTAATGATGCAGTGATAGGCCATACAAAAAAACCTGAAAGCACCTCTTGGAACTTGGAGCAGAAGCTGTTAGGAAGGCACAGAGCTCTGATTTCTGCTTACAGCTGGCTTGTGAATTTTGGAAAGATCACTTTACTTCCCAAAACACATTCCAGGAGACTATTCTGGTCCTTCTTCCCACATTTTCAGAAGTGGAAAATAGCACATTGGGATATCCAATGTCTCCTCTTCCTGGCTTCCCAATAAGATCCCTATGAATCATGCTTGTCCCTTCTCTTCCCCTTTTTCAAGAGGTAGAAGCTGTGGATATGTAGATGAACACCTACATATTCAGCAAAATTTAATTGCCCTGCAGGAAGAAAACCTGTCTGACTGTCCTTAATTTGTAGCTTCTGTGCACAGACTAGTCTTTTACAACTTCATTGTGCTTGTCCTAGTTGCTGTGCTGTTTAAACAACATCTGCTTGCTAATAAATATTCTAATTGTCCTGAAGTATAAATCAGGGAGGGGAGAGGATTGCAGATCATACCTTACAGAACTGTCAAAGGATGTGCAAAGTCTTTGATGGCCTCCTGAATAATGTAAGGTATGCTTGCATTTTCATTAGAGAAAGAGTCTACCCCAGAGCAAGACAGAAAGCAATTTGTGCCCTAAGGAGAGGTACATGACAGAAGTCTATGTTCTTAGAAAGCAACAATAAGCAGTGCTAGCAATATCTGGCAGATCAAATGTTTCTAGGATCTCATGTTACTTGTCTGTAAAATCGGATTGAACCGCTGGCTCACAAGGAACTTTTAACGTGAGTAACGTTCCCACCTGAAATACTGCTTTGTAAACCAAGCAGCACTAAATGCATATTATGTCTGCTTCACCACTACTGCTAGGCATACCAGCGTGCAATTGTTAATTCCAGCTGCATTTATTTGTGGGCTCTTAGGCAATGAAACGTTAATTCTCCAATGTCATTTGCCATGCCCGCCGGAAAGTCCATGCAGAATTAGTCACATTTCTATCAATGTTTGGTTACTCTGCCCAAAGAGATTCTCTTGAGCTGAGTACCCTTGTTGTATTTACTAACTAAATTAAACAGCACAAATAAAATTGGCTTTCAGCCAAAGTCTACACTGGCATATGGAGAATCTCTTCCTTCTGACTAGTACTAGAGGATGCTTAAGGAAGAGCATGCATTTTTCTATACCTGCTGTGCACATCCAACTCAAGGTGCACATATAGTGTGCCTTGAAATTTGACCTTTGATTCCAATTAATTTGTGGCATGTGGTTGAGTCAGCAGAAGAGTAAAAATTAATTGCAACTGGATTATATCGAGACTAGAGATAAGGGAGCAAGTGGTTGTGCCCAGTAATACATTATAAGAAATCCAAAGGAATTTGGAGTAAATTCAGGAGATTGGCATTAAAACATCAAAAGTTGCAGGTTAGAGCCACTAACTAGAATTGACTTTTTCTAGGCTTGTAGTGTTGTTGTGTTAATAATATGAAGACATGTTTTGGACTATGGACAATGTATTAGTGATAATTGTGGTGTTAATTCTGCAAAGAGCTCGTTATTCATACTTGCTGTACATCTGGCATAATCTCAAAGGTAACTTTGTAACTTGCACACAGATCTGCATGATCCTAAGCTTACTGAAACCAAGGCTGATTGATGTAAAACCCAATAAGCCTTGCAACAAGAATACATGGAATCAATATGATAAATGGAGCAATTTCAGACATGTATTGTTATTGTTGTTGCTTCTGTTTTCATAAAGGATGGCATTTCAGCCTTATGTGGAGAATCTGACTAAAGCCTAGGCCTATGGACCATCTAAGGTCTAGCCTTTTGACTTATTTGGAACACTATCAGAGTAGTGTGTTTTTGAAGTACTCACTCTGGTGTGGTATTTCACCCTTTGGGTTTATATTATCATACTTTGATGCAAAAAACTGGTGAAAACTGAGTCTGCATATGACTGCACTCTTCAAATACACCTCCCTGAAGCTGACCTCTTTGCATTCCTTATCTGGCTACATTTAAAGCTGCTGATGCTTTTCTGTAAAATGTAGTCCCATCTGCCTGAAAGAAAAGACCAAATCTAGCTGTGCTCTGCAGAAAACAAACACAGCTACTATGACTTATTTACTCAGGTGGTCATAACAACAGCCTGTGATATTATGTTAGTGGTTCTTGTTGAGCTTTTCCAATTAGCATCCTAGATCAAAAAGTTTATACTGAAATACATGTTCAAGCATTGAGGATCAGCATCTCCTATTTAATGCCTTGGAAGGGGAAGTTCCACTGGGCAATGTAATATTTGACAAATAGCATCACTGTCAATACTCCTGTAACAGAATTAAGTAATCGGAGTGTCAGAAACTGGCCTTTCACCACACAGATTCTATATTTCTTTTCAATTCTTATTGCATTTGTGGTTCAGCCCATGAAGATCAGAGTGAGCAGAGGTAATGGTGACACTGCAAACCATCGGATCAAACATTGGTATAACTTCTGGTTTAGCAAAAAGCGCATGGAAGTTCACCCCTGTGGAGTGTAGAACTGAAGGGATTATCTGCTCCGTTAAATCCTGTCCCTGCAATCACTTGACCAAACCGAGTTCATCTCATGCACCAGAGCCTACAGAAGATCTCCCAGCACATTGTAGTACAACTGGAGGGTCTGTAGTGAAAGCTAAAACACAACACAACGTACACCAGCTGAAGACCTGTCCTTTTCCCTCTGCCTGCCCCTCTTTTGTGGGTCTTTCAAGATCTATTTATCATTTTGTTCTTACTGAGTCTGGTTATGATTAGCTTTGGCCAGATTGTGGCATCAGTGCCCAAAGCAGCAACAGTCTGTGCTGCACACTGAAAAACGTGAAAGGGACTAAGCTTAAATATCTCTAACTCAAATTCTAATGCAAAATCATATTCTTCATCTTCTATAAAGTACTGAGTGTAAATAGGGTAGTATTGGCCTTGATGCAAAAGTCACAAGGTGCTTTAATTACACTGCTTAATGTTCCTGCTGAATTTTCTATGTCAGGCATCTGTACAGCAGTGTTATGTCAACCAAGCTAAAGTTGTTATTCTAAGTACAGGGTGAAAAAACTAACTATGACCTGGATTATAAAATGTTGACATTAAAGGTCTTGTGCTCCTTGTAAAGAGCGTGGTTTTGTAATTTAAAGAAATCTGATCTTCTGAAAGTGCCCTGCTGGGCCTGCAGCTGACATCATGTTTGTCTGAGCTGAGCTTTAACAGATCCAAGAGGACTAGTATGATTAAAGCAACTTTCAGCTCCCTGTATTTTTGGAACAGAGCTGTGGAAAAGACACTTGGAGTTAAAGATGACAGCTCCCTGGAGATCTTGACTTCACCAGTTTCATTAGAAGTTAAATTACAAAACTTGGAGCTGTAGCTGAAAATGATCCAGCGTTTATTTGTGATTCCTTGGTTACCTGTGAAAAATCAGTTATTTTCTTTAGCTGCAGTCATTTAGATTAGTGTGAAAGGTACGTGTCCAGAAGCAAGTTACCAGGAGCAAGTAAACTAAGATTGCATTCATAGCCTCCAATTTAACCTGCTGTAACTGGCTGTGCATGCATTCTTACCCAGCTATAAATGCACAGCAGCTACTTCTCAGGAACAAATTCATGGTGAGCCAGGGTAATAAGGCATTGTCCTTGCTCCGTACTGATTAAATAAAAGACCAGACTTTCAACTCTGTAACTGCACTGTTGACATTTTATCACAGCCCTCATTGAGAAGGCTATCTTAGAAGGTCCAGAGAGAAACAACTGCATGCAATTACCACAGATGCAAATAGAACAATTGTACGTATCAGTGAGATAAATCTTATCAACAGAGGTCAGCAGGTAGATGCCAGCTGCACTACATTTGTACACAGGATGTTATCTATAATGCAGACAGATAGAAATCTGCACATAGACTCTGAGTCTTCCGTTAAAGCAATTATCTATTTCTGCATTTTTTTAGCAATATTGTTTTTCAGTTGTGTTAGGGGATTTCTGTATTTCTGCCTTTCACTTCAATTGCTTATCTTGATCTGCTTAACCTCCTTGTCTTGTTCATCACAACTGCCATCGGTATTATTACATTTTGCCAATAAACCCTTCTGGAAAACTGCTCTGTTACCTTAAATGCAATTCACCACTCTGAGGCATCTGGTCTTGCCTATGTTATTCACCAGTGAGACCTCAGCTCAGTCTGGAAGTTTGATGGTCTAATTTTCCAGTGATCTCTTAATTTAGCAGTGATTTCCTTTTCTTACAAATCCTTTCAAAACTGCAAAAGCAAAATTCAATATAATCAGCAATCCCTTGGCGCAAAAATCAGATTGTACTTGCAGAAGTCAAAATAAGAGTAATACAGTCTAAAAAATACAATTACTAAAGCACCATCCACTATAAACCTTTAGGAATAGACTACATTTCCAACTAAAAGATGCTTTAGCTTTCCTTTAAGATCCTCTGCACGCTTTTAGATGCAGCTGGAAGGAGTGTGTTGCCTCTAAACAAGTAAAAGCAGAAGACCTGAAGGTGAGAGAGATTCAAAAAGTGTTCTGCATGGCTATGGAGAATTGCAGGAAGGACTCCATCCAAAAGGAAGGCAAGCAGCAACATTAAGGGATATCTTCAGTGCCCACCTTACCCTGGGCAAGCCTTGCAGTGATCAAGTTTCCAGTACTGTGTCCTGCAGACTAGAAAGGAGGGTGGGTGAAGGAGGGGCAGCTGTCAGTCTTGGGCAACCCTCCAGGAGAGCTCTGGCAGAAGTGGCTGCTGGTGGATAGTGTTGAATCATTGCACCCTGGCGGCACAGTTCTCTTCAGCAAGCATCGGGCCGGCTTCTGAGCAGCGCTGGTTTCTTTGGTAGCTCTGGCTACAGGAAGGTTACAGACACTCACTCCAACTTCCTCCCCAGACAGACAGTCTGTCTGGAAGGCTCTGTGCCAGGGTTCATGCTGGCATAGGGGTTCAGTTAGGAGGATTTTGTTACTAACACGTTTGTAATGCTGATGCTATTAGTACTTATAGTACTGTCATGCTTTTTACATCTGTATTTGTTTGCTCCTACGTGAACAAGTAGAAGCAGGAAGGGTATTTTTTTCATCTTACATAGTGAGAAGTGGAAACCAACACTTAAAACCTTTTCCCTAACATCCTGACCCACTGTGCTGCTTTACCCATAGAAGGTGACAGAAACAGAGAACTTGGACCAACATGCATGCCTTTCTCCTGGTTTTGCAAGCTGACCAAGTTCCTCTTTCCAATGCAAGGCAGTACGTGTATACAGACTGTAAGACCGAACTGTTAGGCTAATCCTCTGTTCTGGAATCTGTCTGACAAAGGGGTAGTGAGACATTTTCCTTTTGTAATCTGTTTAAGTGAATGAAATTAAATCTCTTCTTGGCCAGTTTTAAAGATCAAGTCATAAAAACCTGGAGTTGTTCTGTTGTATACATTTCTCTTGGAAAGTATCTGCTGCAGCTTTTCTCTTTGCTAATCAGGTCTGAGACCTCCATTAGAGAATAGTTTATTCCCAGCTTTAGTTAATATTCTTCAAATGTGCTGTATTTGTATACATTAATTCCTGCTCTCTCGGCTCTCAAAGATTATCTGAGGACAGGAGAGCTAATGTCCACTTGAAACCAGTCAGATTTTTTCCTGTTGTCAGAGTGGGGACAGGAAAATCACCTGTAGAAAACAACTTATACAATTATCTGTGGTCCTTTCACTCATGTAAGATTCTTCTTGATCTTGAGGGTTGTTTTCCTGAGTAGTGGATTGTTTAAAAGCAGATTCATTATTTGGCACACAGTACAAGCAAACCTGTTTAAATTCTGAAATCTTCAGGAAGCTTGTTCACCTTACATATTCATCTCATGTTATCATTTCTGTGATGACTGCTACCTGCATACACTGATGCTACTGAACTATTTCTGTTCCTTACCAAGCAAGCAGAAGATGAGGAAAATATTTGTGAGATGGTCTTTATCATCTTATCAGGATTTGAAATATTTTTCGGGCAGGGCCATAGCAACTGGTGCAGTCAAAAGCTAACATTGTGTAAGCTGGGAGTATTGCAATTGCATTCTTTGCCACTTTGGGTCAGATCCTGCCTTCCCTAGCAGGGATAAGTTTGTTTTACCTTCTTTTTCTTGCACCATTATCACGAAGCAAGGGCTTAAGACATACTTGTCTATAGACCTATCTACAAATGTTTTAAAATATGCTGCCACCTTAACTACTTTTTTGCTCCCTCTCTGACACGTATATTAGTTGTCAGACCACTCAGCTTACTTACTCTGCTCTCAGTACACAGTTTTGCCAGTGCTGGCTCAGGGAAGGATCTGAGGGAAGAGGGTGAGATGATAATTTTCAGCCTGAATGCAGCCTTAGGCATAGTTAAACTGATTGTGAAATTGCACCTGTAATTAGGGCTTTGAACAGGTAGCCTGGCCATGAAAATGAGTGTATTTGCTTGCAAAATACCTCTGACCTAAGGCATTTCCATGCAAGCAGGTGCAATTACCTTCATGCAGTTCAGCCTGCACTAATCCTTGAGTTGGGAGTGCATGAGAATAAAGTGCAGAAGGCAGAGCTCCTTCTCTCTCAGGCACAGCCCAATGTAAATATGACCACACTGCTTCCAGACCCAGGGTGGCAAGAGGCTGTTGCACTGTGTGGCACTTTCAATTCAAGTCTCTATGAGCTAGGTGCTCTTTACACCCAAATGCCAAAGTTTCCCCTTGTCAGAGGGAGATTTCTTACAGCAGATCACAGAGAGAGTTTGAGCCCAGACATAGTGACTTAGGCCATCTTCTGAGTGGGAGAGCACACTTCCCATCCTCACCTGACTCTTTTTCCCTGTTCTTGAGACCATTGAGTATCATGACAGCCGACTTGGAAGGGACTGGAAGGAAGAGTGCTTCTGGACAGGCTGTTAAACCTTCACTCTCCCCCCACCCCGGCCCCCCACTAAGGTTTTTAAATCAGCTAGAGCTTACAAATCTAGTAACTCAAGTGTTTCTCCTACCAGTGGTATTAACTTGCATGCAAAGCACTGTGGGCAGGTAGCCAGAACAATAACAAAGCCACCTTGAAAGTCTTTATTTCTGGCAATACTTTATGCTTCTCACAGCTGTCTATCTGAATCTTCCAGCGTATTTTAAACTGTCAGTGAATTAAACCTTGCAAGAAAGGTTATTTCTCTTTTCCAAACGGAGAAACCAAAAACCAAATGGGTTACAAATAGAATTGTGGAGACCCTTTTGTGTTTTGAGTACTACCCAAGTCCTGGGTACACTGATGACAAGAGGGCTATTCAAAGAGCATGACGCTCTCCGATGTGAATCTGGCTGTGTGACTTACCTGTCAACATGAGGTTAGTTTAGAAAGAGATACCATATGAGTCTTGACTCCTGGTTGTGCACCTCAGTTTCACTGCTGGCTGTTCCCTTGCTTTAGAAGTAGTTATTGAAGAGTCAGGCAGTACTGAAGACAGCATAAATAAGCACCAGAAGAAATACTTTGGGGTGTGATTGGATCATACACGCGGAGTTTGCTGAAGTATCAAGGCCTGATCTGCAGGGAATGGAAGACTGCATATTTACTGCTTTAAGAGTTAAAACTGCCAGCAGTTCCATGTGACTTTGGCTTTGTTTTCCTCAGAACAGTGGGATCCCTTTGCTGTAGGATGACTTGATTTTTTTTTTCCTTTTTGTGTATCCTGAATAATTTTGCTCAGCAATGCAAAGGTGGGTACTTTTGGAAAGCATAGTTGTATGGCGTATTTATATGATCGGTTTGAACTAGGAGAGGAAAATCTGGAGGGGAGGAGGGGAATTCAAAGACTTGTTAAAACACCTTGAAAACTCGGGAGATTCAAATGGTAACCTCACAATGATATGAACTCACATATGCTGGTGGTGGTGCCAAAAAATTCCAAATGAACCCATAAATTAAAATCAAGACAGGAGTCAGATTTTTAATCTCCTGGGGATGTGGTAGGGCTGGAGGAAGTGGAGGAGATAAAAAAATGAGGGCAACATACTTGTATTTTTTAAAAAGTGGGGAAGGAGATGCCCTCAAATCTATTATTTGAAGTAGACTGTATGGGTAAAATGGACAAGTAGGTTACGTAAATCTGTACTGCAAACATGTGGGTGTAATGAAGAACTGAGTAAGACTAGATAAAACTGGCCCCTATTAAGGAGGGACAAAAATGGGTACCAGTGGTCCTTACTGGCAGAAAGGAACTGTTTCTTCCCTAAGGCAACTGAATCTCTAAGAACACCTGTGACTGTTCTACTAAGCATAATCACAGTTGTCGGGTGAAAAGAAGTTACGATAAGATCAGGTAATTCCACCATTCAGAACTTAATGTGAGGTCCACTGAAATCAATTAGATATTTCCAGGTTGCTTCAATGGGTACGGGGCCAGTGGGGGAAGAACCTGCTCAGGAACTGTTGGCTGTGGTATTGCAAAACACAGAAATTATTGATGCATAGCACAGCTGCCTGGGGGAAAACAGGAGATTTGAGGAAATGTCCTGCTTTGTGATGCTGATGTATCACCTCCTGTCTGCTCTAGAGTGCATCGATTGAGGAGCAAACCAGGAGAGATGGAGTATTGGTGCTACAGGTCATAAATACATACAGACAGGTATTTCTTTGGCTGTGTAAATTGAAGTTACACGTAATTAAAGAAAAGAAAATAGGTATTTTGAAGCTAATTTTTCCTGAATTCCGAATCAGAAAAGAAATGCAAACATGTATTGCAAATCAGATATCCCAGTGCTTAGGACTGTATTTACAAACGATGCATAAAAGCCTATCTACACTGCCTGGACAGTAACATGCTTATGGAAGGATTAAATAAAAATTAATTTAATTGAAGGAACAGATTTTTCCACTGAAATTCCAGGAACTTCAAAACAAAGAATTTAAAAATAGGATATTTCAAAACTAATAACTTGACAATGTCCTTGCTAGCTAATGACCTAAGCATACCAGAAACTTGATGTGGCCTATCATGCATCAAGTTGTTGGCATGGATCTTGAGAGTCTGGTACATTATTTAAAAAATAAGGAGGGGGGTGGGCAGGGGACTATTCTAAAAGAAATAAGGCTTGCAGCAAGTAAGAATTTGTATTTTAGCCAAACAACCTAAAAATCCTTTTATAAATAACAGCATTGTTGATATCAACAGTATTCCTGACTTAAAACTGCTGCATATGTGAGTGCACACTCGTGTGTGTGTCCAAAGAGGGTAAGAGAAAGCCTTCTTTTCCTGAGTGGTGACCTTGTTTAAAACAAGGATGTGCCCTGGACTTTCCAGCAGTGCAGACTTAAATGCTAAAAAATAAATTTAGATCCCAGTTTAGGCAAAAGTTTATTAACGACAGCACTTCACAAGTCCTTTTAGAGTAGATAGTGGGACTTTTATACATATTTAATGATGGGTCCAATATTTAAGGCATTTTAATACATGGAAACTACTGGTTAAATGTCAGTGACTTTTACTGAAGGATAGTCAGACACGACTAAGCAGAATTATATTTTAAAGCTTTAATTAAAAAAAAAATTATAACTACTGATTCTAAGTATCCACAGGTATTGTGCTGAAATGACATTGCAAATAAAGCCACGGCAGCCCGCGAGAGGTGTTACCCGTGGCTGTTTCTAGGGTGTAGCCGGCTGTGCGCACCATCTACTGGTGCATGGGAGAAGTCTTCCGTGCACCACCACCTCCCTCTGCAGCCTTGGAAGCTAGCTCCGAATGATTTCTGGTGGGTTAGATCAACCTGTGAGGCTGCTTTCATGCTGGGGAGAGTTGCGATATTTAGCCCATGATATCACCTTCCTTCCTTCCTCTCCTACATCCCTGTCAAGGCGTCTTCATCCATCATCGAGTCCAGGGGCAGAGATCGTATTTCAGCCTTTTAAGAGCTGGAATTACGAGGCCAAGGATCTCTCAATGATCCAGCTCTCAAACCACAACTAGCTGTGGCTGCCAATTCTTCTGATTGAGTAGTAACTGCTGTGCATAAAATGGTGGTCTAGAAGGGGGGCAAGTATGCAGAAATCTATTGCTAAGGTCTGAGGTATTAATTTACTATCTGCACTTGGGAATGTCTTGTCAGCAACTTGAATTATAGGCTAAAAAAAACCCTTTGAAGTGGAGGGAAAAAAATGTCTGGATATCTGAACAGTACTGGGCTTATCCATTCAGTAAAAACAGATCTTGAACAGATCTTTAACTGTAGTGACAGTCTATCTGCATGGTTGGAAAAACTCGAGCAGAAATTTTTTCTTCAGGAGACCAAAATATATTGTTTGGATTTTTTACTTTTTGCTGTGACAAAAAGGTGGTTTCATTATGTAAAAGTTAAATATTTGTTTCAAAACACAATACAAGATGCTCAATGTTGCTCGTTTCCTTAAAAAGACGTGACTTAAGAAATCTGTTAAATCTGAACAGTGTTTCTTTTCCAAGTGGAAAATGATTCAGCCAAGGGCTCTCCAATCAAATTTATCATTATTTCTTCAGCTTCTGAAAGCAATACCAGAAGTTAATAACAGCTTATATAGACACATTCTAATATTTTGTGGGGTAGAGAAACTAAGCTGACCTTACTCTTCCACCTGTAAAACTAATTTCCTCTGACCAAAGTTGGGGTTTACATCCAGTGCCTGGCAGCACTTAACAATTATAATCATAATCATAGTCATAGAATCATAGAATAGTTTAGGTTGGAAGGGACCTTAAAGATCATCTAGTTCCAACCCCCCTGCCATGGGCAGGGACATCTCCCACTAGATCAGGTTACTCCAAGCCCCATCCAACCTGGCTTTCAACACTTCCAGGGATGGGGCATCCACAGCTTCCCTGGGCAACCTGTGGCAGTGTCTCACCACCCTCACACTGAGGAATTTCTTCCCAATGTCTAACCTAAATCTACCCTTTTCCAGTTTTAATCCATTACCCCTTGTCCTGTCACTACAGGCCTTTGTGAAAAGCCCCTCCTCAGCTTTCCTGTAGCCCCTTCAGGTACTGGAAGGCTGCTATAAAGTCTCCCTGAAGCCTTCTCTTCTCCAGGCTGAACAGCCCCAGCTCTCTCAGCCTGTCTTTATAGGAGAGGTGCTCCAGCCTTCTGATCATCTTTGTGGCCCTCCTATGGACTCGCTCCAAGAGCTCCATGCTCTTCCATCCTTCCTGTGCTGGGGGCTCCGGAACTGGACACAGTACTCCAGGTGGGGTCTCAAGAGAGTGAAGTAGAGGAAGAGAGTCACCTCCCTTGCTCGGGGAAGGCTTCAAATCTCCCAGCTACCATGAGGGAAATGGGGAGCAAGAGTTTCTCTGGGAGGAAAGTGACATCTGGAATAAGGATCATTCTGGTTGTAAGCTCTCAGGAGTCCCTTGCAGACTTCTGTCAGCAGCGTGGTAGCACTGGTAAAGGCGGCCCGGAGCCTGTAAGGCTTTAAGAGTGGCTCGGAGCTGAGGGCTGATGGTCAGGCAGCCGGCGTTTGCTGCTGCCCCGCTGTCGCCGGCCCTGGGCCCGAGCAGCCCTTGGGTGCTGTGTGCAGCAGCTGTTGGGTACCACCAGTCGGCAAGCGGTGCGTGGCGTGGATGCTGCCACCTGAGGGGCAGCCCCCCGCCCCCGACTCCCCCTCAGGGGGGGCCCGGCTGTGACCTGCACTCTGGCTCCCTGAAATACTGGTTTTGTCTGTATGCTAAGGGTGGATGTTTATTTGTGGGGTGGTTCCCCCTCGCCCACCGTTTTCCCTCCAGTTACAAAGTTTATCCTAATCCCTGCTCCTTCTAATGCCTATCCCTGCAGAGTGTTTACCAGTACCAGTCAGGACCCCCCACCCTGCGTGGCAGCCCTCCTCCTGCTACCCTGCCAGGCAGCCCTTGTAGCCCACTCTTAAGCTGTCACCTTCCCCCATCTGTCCCCTCGTCCTCTGTTATACCTGTCTTCCATCCCCACCTTCCACAAGGTATCACAAGTGGTCTCACCAGGCCCTTGCAAAAGGGCTGCTTCTCTTTTTTTAACCTTTAATATTTTAACGAAGAACCGTATCTGCTTACATTGCCCAAGTGTCCCCGGCTGCTTCTCCCCGAGGGTCACAGCACAGCAGCAACGGAAGCCGAGCTGCCTCGGCCTCACTGGGAACCTGCTGACATCGTCACCGCTGCTGCTCCTTACATTGCTGCCTATGGAGCTCAACATAATTCCCGCAGGGAGCTAATGCTCTCAGGCCTTCCCTGGCAACGCTTCCCAGGTGAGAGGTCCTGCTGAAAACAAAAGGCTGGCCACAAGTCCCTGCTCATATGAAGTAACTGGAGGAGTGAATTTTGATTGTTTCTGCTGCTTTGTTTTAGGAATTCTGCTGCTCCAGAGCAGTCCCCCCAGCATTGTGCTACTGGGAAATGTCACTGCCATGTATCGCCTTTTTCTGCTTTAAAGTCAATACTTTAACAGTATTTTCCTTGATGACCCAGTTAGCCTTGTTTACATGTGACAAAAAGTGCATTTCAAATTGTATCCAGTTCACCTGCTGGATGATGGACAGCAACCTGGTCTAGTGGGAGGTGTCCCTGACCATAGCAGGGGTGTTGGAAGTAGATGATCTTTAAGGTCCCTTCCAACCCAAACCATTCTATGAGTCTACAATGAACTGAGGACTGAATTGAATAAATGAGATTAATTACGGCCCCTTGTGAGGTGAGTCTCTGCCTCTTTATCACTTCTGCACTGTCAACAGAGCTTTTCCAAATGTGTCAGTGGTGTTTGATCAGAAAACGTTCCATTAATTAAGATGTTGCATGCCTGAGGTTTGGTAATCATTTTTAGCACCTTTGGTGGAGTTTCAGCAGGAGCTGGCCTGCATTTTTGGTGGATCCGTCTTGGTGAGGAAGCCGGTTTGTTGTCCCAGGACCTAGAGATACGGCACTGTGCTCCCACAGTCCCTGCACTGCTGCAGAATGACCATCCCTCCCTCCCAGAGCCCCATCAGATTTCCAGAGTCTCTGTCTCTAGGGAGAAGTCATCTGCGCAACCTTAAAGGACGCTTCCCAGCAACTATTACAATAACCTGAAGGCTACAGTGATACTTACTTGGCCTCTATACAAATGAGTTCTCTGTAACTCTATAATAAAATGTAAGCTTTGGGGAAAGTGCTTTAGCAAGCTCTGGACACAAGTCATTCGAAGCCAGTGTTTCCAGCACATCCTTTCTAGTATGGAACACAAAAAATCAGCCATGTGTAGGCTGAAAAGCCACTGGGTACCAGTGCAGCACTATATGTAGATACACACGTTTCCATACGTGCCTCTGGCCTATCAGATGGTCTTGCTGACACTTGCCAGTAGGTTGTGATAGGGTTTATATGCTAAAATGTTCACAAAATGTCATGTCGTCTGGGAGTTTCATTAAATCACAGTGTCCCATGGAGTATACTTGCTCTAGGGGCATTGGTCTACAACACAAGAACATTTAGGATTGGGGATTTTTTTTTTAGGCACATTGAAAAGTGTTTGCTTTCTCAAAGTCCAGCATGCAGAAGTTAAAAAGAATAAACCAGAATAACTGTTTCTAAGCACTTCATCGTGTATTTCACATTCAAACATAAATGATAAGCTGTTTTCTCACTGAGCCCTACTCACTGTGCAACAAAGGGGACCATTTTCTATGAGGCCTGAATTATACAACTGTAAACTGTTGGGATTGCAGGAAGAGGGAGGGAGGACCTTCACTCAGATCATAGAACAGGGACCTGGCCCAGCAGCTGGGATCTTTCTCCATGGCAGAGATCCTGCGCCTAATCAGTCAAACCCAGAGCCCCCTAGGGGGCCGTTCACTGTGAGTTTTTCATTGCCTGGCTTGGTACCTGTTTGCAGAAATGCCAAGCATTGTCAGCTCCAAACAAAAGGCTTTGGGAGCAGTCAGCTGAACCAAACATCCCGCAATAGCCTATCTGAAAAAAATCAGGTCATTGGCACCCAGCAGGGTATTAGTTGATTTATCTGTCCTGGCACTTCATCTATAAATTGTAGATTATAATGTGAAGTACTTTACCTCTTCAATCCCTCACATCAAAGAATGCTGACATAAAATGATGTTTATGAAGTACTATAGCAAGCACTGTTGAAGAAAGGCCAGTGAGGAAATGTGTGCACTAAAAATGGCCTAGGGCCATATATTTAAGAATGGGACAGCAGAGGGGGAGGGAAATTGCTGGCTTTTAAATCAGTAAGCACCAGGCATCCTGTGCTTTGAAAGAAGCAGCATTCAGCTTAAAGATTGCACTTTCTCGTTATGTAAGGCAAATAAACTAGCTAAAGTATGGTTACAGAATTAAGACTCATTCAAGATTTCTCTTGTTTTTCTAGCTTTTGAGGAGCCTTAATCAACAAGGGCATCACCAGCAAAGATGATGAAGCTATCATCCCACTCTACTCAGAACTTGTCAGGCCACACCTGGGATACTGTTCACTTCTGAACCCCACTATAGAAAAAAGATGTGGACAGGCTGGACAGGGTCCAGATAAGGGCCACAAAGATGACCAGAGGACTGGGAAGCCTGCCATATGAGGAAAGGCTGAAAGAACTGGGCTTGTTCAGCCTGGAGAAAAGAATCCTTCAGGGAGACCTCATCACCATGTTCCAGTATTTAAAGGGTGACTACCAAGAAGACAGAGACTCTGTTTTTACAAGGAGTGTAAAAAGACGACGGGTAATGGGTGCAAGTTACTCCTGGGGCAATCCTGATTGGACACCAGAAGAGAATTTTTCACTATGAGAACAGCTGGACATTGGAATAATCCCCCCAAGGAAGTGGTGGATTCCCCAACACTGAACACTTTTAAGACTCAGTTTGACAAGGTGCTGGACCACCTCATCTAAATCATGTTCTTACGTAAAAAGGTTGGACCAGATGATCCTTGAGGTCCCTTCTAACCTGGAATTCTATTATTAATCCGCAGCAGCACTGACTGTAGGCTCAAAGTGACTGACAGGGACGTTAGGCAGCACTGCCTGGATGTTCCCTCAGGCTGATAGCTCTTCTGCACACCCTGCTGTCACCAGACCTCGGGCAGCTCCGGCCTTCCCAAGCAAAATTCACCTTCACTGAGTAACTTCCCTGCCATGCCCCATCTCCCGGGGGCTCACAGATGCCTTCTCAGCTAGCCCTCTCCTCAGCCCCTCAGCGGCGAACGGGGGACGGCCGGGGGAGCCTCAGAACAGCAGCGGTGATGCTGACGCCCACGCTCTCCGGAGCCGTGTGTTTTAAAACACAAAAGCGTGGAAGAGCCGCTGCCGTTCCTCTTCCTAGCACAAATGCCAGTTCCTGGAGCCAGCGCCGGTCACGGTCTCGCGGGTGCGGGTGCGGCTCCGTCCCGTCCCATCCCGTTCCGTCCCGCCAGGTGATGGAGCTGCGGACGGCCCCGCCGTCGTTCCACGGCGGAAACCCCGCGAGCAGCCGGGGTGGGAGGTGGAGAAGGGGGCGGCGCTAGGGGCACGTGGGGTGAGCCCGTCCCTACGGCGCGGGCCAATCAGGGAAAGATGCGCAGCTCGTGCGCTACTTAACGGTCACCGAGATTCTGCCCTTTCTTATGTGCTCCAGGGAGTCGCGGGCGCCCTCGGTCTCCAGCCATTCGCACTGCGCCTGCGTGGGGCCGCCCGCCCTCCATTCCCGCCTCCCCCCTCACTCCTGCCCCTACGGCAGCAGCTGGCGTCTCGCGCCGGGCGGCACGCGCCGCCCTCGTACGCGCGCGGCTGCTCCCCTTTCCCGCAGGGGGGGCCGCTGCTGCTGCATGGAGCTGCCCGCCTGAGGCGGGAGGGGGGAGCCCGGCGGCCGCCCCGCTCCCGCTCCAGGTGATGCCGGTGACCGGGCTGACGATGCCGTCGGCAAGGCGACGGCGACCGTTACCGATGGAGAAGGTGGCAGCGAGGGGCTCGGCGCGGGCCTGGTCGTCTGTCCCCGCCGCCGGCTCGCACCTCTGGATCGCCCTGCCCTGCTCCTGAGCCGCCCCTGAGGGGAAGCGTCAGTGGCCGGCGCGATCGCCCGGCTCTCACCTGGTCGCTATCTGCTCTCCTCCGTCCTCGATGTCTTCCCCGCGGCGCGGAGGCCCCTTCGCCGCCTCCTCGCCCTCTTGCTCCTGGCCGCCGCAGCTCTCCCGCCCCGCGGTCCGGCGGCGAGGGCGTCCAGCCTCCCAGTCGTCAGGCCGCCGCTACCACCCGTCCCTCCCGGCTGAGGAGAGGCCGCTGGACCGCCCGTCATGATGAAGGTGGAAGCGGGAGACAACTCCATGATCAACCTGTCGGTGCAGCAAGTGCTGAGTCTGTGGGCTCACGGCACAGTCCTCCGCAACCTCACCGGTACCCGGGCGACGGTGTGCGGGGGGGAGGGTGGGCTGGCTCAGGGGCGGGCCGAGGGGGCTGGGGTGCGGGGAGCTGTGTGCGGGGTACGCGTGTAGGTGGGCCAGGAGTGTCGCCGGTGTGGGAACCGGGGGAAGCCGCTCCCAGGGTGGAGAGCGAGTCCCGTTGTGCACAATGGCGGGCGTGGGGGTAGGACCGGCGTGTAGGGCTGGGGGTGGTCTCCCTGTGCATCACACGTAGGGGAGGCTGGTGTTTGTGTTCCTGAGTCTTTATGCAGGCGTGTGTGTGTGTGCATGCATGCTGATTCTGTGCGCATGTTTATAATACATGCTTGGAGGGCTTGGGTGTGGGGTAGGTATGTCCGGGGAAACGATAGGGAATATCTGTGTTGGGTGTGTGTGCCCGGCATCTGGTATGCCTGCATGAATAAAAGAGCTGAGGTTGTGGGAATGTGTTCACTCAGTTTTCTATGTATGTATTCAATAAAAGGCTAAATGCATGGAATATGTGTATATGAGCGATTGATGGGTACCTGTGTATGAGTAAAGGATTGTAGAAAACGTGTGTGGATGTATAAATGTGTATGAAAGGCTGGAGTATGTTTTGGGGAATGGTTTGAGGTATTTTTCGTGAATATATGCTCATTAGCATCTGACAGAGCTATAAAAAGCAACCGAACAAACTAACAAAAAAAGTACCAAAAAACCTATCCAGAGATGAATGTGAGACTCGGGGACTCTCCCTATCCCCCCTCCCCCATCCCCAGTATACCCCTGGACAGTGAGAGCTGTGGGAGTTTGTGAGGTGGCAGATGTTTCCTGACAAACAGACATGATCTTAAGCGTCAGGGGTTGTTAAAGACTCATCTGTTCCTAAAAAATTCTGTGAACCCAAGTAATCAGGTCTTCATCCTCCCTTAAGAAAAGGGGACTTCTAGCTATCTTTGGCAAGAACTGTTATTTTTTCTGCACAATCTTGTGCTGAAAAATGGCTGTGAACTCCTATGATTACCCAAGGCAACTAGTGGAGAGCTTTGTCTGATTTGCTATTATGTCCAGGTGTAAATAAAAGTATGCTCAAGTTTCCAGCTCTGAATAAGCAGGGATTTGGTGTCAATAGCAGAGGTGTTACTGAGTAAATTGTTTCTGCTTGGTATAGGAGTATATTAGGTGGTGACAGAATAGTGGAAAATCTGGAGTAAAGAGGATATGTTCCAAGTATTTATGAAAATACCATATGAAAGAGTGTTATGTCATCTTTTTGCCTCCTCTATACTAATGATTGATAGATTTTTGAGTTATTTTTAAAAATCTGCTCTAGGTGGAAGAAGTATGATGAAAATAGAGGTGTAGCTGATGTTGAAGCTGTAGCAAACAGAAAGTGATCCTCTTAGGCTTTATTATCCTTCTTGTTAACTTCCAGGATACTTTTTAATGTAACAAAAAGGTTATGCAGGTATTTTATTTATTTGATGCATGAACTTTTTAAGATGTGTGTCCAATGGTTAAATTTTCACACTAAACCAACTCATTTTCTGAGTAGCTATTTTTGTGTACTTGTAGAAGAATACATCTTTGTACTCTTAAAGGGAAAAGCTCATAATGTATTTAACTTTCCTTTGTGCCAGACATCCTCTGTAAAGTTTTTCTTATTAGAGCATTATGCAATATGGGTGTTTCTATGAAATTCAATGCTGAGTGTTAGGTAAGCAAAACAGTTTGTTTCCCAGTGCTTTTGCAATATAATGAAGGATTGCACAAGAGTTTTTAAATGTGTAGTGTATTTCTTTTTAATTTAAAGAATATAAAAAATAATTATTTATCCATCATAGCACTGTTGGAGAATGTTCGTGTCAGTTGTAGTTACACTACAGTTTCTTAATTGGTGCTTAAATGCAGATTGTCCTTATAGTCATAACCTGTTGTGCTGAACATTTTTATGGACAGTTGACAGTTAATAACTTTCACTGGGTTTAACATTTTCTGTATCTTTGGATATTGTTTTAAAGATAATGTTTTATATTAATGACTAGCGGTTATTAAACTGCTATAAACCCTTTCTAAAATACTTAACAAAGCAGACCAAAAGTAAGCCAAAGTAAACTTTGGTCAAAACCTGAAATTGTTTTTTTCCATGCTAACAAAATAAGTGTGTGAATGAGTTTGTCTTGTTTGACTACTTAATTCATTCTCTTTTGCATCTCTGTAAAGTATTAGAAGAGAATTCTTCAGAGTGCTGGGAGAAGAAATTCATAAATATGTGGTGTTCCATGAATGTTTTTTAAGACTGCTTTGTGTTTACTTTTGGATTTAAAGTTGTGATCTGAACTTGGCTTTTAAGTTGCACAAGTGAAAATTTATCGTCTTTAAATAAACAATGTTGATTATGTTTGCACAAAGTTATAAAGTTTTATCAACATCCTTCTTAAAAATTTATTAATTTTCCAAAACTTTCAATAGGGACCTGATATGAACTCCAGCCTAAACTAGGAATGCTTCAAACCTTAATGGTTTAATGTTGATGTTTTTTCTGCCCTTAACAAGAAGCTGAACTATTATATTTAGACCATATATCTGATCCAGTTTATAATAAAATAAATCCTGTCTTTCACATATAGGCCCAAAATACCTGAGGCAGACAATTTCATGCCGGAGATGTATGCATCCCACCCTGCAATAGCTAAAGCTGCAAGCACTGTTCTTTGTAATTGAAACTAGGCCCACCAACATGATGTACTTTGCTTCATATCTCCCTGCCTTCACTTGGGAGGTGGAGGTAAGGTGCTGGTAAACAGGGGAGAGATGGATTTTTACCTCACCCTGGTTTACCTTTTACAGCAAATCCCATGAACACCTGCTTTATATTAACTGATTGCAGTTTAGAGTTAGTGGTAGACAGAGGTTTACTAGAACAGGTCAGATAATAGTTGAATCTGAACTGAAAAAAAAATCCCAGTTTGAGCACCCATAAAAATAAATTAATAACAAGTAAGGAAAGGATGCAATGATGAAGAAAATACTGCAACATGTAAAGACCTGAGTTACATTTGCAGGTATAATATGCTGTCACTTCTTCACCTGCGTACTTTGAAGTTCGTAAGTCTACAGGAATACACGTTTTCTTAATTCAATTTCAACACGTGCTGCTTTGTTGACTTAAATTTGTATCTGTGTATTCATAGCACAGATACTTACTGCTTGACTTCACTCTGTAGCTAATAGTGGCAGGCTGAGTACATAGGTTAGAGTCTCGAGAGAGATACTTTATTTTAGAGTAATCACTCTTGATTTATGGAATGTTATAGACAATCATTATTCATCTGGCAAAACAGGCTAAGGATTAGAAGAAAAGAGAAATGCTGAAGTTGAAGGACTAAGGAGGTATTCCATGTTTACCCAGGCTGAGTGAGCAGTAGGACAGCATGTCTGTATATACAGAGATAATATTTTAAAATGTTAGCATTTGGGTACTTTGTGTGTTGACTTCACATTTTTTATGTGAAGCTGTTGATGGAGTGCAACTTGGAGTTTTGATAAGATGGAAGTGTTATGAATGTTATTCTAAACTGAAGCATGCTTTAAAAGCTATTTTACTAATCTGTAAGGGTGTGTTTGTTTGCACTAATATATGTATAATGTGTATATATCATACAAAGCATAACATAGGTATGATGTGTATACATTTCTAAATTAACCAAGAAGTACTCTAAATCTGTAGTGATAGGGCATAAGATACATCTTTGTCAGTGACACAGCCAGTGGCATTGAGTACACCCTCAGCAAGTTTGCTGGCAACACCAATCTGTGTGGTGAGATTGACACACTGGAGGGAAGGGTTGGGGCAATCCCAAGCACAAATACAGGTTGGGCAGAGAATGGATTGATAGCAGTGCTGAGGAGAAGGATGTGAGAGGTGTTAGTTGATGAAAAGCTCAACATGAGCCAGCAATGCTCTGCTATGAGGACAAGCTGAGAGAGTTGGTGTTGTTCATCCTGGAGCCAAGAAGGCTCCGGAGAGGCTTTATAGCAGTCTTCCAGTACCTGAAGGGGCTACAAGAAAGCTGGGGAGGGGCTTTTTACAAAGGCCTGTAGTGATAGGATGAGGGAGAATGGGTTTCGAACTGGCGGAGGGGAGATTTAGATTAGACATTGGGAAGAAATTATTTTCTGTGAGGGTGATGAGACACTGGCACAGGTTGCCCAGGGAAGTTGTGGCTGTCTACTTAAAGTAATTTGGATACACTGAAAGTGAGCTCTGAAACTTCCTTGGGATCAAGCAAAGGAATTTGGGAGGTTTTTCAAAGTTTTGTTTCTTTAGGGTAGCTCTATGAGGTCATGACTAAATACATTGAGACTGTCAGTATTTGGTAGCTATAATGATTATGTAGGTAAGTTTATACTTCTTAAAGTATCAGTCAGTATATAAGACATAGTTGTACCAGTAAGTTCTTAAGACACTTAAGTCTCACTTCCTTATAGGTCTTGTAAATCTTTCAGCTGCTTGGTTATTTTTGAACTCAAAATCTTGACCATTTATGTTTAGAGGTCCATGTTTTTTATTTTCTAGAGGCATCTCTCAGTGTTATCCCCAACCCCATTCTGTGCTTCCCTCAGTGTTACTCTGCCACACTTGTTTTCTATGAGTCATCTCTCTGCATGATTCTGAAGTTAGGTGATACTGAGTTTTACAGAACTTGGAACTTTTCCACTCGGAACTACCTGTGCATAAAGTTCTCTGCCTTCAAGTTGTCAGGATAAGAATGACTACGTTGTCCCCTAGGTTTATGGAGCTTGAAGCCCCTCCTCTAGTTTGTTTAAATGATTGACTGTCCTCCTTACCTTGTTCATCCATGTTAAACAGCTTACTCAGTTGTCTGCATCACTGATCCAGTTAATGAGCAGAGGTAAATAAGCAATTGTGTTGAACTACCAGGCATAACAAGAATAAATAACAGGCTAAAAAAAATTACTCTTCCTGCCTATCCTAGGGAAGGTGCTTGAAAGGTATTTGTCCTGTTTCAGCTTCTAGGACTGAGGTGATGTTTTAATTAAGTGGTGTTTATTCAAGTGGATGTTACCTATTCAGTAAGATAAAGAAAATTCCTGAAATCAGAAGAATTGCAAATAATTATGTAGTTTCTTACTAATGTATAGTCTGTAGCTAAGAGCAGGAAACGTGAAATAGACAATTGATACAATTCTCTGAATTACAGATCTTTCAGGTTTTTTAGCAGCTACTTTAACAAGACAAAGATGACTGTGATAAAAGATTCATAGATTATGGTTATAAATTAATGGCTCTGATTTTGTGTGTTGTATAAATTTTAGGGAAGATATGTTGCTGTCTTCCACTGAGTTCCTTGCTAGAAAAGCTGACCTTGCAAGTGTAAGGGTATGTTCTAAACCAATGATTAAAAAGCTTTGTGTGATTCAGTTCTCGATTTTAATATTTTTAAATACCAGATTTTGAAATGCTACTGTCATAATGATTGGGTAAGCTGTCACCCCAGGATATTTGAGTAGTATAGTTATTGCTTTTTCTTTGTTTTGTATCAGGATGCAACAATAAACATTTGTCTATTCATTGCTAATAACAACAATCAAAAAACAACAACACCAAAACCCAGTAATGAATGTTTAGGAAATCAGAGGTATCTTGGTATTGAGGGGAGATACTAGAATAGTTCCAACCACAAGACCAAGTGGCAGAGTTTTAACTGTTTCCTGTTCAGTGAGACTTTTCCTTCCCTTTTCAAATCCAATTCTTGTTGCAGGAGGTGAGAATCTTTAGCAAGAATTTGTGTGAGGAGAGGGGAAGGAAAAAAAAAACACCCTTCTAGTCTCTCTGCTCATAAATTGTCTGATAACTTGGTAAAGAAAAACTTTTCAGTGACTCATTTAACAAATTTAGGTACGTAAGTTGGTGGAGAGCGGGTAGTGTAGAGTTACATGTATTTGATGGAATTGCCCAAATAAAAGGAGCTCCAAATGGAAGATGATCTATGAGTAACTTTCCTATTTACAGGATAAAGAAAGATAATTCCGCTTTTTGCTCTGTCCCTCATCCTGCTGCCTGCCCTCTGTAATAGGAGTATTACAGGCTTATGTCCCTAGTCCTTCTGTTCACACTTGTCACTTCCTCCTTCTGTTTCCTTCCCAAATATAGTTTTGGTCCTTCCTCTCTCATCTTCAATGGGCTATGGAGGTGTTCTTTCCCTCCACCCTGCTCCCCTCCACCTCTTCTGAAGTGAACACACACAAATTTTAGCATCTACAGTCAGTTTGGCAAAATTATAAGCCGTTACGGATAATTTATATTAAGAAGATACTAGGGTTATTTCGGGTATGTGTAACACTACCTGTGTTTATTGCATCACTGACTTTACAGCCCTGTTGACTTAGAAACCTAAGCCGCTGTGAAGTAATTGTTTATAACTGGTTTCTTTAAATGGTACAGCTGCATTTGAGTGGAACAAGGAGTATTTCTGGATGTTTTCTAATTTCCTTTTGAATGCATTCAGTATGTGTGTTCATTTTAAGGAATAGGAGAATAAAGTATGTACCAAAGAACTCAAGTTTATATTCCTTTATTCAACAGGACATTTGGGGCTGATTCTATTTTCATGTCTCCTGCCCTAAATATAAAGTGAGGGATGATGCTGATTTTCCTTGAGCCTTATTTGGAATGTAAATAAGACCTAAGATAGTTGCTCACTATGCAGCTGTTTTTTTTGTGTAAGGGTTTAAATATTTTTGGTTTCTTAGTTACAGGGAAGTAGTTAGCCTTCCATATTTCCTTTTCTTCTAAAAAGACATTTATCCTAATAAGTCTTCCTAAGGCTGGAAATCAGTTGGATTTTCTACCTGGTGGGAGTCAACAATGACCACAAACACTGATTTCGTAAAAGGTGATGCAGTATCTACTAAACCCTGTAGAAACTACAGTGAACGACTGTGTCTAACAGAGTCAGATTCTAAACAGACTTTCCTGGTCCAGTTTCAAGCTTTTCAGCTGCAATGACATTTTAGAAGAGAATGACTGAAAGTGCAGCTGGGACTGTCCTTCAAGATACATTTGCAGAGCAATGTTATCAAGAGCTTTGCTTCTCTTCCCCATAGCATGTCTCTGTATTGGCTGTTCACTGTAGAGTACCTGTCTGCTGAATAGCTTGCCAGGATCACAGGTTCCCTCTCACCTGAAATAACTGAGTCTTCTGTTCTTGGGTTTCATGTTAAATGGGAGGAAGTTTGTCTCATTCTGATGCAGTTTTATGGAATCAGTTGATACCTGTCTGAATTCAGTATCCATAATGATACACCTTCCAGAAGTTTGTTTTTAGTCTGTGAAAGAACTGCTGGGATAACAGTAATCAATACACCATTGGCATGGTTACGGAGTGTTTGGCAACCTTAGGAGCCTGCAGTTGTCATGTAAGCTTACATAAGAACAAAGCATTTTCTTCAATTGCACATTTGAAATATGTATTCTCTGTGGTATCAGGTTATCTTTAGTACTATTGCATGAGGCCCCTCACTTTTTCTTGGTGATTGATCTTGCATCTCTTGCATCCATCTTAGTCACAAAAAATGAAAGTTTGGGTCAAGAGCATTGTGGACACTTTCCTGATGATCCAGACCTCTCTGACTGTTTTGCATATTAGTAAAATTTGAGTGGTATGAAAATAGTGTGACAGACTTAATTGCAGGAAACTGTGCTGTGTCCAGAAAATAAGTAGCATCTCTACTATTGTATTTGCTAGCAAACAAAGCAAAATATTCTCTTCTGTGTAAGAACAAGTTATCTTTTGAAACGGTGCATTCAGGGTCATGTTCATCTGCCAGCAGTTTAGTTTTGCCTCTGAATTATCTAGGGGGTGGGCTCAACCGTGTCATTACTAAGATATGCACACCGTATCTTCTAGGATTGAAGGTCTTCAGAGCTCAACATCTGCAAGCAAGGAAATCCTTGTTCTTGCCTATTAGATACATTCTTAATCTCCATATTAGTTATTTTCTCTAACTTTTTTTCTTTATGGTTATTCATATGGTAAAGTGGAACATAGACTTTTTTTTACTATCAGTATTGCCAAAGCAGTTTAGATTTGAGGACCTGTTCAGTCCATTGTCTGCTCCTAAGTATCTCCTGCTTTGTGCTGGAGGAAATGATCCCCCATGGGGTAGGAGCTTAGCCATTAACCTTTTGAGAGAACAGTGTTTTGAGCTATTAGGAATCTGGTTTTGTGACATCTTTCAATGAAAGGGTCTTCCCCGGTAGCTGTTCTGATGTACCCTAAAAGAATGAAAGTATTCCTTCCTGACAGGATTTTCCTGCCCAAAGTTGTAAGTGATTTACATTAGCAGGAAAGTAAACTTTTTTCAGCTCCTAAGGCTTATTTCCCTATGGTCAAACTGTAGGTCTAGCAGGGCTGACAGGCTTCTATTTGAGAGATCCTTTGGCTAATCTCCTTGCTTACTTGTTTCCGCTCGAAAAGAACAATGGGAAAACCCAGGCTGTGCTAGTAATAAGCAAGGCCTGTTAGGACTGCAGGAGAGGTTCCCTTCCCAAACTATGACTGTGGCAGATTAGGTCAGCAATCACTCAGTCTTGCTTAATGTTAGTGAGGGGGTTTGTCAGATGTATGTAGAGTGACTACTTGGCATTCTTGCCACAGTTTTGTTACAGTAGTTTTTGAGAATGATGAGACATGTAGTGGAACAACATTGTGGTTATCTTTTTGCAAAGATTTTTGAGACCCAGCTTGGGGCTCAGATGAAGAGATGGAGGATGTGAGGAGAACCGCTTGGAACCACCCTCAATATATGCATGCATCTATCCAAGCACTCAGAAATAAGTTATATCTTGAACTACAGCTGAAGAATTAATTAAATGTAGATTTACACCCACCTTCCTAGCTGCTCTCTTAAGAGAGCCTTTTGGTTACCATAATTTACAGGAACTGTAGGTCCTATGACATAGTTCTGCCTTTCCTGCCTGTGTGAAAGGGTAAGGCTTGAATCTACTCCCAAAGTAGTACTAAATGGGAGAGCTTAAACTCTGTATTTGTGCTATGTATATGCACACAATATTGTCATTTGACTAGAAGGACTGTGGTTATTGTGTAGCAACCCTTCTTTCTTAGCTTCCTTTCATGGTGTTTTTTGTTTGAGCTGCTAAGTATTTAAGTTAACTAATTGGGTCATATTTCTGCTTAAATGACGGTGTGTCAATCTGTAGTAACACAGGCTCACTTCATAAGCAATAAATATCCAGTTGTAAGGAAGCTGTATTATTTTTTGAGGGGAAACTGAAGCAAAACAACTGAATTAATGACCATTTCATGGGATTATGTTAATTGGGAAAATGTGCCCCAATTCGCTGAATTCTGTGATGATACATACCTGCTGTAGTTGACTTTAATAATTTCTTCCCTTTTGTTGCACTTCCCCACCTTTTAGAGTTACTGCAAATCTTTTTAGAAGATTACCACCAAGTGAGAAAGGTTCTTTAGTTCTTAAGCAGTTTCATTGATGGTTCCTGCTCTTTTCTTTGAAGGTAATGATGTCTTCAAAGAAATGTTTGTACTCCACACATTCTTATGATCTCTTGTCTTTGCTTAATAATTTAAATAATAGTGACTAGTCTCCATGCTCTGTACTTAGCAATTTCTTGCAAAAATTGTAGTGGGTTTTTTGTGCCTTTGAAGCTAATTTGATGAAATGCTCTGTTGCAGCTCCTGGGTAGATAAACTGAAGTCTTTATTCTCAGTTTTCTCATTTGATTTTACCAGATGCTGCCTTGTAAAAAAAACCAAAACAAACACCCTTCAAAACACTAATATGCCCCCCGCGCGCCCCCCCCCCCCCCCCCAGTAAACAGCTCAGAAATATTCTTGACTTTTTCCTGGTTCAGTCTTTGTTTCAGAGAAGATTTCCTTCTGCAGGAGTTACAATACCTAGTAAGAAATTGCAATTAATGTTGTTTAAAGAAACCATTAAATGAATTACGGACTTTTTGTAATAATACATCCGAATTAAGAGTTGTGCTAGAAAAATGTTAGTGTTTTATCATCATAATGGAGTTACTCCTTTATGATAGACTGCTAAAAGGAGGAAAGTGTCTTGAGCATAAATGTTGATGTTGTCACATTGATTCCTTTTAAGATGGAAATCAGTATTGCTTTTCTCTTACTGTTGATTGTATGCAATGTTTTAAAGTTTCTTACTTTTAAGTTCTTGTCTCATAAGCATTAACTCTTTGACTGCTTTCTTTCAGAGATGTGGTACTGGGTTTTCCTCTGGGCTCTCTTCTCCTCTCTCTTTGTCCATGGTGCTGTGGGAGTATTAATGTTTGTGATGCTGCAGAGGCATAGGCAGGGGAGGCTGATCTCTGTCATTGTGGTCAGCATTGGATTTCTGGGCTCTGTAACTGGAGCAATGATAACCAGTAAGTTTGTCTCTTTTCTTTTTTTTATTTTATGTCTAATTTCTAAAAAGCAAAACAACACAAAAACCCAAAAACCCACAAAACACAACAACAACTAAACTTTGTGATTTGTTAACTGTGAAGGATTTTGCCTTAGTTACATAGCTATCCTAAACAATAATTACAGCTGAGTTGCTCTTCTATTGTGTAAAGATAAAACCACTGTAAATTGTCAGAGCATTGTACAAAACATTCTACACTCCCATTTTGGAAACATTGGGTATCAAGCTATTCAGAAGATGTATGCTCAGCAGGTGACATCTTTTATATTTTTGGTATCAGGAAGAGTAGTCCTGTCCTACTGTACTTGTTGCAGTTTTTTTGTCAAAAGTTCCTGATCAAGAGCCAAGTCTTAGTACCCTTAAAGCCACAAGTTTCTTTTGGAAATGAGGTCTTGATTCCAGTGGTTGCAAAGCTGAATTCCTGCTCATTTCTCTGGGCCTGCTGGAGGTTTTTAAATTGCACCTGGATAGGATGTTGCTCTTGTAAAAGAAATAAAGGTGCAGCATAGCTAGTGATTTACAGCTAATTAAGTTTCTTTAGAGAATTTACACTTGGCTCATGGCTTTGAAGGAACTTTCCAGTTTTGGCTTGGCCATAATGTTACTTTCTGCTTTATTTGGGGTAAGGAGAAGAGAGAAGGGAAAGCCATTAGACTTGGGGGGAAAAAAAAAGTTCTGTTTTCCTAGGTAAAGTGCTCTTTGCTAGGGCATCTGTTACAGAGTTTCTTATGGTATTAGCCTAATGTGCCTGCCACTTGATACATTGTAGTTATTTTTTTATTTCTTGACACTGTCTACACGTGCTAACCATTTTTCTGTTAAAGCAGCATGCTGAAACATTCATAGAGCTGTAGTTAACACCTATACTATCGTTAAAACATTGCAGAAAGCAGGAGTATTTTATGTTGTAAAGTGCAGAATTGTTACACCTGACCAAATATGGCACGCAAGTGATGTTGCCAGGAATATTTTGAGGAAATGCTGCTTAGCTGTTTTCATCTAGAATTACTGGTATCAGATACTGTTTTTCCATCATTCCTACAGAATTCCATTATCTGTCAGTCAATACTGAAATATATGCCATAGGATCAGTAGGCCACTTTATTCAACCTTTGGCTGTATCATATCCAGCTATGTTCACCTAACTTATAAATAGGCTACAGAAGCTTTCCCACACAAAGAGGAGTGTGGGTGGATTGGTGGTGAGGAAAAATAGTGGATATTACTTTTACAGGAAAGAAGCTTGTTTCATTGCCTGAAACAATGCTGGTAAGGAGTTCTCAACATTGAAATCGATTGAATGAGGCCTGTGTTAACCTAAGCAGTAGTTTCTGCCAGAAGACCTTCAGTGCTGCTGACAAGATGGTCTAACTTGAAAGGCCTTTTGAGTGTTAGGATCTGTAGATCTAGCAACCATTATGTAGTCTGTACACAGCTTTTCTGCCTTTCGTTCTGATTTTGTTGTGTACTGCCCAGATTATCAGAATAGTGGTATCACTCCAGCTTTGGAGATGATTGTGGATGATTTGTGACAGATTATCTATCATTGGTACTGAAAGTCCTTCTTGCCTGTTGGTTTTCAAGGTTAAATAAAAATGCAAATTAAATTAAAAATTAAATTAAAAGCTTCTTTAAGACTTTCCTCAAAAGGTTGTTTTAATTACTGTGTATTTCTCAGCCTAGAATTGTTTTTTCCATCACTGAACACGTTATAGTTTAGTATAGTTCTACCTTTTTTTTTTGCTAAGGTGAGGTGGAACCAGTTGAGTGCCTTACATTACATGTTATGCTGATTTTTGTCCTATGATTAAAATGGTAGTGGCACTGTTACAAGCTCAATAATGCATGAGCATTTCTGAAGAACTGAAGATAGGAAACGTGATGCTGGAATATTAAAGCAGGAACTTTTACAGTATTCTGTGGTGGTGAAGGTTCATGTTCCCCCTTTCTCAAAAGAAAGCACTTCATGCCTTTTATCTTTGCATAAAAAGAGGAGCAACACAGTTGTATTTTTGGCATCTGATTTTGCAGGTCAAAGCATTTAAAAAGTAAGCAGTATTGTTTATGTGTAAATTCACCTGACAATTTCTGCAAGCTTAGACTGTAGGCTTGTTAGGCTGTCCCCAAAAGTTTTGCACAGACCATTGCAACTTGGTTAGACAAATACTTTCAGGTATTTTTGTTTCTTAACAGCACTGTTGTTTCATACTGAATGAAATTCAGTGGGGAGCTTCTGAAGACAAATTACTGTGGCAAAATATTAGAGAGGATTTTTAAAGAGTTTTTGTGCTGCAAACTGGGATGCAAGTTGAAGTATTTAGTTGTTTAAATATGCCTGGTCCAGGGCTTAAGAAAACGAAATAGCAAACTGACTTCAATTTTCATTTTGCATTTCCAGTCCTCTGCATTGTTTGTGTAAGTGAATGAATGAAGTATAGGCTATTAAATAATGCAAGTTTAATTTTGCTCAGGTAGCTCTTTCAAACTTTCTGGCCTTCTGGGATCTTTTTACCAGCATATAGAAAAGCAAGAAACCCCCTAGCTTCTAGGCTTTGAAAAATCACAGAATTTAATTGCTAGTAAATTGTTACTACTTTTTTTATAAGTAGTGGTGGATACTGTCCAAAAAAACCCCACAAAACAAAAAACAAAACAAACCACCAAACCCCACACAACCCAAACTAACCAAGAACAGATGAAAGCGAGGCAGTTTGAAACAAGGATTTTTGCTGTTTTTCATCCAGAAGAGTCTGTTCTTCCTCCTCTCCCCAAGCATGCTCCCATTTTGGTGACATTCTCATTGCCCTCGTTTGGCAGCCTGTTGTGATATTCTTTGGCTCTATACCAACTGTGCTGGGTTATGCATTACAGATTGTAGTACATGCTGCTATTTGGTGAGTGTAAGTACATACTATCAGGGTACCAAACCTTTGGTTTTATTATTGACTTCTTCCAGAATATCTCCGTGTTTTCTCAAGAAGCTGAAAATTTCTGTTATTAACTAATAGCATCAAATTCTGGTATACCAATTTAGCTGATTTGAATTCACTTGGAGAGTTGAATTACCAAAATGTTCATGTCAGTACTGTGCTCAGTGTAAAGGATCTCTTTTGGTTTTTGACAGCAGATAGTCAAGGAATGAATGGAAAAGCTTAGGCAAGGTAGCTAAGTGAAATACCATAAGGCTATCCTTCTGGTGAGATGTTTCTAACAAAAAATACTATTCAGAGTGTTGGTTTTTGTTGTTGTGTTTGTTTTTTTTTTAAATGGCAACATCAAAAAAAACCCAAAACTTAACTAGCAGTCTGATTAATAGTGTTTGTAAATACTGTTATGGCCATAATTATTAGTGAATTCTACTCTTCATGGAATTTTTGTAAAAATGAGGTGTTACTTTTAAAATATGTTAGATGATTCAGATACAGTTTGTACTTTCAGAAAATCTGTTGGGATTTTATATATATCCATGTTACTATTGGGTTTTTGATCACTTCAGCAGACTATTCCTGTTAATGACTGTGCAAAACCAAGAAAATTCCATATTTTCTGAACTTTTGGCTGTTATTTAAAAAAAAAGTGATGGCTTCTCCATTTTCTTTGAGCCTGAAAAAGCCTTTGTGATCTCCAAAAGCATTTATTTATGATTAGATAGCATCTGAGACCACACATACTGAAGGTCTGTAATCAAATGTGTTTTGGTCTTCAGGAAAAATTAATTCATTCTGAAATAAAGGACAATAAACAATGTTTGTTCTTTAGGCAAGGAAAGGGAATACTGTATAGAAAATACTAGTTCAGAAAGTATTAAATAAAACCTTGATTCTAGGTGAACTTTTGAGGTTTGGATTGAGTAAATTTTTGTCCCCATAGGTGACAGCTGTATACAAGCCTGTGTTTCTTTTTTAATGAACGTTTTAGGATCCTTAAAGGGCTCAGAAGTTGTTTGAGTGGAAAATGTTTTTCATAATTAGCATGTTATATTTTTTACTTGATAGGTACAAAGAGTTATCTTTTTCTCAGGTAATTGCTCCAAGGCATCACAGCTATACATTTGCTCTGACTTTTTTTCTACAAATGCATGTGATAAATTACCAATGTCAAAGACAGTAGAAGGGAGTCAGTAGCACCTGGCCTCCTGACTTTGTTCATAGTGCAGTATTTTTTCTGGCTTATTCTGGCCATTTGATGTTATACTTTAAATGGCAATTTGCACACAACTGTACAAGAGAAATGGTGTCTTAATTTTTACTGCATTATAGCTCAAAATCTTACCATAGTAGCTAGACATTTCCTGTCATACATGTTCATGGATAACGATGTTATACTTTGATCTCCTTCATGTTTTGCTTCATTTGCTAAACAATTGTTAACAGTTTAGTAGTTTAAGTCAAAACTAAACTGATACAAAATGACCAGAAATGACTGAAATTTTAAATGAAATTGATAGATATGTGTTTGCAGTTATGTTGTAGCCACTAGCAGTTCCACTGGTTTTGTCTCCTCCTTGCCTATGCAAGCCCTAATCACACTTTGGACTCAATCACTTTTTAGCTAATTTTTTGCTACCTTTTCAAATTAGAAGAAGGCAAAAATGAAAAAAAAAATCAAAGATGTCTATAGGGAAACAGCAAGATTCAATTTTCTTAAATCGAACTGATATTGGAAAAGTTAATCTGGTTCTGATGGGAAAGTAATTCCTGAAGGACTTGCAAAACTAGAAAAAGACAAGCAAGGCTAATAATTCTATAATGCCATGAAGTAATACAGTGTTTTGTAATAAATAACTTGTCATGTATTTCAGCCTTGGCTTTTTCTGTGATTTCATAATTGTTTTTCTTGTTATTCTTAGGTGCTGCAGTAGCTGGAATTTACAGAGTAGCAGGGAAGAATATGGCTCCCTTAGAAGCTCTTGTCTTTGGTGTTGGACAGACAGTACTGACTTTAATTATCTCATTTTCAAGAATTCTTGCAACGCTGTGAGACGTATGTAAAAGGGGAAAAGAAATGAAAGACATCAAAGAAAAATATTACAGAAATCTTTAATCTGAGGAGAAGCTTCCTGAAAGTGGATTCATCAGCTTCCAAACTTGAATTTCGTGGAAGAGAAAGGAAGCCATGTGGAATGTGCACTACAAATCTAGAGGTTCAGTCAAATGAACAGGCTGTCCTCTAGTGTCTGAACTGTTGTACTTCTGCACTGCGCCCTGTGTGCCTCACTCATAGGCAAGGTGCAATCCATGTGTGCAAAGCTGGGATAAAGCACCTTGAATAGCTGCCAGTCAGGTTAATGCTTGGTGATGGGGTAATCGTTCTCAGCAGTGTTGTAATAAAATAAGGGGAGGCTCCTGAAAATTGCTGTACGTGCCAAACTTGGAGTTTAATTCTTTAACTTTGGGCTGCGTAAGCCTTGAAATTGTAACTATACGAGAGTGCTGTGAACATACATTCTACTTGAATTCAGGTAAAATAGCAAGATAACTGAATTTGTATTAGCAGAATGTCTTTGCATGCTGAATGTTCTTATTCAGCATTCAAAACAATTGTTAGGTCTCTTGAAGTGTAGATTAATTTTGATGGGGTTTAAGAACCACAGCTTTAGCAACTCTGATGTAATTAGCACTGTGTGTGGAAGGACTCATAGCAGTTTTCTCAAGCTCAGCACATCATTTCTTAATGGTTTTAGCTTGCCAGAAATCAGTAGTTTAAAGGACACAGAGGAGTTACCAAGTACAATCTGTTGTGTATGCACAAACAAATCTTAAATTGATGGTCTCCTTGAGATTATTTTGTCTTAAACATACAGGTTATTACCAGCCCTTCTGAAAACTTCAGAAAGGCTGCTTGTTGAAAATAAGCTCCCTATAGTTATTTAAGCACTAATAGAACTCTTAACCCTACATGTATTCTTTAAAGAACACGAAAATTTAACAGACTTCAAGAGAATACACCTATGTGGAAAATGGAAAGGGATAAAAATATATACTGGTTTTCTACTGAACAAAAATGTTAGGTTTAAAGTAGTTACTATACTCCTTAATTATGGAAGTGGGGCAGCACTGATGTATTTACTACCTTGTTTCTGAACACTTTGTATCTTTGGGAAGATTAAGATACCTGGAACTTTCTAATATTTAGCTTTCAGTAGAGTTTGTGCTTTTCTAGTTTAAAAGGGACAGTAGTGTTGTGCATGTGAAATGTCTTAAATGTGAATGTTTTGGAGTGAATAGTAATTTTAAGTCTAATTACTAATTATTTACGAAATGCAAAATTTAAAGGGCACAAAGTTCTGTATGAGGAATGAAGAATCTTTTGTCTTTCCTCAACTGAGTACTTCTCAGCAGTCACCTTTCAGTCCTGACAGGTAGAATAAATTGCTCAAAAGTTTTGCTGTTAAGATGTCAAAAGAGTTTAAGGATGGTTGAAACCAGTGGCACCTACTGCACAGCTAAAAGAGTATTATTAAAATGTAACTTACAATCCAGTCATATTACTTAGTGCTTCAAAATATTATCATGAATTAACCTGTTTGCCTTTATTTTATTCAACATAGTTTTCTAAAGTGCTAAGGATTCTAATATTTGTTGTCTTTAAAACTATTTAAGTCTTGTTTGAAAAATGTACAAAGTTATGGGGTTTGCAGGGAACAAGGTAAAATGGGTTTCTAAACCTTTTCAGTGTTATATTTTTTGCTTTGAATTGCTTTAGATGTGTCTAAATACATATATTCTCATTATTTTGAATGTCTTCAAAAACTTATTTATTTTTCATGGTTTGTTTTTTTGTCTAATGGCTTTTACTCTCTGCTGATATTTTTTTCCAAACAATCATTGGCCTTTAGTAGACAATAAAATTTGTATCTGTAAAAGGCAATTTAAACTTCTCCCTTTGTCTTAAATTATAAGAAAACTGGTTTAAGTCAAAATGAATAATAAAATAATTGAAGATATTTCTCCTAATGTGCCTTGTTACGTATGTTTTTAGAGAAGATGATTTTTAAAAACAAGTGGTTTTGTTTCTCTCTAGTTCATTTTTTGCTATTTCTAATTAATTTGGTTATTTGATATAATGTCTTCCTCAACAGACATGAAAACGTTTGTTTGACAACCTGGAAATGTTCATCTGGATCAAAACAAACCATTTTGTGAAGTGCTGTATTCAGTAATTTAGATTGTCTCATGACTTTACCTCACACTGAAACTTATCCCCAGTATCCAAATTTCCTTGAGCATCCTGATTCTTATTTATTGTACCATTCTTGATGATTCTTATTATGCTACCACTGATCCATGGCTTGCTGTCTTTCACTGTGTTAAACGGTAACAAACTGCTACTAACTTATGAAATGCATATGCAAAACTCTTTTTGAAGAACTTCATTCTTCATTGTAATTGCAGTGCCAATGAAATTGTTGCCTTCTTTGACAAGAAGGCATCTTTGCAGATGCTCCTCCAAATAATTTTTATTGCATAGGTCATTGTAATGAGTTCTAAAACATTGTTAGGTGCTTAGTTGTCTCTGCTTTATATGGCATTATTGCCTGGCAACAATGAATAGGCAGATAATATAATGTCTAAGTGGCTTAAGAGATAAAGTTATTTATTTGGTAGAAAATTGTTTTAAACCATTTCTTGTCAGGCATATCTGAGAACAGATAGCTTATCTATGGAGTGTTATTTGATCATAGCATCAACTTACTACATAGTAACTCCAGCAGTGAAAGGAAGTGTAAGTGGCCTTGTCTTCATGAAACTTTGAAGTTTTGTTCTACATCTTTAGAAACAGCACTGATAAACGTAAGATCCTCTAGTCAGTGCAGTGTGTGCATATATGTGTGTGTGTATATTAATTATGGTTTGGGGGTCAATACTATACCTTACTGATACTAACAATTTAAATAACTTTTCCAAGAAAAAGAAAATCACTTCAGATAATCTTTTTTTGCCTCTTGTTATTAGGCTACAAAGATATCCTGTCTGTGAATGGCACTGATGGTACTCTGGTTCCCTTTGGACAATACAGTGTTGTGCTGATGTCCACACAGAATCTTTTAGTGCTATGTTCAAATAGCTCTGCATTGTATCACTACACACATTCTGCATGGTTAATGCTTTATTTCTAGTAGTAAAAAAAGAGATCAAGACAATTTCATCTCTGTAGAAGGAGGGAATACTGAATATAATCTTGAGATAAAGCTTCTACTGCTTTGTTAGGGAGCTGGTGCTGTTAAAGATTTAAACATTCCACACACTTGCAGTTTAAAAGTATGATCTTAAAATCACAGAATACCAGGATGGAAGGGATCTCAAGGTGTCAGCTGACCTCTAATAGCTGCCTCCCCCCTGAAGGATATGTTCCATAACTTTCCCAGGAACGGAAGTAAGACTGATAGGCTTACAATTTCCTGGATCTTCCTTTAAGCCCTTCTTGTAGATGGGGGTGACAACAGCCTTCTTCCAGTCTAATGGGACATCCCCTGATCTCCACAGCTTCTCCGAGATTATGAAGAGTGGCTTTACAACGCTGTCAGCAGTTGGGTGGGTAATGTCTGGGGCCCTTGCTTTGCAGGGGAGAAGCTCCTGAAGTAGTTGGCATACCATGTTAAACCATGTTAGATTCCCCTTAGGACAGGCAGACCTTAAGCTCATATCCACTTGTTCTTGTGCCAACACTGTCTTTTAGATGTCTCATTTTTTTCCTCCTTATTTTTCACCTTCCAACAGCCTCTATGTCAGACTGCCTGGAATCCAGTGGTGCAATGAATCCTCCAAACACCATAAGCAAACATGGCAAGTGAAAAGAGAAGTCCCAGACTGCCACTTTCACCTCCTTTCAACACCCTTGCAGGCCTTTTCCATGGGCCTGCATATCTGTCTTCTGCAGATGTCTGCTTGGCAAACAGAACCTGTGACCCAACTGGCTCAAAACCAACCCACCAGAAGGAGGTTTACTTTTTGGAAGCCTCATTTTGTTAGCCTGCCTAGCTGAGCTTTAAGTCCTGTTCCTCAAACCAGACTGCCTCGGGACTACCTGGTGCATTGCTGGAAGTGGCAAGGAGAAGCCAAATCTGTTTTTCTAAAAGGTGGGTCTGAATTCTTATACATCAGTATTATATTTTTGCCCCCTTTCCCCAAAAATCACATGACACTTGTGACTGATCCTTGATCCCATGCAGTCTCTTTTCTCTTCCACAGGTCCACTAATGTTAGTTTACATGTCTAGACTGTTCTTACTCATTCCTATTGCTTGACTTTGTAATGCATCCCATTGTGATCATTCCAGCATTCCGTTCCTTACCAAAGTCCCAGCTCTTGTACCAATTGTCCAGTATCTCCACCATAAAAAAATGGTTTATCCCTGTGTAATCCTGTCTCAAATTCCAGCTCTGGTATATGGTGCACATAGGAAGTACAGCTGTGACTTCCTAAAGTGCTGGTCAGTCCTGCATGAGTTATTGTGAGTGAATGCACATAGCAATCAGTCTACTTCATTTCATGTTGATTAATTCTTTCCTTCAGACATTCCCTCAAGCCTTGCACACTAGTGATGTCAAAGCCATTAGGCTATGGCTGTGCAGCTCCTGCCTCCAACTTTTTTAGGAAATGTCACCTGTAGCTCAGGAACAAATGTGCTAGGTCAGAGGTAGATGTTGAAGGTTTTTGCTCTGAGAGAGGGCTTCAGTTTCATGGGCCAGTTCCTTCTGAATTCATAGAATCGTAGAATGGTTTGGGTTGGGATCTTAAAGATCATCTAGTTCAAATCCCCCTGCATGGGCAGGAACACCACCTACTAGATCAGGTTGCTCAAAGCCCCATCCAACCTGGCCTTGGACACTTCCAGGGATGGGGCAGCCAGAACTTCCCTGGGCAACCTGTGTCAGTGTCTCACCACCCTCACACTAAAGAATTTCCTCCTAATGTCTAACCTAAATCTACCCTTTTCCAGTTTGAAACAATCCCCCCCATATCCTATCTCTACAGATCCTTTTAAAAAGTCTTTGATTTTTTCTGAAGTTTCTCCTGGAGTTCCATATCCTTCTTATGTTGGGGGCTTCAGAACTGTACACACTACTCCAGGTGGGGTCTCATGAAAGCCGAGTAAAGGGGGAGAATCACCTCCCTTGCCCTGCTGGCCACACTTCTTTTGGTGCTGCCCAAGACACAGGTGGCTTTCTGGGCTGCAAGTGCACATTGCCAGCTCATGTTGAGCTTCTCATCCACCATCACCCCCAAGTCCTTTTCCTTCAGGCTGTTTTCTGAATTCTGAAATGAGTTCCCTGATTCCTTTGATCCAGCCTACTGAACTCAGTCCTTGCTTCCTTGTCTCATTTTATGTTGATGCTGGAGATCATAATTTTCGTTGAAAGGGGAGACAAAGGATTTGTTTGAAGATAATCTGCATACGACTCAAAACCACAAATCTCCCTGTCTTCCTCCTGACTTCCCTCCTCCCATTCTTGATGGATTTATGAGGCTGAAGACTACTTGTCCAGCTCTAGCTCTGTTTCTCTTAGGAAGGAAGCCTGGCTTTGTGGTTCTAACACTTGTCACTCTATTCCTGCAGTTCTCCCTGTGACACAGGTACCCTGTCCCCTGCCCCAAGTTGCTTTCTCTCCAGCCTCTTGAGTTACTTAAAGGCAGCTTTCATTTGGGGATCTTCCCCCCCAAAACCTGAACCAGGTGAGGGAAAAATGTGCTCTTTCTCCTGCAGACACCCAACTAACTCTCATCTCCTAACTGTCTTTGAGAAGACATTGATTAATTTTGCAAACCTTGCAACCTAGATGATTGAATTAATAGAATCCCTTTGGTTGGAAAAGACTTGAAGATCAAGTCCAACCATTAACCTAGCACTGCCAAGCTAGTCCATGAACCATAGAGCCACTGAACCATGTCCCTAAACACCTCATCCACATGTCTTAATTACCTCCAGGGGTGGTGACTTCATAGAAGCTGATCCTGTGAAGATCTACATGTGAAGAGCCCCAAGAAACCTTGAGAAGAAAGGATGCATTGCAAAGCCATGCACACCTTTTAGCAAAAAGAGGAGGAATCACAGAATGGTGAGGGCTAGAAGGGACCTCTGGAGATCGAGTCCAACCTCCCTGCCAGAACAGGACCACCACAGAACCTAGGGCAGGTCACACAAATGCATCCAGATGGGTCTTGAAAGTCTCCAGAGAAGGAGACTCCACAACCTCCCTGGGCAGCCTGTTCCAGTGCTCCATCACCCTTACAGTAAAGAAGTTCTTCCTCATGCTGAGGTGGCACTTCCTGTGCTCCAGTTTGCATCCATTACCCCTCATCCTATCACAGGGCACCACTGAAAAGAGATTGGCCCCTCCTTCCTGACACCCACCCTTCAGATAATTGTAAAGATTAATAAGATCCCCTCTCAGTCTTCTCTTCTCTAGACTAAACAGCCCCAGGTCTCTCACCCTTTCCTCATAAGGCAGGTGTTCCAGTCCCTTAGTCATCCTCATAACCCTCCATTGGACTCTCTCAAGTAAATCCCTGTCCCTCTTGAACTGGGGAGCCCAGAACCAGACACAATACTCCAGCTGTGGTCTCACTAGGGCAGAGTAGAGGGGGAGGTTGACCTCCCTTGACCTGCTGGACACACTCTCTTCCTAATGCACCCCAGGATACCATTGGCCTTCTTGGCCACAAGGGCACATGGCTGTCCCATGGATAACTTGTCCACCAGGACTCCAAGGTCCTCCACTCTACACTTATTCTTGTTGAACCTCATTAGGTTTCTCTTTGCCCAGCTCTCCAGCCTGTCCAAATCTTGCTGAATGGCCACACAGCCTTCCAGTGAATCAGCCAATGCTCCCAGGTTGGTATCATCAGCAAACTTGCTGAGGATACACTCTATCCCCTCATCCAGGTGCTTGGTGAAGATGTTGAACAGGACTGGACCCAGAACTGATCCCTGGGAGACTCCACTAGTTACAGGTCTTTAGCTGGACTCTTCACCATTGATCACCACCCTCTGGGCTCTATTATTTAGTCAGTTCTCAATCCACCTCACTGTCCACTCTTCTACCCCACACTTCCTGAGCTTGCTCATGAGGATGTTCTGGGAGACTGTGTCAAAAGCCTTGCTAAGGCTGAGGCAGACTACATCCACTGCTCTCCCTTCATCTACCCACCCAGTCGCACCATCATAGAAGGCTATCAGGGTAGTCAAACATGATTTCCCCTTGGTGAATCCATGCTGGCTACTCTTTAACCACCTTCTCTTCCATGTTCTTATAGAGATGACCTCCAGAATGAGCTGCTCCATCACTTTTCCAGGGATGGAGGTGAGGCTGACTGGTCTATGGTTTCGTGGATCATCCTTCTTGCCCTTTTTGAAGGCTGGAGTGACATTGGTTTTCTTCCAGTTTTCAAGCACCTCTCCTGTTTGCCCTTATATTTCAAAGATGATGGAGAGTGGAACAACACCAGACAGCTCTCTCAGTACATATGGGTGCATCCCATTGGGGCTCATGGATTTCATAGAATCATAGAAAGGTTAGGGTTGCAAGGGACCTTAACAATCATCTAGATCCAACCTACCTGCGTGGGCAGGGATACCTACCACACTAGGTCAGGTTGCTTAGAGCCCCATCCCACCTAGCCTTGAATACTACCAGGAATGGGGCTTCCACGACCTCACTGGGCAGCCTGTTCCAGTGTCTCACCACCCTCATAGTAAAGAATTTCCTAATATCTAATCTAAATCTCCCCTCTTCAAGTTTTAAACCATTGCCCCTTGTTCTCTTGCTACATGCCTGTGCAAAAAGTCCTGCCCCAGCTTTCTTGTAGGCCCCCTCAGGTATTGGAAAGCCACTATAAGGTCATCTCAGAGCCTCCTCTTCTCCAGGCTGAACAACCCCAACTTCCTCAGCCTATCTTCAGAGGGGAGGTGCTCCAGTCCTCTGATCATTTTTGTCACCCTCCTCTGGACTGGTTCAAGGAGCTCTATATCCTTCTTATGTTGGGAGCTCCAAAACCTGGACACAGTGTTCCAGATGGGGTCTTACAAGGGCAGAGTGGAGGGGGGAGAATCACCTCCCTCGACCAGCTGGCCAAATTTATGTATGTTCAGTTTACCCAACTGATCTCTAACCCAGTCCTCACTGACCACTGTCCTTCAGGCCTTCTCTCTTAGATCTGGGGTCTGGAATTCAAAAGGGCTGGTCATAGGAATAAAGTCTGAAGCCAAGAAGGTATCCAGTAACTCTGCCTTCTCTGCATCCTCTGTCACCAGGGCTCCCACCTCGTTCAGCAGTGGGCCCATGTTTTCCCTATTCTTCATTTTAGCACAGTACAGGAAGGACATAAAGGTGCTGGAGAGAGGGTGCAGAAAAGGGCAACCAGGCTGATTAGGGGTCTGGAGAACAGGTCCTCTGAGGAGAGGTTGAGGGAGCTGGGGCTGTTCAGCCTGGAGAAGAGGAGGCTGAGGGGACACCTCATTGCTCTCTACAACTACCTGAAAGGAGGTTGTAGTGAGGTGGGTGTTGCCCTCTTCTCCCTAGTGCTTAGCAATAGGACAAGAGGAAATGGGGTCAAGTTGCACCAGGGGAGGTTCAGATTGGGTATTAGGAAAAATTTTTTCACAGAAAGAGTGGTGAGGCATTGGAATAGGCTGCCCAGGGAGGTGGTGGAGGCACTGTCCCTGGAGGTGTTTAAAAAATGGGTGGACATGGTGTTTCAGGAGATGGTTTAGTGGTTAGGCTTGTAGGGCGGATGGTTGGACTTGATGACCTTGAAGGTCTTTTCCAACCTTGATGATTCTATGAAGAAACCCTTCTGTTGCTCTTTTACTTCCTTAGCCAGGTCTAGTTCTAAGAGGGCTTTGGCCTTCCTTGTTGTCTTCCTACACACTCTGACAATGTTCCTGTAGTTCTCCCAAGTGACAAGTCCCTTTTTCCACAAACCGAACTTCTTTCTTCCACGTTACTTTTTTCAGGAGCTCCTAGCTCATCCATGCAACTCTCCTTCCTCCTCTACCCAATTTTTTGCTCAAGGAATGCATCTCTCTTGAGCTTGGAGGAAGTGATATTTGACAATTAACCAACTAAGAAACTCTTCTGGGCTTCCTACCATCTTGCATACAAGGAGTCATTGAGGCAGTTCTGATTCAGCCTCTGCTGGCAGGAGGAATTGTGTGCCATATTACCATGCTTATTTCCTGATCAGTAACCAGGATTAATGTAACTTACTGGCACCTTCTCTGAAATGTCTTCACATCTGACCAATTCTTGGGTAACAACAGCCATCACATACATGATTCTTCTAGCTATTTTTGTAAGGACTAAGAACACTCCATGGAAGAAGACTGGTCAGCCCTCTGCCACTGGATGAAAAGCTTCTCCCTGGGGTGAGGAAGGCCACTGCTGTTTTCAAGGCTACCTTGACTAAAGCATTCAGTTCTCCAGCAACTGAAATGAATTTGTAGCCAGGATCAGGCTGATGCATTCTTCAGCTGAGCTTGGAAACAGATCCCTTGCAGCCTGGCAAAGGCAAGTGACACAGCTGTAGGCAGTAGCAGCCGGAATACAGCCCAAGCAATCCCTGTTCCCTGAAGAGGGAGGACATGAAGGTGGATCCGTACCAACCATACACACAGGAACAACAACAAGAGGAAGAAGAGGTGTGTGATACTGTGGGGTATTTTCCCAAGTAGGACACAGAGCAAGGACAAGCATCCTTTTTGCCTTCCAAAGCTTTCTCCACTGTGCTTCTGGGCCAGTGACACATGACAAGTGATCTCATGCCTGCCCTGTGCTTCTACTGCAGGGGGAGCTGAGAAGTGGCAGCTCTGGATGGTGCAGCAAGCCTGGAGCCCTTCCAAGCACAGGCTGTTTTGCAACTGCAAGATCTCCTGTGGAAGTGGAGCCAAAGGAAGAGCAGATGGGAAACACCATGGGCAAGAGAGCCCCAGAGAGCCAGGGCACAAGTAGCACTGTGGAGGTGCAAGAGCAGCAGGCAAGAAGCTGGCTGAAAGGACCCAGAGGACCCTGACAAGGGGCTGTGCTCAGTGCTACAGAGGACAAGAAGCAACCCCCGGGGGCCACCCTGGGGGTCCAACCCTGAGAAAGCTTCTTCTCCCCAGATGCGGGGCACGAGGGCCACCTTCATGGAGCAGGAGCAGCAGGCACCTGACCAAAGTGGCCCAAAGGAGCCTGGGCAGAGGGCTGTGCTCAGTGCTGCAGAGGAAGGCAAAAAACCCCCAGGGACACTTACTAGCCCACTGTGGGGGGGGAAAAAAGCCTTCCTCTCCCCAGCTGCGGGGCACAAGAGGCCACCTTTGTGGTGCATGAGCAGCAGTCAGTGACCCAGCCAAAATGGACCAGAGGAGCCCTGACAAGGGGTCACGCTCAATGCTGCAGAGGAAGGCAAAAAACCCCCAGGGATCAGGGCCAGCCTGCCCCGGGGAAAAATTCCTTCCTGACCCCAGCAGAGCTGGCGATTGGCTGAGCATGTGAGCAGGACCTGTCTCCTTGTCCCACAGGCTGGTCAAACCCCCCAGGAGATGCCCAAGCCCTATTCTCCCTCCACCTGGACCCATCTCAGGCTTCCCAGAGCAGCCAAGTGCTGCTGGCCTGATCAATCTTGGAGACAAGAATCCTTCCTGTGCCTAACAGGGCACCAGTGGATGCTGCAAAGTACTGGGACCCCTGTCAACACCTCTGTGTCCCAATTCTTACGGCTGCTGCCACTGGCTCCACAGGAGAAGAGGACGGTGAGCTCTGCAGTGCTGCTCAAGAAGGCATTCCCTTGCTCTTGCTACAGCTCTCCAATGGAAAAAGCCTGGAAGCCCAGGACACCTCCAGGGCTTGGTGGTTCTTCTCTCCAGCAACCTTGTCCAGCCACTGGTCTCCTTCTCTTAGCCCCCTCTGAGTAATTCCACTGGCTTCTCCAGGACTTCCTCTCTGATGTCTTCGGGCTGCCCCTGGGCCAGCTCTGGCAGAGGGAGGATGCCCCCTTTTATACTGCCCCGGGCCATTGTGGCTGCTGCATTGCCATGGTGATATTATCACATGGGGGTGACGGGTCCCCCCATGGCATGTCCCTCCTCTTGCCACCCCTCTGCCCAGCACCCATGTGAGAAAGACCTTTGGGGAGCTGGCCCAAGGCAGTCCCTGTGCCTGGGGACCTATGGGGCTGTCCCTGCCCTCAGTGGCCGTGCCCCCAGTCCTCTGTAGCACTGGGGGTGAGCTACGAGTGCGCACATCCCTGACCCACAGGTGATCCTCTGGCATCGGCTGAGCTCAGCGCTGCCTGCTTCCCTCCTTGTGTGCCTCTGCCCGGGGGCTGCTTTGAGGAGTCCTCGCTTGGCCAGAGAACCCAAATAAATGTATTCTTCATGTTCCATCTGTGGTTTTGTGGTTGTTCCTGGGCTCCGCCTGTGCTAATGCCCCGCGATGTCAGCAGCTGTCCGTCCTCCCGAAGGTGTATCCGGTTCTGGAGGCACCACTGCCCTCTTCGGTCTTCGTGCGCATGTCCCTCCTCTTGCCACCCCTCTGTCCAGCACCCCTGGGAGAAAACCTTTGGGATGCTGGCCCAAGGCAGTCCCTTTTCCCTGGGGCCTATGTGAAGGGTAGTAGGATATGAGAGAAAAGAGAAATGTATTCTGCTGGAAGAGTTAAAGACAGACTCTAGGGAATCTCCATACTTCACCCAGCGCTCCTTCAGAGTCAAGTGGTGCACGAAGGTTCATGTCCAGGGCTGTTGCCCTCATAGAGAATGAATGCTTCCTCCTTGATAGAGTTGTTCTTCTGTGCTTTTCAAGGAGTCTACCAGGTAAGAAAACTCCTGCCTCTTGACTAATGCAATTTAGAAACTGCTCACGTTCAAATAATATTTAACTTATTGTAGTCTAGGTTGTTAGTTTAGGGAGTATTAAAACAGGTACTTTGGCAAAGTAATCTTCCACAAATTCAATAACATGCTTTTTCTTGATTGTTTTTATAACAAGCAAACCAAAAAGAACCAGCAATGGATTAAGTTTTTTAATATGCTCTGAATTTTTTCCTAATCCTGAAGGACTATATATAATCCTTACATCAGAGGATTATTATTATTGTGAAAGGATTGGATTTTTTTTCTCTGGCACGGTTAACTTGTCTAATATTTAAGTGTATCACCTGCAAAGCAAATGTCTGTCACTAGGTGGTGATCTTGGCCTGTGCATGCTTCATCTTCCTCCCTTCTCTCCCTCACTGCACTTCTAGATAATGACCAAAGCGTTAATCTGTTTTAATGCTGCTTCTCAGTATTATGACTACAAAGGTAAAAAGTCTTCGCCTTTAAAGGCTTATGGCAGACTGAAAGTGTTAATCTTTTTCTTCTCAACTTTATCTTTGCTTATCATGGCTGGTAGTCAAGGCATTATTTCATATTTATGGCTGGTAACATGGTTAACATTGTGCTATGTAACATGAATGCTTCTAAAAGTCAAAGTAAAAAATACAGGAGCAGATGAGAAAATCCAGAGCTGGAGCACTTAAATATGAAATTACTCTTTACATGACTGGCAGAAGAAATTGATTTTTTTTTTTATTTTTTTCTAAATAAAGGAATAGAGGGGTAGTGTGTTGGTTTGGAAATACAGGGCAAAAACCTTTGCCTAGTGACAGGTAGTAAGGAAATAGTAAATGTTGCATTGGGCAATAAACTGAAACAGAAGAGAATCTCTCCTTGGGACTTCTAGCTAACTTGCTCCAGCAGGTGTTTTCTTTGTTACACCTTTTTTTCCCCTATGCAATACAGCTCTAATTCAGCACCTTTTACAAGCTGACAAAGTAAACTTGGGAATTTTTCAGGAATTGAACGTGATGGTTTTGTCTTCTGTATTTGCCAGTGCAAGTTGGGACTCCGGCCAGCTTTAGGCTCACCTCTGTCAATGCACAGCCACTGCAATCAAAACTTGCTATCATACCATTTTGTGTTTTGGGAAGCGAAGTCCCCTTTAGCTTTCTAATTGGTCAGATTCCTTTGCTTCTAAATATGAAACACATTTTCAAAGCTGAGATTTCAGATGCCGAAGCTCTAATTCTAGTTCTTCAGTTTTGCATAGATTCTGGCCATTTTGCTGCACAAGAAAATATTGTGAACAAAAAGAAAAATGTCTAAAACTAAAAGGAAAATTTCAAGCTACAGATCTGTTGACCCTTCGCTCTTAGTGATCTTGGAACAGTTTTTTTAATTGAATTCCCTTCTTCAGTCTTGTGGACCCAGCTTTACCATGTTGGAATCTTTGGCTAGGTGTCTCTACAGGAATAGTTGGTGTACAATGGTTTTCTTGCAGTTTTCTTCTCACTAACTTTAGGATGAGAAAATAGAATAGATGTAACACCCTTCAGCTTATTGCATCCAGTAGTAAAGAAACCCCTTTTAAACATTATCCTATTTTTCTGCCATTCTGTAGATAGCAATTAATTTGTGTTATGTTAAACAACTTGCCCATTTGGTTGAGGGGGGAAAAAAAACCCTATAATCACTACTACCAAAAAACCCTAAAAAAGACATTGTGTGGGGAGTGGTGGTGGTGTGTGGTTGCAGGGTTTTTTGTGTGTTATAGACTTGTATATCTCATTCTTCCCACCTCTAGAACTTCAGGTTTCCTGTTTCAGATAGGAGATACATGAGGAGGAAACACTGCAGTGCCAAGACAGGGTCTTATATTTTAATTTTTGCAAAGGACTAACCATGTGCTTGGCTGTCAGGGTAACTTCTTCACAGATGGAGAGGATCTTGGTCAACTAATTCCTTGACTGGTGGGTCTAAGGAAGGTCAGCCTTAAAGCAACTAGGTCAGTCAAATTTACATTAAAATCGCCAAGTCAACTGCAAGAGAAACTTACCAGTTCCCACTGAAAGTAGATCTATTATGCAGGACTTCTTATCCCATGGGAAAGATTCCAAACAGTCCTGTAGTAAACTTCAACTCCACTAGCTGTTACAGTGGAGAATGAAAGTGCCTGAAGTTCCTGGTCTAAGCCTTAAAAGCCCCATACTTTCACTTACCTGCTCAGTCACATAATCACAGTGATTGCGTATGCTCAGGGTTGAGCCACTAATTTTCATACGTAAGATTTATGACTTCAAGCCTGACTTCACCTCCCAGAAGATCTCTTAAAAAGAGATATTTGAACCATTTAGTTATTGTGACTTGGACTTGTTGATTATCACTCTTCTGATTGGTATTTTCCAGTCACAGTGATGCGTTTGACAGATTGGTTGTAGAATATATTTTATTTAAATGTGTATTTAAAAAAAAGAGAAAACTCAACCCTATTTTGGAGCAGAAAGATGAATGCTGGGTGATTGAATGCAGAAAGGGCTTTTCTTCAAACATGGGGTTTAAAAAATATGGAATCCCTGTCTTTATTGAAATGTTTTACCACTATCACAATAGAAATAACATTACTTTACATTGACTTAGTATCTGACATTTTATATCTTGATTAAGAAATATGCTATGTATTAACAAACACAGCAGATGAGCTTGTTTATGCTATTTTTATTTGTTTTGTAATAGTGTAATGAACTGGGAGGGAAGAGAGGACTTCAGCCTTTGGCAGTCCTTTGCATTTCAAGTCAATTCCTTTTTGGATCCGTAAGATAGTCACTCCTTCGTGTTTAACTTTGTCAGCTTCTGAGCAGAGATTTCAAGTAGGCTAATAATCTAAAAAAGACTCCAGATTTCTGAATTTAAGAGGTGCAGGTTTTGGGGTTTTTTTTGTTTGGTTTGGGGTTTGTAGGTTTTTGCTTTTTTTTAGCCAGGCTAAATGGTCTTTGGAGTGCTTCTGCTAACTGAAGTCATCCAACTGATTATTTCAACAGTGTGATATCTGTTAAATCTAAGCTATAAACATCTTTGAGATATCCTGTGGAAACTTCCAGTTGAAAAAATAAATGGTGAGTCCCTGTTGTAAACTTTCAACAATGCCAGTAATAGCAAGATTATGCCCTTTACTGTAGGTCTGAGTGAGTTTTCTAGTAAGTTTGCAATACAATAGTTGAATGTTCTCGCTTTTGCTGGGGGGCCTCTGAGCGTGAGCAATGTAGTACGTGGATCATATGTTCAAAAGGTATGTTAAATAAACTGTAAAGGAGAGATTTATTACTCTAATAATAATGTAAAGCAAGTATTTTTTAAATGCCAGAGGTTGCATGATGGGCCATTGTTCTTGCTGTCAAAATATTAACTTGTAAGTGGTAGAATTTTCATTGACTAAATTCACACAGTTCTTATTTTTAACCTAAAACTTGTGGAGCTGTGAGTTTACAAGAAATAATGCCTTCATTTAAAAACAAAACAAATCAATGAAGTCTAAATAGTCTGACCCATTACAGAACAAGTCCATATCTAAGGGTCAGACTGAGTTCTGGAAGTGCAGGAGAAAGGAGTACAGATAGCCATCTTCTGAGACCAAACAGTCTGACATACCCCTCTGAAAACCCATCAGCACTGCAGGCAGTAAGAAAATGTGCAGCTATGGCTGATCAAGAGATTGTTGCCCCTGACCCTGGTTGTCCACGTTAGAGAAGGGGACTGACTCCTTTAGTGAAGTTGCAGTATTAGCTAAAACAACGAACTCTATCTGATGGTAAAAATGTGCATTTGAGGCTTTGAAGAGTATATTTGGTGTTTGATAATGTGGCTATTAGAAATCTTAAATGTCTGCAAGGTACAGTCTAGTATTAGGCTTCTTCAGTCTTTTCTTCTGTTGATCTTCCTCCAAGCGTTTGACACTGATTTCCTTTGGTTCATGAAGGTTCAACCTACTAATTTCACTCTATACCTGAATTAGGGACTTAGGACAGGACATCTACTAGTCCCATGCCAAAAAGAGCAGAAGCAGATGGTGCTGCACCTGTGTGAAAGTACTAGTGATTGTAACATCATCTGCTCAATTACTTCCTCTGAATAATAGATGGGTCGTGACCTGGTTATATCCATTGATCGCTCCAGCTTCTCTTCTATAATTGTCAGGAAATTCCCCTTTCCAGGCTCAGTTTCACAAATATGTAATTTAATAGGGGCACAGTTGAATTGCTTGGCTTGTATGGTTATATGAAAATAGAGGCCGAGAGCTCAAGAACATAGGAGCATGGACAGTTTGGACAGATAGCATCGAGGGTCATAACATTTCTTGGTAGTTCATAGTTAAAAAGAACCCTGCAAAAAGTGAACTTGGTGTTGGTTTTGGGTGCTCCTTGCTGTGGCAGTGAATATCTGTGAAATCTCCCCAGCATCTGCATAGTCTTTGCTTTTGTATAAACAGCACAAAGAGTGATAGTGTGTCCTAAATGACCGACCTAAGCTTTAGGTGTGAACAGCTTTAAGGCTGGCTTGCTCCTCAATACTTCCAATTCAGTAACAGGTGCTACTTTTGCCCTCTTGTTCACAGGTTCTTGTGGTTTTGGCAGCAGCACTCTTCTGAAAGGCTCTTACCTACCTGCGCTGGTCCTTGCTCCCTTCTGCTTCCCCTGCTCTCCTGTAACTCCCTCTTTACAGTGAGTATGAGATTCATTAAAAATATGGGATGTATTTTTTTGCGTTACTTCTTGATACAAAGCAAAAATCTTCTTGGTATGCCCTGTCTCATACATCCATTCACACACTTATTAGGATAATGCAAGTGGGGGTGAAGGAATAATTCCTGTTGTGTACCAGTCCTGCAATGCACGCAGTGCTGTTCAGTTGCTCTTACCAGGTTTTTAAGGGTTTCTAAGTTTCAGTAGTCTGCCAGGTTATATTTAATATTCATGCTGTATGGTTGCTGGCACCTATGCTGACTATCTGCCTCTTTTTCCATGAGGAAAATTTTCTTTCAGATTGCTTTTGATTCCTGCTGGAGGTTTCTCTCTGACTTCCCATTTTTTAATTAAGATGACATAAAAAAAGGTTTAATTTATGTTCTGATATGAAATTACAGCTGCTTTTGCATGTCCCTGCATCATCCCCCACTCCTTTCACAGTTCCAATAGGGCTTGCCTCAGAATATGCAAAATTATTTGTCTGGAACTGCCTGCAACAGTTGATATTACAAATATGATGTTATGCATAAGCACTGTCAAATATTCCTCTTCTCCAAGCTTTGCTTTTGGCTGCATCTTATTGGCTGGATTCCTTAAATGGGCTATGGAACGGAGAACTTTTCCTTCATGCAACTTGAGACAGAAATAAAGCAGCCTAAAAATAACTTTTTAAAATGAAACCTATTAAAAGTCTGAATTAACAGACACTATTATACTAGGGGCAAGCAAAATTCCCTACCCATAGGAATCTTCTTCCAGGTGCTTTAAGGACATACAGTAGTTCTCTGAATGCATTTATGACTCCTTTTAGCTATATAAGAGGAATAACTGACTTATGTCAGACAAAGGACATCAGTACAGAGAATGTCGTTCTTGGTTAAGAGCAAGGGGAATCATATGGTCATACAATGGTAAAATCTCCTTTCTTCTTTGTTCCTTGGTACTCTGGGAAAAGGAATCTGCTAGGGAGCAGTAGGGAAATTCAAGATAAAGATCTGAAATATTTTTGCAAGCATATCTGCTTTACAGGATATTGTTGCTCGTTTGATTTTTTTGCCATGAGGACTTTGTGTTGCAGCTAAGGTGGAGAAAGGGGAAAAGATGTATTGGTGTAGTCTCATCTTTTATTCTGAGAGCTGGGGTTATTTTAGAACACAGCAATTCTAGGATTATAGTTGAATGTAACAATATTCTGTAGCTAGATGAGCAGTACCACAGCTTTAGTTAGTGAATATACTGTGGTTTAGATTTACTTTTGATGAGATGCATATCCTAAAATCTCTGGTACATTTTTACTAAGCCAAAAGACACTAAAAAAGAAAAAAATAAAATTAACAACAACAGCAACAACAAACACCACAAAACAAAACAAACAACAAAACCCCAGTGATTCGTGCTATTTCAGAACTTCTCAATGATCCAGGATGTATCTTGAAAGATATTGATGAGTTCACCCTTTGCAGAGGACTGTCCATATTGCAAATGCCACCAGAATAAGCTATTAGTAAGTTATAAAAGATGTTGTATTCAATGTGCTTGGCAGTAGAACCAGTTTCTTCCTGTAAGCATCCCTTATTTTTCTGGGGCAATGGTATCATGGGAGTAGGGCTGACGGGGTAGGGAAGGAAAATATGGAGAAGTCCTATTGCTATTTTCTGTGGCATCTGTGATTTATGGGTAGAGAGACCATTCACTGTCTCAGTATTGACTAGTATTTGTAAGCCCTTCAGGAGAGCTACTGTTTGTTTTTTTTTTAAACATGCTCTGATTTATTTTCACAGAAAAACTTGGGATAGATATTTTATGCCACTGGTTTTTGTGAGTAAGCACTTCATGTTTTGCTGAAGCACCAGTAAAAGCAAATCATACATTTGTAAATGCATTTCACTCATGATTCTTTGTTGCTGCACACTTCATGGGTGCATTGATCCAGTGTAAAAAGAGGGGATCAATTGTTTTAAATCCTTGCTCTTGTCGTAGCTGTTCAGGCTCTGATGGAGGATAAAACATACCATGTGAAATGGCTACGTAAGCAAATTGCATATGGACAGGCACAGTCTCAAACAATTCAGAAAACAGAGAGGCTTGCATGGTAAGATGTGTAGGGCCTGGCTTCCCATGGATATTCCCCATAATATGAAATTAAGGTGAGTCATAGAATCAAAGAATCATCAAGGTTGGAAAAGACCTTCAAGGCCATCAAGTCCAACCGTCAGCCCTACAACCCCCAACCACTAAACCATCTCCCAAAACACCACGTCCACCCGTTTTTTTTAACACGTCCAGGGACAGTGCCTGCACCACCTCCTTGGGCAGTCCCTGTTCCATTGCCTCACCACTCTTTCTGTGAAGAAACTTCCTAATATCCAATCTGAACCTGGCGCAACTTGACCCCATTTCCTCTTGTCCTATTGCTAAGCACTAGGGAGAAGAGGGCAACACCCACCTCACTACAGCCTCCTTTCAGGTAGTTGTAGAGAGCAATGACGTCTCCCCTCAGCCTCTTCTCCAGGCTGAACAGCCCCAGCTCCCTCAGCCTCTCCTCAGAAGACCTGTTCTCCAGACCCCTAATCAGCCCAGTTGCCCTTCTCTGCACCTTCTCCAGCACCTCCATGTCCTTCCTATATTGCAGCACCCAAAACTGCGCACAGTGCTCGAGGTGCAGACTCACCAAGGCCGAGGGGCAGGATCACCTTCCTGGTCCTGCTGGTCACACTATTCCTGATGCAGGCCAGGATGCTGTTGGCCTTCTTGGCCACCTGGGCACACTGCTGGCTCATGTTCAGCCGGTTGTCAATCAACACCCCCAGGTCTCTCTCTGCTGGGCAGCTCTCCAGCCACTCCTCCCCAAGCCTGTAGCGCTGCTGGGGGTTCTTGTGGCCAAAGTGCAGGACTCAATATTTGACCTTATTGAAACTCATGCCATTGGCCTTGGCCCATTGATCAAGCCTCTCCAGATCCCTCTGCAGAGCCTCCCTATGAAAAAGTAATTAAGTCCTATATGGTGCTGATAGAAATATCTGAAGACCCAGATGATTTCCAAGTGTTTGATCACACTAATTACTGGCTTAAGCAGCAATGACAAAATCCTAGAATTTTCACCTTTTTTCCCCCCCCCACAATCACAATATTTAAAGAATCTGGTGAAAATCAAGTAGTAGTGGTTCACTGTCCTGCCTACCTGTCCCTGCAGTGTGGTGGCACATTGCACACCCCTTCTCCCCTTTACCTACATGGAATGGTGCCTTCTGTTTCTCCAGAAGTGACATCTGCCATCAGCAGTAGTATGCTATGTTGATACCTGGAGAGAAAAAAGCTCCATGTGTCCATTAGGATACATTTTCTTATGGGCAAATGAACAACTGGTGAGAGGACATGTCCTGTGGAAAAAAGTTGCTGAGTGATGTAGGACAGTGGAAGGAAGCAAATGAGCAGTTGCTGATTTAGAGAGAGAGAGAGAGAGCAAGAAAGATGTTACAGGTCAGCTCTGTCAGTGAGAAACAAGGTATTTCAAGCTAATTAGCTGAAAAAAAAACTTGGCATGTTTTAATTTCCTGAACGATTAGGATGAATAGTAATGTATTCTGCTTTCTTTGGAAAACATTTTTAAAGCACATTGCGCTAGGAAAGGAATTAAGAATCTGCAATAACAGAAATGGGAAGTCTAATAATCAGCTAATTAAACCTAGACAATAGATTCAGTCCTCATAAATAAGATCACTGTCTCTCTTCTGGTTGGCACTGAGTGAAATCAAACCTTTTTGCAAAACATGTTTTGAATGAGGCTAATTCACTTCCATATAGTGACTGCTTGCTTTCTTAGAAAAATAATACAGTAAAACAAAGCACCAGGGCGTTGATCTTGTAAGCTGACAGGGGAAGCCTGAAAATTCAACCACAACATTTTTACAGACTGCCAAGGATCCTTGGAGGAGCAGGTCTGCAGTTGGTACAAATAATCAGAGCTTCATTATTCAGCTTCATTTTGTAGGTGGCTTTACAGCAGCTGTAGGTTGTCCCTGGGCGACCTGGATGCTTAGTCAACTTGTTTCACAAATTGTATAAACGGAAACAATCTTTATCTGTGTGTTGAGGCCATGTGGGAGGGAAGGAACACTTCTTCTTCTATTCATGACCGAATGGCTCAACCCTCTTTTTATTCTTAAACTCCACAGCATCCTCATGGCAACCTCGTTATTACTTGCCTGGAAGTTAACCATAAATGTAAGAGTGTATTTTTTAACTTTCTTGACTGTGATCAGCTTTTTGTACCTGCAGGGCTGTCAGTTCTATCACTGTAAAGCAAGCAGAAAGAAGGGAGATGCCTGTGACTTTCTGAGCCATATCAGGGCTGCCAGCCCTGCTTGGAGGCCCCTCTGCTGGGCTGTTTCACTCTTCTTAAATTAATCATTTTAGGTTAAGCTTTGCCAGAGTGAGTTCCTGGGATAGATTTTGTTTTTCACCTTTGAACAATAACAAAACTGGCGCTACCAGGAAGGGCAGTGGCTGGGTGGGTAGGAAGGAAAGAATCATATAGGAAATAATTGTGTAGGAGGTTTTTGAGTATGAGGAAGTTAGAAACCAGGAGTCAGGTCTATAATAGGTTTGTGATGAATACGTACGTTCAGCTATAAGTGGTATCTGCATAGAAAGTTGATCTGTTTTTTGTTTGTGGGCTTTATGTCACTATTCTAATGTGCTATTCTTGTTTTTCCCAGATGTCTTAATCTCTGCAGGTGAGTCTGAACTGGAAAATTAAATGTGAGCAACTCTAAATGCTGGGGAAAATTCAGACTGCAAATCCCAATCCAGAATTCATACTCACCCCTGTTTGTGAGACTTGGAGAGAAAGAATCACAGGGAGATTTGAACTTTGGTGGAAAACCAGCTGACTCTCCACAAGCTGCCAAGTGGGCATGGGATAGAGGAAAGGGGACCTGTGATTCTTGCATGGCTCAAGTACTTACAAGGAACGCGGGCTCTGTAGCAATGGAAACAACAAAATGTCCTGAGTTCCCAAACCGTCTGGTGGTCATAACTGTCTGTTGGACATCTATGGAAGTGAAAGACTGACATTACAACTTCATTTCCATGGCTCTGGGTTTCTCCAGAAGCACAGATGGGGTGGTAGAGGGGAAGAGGAAACCTTTGTCAGTATGTAGATCACCAGTGAAGCACAGGGCTGATTTTCTTAAATGTGCTTCTAGAAACAGGAAGTAAAATTAATGGCAACTGTTGGGCTTTTCTTCAGGAGACAGTTATGCAGGCAAACTGCACTTGTTAAATAGCTTTTTAGCACTTTCTCTGATCAGGTTGACACTTTGTGTTTTTAATTAGAAGCTGCTGGGATGCTTGAGGATAATTTTCAGTCCTTGAAAGATATGAATGACTAGTAACTTGTAAATCTTGATTTAATTTTTAAAACAAGGTAGTTTGAACAGTGCCCTCTGAGGTCTGTGAGAGGATGTCATGTAATTGGAGTTGGAAATAGAGCACTGGATAAACAGGAATACTGGCAGCTAGGCAAAAACATGCCTTAAGAAACACAGACAGAAATTTTAAGTTATTGTACAGGACACCTACTTGTCTTTGAACCTTGATGGTTTTCTGGTCATGTGGTGTTACACCCTTGCACAGCAAATCGTTTTCTAGAGGCTCTTTATGTAGTGATTTTCTGCTGCGAATGTCTGTTTTATACTCACCTATGCATAAATTCTGGATGCCTTCCAGAAATAAGGAGACAGCACCTTACTGAACAGCTCTGCTAATTCTTGGGCATCCTTATGAAAGACATAGCGTTGATACACATAGCTCAGCTGTTGCCTTGGCAGTCTTTCCAGCACTTTCTTTTTTAGTATACAGCTTTCCCACCTGGAATAGAATAATTTGGCTGCTTTTTTTGCAAACTAGTTTTTCAGCTCTTACTCTTTGCTTATTTTTTTGTTACAATTCAGCTCCTCATCTCCAGCTTTGGGCCCTGGCACGAAAGCCTTTATCCCTGTGCCGAAGTGGTGTGTTGTGATGTGCTCTGTGATACTCTGCTAGGGAGAAGTGATCTTTGATGATATCAAAGAATATTCTACAAAGCAACACCACAAAGATCTGTGTTTGTGCTTCTATTGGCAGGAATATCTGGAACAAAGAAGCAAGTGAGCTCTTGGGCTCTTCAGATCTGAAAGAGAAGCAGCAAACCTCAAGGTTGAAAGGGTGAGGTAGTAAGCTTGAACTAATTCACAAATGTGCACTGTAGTTACTTTCTGAATTCTGGGGCTCTTGATCTTTCCCTCTTTGGTTCTCAGGACAGTGTTAGTTACGCTTCTTTGAAATCTCATGCTGAATCAAATATATCCTACATACGTGGCAGAATTTTGTCTGTCAACTTAGCAAGGGTGTTTTGTTCAGTCTCATGTTCTTCCCTCCCCTCTCCTGCAGCTTGTGGTACTTGGACAGTCAGCCAGCATCAATAATTAATAGTGAATAACAAATACTTGCCGCAGTTATTTCATGATCTGTTTGTTTGCACAGACTAGTCACTGAGCTATGGCAAATAATAGAAGGAGTAAGTATCTCAGATGGTTTACGCTCAATTTGTGAACATCAATGAAGTGACTACTGAGCTATAAAGGTAGTACAATGTTTAAATGAAAAGGATAAGAAAGCCAATTTAAAGAGATGGATTTAATCTTCCTACCTGGTGGTTAACACTACGTTCAGATACATAGTTATTTGTAATGTACTGTGTAAGTATCCCTTTACCACCTCATTATCGTGGCAATGACTTCATTTTCAATATATTGTGGGGGAATATATAAATTTAATTTTTTAACCCTTTAAGGATTAAAGATTCTTACAACTACTTTCTACTGTCATTTACTTAGGGGTTTTGAGAAGGACTCACCCTAAACTGTTTTGTTTTGTTTCCAGAAAATAGCCAGAAGTGACAAAACTTACCAAATATTTTCATTTTCTTGAAAGCACAGATGTCTAAGGGAGCTCTGCTTTGCAAGGACTTCTGCAAAATTTGTTTTTTACTCCTCTGGAATGTGACACGTTATCACAGTTGCCTAAGAAGGCTTTAGTTGCCAATTTATCATATACTCCAGACTCATGAACTATTTCCCCAGGGACCACACTGCATTCTTGATTTGGATGGCGTCTCGTGGCCAGCCAGCACTATTCAATTCCTGTCCTTTTAGCATCCTGTCTTAGAAAATGACCTTCTATTCTCCCTCAGTTGCTCCAAGTTGCTATTGAAAAAGTGCCTGCTGTTCAGGAAAAGACCCACAGGGGTGTCTGGCAAGAGAAAACAGCATTTGAGTCTAGGAAGTTTCAGTGATACACACGCACACACAGAGACAGTCATCTCAGGAAAAGCAGAGATGTTTATGTTCCTGTCTTTGAAATGATAAAGAATACAGAAAAATTCCAAATATGTACAGTATGAAACAGGTGCAGAGGAGCCCAGCAGCACACAAAGGGCAATGCATAAAACTCCAGCTTCCAAAACACAGGTGAACTTATGCTTTGCACAGTGCAAATTCATCATTTATGTCCAATATAGAGTTGGGCACATGCTGTGCTGGGGCGGGGGGAGGGTTGTATTTTTATTTTATGTTTTGTTGTTGTTGGTTTTTTAACAATTCAGTTTTGAGAGGAAGAAAAGGAATTAATTGCCAAACTATCAAGGCTGTTCTTGAATGATAATACTGTAGACACTAAGACACTTGTAGTCTGTAAGTAAGACATTGGCTGGAGCAATATTTTAAATCCAATATGCACTTAATTATCTTAATTGAGGACACAAGTAAAGCTATGTTAAATTTTTGGAAGCAAGTGCCTACTATCTCTTCTGCATAGAGGAATGACAATCTGAAAATCACATTCTGCTTAACCATCTCAGAAAAAACGTCAGTTGTTTGTTTTTTTTAATCCATGAGAATTTTCATAATAGCATAGAAAAAATATTTATTTCATCTTGCATTCATTAATCTGTCATTCCAAACTTCAACTATGTATTTCCAATAGAGAAAATGGAACATTAAGTTCCTGATTTACTTTGCAGCAGTTTCTTGCAAATCTTAACAGTTCCAAATTTAGCAAGAGAGGCAAATGCATATTCAGCTGCGTTGGTGTTGTTTTCAACGCGTGAAAAGTGGGGTGCATACTTAAATTCCTTGCTGATACATGTCTACCTGTGCTGTGGATTGAGTTTGATGTTTTTAAGAAACACCAGCTACATTTTATAAAAGCTTTGCTTATATAGAAACCCATTCTGTAGGGAGCATGTGCATGTGTATGGTGTATGAGTGTACACCTCTGCAGCATATAGACCTAGGGTGACTTTAAAAAAAAAAATAAAAGCATGCTGTTAGTGGAAATAGGCTGGGCAAGGTAAACCATAAGTTCCAGATCATCGAGTTTTCAAGGGTCTCTAAGGGAAAAGAGAGGAAAGGAGAAGTTTATTCCATCTGTTCCACTCCTACAGGGAGCACCCCTATTTGGGCTGCATACCTGGGACTGGGGGCACTGCTAAGTAGCTAGTGACCCTAAAAGAGCATGGTTGGGTAGGGCTCTGACCATGGCCCTTTTGCTCACTCAGAGGGTAAGGAGCGTCCCCAGACACAGAAACAAGGTGCCTCCTGCAGTTTCCTCTGCAGGGTGCCAAGGGTGTGCAGTTCCTGATGCTGGAGCTGGGATGCCCCTGCCTGTGTTCAGCTGCAAAAACTTGTCTCCCCCAGGTATGATTCAGCCTCATCCAGGAGCATTGCACTGCACCTAACAGTGTATATTGCTTCCTTTTAAAAATGAAAAAAAAGAAAAAAGTTCCAAATGTAATTGTTTTTGAAGTGTTTTCTAGAATGTTTAAAAACCCAGCTAAGGAACAGTGCCCTAGGAAACCTTGGCTCACTACCCAAGCATTTTTCACTCATGTTTTGCTTTCAAAAATAGCTCTTGTTGTTAAGGCTAATCTCAAGACAATAACAAAGTCATGATACTGATGATGATAAAAAAATCTCCACCTCCCTCAGAGATTGGGTAGAAGTTCATACCCAAATCTTTCTTTCAAATGTAGCCTTTCCCTGACATAGCTTTTAAGGCAATTTGAATGTTATTAGTGACTAAAAAAAGAAGTCATACCACTGTGGAGCATCAAGCAAGAGTTTTTTCCCCTTATTGTTTTAACACTAGAAAAATTCCAAACAGTAAATCTTGTTCTCTTCAGGTGTTTATCTTCAACACTGACAAAGCTGACACCAAGGGTCAGAAGCTTATATCCCCAGGAATGTGCTTTTTGAGTCCTCTCTGTCCCAGCCAGTTTTAGGGCCAAATACCACCTTGGTGGGGGTGAGCAGGTTTTAGGGTGGGAAAGACCTTAACATTACAAAATCTTTCCCTGATTTCAGACTGAGAGGGCATCCTGCTACTGCTCCATTTCAAACCGAGGCCAGGGAGGCCTCCTCATCTTTCTCAGTAACTTCATTCTTGATATTATTCCCAGGTCTTTCTCTTGGATACTAAAACTCAGTGATGTACTATGCCTCTATGCTTCTCTGCTGATTTTTGTTAATCCTTTGATTTGGCTTGACCGTGCAGGTTTACATTGTTTATATAATAAGCTCTTCAGGTAGGAACACAGAATCTTATTGCAGTCAACCCTCACCACTTAATAATTTTTGTTCTGACAAATCCTTAGAACTTGCTATTGAAACAAAGCAGTTGTGCTTTCTTCTTATTAAAAATAAAACAATAAAAATGTCAGTAATTCTTTTTCCCTCTCAGGAAGTGTTTAGTGGATGTGGTTTGAAGTTTGTTGTTTTTTTAGTCTCTTAGGACATTTTTATGTGCCTGTTGAATAGAAAGCTGTAAACAAAAAGCTTACATATAATGTTGCTGAAAACCTTTGGTGACAATTTTATATTTTAAAAAAATTCTTCATTATTTGATAACTAAGCAAAACCAAATAATTTTTCCAAAAGCACTTTTGCTGCTAAAAACTTTCCAGCAAACAGCATATAAATATTTATATAAGGCTGCTTGATGTTTTATATATGTATTTTTTAAGCAGTGTTAACAGTAGGAGTTCAATCAACCCTATTATTCTAGTCACTGCTTTTGTAGGGCAGGTGTACTCAGTGAAGAGAGTATATAAAACATGCTGTAATTTCTTCCCTAAAAAAACTTTTGCTTATTTGGTAATCATACAAAATTTTAAACATTTTATTATAAAATACTGCTGAATTACACCATGAATCTGAACTTTAAAAATAACTGAAATCTAGGAAATTCTATTGTTAACTGGGATAGTTGAAATTAATCAGCCAGATTACACTGGGAGACTGCTGATGGCAATATAAAAAAGACAAAAAATTGCCCAACCTGGACTAATACTGTGCCTGTGTATAATATCTTTCCATTCCTGGCTAGTTTGATGGGCCAACTATGCATTCATCTCCCCAGGGACCCACGTCCTCATGTAAGTGTTAACACACATTCCTCTCTAAAAGTTTTTGGGAATGTCCAGCTGAGGTCATGGTAATTAGAGACAGAAAAGACCCTTTGGATCACCATGTCTTCACCCCTGCCAATGCAATTTTGGGTTCTTTTAAAGGTGTATTTACAATTGATTTAACTGAGCTTTGGAAAAGTGACTCAAGATGGGGCAAGTGCTCTTTGCGAGGGAGACTGTTCCACATTCAATAGACGAAAAGACAATAGACATGGTCTTTTTTTCCATCATGTTTTCTTACATTTTCCTTTGCTGCAATTATTTCTTCATCTGATAGGCACCTGAGAATCACCAGTGACAATTCAATTTGGAGCTTGTCTGTTGTTAGCAACTTCCTACTTGATCCTGTTGTTGTGCCTTAGCTCACTCTCTGAGTAGACTTTTGGTTCAGAGTTCAGCACATGTTGTGGACTTCCCTAGCTTTTTATTACTCTGTTGTTGAGCCACCTTTTTTCCTTGGGGACTCTCAAGCTCTCCTGGGCTTAAAGTCAAGTTTGTTTCATGTCAAAGACAGTTGGACCTGCAAGTAAAGATTTTGGTTTGAGGGAGGTTTGGTTTGGGGGAGAAATGTTTTTTTCTGAGTTTTTCTGCTACTTCTTGGTCATAATACTGTCTCAGTTAAACTACAATTACTGGTCAACACTACCTCTCTCCAACACCTCTTTTGACCCAATTTACAGGATTATGAGCTCACTTATTCTGGGCTTAGACTATTGTCATTCCATATGGCTAAAACCATAACTCTGTTGAAGACAATTGCAGTTTTTACTTGTTTTCCTGGGATTTAACTGGTACAAGTCAGGTGTTGACATTTCCATTGTCACCACATGTCCTCTCTTGTGTGTGCTGATGTATCTATTTACCAAGAGAGGTTTTTCTTTCCTTGCCTTCTTCACTGGGTACTGGATGATGGGAAAGATCCATCTTCTGTCATCTTTAAATAAATACCTTTGTATTTAAAAAGGGGAGGAAAAAGTGAGACGTAATTGTTTTCAAAAGTTTGACTAGGAGAAGGCTGCTTTCTAGTTGTAAGTGGTGGTTAAGACATAAAAAGAATTGGGAGATTAATGTTTTAAAACCTCCAAGTTCATAGCTGGCTGCTTTAGCAGGAGGTTGAGCTGGATGATTGATTCCCTTGGATCCCCTCCAACCTGTGTTAACCTTTGGTCCTATGAACCTGTTTAAGGTGACAATGAACATTACTTGAGGAAATTTCAGTAAAAAATTATTCAGTAGAAAATAATTGTCTGCTGCTCTCTTGCTAGCTTGCCTAGCTGTTTTGTTTGTTTGTTTGTTGTTTGTTTTCCACAGAAAGAGCCACAGAATTTTAGAATTAGGTTTCTTTAATAATTCTCAGAATGTATCACTGTTTTTTCTTTCTCTTTCCAGACACTGCAAGGGACCATAGTTCTGCCACTGGTAAGCTAAATTGCCTGCCAAGCTGTGCTTTACAGTTAAACTTGCTTTTAAAGAGAAGATAAAAGCTAAAAAAAAATAACAATAAAAAAATCACACAAAACCACAGCAACTTTCAAATAGCATCCAGACAGCAGGGTGCCTTATAGATATCCATGCTTACACAGTCACCTTTTAAAATACCAGCAATTATACTGCATGAGGCACTATTGCTACTCATGTGCCAGTTGTCTCTTCTTACAAGATGACTATTACTTTTATTTCCTCTTTCTGAGACACTATGAAGTTACCCATATCCCTTAAAAAAAAGAAACAAAACCACCACACAACCAAACAACTTGGTATCTTTCAGTGGCATAGGATACTCATGGCATAAATAAAAGCTCTCTTCGTGTTGCAGGAAAAGGCTGCTGTCCCTACTGCCACTGCAACCTCACCACTTGAAGAGTACCATGAATTTGTATGGCATGCAGGAGATCTGTGGGATAAAAAGTAAGTCAGCAGCTCCAGTGCTAAAACATTTTATATCCATTACACAGAGTTCTGATTCCTAACCTTACACTACTGTGGGATTTCTTTAAGCACTTCTTAAAATTTCTAATAAGAAATGAACTCATTCGCATGAAGGGAAAGAGAAGGTTTGATAAGCTGCAACTCAAAAGCTTTGAAGTAACATTGTGCCTTCCAGAGGTCTCTTCATCCTCATGTTGGTATCACTATGTACTCACAGAAGCTGAGAATTTGTAGACTGATTTAGCAAAAGGGTTGGTTTGTGGGAACTTCCAAATCTCTCTCCATTATACGCCTTTCTTGTTCTATGTGGTTGGCATAAAAGAAAGAGATGGAGAAACTGAACTGGAAACACTGAATAGCAGCCAGAGAGAGAGAGCTATTCCTGAAGGAGACAACAACCAACCAACCAACCAAAAGATCTTTATGAAATACCAACCAAGGCTTTGTATGGTTATCACTTCTACTCTGTAACAAGTCTTCTTCTACTTCTAAGTCTGTAACAGCAAGCCAGCTAAACACAAAATGAACAGAACCTAGTCTTGTAAGGGTCATTGCCAGAAGGCACAGATGGTGGACATGATCTTTTTATCACCTGTATTTCAGTCGTAGAGTATCCTCACATGATCTAGCTGGCACAAGAACTGGCATCCTCCCTCCTGTGTCACCTTTCTCTGTGCTACACAGCCTTGTCATAACTGGATGCTCACATGAGGGCAGACAGAACGAGAGCCTGGATTCATTAAGTAAATGGTACTCGGACAGTACTCGTGTTCTTGTAACTGCCCATTGAGAAGGAAAAGAAGCCTGAAACATGAGTACCTGATGTTCTGGCCTTCCTCAGGAGCTCTGTCTTGTGCAAGCCAAATGTGAAGTCATTTCTTGTGCCTGTCAGATTTAATCACAAGTGTTTCCAGACCACGGCAATAGAAGAGGTAGCGACAAATCTCCAGTGCAAAATTAATATGTCACTCATTTTTCGTTCTGATATGGATTTGATACAGTGACGAACCAATTGTATTAGAAATTATGCTCAGTGAGTAGCACTCCTTTCTATTAGTGGCACTGGTTTTAACAAAATGCAAACTGTTCTGTGCTCTAAAAGAAACACAAAAGTTTGCTTAAGACAGGCAAGAATAGGTGTTGCTTCTCTCACACGGAGTCAAATTAAACATGGCTGATACCACTGTGAATTTGTTCTGAATGTACTTTGTCTCTTTATCATCTGCCCAGTTTAGGTAACTGCAGTCTTTACTGGTAGGAAAGTTAGAGAGGGAATTAAAAAAGTAGATATAGTAAAAGGAGTATTAAATTTTTTTTTAATTAAGAATAAATAGCATTTTTTTTCTTTTAACTTCTGAGCTGGTTCAAATCATGATATGGTTTGATACCTACTGCTTTAAAAGAATATCGCTTCTTATTTGCATTTGAGGAGGAAAAATCTTCATTGTTGCTGGTCAGTAGTCACAAGAAAACTTGCATTAAATCAAAGCTAATCAATACTGTGCTTAAAAACATATTACCTGAGAAAACAAAACAGATGCTGGAGAACAGAGATACTAATTACCATTCTGTTTCCAAAGTTAGCTCTTGCACAAACTTTTTAAGGAATCCTGAACAGATTGTCCATCTTTTTTTTCGAGAAAGAGCAAATGGACAATTTTGTTATATCAGATCTGACCTCTGATCTCTTATCAGAGAATTGCATACATGTTTAATTTTTTTGGGGGAGAATTCCAAGAATAGTTGTCTCGGAGGACTTGGCTCCATTTGTTCTGAGATCTATAAAAGATGTTTTCATCACCATTTTGGAAACTCCTTTAATTCTTGAGAAAAAAGGTAAATGTTACCATTTAATTCAACTGAATGTGATTTTTCTGTGGTTGCATTTATGAAAAAGAAGGTAACCGCACTGCTACAGGCTTGAAGTGTTTTGCAAACAATAGGCCCATGAATAAACCTTGTTTAAACAGGTTTTGAGGAAGGGATCACTGCTGGATTTGAGGATAGCTGGCATCCTTTTCTCTCAAGCTAAAGAGCTCAAGAAGAGCTATTTAACGCTCCTCTATATGGTGTAACTGTTGAGGAATAAACTAGTGGTGGAAGTTAAAGAACAAGAACAGGTCTCTGGGAAGAGGCTGATGTTCCAGGAAGACACCAGTATCCCCTGCCTAGCACCTTTGGGTCACCTGGTTTGTTTATCTTCCAGAGATGCTCCAGGGCTTTACAGCTGCCCCATGTCACCTGAGTTCCCACCCATGTATGTAGTCTTAGCCTGCCACTAAACTAAGGTCAAATCTGGGCTTACACTTCCTTGACTGTCCAAGTGTGAGCGCTAATAGCCAGCTGTGTACAAGACCATATTTTACAGAGCACAATAGCTGTGTTGCAAGCTCCTAATCTTTTTGCTGTGAATCGTGGTGGCAGCTTGGTTTAGGCTCCCCTTTCTAGCACCATTTACTTGTAAGAAAATCTGGGTTGTTTTTGGTTTTTCTACCTTTTGCGCTCTATTTAAGAAAAAAAAGTTTCTAGTCTTAATTTGGCTTCTGAGAAAAGCACAGGACCTAATGGGTTGCTGCACAGAATACAAGCAAGAAGAACCCAAACTCAAGTACTTTTAATGCCATATTTTTTCAACATGGCATTTAATGACAATGAAAAGCAGAATGCAGTGGCAAACTATGCTGATTAGTAACCTGGATCGCTAAGACACATAATTAAAATTACCCAAGCAAAGCTTAAATAGGTAAGGCTATTCACATAAGAGTTTCCAAGTACTGAATTAAATGAATTAATAAACCACTTTAAGCTAACCTATTGCAAATTTTGAATATCAGCATTCATCACAGTGATCCAAACATAAGTACCTCATGCTAATTCCTAAGAACTAAAGAATGTCAGGCCGAATAAAAAACTGAAATGGACTCCCTCAATAACACAGTCCAAGATGGGTGAAATGTAAAAAAGAAAACAGCCATATGGAGTGATGTGTGAGGTGATAATCACTTCATGCAGACGATCAGATACAACTTTTTTTACCAGTAGAAGAAGAAAGTCCTGCTAAATTGCAAGGGCCAAAATATGGATGTAGTTCACCTTGACTATTGCCAGTGCAACTAAGAACAGAGTTTGTTCCACAATTTCAGTCTTCTGTCTGCACTTCTATTTCAAAATACCTAATTCTGTGCACGTCTGATGAAGCTGTCTCTTTAGGGTCTGGAGGAGAGTGAAAGGGGAAGAACATCCAAATCCATTTTTATCTCTCGTTATTGTTTTGGCACAGGAAGAACTCTCAATCAATTATGGTATTTGAATCCACTGGCTAAGAGGAGCCTGGCTTGAGTTTGAACTCAGCGCAGCCCCACTACAAACAATGTGCTTTGTCTGTTCAAATGGTGTCTCTTTGCTGTAACATCATTTACTGCCACGCTGTTGCCAGGGCACACCCATGTCGCCCCTGTCAAAATGTCAGTTCAGATTGGTACAGCGATAGGATTTAATTCAGCTGTCTGCATGATGCAGGGTCACTGCTAACAACAAAGCAACAATAAATTGCTCCAAGCTGGTAAACTGGCAGTCGGGCTTGGGAGAAGGGAGGGCAGGAGAGGAAGGTGAGTGTGTGTGAATAAAACAAATAGAGAACTGTAATTACAGCAAATGTGCTTAGCTTGATTACTTGATAACCTCGGTTTTCAGCTCAGTACGACCACGTGAACTTTGTGGCCAAAACTTTACTGAAACAATAGATAGAGCTGTGTAACCCTTAGTAATTAAAGCCATAATAATAGCATGTGACTGTATGGGAATGCATAGTTGAGTGGATGGACAAAGTTAAAGCCTAGTGCAGAGAAAACATTTTTTGCATGTATTGATCCAAAGCCCAGCAAAGACAAAGGGAATGAATGTAGGGTCTTGTGCCGGGTGCCAGGTGACCCAGATCCTCTTCTGGTAAGTCTGGAGCATTCTGGTCAGGCCTTTTAGCTTCATGTGTTTTAAAAGTAGCTTTTGGTTTGTGCTTTTCTATTTGAGGGTAATCCAGCATGAGACCCCTATGACCTGGCCATCAAAAGTACTCAGTCAACCCTTTCTCCCGACTTCTGTTGTGCTGAGTTGTACTGAAAATCCAGTCTAGATGCGTTTTCACATGCACCCATCCAGAAGCAGTGGAGTTCATGGAGTCCCTGGGCCTTCTCTTTTCAAGACTCAGTTTCACTGCTTGTAAATGTGGTATTAAAATTTTTATCCAATTTTTAGGCTTAATTAGTATTTTTGAGGATATTTAGATTTTCTTAGATAAAAGAGCCACACTACAAAGTTATGTTGTGCCAGGTCAGCAACTCCAGACTCAAACTAACATGAAGCCACTAACTTGAAATAGAGCTATGCTGACACTCAACTGAAGTGCCTACCCAAAGTACCTTGAGATCTGTTCAAACAAAATATTGTTTAATATGCTCTTAGGAGGAAGGTCAATCTGCTGAAACAGAATTTCTGATTATCCTTTGACACTCACTCTTGCTTAAAGCTACAAAGAAGCCAAAGCCCTGGGATACTAAAAATTCTATTAATACCTGCCAAACTATAGATCTTTTCCCGAATAACTTTTCATTAGATAATGTTTATAATGTTTTAGAAAGTTTCCATGTCTGCTTCAGAGCAGAAGTTTAGAATGGGAGAAGGAAGAGAAACGGTGCTTCTGGGAGGTCCTGAGGGGAAGGAGGAAGCTGTACTTTGAGAGGGAATGTGGCTTTTTGTAGAGGATGGGTGACTGGCATCTGCTAGGGAGTCAAGTATAGGACGGAGGAGGAGGAAAGGAGAAGAAAAGAGGTAAGAAGGCTTTCTGTTCACTCATTCTGTTTAAGACAGATATGAGAAGTTTGAATGAAAGTGGTCCTAACATTTGCAACCCCTCCAGGGGACAAGGGCATGCCCTGTAACAGAAGTTGAGAACCAATTACAAAGGCAAAAATTTGATTCAGATTTAAGCACTTACTTCAATATTTTGCTTTTAGAAATGCTTTCATTAATGGGTAGAGGGGTAGATAGGATGATAGTTTAAGTGGTGGCAGTGACCTCTTCTCGGACCTCAGCAGCCTTGTCATGGAAGAAATGGTGAAGTTTTTCATGTAGGAATAGAATAAAGAGGAACAAAGTGGAAGCAGATTGTAATACTAATTGGTGATTATTCTGTGTTATGGGAAATGTTGTCATATACTTTGAGGCCTAGTTAAAAGTAAGGCAAAAGGAATTTTAGCAGGGTATACTCTGGTGTAAACACGAGGGGGAAAACAGACAGATGTTTGAGAACAGGACAAAGCTTTTTAGGAGTGTGAAGATCAGAAAAAGATAAAAAAAGTGTTCTTCCTTGGGTGGCTACCCATCAAATTGCAAGGCAAAGATCCCTCAGATATATTCTTAGGGCACAGAACTGGAGCATCATCTGAGATGTCAGAGGCTTAGTGGCAGTGAACTGTTACGAAAACTCTCCTATGGATATATTTTTAAAAAGAAAAAGGAAAACGGAAATCGGCTCTCTTGCAAAGAGAGGTTGCAAAAAGAGAGTTTCTTACAAGCAGGAACCAGAGCCAGCACTTGTGCAGGGGAATGCTGTGCAAAATCATTATGAAGTATGTGCAGAAATAAAAACTACATGCAAACATAGCAAGGCATTGGGGCAGACTGCTTCTTGCACTGTAAGAAAGTACAATGCATTTCAGACTTCAAAATTTGAAATAGCAACAGACCTTTCTTAAAGCATCAGGTATAAATGACAACTACTACACTTCTTTCTCAAGCAAGTGCAAACTGGGTGAAGAACTACATCCTTTGTGTTATATTTTCTCTCCCCTTCAGTGGTTGCTGCTGGTGGAGCACAGCCGAGGTGCACAGATCCACTCCCCATTGGATGGGTGAGCTGTTTTTCCTTGAAGGTGCTCAGCAAACCAGGAGTCGGGGTGAGTAGCAACGCACTCGTGTCGCTTCAGCAGCGATGGAACAAGCTGCTCTCCTTCCACCCCCACCCTCCAACTCCATCCCCTCCTCGCACAGGAATACCCTAACCAGGGAAGTATGCACGGGCAGGTTAGCAGAGGGGTCAAATCCATTTGGATGACATTCCAGGGCTGTGGGGATAACAATGGCAGGAAGCAAGGACCTTGAGCTGGCCCACGCTGCCCGCCCGTAGCAGCGCGCTGTTGAAAGACGTGGCCAGAGTCGGCCACCCCGTGCTGCCCGCCCTTGGAAAGCCCTGGCTGCTCCAAACACCCCAGAGAGCCCTAAGCTCTCTGTTGCTGCAACTGGAGTTAAGCAGCAAGAACTCCTCAGTTAATTATATAATTATTCTATGACCATGCTGCTTGCCCAAACCTGAATCCCCTCTTTTTAACACTTTGGAAGTTTAAAGTGTTTTGTGGGATTGTGTGTTAGTGAGCGGTGAATTCCCCTTTGTCCCTTGCTTTTTTCCAAGAGGAGAGCCCTTCCATACAAACCCCAGTATGACCACGCTTTTTATTCCAAGCCCAGGTCTCAGATGTTTTCAGTCGTGTCTGAGGGAAATCACGCTTTACTGATTGTTCCTCAAAGTGTATGAAGCAATACACAAATAAGATACAACATGTGGATTTCACAAGCTTGTTACTGATGTTTGATAGAACGGTTTATTTTTAATTCCTTCAGCTACTCTTTTTTTCTGCTTTGTTGAAGCTCCCTGTCAGTTAAGGCAGATGTGCAAAAGAACCAAACCCAGGGCACGAGGCTGCATCTGGCATTTGCTACAGCAACAGCAGTGCTGTAGCCTGGGAGATGTTTCTCTATCAGGCTCTGACCCTGAGATGAGGAGGAGGAACTGGAGGGCTAGTCCAAGTTAGAAAGAGTGTAAGCACATTTTTTCATTTCTAAAATGCCATGCAGTGCTCCCATTGCCTGATAGCGACTGTATGGGAAAAATTCCATCTTATCAATTTGTTAAAAACGTCTTTCTCATGGGGGAATAGGAGACGGCACTCATATGCACAGACAGAGAACGTAGGAGTGCTTTGTGATTGCTCTGATAATTGGGAAACTCCAAACCCCAGTAACTAAGCAAAACAAACCAGAAACTTTCAAAAGGCACCACCACCACGAAAAGGAAATGCATTTTTACTGTCAGCGTGATGACCAGATCAACCCCATTTCCGTTGTGACTGTTTTGTTTGGGTTTTCTTCTAGCTGATGACAAGAGCACACTGGTGGAATGACATCCCGTGCCATTCCTTCCAGGTCATTTCCTTTTTTCTTCAGCTCTGAAAGCAACTTTGCACCATGTGGACTCAGGTGGTTAGACCTGCACCCATGTGCTTGTTTCTCTAGACATATAGATGCCAGCTCTGAGGAGGAGTAGGTTGCTGCAGCTGTATGTTCAGTATGACATAGTTTTATGATGAGGATACAGACACACCACCAGGGGCAGAGCTTGGGGGATGCATCTGAGCAGCACAGGCTTTGCCTACAGACCACACTGTACGTTGGCAATGTTTTTCTCCTTATTAAGGGATGGTCACACTTACAGAGAGAGTGTAACTCCCACAGTCTGGTCTTGCTGGACACTTGAGGCTTGTGGTTTTTCTCTCCCTCACCACCTTTCTCTGCTATTCTTCCGTGACCTTCTAACACGGCAGACCATTTATCAAACAGCCAGTAATGACCAAGCAGAGGCCCATTACAGCAGGCATTTGCAACGTTTTGCTAGCAATAAAAATGCTGTGGTTAGTAAATGTGTTGTAATTGGATAGCATTACATGAAAACAGGGGCTTCAGTATTTGCCAAAATTTCAGACTGCACTTAAAAAAAACCCAACAATAAAAAACCACAAAGTAAAAAATCAGCTTTCCTCTGAACTAGCTGGTGACATTTCTTAGCCCATTTTGGTTTTCCTACACCTTTGATTAAGGACTGAGGTAAAAGTTCAGCTCTAAACTTGTGTCAGGATCTAGAACTGAGGCTTGCAGTGACTACGTAGACTGACTAGAAATGAAAATGTGGCAGTAAAGTTGAAATTCAAACTTTCACACAATGTACAGTGTGTATGTGGATTTTTCCTTTATTTCTGGGCTTTCTTTATCAGTAAGATAAATGTATTACTGATGGAAGATAAATGACCTTTATTTTTATATCAGAAAACATGCACAGACAACAGCAATATGAAGTTCCATTGGTTGACCAAGTTGCCTCTGCTGTGGCCTGGCCTACTGATAGCAGAAAAGCTTAGCTGAATCTTCACTAGTGTTTCTTGAACTACAGATAGGAAGTAAATTCAGCAACTAAGGAGATGCTTTGGAACAGCTCCCTTTTTTTCTGTGTATGCTTTTCTGCAATGTTTTGAATTCAGCACAGACTGCCCAGAAGCCACAGGCTATGTATATTTAGCTGTGTGTCTGTGATGCCTATGATTTCCAGATATTTCATCTTCAAATAGCTTTTTTTTTCCCCAAGCAGGAGGGGTAGCCATTTTACATTCCGTTACAAATAGTCATTCAAACTGATGTTTGTGCCTTGAGAACCAACACTGACAAAGTTGTAGTAAAAGTTGAAGAAAGGGGAAAAAAGCTAAAAGAGAAAACTACTTCAGCCTTCTGTATCTTTTCCCCTCTTTGCAACTACTTTTCTTCCTAAAATTAGAGCCACATAAAAGCACCATTTAAGGTGCAAGTGCGCAAATACCCTGCTCGAGAATAATATGCAAGTCCTAATGATAGGAGCACATAGACAGAGTACTCAGATATTTGTGTTTTGTTTTCACCTACACAACAACATAAAACTAGCTGCTTAACTTAAAAGCCCCGCTGGCTTTTAATTTAAACTCTTCCTTATCATATTTTTATTCTCTTCCATCTCCTACCACTTTCTTATTCCTTCTCCACCCACTTCTAACGTTTCTACATGCTTTTCAAGTTGTTCCACTCCTTTTTGGTTGATTTGGTTTATTTATTTGTGCCTTACATCATCCATAAAGTTATCTCTGGAACTCGTAAGTACTTTTGCAAAGACAACAGTGGGAAGGCAGTTGCACATCGAATTATTTTTGGCTAGATCCTCCAGGAACAATGGCAGTTGTTTTGCAGCTAGCAAGGACAATGCTTTAGCAATGTCAGGGTTTAGAGCCTGGGGGTTGTTCCTCAAAAGGTTGTGAGCCATTTTTAAGGTATGTGTGATTCAAGGACAAAACTATTTGGCAACATCTGTTTAAAAAGGAAAGAAAAAAAAAAAGGGGGGGGGGGAAGTGCAAAACTGCTGAGCCTGTTGATAAAATGACATGCTCTAATTTTTGTTTCTCTTTTCTGTGCACACGATTGTTACATGACCAGCTTTCTGTTTATTCTCCCTATGATTTTGTCTTAATAACACGGCGTTGATTGGTTGTGAGATGACACGGCGGGACAGAGTATGGATGTTCTTTGGGCTTGGGGCTGCTGCAGGCTCCCATATGCGCTAGTGGAAATAATGCCTGTGCCGAAAGTCTCCACCGGTGCTTGGGGACTAAACACCAGCGCATGCGTGGCAAATTCCGCTGATTCGTCTCGTACTTAATTAATTAGCACCGCTTATGCCGTTGAAACGACCCCCAGTTGCAGCGTCCCTGATTATCAGAGTCTTTGACGGGGGAAGAGGAATCTGGCCGGAATGAGAGACGTGAGCTCGCTGCACAGTTTCCGCGCCCGGCCGCGCGCAGCTCCGCGGTCACATCGAGGGGAGGAAGTGAAGGAAGGGGGAAGGAAGGGAGCCGCGGATGGGCGGAGATGCCAGCGCGCTCCGCCAGGTGGCGCTGTGGCGCCTCGGGAGCAGCGCGGCCGCAAGCCGCCTTCCCCCCCCCTTGCCCCCCTCTCCTTCCCTCTTTCAAGTGTGTTTTTTCCCTTTCGGAGGCAAGCTCCCAAACTGGTCCTTCTCTAAGCCTGATAGAAGGAAATGTTTAAACGTGGAGCCCTCCTCTGCTGTGATACACGTGACCTGGTTTTGGCACTGGTGTTCAGGCCTTGCCATGGCATGTAACAAGCAAAGCCTGAGTCACAGAATCAAAGAATGGTTTGGGTTAGAAGGGACCTTAAAGATCCCCTAGATCCACCCCCCCTGCATGGGCAGGGACACCTCCCACTAGATCAGGTTGCTCAGAGCCCCATCCAACCTGGCCTTGGACACTTCCAGGGAGGGTGCAGCCATGACCTCCCTGGGCAACCTGTTCCAGTGTCTCACCACCCTCATACTAAAGAGTTTCTTCCTAATATCTAACCTAAATCTACACTGCTTTAGTTTAAGGTCATTGCCACCTCATCCTGTCACTACAGGCCCTAATAAAAAGTCCCTTCAAGCTTTCCTGTAGCCCTTCAGGTACTGGAAGGCGCACTATAAGGTCTTCCTGAAGCCTTCTCTTCTCTAGGCTGAACAACTCCAACTCTCAACCTGTCTTCCTAGGAGAGGTGCTCCAGCCCTCTGATGATCTTCGTGGCCCTCCTCTGGACTACCTCCAAGAGCTACGTGTCCTTCCTGTGTTGGGGGCTTCAGAACTGGACACAGTACTCCAGGTGAGGTCTCAAGAGAGTGGAGTAGAGGGGGAGAATCACCTCCCTTGACCTGCTGGCCACATTTGATGCAGTGCAGGACACAGCTGGCCGCAAGCACACATTGCCAAGTCCTTGCAAGCCTCTGGGTGAGACTCCACCAGCGAGGCAGGGAGGTATGCTCGCCGCTTGGTTGCCTCTGCTGTGCAGATGGTCACCTCTGAACCTGGGGACGGTCACCCCTGAGGCACAGTGTTGGTAAACTGAGTGCCTGCACTCTTTACAGATGGAACCTTTTCCTATGTGAATACACTGTGCAGTGTGCCTGTGTGCTGTGTCAGAGCCAGAGGATGTTGCTACCAGAGCTTTTGATCCTAATGTGAAAGAAAAGCAGTAGAAGGTAAAACTGATGTTTCCAAACACAGGCAGAAGTGACCGTGTGTCGTAGCACATGAACTTCTAGTAGACTGTGACAAATGTGTCTTTCACCTGCCAACTGGCAATGGCATCATTGCTAGGTGGTTGCACACCACCCGGTTTTATCAATTTGTTGAAATAGTTTTCTACTAGCCACCTAGTTTGGGCCCCTCACTACAAGAAAGACATTGAGGTGCTGGAGTGATTCCAGAGATGGGCAACGAAGCTGGTGAAGGGTCTAGAGCACAAGTCTTATGAGAAGCAGCTGAGGGAGCTGGGATTTTTTAGTCTGGAGAAAAGGAGGCTGAGGAGAGACCTCATTGATCTCTACAGCTACCTGAAAGGAGGTTGTAGCCAGGTGGGTATTGGTCTCTTTTACCAAGGAACAACTGATAGAACAAGAGGAACTGGACTCAAGTTGTGTCAGAGGAGGTTAAGATTGGATATTAGGAAAAAAGTATTTACCAACAAAGTTGTCAGGCACTGGAACAGGCTGCCTAGGGAAGTGGTTGAGTCACCATCCCTGGAGGTGTTTAAAAGACGTGTAGATGTGACGCCAGGGAACATGATTTAGTGGTGGACTTGGCAGTGCTAGGTTAATGTTAGGACTTGATAATCTTAAAGGTCTTTTTCAACCAAATATTTCTATGATTCTATGAAACTTGAGTAAACATCTCAAAATGAAAAGCCAGGTATGTGTTGGTATATGTAGGTTTCCCCTCTCTTCTCTCTGAGGAACATAGTCCTTACCGACTGTGAAACTGGATTGCCCTATGTACTTAGAGGAAGTAGCTCTGTTTGTCTCAGGTGTAGAAAAAAAGTGTTATTTTCATGTATATGTGCTGCTTCCCAGGTAGTGAGGGAAATCAGCCTCTCGAGGTGAAAGAAACTTGAACATTTGCCTAAATGTTTTGAGAGCCTTTGGTAGAAGATGGTATTTGAAATCAAATATTGTTATTAAATTTTATAGCTCAGCACTATTATTGGGCTATATCCTAGAGGTTTGACACAAACTCATGTTTTTAAACAGTAATGTCTGGAAGTTAAACTGAAGTGTATTGACACCAAACACATTAAGCATTTAGTTTGCTTTCAGAAACATTGAACTCCTTGCAGGGTAGGGCCTCTGGAGATTTTAAAAAGGAAAATATTTCACTTTGGAGCTTTCAACCACTTGTTACAAGGTCGGGCCTATTGTAATTGTTTTTCACCTGCTGTTTTTTCTGAACAGTTAATTCAATTGCAAACAGTTCTTAGCTGTGAACAGCAGCTTAAGTTCAAGAGCAGAACTTGATATTGGGATTGTTTGTATGAACCATAGAATCATCAAGGTTGGAAAAGACCTTCAAGGTCGTCAAGTCCAACCGTCAGCCCTACAACCCCTAACCACTAAACCATCTCTTGAAACACAGAGTGTGAAACACCATATTCACCCATTTTTTTAACATCTCCATGGACAGTACCTCCACCACCTCCCTGGGCAGCCTGTTCCAATGCCTCACCACTCTTTCTGTGAAGAAATTTTTTTTAATATCCAATCTGAATATCCAATCTGGCACAACTTGACCCCATTTCCTCTTGTCCTATCACTAGTCACTAGGGAGAAGAAGCCAACACCCGCCTCACCACAGCCTCCTTTCAGGTAGTTGTAAAGAGCAATGAGGTCTCCCTTCAGGCTCCTCTTCTCCAGGCTGAACAGTCCCAGCTCCCTCAGCCTCTCCTCGTAAGACTTGTTCTCCAGACCCCTAATCAGCTTGGTTGCCCTTCTCTGCACCCTCTCCAGCACCTTCCTGTCCTTCCTATACTGCAGTGCCCAAAACCTCACACAGTGCTCGAGGTGCAGCCTCATCAAGGCTGAGTACAGGGGCAGGATCACCTTCCTGGTCCTGCTGGTCACACTATTCCTGATGCAGGCCAGGATGGTGTTGACCTTCTTGGCCACCTGGGCACACTGCTGGCTCATGTTCAGCTGGCTGTCAATCAGCACCCCCAGGTCTCTCTCTGCTGGGCAGCTCTCCAGCCACTCCTCCCCAGTCCACACAACTAATAACCTCTTTCTCTGAGGTAACCAGATAATCAGGAAGGTTAAATACTAACAAAAGTTATTATGAATTCACATATGAATGCAATGATTTTTTCCAATATTTTCTGAATAACTTGCCTGGGAAATGGGTCTTAGTTTGGCTCTCATGGTTGTTTCTAAATCTCCTACCGATACCCCCGACCTCTTACCAATACCCCTGAGACTCTCTGGTTCATTTTGTGGCACAAAATATTTAATTATGTGCTCTGCCAAGTGAATACAAGGTCTCAAATTGAATTTCAGCCTCCCTGGGCAACTAGTTTAGACACTTTGGTAGAATGTAAATGCACATTTTCTGGATTCTGGATCCTGGCCCCATATCCATCAAAGTAAGTCTTCAGTAGTTCCACTGAAGGCTTGGAACAAACCTAAGTTATGTTATTGAGGTCAGATTGTGACCCTGAAGCTCTGGCAGAGACCCAAACCAAGAAATTTGTGTGGGAAATTGGGGAGGGAATAAATTAGCACTTGCCTATGCTTTTTGTGTGAGTAAACTGTTACAAAGGTGTGAGCTCAGATGAAAGCTCCAAATCGTGATGGATATTGCTTTCCAGCTGTTGCTGCTGGAAATAGCTCTCTTTGTGTATGGGATGGGTTCTTATTTTCAGATGGTGCACTGTCTCAAATAACAACCAATTTTACTTTTACTTCCCCTGACTGTCCCTATCTCCTTCACTCCCTCCAAAGAAAAACCACTGAATTTTGTAAAAAGGAAGTCCAGGGGTAGGTTCTAGTTTGGGTTTTTTTGCTCTGGTGAACGTAAAACTTCATTTTCTCTCTACCAAACAAAAGTGGCAGGACGAAATAGTATTAGGTAATTGTGGTTGTCATACTGCACATTGTATTGTGGAAGAAATTAATTGTTTTTTTGCCCATGGGTTTAAGCAGTGATCCCTTGGTCTGACTGGGAGCATGTCATTTTCCTCCTGATGGAGACTGCGTACCATCGAGCAGCATGAAAGGATTCCTGTACAGCTGCACTGGGTGAGTGGGCAGGCATTTCATTCAGTAATAACATCTCATTTATACAGCCATGAAAATCTACAGCTATAAATAAACAGTTCTGACTGACTTTGTGTACTTACTCAAAATACAATGAGAGAGAGAAACAGGCTGGAAAGAGAAATCCAGTGTAAATGTTACAAAGGCCAGACCTGTACTCTGTGTATATCAGTAAAGCCTTTTTGAAATCACAGGGGAAATGGGGGTTTAGGGTCAACTATGTACACTTTTCTCCTTGCAGGGCTTCGTGTGCATTGGAGAAAGGAGCAAAGCAAGCACGAGATCCCAGCAGTTGTGTTTTGGGGACAGGCATTCCTGATCGCTTTGCCAAAGCGCATGTCTGGGATTGAGCCTCTCTGTGTAGGACATAACACAGATGAGCCTCTTCTGAGCCGTTTTCAAAGAAAGAAACAATTGCCCCCCCGCCACCCCCCACTCCCTTTTTTCCTGCTGGACTACAAGGGTCCAGCAGGAAAAAACACCACATCAGATCCCAGAGGTAAATCTTGGTTCATGCAGAAGCCAAGGGTGAGATCTACTGTTCATCTCCTGGCTGGATGTGGAAAGAATGGCCCAAGCTTTGTTTTGAGTTTCTGACATTTAAACTGCTTGCAGTGAACTATTAGTAAAAAAAAACACACAACAAGCCAAACCAAAATAAAAAAAAACAACCAAAAAAAATCACCGAATACAAAAACCACCAAGAAAAAGCCCTCGAAAAACCCCACCTCAACAACCCTGTACAGAGAATCTCCTGAACTTTCTCCTCTTCCCTAATTCCCTTCATGTTTTTATTCCGTCTGCCTCTCTGAAATATTTCCTTTGACTAGCATCTTTCAGCTGAATTTTTTCCATGTTCTCCTTTAGCTTCAACAGAAAAGGAGGGGCTGTGGGGGAGGTGGTGTAATTGCTTACATTCCCCTTGCAAAGTTAGCAGGCGAGAGTTATCTGGATAAAATGGGAATTACTGAAGGCGCTCACACCTTTCATTGAGTTAACTTAGTTTACAGTCTAGCCCTATTGTGTTAACTTCTGAGACTATAATTTTATCAGGTGCTTAACGTGTGAGAAGAGCAGTCTTATGTATACACATTATTTTTTTTACTGCTCACAGGCAGCTTACAATGTGTTTCATTTTCACTACGTTCCAGCAGCAGTTGAAAGATGTAAATAACACCCCGGTGAACTGCATGCACAGTAGCTCTAAGCCTGGGGTTTTGGCAATGAAGATGGAGTAAGACATTTAAGTACACCAACTAGTTTCAAATCTTTATTTAAATGCAAGGCTAATAAGAGAGATCTTTCTTTTTCACATTGACCATTAAGGAACACTTAAGCTAGTGTCAGTTTTGCCTGTTTATTGGAGTTTGCAAATCAGATCTCCAGTGTTTTAGATGTTAACAAGATGTTGAGGCTAATAACAGAAATCAACTATATTGAGCAAGATTAGTAAACATGTGAATGGAGTGTAATTATATGGCAGGCAGCTTTATGTTAAACAGTGCTTTAAATTAACATGCTTTCTGTCAAAGCAATCATACAGTCAGTGTAATTAGGTTACTTTTGCTGCAAGATTAACTGAAACCAAGAAAAAGGAAGAAAGTGTTGCGTTCAGATTTCCTGTTAAAATGGAGGGGGAGATGATACGCATATCAATATTCCAGAATGTTTCTCGTTAGAAGAACTTGGCTTCATGGTGAACTTTTTTGAGCAGACATTCCTAATTACAGTCCTTGTTAGCCCAATTTGTTAGCTAGCTAGCTTGGAAGTCACCGCACTGTTAAAATTACCCCTCCTCTTAATTTTTTCAAGACTTGATGAAGGGTAATCCAAACAAGAGCTGGCTTGCATTCACAGGTCTTTTACAGAGTGGTGCCAAGCTTATGAGGGAGTTTGTTTTCCAGTGACGAGTTTTAACCATGGACACATCCTCACATACGTTGTGCAAGAGATGAGAAATCTGTGTAAACAGATGAACACAGTTTTCTTATTCATAGCAGTTGCAGAGTTATCATGTAAGAGGCAAACATTTCATATTTTCCACGAGTTTTCCATATGTCTGATGACATCATGGCTTCACCAGAAGCTGCAATGCATCGGAGAAAATGAATGCAGCTGTGATAAATCCTTTCTTCTACTTCATGGCTTCAGCATTCATGGCAAGATTGTTTGGCTTGATGAGGAGGATTCATTTGCCTTTCCTCTTGTAGTCCAGTATGACTATTGACTCTCCTGTTTGGAGGCAGGGAAGAAAAGATTATTAGAAAAAAAAGCACAACAGAGAAGTCCTCTCACGGATCAAGCACACTGTTGGGAGGAGGATGTGAACCTGACTGCAGCCTCCTAACATCCCTGGGGAACCAAACCCATCTGGGAGTGGGAGTAAGCTATGAGGAGTGCATGGCTTGCACCAGCTGCTCATGCCCAAGTGCTGCAGAAGTAGAATGAGCCTGGAATGTCCCTAGCAAGTAAGGGATTACTCGACTACTGAGGAATTATTTGAAATCTACAACTGGCTACATCCCTCAAAAATCAGCATACTTTGCTAGTGGGGAAAAAGTATCTGCCACCAAACAAACCTAGCTTGGTGCAAGAATATGTGGAAAGCATTAAAAATAAAGCTCATCTGAAAAGGCAGCCAATGATTAATCCTGCAGCTAAGATATCTGGAACAACCTCACGTGTCTGGCCAGGATGGCAGAAGGCCTACTGAAGACCCACAGCTTTCTGAAGCACCTGCTAGAGACCAGATATGCTACTGTGGGCTATCAAGTGTGGCAATAACCAAATACATTTGGATAACCTTATCTAAAGCAGTGTCTCGGCCTCTCTTCTTCCCTGTTGAAGACCATTTGCTGACAGGGAACCCTCTTTTAAAGGTGGTTTCCTTGTGCACAGACCTCAGAGACTCTGAAACACTAATTGCTGTATTTTATTTCTCTCCTGCCTGCACAGCATTTGGCAATTGTCCTGATAAGGAGCAAAATCCTTTCATTTCTTCCTTCCCAAATGATCCTGTAAGTATTTTGTAGAGACCAAACAGAAATTTTAAAGATAGGGGAGAAAAAATTCCACCGATAACTATTAGGCTGGGGAGAGCATATTAGCAAGCACCTGTTAATGTCTGGCCTCCTGTGATGAAATTGTAAGCCCTGGGTTGCCAGAGCTTCAGATCCGGTCTCCATCCAGTGGATCATCAGATAAACTTGTCAGCAAGAGGAGGGCATGTGACAGATGGTGCAGGTTTCCTTTAAATAGCTGAACTCCTCTACCTAAGGGATAAACTGCAGCTTGGGGAAGTGAAAAATATGAAGGACATAAATATGCCATCACAGGTTTGTGGCACAACTAGGATGAATGGATGAGACAAAAGTAAGTATTTGTATTTAGTTTGCAAACTCTGGGCCATAAATTGTCTTGAACTTGATTTCCATTCATCACTGGCAATATAGTGACATTTTAGAAATAAATATCATTTGTTCACTGAAAGAAATAGATATAGTCTGGGCTCTTATTCTTTGTTTTTAAAGGCATGATAGAACAAATGAAGTTATCTTCTGGAAAGGAGGCTCAGTTAAAAAATTCCTCCTGGACACTGTATTAACTAAGGGTGACGCCTGTGTCTGAATTGGTAACTACCTGCAGGACACGAGCACTCTAGCATTCCTGCAACAGCTGCTGTTCATAAGCTGGTACCAGGACAATGGTAGAATGACTTTGTACCCCACAGTTGCCCTTTGCATCCCTTTATTTGCCACGTGGGTTTCTGCAATATCAACAGCTGCTCAGGAGAATTCCATCGTATTGTAGTATCGCTTTGTGTTGTGCAGATGCATGCGCTGTCACATCGGCTGGGTCTCCCAATAGCCAGCTACAGGGTGTTAAGGGAGTTTGGTTTCACAAGCACATAAATACAAAAATAAAACCCAGGAAAAACAATCAGTTCCTAAAAACCTGTTATATGTTTCTAGAAAATGCATTTAACACACAGGTACTCGAAAAAGAAGAGGAAAAAGACATGAAAGAGAAGATTGCTGTCTAGCTTCAGCTCAGGCCTAGGTGAATACATTTCAGCAATGGTTTCACAAGATACTCAAGAGCTTGTAGAAGATCTGGAGGAGCACATCCATCTGTGCACTGGGCACAAGGAAGTTGCTCCACGATAAATTTCCTCTTTTTCCTGAGAGTGATGTCTCTTACTCTTGTTGTACTGCCTTATCCCTAACTTTAGGATATCTTTAATTCTGGCTTTGATCCCCTCATCTTCCTCAGCCAGCTGCTAGCCAAAGCTTTCACTTTTGGAGGACATTGAGGATCCAGGCATGAGTCTGTTGAAGCTGCTGCCTTCTCTTGACAGCCAGCCTGCCTTTCTGCTCCATTTATCTCCCAAAGGACAGTTCCATCACCTGGGGATGAGCATTTCTCGGGACTTGGCAGAGGCCTTCTGGCTGTAAAATCTCACAAGTGGTTTGCCCAGTGTCCCTCAGCAGGTGTTTAAATCATTGGTGGAGCGTGTAGCTGTTGCTAGCTATGGCCCCTATCCACCTGCATGTCAAAGCATTGAAATGAAGCAGCTGATGAATATTGTTTTGGGTTGGTTTTTTTCTGGGTTTTTTGATGGAAGACAAATGAATCTGCTCCAGTTTCAAATGCTGGTGCCAGAGAAGAGACCTCATCTGAAATGTTGTTCTGTCTGATGTGGAAAACTTTGATCCAAATTTCTCCCAAGGATCTTGTTGTCTCACCAGGAGCACAATCCAAGGGAAAAACTGTTTTGCTTTATTTTTGAGGGTTCTAGTTTGACTGGTCAAACTAACATGAGATCAGTTTCCTACATAATATTTTCTACCCATGGGGAATGGGAGAAGCTGTCACACGGTTCATCTTTGGTACTCGGACCCTGCAACAAAATTCTTGACTGAGGTAAATTAATGGCAGTGAAAGAATCAGCCCATTGTTTCCAATGATCCTCTTTGGAGTTTCTGTATTGCTCAACATTGTCTAGTACTCTAGAAACTCTGGGATTTAAAACAAAACAAAACAAAAAAGTCATTACTGGTACTATTTTCTGTGCCTCTCAGGCTGTGCAGCTGGGTTGCCTTAGTTACCACCAATCCAACTGTGCAAAGGGAGGGAGAGGCACATGAGACAGAATATGTTTTTAAAACCTCTGATACTGTCTGAAACAGTTTGTCTACAAATAATAAAACAAATTTAGGGTCTGCCATCATCTGGTTGTTCAGAAAAGGAAAAACAGGGTTATATTTTTTGACAGTCTGGATTTTCCAGCTCTCAGAAGTGATGCTGCATCTTTTTGGTCAAGCATAGGACATAGCTTTAAAAATTACTTGCTTGAAGCAGAAAGCTGCCATCCATAGGTTTCAGACTAAGTTGGAACTGAATATACACTTAAGGGTGAAAAAGAGTAAATATTTATGTAGCTGGTTTTGGGAAAAGTGATAGTGGCCTGAAGCTGTAAAGAAACATGGAAGAGAGCCCATAGGAAGCACAGTATGCTGGGGGACAAGCTTCATTTGAAGCCTGCCATCTGCCACAGGATGTAAGTCTAGAAGGAAACCAGACTTGTCACTCATGTGGAGCTATTTGTTAATCAGTTCTTCTACCTTCAAGTAGACACAACTTATCTGGGCACAAACTTGGCAAGCTTTCTTCCTTCAGGTGGGAAAGAAAGAAAAGAAGCCACTGCCCTAGAGCCTTTTCCTTTTTTGGGGATGCCTGGTCACAGCAGCCTTGGCAGATGCCACCAGCATCAAGTCTAATTGCTCGGTGGCTACAGGTATTTTGGATAAGGTGCTTCCAGATATGCCTATAGCAACCTTAATGGGCAATTGCATTAGTCTGTAACTCAAACTGAGCCTTTGAGGGACTGAGAAGAAAGCAAAAGAGAAGGGCAGAAGTGCCCTTCCACATACCCCTTCTTTAGGAGGAGGGAGGAGGTGAGCAGGGAGAGATGAAGAGGTCTGTCCCTCTACCACCACAGATTGTTTTGTTTTGTGTGTGCTGTGTTTTTTTTTTTTCCTGTAGGGTTATCTTAACTGCATCATTTCCCCTACTGCAACAGGGAGGTGAAACAGGAAAGGGCAGGATGAAAAAGAGTACGTGGAACCATTTTTGCTGTGAGAGGTATGTTGGAATTGCTTCTTCATTCAGTTTGCAGCTGTTTTTACTCTGGCAATGCTGAGCCAAAGATTTGTGTCAGTCAGGAATGTATTAGAACTCTGGCACACTGTTATTTGGAATAGCTTTCCTCTGGCTGGGTTTCAATTCTTATTGAGACCTTGTTATCAATACCAGCTAAAGGAAGTCCTGTCCTTCTCTTGAGTGGACACATCTGGGAAATGGATGGGGAAAATGATCTGAGTTGAAAACAACCCCTGCTTGCAAGAAACAGGCGTGTGTGGTGGAGTAGGAAGGAATGAGGGGTGGTGGGCAGGAGCTTATATAGAGAGGTTATTGCTGCCAAAGCCCCTGTATTATGAAAGCAGAGTTGCCAGCTGCTGGGGTGCAGCTTTCAGCTTCTTTTGTCCGTGTACAGCAACTCTAGGGAATGTTGCCAGTGCTGGGGGTGAAGAGCTGAGGATGCATGTGAAGCAATGAAGAGTTTGCGCAAATGTGAGAAACTGAAATTCAGAGGGAGGGTCCCGCACGTGGATGAAAATACCATATAACTGTTAAGGCCATGAGTTTGTGGCTCCTTTGAAAAAGATCAAGTATTCATGTAGAGGCAGATCCACCACACACAGGAGGCCTTCTTGGATTCCAAGAGCACACCAGATGTCAATGTAAGATATCATGTAGGTGACATTTTCATATATATATTCTCTTAGGTCACATTCATGCTATCACAACTGGGGGTGTTTTTCAGCCTTTTTGTGTGCACAGAAAAGAAAGTTGACTGCTTGCACCAGTTTCTTTGCTTTTGTCTTAGATTAACATCTCCTAAGTCAGTATATTTAGTCAGCTGTTCAAAATACTTCTGATTTTTGCAGTAATTTGATCTCCGCATGGCACGACCTTTTGTCTGATCAATTAACACTTTAAAATTATTTGAATCCTGATTATCTCCAACTTATGCATCAGACATACCGGTCTAGTGGGAGGTGTCCCTGCCCATGCAAAGAGGTTGGAACTAGATGATTTTTTTAATGTGCCTTCCAACACAAACCGTTCTATGATTCTATGATGATTCTGTACTCTAGGCCTGAAATTACTAACACATAGTGGTGAATGTATCAGATATCAGATCTCATGTAAAGACCTATACTGTCTTGTAGTGGTGATGTGGTCTTTGATTGTAAGAGTTACTATTTATGTGATGCCTCCAGAGCTAGTGCAGAAAGGCTGTAGATCTGTTTTCATTTACCAGCAATCCTCATCTCGTATCATGTTTATGCAAGAACAGAATTCGGCCAAAATTTCCAAACATGGACATGTAGAGCAAGCATCTTATTTGCAAAGGTATCAAGCAGTGAAGTTGGTTATTCAGCACATTTGAAAGTCAATCTGCTGCTTTTAGGTAGCTGAGTATGGATGGTGAGAGACTAGCTACAGACACTCTACTTTGGCTTGACAGGCATGTGAGACTTCACAAAATGGATCAGGCATCAAATGTTCCCTGAGAACAGAGGGAGGTTGTCTTATTTCTTTTCAGAGGTGTTTTTGCAGTGTTTTTTCTTTCATCAGAAAGCTAGTTTAAAAAATTGCTAATGTTCACACTTTTGTCCTAAATAAAATATACACGTTTTCCTGACAGAGACACTTTCATCCTCAAAAACTTAATCTTGAATGAAAAGGGAGAGGAAACCAGAAGGAATAATAATAATAATAATATCAGCAATAATAATCATCATAATAATATGCCAAACCCCCAAAGCTGCTTCATCAGTTCTTTCCTTCTTGCACCTGTTGAATATGTCCTCCTAAACTACTTTTCTTTTTCCTAACTTCCCATTTGTCCTACGAAGCTGCCTTTCATTTTCTTTGAACTGCTACTGGCTATACCACTACCAAAGCTGAAGGAAGATGTTCTCAACGGCTTGTAAAACTTTCTGAAGTGCTCTTTTACTGATGGAGCTGCTACAAATCTTTCACTTGGATACACTAATGCCTTCCTATAATTTTTCAGTAAACAGAGCCGTTCCCTAGTCTGACAAACACCACATGATGCAAATGTGAGAGTTTTAGCCAGAGAGATTTGGCTTCTCTGCACCACTGTTTGAAAAGGAATTAAAAATCCAATGATTATACTGGTAAGAGGTGTTTCTCGAATCCCATTAGAGAAACCCGGCCCAGCCTTTTCTCCAGCAGGGTCGGAGGGCTTTCTCCAATTTGTTCTCTGATAATAACTGGTTAGGACCTGGCAATCTCTATTACACACCCAAATGCCATCCTCTCCCCACCCACCTAGGCAATTGCAGGAATTCATTTTAGAGAAATAGATTTTTTATTTATTTTTTTTTCATACGAATGGAAGTGAGAACAAAATTTGGACTGACCCCATATCATACGGTTGAGGAACTCCCCGAAGTTGTAGAAGGAGACCATGACGGCAAGGCTACCGGTGAAAAAGGCTGCTAGCCCGGCTGGGCTGAACAAAGCAAAGAGAGGATATACCCACTCTCCTGTCACAGAATAAATCCACAGGACCCTAGGCAAAGAGAGAAATCACCTTTGGTTAAGACTATTCAGTTAGAAGAACCACTTCATGATTTCTAACTCCTCAAGGGCCAAGTTATCAAAACAGTCTTGATACAGAGAAAATTAGCTCAGCTTTGATACATCTCCTGGGCATTTGGGCTATTTGCTGTGAAGCTCTCTTGAACCACTGTTAAATCAGCTGGGTTTCAGGGCAGGCTGAAATGCACACAGTGTTCTGCTGTCACCCTGGTGGCATTGGCTAGTAACAGCAGTAAAGTAACAGTAAAATAGCAAAATGCTCAGAAATAAGGATGTGCACTTGACTATTCTAAGTGAGGCTCATTCAGATAAGCTCTCCCATACCTGTCTGCTCTTTAGTTGCAACAGCTTTTCAGTCCCTATCCAGTTCTTAAGGGTCTGTGGAGATAAAGTGGCTTTCTCTCACTGTCTCTATCCTACCACAGTTGACCATGGCTTTGGAGAGTGGAAAGAAGCTTTTAGGAGGTGAGAGGGCAGTGGGAATTCTCCAGCACCTTTTCTCTAGGCCTGAAAGTAGGAGGGAAGAAGCAGGTAGAGATGCAGCTGCTTTCCTCCTTTGTTCCAGAACCATTTGCAAAGTAGTGTTTGGAAAAGGAAAAGAAGGGGAAGGAAGAAGATGAATATACCTGCTTTATAGGGCTTCTTTTCTCCTATTTAGGCCCTCTCTTTCTGCCTTTTTCTTCTCTCAAAAGACGTCTCGCAGTGGCTGTCAGTTCACTGATATTCCTTCATTGTAAACAGCTCGTAGGCATGGCTGGTAGCAAATGCCTGGACTTAATATTAAAATGGTCTTTATATTTTAAATATAGGGGCAAATACATTTTTATGGGTAAAATTATATATATTTGTATTGAATATGTAAATAATGTAAAGAATAGGGCAGGTCTCCAATGACTGTTATGAGGATGTGCCATTCTAATGATGGGCAGCACTTCCCTAAACAGAACCTTTGGGTCCAAAGAGTCCGAAAAGGTTTAATTCTTGGGTAAAAAAACACATCTGAGGAGTTTGCCACATTTCCCACCAGAAGTGCTAACACAGGAATGCAATCCCACTCTCTCTGAAGGCGCGCAGCCTGCCACCTTGCACTGAGCATCACGTCTCAAAGGGAAGTGACAAGCAGGCTGCCCCACCAGCCTGAAATTGTGTCACGAAACTGAGGAATGAGAGAGTGCTAAGAAAAACAAAAAAAATTGTCTGAATATATGATTTCTCATTTCTCTGGCTAGAGAAGGAAGGGGTAAGGCATAAAAAGGAGGGATTTTACCTTGCCTGTGAAGAGAGATTTGCTAATCCTTATCTAAGGGGTAGACTGGAGAAATGGAAGAGGTTGATTGTGGAGAAGTCTGGGCTCAGCATGGCAATGTTAAGTGCAGAGACTCGTTTTCGTGGTTTAAGGTAGGTTCTTTTATAAAAAAAACAACAACAAACAAACCTGATCTGTAAAACAGTTAAGTAACTTTAAAAACAAAAAGCCTGCCTATAAAAAGGCCACAGAGTGTCTGAGGAGGAATACTGAAGCCTGGATGCTAACAGGTGCCCAGGCAAATGTCAGTGAGCATTCTTCACTGCTTAGGGCTACTATTTCCTTAATGTGTCTTGAACAGCAAAACAGAGTGACAACTGTCTTTAGTTTATATAATAAGGAACTAGATTATCTTGGTCCAATTCAGCCAGCACTTCAACCCATATTTTTGAACCTAAACAAACGGCTATGCAGAAGTACTAAAGTAATTTTAGCTTTCTGACTTAGAGGGAGCCGTATGTTGCCAGTTTTTTTATCTTAGGGCGTACCCCCCACATTCCCAAGCTTACTCATTTTGATCACAGAAGAGTTGGCAGGTTTTGGTTTTACTTTTGGGTGGGTTTTTTTTGCTAGGGATTTCATAAAATGCACCTCACAACTTGCAAAGGCCTATTGCTCATTTCTCAAGTGTAATGATCTGTTAAATCTACATGCAAGATTCAGAGGCTTATTATTATGAAGATTTCATTTTACTCCATTTCAATTTTTACCAAGATTTTACCTTGGATATCAGTGAGTGAGTAAGAAGCAAACAATGCCCAGAATTATGGGGAGGATAGATGGAGATAACAGGCCTGGGTATCACTAAAGTTGCCAGACTGCTATAGCATAGAGAACAGCATATAGATACCAGAAGAGGTGGTGTGCTGCCATGGTACAGCTGGATGCAACTGGGGGATTTATCCTGTCCTCTCATTGCCCATCCATTAATGGTAATGGGACCACCCATTGCAAGTTCCATCCTTCCAAGAATTAACTAAGATGCCTAATGGTTCTCCTAGCTCTGGTGTCCTGCAACTGGAAGCCAGTTTTGCTTTTTGAACACTATGGGTATTCAAGGTGATAATGAAGCCCTGCTCAGAGGCAGGTACCTGGTGCAAGGCTGGTGTTGGCTGCTTAGTTTCTCACTGCTGCCTTGCAGGGACCAGTCAGTTCTCAGCCCACTGACACTGGGGAAGGAGATGCATGGTGATGACAGTGGCAGTTCAAGGAGAGGCTTTTATGAAGGTCTCTGCTTGTGAAACGTAAGGTGCCCAAATGGGGCTATTAATTCATCAGGTTGCAGCACTGACAGTAAAATGTTAAGATTTCAGTGCACAGGCTAAAAAAAATTTCTGTTAGCTGAAAGATCATGAGGAGAGCGGCAATGGCAGCGATGAGTGCTGTGCCTCTACAAATTGGCCTAGATTGAGACAGACAGGGGGGGTTCCCAGAGATGGAGAAGCCAGAGTGTGAACGGAGAGACCCATAAGGAGTCGGGAATCGGCAGCTTTTGTGAGGGAGCTGAGGGGCTGACATGGCTGGGGGTGTGCCAGGGGGGCCGCGGGAAATTTAGAAGCGGCCATTGCAGAGGTGTGGTGTGAGCTGGGCACGAGCTGGGTGCGAGGTGAGTGCAAGGGGAGGAACATCAGCTCTGCCTGCTCAACAGGTGAGCCCTACTGGTGGTTGCCAGCCTCTTAGAAAGACATCTACTATGATCTCCACCCGGCAGATGGCCATGCGCTCAGCAGCAGTCAGAGTGGACATGGGAACCCAGACAGAGAACCCACGGAAACATGCAGCTGTGCAGGCCACAGGCTGCAGGGACTGTCAGAGCCTTTTGCTGACACAAGTGGCAGTTATGACAACTGCTGTGTGTGCTGCAAGCAAATGGATGATCTCCTCTGCCGAGTGGCAGAGTTGCAGGAAGAATGCTAAGCAGCATTAGGGAAGCTGAAAAGTAGATAGACTGGTGGTGCCAGGCTCTGCTGTCTTTGAAACAGAAATGGGAGCACCCATCAGAAAGTATGCAGGATCAGGGAACCCCTGTATCCTGCCCCTGCCAGACCAGAGGCCATAGCCTGGCTGACAGTAGTGAATGGAAGCAAGGTTGTGGTCGTGGCAACAGACAAACTCCTTACTTGCCTACCTCATCCTCCCAGGCACCCCTGAAAAATAGATATGAGGCTTTGGTTGAGAAAGACCAACCCAATGAAGATGTGGACATAGAGCAGCCTACACCAGAGGTATGTCCACAGTTGGAAAAACCTACCAGCTGCATTACAACGACATCCACAAGGAAGAAAAGAAGGGTTATAGTTGTAGGTGATGCCCTTCTGAATGGAACAGAGGGTCTGATATGCTGGGTGGACCCTTCTCACAGAGAAGCCTGCTGTCTCCCCGGAGCCTGGGTTAAGGGTGTCACTAGGAGACTTCCTAGTTTAGTACAGCCCTCCGATTATTACCCACTATTGATCTTCCATATAGGTGAAGAGCAAGCTGAGACTTGCAGTCTAAGATTAATCAAAAGAGACTTTAGAGCACTGGGATGGGTGGTGAGGGATTCTGGGGCACACATTATCTTTTGGTCTCTTCTTCCAGTTGCAGCCGATGACACTGGAATGCACAGACAAATACAGTTCGTTAATAGGTGGCTTTGTAGCTGGTGTCATCACAACAATTGGCATCCTCCCCCTCTACTCTGCCCTAGTGAGACCACAGCTGGAGTATTGTGTCTGGTTCTGGGCTCCCGAGTTCAAGAGGGACAAGGATTTACTTGAGAGTCCAATGGAGGGTTATGAGGATGACTAAGGGACTAGAACACCTGTCTTACAAGGAAAGGCTGAGACACCTGGGGCTGTCTAGTCTAGAGAAGAGAAGACTGAGAGGGGATCTTATTAATCTTTACAAGTATCTGAAAGGTGGGTGTCAGGAAGGAGGGGCCAATCTTTTCAGTGGTGCCCTGTGATAGGATGAGGGGTAATCGTGCAAACTGGAGCACAGGAAGTTCCACCTCAGCATGAGGAAGTACTTCTTTACTGTAAAGGTGACGGAGCACTGGAACAGGCTGCTCAGAGAGGTTGTGGAGTCTCCTTCTCTGGAGACTTTCAAGGCCCATCTGGATGCATTTCTGAGTGACCTGCCCTGTGTTGTTCCTGCTCTGGCAGGGGGTTGGACTCAATGGTCTCCAGAGGTCCCTTACAACCCCTAACTTTCTGTGATTCTGTGATAGCTGTTGCCTGTGGTGGAGGGAATCAAGACAAGGAGACAGAAGGAAATCAGATGGTAGGTTACTTGCTGCCTCAGGAGAAGAGAAAGCAACATTATTGAGATCCTAGTATAATTTATCCAGTTATCAGGGCCCTGGGACACAGGGGACAAGTTCTCTAAGGGACCATTTTCCCCTCAGGACCCTGGCAGCATCATGCAACATCAATTCAAAGAAGATACTGGAAGGGCTCAAATATGTTGATTCTTGTCTTGAATGTCCTCCTTTGATGAGGATTCAGGTCTTGGCATGAGCCATGTCTCCTGTGGGGTGAAATTGCTCAGCTGACAGGGGCTTTAGGGTAAAGCATGGCACATATGACTGCAATAGTCGCCTGGAGAGCTGTCTGGTCTAAAATCCAAATGCTGTCAGAAGACAAGCACAACAAAGCTGGCGTTAAGCAACTGGGTGAACCAGAACATAGAAAAGGAATTGAGGAAGCTGTGGTCGTAATCCTATTAGGCTTGGGGCTGGATTAGGATAAATGATTCCTAACTTGGTTATGTCATGTAGCAGCGAAGTCCATTGCTCCCACAGCCACTCTTATGGCTTCCAAGTCACAAGAGTGTTTCATCTGTGCAGTTTATTTTCTATTCCAGATTTTTGTTCAGTGGGCTGAAGGTAGTCTCTAGCTGAGAGTGAGAACTGGTGGGTAGGAATAGGAAAGATGGTTTCCCCTATAGTCCCAGTGACTTCTCAGAAAGCTTTGCATGAGGACAAGTTCCCTCCTTACTGATTAGTTGTTCTGTATCCTCAGTTGTCTCCTGAGCTCTGGATAATCTCTGGTATCACAGGATACCCTGAACCTATACAGACCTGCTCCTGGGCTGATTCTCAACATAAGGCACCTTCAAAGTGGTTTAAAGCTGCCCATAGCTAAGATGGAGCAGGCAGCGCCTCCAGACCCCAGCACTTCAGCCTGGATGCGATGAGCAGGATGCAAACCCAGCTCCAGTTGTGTGACACACACAGGAGGTGGGTGGAGGGCTATGGGCAGAGTGGGGAGCCTGACTAGCTATAGTTTATTCTCGTAGGATCACCCCTCCAACAGGCTGGACGTCAACTGTGGCACATTGCTGGAAACAGATGCTGTGTGTCTGTTGGTGGAGTGGGAGGTGGTAGTGGGGCAGATGCCCCTTGTTACCCATCAGTTTGCACCTGGCTATGAGTGTTGTTTTCTGTCTCAAGTTTCTAAGTCCAGTCATGTGTCCCTGCAAAAAAACAAATGGAGTTTTACACTTCTGCTCCTGTAACCCCCTGATGTTTGAGATTTGGTGTTTTTGCAGTGAGCAAGACAGCAAATAGAGGTAAAATTGATGGTACTGGTAGAAACCAAAGGAGAACTCCAGCCCAGTAGAAATAACCCAAAGTACTCTAAGTTCATGATTATTTAATTATCTTTCTATAAGAGGCCCTAGAAAAGGAGTAGATACCCTGTGTGGTCTCAGGAGCTGTATCATGTTTGAAGATACCTGCTCTGCCTATGTCTGGAAATAGTTTTTGTGGGTCTCAGCTGAAGTTTAAATGACTTATCCCCAGAACAGATTGCTCTCTTCCACATGCTTGGCAGGGAACATAAGTACAGAGCTTTGCCTTGTTGTACAAACTAGATCACTTGAGGAAAATGTTTTAAAGTACGTAATTCTTACCAACTGATGTACAGAAAAGCAACAAATCCTAATAGGATCAGTCCCTTCTTCTTTGCTGGGTAACGGTGTGGAGTGGCAAAGATTTCCAGGAGAGCAAATGGCAATACAGCCGTGTGCTGAGGAGAAAAGAGAGCCCATCAATGACCCATCACAGTGCCTTGCCTTCCATCATTGCTGATCACAAAGCTCAAGAGCCTGCCCGTGAGCTACTGAATGTTACTGTATACAGCTGCACTTTTTTTTTCCTTTTCTTTTTTTTTATAATGAAGAAGTACCCCTGCACTAACAAGCACGGAAATTTTCTTGTTAGCATGCTGTAAAAAGTACTGGGAAAAAGTCCACCTTTTGAAATATCTGCTTTACTTCATAATAGGTGAGCTTCCCTTTGACATTTTTATAATGCAATAATTTTTTTTTTGTAGTTCCCATTAGAGTACAAAAGATATTTCAACCCATTGTTATGTGTGTTTGAGGATGACAAAAGTCTCCTCCTCAAAAATCACTAAGCAATTGCTGAATTGCCTTCAGGTTTTCTTCAAGTTAATATCATATTATATTTTATATATTGTTGTTTACTATTTACTCCAGTGCAAATAAAAGTTGTACTTCTCTTTGTAAACTGAAAAACGAAGTGGTAAACATACAGGGGACCTAGGTTAGTGATTCAAGGTGATGAAGGAACTTCAAATAAGCTCAACCAAGAGTTAGTAAGGAGTTAGCTTGCTGGACTGGCTTTTTCTTCTCTCTTTTTTTGTCGAAGAGTTTGAAAAGCATCTGTTTCAAGGGGTTTTATGATGGTAACTGTCTGAGCATGGAGGATTTTCAGCACAAGGCAGGCAGTGGTTGCACTGACTGTTTTGTGGTGGGGAGCTGCCTGCAGGAGGGGTTTGTCAGCTGTGCAGCTGCGGGGAGGCTGGGAGCACAGCAGAACTTCTGGGCTGGCAGGTTAAACAGACAATGTGAGGCTCTTGGGATGCCAGCTCCTTATCTTGTTGGCTGACTTGTGGCAACTTCAGAAAATAATTTGTCGAGGTGATATGTCCCCACTGGGAGTTCAGTGATGTTCCTTGGGCAAACAAACTTAATTCTCAATTGCAATACCTAGGACAGAAAGGCTAAACAATGCTGAGGAAATACACAGCAAAAACAGTCAGTCAGGTGCACTGGGAGAAAACTATAGCAACAGCTGTAGTTGACAAATTGCTTATGTTCCTAATAATTAAGCAAGTAGTTTCACAGGTAGATGGGGAGAGGGTGGAAGTGGGGGGTGGCAGCATAGAAAGACTGACTTGAAAATAAAAAAAGGAAAAGAACACCAAACTGATATTTTTTTCCCCCCTATAGGCACAACCTGCTGGGTGTGTGGGATAAAGTTTCCTCTTGTCCAAAGCAATTGGTTCTACTACCTTCAATCTACCTATTTGTCAGAAGCTGTGCTGAGTAGCTGATATGGTAGGACGGCATCAGAGCTGGATTGATGTGTATTTATGCTATGAGTTGGCACAAAGATATATTATGTCCTTTAAATACACACTGAACTACATACAGCATGCATGGAAACATTCTTTACCTATTTGTTTAAGAGGCAGACATCCATTTTTTGTCTGCCACTGCCAAGGTCCATGTCCTCCTTCAGGCCCCCCAATGCACCCCCAGGAGTTGCTATTCATACATGGCTTTTCTTCTACCAAAATAACCCTTCCACCTCTATTACTATTTTCCAAAGAAAGGAGATAGAAAATATTTATTGGATGTTCCAGTTCCTCTCACTCGTTTGCAGTGAGGTTTTACCTGTACTGTTTCACAGAGATACTCTTCAGCTCTACAGCCTGCTTGGTTGGTAGCAGAGGTCTAGTTGTATCAGTAAAAATGATTCCTGGATTAATTTAACCAGAAAAATGTCTTTGGTGCACACAGTTTTCATATATAATCCTTGTCAATGTCAGAAATCGATGTGTTAAGCTGCTTTTAGAATGATAAAAAGGTTTATTTTCCATAGATTTTCAATGGTTTGTCTCTGAATAAAACAAAAATGCCCACGTAAGAGTGCAATGATAGATCCTCACTATCAGGCTTTTGCAGTGGATTTGTCCATTATGTGAAGTGGATATAGGTCCTGGTTTTCATCTGGCATCCAATGGCCTTCAGGATATTCCTTTGGGATACATGAAATGTCCTTGTTGGTCAACGGATTTAAACACTTTTAACAACTATAAGTGGTTGTTGCAGCTGTATTATTGCTGTCCTCAGAGGGATTTAGTGGCAGTGACCTGGTGGAATAGTTCTTTGTTGAAGTGAACAGTTTTAGGTGGGGATTATTTGATATACTTCTTTCCTTAGTTTGGAGCTTTTTGTTCTCAGAGTGAAAGTTAAGTAAGTACGAGTCAGTACTATGATGCTCCTTTAATAGAAAAAAGTGTGTGGCATTCCAGGATGGTATTAACAGGAATATGGTATGTAGGAGAGACCTGGTAAATGACTATTCTGCTCTGCTTGCATTGATGAGGTTTTGGCTGGCAGTCTGTCTCTGATTTAGGGCTCCCCATTTTGACAGGTGCAGATAATATGGAGTTTGTCCAGAAAAGGAAAGCATGAACAGCAAGAAAGTGTGAACAGGAAAACCATCCAAAGGCAGGAGTAGAGTAATTTAGAATAGAATAGTCTATTTCAGTTGGAAGGGACCTACAACAATTATCTAGCCCAACCACCTGACCAATTTGGGGCTGACAAAGTTAAAACATATTGTTAAGGGCATTGCCAAATGCCTTTGAAACACCAACAGGTTTGGGACATCAACCACCTCTCTAGGAAGCCTGTTCCAGGTTTTGACTACCCTCTTTGTAATGAAATGTTTCCTCATGTCAGGTCCATATCTCCCCTGATGGACACAACTTTGAGTCATTCCCATGCGTCCTGTAATTGGATCCCAGGGAGAAGAGACCAGCACCTCCCTCTCCACTTCCCCTCCTCAGGAGGTTGTGGAGAGCAGTGAAGTGGCCCCTTAGCTGCGTTCTCTCTATACAAGACAAACCCAGAGACCTCAGCCACTCCTCACAGGACATGCGTTCCAGCCCCTTCATCAGCTTTAGTGCCCTCCTCTGGGTCATCCAAGGACCTTCACATCCCTCTTACATTGTGGGGCCCAGAACTACACACAATATCCAAGGTGAGGCTGCACCAGCACCAAATACAGTGGGATAATCCCCTCTTTTGACCAGCTGGTTATGCTGTTTGATGCACCCCAGGATGCAGTTTTCCCCCTGGGCTGCCAGGGCACACAGCTGGCTCACACTGACCCTGCTGCCAACCAGCACCCCCAGATCCCCAGATCCTGCAAGGCTGCTCTCCAGCCACTTCTCCCCCCATCTATCCTAGTGTCCCATGCAAATTCCAGCATTTCAACTTGTTAAATTTGAGCCCATGAATCATAGCCTAATGCCCAATGCTCCATTCTATCTAGATCTCTCTGCAAGGCCTTCTGTCCCTCAAGAGAGCCAACAGCACCTCCTAGTTTGGTATCATCTGCAAACTTGCTAGTAGTGCATTCAATGCCTGCATCCAGATAATTGATTAAAATATTGAACATTCTGGTCCATATAGGGCCCTAAATTGAGCCCTGAGGAACACCGCAGGTGACTGGTCACCAACCAGATGTAGCCCCATTCACTGCAACTCTTTGAGCCTTGCCACTCAGCAAGTTCTTCATCCAGCACACCATGTACCTGCTCATCTCACAGTTGGACAACTTGTCCAGAAGGATGCTGTGAAGGACAGTATAAAATATTTGCTAAAATCCAGAAAAATTACATCCACTGCCTTTCCTTCATCCACTAGTCAGGTGACCTTATTGTAGAAGGAGATCAAATTAGTTAAAGAGGACTTTCTCTTTGTGAATACATGCTGACTGTGCCTGATGATTGAGTTATTCTTTAAATGCCTTTTGATAACATTCAGTATAATCTTCTCCATAATTTTTCCAGGACCTGCACTTAGACTCACAGGTCTGTAGGCTCACGGGTCTTCCCTCATGCCTGTATTGTAAATTGGAATAATGTTGGCTAGGTTTCTGTCAGCAGGTACCTCCCCAGACTCCCAAGACCTTTGGTAGGTAATTGAGAGGGATCCTGCTGTAGCATCTGCCAGCTCCTTCAGTACTCTGGGATGAATCCCATGAGGACCCATGGGCTTGTGAACATTCAGCTGATACAGCTGGTCCTTTACAATTTCAGTATCCACAAATGGAAAGTCACTGTTCCCACACTTAGGGTCCTCCTACTCAGGGGTCTGGGCAGCCCCTGAAAATCATGACTGAGTGTGTTGTTGCATCTACAGAGAAAAGGAAAAAGAGAGAGGTTTCAAAGGCTTGAGAGGTTGATACAGCAATGACTGTGATGGGCAAGTTCTCCATGTCCATAATGGATAGGACCAAGGGCAATTGGCTCAGTTTTCCTCAAGAGAGACTTTGCTTTATACTGGGAAGTATGTTGCAAGAGCAAGCAGGGAAGAGCGTGCACCTAGGGCAGCCGGGCAAGCCCTTTAGAGAAGTTAGGCAAGAAGCTGAGAGTGGTTCTGCCAAGCACCTTCTGGCCATCTCTGACCCAGCCTTGGTTTTCCTCTGACTCAGTGACCTGAACCAGCTACCAGGAGCTGTGCAGACCCCAGAGCTGGTGCAAGTGTAGGTGTCCAGGAGCAGAGAATGAAGATGGAGAAATAGGGGCTCTCTTCTTCTGACAGGAGCAAGCTATCATGACTAAGACCACCAACATCTCCACTTACTTAGCCAACTTCACTTTCTCAGTTCATACATCTTTGCGCTGCCTAATGGTGCATGGATCCCACAGGAAAGGGGGAAGAAGAGAGAAAAACAGAGCCTTGCATTTACGATTTCTCATTTGCCTTGCATGACACAGTCACAGGGAGCAACAAGCTGGAGGTGGTGAAGGGGACCCCACTGCTCTAACACATGCAGTTGTACTGGTGATGGGCAGGAAATGGTTAGTGGTTGGGAGCACTGCTTTTTATTCCGTTTTGGCTTAGAAAGTGCTGATTTGCTTAACTAGACAGTTTTTGGTGGGCTCTTCCTCTTACAGAGGAGTTAGAAAAAATACTCAGGGCCATGGAAATCAAAAGACGTTTGAAAGTCACTGGCAAGGATGAAAATTTGGCTGCTTTTGGAAATAACCAAGAGTTTAATGGAAGGGGTAGGTTCAAATATCTGCTCTGCCTGATTCACAGGGGGTTGAAGCTGAGCTTCCCACTCCCTGGAAGAGTGCTCCCACCTCCAAGATCAGTGAAAGTGTTCAGAAGTGGGGCTGTCTGCCTCTTGTTTTGTGAACAGGTTCTTAAAGGTCTTGGATCTATACTGATTTGGAAAAAAGAAAACAAGAAAAAAAAAAATTCATTATGGCATAAAAAGTTGCTTTCTTCCCAAGTCCAGTGATGACACTGGCACCTGACTTTGTGTTCTGTAGAAATAATTGTATCTTCTGAAAAATGTTTTGCCCTATAATAATCCAATGATATTTATTGACAGATTATTAGCTTACTCCTAGTTGAAGAGAATCAGTGTATGTATTAACTAGATATACTTTTTGCAGGGCCATTTCAACGTGCCATGCAACTGACTTCTTGAGACAGACTTCTACAACAGCTCTCAGCTACTTCAAGTACCTCCAAGATGAAAACTTTTTTGTTTAGCACTTTTTCTTTTGTGGTTATAAAGCTCCTTTTTTTTTCTTCCCTCTCATGTACACATACACCCCAGGCCAAATAAACAAGTGGGGAAAATCTTCCCCCTGCACATTTGCTATCCCAGAGTCTGCTGGTGATTTCAGGTGTTTCTGCCGAGCCCAGTTTGTCCATTAATAATAAAATAACGGTGAAACTTCTACCAAATAACCAAGCTTGTTTACAAGAGCAGATGCACACTTAGCAGACACCAGAGGAACGTGTGGTTGGCTACAGGGTGCAAAGCCTGCCCTTTGCCTACGACACACAGTTGGCTTTCCAAATTATTTCTCTCTCACAGCTGATAGACGTTGACTTTGGCAGCAGCAATAGTGATAGACCATAGATCATGGTTAATCACAGTTGCTGAAAGGCCTTAAAGACTTCTCGTATCTTTCTCAAAAAAAAAGAAAAAAAGATGTATTTTCTCATTCGAGTTATTTTTACCAAGGTCTCTAGGGAACGGTCATTAAATATACTTTCAGCCCTATTTAGCTGCTCTTTTATATCCTTAAAACTGATGTGTGTCTGAAGAGAGCAGGATTTGTATGGGGCCAAATTCAAGTATACAGTTTTGCCTCTTGCCTTAAAGAAAACTTAATTATTAAGCTCAGATTGACACAGATCAAAACATTGGCAAAAATTGCTGGAAACAGTGACTCATTTTTTATTTCAATTAACAGTTTCTCAGTTTCACATATAAACAGTGAAACTGTCAAAAATAATTATCACAGAGGGAGGAAAAAACCTATTTCACTCCAAGGTAAAGAAAACAGGATAAAACAATAGCTGCGTGTGCTGATCAGGCTCTCTATGAAGCAAACAGAATCAGAGAGCTTTTTTCTTCTCTTGGCAGGAATTCTGTTGGTACTTATTTTTATGTTCCTTGAAATATTAATATATTTACTTGTCTGGTAACCTCTGCTTGTTGAGGAAAGCTTTCAGCTTGCAAATTTTGTAAGGACAAAAGTGTTGTAAGTGCCTTTTTAAAAAAATCTATTTGTACAGTGGAAAGATAAAAGTAACGGGACTTTCAGAATTATTAGATTAATTTTTTTAACTAGCTACACTTGTAATCTAAATTCTGATTCGAAACATTTGCTTTAAAAATTCTCTGTGGCTTTTCTTGGCCCTTGTTATGATTTTTTACTTAGCTTTGGTTTCTTTGCTTTTTTCTTGACAAACTCAGGTGAATCTGAGCTAGCTATAAAATTGCAAAATTATTTTTGTTGTTCTCCTCATGTAGTCAGGCATATGAATGCAGGGGGAAGAAAGTTTCTTAAACATATGCTGAATTTAATCTGAAATATTGGCATGTTAACTCATCTCCTGTGGAGAAGAATGAAATTTTAATATTTTCCTGGTTCTTTATCTTTTGTTTCCTACCCTATATTGTATGTTTTGCAGGATACATTTCAGGTTCATAAGTTTAAACTGAGATAAATAATCCTCTCTGGATATTATTTCCACTGTTTGGTAAGACCGTATGGAATTTTTACTTCTCGTATTTTGAGTAATTTGCATATTTAGTCAATGTTATATCCTCGTTTTGCTGTTGAGAATATAAAGAAGAGCAAGTTTCCTGGGGCTGAGAAGACAGGGTTGGGTAGAGTTTGTGTTCAGCTGCAGGCTCCAGCCTAGGCTGGGTTTTAAGCCCGTGAATAATCTCCCCAGAGCTGCTGAGATCACCCGTTCTCCTAACGCGTGCGTCGCAGTTTGACTCGGTGTGACCTTGTTTGACTCCAGAGTGAAGGAAACGGTGCCTCAGTTGACCATAGCTGTCTGTTTCTAATTCATCTACATTTACATACACTCCGTGTCTGCTTTCCATTAACATGTGAGACTTTAGTGGGGAATTTTTCACAAACAGTTACCACTGGCCAAGCTAAACTCCACTGGGCACAGTTGGACACCATCAAGTGCTTTTGAAAAACTGCCCGTGTTTCTCCTTTCAGACAAATTCCCCATGGAACTTGTGTGCTGAAAACCACTCATGGCTGATACTCATGTTTGGATCTTCTTCATCGGTATGTTACTGCAAAGAAAAAGTAAAAGCCCACCTTGGTGCTGCCTTATGAGGCTCGTGGAGCCAGTGTTCATTGGTTGACCCTAGAGGTGTTTACTCAGATATTCAGCTCTTTGTTGGGAAATGTCCTCTTGTCTATGGAAATTTCCTTGGGCTGGATTTTTTCATAAACAATTACAGCCTGTGTTATCTGAGCATAATAAAACTAAATGGCTTCCTGTCACCATAACCTCTATTTAGTTTTATACTCCTCATAATTTTCTGAATCTCTGTATGCACTCTCCTTTCTTGGCTTTGTTTTGGAATAAATTCCCTCTTTTGATTTACTTTGCTAAGATACTGCCTTAATTCAAATGCCTCCTTAAAAATTTTCTCTTGTAATCAGTCCTTATACACTTTTCCTCCTCTCTAAACCTCTCTTTATTTTTCAGGGTGGGAGGAGCTTAAACATTATTTTTCATTTTATTTCTTTAACTAGTACCTTCCCATATTTAGGTAAAGAAATAGTTATTTCCTAGAGTTGCTACCTGTCTTTTTTATTCTCAGCCACCAGAGAGTTTTTGGAGAACCACAGTTTTATTTTATGGATCTAGCAGGAGGCACCAGGAGTCCCGTTACTGTGCAGGTGTGGTGACAAATTAGTCAGGAAGCTATTCCTCAATATAACTCCAGCAGCACTCCTCTCTGAACAGTCAGCTGCTATCTGTTTCTGCCCTTTCCAGGTCTATTCATGCTCATCTGAAAAGCAACATTATCTTTTTCTGAGACGTGTAGGGAGTTTGGGAGTGTTATTGTGAAAAACGTCAGACCAATTTTATGATCAAAGGTAAAAAAGACCTTCAGAGATAACATTTCCTGCCTGCAGACATGCATTTTTGGAAATAAGGCCCTGGCTGACTGTCCTATTGCTTGCTAGCAAATGTTTTGTCTCCATGTAATGCCAGAATTTTGATTGCATTTCTCCCTGAGATTAGATATGTAGTCTAAGAAACTGATGTCGCACTGCAGCTGGAAGCTGACATGAGACTGCAGTGACACATCCTTGGTTCTGGAATATTTGTCTCCAGCTGTGCCTTGGTGGGGTGGGTTACAGAGGCTGCACCTGTGCATGCCGGGGTAGCAGCAGCCCAGGAGGATTCCCTGCCATAATATTTGTCTATGAAACACATACTTTCTCCCTGAGGAAATGGGCTTATGTCAACAAAAATGGAAACTTCAAAAAAATATATATGTAGTGCTGGGAAAAGCTAAGCATCTTTGCTCTTGAATGTGTGGGGTGATTAATTTCATGTGCCATATCCCTCACACACACATTCTTCTTCTTTGCCAAAAGCTGAATGTAATTGGAAGGCTATGAACGTCCATAGTTGCCAGACAGCTTAAAATTGAGATACTGTGAAATGCAAACAAATGGAAATGTTTCTTTCTTGTGTAAATACGCAAGAATTATTAAGCATTAAATACCAGTTGCAAGGAGAATCATTTAAGATGGTCTAAGATGAACCTGAGGTGCTTTTTGTGTACACACCTGGAGTAGGAGCCCAGTTAAGAGTGGCCTAGACAAGCAGGTTCTGCTCCACCAACCCCTTGGTTGGTTAGTGTTGCAGCAGCTTCCTAAAATAGCTGTAGGGAGATACAATTCTTCACACAGATGCCCTCATGTCAGAGTAAGAGTTGATATAACTTACTTTATTTTCCAGAGGGAAGTAAATCATACTGATCCAAAGTAACATTTCTCTTGATGTAATTGCATCCATGCTAGGGAAGGTAATGGTTTAGCTAGGAGGGTATAACACAAGCAGCTTGTATTTTTACCAAGGTATTTTTACTGTCAGGGCATCGGTGGCTTGCTCCAGTGGAAGAAAATTACTCATATGCACCCAGGTTGTTCTTTTACTCTCCTCTAGATACTGCTTAGCTACTCTTCATCAGGGCAAAGTACAAAGAAGCTTGAGAGGCTCAGGCCATGTGGGGTCTGTTGTAATTTTTGCTGAAAGTATGGCAGGTAAGTATTATTTTCTCTGTGCCTCTATTTACCACCTCTCCTATATTCTTAGTTATTTAGTTTATGAGATCTTCAGAACATACACTGTTCATAACTATGTGTCAGTAAAGTGCCTAAGGCACTAAAATGCTGATTTTTGTCAAGGCAAGAGGTTGACATGGCTACAGAATAAATAAAGAGATGGCTAAATTAAACTTAGCTGCAGCCTGGAAAGAAAGAAAATTATGGTTTTTTACAAGAAAATTTGTGTTTTACAAGAACTGGACTGAAAATATAAACCTGCTTTACAAAAAACCCCCACAACTATACCATTACCATTTTTGTGGACACATCTGGCCAATGTTGCTGTATATCTCTTCTTTCATTTTAGCTCAAAAACATGTTAATCTATCTCTTCTGACCCACCATTGCCCCTCTTTGTTTAGCATTCAGTTCTGTCAGCCCCTGCAAAATGTAGTGTTCCCCTATACTGCCATTAAGTTGAATTATACATGCATATAATTTAATCCAAGCTGTCTCCAGCAGTTAGTTGCCTTCTGGAGAGTATCCAGATGTTGCTTGAAAAGAGATGACTGGGAAAGAAATAAACAATTTCACTTGACGAATGGACCAGTGTATCTTTTGTCTCAGCCATCTTCCACTTTGAAAATCTTGTTCAAATAACATAATTGTGCTGGAGACATAAGTAGGGTTGGGGTGGGTTTTTTTCATAAGCTTTGTATAAAACGGTAAAATAAAATTATCCCAGACAAACAGAAGTGGAAACTGAGGAACAGACCTTTGGTTAAGCTCAGTAGAAAGGCAAAGAGAGAAACCCAGGTAGTCTGGGGTATTTGGCTTCCTTCAAATATTAGCAAGATTCCTTTCTGCATTAGCCATCCTTTCTGCAAAACAGAGAATGTTTCTTCTCAGAGTGCAAAAAACATGTCTAAAATGTAATGCTCTCTGTACCACTCTGGGCTACCGGGTGGGCAACAACACTTTCCCACTCTGAGAGCAGTAAATGTGAGAGAAATAAATGGCTAGTTCATTTTTGCAAGGAAGGTGCTGCAGCATCACTGCAAATTCAAGGAGCTTGGTATTCCTGAAGTGTTTTTGCATGATTTTTTATTTTTTTTTTTTTTAGGTTCACTCTTCAGTTACATAACAACATATGTTTTCCCTATTTACATCGTTAAAATAGACTCAGATTAAAAAAAAAATACTCCCACTGCAAAAGATATGGCACTGACGTCTACTACTGATACACTGATGTCTTTTTCCACCAAAGCCAGCTAGATGCTGCCTCAGTCTGCCATGAAAAGTCTGTAATCTCAGAGCCATCAAGTATAGCAATGTGCAAGGAAATTAAACCAAAGAAAAAGAGTCTGCTTGGCAATCAGAACTTGGAGATTGTCCCTTAAAGTGTCATAGCTCCCTAGATCTTCCCAGTGTTCCCAGCAGATATTTTGGGTTGAAAGAAAGAAATGCCTCCACTAAGCCTGAAGGCACCTGTTGGAAGGTGTCCCAAAACATGGGGATTGTGAATAGGAGGGATCAGTCTACTCTGGTGGCAGATGTTTTCTGCTCGATAGTGACTGGAAGGAAAAATTCCCACCCAGGAACTGTCAAATATGAGATGTCTGCAGTGTATGAAGAGCTTTAGAAATAAAATACTAGGTTATGATAGAGTTTTGCTTTTTGTGAAGTTTCTCTCTCTTCAAAATAATTTTGAGGAAGAATTGTTTTCCTTTTTTTAACACCTGTTTTTGACATTTCTGAAGTGGAAAAGCTTTTTGTTGTTGTCAGAATGACTCTGTTATGAAATGTAGATGTAGGTAGGGTAAGAAAGAAGTTATAACAAATATGCTTGAGGGATTTCTGCAAAGAGTTCTTGCACATGAAATAAAAATGTCCGTTCTAGCACCTCGCAACCTTCCCGTGTCATAAACAAATGTAGAAATGGAAAGGGCAAATTCTCAGCTGTGCGGTGGGATTAAAACAAGCAGCAAAGCCCATCTCCTCTCAGCTCCACCCTGTGCCCTCCACTTTCCCAGCACCTCCACTACCATGAAGAGTTTAAACTTCCACCAATCACCCATACTGAATCCTGGTCCTGAAACCAGCATGATGCTGAGGACACAAGGAATCTTTCTTTTTGGTGAACAATGGTTTTGAGAAAGAGCAGTGCCTGTTTGCATCCTTGTGGAGTTTTGGACAACCATGGAAGGGCCCCGGTGGAGATGGATTGGTGGGCAGAGAGCAGGTGAAAAGGTTAAAAGTTCAGGATGCCTGCAGTTTATCACTGGGATATCAGTAATGTGGACATGCCTATGGGTGGTTGGATTCCAGGCACACGTCTCTGAATGGGCCCATCTAAATCAAGTGGCTGCTCAAAACCTTTGGTGAGCGTCCTCAGCCAGAAACCCCAAAGCCTCCTGCATTTACCTTCAACATGCATCAGGATCTGCAGCAGTGGGTTGTAAAGTATTGCACTTAAGAAATGAAGTCTGGGGAGAAATGAGTCTTCTGTGCGATTATTTCATACTTTCTGGCTTCTCTGATTCAGTCTAGCACTGAACCTCTCCCTTCTCTCCCCCTTCCCATTAGCCCCACGAGGCCTCCCTGACCTTACAATCCACCCACAGTTTCCATGTTCCTGTCAGCCTCCTTACACTTGACTGATGAGAAATATGTGATTATTCAACACATCATAAAAACAGCCAGAGCAAATGAAGGAGAAATCTGGAACATATAGAAAATCTGTAAACAATCGTTGCAATTCAGCTATTCAAAGCTGTGCACACGTTAGCTTATTAGCTGTTGAGCTGTCAGATGTTCTTTGGTTCTTTCACCTTTTCTAAAAATTAAGAAATGCTTTGCTGTACTCCCAGCCATTCAGTGTTTCATAGACTTCTGTTTGCAGAAACAATTTTTTTTTTTGAGCTACTATAACTGAGAAGAGATTTTTTTTTTTCCTTACAACTACATATCATTTCATTGGCTTCAGAGGTTTGACAAGCAGTAATTCACTGACATTGCTTGTGTGCTAAAAGTCTTCTCGAGGTGACTTCAAGCGCATGCATCTGTGTGCTGTGCACAGCTCCACTTCAGATTCAGATAAGTAGGAAAGAGGAGGTGAGAAAGAAGAAGCTGTGAAACTCTTCTGGAAGGGACACACTGCAATGGTGGGACACACGTTGCAAAGTCTCTCTTCTTTTCGAGAGGCAGGGGTGTTTCTTACTCACCATAGCATGATTTAACCACAGCGGGATGACTGCATCAATGCTTTTGGGGTAAACCAGCTCTCGGTTGTAGGTATACAGTGTCCAAAAGGATATACACACAAACTGGAACCAAAATACAAAATGAAAGACATTTCAAAATGAAAGGCAAACATAACTGATGGGATTTGGCTACTGCTTTCATTTCTGAGAAGGCAAAACATCTCCTACATAAAAAAATGTCTATATTGCCAGATAAACTCACGTATCTCTCATGTTACAACATAAAGAAAGGAATTTACTCTGAGGTGCAGTGTTCTGTTTTGATACTGCGAGAAAAAATTCCTTTATGAACTGCCAACACTGACATTTTCTGTGGAATACTAGATTAGCTTTAAACTTTTTTTTTTTTTTTTCCAGATGGGATCTTCTGATGGTCCAGAAGTTCTCCTTGAGGGACTGGCTGTCAAGTCACAGCATTTGTTCTGCTCGGTAACAAAGTAAAAACAGACCTTGGTAAGACAGTTCACCTAAAACTTACCCTTATCTTCAGGATTCATAAGCCTAATTCCTAAACTGCAGGTGCAAACTGCACTGTGGGCAAGCATTTTTTTCCCAAGAGAGGATGATTTATAAGTGGGAGAAATAAACAGGAGGAAATGAACCCTGGTGTCAGTTACTGATACCTGGAAGCTGGTTTGCACTTTTTGGCCCAGCTTTGCATTTGAGCACACTTTGTGCCTGGGGTTGGATATTAGGGTGTGAGATGCTGGAAGAATAAGACTACCCTGTTCCTCAGTCCTGCGGGCATGGTGAATGAATACTGCTGTGCAGGGAAGATAAATTAGCCAATCTCTCCGTCTCCATCACTGGCAGGACTTTTTTAGTGAGCCAGCTGGCTGAGCTGCTTGTGGACCAGATTTAAGTAGCACTTCTCAGCCCTTTGAGATTCAGAGATTGCTGCAGGCTTCAATCACACAGAGCAGTACCTACATGTATAAGTAACCCAGAGGTTCTTGCCCTACCCACAGCACCAGATAAACAGCATTTTGATAAACAGCGTTGTCTGTGAAGAAGTAGATGATCCCTGGTGAATCTGATGTAGGCTATGACTATAATTATTGTGCTGTGAATCTGTTTCTCTCCAGAGCTTATTTAAAACCATGCTGGAGTCAGAGAAGGAGATGTGAGATTTTGCTGCCCCTTAGGTACCTTCTCATGTTCTCCTAGCCCAGTCTGCCCATTAGAGAAATGCCCTAAGTCAATAAATCCACAGCTGTTTGGATTGTGGGATTAATGGAGGGGTTAAACCTCATCCACCCTTTGGGGTCACTCTGTGTTTGCCCAGAGACAAAAAACCCTAAAGTTTGTTCAAGAGACTTTGCTTTCACCCATGACTGGCTCAGCACTGCTGCTTCTTCTGAACGGTCCAAATCCATTTTCAAATGGTAAACGAAAGCCTACAGCTTTTATCCATTTTATAAATGTGAATGCTATGTCATACACACCTAATCATTTCTGCAAACATTATTTTTACACACAGACTTTACTTACTGTGGACAGTGGGAAAGCCAGGACACTGAAAAGAAGGTCTCTGCTGGAAATTACGCTCTTAGCACATCCCAGTTTCTTAATTAGTCTCAACACATCAGCCAGGAAGGACACCCCATAGAAGACAGCCTGCAAAACCTAAAGTAATTACACCTAATGAGGGAAACTCATCCAGCTTTAATTAGCATGTTCCTCAATGAACTCTGTTCTTGCTCTTCAGGGAGCTGTTTTGTTCATGAGCTGCAAGCCTGCGTGAGGGAAATAGCTGTTGGCTAAATCTTTTTTACTAACTGAAACTGATTAAATAAAGTTGTTCGGCCGATAACTTTAACAGTATCTCGTTTAATAGACTAAACAGAGATGTATGATGTGATTCAGGTGGGAGGGGTGGAAGGACGTGCTGAAAGCCAGCTCCTTCACACTCCCTATGTTAATTGTTAAGTTCAATGTATTTGAGCAGGAGAGAACAAAATATGCCACCAGGAAATGTTTCGTATAAAGCAATAGCTAGATAGCTTCTCCCACCATTTAGCCAACACAGGGCCTGCTTTCCAGGGACTAAGTTGCAGTTGATCTCGCTGTCAAGTAGCTCAAAATGCTCTAACATGGGAATTAGGTGCAGAAGAACTTTTTTGCTGAACTCGGAGGGATTCAGAAAAGGGTCTCAAGTGCTTAGAAATGGAGACTCAGACTTAAGTCTAACTAAAACTGAGTAAGTTAAACCATTTATAACTAATGAGTTTTGGAATTGAGGGGTTAATTTGGTTTTTTTGTTTTGTTGTTTTTTTTCTTTCTTTAAACCATTTACAGTTAATGAGGGTGGGGTTGCTTGAGGAGGGTGCTAGGAGGATTTGGTAAAGAATTACGTGAACAGGGACAAAACAGAATTCAGCAAATTGTGTATGAAATTGTCAGAATATTGTGATTTAAGCCAATATTGCTTTTCTGATTGCCTCATTTTCTTTCTTAATTTGACACAGAAGATCATTCTGAACTAGATTTGTCAGGCACTTGAAGAGAAAGCCTAGCAGAAAAATACTTTCTCTGGCTACCTTGCATTCAGCACTGAGTCTGGTTCAGCTCTGCTAACTCACAGGGTGGCCTCTTCTTTTTGAGGTTGTCCCAGAGTGATGCAATATGGGAAATGCAGCCTTACTGCAAAGGCTGGACCAGCTAGCAATGCTGAAATGGAAGGAGGCTCCATTACGGCTCTCAGGGAGAGACCTCTTTTTGCCATGATCTTGCTCTGAATCAGATTTTTATTTAGAGCAAAGTGTCTGAAGCTCTGGCTGATGACTTCACCAGTTTCTGAAGGAGCTGAGAAGGGTGGTGCTTGGGAGGGACAGAATTAGTGCAGTGCTTTTCCATCAGAAATTCCTCTATTAAAATATCTGATGGAAGGAGAGGACTGTGATTTCACCATGCTCATCTTCAAACAAGGGTTTCTGCAAGCTTTAGTTTGCAAGTCCCAGAGTTGCCTAGGGCAAGGTATTGGAGGTCATGCACCACCCTGTTTAGCTGCCAATGCTCATGTTTCCTCTTAAGAGCTTGGGGTAAACAGCCACATTTTTACATAAAAACCCAAACACCTTCATCAGAACCCACATATGGCTTTGTTCAATTCTGAGGTGTCCAAACCAGCTCTTTTAAATGTGGTTTCCTCTCTCTCCCTCCCCATTATCACAATTAGCCTCTGTAACTGCAGGCGCAATTTCAGCCACTATGGATTAAGCCCTCTAAGTCACGGGTCTAGTTCAGAAAGGTCTTAGACCCAAGCACATGCTCAACCAAACATCTGCCCTGGTTCTTGGCCTCACCAGGACACCAAAACCAAGTCCTTGAAGAGCTAAGAAAAGCCTAGTAATAAACAGAAGCTCTTGTTACACCCTCTAGAGTCTGCAGTAACTTTCTGTAAAAAAACATGAAAAATTAACATGAGGGTGGTGACAGTCTGGTGACACATGGTGACTAATTGCCAATAAAGCAATTAGGGAGAGGCCTGGTTCCCAGAGGATGGGGCTATTATTATCTTGTTCATGGTCAGCCTTACATTAATCATGGAATAGGCTTCTTCTTTCCCCCCCTTCACAATTAACTAAAACAAACATTTCTGAAGAGAAACAGTCCCAAAACAGCCACATTCTCAGTCTGGTAAATATTCTGTCATACACAGGGGAGGACAATGTTATCTTCCATATGGAAAATGCTTATCTGAATGTGTAACCTGACCCATTTCTCTGCCTGAGCATGGAGAAGGACAACAACTGAAGAAGTCTGAACTCCGTCTCGGGAGCTTGTTTTTGCACTACTCTACCCTTGTCCATCAATGTGGGTACAAAGGGGTTTCAGTCACTCTGTGATCACCCTGTAGTTTCAGGAGCAATGGAAAAATCTACAAGTAATTTTCAAGCCAGGAAACTGAACCTATCTAGAACCATCCCTAGTAATGCCCAGTTTGGCAGGGTGCACCTCCAGTACACTCAAGTTTGACCTCCAAACAGATGCTTTTCCAGGCTTATTCCTGTAAGAAAGGTGCATCCAAATCTCACAGCCTTTCACTAATGGGAAAATGTTGACATTAAAAACAAACAAACAAACAAAACAAACGAAAAACTTTACATGAAAACATCAAATTATTCCAGATGTCCTGTTAATTTCCCAAACAGCAGTGCTGGCGCTCACAAATCCATTGCAGCTGCTCATGGAATATAAATCCACTGGCTGTAAATAAAGAGGATCCCCTGAAGTATTCCCACACGAACAGAAGAAAGACTGGAAGCATTCAGAAAGCTAACGATTAACCCAAAGAGGAGAATATGGATATGATTATCCCTGTTGGAGAGATGCTGCTTTCCTCTCTCACCCCTGCAGAGCTGCATGGCACTATGTGCTGTAGAAATACTTAATTTGGCCAGATCGATTTTCCAAACTGAGAGTCCTAGTGACCAAGACAAACCTTAATTTTTATCTGCTGCAGTGATCAAAGGGGTGTTTCTGTTTAACTAACCTGACATTATTTACTTTCACATATAAAATTGAGCCATACGTGTATATTGAAATCTCCAACTAGTACAAATAAATCAGGCTCCAAGCTCTGCCCTTAAGGGGGGGATAAATCCAATATTCTGAGTAGGCTATTAGACATAACAGCCAACATTTAATGTAGACACACATCCATTCACATGATAGTGTTGTGGAAAATATGTATACTAAATACTGGGTCTACTTTGAAATAAATAAACACAGCTTTCAGCAGAATTGAAAATATTTCAATTATGAGAGACAAAAGCGTAAGGAAAAAATTGGGGCAGGAATGCAATTAACAGTTTTTAAAGGTGCAGTGTGATCGTTATGCAATGATTTACTAATAGATTTACAGCAGTGAGCAGATTTTTATGAGCTCAGATATTTCAAGCAACGAATGATTCAGCTTGTACTGTTTTGTGTCACAGACAAATTAATACAAAACCATTTTTATCTCTCATTTCTGCTTGTTCAATAATTGGTCAATGAACTCCTTTGATACAAAACCCACTTATCTTTTTTTTTCTCCCTACAAAAATATTTCCTTTCTGAATCCTGATTGCTGTGATCATTAACTAGATAAATGAATCTGAAGTAACGTCAGAGCTATAGCTCCCCTGGGAGAGCCGCATGACTAGCAAGGAATTGAATGAAGTGCTAAAAGAGAGTCATATCTAGAGGAAATTCTTCCAGCATCCCTCCAGCAGAGCTAGGATTCAAGCTGCATTTCCACCCCCTGAAAAAGGTTGTTTCTCCCAGTATTTTCACTTCAGATCAGAGCAAGCTGGCCATGGCAGCTTTCTGCAGACGGGAATTTTTAAATGCAATTCCAAAGAGCTAAGAGGAATTTTTTAGGGAAAATTTCCAAGAGATTCAGCCGGCTGGTGCCAGAAGCCAGGTGATCACAGTCTGGCAGGAGACAGGCGGAAGAGCTGGACAAGGGCACTGCGTGCCGGGCTCTGGGGAAGCCTCCAAGGCATGACCCAGCCCTGCCCAGTGTGGGGGCTCCACTGAACCAGCACAGCCCAGCACTAACCTTTCTTCCCCAGGACCATATCTCCCAGCATCCCAGGGCATTCTTGGCACTACTTCTAAAAGCACAGAAACATAACACGTCTGGTGTGCACTAGATGGACGTCCCTCAGTTTGACAGCCTCCTCTTGTTCCATGATGTCCCTCAGCAGCAACAGGGAGTGGCTGAATATTAAACCATGGGATGACTCTTCTAGGTCCTTTGGAGCCCCAGAGGGAGCTCCATGGTTGCCCTGGGCCATATCGTCTTCTCACCCCCTTTCTCTCACATACGGTAGCTCAGGAAACTTTTTCCCACCCAGAGATACCCTCAAACTCTGTGCTCAGTGGGAGAAGGGGAGGATGACAGCATTTCTCTTCTAGGGCCCCTTTCCATGTTTGGTAATACTTTGTTGAAAAAAAAACAACAACCATATTTCAGTAGAAGAACTACTCCCCGTGGAGTAACTTTGCACACCCTGCCCCATTGCCACATTTTCTGTGTGAGAGATGGGCAACATCTTCAGCCCAAACCATGTCCCTGCTGGCTGACAGCTCTGCTTCAGCATTGGAATTGGATTAATAAGCAGTTAAAAGATGGGAGAAAAAGGACTGGAGAAGTGGAGCAAGAGCCTCTAGTCACAGACATTTAATGAGGCCTGAGCTGTTCAGCAGAGTTCAGCAGATCCATAAATGAACTGAGGAAGGGAGTGAACACTGAGGTGGTAAAGCTTTGCAAATCTTTTTTTTTTTCTTTTTTTCTTTTTTCTTTCTTTTTTTTTTTTTTTTTTTTTCTGTCAAAGCAAAGCCTGACTGCAAAGTTGCCAAAGAATCTCAGGGTACTGACTGCCTGAAAGATCAAATAGGCAAAAATCAGTGTTGGTAAATGCCATGTAATGCATTTGAGGAAAAAAGCTACTTCAACTATGTATTTTTCAACAGTAGGTTCTAAATTAACTGTCACCATGCAGGAAAGAAATCCTGGACTTGCAGATTGCTTTCTCAAATGGCTGGCTCCTTGCTCCTCACCAGTAATCAACAAAGACATACAGAGTTAAGCATTGTTAAGAAGATATAAACAACAGACAAGGAAACACCTTTAGGTCACAGTATGAATCCACGCTGCGCTCTTAGCTCCACCACTGCAGCCTGCCCTACTTACCCCTTCTTGAAACTAGAAAAACTACTTCAAAGGGCAACAAGGATGTTTTAATGAAAGAAGCAGCTCTTTGTGAAGAGAGATGAAAAAGGGGCTTGGCCTTCTAGCTTACAGAAAAGAATAACTGAGGGGAAAACCTGGTAGAGTTTTCAGAGTGACAAAGAAAAAGTGAACATAGGTGGACCATTACATTGTAACACGGAGGTAAAGGGGCATCCAGCTGAGGTGTCAGGAAGCCACACCAACAAAACAAACCTTTCTTTCACACAAGGCACACTTGCATTGTGGCACTGATCAGGGCAGAAAAGGAAAGGTCCCAGAAGTATAAACAGGTACATTTTCTTCTTTAGATAGAAGAAGGAAAGGAATTGAATGGGTATGAGATACCTTGGACTGGACTTACTTTCTGGCTGAGTAAGACAATATGACATTGTGAGGATAGAGCCATGGAAAGTTCATTTTATACTTACACATTCCCTTTTCTTGTGCAGCCTTTGATCATCCACTGCTGGTCACTAAGGGAAGCTGGATGTTGGTTTCAGTGAGTGTTTCTGCATCCCAAAATACTGGGAGATGAGTTAATTGCTTTCTCCTCTTGATCTCATGCTTTAGAGTGGTGTCATATACTGGGTGATAGATCTCCTTATAACAGTGCCAGAGGATGAGGGTGGAGATGCTGTTCTGCCTGAGAGTATGGCAGATATTTTAATGGGGCCAGCTTTACGCAAAAAAACAAAAGAGAGGAGCTGGGCACACAGGAGGCAGCTTGCCTAGGACTTGGCTGATGGTGTTTTAGTCTATTGGCATATGTCCCAGCAGGATGAACTTAATATCCTTGAAGTTGTTGAATCCTGACCAATGGATTGCTGGCATTTCAGAAGAATTTAATTTTTAAAAACAACACAAAAAGCTCAGGTGCACTGATACGAAGATAACATAGCAACAAACCATGCATATGCCATCCTGACTGCAGTGATATATGTGCCCTCATCCTTCCACAGCCAGCTTGGCCACTGAAAAGGACACTGGCTCTCTGAAGCTCAGGCTGTTACAGCCACCTCACTCGGTATTCACTGCCTCTTGGTTGCAAATATTTCACAAAATCACAGAATGGTTGAGGTTGGAATGGACCCAAATTTCCCAAATGCTCCAGGGGTCTCCAAAGGCCCCAGTTAGAGCTGGGGGGCATTTAGGCTTCCATTGAACTGCACAGTGGGCTGTCTCCTTCTGAAGAAAAGTAAAGACAAACATACGCCAGGCCAGACATCAAACTCTAATATTTGACTCTATTGATCACACAGAATGGATGAAAGGCTATGGAGATCCCTGCAGTCATCCTTCAGATTAGCAAGTGTCCCTGAAGAACTGTCTCCAGACCACACACCCAGTCTTTCCACCCCACTGTCACTGCTGCCAGGAGTCACTGATGAACCACTTGGACTGTGAACAAGTCTTCTTCCCCAGGGTATCTCATGTGCTTTCATTTTGTTTCTTATCTTGTGAAACGCTGGCATGCTAGGAGAACCAGATACATTACAGTCTATGTTTTCCCATGTACTTTTAGGAAATGCAGCAAGCAGTTGATAGTACTTTTAAAACACATGTAATAATGTCACAAGCACCTCCCTCCACAGGCTGGAATTTCTTTACCTCATGCTCTCAACTGAGTTTCAAGCTACGCAGGTACTCTGAATGACTAAATTAGCACCGTGCTATGCTTTGTTTTATCTTCTATGTAATTTACAGGGCATAACAGCCTATTTAAAAATTGTAGTAAAAGTCCAAGCAGCATTACAACGTGTATTGAATTAAGGGTTAGATAACATGCATCCAACTTGCACGTGTCCTGCTCAATATACCTTACATTTCTGTCCCTCTCTTCACTGATAACTTGTCTCTTATGAAGAGGCAGCTAGTTTCAGAGTACCTTCTGAAAGACAAGCAGCTTGCCAGCCAATATTCTTTCTGCATAAAACCTGCAAATGCATTTCACAGCAAAAGCACAGATCCCTACTTAGTTTCCTTTGGGTTATAAACTGTTAAAGGAAGCAGTTTAACAGCAGCAAATATACCAGCTGCATATGTCTTGAGGCACAGATGGTAGACAAACAAATAGACATATTGGTATCACTGTACAACATGATTTGCTTACCAGATTGAGGACTGTCAAATATTTCCACTGCCCACCGTAAAGGAACACTTCAGATGGCCGCTCTTCTGTTCTTATGAGTGTGATTGAATAGGCAACGAAAAAATACCAAACAAAAGCAAGGCAATGGTACATGGTGAGAGTAGAGATTTCCATGCTTTAGCTAAGAGCAAGTGATAATCAGTCCAAAAGCAGCTTTTCTCTTAAGGTCCTCGGTCGCTGTGCATCGGAAATGGCAGGGCAGAAGGTTTTACTTCAGAGCAGACTTGGGACACATTGCTACTTTGCTGTTGTCGAAAGGAATATTCACAAGGCTGTGAACTTTGCTTTTGTTTGTTTCCCTTTTCACTGTACAGATAGGCTGGGGTGGAGTGGGGGGGCGAGAAGAATAGGCTTATTCCCCGGATTTAAATGCCTTGCTCAAGATTAGTGAAGATTAGTTGTGGAGTTACGTAAGTTTTTTTGTGGTGTTTTTTTTTGTTTGTTTGTTTGTTTAGTTTTGTTTTTGCAAAAGTGGGGGGAGTTTTGCTGCTGATTTTGTGTAACGGGTTGTCACGCTTTGGGTAGCAAATGAAGACAAGTGGTGTTTTCCTCTCGCTTAGCCACGGGTGCAAGTGTGTCTCCAGCTCAGCTTGGGAAGCCTCAGCGCCTGTTTTTACCTTGTGCCAAAGGAAGAAGTGGGAAACATAAGAGCCTGTGAAAGAGAACCCAAGTTGATTTGTTGAAAGGCTATGGAGGTGGCAAGGAAGCTGAGAGGATTCGTGGGTACAGGTCCTTGGGGTTGAAAATCACTGCCAGCGCTGACATTTTTTGGTGGGAAAAGGCTCTGCTGCCTTTACACTGCTCCACACAGCTGGGAAACGTGCGAGGCAGGTCGGCCAAACTGCCCATTGCTTGGAAGCTCTGGCAGGGCTGGGCACACGGGGCAAAGACCTCGGGTGACAAACCCTGAGCACTGAGCTGAGTGGCTCGCCTACCTGCCTCTTTAGTTCCTGCCATTCACCTTGAGACAGCCCCTCTTCCTTGGCACGACATTACCGTGCAACGATGCAAAAACGAAGCCATCAAAAAAGGTCCCATGGAAATGCTCCCCCACCCCGCCCTGCCTCGCCAAGCAGCCCTAATTAGCACTGGAAAACACACACAGCATTTCCTCTTGGGCCGGAGTCTCTGCACTTGCAGCGCTGTTGGCACTAATTACCACCTGCCTGTTGCACAGGGCCTTGGCAGGGAGCAGGTACCGTGCCCCAGCCCACCCCGGACCTGCCCCACGCAGCATGGGGAGAGGGGATGCTCGGCTCGCCCCTGCAGAGCCTGACCCTGAGGGCAGCGCTGGGCTTCAGCCAAGCGGGCTGCATTAAGGCGTCTCTTTTTATTTCCCCCCCCCCTACAGGAGGCATTGAGCAATCTGCTGTGTTTTGGTTTGTTTTGGTTTTTCTCTTGCATTTTTTTTCCCCCCTGATACCGGACATAAGGCTTCGTGTGGGATGTTTTCCTACGAACTCAGACAGCAACGTGCATGCATGTTGGGAAACAGCCCTTGCACTCAGGCACTTCAATATCCTCCTGTGTTTCATTGACTTCTCCCCTAATTCAGATTACCTACTTCCAGATTCCTCAGGCATTCCAGCCATCATATTCCCAATGAAATCTTTCTGCCTCACTTAGAAAAATCAAAAATATAGATCCTTTAGTGGTTGGTTGAGGTTGGAAGAGAAAACACCTTGCCATTAAAAAAAAATTTAAAAAAATTTTAAAAAAAGATGGCACTACGTTTTTTGGACTATGACAGTATCACCAGACTTCTCCTACAAAATCTAACAGAAAAGGGTTTTTAATTGACTTCAGACTTTCTGGAAAGGGGCAGCCCTCTCTTGAGCTGCCTCCTCTGCTCCTCCCCCGTTAAGGTTCATCCCTGTGACAAAAGGCAGGAGCAGAATAGGACCATGGCATGGAAAGGCCTTTGCTGTTGTGATTTACATACCAAAGGCACCAAGCAGTCAGCACTTAACCGGTTATCTTCACACCAGCCTTTCTGAGGTTTTTCCATAGTGCAACTTTTAAAACGGGAAGGCATGTGCTTCTCCTCAGTGGGTGCCCGAATACATGCAAATGAATGTAAATGTATGCAAAATGGCAAGGTATGTTTTTTCTTTTCTGGAGGATTTTGGCCAGTACGGCTGGGAAGGTGTCAAGTACGGTGACAGTTTTCTGATGTGGACACCTGTCCTACAGACTGAGACCATCTGGTTTGTTTTCCCATGTACAAGAAGCAAGATATCTATCCTTCAGCCTAGATAAGGGATGAAGTTCAGATGTAGAAACACCACAGATTATCTGAAGCCTAACACCCCACACCTCATGGAGTCTTTCTTATTACACTGTCAGTGTGGTGCAGTGAGCAAATACACTGGAAGGGGTTATCATATGCCTTCTCTCCATGGGTATGAACTGAAGGTTCAATTAAACAGGAAATTCAGCCCAAAACTTTTTGCAGGGAGTGGAGGGGAGGAAGGAAAGAAGGACCACATAGGGGCACCAGCAGATGTGCTGCTGCAGATCTTGGAGGATGGTTTAGGGAAATCCCATTTTCCATCTGCTTGGCACCACAGCCCAGCTGAAATCTGCTGCTGCCCTACAACTGAGCCACATTCATGCACCCCACCAGTGCTCCTCCTCTGCTTCGGGGGCTCATCTGATTTCAGCAGCAACAGCTGACTGTGCTGAAGCAAACTGGGAGCTCCCACTTAGTACATTAGCTGAGGAATAGTAACAAGTAACTGAAACTGTAAATCACCTTATATACACAAAATGTCTCCCACTTATGGCTGCTTCTAAGGGAGTGAGTTAGGCACCAAAATGAGCTTGACTCACTCATAGTATCAGCATGGTTCAGGTACAGATGTGAAAGCAAACAGCATAAACTGGTAATATCTTAGACCAATATGTCTGTCTGTAATGTCATTGTGTGTCTCCACTGATGGGCGTGGTATTTCCAGGCCTTCCAGCAGTCACAGAATCATAGAATGGTTTGGGTTGGAAGGGACCTTAAAGATCCTCTGGTTCCAACCCCCCTGCATGGGCAGGGACACCTTCCATTAGACCAGGTTGCTCCAAGCCCCATCCAACCTGACCTTAAACACCTCCAGGGAGGGGGCATCCACAACCTCCCTGGGCAACTTGTTCCAGTGTTCCACCACCCTCATACTAAAGAACTGCTTCCTAATGTCTAACCTAAACCTACTCTCTTCCAGCTTAAAACCATTACCCCTCATCCTATCACTATCATGTCTTTGTAAAAAGTCCCTCCCCAGCTTTCCTGCAGGTACTGGGGAAGACTGCTATAAGGTCTCTTTGGAGCCTTCTCTTCTCCAGGCTGAACAGCCCCAACTTGCAGCCTGTCTTCACAGGAGAGGTGCTCCAGCCCTTGGATCATCTTCATGGCCCCTTCTCTGGACTCACTCCAAGAGCACTATGTCCTTCCTGTGTTGGGGGCTCCAGAACTGGACACAGTAATCTAGGTGGGGTCTCATGAGTGTGGAGTAGAGGGCAGAGTCACCTCCCTGGCCCTGCTGGCCACACTTCTTTTGATGCAGTCCAAGACATGGTTGGCTTTCTGGGCTGCAGGTGCACATTGCCAGCTCATGTTGAGTTTTTTTATCACCCAACACCCCCAGGTCCTTCTCCTTAAGGCTGTTCTCAATCCATCCTCTGTCAGTCCCCCATAAATCCATCATTACCAAATAGTGCTTGGCTACCACCTCAGCCTGTCTCTAATGAAGCAACTGGTAGAAACAAATATTCCTGCTTCCTCACGGGCTGACAATTAGTTTAGAGATCAGTTAGGCACCTTTCAAATATTCTTCAAGATTTTTCCACTGGCAAGGTTTGCTCTCTGTCAAGGAAGCATCCAGGGATGGCAGAACAAGCGAGAGCAAGGCAAGAAATTACTGGCAGGTGACAGCAGTTAAGGCCAGGTGGGAGGAATGGATTCAAAGCCAAGCAAAGGCCTAGAAAAGGTTTGGGGGCCTAAAAAGCAAAACTTGGTGTTTGCATCTAGCTCCTTTTTCTAGGCATAATATAAGAACAAGGGACTGATACGCAGCTAGGACTTACCTGGGTCAGAGGGATTTTATAAGGCAAAGAAAACATGAGCAGCTGAGTAAGTATGTGTTTCTTCTAGTTTTTTGTTACTTGTTTCTATCCTCAATATAATTCTGTTTTCTTGTGTGTGGATTTCATAAGGTATTTTTTTTTAATTTACTGCTATGGTAAGCTGGTTTGTGACTAGGGCAGTATTCCTTGAATGTGGAACCCGGGGCCATTCTTGTGCAACATTCCCCATGTTCTATGTGAGTGTGTCCAGAGTTAATAGACTCCATTTCTGCTGTGTTCTGGTTTAGTAGCAGGTAATGCAGGCCTCTATGTGCAAGCAGCGTGTTCTGATAAGCATTAGCTAAGAAAGCTTTTTAGCATGTAGTGTGGGGCTGCCTGAACTCTTGTGTCCCCAGGGACATGATGGTCTTGATGTAGGAGATGAAATGTAACTGGCAAAATTGCAAGCCTGGCCTAGTGTGCTCCAGGCATCCTCAAATCCTGAGGCAAGCTCCCCAAAATTGTATGGCTAGTGTAATTCACAAGACTTAATTCATTCTGGCTTTATTTGTTTTGAGCTTTAGTGGCTTCTAGGGGTCTGAGTTTTCCAACTCTTCTTCACAGCTGAGTGAGAAGCAAGTATAAAAACAGATTAAATGCTAATACAAGCAGAGGGTGCTGCCCAGCAATGCTGTAGTGATAGCCACAACTAACGAAAATCAATAAAAATATCCTGAGATATTTCACTAACAATCTGAAAGTGGGCAATGCTGCAACATCTACCTGCTTTGTATGGCAGGTGGCAAAGTTACACAGCTGAAAATACAATTTATGCACCCTCCTGCATGGATGTCTTTTCTTTATCTTGTGTGAATTATTTTTATATATATATATATATATATATGTTTTATAGGAGAAGACAGGAACTGGTTTATCTCATTTTGATATGCTTGTTCTGAATTTTTAAAAAGCTGTTTCAAGGTGTCAAAATCCAGGGGGATTTTTCAGTCTCAAAGAGGTGACTGGTGTATAATTCAGTACTTGGAAATATTCAGATTTCAGAGTTTCTCCCTACCATTGAGTTCCATTGGCTTTTAAACTATGTTTGTTCAGACTGCTGAATGAAATGTCACTTTGATCCAGAAACAAAACTTCTAGTGTAACAATCATTTGACATTTCTGACTCCTTTAAGTGAAAAAAATTTATTACGTTAATCAAAGAAAAACCTTTTCAGCAAACAACTTGGGTTCTAAAAGTAGGGATGTTGAAAATAAGAAACATTTGATTGAAAAAAACATTTGCTTATCTCATTATCTCTAACACATAAATTAGTGATTGTTTGCTTTATCACCAAACCCCAATAGTGTCTCCTCTCTTGGCTATTTCAATACTGCTTAGACATAAAAGGCATGGCTTTCATTGGTTCTCAACAGCTTCCAAGCACTTACATTTTGAAGGGATATATAACATTGCTTCTCCACTCTATCTCAATTTTACCTTTTCCCATTTCTGTCAGAAATTCACAATAAATCTTTGACCATTTAGAAAGATTGTGCACAACAACCTGAAGTGCAGAGTGAAACTAACAGGCCACAGTGTACTAGGGAAGAAATAGCTGGATATTTTTTAGATCTTGGATACATGAGGGATGATTGGTTCTCATTTGACTCCTTACTGCTAGATAATTGTGGTGGGCAAGCTAAAAAATGGATTTCTGTTAATTTTTTCTTTGCCCTTTCTAGAGTGGACCAGGAATGTACCAACTGGTCTTGCATGATGTGTGTCTGATAACATACCACATATCAAAATGCTTTACAATTTGAGTGGGGTTTCTCCATCTACCACTGAAACTCAGCAACTTCTAGAGCAGGATACAATACATCTTCAACAGAAAAGTTTCATAAAGACTTAGGGGTGGATGTAGAGAGCACCTTGCTGAACCGATGGAATAAGAATTGCAGGCAGCAGGACAGGAAAGCCAGGAAAGTGTCCCTTCTTTCATCACTATAAAAAAACATCACTTGTGGCTTTTTTCCACTTGCCATTCAGAAGATTAGCAGATCCAGTGTGTATTACTCTTGACTTCCTGTGCATAATCATAAATAACTACTTCATATACAATGCAATAGAGAGTCACCTGACACTGACTCCACCAGTCAGTGCTCGCTAAAGCGGTGTGGTTTATGTGCAAATCTACCTTAAAGACCCAATATTGTTATAAACGGGTGTTAGAGAATAAAATAAAGGCCTGTGTATAATAGCCCCTGTTAGTGTAGTACCGAAATCTGTTGTCACAGCCTGTGGTTCTCAAATTGCAACAAATGCTGAGCAGAGGAAAGAACTGCTTATGCTCACTGTATGCAAGGAGAAATGCAACCCACTGCAGTGAAATGGTGTGTCTAAGTTTACATTGTAGACCTCTATTAAAAAGCATATCATTCTGAAGTTCTGAGAACATCTAAAGCATGCTGGAGGAAAGGATGTAATTCTGCAGGATATGTTGAAGAGGTGCTCATTCACTCCCCATCACTGGTGTAATCTTGACACGTGACAACAGGTTCTAAAACGTGCTACAACCCCAAGAGCCTCCCAAACCCTGCTAGATGCTGAGGACTTTGCAAGCTGGCTGGAGTGCCAAGTATAAGCATGTCCACTCCTTGAGGACACTAACATCCTTTGTACACCAAACCCATGTCCAGTTCCTGCTTGTTACCAGACACCTAAGAACAAAGTAAATTTTTCAGTTTGTCAAAGGCAAGGACAAACCAAAGACAGCAGTGTTTTAATAGGGAAAATGCTTGCCTATCTCATTATCTATGACTTGTAAATGAGTAATTGTTTGTCTGATCCCCAAACCCCAATAGTGTCTAATCTCCTGCAAGGTTGAGTACTGCTTAGAAATAAAAGGCATGGTTATCATTGATTGTCAACATCTTCCAAGCACTTACTTTCTTATGTTATGTTGGTAGCAGTGTGATATCAACAATACAATGAAGTTGAAACCCGTGGGTTAGTCAGACTGCCTGTCTAGCAATGGGGACAGATAGTGGGTATCCTACCTAAGAGCAGTAGTGTTATTGCTGTGGTCTTCATGCGAGGTATCAGCAGGGTCTGACACAGCTGGTGGCTCTGGACCTTAGTAGTGTAATGAGCAGCCAGCTGCTGGCAGTTCCTTACTGGAACAGGGCTTTCTCAGAGGGCTGTGCAGGCTCATGGTCAGACTGCACAGCCCTCAGGGTGAGGCATTGCCTTGGCAATTGGGATCTAATAGGGCACTGTCAGTGGGTAAGTGTCCAGTTTACCACATGAATGCTGCTCTTCATCTCCTTCTCAAACGAAAGAGCAAATCCTGAAGCAAGCAGCTGTGTGGGATATCAGTGGTATCCCATTGTCTTGCCTTTGGGTCTTCAGCAGCATTACATGAGTACTCCTGCTACCAGAAAGAACAAACTGCTTCCTTCCTTTCACCTTGGGAAGGTCTCTCTGTATTTTCTCACCTCTGTTGAAGACAAGTGGGGAAAGGTCATGTTCAGAGGCAGCCTCTGGGCACATCATGCCCTGCCTCCCCAGGCTGAAGTGGCCTACTGCTTCCTCTCCATTTCTTCTTAGCCAGACCACCAGGACTGGCTCCTACATAAAGATGTTCCCCAACACCAACATCGTTGTGAGGGGGTCAGTTCACTTCCCTCACCTTCCTTTTAGCTCTCATGCATGTTATCTACTCACTGTAGTTCTCAATTTGCACAGGCCTTCCTGTCTCGGTGGCTTTTTCTACCTCCTCAAAATACTGTGGTGTGTATTGTACTGACAGCCGTGATAGGTAGTACCCAGTTTTGACACACAGCACCTAGCTGCAGTCTCTGCTACAGGAGATAGACATGGCATTAAGAGCACTTTCCCTCTGCTCATCAGCCCCGCTCTCTCTGTTTGCAGGCTGTCCTCGGGCAGAGCTTCAGCTCACCCTCTGGGAGGCAGAGAGCTGCTACAGGCAGCTGCAGCAGCTGTGGTTTACCTGTGCACCTGTCACCAGAGCCTCTTGATGTAGCATGCCATGATCTTGTGCACTGGGTTGATTTAGGGGTGGATTCTCACAAAGCATTTTACTGTAACTGTTTACAAGGCAGACTATAACAAATCATCCCTCAAAAGTTGTCCTTTGTATAAATGAACTTAGGTGAGGGGAAGAGGAAAAAAAACCCTAAACGTGCATATGCCAGCCTTTTTGTTACATCCTTCTTGACAAAACCCACCTTAACTTTTCTTCTTCCTCTGTCAGTTCCAATTCATGAAGTGCATTGGCACATTTGCTTTCCTTGCAGCTATTTTTAGTGGTGAGAAAAAGTGCCTCTAGCTTTTGCAGCACTTCATTTGGCTACTGGTCAGATAATCAGAGGTATCTGGGAAATTTAAGTTTGGAATATGACCATTTGAAACAAAACTCTTGTGCCAACCCCTTCTTTCTCACTGGCCTAGGGAAACACGTCTTTGAGGGATCTGAGCTTTCTCTGTTCCTCACTTTAGCTGTTTAGTGTAGGCATAAGTGGTTTGTATACCTTTATGCTTCTGGGATCAGCTGGTGGAGGGAAGTGTGGGGTTTGCTGGCATTTTCCCATCTCAAAGGCTCAGAGTTTTCTTGCATTCTTGCTTCCTAAAAGTGGAGGTGGAAAAGAAACCTGCCAAATTGAAGATGCTGGTTATCAGCAAATTTTACTGTTTACTATTCACAGAGCTAAACAACTGCTTGTGTTTGGCACCGAGCTCAAGTTCATCTGCAGCATGCAGGACTGAGCTGTCTGCTTCTTTTCATGAGAATCCTTCTGCTGTTGTTTAATTGTAACACTCAGCAGTGACCTGCAGTACTGCTTTCCACTTGTAGGTTTCCAGACACTTTAAAAAGGGAGGGTATTGTTATCTGTGCTTTGAAGGAGGAAACCTGAGCTTCTGGATGAGCTGGTCCCGATACATGAGATGGAAGTTGGTGAAAAGACAAAGAACAGTTAGGAGTTCAGAGAAGCCTGTTTTTTTTCCCAGATTGTCCCACAATAATGGCGTTGCCTGTGCTAACATACATGATGCTGAGTGGTTTGGCTGTGAGGGAGAGGCTGACTTGTGATGACTCCTTTTGGTGCTCGTGATCAAGGCAGGAAAATACATGAGGGGGAGGGAGGGGAAGAGCAAAAGTGGAAAAATAGACAAAAGGACTCCAGACCTGGATGAGGCTTTTTCTAGGTACCATCAGCACCAGCCTCGTGTAAATCAAGCTGGAGTTTTCCTAGGATGCTGAGGCTGAAGCTTCTGTTGCTGCTGAATGTACCCCAGGCTGGGTACTGCCTTCCCCTGGTGCTGCTCTGGCATGGCAAGGAGTGCTGGTGCCACCTCAGGAGGGGCCAGTGTCACCTCTCCCTGCACCCTGGGCTGCCAAGAGGAAATACTGGCCTCTGCGTCATTAGCAACAGCTTCATGTTGTTGAACCAGTCTTTGATCCCTTCCTCCTCTGCAAAACTGCACAGTGGGTGGTTAATTAGTCCCTGGAGTTCAGCCCAGCACGTATGCAGAAAGCACAGGGGGAAAAGTAGGTGATCTTGCTCCGATACAAAGAGCCCAGAGCTTGCTGGTGCCCTTGGTTTTAGCTTGGTGTAATTCCTCTGACTTCAGTAGCTGAAGCTCTTGTTTGCACAGATGTATGTAAGCACAATTTCTTTCCTCATGTCAGCCCACAGAGTCATGCAATAAGCATGAATCCAGATGCCACTGCACTTCTAATTAAACACGTAGTCACCATGGAGCAAAGTGACCTGTTTCAGTCTCCCGTAGCTCCAAGGAAAGGTGATGCTGTCATCTAAGTGGGGTTAGTGTTATGAAACCAGACAGTATTTTATGTGTGCTTCATGATGAAGCCAGGAGCAAAACAGAGACTAATCCAGGCTGTCTGTAGCAATGAATGAAGGAATAACCAAGTAACAAATACAGTTAGTTAAAGGAAGGGACCTTAAGCTCACACCAGGATGGGAGGGACAGGGACTGCCACATTAAAAGGACAATCATTACCAGTTTTACTTATTTTGCTCTTGTCTTATCCTTATCTCTCTGTCTGGCTCTTGTCTCCCTTGGGATTTAAATTTCCAAGCTCAAAAGCTAACAGTATTTTAGGACACTTAAAGGGCAAAGAAGTTTTTGCTTTGTATGTGTCTGGGAAACAGAAAAATATACTCTTACCATGTAAAAGGTTGCAAGTTTTGTGATCTGCTATCCAGCTTGGTGTTGGAGCTGAAGCATGCTGATACTGCCCTAGAAAAAAAGATTTTGCTGAGGATCCCAGTGATTGGATCAAACTACTGTCTGCTGAGAATGCCTAGTTCAACCCCCTGAGCTGTGGCTAGGACTGTCATGTGCACATGACTGCAGCACATGGTGAGGATGCTTTGAACTGCCTTTTTTGCAATTTTTTTTTTTGTTTTCCCTCAAAAATTGAGCTGTAAAGCATGTGGTACAGGAAGGCCAAGTATCACATGTGAATACTGCTGACTGCACAGCACAGCAAAGGTCTGTGCTGAATGACGTTGGGCCTCTGGTTCTCTGCAGATACCTAGTAGCAACCTCGAGCAGAGCATCTTTGCTTTCCACAACAGTTCTTCTAGTTCAGCAAACGCGCATTCTTCCCAAAGAGCAACCTATATACTGCAGCAGCTATTTGTAATAGAGCTGTATTTCACTTATTAAAGCATAAAAGTTAGTCTGCGTACATTTTTAGACAGCATTGTCGAAGGCAGAATAGCTACTCTGAAGACGGTGCCATGGGATAATGACTTCCAGACTGTCCAAAGCTGCATTCCTTCAAGCTTCTCCATCAGTGCAGTAATAAAGACTGTAAGCCACCTGGGCTGCATCTGTACTGTGTGGGAGGTAGAAACTGTGGTGGACCCCACAGCCCTGCTCCCTGAACCATCCAAATGAGGCTTGCTGCTGAACTTCCCTCCTGCTGCATGCCTGAGTCTCCTTCCAGTGGAGCCAGGAAGTGCAGTGTAGTGGTATTTGAGCACACACACATGAAACGCTCAGAAATCCTGTGGGAGTAATGAGGACTGGATCATGCAGGCAATGGTTTCCATGAGCACAGCAAAAGTCAATTAGGAGAGGTCCTGCAAAGGCTCCTGCCCAGGACAGCTTGCAGGTTTAGGACCCAACACTGGCAGAGACATTTACTAGTTGCTTTGCTGGATGCGTGTTGCAGAGGAGGTCTTCCTGAGCAGAGTGAAATTAATGTGTAAAATATTGAGCAGATCTGACTTGCAATAAAGATGACTTGCACTGTCATGAGATAGGAGCTTGTTTCCCAACAACAGAAAAGTCATGGCATGCAAGGGCTTTGCTATAAATTATTAAGAACATTGTCTGTGGGGAGTAATTGATTAATTTAAATCCCAAATCTATTTCTTCCACAAAACTAGTTTTTGTGGGTCCCCAGTGACTCCACAGAATTCATTTGCTGTTGACCGTATGTATTCAAAGTCCCTGCGCATTGAAGCGCGAGGCTCCTGTTGATCTTTTGGTTTAGATAAGTGACAAAAATATGAAGTAATGCCAGAAACACCATGAGGATATATATAGGAGAATATAGATTTAAGTGAGCTCTTTGAACTGAATCAGTAGTGCAGTGGTCTGGGCATATTTAAATTCTGGGTTCAAGGATTGCTGTTGCAATCTGAAGTTAGCCATGTAATTCTGTGGGACACATTGACTCTTAAAAATGTATTTGGAGTGTATTTCTGAAAAAAAATCAGCCTCCATCCTGTGTAACTGGTCTTGCTGAGTGCACCTTCTCTTTCAGTAAGCCTCAATCGTTAGCTTTGTGTTTAGCCCATGGAAAGAAGCTTGGCAGGCAAAAAAGGTGAAGTGAAGGAGTGAAAAATACATTGAGAACTAGAGAAAAGGAGTAGGAGGCAAAGGGGAAAGCAGCATAAGGGAATGGAAAGAGGAAAGGGCAAAGAGTCTGCAGGAAGCTGGAGTATAATTTTTTCAAACTGGTTTGCTTTTTAAAAGTAGGAGATCACTTACGCAAGTAGGTAGCTATGTGAGGAGTGGCATATCCAAATGATCTTGGTACTTTTTGGGTACTGTTTCCTTAAAGAAGGCTGTGCTGCTAACACTGTTTGTTTAGAATCAAAATATGGTTTGGTGGGAAGGGGGATTCTGAAATCCCTGTATTTTCCTATTTATATATGTGTATGTATATTTTTTACATAGATAAAAAAAATAATTGCGATGACATGATTAATGACCTTACATGGATTACTTAACTTCTTCATTTCTATCAGACCAGCACTGTAATGTAAGGAGGGATCTCTCTGGACTGTACTTCTGTAGGAGACCATAGTGTTAACCACTATTCAGTCAGAAGTCACATTTAACTCGTAGGTTGCTTATTCTGTGACTAGGTCCCTACCTAAAGCAGGGTGAATTGAAAGATCAGTAAATCCAGTGTATTTCCAGTGTGCTGCTTAATATCTGTAGCTTTAACTGGTAGTTCTTAGACATTTATGAAAATCACACTGTGCACAGTAATTTCTGCCCATTCCATCCTATACCCTGGGGATGCATTGGGCTACACCTCAGTTGTGGCCTGGAGAGGGCCATCCCCAGAAGATGCTAGGCTGGGGCTAGGCTTGGGCTGAGATCTCCAGTTCACCTCTAGCACTGCATACTCTGTTGCTTCCACTTGAAAGAGGAAATCCTTGGGGCTGCCCCAGGAGGTGGAATAGCCTGTACAGTCCCCTGAGCTGTCTGCAAGGGCATTGAGATAACTCGGCAGCCTCAGAGCTATTTAAAAGAGGAGATGTCTTATGTTTTGGTTTTTGTTCTCCACCCTCATCCCTAAATACCTCTCTTTCTTTTCCCACTTTCAATGTTCCAGAGACCAGAGTTCACCTAACTGTGCACACATGTGGTCAGCAAACACTTTTATATGAAGGGGATAACTCGGGTTTGATGTTGATGTCTCTTAATAAACACAGATGCTCTATGCTGATTAAATGAAAGCGATGTGATGTCTTGACCTCTCTCTCGTAGCTCTGCTTTTTGGCATTGCACAATGCTTGCAGATGTGGTGGGCTTCAAGGAAATGAGTGGAGACTTATTTCACACATCCTTTCTCCACTGGTTCATGATGTGTCCACTGCAGCTGGGTGTCTGCCCACCACCACTGTGGGCTATTTTGTCAAAAAGTTGTGGGGGATCATTAGCAGATCATCATCTTCTCATCTGGTTCATTTTTCACCCAGGTATTTTTTGGGGGTAGAAGGGAGAATTGTCCAATGTTGGTTGTATCCTGTAAAGGATTAGCAGCATAGCCCAGCCACTCTAAATTAGGTGAAACACTGGAAGGAAGAGATCTGGGCTGCTCGGGGGTGACATACAGTGTAAAGCACTGCCATGCAAGTCACTAAACTATCCTGTCACTTACTGACCTTAGGTGATCTTAGCAGCTGCTATTGTAGATGCTTGCTCTGCATTATGGTGTTAATTCCTTCTCTTTCCCTTGTGGTGATTTTAACCCAGGGATTTCATGGATAGCTCTCCTGATTCTACTCCCTGAAACCTGCTAAGATCGGTGTGCCCTCAACAGCAAAACTAACTCATTGTTTTGTTGTTGCTCAACTGTTGAGGTGAAATAGCAGCTAATGGCAACCAGACTCTTCCTTTTCTTAAGAAAAATAACTTTTTTTCTTCCCCTAATGAAGGAGGCTTTGTTCTCTCAGTGTAATCCCATCTCTCCTCAACTTCTGGTGGAATCTGCCATCAGAGACAAACCTGTTTTATTTCTGTAGTGAGGGGGGGAAGCAGAAAGTAGGCATGCTTTTTCACATTTGTTTTGTTGCTATTTCGGTAAGTCTTCTTTGAAAGTCACTTGAAGCTCACTGGCCAAACATGTTTATTTTGGAAAGGATATGTTCCCTGTTAATCCGCAGTGATGAGTGTATGTGACACGTATTTTTTTAAGTGGACAAGTTATCCACAAGTCCCAGATTATTATAAGACTTGCAGAGAAGATGCTGGAGTGGGCCAAGATTGCCTTATGAAGTGAGAGAGTGTCAGCAGAGGGTAAACAAAATGGAAATGTTTGCTCAGGGCAGAAAAACAACAATCTGATCTCATGTTCATGCACCTTTTCTTACTGTAGCTTTGAGTCCTTCTTGAGTACTTATTACATGCTTCCTTCTGAGACGTGAATGCATTAATTTGCTCCATTATTGTGGTGGGGAAAGCAAGGAGAGGCAAAGTGAGATGACCTGCATGCAGCAGAGCTGGTACCTCAACTGCAACCTCAGGACCTTTTGGGATGCTCAAATGATTGCCTTTAAAGTGGAGACAGCTAGGCAGGGCCTCTCCTTCTGGGTTCTTTTTCTTTAAAAAACAAACAAAAAAACACCCTTAAGTATTGGAAGTCTGTGTCTGCCTGGACTCTCTCCAAGGTAGCATTTCTTGGGAGTTACCCTTTTTATTCTGGGAATGATTGTTGCAGTTTTATTCCTGCTTCTCATTCCTCTCAGCCTCCTTGGTATTTTGGGCTCTGTCGCATCCCTTACTGCCGCCTTCTCTTTAACCTTTTCAGACTAGTTGCTGTACAACTTGCCTCGGTTAAGAACAGTCAGGCTAGGCAGGATTGGGCAAGACTTGTCACATACAGGGTGGTGAGGAGGAAATGTGGCTGCAGCTGTATCTCTTTTAGAGACAGCCCTCTGCTGCCCTGCCCTTTGCCCGGGCCCTGCCACAGGCTCCAGCTGTGCTGGGGACACCAGCAGGGTCAAGGGTTTGGTCCTCGAAGAGGAAGGAAGAGCCTGGAAATCCCCAGTGCAGAAGAGCAAACACATTATTTTATTTCAACCTGGGAAATGCAAGCTATGTGCTTTATTATTTTTCTCCCTTTTGCTTCTCTATTTTTTATTTAGAGCAGAAGAGAATCCCCGGATCAAATTAAAAAAAAAAACCCAAACATTTGCATTCCTTTCATTTTCACACATCTGTCATGATTTGGATGTTTCTGTTCTAAAATAGTGGTTTTGAATGTGCACAAGCTGAGGAAAGCCAGTAACAAGTGATGGTTCAGCAGGAGGACTTGGTTTCCCAGAGCTTTGCCTTCCTGGGGGCTTTGCTTTTTCCTTATCCTCCCCTCAGTGCTGGGAAGGGGCTGATGCCTCTGAAAGTCAATGGTCTTGTGCTACAGCTGCAAATTATCTCATAAATCCATCCAAGGGGCAGCCAACTCCAGGATGCAGCAGAGGAAAGCACATGGCTTGTTTTTGTTTTGGTTTCTCCAAGGGTTGCGCAGGCTGTGGTCTGCCGGCCAAGGCACTGAACCCTTAGCTCAGCTTGTGACTCCACGCTCTGGTGATCCTTGCTCCAGGGCAGGAGGAAGGCTGCCCAGGGGAACCACGCTCCGACGTAGACACCGAGCTCAGGGCTGGGGATGTTCCTCCTCCTGCCACAGAGGAGCTGGAAAGCTCCTCCTCACAGCTGACAGTGGTTAGGCATGAGGCATACACATTTACCAGAGGTCTTTGGGAATACAGCTGAAAAACAAACTGCCTTCCCTTTCTTTCTCGTGGTTTGGGTTTTTTTTTGTTTTTTTCCTCCTCCTGTAGCACTTAAAAGTCCCCTGGTGCTTCACCCTCCCTTGTAACACTCCCACAGCTCCTCTGCCAGCATCTCCCTTAAAACCACAGCCAAGCAATTACTTCTGCTGTTCCCAGGGTGCTGGCTCCCTGAGGATGGTCCCAGTGCAGGGTCCCAGGGAGACTTCTTCCCTTATTGCTTGCCTGCCAGTTAGGTTTAGTGAGGATGCTACACCAGGGAAAGCCCACGTGGCTCTCTACAGGGATAAATCAGCCAGGGGCTCCCTCAGCCTTTGGCTGAAAGGCTCTGTACACTGTGTGTGTATATACATGCATGTATAGAAAATATATTATTTAGCAGTATAAGCCCTCATTAATGGCAATGGGATTTGTGCAGCTTCCAGCCCCCAGGAAGCTATTTGATAGCTTACTCCTAATTTGCAAATCCTTGAAGCCGATCACCATACCTGGTGATTAAGGTTTTTTCAGCAATAATCCAGCGTAGTGAAAACAGAGGCCTCTTAATGGTTTACATGAAAAGGCTCCTGAGTGAGTCCTGTGATTCAGGGGCCAAAAATAACGTGCTCTGTTTAAACAATGTTTAGCTCTGTGGTACGAATGGACAAAAGCCAGTGAAATTTAAAGGGACCCTGTCAAAGTGGATCTAAAAATAACTCCAGCCAGCTGTGTTTTGGTGAGTGGGCACATGTGCTCACATAGTGCACTCCCTCTGCTCTGCCAGTTTTGTCTTAGGTTGGGTTGGGTTGTTTTTCTGAAACAGGCTAGCACAACACTTGATCTTTGCCATCTGGTCATTTGGTGTATGAAATAGCCCTGTCCTGGGAGAGAGGGTGTGGGACAGCTCCCCGTCCCCATCCCTGGCCGCAGAATAGCTCCCTCCCTTCCCCTCTGAGGAAGGTGAAAAGTCACTGGTCTGTGATTTAACATCCTCACAGGGTGTTGTAGCAACACTGTGAACCTTCCCTGGGTTCTGGAGGCACCTCTCTTTTCTGGAGGGTGTTGTGACTCCCTCTTCCCTACAAGCACCCGAGAGATGGGCTCCTCATCATAAGACAGCTCCTGTGTGTAAGACAAGGTTCACTTTGAAACTGGGATTCCCCCTCAAAGCTGCTAAAAATACCCTGCAGCATAAACAGGCATAGCTCTGCCAACTTGCACCTTGCCTTGGTCTTCTTGGGGAAACAACTCTAGGCTTTATACCTCTGTTAATCATTCCACTCACCCTGTCCTCCTCCTGGGCACATGAAAAGAGGCATAAAAGGTGCATATGAAGTGTGTGTATGTTATGTAGCTGCTTTGAAGAGCAGAAGCAGGCTTCAGTTGGTTTCCTCATCTGAAGCAGAAATGGGAGATGGAGAGTTGGGTATTTCTCAGTGCCATTTACCCATGTGTTGAATTTCCCCAAGTCCTGTGTTGTTTTTTTTTTTGTCAGAAATGGTAAGAAATAGCTGCTGGGGAATTCCATCCTGCAGAAAGCTCAGTAGAACACCTTTGTCCTATCCCCAGAAGCAGCTGCACTGTTTGCCCATTCCTCTCCACATACCCACCAACTTTCTTGCTACCTTTTCTGCTTTCTTGAGGTTTGTACTATGGAAGTCCCTGCCCTGAAATTGCTCCATGGCTGCCAGTAGGAGGTTGAACATCTCCTTTCCCTGTGGACAGAAGCTGGAAGACCCAAAAGATCCTTAGATCTTCCCTGCCAGGCAAAGGAAAGAGCTTGAACATGTGCAGCATCTTAACAACCCTCCCCTTGCTGTCACACTGGGAGCAGGGTGCAGGGTAGAGGGGCTCTTTCACCATCAAGAATTTTTTTCCAGGTGTGATTTCATGCTCTTTCAAAATAACACCCCTAGTTTCACTCTTCCTGATAAAAATAATTGCAATAATAAAAATTACCCCAAATCTTTTTCCCAGCATGCTTCAGAGTAACTGAAGCACATCCAGTCTTTTTCTTGAGGGTATAGGTAGGGATTGTACCTATTGACAATTTGTACCCAATTGACTGAAAACTGAAGCAAAGGTGGTTTTGAAACTAATTTAAACAACTTAATTTTAGCACACTGAAACTGTAAATACTACTATCAGATTCCTTTTTGGTATTGACAACATTTACTTTTTGATGTTATTTCCAAAACAAAATGTCAGTGAAACTTGACGTCTTGGCAAGGCTTTGTGCTTCTCTGATTTCTGGAAGGCTGTTTTCCAAGGGAACTTGTGCCCTTCCTATGGTGACTTTCTTTTACTAGATACTTACTGCTTCAGATGTCTTTCACTTGTAGGTGATTCATACAGTTTGCTGTAATATAATACAGTTGACTACAAATGCTGCTAGTAATAGGATGTTTATTCTGATGTCTCCATTCAAGTAGTTGATTTTTTAAATTATTTTATTGTTGTTGTTGTTCTAGAGCATTCTTCCTTGGCTCTGAGGTTATAAGTGTAGTAAAGGGCAGTAGTGTCCAAGAATGAAGAGAACATCTGCCACAAGAGGAAAGGTAGCAGATACTCAGATCATCAGATAGCCTGTGATATTCTTCGAAGTGTACACTGAGGGGGGGAAGTAAGAAACCCTTCATTTTGATCTCATTACTGGCACTGGAGTGACAATGGAGTTCAAAAAGACTTTTCCTCTTAAGAAGGAGAATGGAAACTTTCAAAATGTTGCCGTCAAAATAGTTAAATGGAAGACCCCTGGGCTATGGTCTTTCATATCCATTGATCTGATCCTAGGTAAGAAAGACAGAGCAGGAGGAAGAAAATATTTCTAAAGCACTTTGACTTGTTGTCAGCAAATATTCTGCTGTTCATCAGCATTAATTCATTATTTGTTTGAAAAATCAGGGGTCAGAGCAGGTATTGCAGAAAACTTTTGTAAAACTAAATTCCAACTTTCTACAATAATCTCCTGAAAAACATCCACCTTTTCTGTTTACTTTCGGCAAGTGGGTTTACTGGTGAGAATATTGAATGCTGTGAAATTAAAACAAAAAGGGGGGAGGGGGAGGGCGGCAAAAAACCAAGCAAATATCAGAGTAGTTCCAAAAAAGCAGATTCAGAGTTCATAATAAACATTAAGTTTTTTTTTCCAAAACAAAAATGGAGCTAATCATTCAAATACAGCAAGACACTGGCTGATTTGTGAGTTCAATCAAGACTAATCACCACGGCTTGAATTTTGAATATTAAATGCTTGCGGAGTCTGCTCACAAATCATCTGCATAATTTTTGTCATGTACGTTATTTGATGAATTATGTCAGACAACACATGTCTAAAAGTTGGAATAAGCTGGTGGACAACGTGCAAACAGAGGAATGGGGGGTGGTGGAAAGGAATACAAGATATGATTTCCAATGAATTGTGTATTCATTTCTGAGTTAGATTGCAACATCTAGAGGTTTTAATTTTCTAGCAGTATCTGTTGATGAATAACTGAGTTTTTACTGGGTAATGTTTATGGGCGAGCCATCTCCCTTCAAAGTTAAGGCATCAGAAGCTGATACCTGCTGGTATGTTGCAGAGCTGCTTCCCAGGAGCTGCATATTTGGTCTGTTTATGGCCTGCATCTCCTTCTGGTGTTCCTGCTGACTGCAGTGGTGGTAGGCAGAGCTAGTAAGTAAAAGTCATTGGCATCTTGAACGTACGGAAATAAAACAAACAGCCTTAACTATATAACGCTGATGGTTAATCAAGTGGAACTAGGAATTAGAAACTGGCTCACTGAGTCAGAGAGAAGCAACAGCCTGATTAAAGAAATCAGAGTAAGTTGGTAGGTGAGAGCCAGATAAAGGCAGGACTTCATCAGCATGTGAAACTAAATCAATCACATAGTGAATGAGGGAGCAATTGCAAATATGATGGTACTGTGGAAGTCCTCAGGAAAAAGATGCAAACAGTATGGCGTGGCACCCAGAGCACGGGTGGGAAGTGCTAAAAGTGCATCTTAAAAGTGTGGCTGAGGTGCTCGCGCTGCATCATGCAAACAGGACAAGCTGTGTTTTAGCCAGTCTGGCTGGCTGGTGCCCTTCCCTGCCATGCCCTGGCCTTTCCTTGGAGCAAAGCATTTTAGCACCCCTGAGGTTTGCTTGCAGATAGCGTTTGCTCCCCATAGAGGCAGGCAAATTCGGTGCCTGCCCCTTACTGAGATTCCCTTCCCATTTCCTGCGCACAAGTGGCTGTTGCCTTGCTCACTTCTGCCCCTCAGCTAGGTGGCATCAGGCAGGGGGGATATTTTGTAAGCAATATCACAGCCCAAGCCCATCTAGGGTAATTTGAAACGTGAATTCAGACTTTCTGATGCATTTCATAAGGGTTAAGGACAAGAGTAATGCTGTGCTTTGGACTTGGATTGCTTGCACAATAGACTGCACAGTTAATTGAGAGTTTTATATCTTGGCACAATTTGTGTTTGTGGAAAAAGCCTGAAAACAACCTGACGTAGCAATCAAATGTATATGGTAGGAATTAAAACATACACAACATCTTTGCCAAAACATTAATTTGAAAGAATTTTGTCAAATTCAATTTCACCCTATTTTTTTGTTAAGGACAAATCCTAAAAACACTGGAAATCTCTTTGCAGGGGACCCCAGTTCTTCCCATTGCCATTGACCTCCAATGACCTCCAAAACAATGAGGGTCTTCTGATGCTGTCATCTTAATTTGTCGGAATGTGTTTGTGATTTGCCACAAATTAGGCAATGATAGGCAAAGAAATGCAGAAAATGTCTCTCATTTTTAAAAAATACCAATGTCAACAGCTGGTTTTCATACAGGGCTCTGTTCCTTCCCTGCTGCAGCCTTTGCCATTGAATCCAGCTAAGTGGAACTTAACTGTAAATAAAAATGAAGTCAACTTGATTATTCAATATGAGATTAAAAAGAAAAAAAAAATTATAACCAGACACAAGCCAAAATGGAAAATGTTTTTGTTGTATTTTTTGTAGGATTTTCAATTATGAACCTGAGAAAGTACATTTATTATTAACCCATTTATTTGGGCTGTTAAAGTCACACTGTCTTTCTAATGCAGAATTAGGTATGGTAACAACTGGGATAAGCAAACCTGTACTGCAAGACAAGATTGTTTAAAAAGTGCAGGCACTGCCATGCCAAAGTACTCAGTCTCCCTGCTGGTAGGGGGAAGAGCAGGAGGCTTCAGCCCTGCAAGAGAAACTTGGAATTTCAGCCTCCTGCTGCCCCAGCCACCTTCTTGAATATAGAATCATAGAATGGTTAAGGTTGGAAGAGACCTTAAAGAGCACCAGGATCCAACCCCCCTGCTATGAGCAGGGACACCTCATACTAAACCAGGCTGCACAAAGCCTCATCCAACCTGGCTTTAAACACCTCCAGGGAGGGGGCTTCCACAACCTTCCTAGGCAACCTATTCCAGCACCTTACTACCCTCATGGTGAAGAATTTCTTCCTGATGTCTAACCTAAATCTCCCTTCTTCCAGTTTAAAACCATTACCCCTTGTCCTATCACCACCCTCTCTGGTGAAAAGCCCCTCCTCAGCTTTCTTGTAGCCCCTTCAGGTACTGGAAGGCTGCTATAAGGTCTCCCCGCAGCCTTCTCTTCTCCAGGCTGAACAGCCCCAACTCCTTCAGCCTGTATTTGCAGCAGAGGTGTTCCTGCCCTTTGATCATCTTTGTGGCCTTTCACTGGACCCTCTCCAACAGCTCCATATCTTTCCTTGTATGGCTTGTTCATACCGGGGGGCAGTTTGTCATGGGATGCTTTTACAAAAAGTCTTGCACAGTATGTTGGAGGCTTCATTCTCAGTCTGTTGAAGTCCAGAGAGATGGCTCCTAATTATTTCAACTGGTGTTGGAGCAGGGGTATTGCTGCACCTAACAGGACAACGAGAAAATTCGGGGGAATCTGTGCCAGCTTCCAAAAAGTACATTGTTGTGCATATGGTGAAGAAATTTTCCTACATAAGGGACAGTTGTCTGCAGAACTTACTACCTCCACAAGTCAGCAAAGTCCAAAAGTCAGTAAGCTTCAATTTAAAAAACAAACAAAACCACCAAAGAACCAAACACCAAAAACCCTGCCACCCCCCAAAAAACAACCACAGAATAGTTACTTCTGGATAACAATAATATGCAGAACTGCTCTAGTGTGTGTTAGCAAAATTCAGAAATGCATGCATCAGTGGCTGAAGGAATCCTAAATACTGGAGATTGGTGAGAGATCTAGTTAGGTAACCCTATATATAACTGCTTCTTAATTCATACATGAGAGCTGTATTTCCCCAGGAGAAGATCAGCAGGCTATAGCTGAACCAAAACTTGCTTAGTGGCTTCTTTGTCCACAAGAAACACTCATCTGTCCCATGGAAAATTTCCAAGTTTGTCACCCCTGCTGGCCCTCAAGATGTGATAAGGTGATTAAAAAGTTGGCTGTGCAGTTCTCAGACATCTGGAAAAAGGATCCGTCAGTCTCAGCAACCCCCTTTGAAGGTCCAGTGCCTCAGGCAAAGTGTAGCTGTGTGAAGGGATAAAAATATAAAGGGCAGAGAAAAGAGAAGGTGGGATTATTTGTTTCTTCTGTAAGCAGTGAAAGGATTGGTTGGTGTCATGAGAGAAATGAATGCCCGCCCCCTCACATGCAATACCTGCAGGCTTGTTTGATCTTCCTTTACAGTTAGACCTATCCATCCCCTATGGGATTTATTTCTTGTTGAAGGATGGTTTGGGTAAAATAAGACACCTCATGCATTTACATGAGGAAAAAACATGCTTTTAAGGGCATAATCTCCATCTTTAGAGGTATTCAAAAGTCTTCTGGACGTGGCCCTGGGCAAACACCTCTAGGTGACCCTGCTTGAACAGGAGGGCTTGACCAGATGATCTCCACAGGTCCTTTCCCATCTCAAACATGCTAATGTGATCTAGCTCCAGTGTTTTCACTGAAAGCTTGCAAGTAATCCATGTCCTCATTAGGAAATGGTGGATGCCAGTTTCCAATGCATAAGAGAGAGAATAATAACGAAGGAAAGAATGGCAGACCCTTTTCAGCACCGCAGGGTAATGAAAAGTGAATTCCCTTTGTTTCAGACCATGCTGTAGTAATTGTGTGTGTGCTTTCCCTATTGATAAATGTCTCCATAACTCTGGCTGCAACTTCTCATAACAGGAATATCGGGGGAAAGAGATTAAATACATGTCTAGCAGCACAACTAAACTAACAAAAAAACCCCACCCTCAATGCAGCCTTTTCCAACCCAAAGCTTGGAACACAAAAGGGGAAAGCACGCCAGAATCCACTTCATTCCTCTAAAAGCTGTCCTTTCTCTACAATTTCATCCACTCTGAAGGAAAACCAGGATTTTTATATTTTTGGAAAGTTTTTTTCAATGTCAGGTACAGTCTGCCTAGGTTTTTTCTGACCTTTGAAGTGCACTCAGTGTTAAAGAAAGATGTGGTCAGCCCCCTTATGTCTGACGGGAGCAATGGCTGAGAGAGGTAATTAACAGATACCTGCTGGTTTCAAATTCTGTCGTTGCTGCTGAACAAATTGCTGAGGGCCCATGAGATATTGGAGTAGGCTTTGCCAAAGACAGCATGAGGCAGACACTTTATTTTGAAGAGAAGAGGCATGGTAAGCCAAGGACTAGTTGGAGAAAATATTTGAAGCCAAGATGAAAAGTTGAAGCCCAACTAAAAGGAGAGCATTCTTGTTTCTCACAGTTTTGCCAAGTGTTTTTGCAGAAGTCTAGAACTGCAACATCCCAAACTCTTCTGCAACCTTATACATGGCCCATTTCCTTCTCCTGCTGGGGCTGGGGGGGTAGGGGGAAAGAAAAAAAAAGTTTTTATCTGTCACTTAAAGATAGCAGGGAATTTGGTGGCATCTTTGCTTTCTTGCTGGGGAAGTATAGATGTGGCAACAGGGAACAATGTTGTGGAGTGACTAATGGAAAGGGAGGTACTGCAATTTGACATCTTCCATGGCACACAAACAGTCATTTTAGAGCTACTTTTTCCATAGGGATGAGTGTCAGCATTGCTAGCAGTTTGTTCTTCCCTAGTTGTAATCAGCACTGTGAACAAGACCCCAAAACTGTATTAACGAGTGACTATGCCTATAGGCATGGCATATGATAGATGTGCAGACCTGAAAACAAAATTCAAAGAATGAGTCGTCTTTGTGATCGTTCTTGACATAAAACCATCTTAGGAATATTCCTGTACTTTACTGAAGGGATGATGTGTTGCATCCCAAGCTAAAAAAAACCCCAAACATCTACTCTGTCGCTGTTTCAGTTCATCTGGAAATGAAGCAGAATTTTGTTTTCCACCTGGCAGATCAATAGCTTTTCAACATCTTCCTTTTTCTTGCATTTCCCAAATGAATGCCTGTTATTTGGAAGCATAACAGAAATAAGGCAGAAAATGACTGCTGGAAAATGTGAAGCAAAGTCTTTCATTTAAGCAGCTCTGATACAAGTAGTGTTGAAATCTTACATATTTTCTTTGTAGTGAACAATGCTAGGTTACTGTACAACACTCCTGATTTGTGGATGTTGGTCAGAGCAGGCCATCTTCTAATGGCAGGCAAATAGAGAGAGTCCATGTCTTGAGGAGCATGTTTCACAGTAGCATTTCCAATACATTTAACATGGATGTTCCTAGCTTTTGCTAATTACCTGGTACTGAGTATTTTGGTTGGGTTTTGGTGGTGTTTTGATATGGGACACTTGAGTGCATGCAAAGTGACCCCAGTAACACTTAAGCATTACCAAAAAAAAAAAAAAATCTATGGCTGCAGAGAGGTCTTCAGGAAAGTCTAAGTTCTGTTCAGAGGGAGGAAGAGGATCTGGCTGAGCTGTTCAAGCAACAAGGCTAGGAAATTTGTGATTTTAAAACTTCAAAACCTGTTGGTGACCTTGATCCTTTTGGAGGAGCAGTTACCTATGTGTTCTTCCTTGTCCTTCTTTATACTCACTGATGGTGCTGCATTTCTACCCTGATATGTTAATTTGCCTCCTGCAGCCTCCTTGCTGGTATGCAACTCTGCCTTGTTGGTGATGGTGGTCTGCTGCTGTTGGCAGAACAGCCTTGCACAACTGCGCAGCTGCCAGCAGCACTGAGCAGGCCCATTAGAGCTGCATGGTGCTCTCAGTGAGTTGACAAACCAAATGTGGATGTGTGGTTTGAACAGCAGCTCTTAGGGGTCACTTAATGGGGCTGCACAGAAGTGGAAACAAATTTAAAGGCATGGCCAAGCCAAATACTCTTGCCCTACCTGGTCTTAAAATGGTCATAGCAGGGTTGTTTCTTTGCTGAGAAGGCGGGCTGGAAGGAGGCAGGTTGTTGGGTTCTATGAAAGTAGGTTTTGGAGTGAGAGGGTAACTCTGGCCAGCCTCACCTGATGGTTGAGGAGATGCTGGCAGAGCACCTGCAGTCCTGGTGGCCACAGGCATGCTAGGCTGTGCTGCCCATTGTGTCTTTGGCAGGGAAGTGTTTGCAAGGGAGAGGGATCTAGTTGCCCAAATGTGCATGGTGCAAGGGCAGCATCTCAGCACTGCTTGTTTCCCAGGGTGAGTAGCTTGTTTCTCTATGCAAGTGGGGACAAGTGTCTAAGGGCTGCAAAAAGCTGCCAGCTGCCTGGAAACCCCCGAGATCATCAGAAAGGCTGAGTCTCACCCTTGATGCCACAGTATAGAGACTGGCCATTGTGTTATTCACTCTTGGCCCTCCTCTTTGGGAGAGGGGAGTGGCTCCCCCATAGCTCCAGTGCCTGTCAAAATGCTCATGTTGTGAGCTCTGGGATAGGACTAGAAGAGAAGACATGGACAAGTGACCATGTGCCAGCTGTAGCAGGTAACCACAGCTCACCTTGGCCAAATCTATCAGAGCCACTGCAGAAAGGTGCTGGTCCTGGAGGGCCTCTTTGGTGCAGGAGCAAAAGGAGCAGCACCCCAGGAAACAGAGCTCCCCAGCTGGTTGCCTAGACACAGTTTGCCTGGGGGAAGCAGGTGGTGCTCTGGAATGCCAGGGGTATTTTTACACCACTTTTCCCCAGCACCTGCTCTCTGCTGACCCTGCTATCAAGAAGGGGAAGGAAAACAAAAGGGGGAAGGAAAACAAAAGAGGCAAGGGCTGGAGCAGGGAATGCGCAAGGAAGGTATAGAAATCTGGGAAGCATGAGAAGGAGCTTGGGCAAGCACTGTGGAGCACAGACAGGCTGTGGCAGCATCCTCTGGTGGGTAGGGACCTCTTGCAGGGCCAGGTGAGACTCGTTTAGGGCATGAGCAGGACCACTTCATGCAGACCCTGCCAACTCAGCTCCTTCCATAAGCTGTTCCCCTTAACCTTCCCCAAGGTATGGCAGGATCTGCTTGACCCTGAGGCAGAGGAGGGTTCAGATGGTCCATCAGTAGCACCTACTCTCAGCTTATGGCCACAGTCAGCTGGTAGACATTTGGTATTTGCACCCCCCCTCTGATTTCATTTGATTTTATATTCAAAACTCTATGGAGCAACAAGTTTTGCCTGTCTCTGGCAGATACACTCCTAAAGCCACAAAAGAGGGCAAGGAGACTGTTGGAGTGGAAAAGCAACGGGTCTGGGTTTCTCAAACATCTTGTGGGTGGTTTTGAGGACTCAAAAGAGAGGTGATTTTAGGAGCAATGGTTTCCAGCAAGCTGCAGGCCACTTTGGCTATATAAGGCTCATCAGGCAAGATTTGAAGCACTCCTAGTCACTAAGGTTTGTATTTCCAATCTTGGCTATGTTTTATACTAGCCATCACCCTGGATGAATGTTGCCTTTTATTCAGGACAAGTTGTTTTTTCAGCAGTGTTTAAGTGTATTCTTAATGTGAATTATCATGTTTTATGGTACAGCCTCTGAAAAAGAAAAAGGGGCTTTAAGAAAGCTTTTTGCTGGCAGTAAATTAGATCCAAGTTTCCATGTTAAGCCATAATAGCTCTTCAGAGCAGATGTATTTTATCAATCTAAGAACACAGACTGAGAAAACATGTACTGCGTTCTGGCTTTTAAAAATGTATTTTCATGTTGGTGTGCACAAAGTCAACAATAAATCTATAGGAGCATGATTGTCTCTTGGTTAAACATGATGCAGCTTGCACTGTGTCTGTTATTTACATATAAGATGACAGAGGCACTTTTCAAGCCACATGTTGCTACTTAAGACAAAGCTGAATATTGGTGAAAATAATGGGCTATTGGCCCAGTTTGTTCAAGGGAAAAGGTGCCCTCCAAGGCAGATAACCCATCCATGTGCTGTTTTATAGGGAGAAACATCTCACGGTTATCTGCAATCCAGTTTTCTGCCATGGGAGCCTCTTCAGCTGCTGCAGTTGCTGGTACACGTGGTGTGAGACATGCCACTGACACCACCTTTCTCCACTTCCACCTCCTCCTGAATGTCTATGCCCTCAGCCCTTGGGGAGGGAGGCTGGCATTAGCTGCCAGCTTGGGCTGTGCTCGACCTGCAGCCATACCCTCATGCCAGCAATGTGTGTGCATCTTGCCTTACTCAGGGGGATGGCTCTGAGTGGTGATAAGTCTGTAGGAGGTGTGGGAAGTGCCAGCTAGATTGTCCATCCCTGTAATGCTGAAATGTCAATATAGTCCTGGTCTCCCAGGTGCTTCTGTGGCAGCTCATGTTTGTCTGAAGCTTCCAGAGGAAGGAGGTCCACCTCTTCTGGGTGTGACATAGTAGGTATGGAACATGTGGCCCTCTTCATTGCCTTGTCATCTGTAAGTGAGGGGGTTTGGCTGACTGAGCTATCTACGTTGACGAGCACTGCCAATCAACATTTTTCTAGTTTGTTTTTGATTTTTTCCTTGAGAAGAGAGTATTTTGAAGAAAAGGCCGCTCAGTTTTGCACAGAATTGTAGGTTTTTCAACCAAGCTGTGAAAACAGTCAACAGAATATTCATTACTTATTCTCATTAAAAAAGCAGGCAAATTGGGGAAGGTTCTGCTAATTGGAGGGCTGTGACTTATGCTCTGTTTGAATGATTTCAGCACCTCTGTAGAACACAAGGCACCCGTAAACTGAGACAGAGGCCTTGAATCTCTAGGGTGTTGCCAATACAGCTTGGGTAACTTTTGTGAATGAAATGTTTTCCAGTCCTGCTGGCAAACTAGTTTGCTAGAATTAGAGAATTAAGAGAACAGAAAAGCAACTAGTTTAATTTTATTATTTTCTAGAGTGGTTTTCCTAAGGAAGCAAATCTTATGCAATCATGTTTGGTGCCTGGCTTGGACCTCTAAGAGTCTGAACCTTTTGGTCATTTACAAGCACATTTTTCAGAAGAGAAAATGTCTGAGATACTATTGAAATCCATCAGTCCTGTGAAAATTAGAGCCCCTCTAAAATTAAAAGCAAGATGTGTGCCCCAGTTCAGGCAGCGTCTGCAACATGATTGCATATGGTGTTAACTGCTCGAGCACCCACATTAGAGAGACTTCATGAATGTACCAACCACAGGAAAAGCTTCCCTGTGAGCTTGAAATCAACCACAAGATGTATGCAAGGAGCCAGGTTACGTTGGATTGGGTTGTGTGAGGGAGTAGTTTTCAAATGTCTGTTTCCCCTTGCCAGCATCATCCCTATACTGTTTGATATATTCTGCAGCCCTGAGAGACCTGCTCAAATCTTGAACATCTAAAAGAATTTTCCCCAAGCAAGGTATGGATGCCAGTAGATTAGCACATTCAGAGCATGCAAGGAATTTTTTTAGAAACTGCTAAGGTGAGGTCAAGCGGAGGGAGCAGGTATTTTTCTCTCTTTCTTCATTGCCTTTTTCGGTCCTCTCCCATCTTCTTCCCAGGCAGGCAGATCTGGCTATTAAGGTTTCCAGGCCAGCTCCATTGACATAACATTACATTGGCTGTGTCATTTCCTCCCTTAATCACATTTGTTTCTGTTTCACTCTGCGGTTGGATCGAGACGGGTTGCCTAGGGTTTGGGCTTTCCATTTTAGTTCCTTCTTTCAGTGTGGAGGAAATTTGCAACTTCTCCTTGTGGTGTGATGTGATGTGGATCATGACTATCTTCACAGAAACCCTTTTCTAGTCCTATTCTGCCTTCAGCTTTGTGAGACCGACCAAATCAGATCTGTTCACACCTAATTATTTGCAGAGTGGAACAGCTCCAACTGGAATCGCTGAACCTTGAGGCAGAATAGCCAGCAGCCCTGTGGCTCACGCATTGCTGAGGAAAGCCCACGGTACAATCTCTCATCTGCCTGGTTTGCAGTGGGAACTTGAAGCAGGTCTGTCTGCCAGGGAGCCCTTTTCTCCTAGGGTGAGGGCTGCAGTCCATCAGACAACCCCTTCATGTTGAGGTTAATAAGCTCTAGATCGGGCATGGGTCAAGACCAGAAAACCTGGTAAATGCCCATATAATGCATAGGAGGAAGAGGCTATGCCAAAGAAAGCCACAGAAAATGTAGCTTCACTTTATCCTGTCCTCCCTGATCCATCCATGTCTGATCTGGCTACTCTTTGGCTGCTGGGCTGAGTTGTCCTGCACAGGTTTCCTCACCGAACTGGACTTCTCTTTTCTTCGTTCCTTTTATACTCAGATGCTCCTCAGGACAAGTGTTACCTCTTCTTATGGGTTTATGTAGAGTCTGTCATCATGGACACTGTTGTGAGACCTCTTAACTTTATTCTAAAACACAGAATAACAATCCCCATGGAGTCTGTTAGTTGCCTGTAGAGGCCCAGGGAGTGTCTGAATAGGCTTGGGAGGAGATATGTAGGCATTGCAGAAAAAACTGCTTGATTCCTCCTGGGCTGAATAGCCTTCTGGGTGGCCGGGAGCTTTGCTGGCAGGGAAAATGTGACGTTTGCCTTTTTCCCTTTACTGCATTTGGCCCCAAGGGGTGAGAGCTGGAGGCTACAGTTTCAGCAGCTGGTGATTCAGTTGCCTAAATCACTGCTTCTGGCAGACAGGTGTATCTACATATCTGAAATGTGATGATGAGGTGCTGCTCTGTCAAGGTGCTCTCAAGGAGTAAAGATTTGCAAAATTCAATTTTTATTTGACATTAGGTTTGGAGCAGGAATTTCATTTTCCCTTAGATGCAATCCCCATTTAAAACAATGTCCAAGTAAAAAACAAAATCCTGACTTTGGGTTCCAGAAGGGGGAGGAACCATAGTCGCATAGTCACAGTTGTACAACACCATTAACTATTTTCTGCAACTGCTGAAACTTGCCAAAAACAGCAGTTGCAGAGGTCAGCTGGATAAAGCTTCTCATTTTCAAGAGTTAGGTATCTTCTAGAGAAGTTAAAGAAAATAGAGTTCAGAGGCGTAACTCTGTGATCCAAGAGGAAGAGAACTAGAAGACATTTTTCAGAAAGGCTAGACTTTGTACATTGTTACGTGTTCCCCCACCAGAGAAGGACCTTTGCTTATCATATACCTCCAGCATTGAGGCTGTTATGGTTGCTACTAAAAGGTTGAGTCTTGCATCAGAGTTTACATGGAAACCTCTCAACTAGAGCAAGTTGAAACGGTAGGTTCAAAATGGCCAAACAAAACCCTTGGTAAAGGCAAAGGATATTATTTTGTTTGGGAAAATTCAAGGCCACATGATCCCCAGGGTGAAGGGAGACAGTTTCTCTGAAAGTGAGGGGCAGACCTCTAAAAACTCCTGTCACAAATATGGACAACAGATGACTGAGAATCAAATAGAGCAGAAATAGTTTTGTGAACATGGTTCTATTCACAAGCTCTCCTGTAATCGATTTTTTTAATTGAAAATCCCCAGAATGACCTGGATTACTTCCTAGTGATTAGCATGAAACTCCTCTGCAGGTGTACATATGAGATGTTTGACGTTATGAAATGGCAGCTTCTCACACACACAATGTCTCTCTCTCCCACTGTGGCTCTGGGCAGGGGGCAGAGGAGCCCCGGCTGCTGCTGAGTCACCACCATTGCACAAACAGGTTCTCTATTCTCACCGGTGGGAAAATACTTGTCGTGGTGGTGTTTGGACTTTCTGTAGGTTCAAGGACTCTTGCAGTGTTATAAATAGCAGCAGTGGGGCTATTAAAGAGCGTAGGGCTGTGACTAATGCTCTGTTTGAATAGCGCGCTCACTGCTGCAAATTTATGTTTTTATTTCCAGCATATGTCCAGCATTTATAATCTTCCCTTCCTGGAGTTCATGATTAATTTGGAAGTGAGAAGCCTTGCTTTCTCATTTCCTGAACTGGAACGATCCTGGGACATTGGGCCTGTTACAGATCTTTGCTTAAATGCACACCATGGAATAAAGCGTGGCTCCTTTTTTCTTGGTTGCTTTAAAATATGCATTTCACCAGACAAGCCGAGTGCTAATTCTCTGCTGACTGTCTCTGAATCTGTCATCTCTGACAGCATGTAGAGGAAGGAGTCTTCCCCGTCCTGAGGGCTGGGAAAGAGGGGAAACTGAAATGGGGAAAAAGCCTCTGCTGAAGACTGTAGGAATGGCTGAAGTTAAAGCAGGCAGTGTCTTACCTGCAACACCTGGCAGGTCGTTCTTGAGCATGGGAAGGTCTTAACTTGGTGTAGGATGTGGTGGAGTTGTTTAATGTCCCCACAGCTGGTGGGGTTTGGGTGCAGATAGCATTGCCCACAGCTGGGAGACTGCCCCCTGCATCAGCCTGCAGGGTTGGTACAGGAGAGGGAAGTGAAATCCAGGATTTCCCCGGGGCAGGCAGGCATGCTGGGGGAGGCTGGGACCCAGCAGCAGGCAACCAGCACCAGGCTCCAGGCTGAGACTGAAGAGGTAAAGCACCAGGGACATGCCAGCTCTCTCCCTCTGCGTACAGCTGATGCCTAGGGTATCTCTTCCGATAATGAGCTCATTTGACTAGCAAAATGGGAAAAAAACCCAATGCAGAGGAGCTGATGCAGATTAGACCTCTGCATTAGGTAGAATTAGGTAGAATATTCAGCTCCTGCTGGCTTAACTTTGGGGTGTGTGTGGGGGGGTGGGGGTGGGGTGGATGTGAAAGGAACAAAAATTACGTGCAAAGTAAGAGTGCAGATTTCTGGATACAGATATGTAGGCTTGAAAGGCCTCTTTCTTGAAGTACGAAGGACTCGAGGGTGATACATATGGACTAAAATATATTCCACATTATTACTCAGAAAGATATGCAGATGTTGAAGTATCTTTTAGGATTAGACATTTTGTAAATAAGTGGACCTGAGAAGCCCTGCCGGCACAGGCCTCATCTAGCAAGAAACTGTCTAACAATTCCTCAAGATTTAATGAAGATCTCAAACCCCAGAAATGAGTGGAAATACCCATCAGAAAACATTCTTCATCCTCTCAAACTGACATAGAAATTCTTGCTTCAGAGTGAGATCAAAGCTGGCTTTTGAGGGACACCTGGGAGCAAAGAGGAGTGTTAGAAACATCCTTGAAAAAGTCAACAATGATATTTTGCCCCAGCTTTTCCCACATGTTTCAGGTAGGCACTATTTTATTAATGCATACAAGTGTTACCAATTACACCCTAAGAAAGCATGTCCAGTCAAGCAGAAATCTAGTTTATATACTTTGCCTTCACCTCTCTGTGTTTATTTTCCTCTCTATTAAATGGTTGGTTGGATTACTAATTAGAAGGCCAAAAAAAATGCTTTCCATTTGCAATAGTTTCAGAGCCTTAATTTCCTCAGAGGTCTAACAGTGTATGCTGTTGACAAAGCTTAAACATTTGCATCTTGCTTATCCTGAAAAGCACTGCAAACGTGATAATGAACTTAACACATGTATCAACATGAGAAGTCAGAGAGGCTAACTCCAACCTGTTGCGCTCCTCCAGCAGAGAATGGCGGAGGAACCTGCCCAGAGTGGGAACATCTGTGCAAACAAACACCACCATGGCTATCGGGACATCCTGCCCCACTTCAGTGCTACGCGTTGTCACATGGGACTGTCACCAGCTTGCATCATGGCCCACAGCCTTGCAGGACGCTGAGCTCTGGGGAAGCATTGTAAGGTGGCAGCTGTTGGCGTGGGGGAGGAAAGGAAAGCTCTGTGGTTACTCCAGTGAAACCAGCTGAAGCTACTGGCAGGCGTGAGAACGTATGGTGAAGGTGGCACAGAGGCTTCCTGTTGCATTTGTTTTATTTTAAAGCATGTCAGCCGGTCTGCGTGTGTGTGTGTGCTGCATGCCAGCTCAGCTCTCTTCTCAGAGAGCAGGCTTTACGTGAAACACACTTTGCTACTGTGGGACACTTGATTTCCTTCTGCAAAAACTGTGATCCAGTGGTTGTACCCACTCTTCAGACAAGTACAAGTCAAGGGCTAGTAAAGCCTGACAGATCTGAGCTTGCTTACCAAGGTGAGAAGTGAAATGAAGTTGCAGGGGCAGAAAAGTGGAGTGCACTAAAGGAAGTTGCTCCCTGGTAGAAAATCAGCATGCTTACTGGTGCCCATACTGTAGAGCTCTGTCCCAAGGGTCCTCTGCTCTTCTGCCATTAGGCAAGAGTCTCCAGGCAAGGTACACCTGAGCTGGCTGCCCCTGAGCCAATGGGACACCCCACCAGGGAGACTCAGTGGAGAAAAATAGCACTCAGCTTATCTGCCAGGTTCAAGCACAGGGTGCGTGGAAGTGAGATAGTGACTGGGTAACTGGGGGCAGACTTGGGCACTGGGGAATTTCACATAGGTACCTGGTGGCCTCTGTGCCCTTTGTGTCCTTAAATGTTGTGAAGGATCCTGAAGCGGATGGTGAGTCTTTGCCAGTTACTGATTGCAGCCTTCCAGCTTCTCCAGTGCAATCCATGTGTCTGACCCTGAGGTTGAAGGGAATAGATGTTTGCTCTCATGACACAAGACAGGTGAGATCATTGCTCAGAGATTGCCAGACAGTGTGGTAATAGCCTCACGTGTTCATCTTCTGAATGTGCTAGTTTTGCTCAAGCTTCAGAAGACAACCTTCTTTTCACCTCCAAAGTGGTTTCTTTCCAGAGGAGCTGTTGCAAATGACAATGGAATTTGCCTTCTGCTCTCCGCTTTCCAGATAAAAAGTGATCCTCAGGTCAGGGCAGCACCCTATAGGCAGCCAAGCACTGCAGTGTTGGGCTATGATTTCTGGCTTGAGGGCTGCCTGACTGCCATTGTCACCAGGTCTACTCAAGTAGGGTTGTGAGCCCTTATATAATCCAGCTGTGTTCCAAAAATGACCCAAATCCAAGCTGCTTGTGTTTCTTTCCCACTCTCCTGCTTGGCAGGAGAACCAGAGGTGGATTATAAATGGAAAGGGAATGTATTCTGCCTACTAAGCTGTCAGAGCAGTGATCACGAGATGGTGGAGTTCAGGATCCTGTGTGGAAGGAACAGAATACCCAGTAGGACCAGAACCCTGGACTTCCACAGGGCAAACTTTGGCCTCCTCAATCAACTGTTAAGGGAAATCCCATGGGACAGGGTGCTAGAAGGTAAAGGGGCTCAAGATAGCTGGTCAACATTCAAGGACCACTTCTTGCAAGCACAGGGTCAGAGCGTCCCACTGGTTAGGAAATCTAGTAAGGGAGCTAGGAGACCAGCATGGTTAAAAAAGGAACTGCTGGGCAAACTTAAGTGGAAAAGGAAAATCTACAGATCATGGAAGGAGGGGCTGGTCACTTGGGAGGAATATAGGACTGTTGTCAGAGGATGTAGGGAGGCAAGTAGGAAAGCTAAGGCCTCCTTGGAACTTAACCTTGCAAGTCAGGTTAAGGATAATAGAAAGGGCTTCTTCAAATACATAGCTAACAAAGCTAACACTAGAGGCAATATTGGCCCACTGTTGAATGAGGTGGGAGCCCTGGTGACAGAGGATATAAAGAAGGCAGAGGTGCTGAACGCCTTCTTTGCCTCTGTCTTTACTCCTGCAGGATTTCCCCATGAGCCCCAGATTCATATAGCCCCAGAAGTAGTCAAGATAAAGGAGGAGTTTGCCATGGTAGATGAGGATTGGGTTAGGGATCAGTTGAGTAATCTGGACATCCATAAATCGATGGGTCCGGATGGAATGCATCCAAGGGTGCTGAGGGAGCTGGCGGAGGTCATTGCTAGGCCACTCTCCATCATCTTCGGTAAGTCCTGGGTAACAGGAGAGGTGCCTGAGGACTGGAGGACAGCAAATGTCACACCAGTCTACAAGAAGGGCAAGAAGGAGGACCCGGGTAACTATAGACCGGTCAGCCTCACCTCCATCCCTGGAAAGGTGATGGAACAACTTGTTCTTGTCTCTATCTCTAGGCATATCAAGGACATGGGGGTCATCAAGAGCAGTCAGCATGGTTTTATCAAGGGTAAATCATGTTTGACTAACCTCGTAGCCTTCTATGAGGAAATTACTAGGTGGATAGATGATGGTAGAGCAGTAGATGTGGTTTATCTGGATTTCAGTAAAGCATTTGACACTGTCTCCCACAGCATCCTTGTAGATAAGTTGATCAGGTATGGGTTTGGTGATCAGGTAGTGAGGTGGATCAGGAACTGGTTGATGGGAAGGAGTCAGAGAGTTGTAGTCAATGGGGCAGAATCTGATTGGAAGTGTGTGACTAGTGGAGTCCCTCAGGGGTCGGTACTGGGACCGATGTTGTTCAACATCTTCATCAATGACCTGGATGAGGGTATAGAATGTACCCTCAGCAAGTTTGCTGATGACACTAAGCTGGGAGGAGTGGCTGATACACCAGAAGGCTGTGCTGCCATTCAGAGAGACTTAGACAGGCTGGAGAGTTGGGCGGGGAGAAACATGATGAAATTCAACAAGGGCAAGTGTAGAGTTTTGCATTTGGGGAAGAACAACACGATGTCCCAGTATAGGTTGGGGGCTGACCTGCTGGAGAGCAGTGTAGGTGAAAGAGACCTGGGGATCCTGGTAGACAGGAGGATGACCATGAGCCAGCAATGTGCCCTTGTGGCCAAGAAGGCCAATGGCATCCTGGGGTGCATTAGAAAGGGTGTGGTTAGTAGGTCAAGAGAGGTTCTCCTCCCCCTCTATTCTGCCTTGGTGAGGCCGCATCTGGAGTATTGTGTCCAGTTCTGGGCCCCTCAGTTCAAGAAGGACAGGGAACTGCTTGAAAGAGTCCAGCGCAGAGCCACAAAGATGATTAAGGGAGTGGAACATCTCCCTTATGAGGAAAGGCTGAGGGAGCTGGGTCTCTTTAGCTTGGAAAAAAGGAGGCTGAGGGGTGACCTCATCAATGTTTACAAATATGTAAGGGGTGAGTGTCAGGGAGATGGAGTTAGGCTCTTCTCAGTGATGACCAGTGACAGGACAAGGAGTAATGGGTGCAAATTGGAGCATAGGAGGTTCAAGGTGAATATCCGAAAAAATTTTTTTACTGTAAGAGTGACAGAGCACTGGAACAGGCTGCCCAGGGAGGTTGTGGAGTCTCCTTCACTGGAGACATTCAAAACCCGCCTGGATGCGTTCCTGTGTGATGTGCTCTAGGTGACCCTGCTCTGGCAGGGGGGGTTGGACTAGATGATCTTTCGAGGTGCCTTCCAACCCCTAGGATTCTATGATTCTATGATCATGGGGCAGGGATCATTATCCCATGCTGCATGGGATAGTTATTCGCTGGTCTAGAGATAACTGTGCAAGTGTGTTCACTTTTCCTGGGTAAAATTTGGCTTGTAGTCAATACTCCAGTTAGGATTAGACAGATTAATCCAGATTTAGATTAGACAAAAGGAAAAAATTATTTAGTGTGAGGGTGGTGAGACACTGGAACAGGCTGCCCAGAGAAGTGGTGGATGCCCCATCCCTGGAAGAAGTGTTCAAGGCCAGGTTGGATGGGTCTTTGAACAACTTGGTTTAGTGGCAGGTGTCCCTGCCCATGCAGGGGGATTAGAACTAGATGATCTTTACGGTCCTTTCCAACCCAAACCATTCTATGATTCTATCCAGGCTTCAGACGGGAAGGCAGAAAGATCTCAGTGGTCACACTGTCACTTCTAGGCTGGTGGCTGTGGCTTCTGGGTGATGCTCTGTCAGGTCCCCAAGGACAGTGCAGGTTTCCAAGATGGTGGCCGAATGCTTGAAGCCCCTGTGCAAAAGGAAAGAGCAGTGTTGCTCTGTGCAAGGTTTAAGGGGTGGGGAGGAGTAGGAGAAAAGATGGGATCTGCTGATGGAGAAATGCAGGACCAACAGTGTTGGTGTAGCCAAGCTTAGCTTGGAGTTCAGCCCTGTGGTTGGGCATGAGGAGAGACAGATGCTCATTTGTGCTTTTATAAATGCACATATTGCTCCCAGGTCATGATACTGATTTCAACCAAATTTCTGAGAAAGGAGAAGATCCTAATTGTGTCTGGTTTACCTCACATTGCTCTAGTTCTGTTTATTACTGTTATACTGAAGTAATTTCTTTTACTAGATCACTTCTACTTTCCCAAATTACAAGACCATCCAGACCAGATAATACATTATTCAGCAAAGATTCTCATTTTTTAGGCAATTTATTTAGCTTATATTTTGATGCTGTTCAGCCAGCTCCAAAATCTGCATCAAGGAAATTAATTTCAAGAACTTCTTTTTCTCCCTACCTTTGAACTACTGAATGCCACTACATCTGCAGATTTCTGTGTAATGAGAACAGATTAAAGGCAATGTGGACCATAACCTCCTTTCTGTCCAACTAAAAGTTAATGGCATTTAATTGTTTTACTCTGCTATGGTTATAAAAATGCTGTCTTGAAGTCTGCAAAAACATGAAAGAATCTGTGTCTTTATACACATAGGTGGTCACGTAACTGTTTCAGAGGAAAGGATCTTCCAAGATGGTTCTGTCTGGTTAAAGGAAAAAAAAGTAATGAGTAATGCTCAGTGTGATGCAAAGTTAAAGAAGCAGCAAAATAGCAATTCTAACTGCTCTACTCTAAAATATGAAGTACACGTAGTAATGCAGGAAAGAAAATAGGGTTTAATTGGTACTTGCTCCACTGTCTTGCAGTGGATAATGCTTCAATACCTCAAAATATAACTGGTTTTGTCTTTGTTGGGACACATTTTATCATGGCACAGGTATGAGTAAATAGTACTCTACAAGTGATGCCTTACTCTGAATTGTTGGTGACCAGCTTTACTGGGTACTGGGACATATGTGACTTGTGCTGGTCCCTGCTCAGAGTAAGCCTAAGAATGACACCACATCCGAGCTGATTTACTGCACAAGTAAGTCTGCCCCTAATAACAGAGCAACTGAAGCCAAGGAGGACTGTAAGGCAGAGTCACGATTTACAGCAACCAGAAAACAAGGACTTAAAGCAGGCAGGAAGAGAGATAATTGCAAGTTGCAGCATAATTAAACCTGCGTGTCAGGTGCAAAGCATTAAGGAGCCAACCTAACAGCATGTAGCCATGCAGACTCACTCAAAACGCTTGCCTGTTTCTTAAGGGTTCTGTTGGCATCCACCTCAACAACCATATAGGGTCATAGCATGCCAGGCTGGATGGGACCTCAAGGATCATCTGGTCCAACCTTTCTAGGTACTACTATAGTTTATATGAGGTGGCTCAGCACCCTGTCAAGCTGAGACTTAAAACTGTCCAATGTGGGGGAATTTACCCCTTCCCTTGGGAGACTATTCCAATGTTTGACTGTTCTCATGGTGAAAAATGTACTGGTTTATGTCCAATCAGAATCTCCCCAGGATCAACTTGTGCCCATTACCCCTTGTTTTTTCCATGTGACTCCTTGTAAATAGAGAATCTCCATGTTCTTTGTACCTACCCTTTAAGTACTGGAACATGGTGATAAGGTCTCTCTGAAACCTTCTTTTCTCAAGGCTGAACAAACCCAGTTTTCTCAGCCTCTCCTCATACAGCAGGTCTGAGCAGAGGTCTAATCCAGCAAAGCCTTCGTTGTTCCCATACTTGGAGGCTGGGAGCTCTCAGCATCCTGCAGCACCAATCTCCCATTTAGGATTGTTTTAACTACTCAAACTTCCTTTTAAAATGCTTTGTTAATAGATCCATCTGGATAGATGAGCTTCATTTACTAGGCAGACACCCCTCCTGTCATATTCACTTTCATAGTTTATGTGTGTAAGCTACACTGTCACTGGAGAAGACCACACTTTGTGGAGTATTTTAAAACAGAACATTTATTAGTATCTTGGGGAAAAAAAAAACCAACAAACCCAAAACCATTTCAACAGCCGTTTGTCTTTCAAGACTCCATTGTCACAACCCCCTGTTACTAAGCATCAGGGAAGGACTCTCTTTGTAATTTTTATTCTGTATTATGAGAACTGAATGCTGGTTTCTGATCTCTGGTATGGCACTGCTTGAGGCTGCTGTTTTTTCTGGTTTGGATGATCCACACTACAATTTGCTGATGTGCTTGTAAAGAAAGAGCCTTTAAATGTGCTCCTTTTTCTTCACCTATCTTTGCATTTTCTCTGTTTATTAACTAAAAATGTATAAAAGCAATGGCTTTTAGCTTAGTTTTCTATTAAGAAATAAAAGCTGTAGAGTTGTTGCTGTGCAGGAGCAATCTGGCTACTACAGATTAAGGCATATTTAAAAAATAGTCACGGGCAGCCTGCCTTTGAGGAATGTCCAGACAGAGTTAGAGAAAGAAAGAATAAAGACAGCAGAATAGCAGCACATGGACTTAAAAGCACAGAATCTGTCTCCTTAAAAATGTTCACTACTTCTAGCACACACACAAAAAAATAGTTAACAACCTGACAGCTGCGTTGTGCCATGCCGTGCTACAGGCTGGCCTCAGAGAATGGTGTGGAGGGTGATATGCATCATGGGGAAAGATGGGACACAGGTTAAAGGCTCTCTTCCCTGCTTGAATTAACTCTCTGAACTCGAGTGGGTCAGTCAAGCCTAAATGTACAAACTTGCCTTAGAGTCAAGCTGCCGCAGCCCCACACAAGAGGTTGATCTCCAGCGATGCCAAGTATTTGCAGCTCCTGTGGAAATCCGCTTTGTTCTGGTGCAGGGCAATCCTGTGTTTGCTCAGTGGGGCTGAAGTTACAGATCTATTTTTTGTTGCTGCTTTGTGTCAATTCCCTATAAACCATTGAGCAGGACAAAAAATTTTGTTCTTGGAAAAAATGCTCAGTTGCCCGTTTAGATGGATGAGAGCTGTAAGCTAATCTCTGATCCAACACAGTCTTCTCTTCCTAATACCAGGTCTAGGCAGAAAAGCTGCTGAAATGAAATTCTTTCTTGCTTAGATGTATCAGGCCACACATCAGCTGGTGATGCCCTGACCAAAACATATTTAAATTATTATCTCCATGTCTCGGAAATGATTAATTTTGTTAAATTAACCCTTCGGGCAGTTATGCCATGTCAGCATTTCTGGCCACACAGACTTTGTCTAAATACATCAGCAAATGAGTGCTTATATCAATGTTTCTATGCCAAATCTTCACCTGGTTACAATAGACATAATTTTATCTGTTTTAAAGCTGTGCTATTTTACACCAGGCAGTATAACGGCTCTTTCTTTCCAGCAAGCAATCCTGGAAGTTTTATTAGATTGATCATCCCTTGGATGTACTTCCCAGATGATTTTGCAGAATCATCCATGTTGCCTCAATCCAGATGAAGAAGTTTTACTGTTACTACATTAGGTTATTTTGTTTTCATCTTCTGAAAGTGATTATTTCACTTGATTATCATACAAGAATTTCATCTGACATTGAGTTTAGGTGTACCTGAATTCATTATAGTGTCTAATTTATATCTGATATAAAATGACAATAGCTTGAAACTGTATTGACAGATCTTTATTGAAGATAATTACTCAAAAGGAATCATTCTGAATGAATTAAACAGATTGAAAATTGGCTTCAATTTTACAGCACTCCAGCGATAAGAAATGTAACTATACACATTTCCTCTGCTAAATTGTAGCTATAATTTTGTTTAAAACTCTTTGAATTCTTTCACGTAAATTTGAGCTCCCCAGAGAAGCCTGTAACACCTAAGCTCAACTTCTGAGATTCGATTAATTCACAATTCAAGATGATATTGCTACAGGCAGATGTCTCACTCGTTTCCCTGGGATGGCAGGTTGTCAGTTGTTTCAGGGAGATGGTTTAGTGGGAAGAGCAGGAGAAGCGACCACCTTCCCTGCCATTGTCAGGATAAGGGCTTGATCCCCATTTTTGGAGCAGGTGGGAAACTGGCCACTGCCCTATTGGTCAGGCAAGGTCTCTCCCTCCACCCAGCCCCAGTGAGGAACTGGAGGACCTAGGTTGCACCCTCAGCCCTTCTCCTCTGACTTCAGTCACTGACATCTATGGGACCAGCCATAATCTCACATTTAAGCATCTGCATAACTTGCTTCAGGATTTCAGAAACCATACACTCAGCACTTTGGAGAATCAATCCATAGGAATATTTTTTGTAACTTCAGTGGCTACCTACATTTTACCTACATTTTACCTCAATAGGCTGTAATAATGTATCTATTTTTATGTATTTCCACTAAAAAGAGTTGCCATAAGTGAAAACCTAAAAATTATGCCTTCTCTTTTCTTAATCTGTTAAAATTCACTCAGAAACAAAGGTCATTTTTGTGATATAATGGTTGTTCTCCATCTTGTATTCTTTGGCTGGAAGCTGCTATGTATAGAACTGGCTTTCTGATAATGACCTTCAAGAGACATTTTCTAGAAATGCTATTCAACCAGGATATAAAACAGTAGAAAGGAGAAAATATGTAACAGTAAACCATGAGGGGAGGGAAGAAAGATGAAAAACCAGCAGCGCATTGGAGATGGGGCTGTGGTGCTTTCACACAGAGAAGGCATTCAGCAGCCACAATAGCTTATGTATGCTTGACCTAGTAGCTGGTGTAATTGCCACTCAGACATATTGAACTGGTATTTATTTCATGTCATATTTAAAAATGCGTTGAGTCACAGAAGTGAGAATTGCAGAATAGTTGAAGGCAGGAATATAGAGGTAGAAGACAGACAAAGAGGAAATGATCATGCTGAGAAATCATATTGAGAGCGAGTGTGCTATGGATAAGTTAATTCTTTCATATTAATTAAATGTTTATTTCTTTGTTTGAAACATCATTGTCCTAATGCGTTTAGACAGAGAGGAAGAAAAGGAAAGGACAGGGTGGATGTAATTCACCATCAGGAGATTAAAGCCACTGCATGGAAGGCAGTCCCTCCTTCCACATGTTCTGTCAGCAAAACATTTTTAGATTCTCCTCAGCATCTTGGAAATCATTCATATTATTGTGCTTCAATTGGTTTATTTGTATTAATTTTCCTCTTAGAAAACTGGGATTGTCTACTGGGAAGCTTTACAGCACATCACTGTGTGTGACTTACTTCTGTTGGGCTGTGCTTGCTTTTTCTGCAGGTTTCTAAGGTTGCCAGCTGCTTCTTCTAAGGGTCTGAGCCAGCAGATTATCAGTACCCACCTTAACATTGAATGCTAGTACTGTATATGGATCTTCACAGAAATGTGCACCAAAGGCTCCTGTGGTTTTTTATGTTGCTATTCATATCTCTTGCACCCGCTCTGCAAGACTCTTCTTGGGGGACTCTCCATGCAAGGCACTATCTCTGTCAAGAAGAGAAGGTGGTGGTCCTTTCCTTAGAGGCCATGCAAATGCCCTTTCTTCATTCTTCACCCCAGGATGCTAATGGGGCAGCTTCTCTGCTCTCCACTTTAGTTTTGATCTGCTGGCTTAAGTGATGTTCTCCTGAGGTGTTCCATCGTGAGAGACAAGAAAAACATTGGTCTTTTAAATACGTTGTGGTACCAATCCCCCTCTTGCTAACACCACTTGGACGGCTGTGTAATTCTATTAATTTCAGTTGGATAAGTTGATGCTGATTTAGGTGAGAAGAGAATAAATCTCGCTACTGCAAAAGCTGCTAGCAGATTTGCATTAGCTTGTATCAGATTTCCTTTCCTGGCCAATAAAGCAAATAAAAAGATATTAAACTACAGCAGGAGGTACGTAAGGAGGAAATCAGAAGAGTTAAAACAGAAAGGGCAAATGGCAGAGATAGTTGGGGGGAAGAAGCACAAAACTGGGAAACAATAGCAAGAAATCCTTGAAGTGTATCAGGACAGAACTTGAAAAAAGAGTTGGATTACAGATAGTTAAAAGTGTCAGTTCAGAAACATGGATGTCACTGAGTCTTTGGGAGGGCACATACTCAAGAGTGCTTTTCTTTTTTTCTGATGCTAGCCAGAGGTACTATTCAAAACTATACAGAAGAAAAGGTGTTGGAATAAATGGACAAACTGGAGAGTAGAAAATCTCTAGAACTCTTAAGCCTAGAAATTATGAAAGGGCCAAGTTAGTGGTAAGTGCATTCATCCGTTGTCCAAAAAGGCTTTATAGTGGGATGCTAGAAGATATCAAATGTCCCTGATGTTTGAAAGGCTCTTCTGGGGAGTACTGACTGCAAACCACAGTCTTATTTGTGAACTTGGTAAGTAAAATCACAAAAGATCACAAAGCAATTGTGGTATGGTTACTGGATAATTTGACAAGCAAGTAATGAGATGGTATTGTAAGAGGTGTTTGTCAGGAAAATCATAACTGGGAATAAAAGGTAGATAGGTGAAATAGTGGAGAATAAATTGAGAGAATGGATGGATTTGGTCTTCAAGTAGACCTTTGCAAAACAGTTCTCGGTATTAGAGTCTAGAAGCTAGGCTTTTCTCATTGAATTTCTTTGTCTCTCTGTGTTTAAACCTTTGCTGATTTACTTGTGCCAACCTCAGCTGGTCTAAGGCAGAGAAGGCAAAAAAGGAACATGGAACCACAGTCAAGAACTGTTTGATAAAAGGCTGAATATCAGAACAGAGTCAAGATGGCATTCATAGATAGTAAAATTGTGCTGGTGGCTTTGCTTGTATCTGGCATTTAGTCAAAAGAAGCTCAAGAGAATCTAGAGCACTTCAAAGGATGAATGGGAGGGTTTTGGTTTTTTAAACAAATCTGTATTCAGAAGAGAAGGCAAAGTAGTAGAAGCCTGCAGTTTTCATTTTCCCCGTGTCTGGCATGTTTGTAATAAAGTGTTCTGTAGTGAGTGAATGATTTTTAAAATGAAAGCTATTTTAGAACAATGTGAATGATGGGTGTGCCTTCACCTGGGACATAACACTGAATTTCAGTTACCCCTTGTCTAAAAAGATACAGCACATAGATTTCAGGGAGAGAAGAAGAAACAGCTGAGTTTTGGCAGGAGTATAAATACTTCTTCTCCAAGATGTGAGGGAATATGTGACTGCTGGAGCATAAGAAAGGAATTTCTGCAGCAAAAAGCCATTCCTTAGTTGTCCAACACAGAATTTCTTGTGTATCCTGTGATGCTACTTGTATCATGGCAATAACTCCCAGCAAGGGAATTTTGATGGAAACTTTTAATGCTGGATGTTCCCACTGGACGATAGTTGATGTTGCAAAGTGCCATGTGACAAAAAGTAGAGATTCAGATTTTTACCCATTACTTTTATTGCTCAGAAAGTTCTACAGCACTGACCAAGTCAAATTTGCAAGATTAGGCTCTGAGTTACTCACGCTTTATGATAAATCTGAGACTAGCACTGACATTTAAGGCCTTCATCCTTTTGCTAACATTCTTATCTTTCAAGGTCTGTGATAAAGAGCTGGACTTACCCAGGGTCCCTTGCATTGCTATCTGTGTTTGAGGCAAGTCATTCTTGGGAGTGTGGATACAATTCTGCTTGATTTCTGTATGAGTTTGTCTCTTGGTTTTATTGGAAAGAGTGTTGGAATCGGCTTATGTTCTAAAACAATTTTTCTTGTGGTTGAAAACTAGACTTCTGAATTGTATATATAGTTTTGCTTAAACTCATATCACACTCTACATGGACCTTCTGAGCTATTTTTGTGGATATTCTGTAATTTACCACTTAAAACAACTAACAAATTAAATCCATGTGATCCAAAATTATTTCTAGTGCGGTCTTACAGATGAGGAAGCTTCTCTTCTACTGAAAGAATTAAAGGTAAGTTTTGTGGTTTAATTCTAGAAAAACATAACTGGCAACTAAGTCACTGGCATTGATGATCTAATGTGCCAGACATGTAGTATTTTTACAGATTGTTGTGGAGGTACTTTTTCTTACCTTGACTTGTAAAGAGATATTCCATGCATTGGAAGGCTGAAGGCCAGATGCTGAGATCAGATAAAATGGTGGATATGTAACTACTGCACAATAATGCCTTTCCTATAAAATAAAACCTTATTAAGAAAGTGATGAATATCTGCTCTGGAAATGTCCTGTGAATCTGATCTTGGTTTATGGTACAGCATAACTGGTTAACCTGCAGCTTTTTTCAAATGCAATTGTGCCAAATTATCAAACTGAAGTATATTGTTATTGTAGTAGTCAGTGTACTGGAGATGTACCAGCACTGAGGATTGTAGTCCATTTAAAAAGAAACAAAAGCGAAACTTCTCATGGACCATAGCCTGTGTTCCTTAAAGAGGTACAATCCTTTATTTGCCCTAACTGGAATAGGGAGAAACTGCCAAAGTAAGAATTATGGGACTGGGTTACGTATATGTTATCAGCCTGCCCCTACTCTGCCTGAAACGGTCAAGTATCTCTGACAAGCTTGTCTGGTAGCAGAAACTTGTGAGTCATTTTTTAACTACTTGACCCCGACACCAGCAAGTAAATCCCTTGGGCTGGAAGGGACAGTGAGAAGAATAAGAAAACGTACAGCCAGATCTAGAGATGTGTCTGGTTTGTAATGTGAAGAAATACACCTTTGGATTTTGCCTCTTGCTCTGAGAATGCAACTCTTACTCTTTGTATTGCCGTGCAAACGCTTGGTCGCCCTTCTCAGATAAAGCAGTCTACTTACCTCATCAATTCCCACTCACCTATTATTTATTTCACAAGTTAGAAAGCTGTCAGCATTGCGTAAGAACCATCAGCATGAATATTTGATGACCATAACTCCCATAAGCATAACAAATCTGATATACTGCTAGCAGCCATTAAAAATTCTGTTTACTCCATAAATGTACATTTTTAGGAATCTGTTGAGGGACACTGTCCAAGGAGATTTGAAGCTGGGTATTTATTATGAATCTCAGTTTTGAATATAAATTATAGCCTTCCCTAAGAGTCTAGTAAACATTTACATCCTTAGTGCATATTTCTACATTTAATGAATGCTTAAAACATGACATCACTTTTGCTTCTAACCATTGTGCAATGAAATGCAATGACTTTTCAGTTTACGCTCTACTGGGATGTATTTGAAAGCCACATGGATGTGCCTGTGTTTTGATAGGCACCAGTATTTTTAAAAGGTGGAGTCACTTTAAATTGTATTTTATGCAATACTTGGTTGTAATTGCATATTTTTGCAATTTTTAATCCTGTTAAAACTTTAAATCCTGTTAGAGCTTTGCCTTTATGCAAGAATTCTCTCTGGATTTGTAAGTGGACTTCTTCATGTTTTGCTATCTGTGTTTAATGCAGCAGAGATATCATTTATCTGTGCTGAAATGTACAGCAGCTCTTTCTCTGAAGTCTGGAGTTACTTTTAGATATATTAAAAAATAAATAAAAAAGTTAATGGTTAATTGTTAATGATTTCAACTAGAAAGCCAGTCAGGAGTGTTTGTCAGGGACTGGTACTCAGCTTGCGGGTATTTCATAGTGAGGATGTAAAGATGCCAAACTGGGGCAACGGGGGAAAGAAAGTTTGTCACTTGGTAGTTTCCACATAGCTGTTGAGGTTTTTTGAACACCCAGCCACTTATTTTAGTAAAAGTATTGGGTATTAAGTATTTCTAAAAATATTTTCATCCTGGCCCTGGAAGGAAAATAGTTTGCACTCAGAAAGCAGGGAATAAAAATGTAGTCAGGGGCCAGAGCAGACAGAGGTGGTCTTCCAGGAGTTACCAAAATGAGCACCATGCATAAATTGGTGATTTAATGTCCACCATTCCCATCCCCATGGAAAAGGCAACAGTATTCTCTGATGCTTCTACATTTTTTTTCCAAAGGTTACAAGACAGAAATGAAAATCAATCTGATGATACTTAGCTTGCAAGTTTTAGCATAACAGATTAAAATCTCTTTCAACCAATGTTCTTGTATTTACAGATCCCCAAAATTGCCAAATTTCCCAGAAACTTCTGTAAACTTTTTAACCACACTCTGCTTTGCATACCTTCACAGACTTTTGTGGCAGTATTTAAGATAGACCTTCTTCAGCTAACATCAGATTTTTTTGCACGGCTTTTACATGAAGTCTAGCATGACTGATTTGCAGTTAGATGTATATAGTTTAAGAGGTGGGAGTAATTAGCAGAACTACCTGCACCTTATTCTTAGCACTCACCAAAAGAAACAAAGAATTCCCTGGTTCATTTACATCTGGCAAAAAGCAGGGCAATGGTGGCAACCTGGATCCATCGGGCCGTGGCGCCTCTCAGGAGCACAAGACTTTTCTTCTTTGCAAACAAAGACTATGGATCTGATTGAGCTGGATATTATAAATCTGCATCTTTAAAAAAATATATGTATGTTGACACCATTTTAGTAGACAGGGAAATAAACGAAAAACGTTCAGAAATGAAAATGAAGTATCAGTCATACCTTTGAAATTTTTTTTTTCCTCCTTGCCAGTGTTTCTAACATTTCTTTAGGAGTCTGAAATTAAACCATTTCTCTGTTGATTTGCATTGGCTTTTTCCAGTTGGAAAGAAATAAAATAATTTGTTTTCCTTTTTTCTTCTTTTCCTATAATTGCAAAAGCCCCACAAGGATTCCCTTCAATGAACTCTGATCTGTGATTTAACAAAATATAAAATGTTATGTAAAAACACTAAAAAATATTCTCATAGAAGCCATTTGGGAACAAAAAAGAGACAAAAACAAATGTTTTGGCCAAGATTTCCAAAGGAAGATCTATATTTTTTGTTATTATTATTTTTAGACTAATTTTTTTTCTTAATTTGAGCATATAAGAACTGACTTTTCATATGTGTCTTATGCCAGAGCCCGAGCTGGGAACAAGGTGTATATCTGCTCTTCAGCATTTGATATGGTGGAGTTGAGGATCCTGAGGGGAAGTAACAAGGCTAAAAGTAAGATTACAGCACTGGACTTCACAAGAGTGGGCTTTGGCCTCTTCAGGGATCTGCTTAGAAGAATCCCACAGGAAATGTCCTTGGAGAGAAAAGGGGTCCAGGAGCGCTTGTTGATTTTCAAGGTTCCCCTCCTCCCAGCTCCCAAATGTTCCATCCCAATGAGCATGAAATCAAGCAAAGGCTGCAAGAGGTCTGTGTGGACAAACAAGGAGCTCCTGATGATTAAAATGTAAAAAAGGAAGTGTGAGAGGTGGAAGTAGGGGTAGATGAGCCAGGAGGAATACAGAGATGCTGAGTGTGAAGGGATGGGGTAAGAAAAGTCAAAGGCCATCTGGAGTTGAATCTAGTGAGGGAAGTGAAGGGCAACAAGAGCAGCTTCTCCAGATTCATTAGCAGGAAAAGGAAGACTGGGGAAAATACGGGCTTGGCACTGAATGGGTCAGAAGACCTGGTGACAAAGGACATGGTAAAGGTCAAAGTTCTCAATGCCTTATTCCCCTTGGTTTTTGCTGTAAGATTGGACTTCAGCAATCCCAAGCCCCTGATACCAGAGGGTAAGTCCAGAGCAAGGAAGATTTGCCTTTAGTGGAGGAGGACTGAATTAGGAAGCACTTAAGCAAATTGGACACACTCAAGTCCGTGGGACCTGATGGAATACACTCATGAGCACTGAGGGAGCTGGCTGATAAAATTGTGAAGGCAGTCTTGATAATCTTTGATAGGTCATGGCATTTGGGAGGGGTTCCTTAGGACTGGAAGAAAACAAATGTCACTGTCTGTCTTCAAGAAGGAGGATCTGGGGAACTACAGGCCAGTCAGCCTCACTTAGACCCCTGGGAAGATGATGGAACAATCCTCCCAGAAATTATTTCCAAACAAGAAGGTGACTGGGAGTAGTCAGCATGGACTTTGGAAAGTGAAACTGTGCTTGATCAACCTGATAGCCTTCTACAATGGCTGTCTTACTGTGTTAGGTTATGTGATAAAGATCATCTGCACACCCACAAAGGAGCTCAGGAAGACAATGGCAGCAGAAGAGCCTAAATAATATCTTGTTGGGTTACACCCAGCGCCATCAACCCATCAAAGACCCATCTGCCAAAATCCAGAGGAGCACAAGGGCACAATGGCAGGTGGAAACCCAAATTCTCCGGAGGAACCACCATTTTGCCTGGGCCACTCGCAGGGCTGTCCTTGTAGAATCTCAGCCCCAGTGCCCATGCATGAAACCCATCACTGTGAGTCATCTGGAACATCTCTCTGGGTCACCCTTCAGACTCAGGGGCTTCTTAACCAGGGGTGGGACACTTTATGAAATACAGGAAAAAGAAGTTTAGGATCACATAGGACTTTTTATGGGTTATGTAGAGGAGGAACCAAAGGCAGGGGGGTTGGGGCGCAAGGGGGTTTGGATTATTTTGGGAGGAGCAAGAGTGGGAAAATAGAGAGGTAAAGGTATAAAAAGGGCTGGTGGCATGTAAACAGTTGACTGATCTGGTGGCATGAAAACAGTTGATTGATCACTATGGTTGTCTGGCTGTGCCCTGCACCTGCAGCCTGTCCTGACAGACCTGGGGCTGTTTCATCTAGAGAACAGAAGGCTCAAGGGGGATAGTATCAATGTGTATAATTACCTGAATGAAAGGTGTACAAAGCCAAGCTCTTTTCAGTGGCACCCAGTGACAGCACAAGAGTCAACAGGCACAAATTTAAATACAGGAAATTCTTTTTAAGCCAAAGTAAAAGGTTTTTGTGCACTCTGAGGATGGCTGACCACTGGGACAGGTTCCCAAGGAGGCTGTGGAGTCTCCATCCTTGGAGACATTCAAAACTCAACTGGACATGGCTCCCAGAACCTGGCTGTAGTTGCCCCTGCTTTGAGCAGGGAGGTTGGACTGGACCATCTCCAGAAGTCCTGGCCCACCTCAAAGGTTTTGCAGTTCAGTGACCTCGGTGTAGCTGGGATGCAGCAAAGCACAAGTTGGGAATGCAAAACATCCTCTCCTGCACTGTCACCTACAGCTGTTCTGATTGCCAGAGGAATGGGTGAGTGTTTTCACTGGATTCCAAAGGAAGGAGCAGAAGAGGTAACAAGGAAAGCCAGTGGCCTGCCACCTTGCCCTAGCCCACAGGTGATGGCAGAGGGGCTTCCAGGGCTGGTGCTGCTCTGCAAGCACTGGGTGCACCTTCCTGCTGCTGTGCACACCTCTGGCCCGTACCCAGCCCCTAGCCCTGAGGGACCACTGCCTCTTGGCTCATGTGTGGATGGGAAGCCTTTTGGGTTTGAATGGGTTAGTCAGGGTGTCCAGGGGTGCTGCAACAGAAATAAGATCCAGGGGTGAGCAGCTTCCCTGCTCTGCTGAAAGGGATGGAGCCCACAGTGTTTCCCAGACCACCATCAGCCCTTCCATGGCCATACTGCTGCTTCAGAGGGGGAGGTCAGTCGTGGGGATCTGGTTGCCCTTTGCACCCCCTTCCCAGATGCAGGCCAGGCTCCTCTCTAGAGGCTTCCCACTTTAGCACAGTAAATATTATTTAATCTAGGAAAATTCTTCCAGATAGCTCTAAACTGTTATTAAAAAAAAAAAAAGCTGTCAGCTAATTTTGGGCAGTCGTTACTATGAGAGCTTAAACCATGGGGAATTTTATTGGCCTGCTGTGATACGAGTTAAATATAGGGGCACCAGGAATTTCCCTCTAGGCTAGATAAGACCCACATAAAATATTTGAACTTTGCAGGCATGCTCACCCCGTTAGGCAATGCCAAGCATTTCATCCAAGTAATAATATAATGAGGGCCCACTCTCCAGTACTGCAGCAGCCCTGTGTGAAAGGGTGGCTGATTCTTTTGTCTGCATTTTATTCTTACACTGCTATACATGAGCTCTGTTGAGCATCCTCCTTACTCCTGCCAGTGCATTCCTCCTCTTTGATCTTTCCCAGCACCACGGAACCTAATTCATTTGTACTCCTTTGAGTGGAATTACTTAAATAATTTCGCCTGGGTTACTCCAACATTTTCACCAGCACACCTGGGAGAGTTATTTTATTTACAGATTTTTTTTAAAGTTCCAGAGTTCACTCTCTCATTCCTTACAACTGCATGGGAAGTGTTTATTTTGCTTGGCACTCAGTGCAAAGTTAAATTGAAAAAAAAATAATTAAAAAAATAAGATAATAAAAGAAAAAAGAAATAAATAGCTATGTTTCCTGCTCCTAACTGAAGCAGCTGTTTGGGCTGTCCTGGAAGCACTGCACTTTGGATAAATCACAGACCTTCCCTCCCCTGTACGGACACCTAGAAATCCCTAGAGAAATGTTACTGTTCCCGTGTAAACTACTACTTGCATGCAAGTAGTCGTGGATAGCTTGCAGTCTGAAGAGGAAGGGAACAAAAGATGTCTGGTATGAAAGAGCAGGTCAATGGAATTATTCCTAGAAACTTTTCAGATGCTTTTAAAATGAGCTCACTTTGTTAACTACTGCTTCTTTTTTTTTTATAGCTGTGTATGTTGATAGGGTAAAGGAGCAGCATGCTACAGCAAGGCACTTGGGTTTTGCATGCCTTACACCCTTGGCCAAAGAGAAATCCTCTCCTGATTTTTATTTTTTTTTTATTATTATTAGGTTATTCAGTGGTTAACTGAGATCCCAGATTCCACTGAGAAGATATGTATTGCTCCAAACACTACCTGTCTTGGTAGCAAGTTACTGAATGGATTAAACATATAATGTTTCCCAAAGGAAAGAGTATGCATGTAACAAGTATGACTCTTAAAACCTGGTATTTCTGGGGGATAAAGGAAGACAAACAGTCCCCATTAGCTTTCTTTCCCCCAGCACATACATGTCACTGTGAATAAAAGTTCCCAAGTGATTAGATACCTCAAGGATGAGGGGAAGTTCCCAGAGAATATTGATTTTTGAATAATTAATAAATTTTCTTGCTTATATTATTCAATACAGATTTCCCCTTTTCTGCCTGCAGAAAACCTCACTGGAAGCATATTTTTGTTTGCCTTGGCCATATGGATGTGAGTGGGGTGACATGGTAGAGAGGCCTATGCCTGCGGGGCTGGGGCTCTCACTGTAAAACTGCATCAGGAAAAGGAGCATTTTGGGGGGACAGCGAAGGGGGGGGGGGTTGCTCTGCTAATAAACACCTGCAGATTAACTGACTTTAAACAATCTGCAACATTGTGTCCTTTGTTGTCTCAAGAAAAATCTTAACTGAATCTAAATTGTAGTGGATTGCTTCATTGAAGTCTGTGGGAAATCTGTGCTACCGGTGCACAAGCAGCTCAGAGGAACAGATTGTGCCCTAGTTCCCTTAAGGTGGGAAATTTCTTCAAGGGGAACCCATTTCTGCTCTTCTTTTGGGGAAATGCTATCCACTTTGTTGTCTCTGCTGGAGGTAAATGAAAAACATAAACAAATAAGGAAAATCATAGCAAGCTAGCAACATCTACAGCAAAACTGACAACATACACATGTAATTACTTCTGGATTTCTTCCGGAGGTGAATATTTGGAAAAAAAACATACAAGCCTGTTTCTCTTTTTTTTGTAAGCTGTATTTTTTTTTAAGCACATCATTTAAAGTTTATCCTTATTCTCTTTTTGTCTTCTTTCAGTAAAATAGAAAGTAAAAATAATATTTTTAACCTCTTCTTGTACCTCCAGCTTTGGGTACTTCAAGGGAACCGAATTTAAAGTAAGCATCTTGTACAACAAGGGAAAAGTTGTATTGTCTCAATCATGTCTGTAGGTTTTCTGTTTCAGAAATATTATTCTGCAGCATTCTCCTGTGCCTGCAGGTATTAATAACACTGTGTCATTGAGACTATCAAATGAATTCACCAAACTAACTGCAAAGTAGAATTAATTGAACCTTCTTCACAGTTGAGTATCTTATCACCCATACACAGTAGATAAGCTGGGCAACTGCTGTAAAAGCTGAAGCCATGTGCATGTGTTTAATGGTGATAAACAGAAGCAATTAATGTGCAAAACATTTGATGCAAAATTCCTTCATGTACAGAATTCCTCCATCCTAAGATTGTATTTCCTCTCCACCTTGAATCAGACACTTACACTAGTGATGACTAAAACGATTGAGCAAACAAGAAACAAGCCTGCTAGCTGCCGTGCAGCCACCTTGCCTGCTTGCTGATTAGCACAAGGGGACACGTTGCAAACTTCCTCCAAGCAAAGTACGAAGCAATCGACTGCTCTGAGCTCAGCTGCAGCACAAGCTCGCCCGACTTATTGTTGTATTACTGCCACAGAACGAAAACGTCAGATCCAAGAGGCCTAGGTATGTGTGCATGTGTTCAAGAGCAGTGGGAAAGAGGCTCCCACTGCTGTGTTGTTAGACCAGGCACACCAAAAAGGGAAGGTGCAGCGTGTGAATGTGACCTCTGCAGAGAAAGTGTCGAGTCAGCGGCAGCGCCCACCGCGTCGTGTGACGTTTTGCTGATGCTGTGCCCGAGTCGCTCTCTCGCTGCCTTCCTGCAAAACTGCAGACGTCAGTCGTGTAGTTAATTGTGTTCTTGAAGTGACAGAGCAGGAAATTCTGATTGAAACACCCATTTAGGAGGCTTTTCTCAGTTTACATCTAGTCTGCATCAATCAGTAAAGCCATGCCATGACAAGTCATTTCATTTTGCAGAGGATTTTGAGACTGCAAAATCTGGTTTCGTTCCAAATTGGACTGAAAGCTAAATTTCAACATTTTCCATGAAAGGGAAAACCCTTGGGGTCACTGCATTTCTGGCAGACTGCTGGTGAAGGGAGGGTGCTGGAAACCCTGGGTCTCCCATCCCAGGGCTTTCTACATGACTGGCAGGACTGGGACTAGGGAGCCTGAGAACCACAGAGCCTTCCACTTCACCAGTGAGCTGGTGATTCAGTTTGTCACCCCCCAGCAGTCTGTATGGTGAGCTCTGGAGACATTGGTACTGTAGCCCTCGACCTGCTCTCCCTCCTCCATGTGTGGGTTTGTCTGGTCTGCTGCATCTGTTTGCTTCAAGGCTTTGGGTTTCTAGGTACATACCCAGTGTGTAGACCCTCTCTGAGCATCCCCTTCCAAGAACCAAGACCTTAGTATCCAGCTCTGCAGGGGTTTTGGAGTCGAGCACCAAGTTTATGTGCAAAAACATTGTGGCAGCTTTGTCTTTGGTGCCAACTGAAATCTTTGTCAGTGCTTAACTTGACCTCTGCGTAATAGCTTGCTGTCACTGATGCAGATCCTGAGACTGGTGTCAGGTCTCAGAGACTCCCTGATGGCTTAATCAAACCCTTTCCCAGAGCACTAGTTCTGTGGGTAGTCTGGCAGATTGCCTCCTCAGGGACACATGATAGCTGAAGTGTATACTGCAGCCTTTGCAGGAGGTTTCCAACCACATTCCCCCCTGCTCCTGCCACCCCCTCAACACTTTATTTTAGGCAGCACGAGAGAGATACGGATCTAGGCAAAACAATAACATGTCTATGTGCCATATCATGCCTCAGTTTTCTCATCATACTGGGGCATTCTTGAGTGCTTTCAGAGGCTGTGCTCTTGGGAGCACAGATCCTCTTCTCTCTGGACCTGACCCTACAACATGGACCACAACAGTTTTCCTTCCTTTTTTGAGCTCTAACCCCTTCTTTATTTCAGCATTAGCATCAGAAAACCAAAGTTATGCCACTTGGCACTATTTTTTTAGCACATCTATCACACTGTCTCAACCTATTTAAAAATTGTCTGACCCTAGATGGGTCAGTGAACCATCCAGTCCCTTACCTGAGATAGACCTTCACCTCTCTTTCACATACATACATGAACACTTCATGCATTGCCTATGCACTAACCCTGGCAAAGGTCTCTGAAAGCAAGAGATCACACAGCAATCAACAACTGGACATTTTCTATAATCAGAATGTCTTCAGAGGATTCACTGTAGATGAGTCAACATTCTCCAATGAGTAGAAAATACTTCCTTTAGACAACTTCTGACCACAGAGAACCACTAAGTGCTGTACTTGTGATTCACTCTGAGAATGAGCATGCCAAGCTGAAGTGACTGGAAGAGGGAAAAAGGTTTCTACAGATGTGAAATGTTGCCACCATTCTCAATTTTAAATGTACCTGAGGACCTGGGGTGCCCCATTAGAATATCATGTGAATGTAGACACACTCTGCACCTACCTCAAGAGCCAAATCATGCTTTTAAGGGCCTTGTCTGAGCATCTTCATCTCCATCTGAAGTCAGTGAGGGTCGATGGTGCTTAACATTTCTGGAAAATAGGCCTAATGTGCACCAGGTTGTGTTAGTGTTTAGCCAAGAGCTTAGGAAGCGCAGTCTTTTCCCTCTCTCTGCATCTCTGGGGAAATCTGTTTTCTTGCAACAACACAGAACAGTACTATGGATTTATATGGGTTTTTGAATGGTAGCAGACATTTGATGGAAACCTCCATCAAATCTGGTCTGGATACAGCTCTGCTTCTTTTTTTTTTTTTTTTTTTCATTTGACCATCTAGAAACCTTTATGCGAGGAGACCAGAAGGGTTTATCTTGTTTAACTTGTCACAACCTAGGCTGCAAGAGGTTATGGGAGTGGTATATAAATACTGGGTAAACAGTAGAAAGATCATTGACACTGAAGGACAATGTTAGCTATGAAAAGCTCAAGCTGGAAATGAGGTGTCTATAAATGGACAGTATCTTTCTAAATGAAAGAGTTTTCCACCCCCTTCTTTTTAAGGACAGAGCATTATAATTTATTCAGATTCAGAGACAGCATGCCTGGCAGCCACAGCAGGGAGCAAAAATCAGACACCCGGAAAATCTTCCCAGCTCTAAGGTCCTATAAGTATCTTTTCTGCAAAAGCCTGTGCTATTGAACTGATAGAAAGCTGCCAGAAAAGGAATGCTATTTGAGCCTAAGCCTGCTCATGGTGAATTCATTTGAAAATTCAAGCAGATGATTTCAGGGTAATTATTATTATGTTGCTTGCTTAGCTGCAGCTGTGATTTCCTTTTTGCATAGTGTAGACAGAGCTTCACAGAATGTTTCCCAGCACCTCCTGTGATAATTGACAGCTATATGTAAACCCTGCCTATTGTTTCAGATAGCACAACATGTTCTTAATGGTATGTTTCAGATTAGAAATGGATTGAAAGATGGAAAGACAAATAAAGCAATAAAGTCTTTAGAATCTGTTTCACTCGTTCACTTTTTATATATACACTTGGGTATATTCTCCTCCTGTCACATGCATGTGAACCTAACTGGTGTTGAATGGAAGCTTTGTGAAAAGGCTGAGAAAAGATCATGCTTCCCCAAAATTCACCAGTATGTTGATACTGGGTTGTACAGGAGTAAATGAGAGACTTTTTCTATACTTATTTCCTTTGCCCTGTTATATTTGGAGATTATTTATCTTTAATAAGGTGATCGCATAAAAAAACTGCAGGGCTGGATTGTGCCACCTATGCAGAATGGTGTGTAGGAATCTAATGATGGTTTTTCCTCAAAAAACAGGTCCCACAAGCATGCAACCTGCCCCTGGATGACCCTTGCTAGGATGTAGGCTGAAGACAGGCTGGGAATGGGATGGGCACATAGTTGCTTGAGACATTAAGCTGTAGGAGAAAAAGTGAAATCATGGCCTTTAGTGAAAGAGAGGGAGACCTACAAGACGTAACAGGACCATGCCCAAGGTACACCACCTCAACAGCAAATGCGCAAGTTGACCTCACTGCCATGGCTAATATCACCCCAATTAGCCACAATGTAGGCTTTGCTAAAGCAAGTTTGAGGAGAACCATATAGATGCATGAAAGTAATGCAGCAAAGAGACACGAAAAGCAGGTCGAGATGACTGGAAGAAAGATGTGGATGCAGAGTCCCTCTCTCCATTAAGAGAATTCTTGCTAAACAGGCTTGAATGGAGGATCGAAGGAGTTCCTTTTTTAAATTGGACAACAATATGAAATTGGAAACACCATCTCTAACCCAGTAGACCAGCAATAATCAGAAAGCCAGAGAATACTGTATGACACTGGAAAGGATTTTATGTAGATGATGTAATTCTTTCTTTGAATGAATGCTATTAATCTGCATCTGAAGCGTAAAAACATGAGGTAATGGAATACATTAATTGCTGCAAGCTGCCAGTGTCTTTAGGCCAGTGATTACCAACGTTTTTGGAGCCAGCCTCTTAGCATTTTTCCTCCTTGCCCTTGTCCTCAGTGGATAACTTCCATCTTTGCTCAGAGGTTCCCCTTTCAGCTTTCCACCAGCCAGAGCCTTTGCTGCTACTTCTTTTCCTGTGTCCCAGCTCTCCAGGCTCCTACTGCTTTTTCCTATTGGCAGCTCCAAGAACAAGCACGCAGGCCCCAGAAGAACTTACTCACTTGGCCTCTGTGGTCTGCTGAGCCTCACCTTCGATGTGGACATACCTTGCTAGTTGGGCAGAGAAGTCCTATCCTAAGCTGCTGGAATTGTTCCCCTAGCTCAGCTGCAATGGTGAAAGGGAAGGTGAACGCAGAGGATCTGAGTGGCGTTTTTTCCATCACAAATTAAACAAGGGTGTGGGAGCTCATTATTGTGTTCTTCCAGGTTCTCAGCTTTTGCTCTGGAGGGAACCTCAGGGGATTTTCGCAGCATTACCAAATGACCTTGCAGAGCAAGTTATTAGCATTCACTGAGTATATCCAATAGTAGTAACTTAAGCTGAGGCAATAGCACTGCCATTAATGTTTGGGTTTTGTGGTGTTGTTGGGTTTTTGGGGGGTGTTTGTTTTGTTTTGGGTTTTTTTGGTGGGTCTAGTTAGATTGTACATCCTTTGGAGCAGATTCTTCTATGCGTGATGTAAGTACAGGCAGATAACTGATATTCACTGCAGGTTTTACAGTAATGTATGAGACGAACAAAGACAGTCCTGGCTATTTTTATAGTGGTGTAAGTGCCAGGTCTCTGACCCCAAGGTCTGGCCTGCCATTCTCTGGGGACCAGAGCTCAAACTCTGTATCTCAAGCTGTAAGCAAGCAAGAGAATTTTATTTGTGCAGCTGACATGCTAAGGTACTTAAGGTGCCTGAGATCAGGTGAAGATGTCTGCATGGACAGAGGCAACAACAGCTCCCAGTCATGCCTGGGGTGAAAGGTACAAAACCAGACTGCTTCTGTAGTTCCAGCTGCAGGCTTTTTTTGACAGAGCTAATGACCCAAATCTTCAGAGCACCCTTCTTTCCATCCTTTGTCAAGCAGTTTGGTGGGAGGAGAAGCTGTGGTAGAAGAGACTGGGAGCCAGGTTTTAAGGGATGACTAAGATAGCTAAAGCTAAGAGGAAGATGACAAGCTTGATAAGGAAATGGGGCCTAATGGAAAAGGAGGACAAGAATGAGAACTGGGAGAGGGGAGTCAGAACTGGTTCACCAATGTGAGACTGATTGGAAAATCAGTCTGGCAGCAGGACAAGGGGAGGGGGTTAGAACAATACAAGGCAGAAGGCTGGAGCTGGACGAAGGGTCTACAGAGGAACACTGGTGGGCCAAAAGACTTTTAGGAGGAGAGCTTTGGGGTAGAGCTGGGACTGTCTGGGCAAGAAGGGAGAAGGCAGAGTATTAATCTGGGTCAGGGAGACTGCAGTAAGGGGGTGCTGGTAAACAAGAAAGACTGAGGGGAGGAAGAGACTCAGTGAGGGGAAAGTGTAGTTGGGCAAGAAGCCTGGGATGGGGATTTGTAGCCCAAAGGAGAGAGGAAGGAAAGGAGGAAGGAAAGAATTCGGCTGGCAAGGAGAAACTGATAGGGCTAAGGAGTGCACCGGCAGAGAAGAATCAAAACAGAAACATTGTAATGAGGTCAGATGGAGTCAATCAAGCCTGGGAAGGAAAAGCAGAAGAGTATGTGCCTCTTGTAGCATGTATTTCTTTGGTTCATCCTTTCCAGTGTAAGCAAATAGCACTGAAACCACTGGCAGAGAGAGAAAGAGAGACTGGGTGCGTCACACACGTGTGCATGCACACAGAGAGAGGTCCTGTCAGATATGCATGGTCAAACACGGGTGGAAGTTGTCCTTTAGCTCATGTGGCAGATGTCTTCAAGACCATTACACAGGTTTCTGTGTGCTGGGGTACTGAGAGACAACAAAAGCACATTTCTAGGTTTTCAATGTGCATTTATAAACCTCGGAAGTAACGATCATGTAATTTTGTTTTTTTTTTTCTTTTATTAATGTCTAAAAAAATCAACTCTTAATCATTGGGCAATGCTAGAATTAAGGTTGCCTATGCAGCAGAATTCTCTCAATCATAGGACTTACACCTTTAACTGGATGATCATACATACTTTTTCCCCTCAGGACTTTTCTTTGCTGAAGGTACAGGATTGATCTGCTCTGGAATGGATCCAAGCTTTACAGGGTCCCCTGTTCCGTTCAATATAGAAAGTGGCAAATGTGTATTGCCTGAGACAAAGGAACAAGGAAAGAGATTGTCTGAGCTGTATCTTGCCCTGGAAAAATAAAAATCTGTCCTCGGTTCTGCTCTAATTCCTATATGATGTTAATCAAGTTTTGACAGTTTGACAGCTTATTTAAGAAAGTGTGTTTCTTACCTTCTGTACTCCAATCTTCAGGTGCGGATGCTTATAACAAAAGTCAATGTAAGTTGCTCCCCAATCAAGTAAAGTGCTGTATAATGCTAAAGCTGCTGAAAAAAAATCAAACTGGGCATTTAAAATTAATGAACAAATGGATATTTGTGATACTACAGGGGTGGGAGTTATAGATATTAGTAATTCTGTCTCCACCACAGGGTTTGAATGGCACCATTACTAAGGCTTTGGTACCATGCCTTGAGCAATATGGTGAAAAAGAAATATTGAACAAGAGCTCATTAATGGTGCAATCAGACACAATGTTCTGGCTGCAGCGGATCCTGTCTCATGGGTTGCTGACCCCTCAGATCTGCTGGCAGAACAGCACATCTCGCTGTTCCTCACTTTTGCAAAAATGATCTGGCTAAGTGGGGGCAGTTTGGCCCGCCCTTTAAAAGTGTATGCTCCCTCCTTTGCCCCCCCAAAAAACCCAGATAATTTGACAGAATTTGAGTCAGGAAATTACTACAGGTGGAGCTGTGCTGGCAGATCAGAAAGTGTGATTATATCCCTGGCAGAGGAGGGGTGATGAGTAGCTGGTGGTAGGGCCAGGGCAGTAGACTCTTACTTGGGATGAGCTGTGATCAACACATGTCTGACCCTGCTCCACTGGAGTCCCACCCCCAGCAACATGCAGTGCATAGGGTGGCCTTCACCTAGAGCAAAGGAGTGTGACATTGGCCTCCAATGCTCTTCCAGGTCTCCAACGCTCTTCCAGGTCTCCAGCCTTTCTTGTGGTCTTTCCTAACTGTTGAGAGGTGAACTTTATAGATTGAATAGTATTTTCTGAGCACATTTTTGTGTATAAGTACACCTGAAATGTGTGTTACATAAAATAAATGTGTATCGTGTATATGTATGACTTTCCACAGAAAACTACATTTTTGCTACCTTTTCTTTGCTGTGCACTAGGAAATACCCAAGGGGCAGATGAATCAGTCCTATGGCACGGCCAAAATCACAATGAGTCTATCAAGTGGACCTCACAGGGAACATTTAAATCCCATAGGTATTTTAGAGACACTTAGTAACTTCTGGTGCTCCTTAAATATTAACAGCTGCTCTGGACTGTTGGAGGAACGACAGTTTGGAAAGCTTTCTGTGCATATCCATGACATAACTGTGTCTCAGTTGAAGAGGAATGCTTCCTTTAATCAAATCATTGTGTAACATGTCTGATTCACCATGGAGCTGCTAAGTAGTGTATCCCAACTCCCCGCAGCAGATACAAAGCAGCAGATACAAGAGGGGTAGGGGGGGAGAAGTGGAAAAGGGAAATGTGGGTTTTTTTAAGCCATGTTCATACTCTGAATCTTAGGCTAGTGATGGATAAAACCAATTTCCTAATGTAAACTGGAGTCTGAAAGCTCCTTTCATTTGTCCCAACAGCTGGTGGCCCAAATAACAGTTTGTAAGGAGAAGCAAACAGGCTGAGTGCAGCAACCAAGCATCGACTGGATGTCCCAGTCTTAATCCTTATGCCATCGTCAAAGAAGATATAAGGATATATAAGGTGATCTGCTAACTTTGTGATAACATGTTAGGCAGCTTCCCCAGAGGGAAGCCAGATGGCTTAAAGGACATTTTGGGTTGTCTCTGTTATGCCAAAAGGCTGCAGTGCAGATATGTGGGCTGAGCTGGGAAACCTGCCGCTCTGGTGTGGTGTTCCTTGAATGATATTAGTGTATAAAATGCTTCTGTTTTGACTGAGAAGGATTTACCAGCAGAAAGGAGGTTTAACATTGGCAGAACTGTAATTTCCACCGACTGGTATGGCTTTTCTGCACTGAAGGGAGGATTGAAAGATAGTTGCAGCTCAAGATCAACGTTATGGGAGTTTAAAAGACAACAAGAGGTACAACACTACAGTGGCATGGGCATTGTGTGCAGGTCTTGAAATGGCTTACAAGACCAAAAGGGCCTGGGACACTTTACCAGCACCTAAACCTCCCCTGTAGCATGCTGGAGATGATCACCTGGAAGAAATGTCAGTTGGTTGAAGGGGCTATCCACATGGTAACCATTCACACTATGTATAAGTGATGCAACTGATTTTTGTAATCGCAGACAAAAGTAGACTCTTCTGAACCATTGTCAGCCTGTGAAAAGCTTCCAAAGACGAAAGCTGCTGCTGCAAAGCTAATGTGGTGGCCAACTTCCAGCTTGGCATTCACTGCTAATGTTCCATCTACCTAAAATTGCCATTATAACATAGTTAGAAAAGGCGTTTTTCATTTCCTGCTCTGCACTGATGTGTAGAGTTACTGTGTGCTGTTAGCAACTAAGTGCTGGATTTCACTTCAGAAACAGATGCCTTTTATTGGAGGCTGGATCCTGGCAGCCCCTGCATAACTACAGAGATGGAAAATGGTGCGAGAAGCTCCCTGGACACAAATGTGCATGTATGGTGCTCTTTCCATCAAGCTTAGTTTTCTTTTTTCACTCTCCTCAGCTTTAGTTTCTCAGATGGGAGGCTTCTCTACTAATATGACCACACTCCTACAGTGTGAAGAGGAGCACTTGCTGCATCTCTCCAGCATGTGAGAGTGCACCTGGATGTGCTCAGATGCAGCCCCTGCCCAGACCTTCTCCTAAGTGAAATTGTTGGTGTAAGAGCTATAGGTTGCTCTGTAGTTTCTAAAATACTTCAGACCTCCTCCATCAGGACAGGCTGTGCAGCCTCCAGTCTTTACAGCTCAGAGCATGAGTGCCACTCATAGTGGACTTCAGTGGGAATCTGAATCTGATTCATTTTCTCAGAAGCTGTTTCAGAAAATGAAACTGCTCTTGTCCTCTCCCTGGGTAATCCCCTCCTACCAGTGGTCATGAATCACCCTTGAATAACACTTCCTTACAGATGATTTTGAAGTTCTGTTGAGTCATCTGTGCAATCTGGGAGGGTTTGCTGTACACTTGCTCCAGAGCGACCCAGAGGGAACTGCCCTGTGCCATGGCCCATGGTGTTCCACAGTGCTCACATGCAGCAATGTGCACCATTCTTCTTTGGCACCCCCATCTCCCTTTTCAAAGCTTAATGCCACTTCTGCAGCATTCTTTCTTTCCAGGTTTTAGTTGAGTCAGATCATAAGCACGTTTACTTTGCGACTGTCTCTGCTGGTTGAAGATACTGCTGCCCCAAGGTATTGCTTATTGCTCCTATGCCAGAGTTCACCACTCCCACTGATCTGCCAGCAGGTGGAAATATGTTTACATACACCATTTGCTTCCTTACAGAATTAACTCAGTTAAATTAAACCAGTTAAGAAGGCAGTCTGAACTAGCCAACATGCAGTGGAGCATCTTAGGGAGTGTCCACACAACCCCTTTTACGGCCAAAGAGCTGTAAACTCCATGTGGGACACTAGAGCGAGTAGAAGACATTTATCCACAGCTTTGAAATCCAGCTGACTTCAGCCTGGACCACTGGAGGTGATGCTAGGGCACGGATTGGATTTTAAATATTAAAAAAATCCAACGTGAACTAAATTAAAATCTAGTTACAAAAATTTGCAACAAAGAGGGAAGAATACATGTGATATCTGAACTCTATTAAAGGATTTCCATTTGTATGGGACATTTGCAAAATAAAATGTTTTAGAAATTGTTTCAGATTATTTGGCCATGAATACTTATGGCATAAAACCAGACTGTAAATACAGAGAAAACTAAATTAAGCTAGGACATGAGGTAAAGGAAGTTACTAATAATTGTTTTCTATTTAATATACTTTTTTCAGCAGCGCTGAAATGTCTTGTTGCAGAATAATTAGAATATAACCATGTCCCAGGAAATCCAACAGTTGCAAGCCTGGTCCTACATCTGTGTGGATGTCTGGCTGTACACTGCTTGTAACAACCTGACTGATGGCAAGAGAGAGTCTGGGGAATTGAATTTTTTTCTCAAAATTCAGGCTATTTCAGGATTAGGTGTGGAGTCGAACCTGGTGTCAGATACTCACTAGTTGAGAGCAAAGAGAAGGCAAGCAGCACATGAATTAATTTTTCAGTTGATTTAAACTTAGGGAGGACTACAGGTGCCACTGAAGAGCAAAAATAATAGACAGCAGGTTGGAAAGGTTACCCTTGTAGAATGGAAAGATCAAACGTGGTATAAATTTGGGGGAAATAGTCTAAAAAGTGAAAATAACAGGTAGTAGTGGGAGTAGAAAGCAGTAATGCAAATAAAAAGAAAGGATGTAGGAAGTGCAGAAAAATTCCTTCCAGATTTATGATGATTTGTAGCCAAGCAAACTAAAAAGTCCCTGAAGAGATTTTAAAGTAGCCTGGATGTAAATTTGAATGCAGGCCATATTATTTGCAGCTTGGAGGTTTTGTTTAAAAGTACTTGCAATCCCTTTATTGCAGCTGTGGCTTTCTTTAACTTTTCAATCTTCTGCTTCCTGTGTGGCATCAGATGCACTTTTAGAGTCAAGGTCTATTCCAAGCCTCAGAGGATCTAAAATGATCAGCCAGATGCTTGGAAATGAAGAGATGGGGCTTAAGAAACATAATATTAACATGGTGACATATATATGTTATATATATATAGACACATACAGGTACATTATTGTGTTATATGTACACAAATGTGTTTCTCAATTTCTTTTGTTCATTCTCTCCATCAGAGCCCTGAGAACCTAACAGTACTTAATGGACCTGACCAGTCACACCTGGGACCTCCACCCACCTTAAAAGAGCTCAGAAACCATTCTAAGTTCAGCTAGGGACGCTCAGCCTCTGTGTGAACTTTTTGGAGACCTACTGGTCTCCAGCTCAGCTTGGCAAGGCTTGGCTGTGGAGTTCTTTTTTCAGGAGCTCAATGGGTGGACTGGTTTCCTAGCTTCATTTCAGTTTCTGGCTTGACATCCCTTGGAGGAAAAGACCTACTCTTGCTGCCCTCTGATACTCTTTTCAAGTACCTGTGGGAGTGTGTAGAGATGGGATACTGTGGCCATTGCTACCAAAAGAGCAGAAGATGGTGACCCCGGCCCACACTGCAGAAGCACTGTGACCAAAATCACCTTTTTGCCTAATGAAGTGCTTTCTCTAACAGGCTCCTCTTCTCTGGGAGGCAGGAAAGTAGCAACAGAAGGCATAGGTAAGGAGCAGAAAACTCTGGCAACGTTGCTACAGTATCTCCAACGCAGGAGAAAATCTAGGTAATGCTTTTATTTTCAGATGTGTAGATGTGTGGTTCAGATTTGGCTGGAGAACTGTGCCCACAAATAAAGATAATAATGTATTCAATGCTTCACATCACTGATTTGAGCCTGCAAACCATTGCTTGTCTAGGTAAAAAGTGTGTGCTAATGTTGCTCATGCGAGTGTTTCCAGAGCTTGCTGTTTGGGTTGTGCTCGCTATTTCTTATCGGTCAGACCAATGCATTTGCACTTTTATAGGTCAAGGGAACTGGGACTCTGCAGTTGATGGTATTTCTGCAGCAGACTTCCAGAATCATCTTTGGATTACTTTTGGTCACCGCATCCGGTCAACTCCACAGTATCAAGGAATGCTTTTGGTCTTGGTAGTAACAGGCCTGGGGAGCAAGTGCCAAATTTGAAAACAAGGAGCAGTCATTTGCACCTCCTGTCCTCTCTGTGCTCCCATTGAGAGTTGCTTAAGACGTATGTACCACGTGGCTAGTCAAGGTGCAGGATGATGGAGAAGTGAGTGAAGGAAGATTCAGTCCATCCTCTCCTAACCTGCAGCTTCTCAAAAGATGCATCCAGGTTGAGGGAAATAAGGTGGAACACACAACATTTCCTCGTGTGACACAGGTAGAGATAAGGTCTTTGAAGTTGAAAGAGAGAAATAGTATGGAGAGAAATTGCAAATTTGAAAAAGCCTATAGACAGCTAGAAGGAAAAATGGGGAGATGCAAAGGTGGGTACTACAGTTCTGGCTTTCATAAACTGGGCTACAATTATCATACTTGCTTCATTCTACAGTCTATACCAGTGGAGGGAAATGTTTGTTCATCTCTTGGTTTGTGTGATTAAAATGTTCTTGGCATCAGCTTTGGTTTTAATGTGATTGGTTTTCAAACATAATTAGAAGGGTTTTTACAGCTTTGTGTATTTCTATTTAAGAGACAACAAAAGTAACGCACAGTTGTGTTTTTTACCAGAGAAGGATCCCTAAAGCATTATCCAGAATGTCACTACAGTCTCGGTAAGTAGACCATGCATGGAGGAGCACTGCAGAACTGGCTCTGAATTTTTGCAGACGATGCCTCTGACTCAACAAAGAGCACAACCTGTGGTTTCTTAGCCCCGCTGATCTTGATGCCTTGTTGTGCAAGCTGTTCACAGGATCAGAGACATGAAATGGAGCCTTAGCTGGGGGGGAGGAGAGGTTCAGTCATGTTTCAGTTCTCTATGAACTTTTTTGATGCAGTAACATTCACTTTCTTTTCTGTTTAAAGTTTACTGTGGAGGCTACAGTAAGATCATCAGGGACTCTAGGTATGAGTGGTCCCACTAAGCCAAGGGGGTAACTCACATGCTCAAATGACACCTGTAAAACTTGATACAAGAAGCCCTTAAGCATGTGCTCTGGCTTTCTGAGAATGCACTGGTGGGACTTAACAGACATACAAATTTTTTCCGGAAGATAGGCAGAGGAAAAATTACTCCATAAGGGAAATTCCTCTCTAGAGAGGGATTCACAGCTGTGCTATCTACTCTTCCCCCTCTCTGCACTCTGGTGCCGGAAGCCTTTGAGGACCTGAGCTCTTCTTTGTGAGCTCCTCTCCTATCTGTGCTCAGCACCTGCCTCACGTGGCTGGGTCTCTTTATCTCAGCAGGCCTGGCCTTCATGCTGGATTTCTTCTGGTCAAGTATTGACCTGGGCTTTTGTCACCTCTGATGAACTCAGTATTTTTAAAAAGTGAGTGCATGCCACATTTGAGATTTTTACAGGCTAGCCATCCACTCCTCCTGTGGGATTTCTATGGCACGAATATAATGTACATATCTCAGAAGAACTATGCCAATTTAAGCCAGTGAGGGATCTGATGTCTTAACTTGTGCTTTTCCTTGTGTTGCCATGAGCTCAGCTGCAAGCTTAATTATGCACCACTGCCAGTTTCTCCTCTCCACAAATGTATGCACATTTAGTTCATCTCTATGGCTGTTCCACAATCAAAATAAGGTGTGTTATATTTGTGTGATGTAGAAAAGGCCCTAAAGCTTGTTTGTAAAGACTGGGCTGGGGAATTATTCACCTCTGAAGGAAATAGTGTGCTTTCTCTGTTGTACCTCTTTTTAAGCCAACAAACAGCTTTGAGGCCTCCTATTTCACTCTAAAGCATGTTTTGATGTTGCCTTTCAAGATGCTGCAGTGTTTAAATAGAAGATACAGTCAGTTGTGAAATGTCTTGGCCTTTCATGGTGTAAAGCAACTTCAACTGGGCTAGGACAACCCCATGGCACAACTTTCTGGAAGGGATGCAGTGTGCAGCTGGACCTGAAAAAGGAGGAGCTGCCAAGCCAACCCAGGGCAGCACCCCAGCCAGGGGGGAAATGGGGCTGGATGTCAGCATTTTGGGCTGCCTAGCAGCCTTCAGCCAGCTGTGAAAAACAAATCCAAAATACTTCTCTCCTTACTGCAGTGAGAAGCCAGCCTTGAAACAGGTTTCTCAGTCATATCACGATTGCTCTCCTATGCCTAGTTTTCCTCTCTCCTGTACACTAGGCAGGTAATTGTTTATTGATGCGTGTAAAAGGGTACAGGATGCAGTCATGCTGCTGTGACAGGACTTTGGAAAATGAGATCCATGGTTTTTACAGTGTTGGCCTTGTGAAATCTTGGGACAGCTGCAAGACTGCAAGTGCTGTGTTTTCAACTTGTGTTTGTTTGCTAAAGCATGCTTTGAAAAATTCCTGTGCTCCTCAGCATTGGAGCCTGACACTTCTTAGCCTTAGTTTAAAAAGACTGAACAAAATCACTGGCCACACCTGGAAGAAATGATTTTTCAGGAGACCCCACAAACCAGGAAATTGCATAGCAGGGTTATTAATAGAAAGACACCAAGATCATTCAAAGCAAAACCATACATTTAGTTATTGCTGTAGTCATCTGGATTTAAGGAGGACAGAATGACTTCAAATGATAGAAATAGCCTTGTGATGCACCACTGCAAATACTCTCTATATTATTTGAATGCCACTTCATAGTCAGGGGAACAAGGCTAGAGGAACTTGAAGCTTTGCTGTTGATCTGTGCTTAATGATCTGCAATATGCCTGGCAAAGTAAACATCCCAGTAATCAAAGACATTTAACTTGTTTGAGATTTTTTCAATAGAATGGGGTTGGTTTTTTTTTTTCCTTTTTGTGGATTTCTTATATTCACATCTGCACTGGGAAGGAGGCAAGGGAAAATGTGTCCATAGAAAATAAAACAAGTAAGTAAAACATAATTAACACTGCAACCTCTGAGCTGTTAATACACTCAATGTGATATTTAAAGGACCTCTTACGCACAGGTTTGTGGCAAGCACAGTACTAGAGTGACATTGAATGGCAAAAATACTTGGGGAAGAAGGCACAGGATTAAATGCTTTTTGGTCATTCTGATATGTTAAAATGCTTACGGTCGAATTTTAAAGAAAAAGCATACCACTGAAAGCATCTTGGCAAGGTGCACTTGTGTTAAGTGCATATGTGTCTTCTGTTTATTTAACAGACAAAATAAAAGCTCGGCAAAAAATGCTGGCAAACCACACTGTATTTAAATGAACAGTTCAGAACCTAGAGCTACTGAGAAAGAAAGATCAGAGTGAACTGGTGAGCTGAGGTAAAGGGGAGATGCAGTGGAAAATACGAGCAATGTTGTGAAAAAGTTTAGAGATGGCAAGAAACCTGCCTAGATCAGTTAGGAGTGAAAATACACAGGTGCAAGGAAGCAAAAGGGCTGTACAAGTACAGAGCATGCTGACCTACAGAGTTCTTTCTGGAAAGACAGAAGCAATTTTCAGTGGAAAGCCAAAAATGCTCTGGGACTTGCTTTTCATGGCTACATCTACACAAACTTCAGAGCATCGGCCCAAGCTCAAACTTGCCTCTTGTTTGGACACAAGACTGTGCTCAGGGCCTTGGGTGAGCTCCATCTCAGGGAGGAAGAAGGGAGTCTGAGCTGGCTCAGCTCTTTCATGGAACCCAAATGGTATCATATCCTGCACTGCAGATGAGCCTTTGCCTTCTCCCAAATCTTCCATCCCAGATCTCATTATTCTGTGTGGCAATTATTGCCCTCCCAGAAGGGATTACTGTCACATCCCACAAAGCCATTGCTAGATGTGTGGTGTGCTGAATATGTGGCATTCATTTCATGGCAGTGGTCCAGCCTGCTCCTCATCCTGCTTCATGCAGGTCAGCAAGAGCATAGGCACAATACATACCAGCCACTGGGGCTGCCTTTTGGAGAAAAAGGCAGTCTGGGTTTAGTTTCTTTTTTCTCCTCAGACTTTGGCATGTCATCATGGAGGGTCCGGCTGGGCAAGGAGCGTGGCAAGCCTGAAAATTGCTGAGGATGGGTCTCTTGCTCTTGGCCTCGTTGTGTTTCTCAGCAGGGAGGATGCTCCATGTACTAGTCTTGCCAGAGCTTGCACCACCGAAGGAGGCCTCCAACAGACTCTGCTAGAAAGCAACCTCCTCAGTGGGTGCTTCACCCTGTGGCCATCTCTTCTCTGATCTCTTTTCCTGTGACGAGACATATGAGGTCTTGAGTGCCAGGAGGAAAGAAGGCTGATATCAGGCAGCAGTGGTGGTTTAGGTGGGGTGAGGCGTGCTTCCCCTGCCTGAAGGAGCCATTTCTGGGAAAGCTCTGCTGTGATTACCCCTGGGAGAGCACAGCTGTTGAGGCTCTTCCTAGGAGGAGAGGTAAGGACAAATAGTCACCAGAACATTTTTTTTTTTTTAGTGCAGTGTCTTAAACACAGGTATTCTCATCTGAGACAGTCTGATATCATTAAGATGAACATGGTGAAAATAATTAGGTATGTCATCGGTGATCATGAAGTTCATTGAAATGACTGGTTAATAGCACCTGGAAAAAAGGTGAAGGTCTGTCAGTGAATTGTTCCCTATACAGCTTGACTAACCCCCAGCTGGACAGATTTGCACCTTTCCTTGGCTGCAGAGTCCACACCAGTGACCACCACACACAGCTGCAGTGTACATATATATCTATATATGTAGATATCTATAAAGTAAAAAGTAAGATTGGGCCAAAATTCTCTGATGGAACATTTTTCCATTACACAACGCCAGTTTGACCAAATCAGAAGGTACCAATTCAACTTATGGGACAACATAAAAGCAACTCCCTTTTCGGACATCCTGCGAGGGGAGGTACAGGATGTTGCCATGCCAAATGTCCCAACCAGGACCACCAGCTCCTTGCTTGGAACAGCAGGCTGTGGGGAGCAGCACGTGGCCAGGTCCCTGCTGTCATCTTTGCCTGCCTCCAAGAAAGCAGATGTCTGGCTGTTGCTGACAAGGGAGAGTTGTGAGTATCTGGGGTGACAGCTACTGCTGGAGAAAAGGGGGGAAATGACCTCCCCTTGCAGCAGCGGCTGCTGCCCTATCTCCCTGGCCCTGCTGCAGGAGCAGCAAGCCCTGGAAACTCTCTGAACACTGGCTTGTACCAGGTAAACCGAGATCCTCTGACTGTCATCTGAATGTGCTGAATGAGGAGCCTCAGAGCACAAGTTAATAGACAGTAGTTCTTTTAGTGAAACCTTTCTGTTAATTCAATACAGACTACTCACGGAATTTCCCTTCTCAGAGAAAATCTCAACTTCCATAGAGAAATAGCACTCAATCTCATTTTTTTTCTTTTCAAAACTTTAGAAGTTCCCTCAAAAATTCCCTGAAGCCCTAATAATAAGGATTCTCAGTTGCATGTCAGGATGTAATGTGCAATATAAAATGTTCACGTTTGATGCTCAGCATAGTTAAATTTACCACAGTGCTTCACATTCAATATATACCAAGAATTCTAGCAAAATCACATACTGTTCAACTCGAGGTTTATCATGGGGTGCTTAACAATGAATTATTTAAAAGTACCTAATGTATCACGGTTTCTTGAGAGCCTAATGTGTGCATGTGTATATATTTATACATAAAATGCCTGTGAGCCATTACAGAATACCAGTTTCTGAGCGTAGGGGTTTCTAGAGTAAATCTAGAGGATGTTTAAAAATAGGTGTCCTCCTAAAAATGCAGTGAAGTTTTAGAAAGAAAAAAGCCTTAATAATCTTCCCCGTTCATATATACACACAGTCATTTAAAGGGAATCTGTATCCCATAGGGCTCCTTTTAGGTGAGATTTTAAAAGTATCTGAATTCTGCCATGAAGGATTAATTTTCTTTTAATGTGCATATTGATATGGCATTTTAGATCTCACTGAAAACTTTGAAAGAATTTCCCTCATTTGCCCATTTGAGAAGATTACTATGTTCCTCCTACTAGCAATCATCCATAGTACTTTCCCAAAGTACTTTACTGAGTGGGTATGCACTTCCTTTCTGCTGATGGAAAACTAGACAGAAAAAAAAAATGAAGTGGTCTGCCCAGGATAAACAGCCTGGTATTGCTGTCACTTCCAAGCTTTCCCCAGGCTGCCAGTGTTTTCTACTTGCTGGAGCAGGTAGGGGAGCCTGCTAGAGGAACACTGAGCTGGGCTGAAGGCAGGTCTTCAGCTCCTGCCTCTGGTCCTTTGAGGTGAGCACCAGCTCACAGCTGCCTCTTTGGCTGCTTTTTTAGATGGCCATGGGAATAACCTTACAGGGCCAGACTTTTCAGTTCTGTGTTTTGTCCTCTGACCCAAACTGACTGTGAGATGACTGGTTTTATGTTGAAGGGTGGATCAGCTGGCACCATCTGACATGTCCCATGCATCCCTGGGGACCTGTCTCCTCTCTGACACCTCATTGAGTCATTTTTGTAAAGACACTTGTGCTTGTTTGCAGAGGAAGGGCACCTATTACATTCCTGTGCATATCCATGTGGTGAGAGGGCTGGATTTTCATGCTGCTGTGTGGGATGCAGTTAAAAAGAATTTAGTAGGAGAATTGTTTCCTCCTGGCTCCAGGGGGTTTGCTGGTGTCCTTCATTTCAACCTGCACGTTGAAGCACCTATTTGGAACTTACTCACGTCCTTGCAAAGAGATGAGTGACCTAAGACTTCCTTCAGCAGGAGCTGGGATGAGTTCTTTTCTCTGAGGCATCTTGTAAGGAAGGGCCAGCATCTAATGCTTCCTCCCTGATGACACTGGTGACAATAACCCAAAGCCTTCAGAAAATGAGTAGCAGAAGATGGAGCCAGATGCCCTTTATTGCAAAGATCAGCAGGACAAACTTTAAGGGACAGCTGAACAGAACAAGCAGAGGTCCAGACCTAGTTTCAGAAGTCACTTGATCTCAAGTTTGTGAATCATCAGACTTGGTACACCAATTTAAGCTTATGGCACCAGCAGGATCATATTCATAGTGATGTGTTCAGGCTGATGGCAATTCTATTCCTTAGCAAGTCAGAGCCCTAATCCTAAAAACCAGAGGGGGAAAACACAGCCTCTAACAAAAAAATCATCACTTTCTTGTCTAACTAGAGAAGTAGTATAATACAGTTTCTCCTTGAAGATGGTCTTTAAGGGTCTGATTTTTCCAGAAATCTCTAATTCTGTGATGAATACCATCTCCCACCCTAACCACCAGGCTGTGTGACAACAGGTCATAAACTTACTAGTGACTTCTCTGTAGGAAATAACTTCTGTTACTTCTGGGCACCCATACCAGAAAATCTGCCAGCACTGTAAGCCATAAATGTTTTTTGAGGTATAACCTAAGTGAACTCGAGGAAAAATAGCCCAGGATGGTGCCTGTGGCCAAAAGCTTCGACAGAAGTGGTCTCGTGTCTGTACACAGCTCTGCAATGAGCTATTCTGCATCTTCCTGCCTTGGTTTCTCCCCTGTGAGATGGGGATGAAAGTACACGTGCCTTTTGAAAACTCTGCATGTTTAAATGCGGTTTGAAAGAAGGCTCTACGAAAAACTCAAAGGCTCTGGAAATGGTGGTCGTGTTCTCCTAAGGCAGGCCCTGGTCTTAAGAGAGAAGGATGCAACATGGCCAAAGAGCTTACAGCTGAGCACAAGGACTGCCAGGGGAGAGCAGGCACGGGAGGAGGAAGCACAGTGAGGTGATGCAAGAAATATTTAATTGGGTTTATTTGCTAAAGACATCGCGTGCTGGCTCAAAATGTAAAACCTGATGGAAAATCCAAGCAGTATTGAAAAAACTGCCAATATCTCTTTGTCAGGGAGTTTGAATAAAAAAACCAAATAAACAACACCAAAGTCCCCCTCCTCAGAGCCAAAACTCCAGCTCAGGCCCCCTGCTCTCCCCCTCGCTTCTGGGGGGAGAGGCACGGCGTTTATCGGCGGCAGCCGTGTCCTCATGCCCCGGGAGGGGCGACAGGGTGGGTGACAGCCCTTCGCCGGGCAGGGTGACCATGCACGGAGCAGACACACGTGCACACGCTGTGCACACACACGCACAGCTGATGCAGGAAACCAGTCGCCGCGGCACAGTCCCCACCAGCAAAACCCGCAGCCCGGGCCAAAAAAGGGGCGCCGCGCCGGAGAGCACGACGCGCCTCCTCCTCGTATTTCCTCCCCCGCCCACTTCCAGCGGCGGAGGGGCTCGCTGCCGCCGGCTGCCGCCCGGGATGAAAAGTTAGCCGCGGCAGGATGCGCGGCGCGGCGGTGAGTTTCCCCGGCGGCGCCGGGGCGCGGCGGGCCGGGCAAGCGGCGGGGGCGCGGGGAAGCCCGGCCGAGCGGGCGGCGGGGAGGAACCTCCGGGATCTCCGCGTCAAGCCCGGCTCTCCACGTCTGTGCGTGTGTGTGTGTGTGTGTGTGTGTGTGTGTGTGTGTGTGTGTCTGGCCGTGCCGGTGCCCCGGGGGCCGGGCCGCGGCAGGGGGGAGCGCGACGCGCACCGGCGCAGCGCCCCGAGCGGCGGCAGGAACTTTCGCCCTCGGGGGAGACGTTGCTTCGGGCCGGACCCGGGCGCCGCCGCCGCGAAGGGACTCTATGAGGCGACCCCCAGGCCGCGGTTACGAGGCCTCAGCCCCTCGAAGCGAAAAGGGGCGGTGGCGGAGGAGCCGCGGGGTCCTGGTGGTGAGGCGGTGGCGGGGAAGCCTGCCCGCGGCGCGTCTGTCGTGCCTCGCGCTGCGCCGCCGTCCCTCCCCCACCGGGACGCGAGGAAACCCCCTCGGTGACCCCTCCCCCGACCCCTCCCCCACCCCCCCCGCCGGGCCGGGGAAGGGGCGGGGCCGGGAGACCCGGTGACGTCACTGCTCCGGCCCCGCTTCCTGCAATAGAAAGTGAGAGAAGGTAAAACACCCCCCGCCCCCCCGTGCCCCTCCCCCTGCCCGTGACCGGGGCGCCTGGGGGAGGGGAGCGGAGCGCGTCTCTCCCCGAGGGGAGCCCAGCGGATGCCATGCCTGCTGGCCCTCCCCCGCAGGGCCCGCCCCGCCCCTCCCGCATGTCAAGGGAGGCTCCCAGCCGTCTCCCCCCCCCCCCCCCGCCTTGTACCCCCGCATTGTGTGCGTCCCCCGTTCATCGTCCCGCAGCCGGGGGGGCAGGGGCCGCGGGGGGCGGTGGGTCTGCTCCGGTATGGGACATGGTCTCCCGGAGGAGGGGTCTGTTGCGGGGGCGGGCGCGGCCGGGGGCCGGCCGGCGCGGCGGCGGCTGGGGGCTGCGGGGGGGGGGGGCCGTGCCGTGCCGGGAGGCGGTGCCTTGGCCGGCCCGGGGGGACGGTGCATGGAGGAGGGGTGGGTGCCCGTGCCGGGCTGCGTGTGTGCGCGGCGGCGGCGCTGGGTCATGTTTGTGTTTGAGGTTGTCAAGTGAAGGAGGCTCCCGGCTCCCCCTCACCCCCCCGCCCTGCTCTCCCGCCCCCCCCTCCTCTTCCTCCTCCCGCCGCCGCCGCGCAGGGGTCGCCGCGTTCCCCGCCGCCGCCATCAGCCGCCGCCGCGCCGGCCCCCTCCACCAGGTTTGCAGCGGGCCCCGCGGGTGGGGGGCGGAAGGGGGGCTCGGGAGGCGCCGTGGGGAGGGGGGCGCGGGGCGGGACGGGCGCTCCCCGCCGCCCCCTCTGCGCGGAGCTGCGGCAGCCACAACACAATGTGTTCTCCGCCGGCGGCGGGGGGGGGGACGGTGAGAACCGCAGGCCCCGCTCCCCCTCACCCCGCTTCCACCGCGGCGCCTCCGGGACGCGCGGGGACTCCGCGCCCCGGCTGCGCCCGCCGCCCGCGGCCTCCCCGGGGGTGGCGGCTGCACCCCCAGCCCCGGGGGTTTGTCCGTGTGCTCCCCCCGCCGATTTGCTGCCGGGGTTTCGGGGGGCTGGGCGGGCGGGTGAGTGCCGCGTAGCCCCGGCCCGACTCATCCTGGCCCCCCTGGGTGCCGGGCTGCGGCCGCCCCCTCGCACCCCTCATTCTCTCCCCCCCACCCCCCCCCCTCGGCGTGTGTGCAGCGCTTTGTTCGGTGCGGCGTTGCAGAGGGGTTTTCCCAGGCTCCTCCCTCTTTATTCATTCATGGTTTTTTTTTTTTTCCTCTCTCCCTTCCCTTTGGAACCCTGCAAGCGCATACCGACGGCGTTCGGAGCCCCGGGGCTGGCTCCCTCCCCGCACCGCTCCCTCATCTGCCGGATGTTTTTTGGTTTTGGTTTTCGTTTGGTGTTGTGTTTTTTTTTTTTTTTGGCGGGGGGGCTGGGGATGTGACCGCTGCGTTTGCAAAGGCCCGCGTCTCCCTCTCCCTTTTTGCTGAAATTAAGGAGGGAATGACTTTCCGCGTGGGTCCTGCGCGATGTTTCCGCCGTGGCTTTCACACGGCCATCTCTTCCCCAGAAAGAAGGAGTCCTGCTGGTGAGCGGGGGAAATTGGTGGTTTTAAAGCGTAAATAAGATGTCATTTGTGCTGCAGGGGAGCATCGAGAGGTGCTTGCGATTTACGGATACCTGAGGGATTTCAAACTCCTGCTGCAAATAACTTGCATAAAGAAGTGACGGTGTTTATTGCCGCCTTTAAAAACCCAGAGCAAAAAGGGGGAACGGGGCTCAGGGGGTGGTTGTTGCTTCAAGCAACCCAGCCGCTTCTCTGCATTTCCAGCTTGTGTCCAGGAACAGGAAAAATGGACCCGTTAGCATTAAGGCTTTATTTAATTTCTAAATCTCTCTTTTATCCTTGCAGATAAAGTGGTATGAGTGAGCGACTTGACAGGCTGTGTGCTCTGTTTTGGATTTTTCCTGATTTTTCCTTTAACATGTAGTAATACCCTAGTGAAGAACCATTAGTTAGAAGAGCGTTTTTCCAGCCTTCCTTTGTGTCAGTTGCAGGCCGTTTCTTCTCCTGTTTGAGTCCTTTTTTGCAGCAACAGACAAAAGAAACATTAAAAATTAATTATTATATTCCTCAACAGTCTGTAGACTGAAGGGGTGGTTGCAAGTAGTCTATTTTAAGTGGGTTTGAATTCCACTTTTGCAAAGACACGGTTATCTTAAAAAAAACAACAAACCACAACCCCCTAAATTAATACTTCTAGCAAATGCTAAATATTCTACGTAGTTCCTCCTTTGAGTAGCTATCCTTAATGAACTTGTCCATATTAGGGGCCATTCTAAAGTTTATATAAATTTTTACCTTTTCTTCCTAGTGTTTACTAAAAGAGAAAAATATCTGTTAACATGAGGTAGTACTACTATTTAAAAAAAAAAAGTGAAAAGTGGTTAATTTTTAAATTTTGTTTAGATTGAAGAGTGGAATACACCAATCATTTTCTTTTTTAAGTGCTTGTGTGTAAGTAGTGTGCCATAGTTCTGTGGGAGACTTCACATTCTGCAGGATTTCAGAAACTAAACAAAATGCTCCTTAAACTGGAAGCAAATCATAAGCATATTTGAAAAGTAAGAAAGTTTTGTACATCTTGAAAAAGGTGTAGGTTTGGGTATTCAGATGTAGGTGTGTGCCAGTTTAGCAGCATATCTCTGTGTCAGGCTATTAAAAGAATTCCATGGTCCATGGGGTATATCTATACTAGGGCTTTGCTGGCTGCAGCCTTCTCTAAATGGAGGGGCTGCTGCAGCCATGTGAAAACTTGCTGTGCAACAGCTTGCAGGTGAGTCAAGAGCCAGTGGGATTCTCTGCTGTACACTGATACTTCAGCAGAAGTATCCCATGGAGAGTCCTTTCAGGCTTGCAGGATGGAAGTAAGGAACCTGGAGGTCGCTAATGTTACAAATAGGGTGGATTATTGCTGATGCAGTGTGCGTTTGCCCTCTGCTCCGCTCTGCTCTTCCCCCACCCTGAGATGAAGATGTGTATCTTTAAGCCCGATGTCAAATTTTGTTTACTTTTCTGGATTTATTTGCACGGGACACAAATTGTTGGAAGACATTTTCTGGCTAGAAAAACAGCTGACAAATGTGGAAAAGTGTCTTAGTTTTCTCATGCTTCCTGAGTAATCCCAAAAGGAGTTTCACCCTCATGTAGTTTTCTTAAGATATTGGAACATTTCACTCTGTAAGAGGATAGGTGCAGAAATATTTCTTGCTCATTGCTCATTTCCATGGAGTATGAAAAGAAGCAGAACAGGTATATTTGTTTTCCTTATTAATGCACACATCTCATAACTTCTCTTTCTCTTTTTTTAGCATACGGATTAACTGACCCCTTTGACAAGTTTATGGAGCTGCCATCTCTCTTCTTGCTGTACTTTCCACTTCTGAGAGGAGAAAGTGGTGTGTGTGATTAGAGGAAAATGCCTCGGACAAAGCAGATACATCCCAGAAATCTGAGAGGTATGTAACTCTCAGCTGTGAAAGGAAAGCTCCTGGGGAACTCGGTCGTAGTTTCAATTACGAGGTTACAGGAGTATGTATTTAAGAGGTCTCTTTTCATCCAGATATAGTTTGCAAGGAAGTTTTATGAGTTGTCTGCATGACAGATCTAATTTTGAGAGAAACAGTGGAATTTGTTCTTATTCCTTAAGTCTGTGTGCTTGATAGCATTCTTGATATCCTCCAGCTTACATCAATAACCAGCATGAACTTTGAAAATGCAAAGTAGGATGTAGTTTCCTTACCAGAGCATTTACAGTTGAAATATACAGGAAGGTGGGAAATGCATGTAATGTAGCAGTAGCAAGAGATCTGACAGCTGGTAGTTGTTCTTTGTAACAGCAATCAGTTTGGCATTGCTATTGAGGGGATCAAGCTCTCCTCCCATGCATGCCTCCTCACTATCTATCATCATCTGTCACCCACACTACCTTGGGCATTGCCAGGTTTGACCTTGGTCTCCTCGCCTTCAGGCAAATGGTGGCTTATTTGCTATGGAAAAGGAGCAAGCAGGGGAGCTACCAGCTCCACAGACTGGCAAGCTTGGATGTCCAGGCACTTCCTTGAACAAGATCCCAGTGCATTTAACCAAGCCCAGGACTGGCAGATGAATGTGAGGAATCTGATCCTATGGTTATTTGTTACTGCCTTGGTAGAAGTAACCCTGGAGGAATTAAATGAGGGGAAAAATACAGGTCAGTTGACGAGTGGACGTGTATGTTGAGGGAGAATGCACTTCCATCCCCACCCTCAGACACAGCTTTTGGGAGAACTTGCTTCCACCTGCACCCCCACGTGTAGCTGTCATCAGTTTTTTTTAATGTGAATTTTATAGTTGCCTTATGGAAGCATCCCTTCAGAGAATAAAAGCAATTACAAAACCACAAGTGTCAACATAAAGTTTCAGGGGCAGGAACAGCATTTGATTCCAGTTTTAACTTTTCATGCCAAAACCCAGCAAACATCCGTATGCGTTTCAGTTAGTTTACAGTTGAGAGACTAACAAGTGCTAGTGCGTACAGCTGTATCCAAGACTTCATGTTTATGGACTGTTATCACTGCTACCACTAACAGTCTCTGCTGGAGAAGATATTTTTGCAGTGTCTTTAATCAGGAAGTGCTGAGTAGCATTGTTTGGTGTGATGGGTAAACCTCCATCACAGATCAGGAATTTCATATTTAGGTGATGCTGTTTCCCCTTCTTACTGAAAGTGAAGCAATACATTAGAGCCCAGTTTTCAGTAATGCTGCTTACCAAGTTGCTGACATAGCTGAGCTTACATTTTCTGATGAAATGAGAGGCATCTAATTTCACTACTCCGATATCTACTCTGGTATTGCTTGAAACTTAATACGCGTTAAGTCTATTGTAAAGCTTTCTTTTAACTTAAATAAATAAATTTAAAATAAATAGTCTAGTTAACATCTTAATTGTGTAAGAAATTAATTGCTTTTTTTTTTTCTTCTTGTGTAAACTCTCCAGTCATTTAGCTTTTATCACCTCCTGCAATAGCAGGTTTCATCAGTTCCTATTTTTCCACAACTAACGGGAGGTCTTGAATGAATTAAGATGGCTTAAATGTTGAGAAAGGAAATAGAGGTACACTGAGAGCCCATAATTTGAAATTATGTTGGAGCAGTTAAATGATTGTTAAAACTACACAGGTGCTGCAAACTTCAACATGTTGTGAGCATATATTGCTACTATCATGGGTTATTAGAGGTGAAGTGATTTGAATAATCAGTTTACTTCTCATTAGTTATGCCCTGTTTCCATTTTTAGTCTAGATAATGAGGAAAACTGGATTTCAGTTTCTTTAGTAATTTTATCAATCTCTGAGAATATTGCAGAAAATATTTGCTTAAACCCTCAATTTTTGCTGGAATTTGAGAAGGCTGAAAGATTTCACAGGTCTGTTTTTTGGCAGTTTATGTATGCGAAGTTAGGCCATTCTTAAGTTGACATTCTTAACCACTAAAACTTTAAAAAATGTTTTTTTTAACACTGGTTTAATCCCTGGCAATTAGTGCCAATGATAACTAAATCTGCAAAAAGAATAAAAGGTGTAACTCAGCAAACTCTTACAACTTTTGGAAGATGAAGATACAAGGTTAAGTAGCCTGTATTTTTAAGTTAAAGGGTACTTTTAAGTTGTCTAAACCTGATTGTCACCTTTTGTACTGTGTACAAAGAACGCTCCATGGCCTTACCTGGCTTCTCCCTGCCTGTTTCCAACTTCTCTCATTGCCCTATAGCAATCAAATCACCAACAACTTTAACTGGACTTGTCCAGAGCCCATCAATGTTTAACTTTTTTTGAAAGGTCACTGTTGAACAACCCTTGACACTCTGTATCCTGTTGTGCATCGGATGAGTTACTTGGATTGCACTTGCAGTCCAAGTCAGCCTGGAGAGTAAACAACCAAGTCCAAGAACCTAAAGTATTTTCCCTTAAAAAAACCCCAGCATAATCTCCCTTTCCCTCCCCTGCCAAAAAAACCACACGGAAAAAAACTCCACCGTAAACAACCCCCACACACTCCCATTAGTTAATTTGAGGCTTGCTGCAGCATAGGAGTAAGTTTTGATGGTTTTAATATTGCCTGTGTTTACCGTAAGCAACTTTATTGTCTGGGAAAATGAAGTAGCATTGTTTAATATAGAGAGCTAAATTTAAGATTTTGGCAGGAAACCTTATGGCTCTTTGTGACATGGCTTGATTTTACTCATTTTGTATACTTCTGGGAGATTCGTGGCCCTGAAGTATCAGGATTGGTGAAGATCAAATTTATTTTCTGTGCTGTTTTTTTGTGTGCTGAGGTCCTCTCCCTTCAGCTTGGCTTTCACTCTGTGTCTATACGTGAGTCAATATAGTGCTACATTAACCTGATTTTACAGCAGGAAAAGAGAAACACCTGTATCAAGAGGACAGGATATGGGAAGCATTTTGCAAGTTTTTTAAAAAAAAATAAAATTAGTTGGCCATTTGTTTTCATGGCTATGTGCTAGTGACATGGTTTTAATGCCTGACCATGGCTGGATGAGCATGCTGTGTCTGAAGGATACCAATAAGGCATCTGCTGTGCTGTGCCTGTTTTGTTACGCTGTTTTGTCACATCAGCCTTCCCTGCTTCTCATGGCAAATACGTCCTTATCTGAAAAATGTCACTGTCACCAGTGGACTGCTTTGTTAAGAGGTGTTGTGCACAATGTCAGGTTTAGTCTCCTGGCTAACTTAACAGTCGTGTTCATCCCCAGCAGTAGGGCTGAGTGGCTAAAATTTGAGCCAAATTACAGTTTTTCAGGTCTCAGAAGAATGCAGATTGGATGCATGCAAGTTCTGGTTAATGGTTCATAGTTTCAAATGCAGGGGCCAAAGCAATGCCCAGGAAAAGCCTGGCATGGGTTACCTGTCAGCTGTGTGACTGGAACTGAGTTTATAAGCAGGTGCTCCTGATGTTCCTGTCTTAGTCTCTTAAATATTAAAGATCTCTATCATGTTGCTAATCAAAAACATCATCATTCGCCCTCCAGAAAATAAGTGTACTGCTAAAAAGGAAAGTATCTGTCTTGCTCTGACATCCAGAGGTCATCTTCTCTTAACATACTTTATTTGTCATATGAAATTTTAGTTCACTGAAACTAATGAAAGTACTGCTTTGCATGCAGTTCCACCTTATGTTTACATAGCCAATTGATACACAGGTGTAACAAAACATTTCATAGAAGCTGTAAGGTATTCCTGGAAGTACAGTTACATTAGAGAATCATGCTTTTAACAGGGCTGAGTAGACTTGGTTTGTTGTCAGATGGTTGTGAGGATATAGAAGGAAGAACAACTCATGTTTTTGTTTACTTAGAAGTACCCAGTTGCAGAGTTTTCATTTTAAACTTGTTTGTTATGTGTACAGTGTTTAGCACAGTGCTCTGATTCACCAATAAAAAACTGTAGCTGAAGTATTTTGAACTTTGTCTCATTCTACATAAGCTTTCTGTTATTTTTAAGATGACAGCTTGTTGCTGGTTCTCTTTTCCCTTCTCAATCAAGTATTTCTGTTTAAAACAAATGACGGATGGGTCTGTGAAGTTCAACAGCTGCCTGCAAATCTTTTAACACTTTGCATTTGATAAGGAAATGCAACTATAATATGAATAGCTTTGCTCAATAGCTTGATAGCTTTGCAGTAATCTGAAAAGCATGGTTAAGTTTGCTGGAAAGCTGGGTACATTCTAGGCTGTACAATGTCCAGAAGAGCTAGGCATCTACTGTGACTTAAGTGTGATTTAGCAAAGGCTCTTTGAGTTGGATTAAAATTGTAATGTGCTCTCAATACTGAAGCAAGCCTGTCTACACTGAAAGCTGACAGGTTGATATTTCTTATTAGTGTTTGGTCGTGTAGTCTATAAAGCTTGAGAATCGATTGGTGTGCTGTGCTTTAGTTCATGATTTGCATCAAATCACTTTAAAAAAAAAAAAAGCTGAGTTTTCTCAAGGCTCACTTCTGTAACCTGTGCTTGCTTGGTTCAAAAGAAATGTGCAAGCACATTTGGCTTTTGGGACTTGGTATGGTTTCTGAGTCAATAATAATGCTCCGTTTCAGAGTATTTCTGAAGGGCTGTTGATGCAATTTTGGTACATCAGATGTACTAGTGTTCTGTGCTCTGTGGTGTGCTTGTGGACATTAGTAAAGATGCTGCGTATGTGTCTTGCTTAAATTTCTGAAGCATGTGTGAGACACAAGAGGAACAAGAAGTCAGAGTTTTGGCTCTGATTTTGTTATAGAAATCTCCTTTCATTTGGCAGCAGGTCTTGTTTCTGTATAACAGATTGTTTTGTGTCATTTTTTCTACAAACTAAATTTGAACCCAAAACCTCCCTCATGAAGCTAGAGAGAATACATGGCTCTCCTGATGTATTATCAGCTGGAGTAGCAGCAGATCCAGCTACAAAGCAATGAGTACAGCCAATCTTGTGTAGACCATAGAAGAACTCTCTCTGTGCCTTGTATTTTTCTCACTTGGGATGTGGACTGCTAATGTTTCTCTTTTGGTTGTGTTTTTTTTTTGTTTTACTTGTTGAAAACGTAGGACCTTTAGGCTGTTGCTTACAGTATGTATGGTCCAACATCTTGCACATTAGTTATCATGTTGGCTGCAGCCCTCAAATTTTATTCTAAGGTGAATAATGTCTATATTTACATGTGGAAAACTGTCTAAAACACTCTGCAGCGTCAGAAAGGCTGGATTTAAAGCTGTACTTTGCTACCCTTTCCCCGTAACCTGTCTTGTTCCTGTCTTGTCGTTCCATGTTTCTGAATTTGATAGTGTGTTTTCAGCAGGGTCTAGTCCTATTCACTGCACGGGATGGTTGGGCCGTATATCAGTGGTCACAAGTGGTTCACAAAAGGCTGTTTGAGAGTGGATTGCAAGAGGGGAAGGAGTAGTAGGGTGGATAACACCGTTCAGTGTTGCCTTGGGACAACCACATTTAATTCCTGGCTATACCACTGAGTTCCTTGTGTGAGACCGAACGATTCTCTTACACCAAACCTTTGCAGCCAGCCACTAATTGTGTGTGCTAGATTTTGCCTGAGTTGAAATGCCTGGGCACAAATTCTGAGTTTTTGCAACTGCAGTCAGTCCACTATGGCTACAGTTTGGATGCAAAATGGTGCAAAATTGCTAAGTACCTTTAAAAAAAATATAAAAATCAATGTCTAGGTGACTTACGCCAAAGATCCAATATTAGCCAACGCTTTTGGCAAATCTTTTATCTCTTCTACGCTTCTGTTTTGGGCCTGTAAAGTGGAGATACCAGCACCACATCAGCTTCTAAGGGCTCAGAAGATAAAGTTGTTAGTGTTGTGAAGCAGACACTTGATGGCTAAATAACGGAAAAGATAATGAAAAAGCTGGTAGTAAACAGAGCCAAGCAGTGAGCATGGCCCACGTTGTACACTGGCTTAGTTTGCATAAACACCCCTACTTCTGGCATTCTTAAGCTCCTTGCTGCTTTGCTTCACAATCTTAACATTTAAAAGGTATTCTTAAAAGGTTACTTCCTAGCTTGTAAAATACCAAACTAAAAAACCAAGAAATTCCACTGTATTGAACTGCAGTGCTTCTCATATGAGTCATCAGTGTGGTGGGACCTCAAACTTCAATGCTGGCTTTTGCTGCATGAGCTGTGCAGCATGCTGGTGTTCCTGGTGTGGACCAGGCACTGGAGAGTGGAGGAGGAATCTGCTCCCATCAGGGTGTTCATCATCATGTTGCACAATTTTGAGCTGTTGCTGAGAAAGCCCCTGCAGCCAGGAGGGAATAATTAGTGTGGGAAAAGTCTCTAGAGAGGAACATCTTTAATGTCGTTGTTTCCCAGTTGGTTTTGAGACTGGTTTAAGCCATTGCTGCTGGAGGAAGAGGAAGTGAAGTGTTCCTGCCTCCCCCCACCTCAGATGCTTCTTCCCTGCATTGTTTCTCTGCTTTTCCTTCCAGAACCCCCCTTCTACTGACAAATTTCAAAACTGGGAAGCAATGGCGATTCTTAATGGATGACTTAATAATTTTGGTGTACGGCTAAACCAGCAGGAAACTGAACTCGTCTCACTTGACACCTTAATTAAAAATAAAACAAAACACTCCCTCTAAAATTTGGCGTAGAGCTTTCATTCTGAATGAACAAGATTTGGCTAACATTTAAGCAATTAAAAAGAGGTCCAGAAAACCAAGCTTGATTATAGATGGCACTGTCAGCTTTGAATATGTATTTATAGATTTCTGCATATGCGTGCTAAATATTAGGAAAAGGGAATGGGAATGATGCAGAGAGAGTCTGCTGGGTACAGAGAATGGCAAAAATGGGTGCTTTCAGAAGGATTTAAAATAACTCCTGAAGAAGAGGGATAAAAGAATGGTATTCTAGCTAACAGGGTTGCAAAACAATACCTGTAAGAATGTTGAAGACAGAAAAAGAACGGAGGAAGGAGATTAGTTCTGTTCTCTTAACATCAGAAAACAAAGAAATTGTATTTTTTGTGGAATATGAAATCCTTAAAATTGCAGTTAGAATCAGGCTTGAGCTGGAAGAAGTTGGTTAAGGGTAAGGTTAAAAGAAATTGAATTAATACAGAAACAAAAAAAGCAGCAATGAACCAGGGCTTGAAAGCTATGTATATAAGCCAGTTCAATTTCTTTCAGAATACAGTGAAGTGGAAACAGGTGCAGATCTGTAATTCTGTGTCACCTTTACATCCTCTGTCTTCTTTATTGTTAATTGAGCGTGGAGTAAGAAATGCTACAGAATTTGGCATTTGCTGAAGCACAGACTCCATTGTGTTAGGAAGGTCATGAAAAAAATCATAGCTGTGAGAAGAGAAACAAAAAGTAGTATTTCAGCAATTGTTCTTTCAAACATTTCTATTAAAGCAGGCAGTTGGCTCTGCGATGAAACTGAGTCCAGTCTTTTAAGCCCAGGACTAGTAACATTTTGTAAGAGTCCAGCTTTCTTATAAGATTAGTGGTCATCTGCATCTCCAGTGGCTTTTATGAAAAAGGTGAAGGCTTAAGCTGTCACAATTTTCTTAATTGATTTTTTACTGCTTTAAAACTGTGTGAGTTTCTCTGTTGACACTCCTGTCAGCATTTGCAAACTGTGAAGGCATCAGTCCACTAGGGTCTGCAGCTCTGGGCTGTATTACTGCACAGTCTTGTACCTAGCCCAATAAACATTCCAAGAGCGTTGTTACCATTTAAAAATATATCTTTGCAAGGAATTCTCTGTAGTGAAAAAGGTACCAAAGGGATTTGCAGCATAGTACTGTTTCCTTCAGACTGGATTCTGCCTGGAAACCCTTGGAAGGGTTTGTGTGATAAATACTTACCTGCTGCTCCAGGTGAGGATTCTTGGGCTGTGGGAAGAATGCCTGGTGGACAGGCATGTAGGACTTCACTCAGGATGCTTGGTAATGACACTCAGTTGTCTGCATGTTAGGGGCTAGTGTCTGTTTGACCTAACATTTTGCAAAAATGCCGAAGAGGTGAAAATGTGTTTTTCTAACCACAGTCAGTCATTTTCACCAAACCAGTCACCCTGTAGCCCACAATGATGTACTCAAGAAGCTTAGAAAAAGGCTGTTTTGGGGGTTATGCTGGGGGTTTGGTTTGGTTTTTAATGCTGAAATTATTCCCTTTCATGGCATGTATTTTGAGTTTCTTCATATGCTCATACAATTTGATTGCAAATTGCAAACAGCAGTAAGTATATGTGCTGGAGAACATAAAGGAGACTTCCTATAGCTATGTGTTTTCAAAGAGCTTGTTGTACCAGTGTATATTTCCTAGACTTGCTTGTTCTTTAGTATGTTGAACTTCCCTAGTAAGCATTTTAGTTCAGTAATGGCTTATGAGATTATGGAGAGAGAAACTCAGGCTCTTACTAGGTTGGAAAAGTAAGATTTTCCTTGCTATGTTAACACATGAATAAGCTGGACTTTACTTTCCAAATTAGTTGTGTTGGGTGAAGTGCAGTCTTTCCCTCTACTTGTTTAAATGTATCATAACTCAGAATATTTACATTAAGAAGGGGGGGGTGAACCCCTATGGCACATGTTTGGAGCCTTTGATGATGCATTTGTGGGGGAGGTGGGGAACCTGTAGTTCCATAGGTGAGACTTTTTGTATAAAAACTGTTTGGTTTTATACAAAAGGATTTTAAATGCCCTTAAAGTGTCTCTCAAAATGAGGCTACTTGGAGAGTATGCTGACTTAGCAATTCTGGTGTGACCTTTGGTGGCAGACTGAGGAAGAAATGTCTTTCTAACTATCCACAGGTTGTGAACAGTGGAACGAGGATTTTTGTTAAGGCCAAGATGAAAAAGTCTGTGTACTTGAAAATTTCATCTTTGACTTAACACTTTGTTGATACTCCTTTATTTGGATCTGGTTAATGCAGTAAAGTGGATTAAAGAAGCAGAAGCAGCGAGTAGAGAATGCATGTTCATGTGTCACATAATCTGTAGGCTTTTTTCCTTCTGAAGTTCTGTGTGTTTCAAAGCTAAGTTCCCTCCAGGTCTTCCCCGTAAATCCCGGGGCAGACCTTCTGGGCTGAAATCATGAAAGGTTTGGAATGGGCTGGGGGTGGAAGAGCAGCAGTTCTGCTGGAGCCTGTGGTGTAGCGTCGCTACAAAACAACTGTGTGTGTATTCCTGGTTACCTGTGAAATATGTGGCTTACGCCCTGCCAGCAGTGGTAGTCATGGAATATCCAGAGCACACTGCATGATTTCCTCTGATTTTTTGGCCTGATTTTGGGGGGTAGGAAGTAGAATAAGTTAATGTTGAATGGCATTGTTTTTAACTATGGAGCTCTCTTAAAGTCAAATGAGAGATTGCATGCTTGTTGTTACCCTAAAGGTTGCAATGCAGACACACTATGGAGCCAGGAAAAAGAAGGAAGTGTTTACAAATGGCAGTTACAGTATAATTGCTGTGGTGGTTTTGCTGTTCCATTACTTAGAAGGAATCTCTAGCTGCTGTGCTTTTTGAAGAGGAGTGCGTGTCTCTTACACAGTAGATGTACGGATTTTACCTTTCTCCCTGCTTCAGGATTTTTTACAGAAAGAAGTATTTCTGCCCCAAATTTAGGAAGAAAACACAATGGTGTATATTTTAGTTGTGTTTAAAATATTTCACTCTACAATTTTTATAAGCAAAACACCTAATATGCCAAAACGTTCCTGTAATTCTCAGTTGTCAAGAGGCAGAGCGAAGTATGTACATTGTAACAGTTTAATACCTCAAACCGTAAAAGAGAATTGCCTTCTTCAGCGTAAATGCAGTGCTTTTGTGGCTAAGAGGCAGATTAGGAACTGTGGAAATACTAAACTTTGTTACAGGGATGATTTAGTAATTTTTTTAAAAAACCGTTTTATAGTGCACACCGAGGACTTGCTGAATTTGTCTCAAGTATTGCATGCATTTGTTAGGGGGAGTGGGGTAGTACTCTTCTTCATAATAACAAGTTATGGAATGTATAATTATTTTTCCCTGGTGGTTTTTTTTTTTTTCTCTTAAACAAAGTATGTTTCTGTGCCAGTGAAATCTTACATTTATCTTAGAACGCTGTGTATGATGTTATGTCCAATTACATGTGTCCCTTAGCATGTTTCAAAATAGTGTTTTCTTTGTGATTTTTTCCTTTTCCTCTGAGAATTCTAGAATATAACTTGAAACAACAGTGTAGCTTCTGGAGGTACCAGAGGAATTGCTGTTCCTGGTACAGGATGATTTTACTGTTCTCAGACTTGTGAAATGCGGTTTGTCTTCATTACCTCTTCAGCAAGGTTTGGTATCAGGATTGCTGTAGAACCTGGCTGCCATCCCTCTTCAGGTAGATGAAATCCATTGCTGCAGCAGTAGAAAGAAAGCCAGTTTTTGTTGTTTGGCTGCTAAATGCGGATCTTCTTCCTTGTTGAAGCGGTCAGTCTTCCCTCTCTTAGCCTCATTAATTAAGCTAGTTGTTAGGCTTGCTCAGAAGCCCTGCAGCCTTACAGTTTTCTGAACCTTTCAGTTGTCTTGGTGTGTCATTTGCATATGTAAGAGTATTGCCAGGGCAAACTCTGAAATTCCCTGATGGAGCAGGCTGGGACCTCCTGCCTGTGGCATTTGCTGGAGGGATCCCATATCCGAGGGTGAGTGAGCACCATAGGCAGATCAGGGCATGTCCCAGAGCTCGTGGGAAGTTTTCACAGGCATCCAGGCAGCACAGAACGAGTATTAGTTATTAATGTTTTTCCAGTATCTTATGGCTGGCTTCTGTCATGCCTTTTCAAAAATAAATGGTGTATTCCTCTTTAAGACTATAATTCTAACTTTTTTGTGTCACAGTTTGTTTTGGTTTTTTTTCCAAGTGGTGTTTCTCTATTTTTTTTTTCTTCCTCTGGGGTTTTTTCCTTCTCTCATTCTTTCTCAGAGTGACCTCCATTTCTGACGATCTCTGGATACTGCTTCTCTAACCATTCTGCCTGCTAATGCAAGTATAACCAACCATCTAGTAAGCATCTAGGAAATAGGCAAATTCAATTTAATCTTATTTCCCCCTGATTTTTCCTCCTGTTCTTAAACTTCACAAAACTGTGACATTGCTAACACCTTACATGCATTGATTTGATCCCTGAGCAAAGTTGTAGATATATAGACATTCCTACTAAAGATACCTGGAATTTACATCATGAAGCCTTAAATATAGGTAACAAAGTATGTTATTCAGGAATAACATCTTTACAGTGCTTTGAGATATCAGAACAAGGAATTGGCTATAGACAAGCATGATGTGTTAAGAATCAAGGTTCAGAGATTTGAAGAATGTGGTATCTGTCTGTAATATGCTCAGGGAGCAATGCCAAATAATGGATTTTTAGTATGTCTGAAAACTGACCCCATTACTTTAGGCAGTATTTCTACAAACAGTGTCTTCAAGATGAAAGAGCAAGTTTGTGCATGGTTGCATTTCTCATAGGTCTTTATACACACATCTAGGACTGTTTGAAAGTGCAAAAAAAAGAGTTGGTATTGAAATATTTTCCAGTTTTTACAGTAATTTTTGTACTTTCTTTTATTCTTTTTTGGGGGGGAGTAAGAGTTCTAGGCTTCCCCATTCTGGAGGAGATTCACATTCTAGCAATGTTTCCTGTGAATGCACAACCTCCATGCTTTAGTAACATGCTGACCAGATTTACACAGTAGATCTCTTTTCCTTGGACTGTCAAAGAGAACTTTCTGATTTTCAATTTAGTTGGGAAATCACAAGTTGCACAATGTGGTTGGCAACAGTTCTAACTCACTGATGTTGGCCTTCTGTAGTTGTGTGTATTAATTATAAAAAGCTACATTAAAAATACTTAGAAATAGGGAGGAATCTGAACGTTAATGTCTCATTGGTGGAAAATAGTGGCCTGAAAAGGATGTAGTGGTCAGCATTTTCCAGAGCTAAAAGTTTCTGGTTAACCACGTATTTCTGTAAGGGCATTCAGGAATTTGGAGTGCTTTAAAATCTACTGATGTGAGGAAAAGGGGCAGAGGAGACAAAGCCTGTTTTTAAACTAACAGAAAAGGTTAATTTAGATGCAGAATTATGTACTGGTTACCTGCAAGTTAATTTCAATTGCACATTTTTAGTAAACACTGACGTAAAACATGTCTCTTGAGCCAATGATATAACTAATCAGCCTTTTCTTCAGGAGGCTTTAAAAACACAGTTTTTGGCAACAGTAACTAAGATGATATTTTTCAGAAGAACCACCAGTAAATTAAAAGAAAGCTGGTAATCAGTTTTGATTAACGAATCTGCATTCTGTTATTTAAATGTTTACATCCTGATTAGCATGTATGCTGCATTTAAATACGAAATTTTACTTTAGCAAAATTTGAGGCATGGACAATGGAGATAATCTTTCAGATGCTAAAGGCTGGGGATGCGAGGTAAAAAACGTGCAGGAGCTGTGCCCACCTCCCTCAGCCTTGTAAAGTTATACCTCAGTGACTGGTATTTTCATTTAGATGTAGGATTATGGGGTTTGTTAAATAGATAGGGGCAAAGGTAAAAGTGTGTGTGGGGGGGATTGGTTTTATTTTATTTTGGGTTTTTGCAAATTTTTGTTTTGTTTTGTTTTGCAAGTTCTACTTAGTCTACAACAGACTTTAGTTTTGACTGAAGTATAAAGGCTTTTGTTCGTGAAATACATGTCTCCTGCTCATTTTGTTAAAGACAAAGTTCAGCATGTACAAAAGTTTGTGAGATTTTTTGGGGATTATTTTAGGAGTTGCTAATTTATGATAGCCTCCAATAATTTAAACCTGCATTTTCATTGTGATATTTGCTTTGTTTATATGTGCAGAATAGTTGGTGTTTCTTAAGTTGTTCATAAAGTTGTTGGGTTTTTTTCATGTAAAAGCATTGATTCTGATGACAGTTGTTAGGTACCAGAATATAGTGATTTGCTTTGCCAAGTCGTGTCTCCTGCAAAGTTGAGGATTTTGGCCACAAGAGCATGTACATCTTTCTGGTTTGCAGATCCAGGCTTTGTGAAAAACTGACTGATTCAACAAAAAGGTTGGCCTGCCACGTAAGCACACCATAAAAAAACCGAGCATCTGACAGCTTTGTGGCTTAAAGTAGTGGATCTGACACAGGCAGATGGAAAATTCATGCAATGGGGATACTGTATCAAAACAATTTCTGAAGAGAGGCAAAACAGAATCCTTCCCCTCCCTTCCTCCCTCCTTTGCTTTCCTGTGACTCTGTTTTTACATTGTTTGCTTCTCACCTTTTGCCTTTTAAATTATTCCTCTTTAAAAATCAACAACTTGCATGAGGATTGAACAGTTCCTCAAAGCATTTTTAGGCAGAACCATTCAACTTTGAAGGGGAATATTCTCATGGACATAACATCAGGAAGGTGAGACACTTTTGAAAAGCTGTGGTTCCTCTTCCACTTAATCTGACTGTCCAAAAGGAGCAATTAGGTACTGTGCTCATGCCTTGGGGAGGGAATTCCTGTGCAGGATAATTTGACTCTCTTTCTTGCAAAGGAAACTCGATACTCTTTTTTGCCCTTTGATGACACAAACCTTTTTCCCCTCTCCACTTGATGTATTTTTTTTGTTGCATTAGTTTTGATACCCTCCACAAGGTTTTGTGTTAGTCTCCTACCTGAGCTTGTAGAGCAAAGGCTTTTGTTTACACAGACAGGCTTCTGTTGTTGTTGGACTGGCAGAGGTTTTGAGAGCTGCGAAGGGATAGAAAGTCAACACAAGCAAGCAGCAAAGAGAACAATCACCCTTCTCTCATAGCAAGTCTGTCACTGACCTTGCCGGCTCATTTTGTTGTGCGCTTTTTTTTTTCTCTCTCTCCCATTCTGCTTCAAATGTTTTTAAACTGTTAGACATAAGAAGTACCAACCCCAAGTAATTCACAGTTGTCAGTTTTTCTGCATAGGCAATACCCAGACTACTCAGTGCTCTGTGTTTTTACTTTTGCATTGGTGTTGGAGTACCATTAATACAGCCAGCTTTTTTTTGTGTCTGCTAGAAGAAAAATGAAGAAAATAGCTGGAACTGCCTTAGGCATTCATCCTGTCATATTTCTCTGTCCTCCTTTAAGTTGTCCAAAATCAAAACAATACAATAGTAACATTTTTCACCAACTGTCCTTGGGGCTTCTGTATTTTTTGTTGCAATTCTTTCAACAGACCTTTCAAAGTAAGGTATTGCTGTTACAACTACTACAAAGTCAAGAAGTGGAGGCACAGGAGGATTAAGAAACAGCTTAACTAAGGAGTTGTAGGCACCTACTCTCTACTAAAGCCTGAGGAGCTGTTGCACCCAAAGCCCTTGCTGGATCAGGCCCTGGAATGAATTGACTGGTGCAGTTGACGTACCAGAGGGATGGGATGTCATCCAGAGGGAGGTGGACAAGCTAGAGAAGTGGGCCCACGTGAACTTCATGAGGTTCAACAAGGCCAAGTGCAAGGTCCTGCACCTGGGTAGAGGGAATCCTCATTATCAATATAGGGTGGGGGGATGAGGTGATAGAGAGCAGCCGTGTGGAGAAGGACTTGGGGATACTGGTGGATGAGAAGATGGACATAAGCCACCAATGTGCACTTGTAGCCCAGAGGGCCAAGTGCATCCTGGGCTACATCAAAAGAAACGTGGCCAGCAGACCAAGAGAGGTGATTCTCCTCCTCTACTTTGCTCTGGTGAGACCTCACCTGGAGTACTTTGTGCAGCTCTGGAGCCCCCTACACAAGAAGGACATTGCTGTTGGAGCAGATCCAGGGGAGGGCCACAAAAATGATCAGAGGGCGGAAGCACCTCTCCTATGAAGACAGGCTGAGAGAGTTGGGATTGTTCAGCCTCAAGAGGAGAAGACTCCAGGGAGGCCTTATACTGGCCTTCCAATATCTGAAAGGGGATTACAGGAAAGCTGGGGAGGGGCTGTTTGCAAGGGTGTGTAGCAATAAGATGAGGGGCAATGGTTTTAAACTAGAGCAGTGTAGATTTAGACTGGATATTAGGAAGAAGTTCTTTCCTGTGAGGGTGGTGAAACACTGGAACAGGTTGCACCAGAGAGGTGGTGGAGGCCCCATCCCTGGAGACACACGAAGTCAGGCTTCAAAGGGCTCTGAACAACCTGATCTAGTTAAAGCAGTCCCTGCTTACTGCAGGGAGGTTGGACTAGATGACCTTTAAGGTTCCTTCCAACACATACTATGATTCTATGAAGTCATGTCTTTCCTGGCTGTTCCAAGTGGCAGTAGTCACTGCTGTTTCCCAACATAACCCCTTCCTAAAATTTTTAAGCTGTGTGACTCTCTTCACAAGACTCCCCACCCCCCACCATCACGTTTTTGTGCCTAGCATTATGGAGGGTCAAGTAATGAGATCTAGATGTGTGTGTCCAGGGGCCCATGCCTTGCTGTGCCTGCAGGACACAATTCTGAGCAGCATCACCAGTTCCCGGGGCTGCCCAGTCTGCTCTTCCCTCTGACAAGTCTCATCCGAGGGAAGTTCTCTGTGGTGAATGAATTATTGAAATAAAGCACCTGAGGATACAGTTAGACTTTCCTTCATCCTGAGAAGTAATTAACAGCTGGATGTCTCACCACTGAGAATTAATTCCCTTTGGTAGAGGCCAGGTCCTCCTCTGTGTCCCTGCAACTACATTTGTGTGTTTTCGGTTCAGCTGGGCTGTTGCAGTGAACAAGGCAGATGTGCCTCTGAACATGCAGTTTTGTGGGTGTGGTGAGCCTCTGCAGTGGATTAGGGTTCATAGTCTTAATTTCTGAAGCACTAGCCTGGCAGGTTCAGGGGAGCCTGGCCCCACTTACCTCTACAGGCTGTGGATCTCTGATCTGGCTGCAGCCTCCGTGAAGCAGCTGACTTCATGCCTAGGGAACCATGCTAGCCTAGGAACCATAGAACGTGAATCAGAGGGATTAGAGCCTCGTGGCAAGATAAAGGGAATAGACTCCTGGCTGTCTAAAGGTTGGAAAAGTTTTTCTCCATCACTGTTGCCATCTCTGTGCCCAGGAGTGGTGAGGAACTTGGCAGGAAGCTTCACGGTCGAGTGAGTTTCTCCTTTATGCATGCCCGCATGAGAAAAGTGTGTTTGGTAAACAAATTTTAAAATGCCTGGCTTGTTCCTTCTGCTTCGTATGTAAATCCCAACGTGGGAACTGCATATATGCTTGCTTAGCATTTTAAAGTTGTAGAAAGCTAATGATGCTGCAGCATGGGTGTGTGACCCTACACTGTATCTGTAGCTTTTTAGTGTCGTATCAGTGACCAGGTATGTGCAAACCGTGCAAACCATCCAGGAGTCTGCAAACAGGTGGAGGGAAGGGGCTGTCCCTCTCCTGGTGCTTTCCTCCTTTGCTCACCTGGCAAAATAGTGCCTGAATTGAACATTGTTTTCCTTATTTTGGTGCTCTTACAAGCTATACTAAATAATTGTTATAATAACAATGCAGACTTATAAGTAGGAAGTGCATTGGAAAAAAAGCTGAGGTTTTTTTTCCGGAGACGAATCCAATCTGCCCACCCTCTCCAGAAACTGGAGCTCCAGAATTGCTACAGAAATGCTCTTCCAAGTTATGGTGGTTGCTTCATCCCCTTCCTAATAACTGTGCTCCTGTGGTGGTGAGGAAGAAGCAGCAGCAATGCTCCCAACCTTGGTGTATACAAATTCCTCCATACAGTCCCCCAAAAAGTATTGGTTTGCAGTTAAGTAGATAAATATGCTCCCGAAGGAAAACTTTGTCCATACCTGTGTGTCACTGGACCATGCAGCTGAGAGGAAGAAAGGGGTTAAAAGTTCTGGCTGAGTTGTCTTTGTTTCTTCCTGATTTTCCCTTTCCACTCCTGCTTAATGTCCATGGAAATTTTTTGTTTTCTTAGAGGTTATTTTATTTGCTTTTCTTCCCTCCCCCCAAGAAAAAAAACAAACACAACGCTATTACATAAATTACATACCGAGTATCTTACCTTAAAAACTAGATTCAAATAACATATCCATGCAACTAAGACAAGAACTAGGAATTAGAAGAGTGGATTTGTGGCTTTTCATTCAGTATTGATTCATTTTTTATGTACTCCTTTCCTGTATTGAGCTGAGGCTTTTGCTTTGCAGAAAGAGAAGCATGTACTCATGTCAAGAGCATAATTCCCAGTTATTTTCAGCAGATGCTTAAACACATTTGCAAATTCCAGCTTATAGCTGAGCAATTCACCCTCTACCCCCTGTATGTAAATTCATAGCAGAGGACACAGTGAGGATTTGAGTGTACAAATGATACCTTTTTTTTTGGTGTGGAACTCCCATTGAGAGGCCAGGCCTAAAAATATGCAATGTTTCCACAAACGGTTCCTGTGCACTGTGTGTGGAGTAACCAAGCTGCAACCAAGGAGAGAGCTTCTGCTGACAAATTCCCAAATGAATGCAGGAGTCCAAGCTGAGATAGTTTATATATAAAGTTTTATTATTGGTCATTCACTCTTACACAGCAGATTAATGACACAAAATGACTGTGGCTGCAGAATGGTTTCTTTTGTGTACCATAGAGGATACAGTAACTTCCAGTTGATGACTTCAAAATATGTTATAGAATGCAAATGAGCAAGTTAAGGCATGTAAACAAAAGTTGTCAGACGTCTTTTCAAGGCAAGCTGTGAATTATGTGCTATTGAAATGTGTGACTTGATTTAAAGAAGGAACTTTGTATGAATGCTGTCTCTTGCCAATGGAGAATTTCAATAAATAAACAAACACCTTGAAACATTCTCAGTAAATAAGAGGGAAATTCAAAAGGGAAAAGCCAAAGGGAACTTTACAGGGCAAGCAACAATTCTGCTACAATAGTAGAAAAGCTTGTATAAGGGAACGTGAAGCGCTTCATTTTAGGAATGTTTCAATGTAACAGAAATTTGAGTGGCTGCTAATTTGAATGCGAAGTTCAGCATGAAAGTTGGTAAGCTTATGAGTTCAGGTATTTCTCAGTACTTATATCCAGTAGCCATATAGGCATGTTTATGCAGCATCAAAAACCTTCATTTTTCTTGCTGCTGCTGTACTGTACTTTCCTTGGGAAAAATCCTGGTCCAGTGATTGTGGCGTTTCACATCAAAGTATGCTCTCTCCAAATTAAGTCCCTGCAGCAGCAAGTGAGAAGCATAGGGAACCTGTTTGTCACAGCCACATACACCAGCTACAAGTTTCTTCTCACTTGGTTGGCAAAGAAATTGATGAGTGATGCTCTCACTTGATGGGTTTCACCAGTACCTTTCTTTGTATCAGAATGGTTTCCAGTACAATATGTAATTCTCAGCAGCATGGGAGAGCTCTGTGGCCCTTGTGGAGTTGCAGAATTTTTGTCTCTGTTTTTGACACAGTTAAGACTACCCCTCAAAGTGGCTGACCCTTGCAGACCCATCAGCACTGTCCATTGGCACTCAAGTGAGTAACCATGACTTGGAGTCCACTCAGGTCTGAGGTGTCCTGAATAACAAGTCCAGTTTAGAGCTGTTATCGGGCACTACTTAAACCAGCAGCTGTTAATACCCCACATGTGCCCATAAGTAGCCATATTTTTCACTTTATATTTACAGTCTAAGCTGTAAATAATGTTGAACTCTTTCTAAGCTTACTTCCAGATATTTTTTGGTGGCAATATTTAAATTCTTTTCATAGACTTGGGATGGGCTGCATGTTTCATCTGTGTTGTGAAACTTCCACATAGCAACTTTTTGCTCACCTCAACTTCTGTAGAAATCCACTTCTGAGAAAAGGCTGGTGTTTGCACCAAATTCTGTGCTTCCTTTGCAAACATAGAAAAAGGAAAACAGTTTTCCTGTTAGTGACTGCTCTAATTATTATTTCTGCTTGCATGCAAACGTATCCCAAATTTACAGAGAGGAATTTGTTTCGGAGTCCTGTTAACCTGAGAACTCTTTTGAGTTTTTTTTCATTCCTGGCAGTAGAATGGAACTCACTGTCTCTCTTATTTTAATGTACTTTCTAAACATTATGGGATCAGTAATGTTATTGTCTCTATGAAATGGAGGTTGCCATTCGCAAGAGACACTTTTGGGGTTTTTGGAGTTGTTTTTTTAACCAATGGCTCATTTAGGCTGGGGATGTGTGAGGCTGTTCAGCCAGAGGCATTTGTGGCAATGTTGAAGACGGTCAGGTACCCCTTAGCTTTTGATCATTCTGGTATTTAATACTATTCTGTTTAATCCTAATAAAGCTTAATGAAAATAGTCAGATGATTGTGCATACTAGCATTAAATTTTTTTCTGGAGGTAATAAGTATGCTGATAGGCATTTCATTGTTCCTAAGACAAGCATAGCATTGATACAGAAGTGTTTTCTCTTGGGACATCAGAATCAAGTCTGGTTTATGTTATTTCTGTATGCATACCTATCCTTCTAAGCTTGTAATATCCTCTGGAATTCCCATAGTTTTCTGCAAACAGCTTTATTATTAGATGTGTGCTTTCTCAAGTCCCCACTTAGGTTATCTTCAATATCATTATGATATTGAGGTCACACCTAGCAGCCAGACAGCCCAGGTCAAATATATGTGGGGAAACGGAGAGACAGGGAAAAGGGGCAGAACAAGGGGGTATGGAGGAATCAGGGCTGTATAATTTACTTACCTGTATAGGAAATGTCTACATCTAGTTACAAACAAAACTTTTTTGGATCTTTCCCCAAAATTGATTTTTTGTATTTGCCTGAAATAAAGATAGTGTAGAGAGAATTGACATTACCAGAGACTGTGGAGCAGATTCTCATGTGAGTATAGATTATGCTGTTCTGGAGATTATTTTTTTAAGTTATTGATCAATTTGAACAGCAGCTCTGAAAATATGTAGGAGAAAAGGCAAGAACAAGGATAGAGAGTTGATGCAAAAAACGCCCAAGAAAATTTGATCCAGATGGAGGAAGTGGGATCTATGTTCCTGAGCTATGGAAAGGCTCTCCCATGTTTATCCCTGTTTCCCATTATTTTCAGCACAATGTGAGGAACTCTGTTACATTAACGTATTGGAATGGAGAGTAAGAAAGTAGCAATGAATCTGTTGTCAGCGTGTTGTGCTTTCTTTAATTTACAGCATCATCACTGTGCTGTGCTGCCATAAAGGACAGAATATGGCCTTTGTCCCTACTCGGCATGAGCGGAACCAAGAATGATGCATGCAGTTGGCAAAGGCTTCAACAACAGAGTCCCCATTCATTGCTGCAGAGTAGTTTGTTTTAGCTGTGTTGCATAAGCCATTTGTGGTATAACTTAGGACATTGCACAGAATAATATTGGGCATGGAATCTATCTGTTGTACTAGATGCTGAGAAGGGAAAAAAAGGTACCTTATTGCAGTCAGTTGCTGGAATGGGCCTGCAAATGCGAGCTTGAATTGAAATATTACGAGCCATTCCCTTAGTGACATCATATTGCAACGGCTAGAAGCAGTAATGAGCAATTGCAATAAATGTCCTGCTTGCACAGAAATATTCAGTTTTAGCCTTTATGAACCTAATGCCAACTTGGTCTTTTGTGAGCTATACAGAATGGACTGCTAAGAGACAGCTTTTTCTGAAAATGCTACTTGACTTACCAACCTCATGGTTGTAACAGTGATGTTTTATTGGGGCCATAGGAACTATAAAGCAGATCAGATTCTTGTCATTGAGCTCTGCCATTAGGTATTTGCTTCCTGAAAGTAAATCATCCTGCCTTTTTGAATTAACATTCTGCTCAAGAGTATGCAAAATATTATTAAGTAGAAAGTTTTTGCTTACAATGGAAGGAAAAAGAGCAGCTGAAATACATCAGAAGTTGGTGATAGTGAAAATATTGCTGTGCTATCCTGGCTGTTGTCTGACAAAGAAGTAAAATGCTATATAAAACTTTCTTCAGTTAAAGTGGTGGGTCTCTGTATTTTGTTTTGGAGGACTTTAAAAATAAATAAATAACTGAAAGCAGGCATTTCCCAGAGTTATGGGTTGCCTTTGCCTTTGTTTTGTCTGCAGGGCACTAGATACTGCCTGCTTGGGAAAAAATCATGCCTTTTCTTCACATTTCATGTTGTAGTCATCAATGTGATCTTGCAAAGCGACTAGAGAGGCTGGAGAAGCTTCAAGCAAACTGGTTTTATTTCAGCCAGGTGGTGGGTTAAGTTCTTGATTACTAAGTTAGCACAAACAAAAAATGTGAAGCATGACAACAAAGTATAGACTTGGAGGCTCTTGTCATATGTTCTGTTCAACCTGTTTCTCTGGGATTTTGTCCAAGGTGTTTTATAGACACAAAAATCTGAGGATCCAACTCTGCATAGGTGCTCTTTGCCTTTCTGATGCTACCTTTCTAAGGGAGAGCCTGTTCCTGGAATTAAGGGAAGAAAATTTCAGATCGTGTGTCTGAGTTTTTTGAAGCTCCTTTTTTTCTGTTCTCTTGTACAACCAAGATGCTGGTTGTCTCATATTCTTTAAGCCTACCCGAGAGCAAATCTTGCTGATGCGGAGGAAGCTTAAAATTCCTGTATTTTACCTCTTAATAATTCAGTTACATCGTGTACTAGAAGAGTTTTATTGAATCATGTAGCACTTCGTCTTCTAGAGAGCTATAACACTTTATTGCGATTATGTGTGACATTAACATACACTGTTAGTTTTAGTTAGTGACAAAACCTGACGAATTAAATTGAAGACAGACTTGGCCTTGGGGAGTGGTATTTCTAAATTGTCTTCAACTACCAGCCTGCCCTACAGTTTTATGCTTTTGGGACTCTGGCCATCTCAGTGGTGAATTTGAGAGTCCATTGTAACTATGGAATTTGGTATTCATAAATATATAAAGGTGGGAAATGCTGATAAAAATGCTAGGTAATTTTTCATGGTTTTGAGGCTCCTTTCAATTGGCAGTAAAATCGAAAATACCCAGTTGAATCAGCTTGTTCATTCCTTACACATAATCTGAGCCTTCTGTAGTTAGGCCATGGAAAAAGGAAAATGGGAAGTTCTTTGCATTTGGAAACTAATTTGAATTTAAAGGAGATATAAATTTAAAATTCAGGGAAGGTTCTAGCTCTGTAGACATACTCTCGGACCAAAGAAAGTGCTCTGTGTCTGTTCAGCTTTTCCCATTTTTAAAATACAATACTTAATAAAGAATAGCTACTAGCTGTGCATAGCTAGGCTTTGAGTGTATGAAATTTCTGTGTGTCTTATTTGGTTTCCTAAGGAGGCATTACCCAAGTATTATTTAAGTATCGGATTTCAGGCTGAATATTTTCATTCTGCTTGTTTTGCAAGCACCTAAAATTACTGTAACTGAGAGAAAGGAAAAAAGTGTAGTTTGTGCTTTTGATAACAATATGTATGTAATCAACACCTCCTGGTTAATGAATTAGTTGGCTGTTTCATTCATACAGCAATAGGAGGGAAAACTGCTGGGATAATCAGCAAGTATTGGCAGAGGGATTCAGCAGCCTATTTATCAGTTAATATTTTCTTTAAATAGTTTTTCTGTAGACTAGATGAAAATTTTGAGTGTGTCCTCCTATGTGTCTAATTATTTTCCAGAAGCTGAGACAAATATCATAAACTGTACAGTATTTAATTACTCTGTTAAACCTCAAGGAAGCACACTGAATGGTTTTATTTCGCTTTTACAATGCAGTCACAGTCTGCAGAATAAACTCTTTATTTTGATTTTAAAAAAATAAGCATATTTGAAGACTTTTTTTTTTTCCCCAAAGAGTTATTCTGTAACATCAATGTAAATACATTTTTCTTATTAAATGGTGGTAAGAAGATGTTCTTTATATGCATATCTGTTATGATTGCAACATAGTGAGTACTTGGGGCCCAACCAGGTGTGCAGAAGCCTTGTTACTACTTGGAGTTCATTGCGTAGAGGCCATATAGAATTCAGGTAGTAAGAGGTAAATGCATCATCAGAGAATAAATTTATCTTTGATGGCTACTAAACCTGTGCCCTCAACACTCTTTTATGTTCCAGCATCCATACTTTTCTTTAAATGTTGTCTTTTATCAACTGGATGGAAAAATGAACAAAAAGGAGCATGGTGCCATTCCTTGAGCAAAAAAGAGAGGACACTGTGTGGCTGACGACCAAGTTATGGCCATCCCTTCTGTATGGTTGAGGTGGAGCACTTTTGAGAGGAAAAGCACCGTAGGAGAAGTTGTGAGGGGAGGCTGCTGGTTCTGGTGCTTGGCTCCCCGGTTCCACAATGTTCTTCAGTGTGGGTCTGCTTATCCCTAATACTACATTTTCTTGTGGGGAGCTCATGTTCCTTGAAGCAGGAGAGGGAAACTCTGGTAAGGAAGGGAACCAGACAGCTCCTAGGACTGGCTGGACTTTACCGGGGTGGAAGCAGCCCTCTGGACAGAATGAATGCAGGGGATGTTTGATGTGAGCTTCCTCTTGTTATCCGCACTTAGACAGATACTCCTGCTGATGGCAGGGGCTTGGGGGTTTGGGTTGGTGTTTTTTGTTTGTTTTGGGTTTAGTTTGTGGTTTTTGTTTGTTGGGTTTTTTTACAGAACCAAGAGTACATTTTTGTTTTAAAAAAACACTGTAAGCTGAAGCTGTGATTGTTTCATCTTGTCTATAACAAAACCAAAGAGAAAACCAGTAAGCCAGGCAGCTACCTTGGAGCCGGGTGTGTTTTACCCAGTTAAGAAGCCTTATGGGTAGCATGACAGCTTTGTAGAGTTTATTGTTTGCCAGACATGAATGTGAGATGCAGATGCCTTGCTCAGTCATGGCACTTGTCACATGAGAATGCCGGTGCTGGGGAGTGGAGGTTTCCCTGGCTGAAGAGCCAGGCTGCCCTGTTGGGCCGAGGAGGGGGATGGGGTTTGTGGAGCGCCGAAGTCCTTGCTGACAGCAGCTTTTGGGAGGGCCTGAGAACTCTTTGCCACTCTGGTGTGTGAAGGTAATTCAAATAATTTCAACATGACCTCAGGGAATATCTGCATGTTTTCTCTTGGGTGGTAGAGACCAGGTCTCCATCTGCTCTGGTGATTTGGTGTGGCCTCTTTTCCTTCTACTTTACTGGAAACCCAATGATAACTCATTATTTTCTGTTTACCAACCATACTGTCCTTCTGTAAGAGGTTTGGTAGCTATGTAGTGAATTACAAAGTATTTTTATCAAATGTCAGGTAAAAATAAGTTTCTGGAAGTACGCAGAGTTGTGGGAAGGTGTTTTGCAAACCTTGTTTTCTAGTACAATAATGCTGCAGCTAGAGGAAATGGTGATTTGTGTTTCGTATTAAAAAATAAGGATGGTTTAAGCTACAAATAACTGTAGAATTTGGAATCACTAAGACAAAAGAAGTGGCTCACACAAACTATTTAAAATTTTGAGTCTGATGGTGTTTGTATTCTTCATGTGTGAAGGCTGCCAAATTCTAGATGCCATCTTTTCTGGGAACTAACCAATGCTCTCTGGCATGATTTTTACTTCCCCTTATGTCTATATTTGAAAAAGCATATGTGTAGTCCCTAAGTGAATATAATGGTTAACAAGCTATGGATTACAACCCACAAAACATATTTCCTAAAGTAAGTTTCATAACGCTTAATGGAAAACAAATACCAGAGCTACTAAAACAAGATTATTGCTATACATGCATATATTTCATATATGAGAAAAGCTGTAGGAAAAAGCCCCTTCTGAGTTTTTCTTGAGCATGCTTCTTCGTGTTGGATTTAAGTTACTGGAACTCTGAGAACAGAACTTGGTTCTTTGGTACGTATTTATGTTTTCCCTGGTAGGGCAGGACACCACTATATGGCAGGACCAGCTAGTTACTGTCATTAGACAAACAGCAGTTTAATTCTTCATAGTTACGTCCTAAGGAAGTAATGCCCAGTAGCATCCCCCTAAAGCAACACTGTTCAGAAGTCATTCTGTGGGCAGCAGCATCTCTGTTGTTCCTAAAATAGAAGAGACCATGCATAATTTTCAAGCCCTCTACGATGTGCATTGTGTGCAAGCAATGGGATGTGATGCTTGAGCAACCCAGTGAAGGACTGCAGCATCTGGAGAAAAGCCCTGCCTTACCAGGAGTGGATCACCCCCATCTGATGGATATTCTCAGGGACAGGTGGGGAGTGAACCCCAGCTGGGAAGGAGTGTGTTGGGATGGAGCAAATTTCCCCCTGGTCTTTACAGTAGATGGCCATGGGTGCATGCTGCCCCACGTGGGTAGCACTGAATTCAGAAGCTAATGTAGCTAGTAACTGCTAGCTTGAACACAGCACAAAATTAGAGGTTTGGTTACAAACACTAATGCTTAGTAGTGTTCTTAACCTTGGGTGCTTGGTTTTGAGCCAGAGCTTCCTGAAGTTGGCTTAAATTATTGGATTTTTTTAATTTAAAAAGGAACTTGAAATGAAAGGAACTTGCCTTCTTTCATCTGGTACTTTCACATTTGCATCTTCCACATGATTGCACCACTGTGAGGGTGAGGAACATGAGAAGAAAACCTGAGATTTCTGTAACCTTTTGCTTCCTCTAGCAAATCACTTAAGAAATTACCAAACAGTGCCAAGGTTTATGATGTAATTAAAGACTTACTAACACCTCTTAGAACTCCCTAATGCTCTGAGTAGAAGTAGTAACTCAGCTGTAGCATTTTGTGAAACAAAGCACTCTGGCTTGCATCTTCTGAAACAGAATTTAAAGTCTGTTTTTTCAGATTAACTTTTAGATACTTAACGCAAGTATGCTTAGCTCTCGTAAGATCAGTTGAGATTGTTAGATGGGTGGCACCTCTGCTGATCTGAAGTGCACCTTTGTTTTGTTTTTTTCCTTAATTTTGGTCATTAGTTTATCAATAGTTGGTTGATAATAGTGCATTCCATATTTAGGAAATGAGAGGTAATTTCCATATTAGCTGCCTGATTTTGGTAAAGCAAGCTGTTGCAGAGTATCCACCCTTCCGGCAGCGTTCAGCCCATGAAGTTCTCTGTTTTGTGTTTAAGAAAACAACTTTGTACATGCGTGCAAATCTAATTTTTTTGTTTTGTTTTTATTCCCCTAAGAATATTAGTTACTGCTGTGGGAACTTTCTGTGGTTTTCTGATAACCTTTATACAAACCAGGAAGAAGTGACCGTCCTCATTTCAAAATGAGTTGAGGCACGGCTGGTAGGTACTTTCCGAATGAGTGCAACATGACATCCTGCGTGGCTCACCCCTCCAAACCTTGCTCAGTCCAGCTGTTGTTACCTTGTCAGCTATGTCTTGTGAAGCCAAAGGCCATATTTGCCATGCACTTGCATAATTTTGGCTACCTCAGAGAAAATGAGGGATGCTGTGACCAGTATAAATAAAAGTATGACCACGGCTTTACTTTCTGTTTATTTTCCTTGGAGTCTGGAGCGTATGTGCATGGATGAGATATATCTACATATAGAAACTTCCCATCAAACAAAGCCCAGTATTAAAATGATCCTGATGCACCTGCATGGAACAAAAAAAGGAAGTAAGCTTTTTCAGTTAAGGCACCTTTGGTCCAGACTGTGCAATAAAAAACTGCCCAGTAATGGTTCTGATAAATCGTGTGGCAAAAGCTGCTGTAGTTTAACTTGGTGGTTGCTTTGCATGAGATGTGATACCAAAACAAGTTGCTGAAACTTAGTTATGCGTGTGCTGTGGATGAGGCTTTGATAAGGAAAGCGTACATTAGTAATTTAATCACTGAGGTGTGCTCTGCCTGAGTTACTTCCCCAGAGAGCTTCAGTTCTTGAGACACTGCCACTTTCCATGTTGCCAGTAAAAGGAAAAGTCAAAGTAACACGTCTGTATAGTGGCCTACATCTTCCCTGGGACTGCAGTCCTGTCAATTTTCACAAAAAAACCTAGAGCAGTTTTAACAGGGTCATTGACACCTCCCTGGCTTGGAGAGTGTGCTTCAGTCCTGGACACCTCTTGCAAGCCACGTGGTAGAAGTCAGGAGGAGTGTGCTGGGGAGTCCAGCCTTTAGGACACAGTGGTTTGTACGCAATGGTCAGTGTAATGCAGACAGGCTGCAGGTATCCAGATCATGTTGGGGCCTCTCCTAATGTGAAAGCAGGCCAGAAGCAGGAGAAAACAAAATGTTTTTGAAGCCGCCTGTGTTGTTCGACCTGTGCTTTGTCCCATAGAGGCACAGTAGTTCCTGTCTCCTCATGATGAGATATTACTGTGATGCCTTAGCTCTTAAAAAAATTTGTGAGGTTTTGGTTTTGTTTACTTTTACACCTTTGTTTTTCCCAGCCCAAGGACTGAAGTAGATGGGGATAAAAATCACAGTAATTTTTCACATCCTTGCTACTATAAGGTGACTGCAACTGTAACTCTTCCATGGGTACTCCTGTGTTACCCACAAGACTAGCCCAAATTGTGTACCTCTCTGCATCTTCAGTCAGTTCTTCAGGCTTTTTTCCACCCTCTGTATGTGAAATATTTCTTGATTTGTCAACCTTGATATGAGGGCAAAATCTGGTGTTCCCCTCAGTGTTTCAGTATTAGTCTGTACTTCTATTGCTGATGGATCAGCAAAGCTTGGAGAACTTGCTTGTTTGGACAGCTGATCAGTGGTCAATGCTTTTAATCAATTGCGAGAGATCCCTATTTTTCGAGTGTCACTGTAAATAAGTAAAATATTTTTAGTCCCAAACGACTAGTAATATGTGTGGACAAAATACACATGGGAGAGGGAAAAGCTATGTCCTTTTTTAGAAGCAGGATGCAGGGAGGCTTGATGTACACAAATGATATGCAACATCTGCTGGTGCAGTATATAGAAGTCAACGGTGGTGTTCTAGCAGACTTTTGCTCTTTCTTACTTGTAGACCTCTTAGCATCTAACTGCAAACCCCTGCTTTTATTTTCTCTGTAGCTGATTGCCTGGACTTTGATTGTTTTGTGCAGTTTAAATGACTTGCAGTACTCCACAGGGCTACATAATCTTTTATCGTTCCGCCTTAGACTTGCTGTTGAGGGCAGGCTGTACCTGACCTTTGCCCAGGATTACCAGGGACAGCAAGGTGAAAGCCTCTTTTCTTTCTGGATTTCAAAATAAAGGGACTGCTCCTCTTTTAGGCCTCAGTGGGTGCCAGGTGCTGGGAGAAGGGTGAGGTGGTTTGCCTGCATGTAGAATCACAGGACTGCATTGGGTCCCCAAGAAACTATCTAACCCACTTCCATGAAGACAGGGTTGGCAAAGCCTTGGTCATTTATGATAGCAGGTAGCATCTTCATTTATAGATATATATTCTTCATCCTACTAAAAAAAATAAATATATAATATATATATTATATCATATTTATATATTCTGTTCAGGTACTTTTCTTTCTGTCAGAAAGCTTTTCTCACTGTCTTGAAAAAGGCTTTCTTGTTGTAGTTTAATTAGTTGCTCTGTTTGCCATGGATAAGGAAAAGAAGTTCCTTTCCTCTTTGCATCAGCCCTCTGAACAATTGAAGACTGTTAGAAACTCCTTTCAGTTTCCTTTTGTTTAGATTAGATAAGTAATCCATCCTTTTTCTACTCTTCTCTGAGTATCTTCTGACTTTTGCACATATCATGGAGTACAGCAGTGAAACTTGACCCAAATGCTCCTGCTGACATCTCAGTAATGGTGAGTACAGCAGAAGGCTTTCCTCACGGATCTCTGTTACTGTCTGTTCCAGCACAATGTTTGCTCTTTTGCAAAATGCAATGTTGTTGAAGCACATCTAGCTTATTGTGTGCTGTAATCTCTAGCTCTCTTCCACAGAGCTCCTGCAAGAGAGTGCAAGTTGGGTCGTCGATGAAAGATGGAAAATTGGTTGTGAGGCTAGCATGGGATAATGAAATAGAAGAAGGGATAAAAGTTACTTGGAGGAGAACTGCTAGACTAACGAAACTTCAAAAATATTTATCTGGGGAAAACAAAGAAACGAACAAAAAAAGACAAAACTTGGAATATTTTTTCCATAGTTACTGAATCTGAAGCCAAAAGGGTTTTGGCAGTAAATGTGCTGAGACTTAGTTTGAGTGTCAAGGTTATAACCTGACTGAGGCTAGGAGATAGCCAAAGGAACATCTTTTTCTTGTATATACAAGATAGTAGTAGTAGTATTAATGCAAACATTTGCTTCCTTGCATTGATGCATGCTGAAATCTGTCACTTCGCAGCCCAAGTTGCTTTTCTATGTGACTTCTTCATACTCTCTAAAAAATTTCAGTTTGAGTGTTTTTTTGTATAAAGCCTTAGATAAATTCAGTTGGGTTTGTATGTATTTTCTGGTAACTATTTTTGTAAGTTTAAAGAAGTGGTACTTTAAAATTTTCCATAGCCTTTCTATTCCACATTTTGAATGGTAAGATTACTTGTTCAGTGTCTGGGGCAGGTACCTATGCAGAACAATTCCTATGTTGCTTTTGGTTATTTAGGATGTGTCACACATACAGTGGTTTTTTTTTTTCCTTTGAAAAGAGGGGGAAATCCTCACTCATTAAAACAATTTGTCTTCCAGATTGGATAAAAAACTGTGAGTCTTTGTAGTGGGCTAAAATCCTGCAAAATTTCACCACTGTATTTTTTCCAGTAATCCCAAGATTGTTTGTTCAGCTGCTTTTATTCAGTGTAGCACTTAATGTGAGTGTTTGAAAAAAAAAAAAAGAGATGGTTAAAGCATGGAACTTTTTTTTTTAAAGGTTCTTTGACATATACTTGTTTCAAACTCCTTTTCCATGTTCACATTATCGATTTTATGTGCGTGTAAAGGAGTGTGCTGTGTGTGTGAGTGTTCCTGGGAGGCATGTCAGCAGTTTGTACTCCTGAGTCAGCAGAAGTTGCTGGAAAAAGGACAGAAGTGTGGTAACCACTGTGGTGATCACCGTGGTTCATGTTGCGTTGTCTGGTCCCAGTTATGGGCCTTAAGCCCCTACTAACAGCCGCAATCCCCTTGTTTATGCGTCTGTTCCTAAATGCTTTCTTTTGGAGAGTCACACGGCTATGACTGCACCCTGGTTCATTTCAAAGTTTCCTCATTAGCCTTAAGGGAACTCTCTTAAAACCTGCTACCAGTGCTGCTTCCATCTTCCATCTGAAAGGGGACGGTTTAACAGAGCTGTGCAAGGTCTGGTGGCAGGGGTGGACTGAGGAGCAGGAGGGAAGGGCTGGAAAACCATGTAGTCAAATAATGGCTGTATTAGTTTATAATACCTGATCCAGCTATTACTGAATTGGCCAATGACTGGGTTGAAATCATACAGGAGTCTGTGAGCTTTATTTCTCCTTTGGTCTTTCACTTTGGACTATTTGAACTCAAAACTTAAAAAAATGAATAGAAATATACTGTTTAATTTTTCAACTTATTCTGTTAGGGGTGTTGCGGTTTTTTTGTTTTTTGTGGTTTTTTTTTTTTTTTAGAAATTAACCATCTGAATCTACAAAGTAGTACCCTTGGTAACCCTACACACTTCTGTCGTTGAGCTCATGTGCTGCTATGAAGGGACAGTCAGCTGTAGAATTGACCTGTGCTTTGTCTGTCAGGGCCTGGTGACTGCATTATTTGTTGTGTATTATTATTTGTTCTGTGATCACTGCTAAAATTTGAGTTGCACAGTTTGCAGAAATGCTGAGTAACCGCTGTTTCCCTTTTATTTTGTTTTAAATAATTCAAAAAGATGCTTATACAAAGCTGTGGGTGCCCTGCTGCATAATTAATACTACAACAAAACCACAGCAGCATTAAAATAATTAGTCAAAAAGGAGCTCTGCCTGTCTGCTTCTGACAGAGAAAATTTTGTCCTACCTTTTTATCACTCTGGAAGTGTAGATCCAGGTCTCTCCATAAGCAGTTCAAAATGATAGTTTTTACTCAAGTCCCTGTGTTGAAATTCAAGGAGGGATTAAAAGAGCAGGAACAAAGAACTGTGGTGCCCCTGGAGAGCTCAAAGGAGACCACTCCAGAAGGACCAGAGGATGTGAGGGGAAATCAAGTCTTTGCTCACAGGAAGGTGGGATCTGTATCCATCAGTTTTAATAAAGGTATGATACGGTTTGAACTGTGGGTGGAGTGGGGTGCGATAAGGTGGTGTTGGGTCACCCCGATGAGCTGCACAGCCACCATCTTTTCACAAATTGCATACTAAATAACCCAACATGGACTCGCAGTCATGGCTCAATTGTGAACTATTTTTATTGGAACACTAAATACTTTTGATGCAGAAGTTGGACGTTAACAATGATCCATTTGTGTAGCAGTCCCTTTTGAAGTAAAGAGCCCTGTATCTACAAGAAAACCTTAGGCAGTGGGATAAAATTCTGCTTAAAAGCAGTCTGTATTTTTTATATAAATGTCTTAAGAATTATTTTAGCGCAATATATGTTAACATGAATATTACGTATGAAAAGGAAATAGGATTTTAAACTATTTAGTTGAATATATAAGTATCCCTGTCCTTGTTTGATTTATTTTTTTCCTCCCCTTCCAAATAATTGGCAGAGAACTTAAAGGCTGTGGCATTTTGGTCTCTTCTCAGTAATTTCAGTCCTTGAGAGCTGACACTTGGTTCTGTCTTATCTGTTTTTCTCAGAAATCCTTTACAGCTTTTTTGAAATCCCTATCTTAATTTCTATCACATTTCCTAAACCATTTCACATCTTGTTTTTTTCTGATAGAAAACCAGTGGTATCCTCAGCTGTGGCTGAAAACCCCAGTGCTGTAGCCAGCAGCCCTATGGCAGTGCTGTGACTTGGTGAGAAGCTCTTCCCCAGACTGGTCCAAGAACAAGAGTAATGGTGATGGTCACCCCTCCTGAACCTAGTTTAGCGCCAAGCAGAAGGGCACCACCCAGGCCTTGCAACTGCAGCTGCCTCTGGCCCTTCACAGGCTGTGTTGTCTCATGTTATGCTGTTGTTGGCTATTAAAGGCATTCTCTCATGTTGACAACCAACTGGATTATCTTCTTCCGGCTGAGTCTCCAGGCTTATTCCACCAGAGCTCAAGAGAGACATGCCCACCTAAGCTCCATGCTGATGCTGTCAGTCAGACAGGGGTGATGTGGAGTACCAGGCCACTCTTGTTCATGTATTTATGTGCCTGACTTAAGGGCCCTGGCAGATCCAAGTTCAGCAGAGCAATGTGTACGGCTGCCAGTGGGGCCATGGGGTTGAAACCTCAACGTGGTGACAGTGATAAGAGGTACTGTTTGCTGGTTGCAACCATAGCTGGACCCATGCCAGTGATACCAACTTGTAATGAACCCTGTGAATCACACCATTACTTTTTGGCATATTGGTTTCTTGTAATTTGTGCTCAGAGGGAGCCCAGACAGCCCCAGAGACTCCTCCCTGCTTCAGCTTCATATGAAAGACACCTCTGTGTGGTCTGGGCAGGTAGAACACTTGTAGGAAAGAACCTTGGTTTGAAACCCCTAAGGAGCAAACAGCATTAGAAACCCATCCTGGAGAACCAGCATTAGCATAGGGTGAGCAGCCATTCTGTTGTCATCTTCCATGAAGTAACTGGGAAGTTGTGTCATAAATACTTGTGGCTCCAATTGTCTCTGTGGAATACGCTGTGTGACAGACAGCCTTGCTTAGGGGTCCGTAGCTTAGGGATTGTGTTGAGTCATGCAGTTGATTATTTAAATGTAAATAATAATTGACACACATGAAAATTTGAATGTCATTAGGAGGAGGTTTTTAGACTTAGGCAAATGACTTTTTTTTTTTAATGTAACACTGTAACATGCTTACTAGTTTTGACAGAGTTTTTTTTCCCCCGATACAGAAATAGCAGGTAATAATAAGCAAATAGACAAGCTTATGCAACAAGGGGATATTTTAATCATCTTTGTTTTGGAGAAGACAGGCCAGAGTGAGGTACCTCTTAGAAACAATCCGCTGATACTTTGCTTCAGCAGATTGACAGCGTCTCGGAAAAGAAAATAAGTGTTTGCTATTCCTGTCCTAGACTTCTTTCAGTCACTGCGACAGATGTTCCAAGCATGTTGTTCCTCTGCTAGGTTTCTTTAGTAGTAAAAATACTGTGTCTAAATATAGTTTAAATTGGTTGAGGTACCTTGTTTTAATATGATTAAAAATTGCACTATGCCTGGTTTAAATCATAGTGTAACAGGACAAAACCATTGGAAAGGCTATTTAAGACTATTTCAAACCCAGATAGGAATTTTTATTCAATCATATTTAAAGCAGTTCTAAAGAAGTGCTATCTTTTTTTTTTTTTAACAATCTGACTTAGGATGAGCCCTAGATAGTGAACTCTTCTTTCCCCTGTTTATTACTTGGAATCACCTTAGATAAAAATGAAAAATATACTAAGTTAAATAGTTCTCTTTTCCTGTATCTACAGTATTTTATATTATACATCAGGAATACAGAGATTTTTTTTTTTCCTTTTTAATTTTTTTTTTTAATGGAGATTAGCATTTAGGAACAGTTAAAGTGGCTGAGACTAGAGGGAGCCAATACACATTCACAATGTACCCATTTTTCCTTTGGGGAACTTGGGACGTGAGGAAACTGTGGCCCTTATAAACCCCCTTCCCTCTGCCAGTAAGTTCCCATTCAAAGCTCTTCTCCGTAATCTCTCCTGCTCACTTGCTTCTGGGGACCACAAGGAGAGCTTAACAGGAGAGTGCAGGCTGAGTTCTGCTGAATGTGTTGGTGGTCAATAGCTCCTCCCTTTTATTCTCCCCCGCACTTTGTATCTAGATGACTGGTTGCTGTTCATGAGACCCACATTTGAAGACTACTGGGTTGGGAGTGGAGCTGCCTGCCTGGAGTTGGGTCACGGTGGTATGACCGTAACTGCACTGGCATCCCTCACGGTTACAGGCACGATTCCGGTCAGTGACACTGACTGGGGGGAATGCTCTCGTTTGGATACTGGCTGGCTTGAAGGCTGTCTGCTCCCTCTTTTTGACATCTGGCATCAGGACATGTATACAGATGAAGTTGCTAAATTGCAGGGTCTGGGACAAGGTGCTCTTTTGTTTCCAAAAATGATGAGTAGAGCAATGCTAGGACACAGTTCAAGGTTGATTTCCTCACTTGGACTTTCACTCCAGTGGAAGAGATTGGGATTTCAACTTTAGAAAATTGAGATCATCAGTTTGTAATCTATTTTTGTTTCATTACTAGTCAGTTTTTTTTCATAGACAGTTTAAATACTCCCCCAGGAAGAAAGTGCAGGGACATACAGGTGCTCTGATCTCTCATCACTAATGTCTGAAAACAGTTGGCATCCTTCGCTGTGTGTCCCTTTTTATGGGAGGAGAGAGAAGCTTGCATGGTAGTTGCATGCTGCTAGGTTATTGCTGTGAATCAGGTGGTAGCAGAAGGAGTGGTCTTGATGATCAGGTAGTGAGATGGATCGTGAACTGGTTGAAAAGAAGAAGTCAGAGTTGTGGTCAATGGGACAGAATCTAGTTGGAGGTCTGTGAGTAGTGGAGTCCCTCAGGGGTTGGTACTGGGACCAGTACTGTTCAATATTTTCATCAACGACCTGGATGAGGGAACAGAGTGTACCCTCAGCAAGTTCGCTGATGACACTAAACTGGGAGGAGTGGCTGACACACCAGAAGGCTGTGCTGCCATTCAGGGAGACCTGGACAGGCTGGAGAGTTGGGCGGGGAGAAACTTGATGAAATTCAACAAGGGTGAGTGTAGAGTCTTGCATTTGGGGAAGAACAACCCCATGTGCCAGTACAGGTTGGGGGCTGACCTGCTGGAGAGCAGTGTAGGAGAAAGGGACCTGGGGGTCCTGGTGGACAGAAGGATGACCATGAGCCAGCAATGTGCCCTTGTGGCCAAGAAGGTCAATGGCATTCTGGGGTGCATTAGAAAGGGTGTGGTTAGTAGGTCAAGAGAGGTTCTCCTCCCCCTCTATTCTGCCTTGGTGAGGCCGCATCTGGAGTATTGTGTCCAGTTCTGGGCCCCTCAGTTCAAGAAGGACAGGGATCTGCTTGAAAGAGTCCAGCACAGAGCCACAAAGATGATTAAGGGAATGGAACATCTCCCTTATGAGGAAAGGCTGAGGGAGCTGGGTCTCTAGCTTGGAGAAGGGGAGACTGAGGGGCGACCCCATCAAAGTTTACAAATATGTTAAGGGGGAATGTCAGGATGATGGAGCCAGGCTTTTTTCAGTGACGTCCAGTGATAGGACAAGGGGCAATGGGTGCAAACTGGAGCACAGGAGGTTCCATGTAAATATCAGAAAAAACTTCTTTACTGTGAGGGTGACAGAGCACTGGAACAGGCTACCCAGAGAGTTTGTGGAGTCTCGTTCTCTTGAGACATTGAAAACCCACCTGGACAAATTCCTGTGTGATGTACTCTAGGTGATCCTGCCTGGCAGGGGGGTTGGACTAGATCTTTTGAGGTCCCTTCCAACCCCTAGGATTCTGTGATTCTGTGAGTGTCTTGTAGGTCCTGCTTCTGAGGGAATACTCTCTGGTAGTTGACTTGAGCATCCAATTTTGAGCCTTCACAGGACAAAGCAGTTCACTTACACTTTGTCTTGAAGCCGTTTCGGCTCTGCTGTGATTTCATGTAAGGAGACATTTTTTTCCAGGTTTGTTTTACAAATTTATTGTTAGGATCATTCATACTAATAGTTTTCTTTGATTTCAAGCTTCTCTGCACAGCAGCGATGATTGTAGTTATTTACTTACTCATTTCTTCATGTTACTTATGTTGGTTTAGTGCCCATGGGTATTTAAGCTGTGAGAACAGTGGGAAACACTTTGAACATCTAATTTCTGTCCCTTTTTGCAGCAGCATTCTTGTGATTAAATAGAAGTCCTATAGCGTTCACCCCAGGAGGCACACCCAGTTCACAGGTAACTTTACTATCCATGGACAGCTGAATGCACTTTTATTTTTTGGTAGCATGATCGTGGCCTTCTCTTAATTGTTTTTATGAACGATTTCATTTTTTTTAATGTAAGATTACTATTAACCTACGTCTTGGGTTTGCTTCCCTGTTTGAAGAGCTGAGTGGGACACATCAGGACAGTTGTGGAACTGGGATTTCAAACTTCATCTCTTTTGTCCAGCTGCCATGCCAACATATAGGAGCATGGCGAGACCTTTATTTCCTGAAAGGTAAATTGTTCATTTAAGGACAGACATCTGAGATTGTTCCTTATTTCTTTATCCTTACCATTTATTAACAACAAGGTTTCCAGCAAGATGATGATGCCTTTAGCTCAGGATTTAGCAGGGCAAATAACTGCAAGTGGAAGAAGTAAAGTTTCATGGAGGTGAATTAAGATGTTCCATTGCCCATACCATTTGGATATGGCTAAGAATGAGAAACACCTTAACCTTAACATAATCTGCCCTGGTACTTTGCTATCTGTCTCAAGACCTGCAATAGGAGATTTGTCTGCCTCTCACAAGCTCTCCTACCAAGGCTGTCACCCAAAAAGAGGAACAGAGGGATTAGGTTAAAATGTTCTTCAAAATTGTATATTAAGGAATTAAATTAAGATCCTGATTGCAGCTCCAGGCACAAACCTTTCCCAAGGTCCATTTTTTGTCTGTATAAAGAAAATAAATGAACCAGTAGTCCAGTATGTGGGGCAGAATATTCCTAAATGACAGCAAGGAGGAAGACTTTCAGAAAAGAGCCAGAACTGCTGATTCACTAGTCAGTGAAGTTTCTTGTAAGAAATGACCAGTAGAGAGCTCTGAGGAGAGGTGGTATGCTGTGAAACAGAAACGGAAGTGTTTGCAGACATGATACCTCCCTGTTGAACATTAATGAACTGTAACATTTATATGTAAGGTTTGTGGCTTGTTGTGTATGCTTAGCTTGTCAAAAGTTTCTCGGGGCATTAAGGGCGGCAGTGTCATTTGTACCATAGGCAGGGCCTTCTGCCTGTAGATGTTACAGTGACCTGGCTTGAACTGATAAATAGCTGTCTTACCCATGGCCTTTCATAGCTGAAATACGTTCACCATTTACAGCGTTTTAAGGTCTGCTTCAAAAGAGATCAGTGGATAAAGCATATGTATGTATGCATTGCTCCTTTCTGCCTTGTAACAACACATCAAGGGAATTCCAGAGTTCTAGGAGTAGCAGAGCAATCATTTTTAGGTGTGCTTGCTTGCTTCCCCTTGAAAGGTGCTCATTCATAGGGATGCATGGTGTTGTGTAGCCTTTTGATCTTAGAAAAGAAAAAAAAAATGACAGAATGTAAAGTTCGGTTTTTTCCTCTTAATGTAAAAATCAGGCTTATTCTCTGTTTGCATCTCTGGTTCAATTTTGAAAGTAGACAGAGGCGATATTAAAAAATAATGAGGGCAATTAATTATGTTGGTTCACAGTGGCTCAGATTTAGAAGGGAAAATACACCCCAAAACCATCAGCGCAGTACTTCAGGACTCCTGTGTAAGAACGTTATGCTTTAACCTTCAGCAAACCCTTACGGGCTGCCCTGAACAGTAATGGCTTTAAGCACATGCTTAAGTGTTTTCCTGAAGGAAGACCCAAGTATCCTGGCAAGTGTTAGATTACGGCTTCGTTTACCTTTATCATAAATCCCAGCACCCAGGAGCAAACTTTTCTTTCATCTCTTGGCAGATACCTGGGTGTATGGATTTTCCCACCTCCCTTTGGCTTGCTTTCTAGGGTTGTCTTGCCGCAATCTGATTAGCCTGGGCTGACCTTCAGCCGTGCTCTGCATGGGCTGGGGGACCCTGCCCGCACGGCTCCGGTTGCACCATCAAAGTCTGTACCCTCCCCTTTCATCTGCCGGTTCTCTGCCTATCCGGCCTTATCAGTTGGAAATAAGTTAATCGTGCGACAATTTTCCTGCTTGCACCCCTGAACGGGGAAGTAGGAGTGGGAATCGCGTGTTGTAGTCGGGTTTTCCATGGCGGGAGAACAAACCAAACCAAACAAACCCAAACCAACAACAACAAAAAGGCAAAGCAAAATATCCCCCCCCAAACAACAAACAAACAAATACCAAAAAAACCCAAGCAACAACAAAAAAAAAGCAACCAAAACCCAACCAACCAACAAAACCCCGCAACTCCCCCCAAAAAAATCCGACCCTTATGCTTCTTGGCTTCTTCAAGGTCCTCTCAGGTGAGGCGGGGCGCCCCGCGGAGCGGAGCGCGGCTGGCGGCGGGGCCCGCCGGGCCTTCTGGCAGGGCTGGGCGCGCTTCTCTTGCGTAAGAGGCGGCCCCGTCTTCCCCCTGGCTGCCGTTGCCATGGCGAGATAGCGGGGGAGGATTCCTGGGATCCGTAAGCCGGGCGAGAGAGGAGAGAGATTACGTCTAAACCCGGCACTCCGCAGCGCCTCACGCGATGTGGCACTGGGTCGTGTAGGTGTCCCAGGGGTCCCGCCGGGTAGGGGGAGCCAGCCAGCAACCCCCAACTACTGCTGGCATCACTGTAAATAAAATAAAGCTGTGGGGAGGGGAGGGGGAAGGCGGTTCTCGGGATAAGGGGATGACATGTGTTTGCATGGGGGCTACCTTCAGGAAAACTGAGGGAAGGTTGGTTTGCCCCGCAGGGCTGGTTCCAATGGAAAGGGGAGGCTGAAGCATACGTGTTTGGGAATATATTGTAGGAGAGGTGGCTGTCATATGCTAGAATGGGAGTATTTTAATATTTTGTTACCGCAGTTTTTATCATTTTAATCATAAGCATATAAACACAACCTGAAAATCCATACACAAGGAGTCTAAATATTAGCCCTTTCCTCGTATTTAGTAGGGCAGCCTAGATCAAGTCATTGACAGATGTCTTTAATGTGAATGGAAGGAATGACGGATGAAGACATCAGTGTCTGCTTGGGTAAGTTTTCCTTCTGTTATTATTAATTATTAGTGTTTTGCTCCATCTCTTACTTAGTGTCAGGGTCTTTTTGTGCTTTTGAGCATTTTGCTACTCTTTGCCTGCTTGAATTCCTAGAAGCAGGTGAGAATTTACTGGTCTCTTCTTTTTTCACTGCAAGGATGTCATTAGTGCAGGCAAAAACTTTTATCAATTCTGGTGTTTAGTTTTGTCTTTAGAAAAGATGATGGATTGCCTAGAAGAAAGTATGAAAAATGCTGTGTTGCAAAATACTATATTGTAAATGTTTTTCTGAAAAGAACAGACCCTGCCTGGGTTAATAATAATATTCATTGCCAGAAAACAAATGTGTGTGTGTGGGAAAAATCTAGGTAAATTTAACATAAACTGTTTTACAGCAGTGAAGTGAGAAATGTGTTGAGATGTAAGAGAGTACACTACTGGGAAATGATCTAGCATTACACCCACAGAGCATTTACTGTACATTAGTTATAACCCTGTTGTTTTTGTTGTCTGCAATTAATTGAGTAATTTCTTCCATGGCTGAAACTGCAGGTTAAGCATGTTTGCTTTGAAAGACAGTCTTCTGAATCAAGACGGCTTTTGCACTTACCGTGTTAACAAGCTCTCAAAAAGCACATTTTGTGCACTATGCTTATGAATTCCTGAAAGGTATTGGTGGGGGTTAATTCACTGTTACATAAACAGCCAATAACAGCATTTCATTATACTGGAATTGCTCAAAAATAGTTATATAGCTTCCTGTTATTACTGGGGAAAAAGGCCTTGTTTGGTATACTGAACAAAAGCATTTCACTTTTGCAAACACTATTTGTATGAAAAAAAACAGAAATGGACTACAAGAACTTCAAAGCATTAAAGTAAGGATGCTGTTGAATAAATAGGCAAAGCCTAACCTTAGGCTGTAGTGTAGCTTTAGCATTGGGTTTTACAGATGTGACAAGATCTTTATCTCCCAAGTTGTACTGGGGTGGGGTGGAGGAACCGAGCAACATCACAACCAAACCAGTTTTCCGTAAGCCAAATATTTATTGTATGAAGACATTTCAAAAGAGCATTGTTGCTTTTAATGAGCAAAGAATACCTGCTACCTCCATGTCTGCACACAAATATTGTAAAAATGCAGAAGTTGGAGCTGACAATACATGAAGCTGAATAACACAGCTGGACCAAAGTGTGCAAGTGCAGGGAGCCAGAGGACAGGATTTATGGTGGTGGGGCTATGCAGTAGCTTGGCACCCTCCAGGCCGTGCAGGAAGGAGCTGAGGAGCAGTTTCTGAGGGTGTGAGTGGCCTGGCTTGGAAGCAGGGGGGCCTGCCCGTCACTGTAGGGTGGCAAATGCACCTGCAGCTGTTTCTGGGGGTTTCTGGTTTCAAGCTTCCCGTCAGGAATTGGCTGTATTGATACTTCTGTTGTTGGAGTGTTGATTTAGCAAAGCAGGCCTGGTACCTGTTGAAGCAGCTTGCAAAACTGGTGCTGGCCTCTTCGGATACGAGCAGCTGTTGTTTGCTTAGCGAACTTGAAATGTTTGGATACGAGAACTCTGCTTGCATTTACACATCATCGGTTGCCCCCAGACTAGGTTACAGCTGTTCTTTTCGGGAACTGGAAATATTGCTTCTGCTGCATTTCTGTAAGAAAAGAATACAGCAAAGGGGTTTTTTTGTGTGTGTGTAGTTCAGCTGTCTTTTGTGTATGTCTGATGTTCACTAATATTACAACTGCTTTCCAAGAGATAAAGTAACTTATGTTTTTGTTGTTTCAGCTATAGGGATTTGACTCTTATTTTAAAATGTGGTATTGTTTTGCAGCAGCAGCAGTTGTTTATTTAGGCTTGCAAGGCAAACAAATGACACTGTGTTAACCTTTCTTTCCCTCCCATCTCCCCTGACCCCAAAGTAGTTCAGCCTGAAACTTGATCAGTTAAGCACAGTTACCTTGGCAAAATTAAAAACAAATGAAGATGGATGAAGCTTGACCTTAAAATTATTTTGGAGAGGCTGGGCATATGCAGCTGAAAGCATTAATTGCTGCTGTTTTGGCAGCTACCTTTGACAGTGTAGGATTTCAGTAAATGCTTCCTCCTTGAAGGAAGTGAGACATGCCCCATTGTCTGCTTTGCTTTTGCAGCCTTTCTGCAGCTCGCTGGGTTGCTGAGTAGTTTTAATCAATGTTATGTGGATATGCCTTTCAGATATTTTCACTTCCCTGACATGGAGCTAGCGTCAGCTTACCTCTGTATCTTTATTTCGGTGTATTTATGCTTGTCACAGGGAATTAAGTGTTTGTGCACCATTTAAATGTTGCAGACCTTTAGTACAGTCAATATAATTATAATGGAATTAATGACATTTTACATTAAGAAGAATTTTGCTCATTTATCTGTTAGGTGCTGTTATTTGATTATAAATCCCAGCAGTGCTGATGGCCTTGGAGATGAGAGATGACAGGACACAGTACATAGCAGAGGGTCAGTTATTAATATTGGTTCATCCAGTCCTGGCTTGTATTGTGAAAAGACAACTGAGGAGGCACCTACAACTCAACTGTGGAATTTTTTTAGAGGGAAACTCCAGAAGAACACCCAAGTACACATCTTTCCGTTAATCCATTTAGAAATATTTTTGTGGTGTTAAATCTGTGTAAGCTCATGCAGGATAATTTACCAAAAGTGGTCGTAGACCTTTGCAAGTTGTCTTTCATCTAGGAAGTGGGTAGTAGAGGGAGGTGGAGAAGCTCGGATAAGGCTTTTGAATCTTAACGCAAATTGGTCTGCTAGCCCAGCTAAAAGGGAAATGTCAGGTGGGAGGCTGAGCTGGTTTTAAAGTAATGCATGGGTTTCTTTTGGTGTGTTCTCCAAGTGTCTGTTGAATACGCTGTACGGCTGTACTGTATTGTTTTGGTCTTTACTGTTGGATTTTCCATGTTATAAAGAGTATTGTCACAAACGAGTTTGTGTTGAGCACAGTAGGATTTTATTCCGGTTGAACATCTGTGCTGTATTACAGGTCTTTATTGTCATTGCAAGATAAATATCAGGTTTTTATTACTTAATAAAAAGTTTTATCTTTAAAGATCATTTTCCAAAAGATTGAAATGAGGTGTTACCTCACCTAGGAGTTATGAATGTGATTGTCAGGAGAACTTGGAAGTTGAGTTAGATTAATGCTCTTTTAATTAGCAGGAGTTTCGCATCAGCTTCTGTGGAAAAATTAGTTAAAACTCATCATCAACATCATAGTGCCTTTGAAAATTCCCAAGTATATCATAAAGGTGTTTGACTTTGGAATAAATTGCTACAAGTTGGAAGAAGAGGCTACTTTCTAACTTCTGTTATTTTGCATTGTCCATACAATAATTAGTTTACACTGTATTTAGGAGACACATACCAGAAGTCAAGTGTGTTTTTGCAGAAGGGTTCCAGGCAAATAGCTTTGTGTGTTTCCAGTCTGAGACAATTTAACTGGTTTTCAGAAAGTCCCTTGGTGAAAACCAGGCTGGTGTAAGAACTGCGGCTGGGCACTTTGACTCATTGGCTCCTTTTGAAGTTGTTAGTCTTAAGTATTTAGTATAACCTGTCAGAATGTGTAATGGCAGGAGGAGTTCGTGCCCCCACCTTGGATGCAGTAGTAATATGTGATGAAAAAATAGCAACTAAACAAGCTGCCTTTAAATTTTTGTGTGCCATTGGAAAAGGCACCAGTAACTGAGAAGATATGCTCAGGAGGGCATCAAAGTGGTTAATTCAAGAGTATATTCTATGTAAGTAGTTGGTAATAAACTATCCAAATATCTCCAAGACTTCATGTGTGCAGCAACTATGTTCCTTACGAATATAAATTATCTTTCCAGTAAATCCTTGGAGCATGGAAATGTTTTGTGGACTTGAGCTAAGGCACACAGGAAGGTTATGGTAGGCACTGGTATTGAACTTGTATATCCCACCACAAGTTCCTTAACCATGAGACCCAGCTTCTACCCCCCCATAAGTAATTTCCTGTGGCATTTCACCCCCACCTCTACAGCATCATCCCACATATTCTCTACTGCCTTTCCACCGCTGAGCTGTGTGGTCAAAAACAAGGGCCACAAAGATGATGAGAGGGCTGGTGCTCATCTCCTGTGAAGACAGGTTGAGAGAGTTGGGGTTGTTCAGCCTGGAGAAGAGAAGGCTCCAGGGAGACCTTAAAGCAGCTTTCCAATACCTGAAGGGCCTACAGAAAAGCTGGGGAGGGACTTTTTACCGGGTAGTATAGAGACAGGACAAGGGGTAATGGCTTTTAACTGGAAGAGGGGACATGTAGATTAGACATTAGGAAGAAATTCTTTCCTGTGATGGTGGTGAAACACTGGAACAGGTTGCTCAGGAAAGCTGTGATTGCCACTTCCCTGGAAGTGTTCAAGACCAGGTTGGATGGGTCTTTGACAAATCAGGTCTAGTGGGAGGTATTCCTGCTCATGGCAAGGGAATTGGAACTAGGTGATCTTTACGGTCCCTTCCAACCCAAACCAGTCTGTGTACCTATGATTCTGTTTTCCCGCTTGCCTTAGAAGAGGGAATTTTGTTCTCCTGGTATGCGTCTTGCTACCTGCTTTTTTTATGGCTTTGTGCCTGGAGGCTTTCCACGGAAGCCAGTCCTTGCTTTCATCTACGCCCTGGGATTCCAGAGGAGCAGAGCAGTGAAGAAGCAAACCTTTGTGTGAGATTTGGCTGGTTTGCAGAGTCACTTGCCACAGGGGAGTGGAAGTCATAACAAGGGAGTTCCCACAGATAGGTGGATGTTGTGGGGTTGTGCCAGGAAGTTTTGGTTTCCTCATAAAATTGTTAGATGAAATTCTACTTCTCTTAAAATCCTTGGGAGCTTTATAGTCAGTCTGAGCAGGATCTGAATTTTGGTTAAGTAGGGGGTTTTCTGGGTTAACCATTTTTTGATCTTTAGGCTTTCCACTTATCTGGAGATACGTAAATTCCCAGGTTGGGCTCTTTATCCAGTGTTCTCTGTTGGTAGTGTATTGGGGGAGTCTGATGCTCACCTGAGTTTGGAGCGTGGGTGAGGTTGGGGAAGCCATTTTCAGCTTCATCCAAGTTATTCCATGCAACAGAGAGATAATACTCTCTGTGCCTGCGTACCATTGTCAGGGACAGGTGTATATATATATTAAAAAATCAGCATTTTGAGATCTGTGATGAAGTCTGTAGCTTTGCAATTGATACAATGTTGTATGTGCAAAAAGCAAATCCTATCCCTATGGAAATTACCTAAAACAGAAGTATTTTCAAAATGACTCTTCTGAATGCTAGTAGATTAGTTCATAGATTTGAGTGAACAATAGATATTAAATCCACACTTAGTAAGTGTATGCCAAGCCATTCCTTGCAGGGATGTCAGGTGATCTTCAGAGTAGATTTGTACTCTGAAGATCTGCAGTTAAAGCTCATTGCAGTTAGATTCATAGGTCATTGTTGAAGTTGTTTTTAGGAGTGTGCTTTTGTTTTCTTTTATAACTTGTGTTTAATGTGAAAAAGCAACAAAACCTAAAATGTCAGAATACTCAAAACTCGACATATTTCGGTAATTTTTCTGAGATGAAAATGTGTATTAGAGTTCCGTTGTTATGCATTTTAAATACTTTTGGTTTAATTTGACTTTTCAAAGTCTGTGTAGTTTTTTTTTTAGGATAAATTATGAACAAAACCTGAAAAAAATCTTTGGCTAAAATGTGGTTTTTTGAGAAAAGAAGAAAATGACCATTCTAGAAAATATTTTAGAATGTAAAACTTGCTGAAACCCATCCTTCCAAACATGCCTTAGATTTTTGGTAATGAATTTTCTGAGTTGTTTTTTTGTTGTTGTTGTTAAATTTTTGCAGATTCCCTCTGTCAGCATCCTCTTGTCATCAGCATTGAAGCCTACAGTTTCCCTGGGGAAGCTAGGCACCCACCCAGCATAGGCCATTTAAGCTCTAGAAAATATATGAACTACTACAGCCAAACAATGCTAGCTTTGCCCTTTGGTAGTATTGTAATGGGATAAATGGCTGGTAGATCTTTAAATAAAATTTAATTTAGGGTTTCACTAGACTATCTTAATGAGAGGCCCAGCATTGACTCTTGTGTTAATAAGGCTCCGTGTACCTTAACAGTCCATTTCCCAACCCTAATGTGTTTTAATTTATTTCTCTCTGATTTTATGGATATTCATTACTTATTTTGCAGATAATTGTAAGGATAATGCACCATATAATGCATTTTATTATCCAGCACTGACATATAATGTCAAACTGATTTCTTAAAACCTAGTTTTTATATGGGGATTTGTAAAGGACAGTATATGGTTTGATATGCTTCATCCAGTTCTTGTTACACAGGATTTGCAGTATAATGCTTAAAGCCCCTTTCATAATACAGCACAGAAATTCTTAATGGCCTGTACAAGGTATCCCAAAATATGTTTTCTTTTGCCATTTACTTCAGCCCTCTGGGTTGTTGGGTTTTTTTGCATTATGCCTAAAGGAAGCCTTACTGTGTCACTGTTTGGCTTCAAGTTTTACTTCTTAAAGATAAATTGGATGATATATTTATAAAGCAAAAAATTTGTAAATTGATATGACCAGCGGTCTCAAATCTGAACTAGAAATGAAATACAAAAAACAAAATTTTGGTTTATTGTATGAGATGGGATGTATCATTTCCCACTGCAAATCTTCAGCAATCAACAGTGTAACAAGAATCTGATTGGTTATTTACTTCTTATTTTCTCTCCCATAGATATTCTGTCAACAGCATTCAAGCGGAGTTATTTTTAATGTGTCTTTCTTGGTTGCATAGATCATAGATAGAACATGAATAGTTTTATGAAGGTTGCATTTTTACATCTTGGGAACTTCATACTTGTTCTTCATCCTATTAAAACCGTAAGTCTTCCTCAGACAACTTAAACTTTTTCTTCCACTTGAAATAATGACAAGGACAAATATTTGTCAACATCCCTTCAAACTGATGGTTTCTCTGCTTCTTGGAGGTCTGGAAAAGCATTTTTGCCCCTTCCCACAGCAAAGGGATAAAATGATGAAAAACAGTGTTGGGTGAAAGAATGAATGATACTTTAAGAGCCGCAAAGAGTTTTTCAGGATGTTTAGGACCTCAACCCAGAGGTATGGATTTTGGGAATCTGTAATGCTTGTGAAATGGAATCGGAGTTTTTAACAATATATTTAAGTTAAACTTCCTGGGAGAAGGGCACTAACTTTTTCCCCTTTTTTTGTATGTGTCTGTCACACTGCTTGGTAGATAGGGTCCTGATTCTTCACTAGCAAACTGTGATATTAACACCAGTGATTTCCCTGTGTCACCTTTAGACCTCCGTGGTTTTAATGCTGCCCCTCAACATTGTGATGACTGGGGTTCCTTTGCGCTTTTAACTACACGGGTTGCCAGTTAAAAAGGCCTGTTTCTACTTAAAAGTGGTCAGAGATTGCTGCCACAGTCTGCCAGGCACAGATCTACTGTTGATAGCTTTGGCTGATACCTTCACAGCATGTTCCTGCTGTGTCTTCTCCTGAATGTCTGCCCAGAGGGAGGGTTTCCACGGTTTTGGAATGGCCTTGAGCAAAAGACCTGTTCAGGAGGGAGAATGTATTTAAGGAAATTGCGGCAAGTAGAAATCCTCATAGTAAGGCTCTTGTGGTCTGTGTATGTGTCGCTTGACAGATCTGTATTTGACTTGACTGATGACTATTCAAATACAGGGTTCGATTTTCTAGATCTTACTGCAGTTGAGGGTGCCTTGATTGCAGGTATCTCCCCCCAGACAATGTCCCGTTGCCTTTTCATGGGCAAATACTCCCTTAATTGTTTGTTTCCTGCTCTTTGCGATGGTCTTTCTCTTGTAAAATGAGTTCCAAGTGTTCTGTTTAGGAAGAATACAGTCAAATATTACCTGCTGTGAAATGGCATTTGTTTCTGATGGTGGGGCTTGCTAGCATAGGTAGCTGTCTTATATGGCTTTGGGAGGAATGTTCAGCAGATACTTGACCTGCTGTAGGAGGAAAAAGGTGCAGGGGTGAAAATGGAGGAGGTTCTTGCGAATGTCGAGGTCCCTTGCAAGCCTGGAGCTCAGCCTACATTCCCCTACTTAGAGAGAAATGCGCGGCCAAGAAATTAATGTCTACTTTATTGGGATACTGAGAGTCTGGGTGAACCACATTCAGGGAGTGCTTCTGTGGCTCCGCTCACAGACCTAAGCTTGAGAAAAAGAATAAAGACGGTTCCAGCTGGAAAGAGACTGATTTTTCTTTAATTAAAAAAAAAAAAAAAAAAAAGAAAAGCGGGGGGGGGGGGAAGCAAAGTCTTGGAGTGCCTCGGGTGTGTTGGTTAATTGTGTACTCAAGAAATGAAGTTACATAAGGGAGGACGCTCCTTGCCAGGAAGGCAGGCGCTGCTGAAAATCCACGCGTTGCAGAAGAGCTCCAGTAGATGAAGAAGGGGAGAAGCTTTCTCCTTTGCGCTGTATTTATTCATAACAAGAAGTTGTCCTTGGAATGCCTGTCTGGCACCAGAGGAGCCCCAGTTTTTATCCTGTGGAGCTGCTTTTTTTGTCGGAGTTGTGGGTAGAAGTTTTTTCTGACGCGGAAAGGGACAGGTGAGTGTTCTCTGTAGTCCATCGCAAGGCTTTGCCACTGCCAGTTGAGAGAGTCCAGGTAAGCTCCTTGTGGAGGCAGGGTGGGAGTCAGAGCAAAGACCTGGGCAGAAGCTCTGGTGGCTTCTATCCCAGAGCTGTTTGATGAGGGAGAGGAAAGATGTGGAGGGATGTAGAGGCAGCACACAGCAGAGCATGGTGTGTCAGTCTGGGTTTCCCAGTTCAGTAAGAAAGACCCACACAAATCCTAAATGGTGGACAAGGATGATAAGATCTACCTCTCATGCTTACAAGTGTGCATTTTGGGGAGTTTTAAAAGAAGGAAGCCTTTTGGACAAAACTAGGCTATACTGCATTTATGAAGTATGCACATTTTCAGCTAACATAGTTTATGAAATGTATGAACAGGCCTTACTCTTTGCTTACATTCCTTGTGGTACAAATGCCAAATTTAAATGCATGTGAAACTTTATTTCTTATATTTATTTCAAATATAATTTGATTTTACTGTGAAAACATTGTATGAGTTAAGTTTGGGATGTGCAGCAGAAGCAGAACAGCAAAGATATTTAATACTTTGCTTAATTTAGAAAAATGACCTTTCAGAGAAAAACACTGTGCTTGTCAAAAATACACTGATGAATTAATTTCTTATGATGCCAATGTGTTAGTTGACTTTTCAGAGCAACCTTACAGATAATGAGTTTTATTTTTATCTTGGGTCTGCCTGATTGTAGTGCCTCTCGCAAATCAAGTCACTTTACTGGCTTTTATGCTTATAAATATATGGCAAAATTCAGAAGCAAAAAGCAAAGCAAAAAACCAGAAATCCCAACAACAACAAAAAACAATCGAGAAAAAAACCGAAACAACCCAAAGCTATGTGACCTGCCTGGACGCCTTGAAGTGTAAACAATTTTGCAGTTTTAAGATAAGTAACCCCTCCCAACACCCTTCCACACTCCAACGCTCCCCAAACTACCCTTGTAATACTGTATAGAAGTACCATACTTTTATTTTAAATAGCCCTAACAGAAACTGTGTTGCATGTGATAGCAATGTTGTCTTGAAAATACTTTTTTTCCCCAGTCCAAGCCAACGACTTTCAATTTGTAAAAATCTGCAAGGAGTTTGGTAGCAACTTTAGTACTTCTTGTAGGTTTCTGACTGCTAAAATTGATTTATGTTTAGAACCTAATCTTGTTCACTTTGACAAAGCTGGCAACTTCAGTGGGTTTTATTTGTGCAGATAGATTGAGAAAGATTCAGCTTTTGATATAAATACTTCAGCTTTCTGGTTTCTGAGAACTATTTTCTTACAGTTAATTATGCATCCTTAAAAATGTGTACATTCATACACATACGTAGAGGGAGAGACAGCAGTTTAGTTTGCAAACTATTGAGCTTTGTTTTGCCTATCAATGTTTTAAATTTTAGTTTGAGTCAGAGCAATCTCCAAAATACTGACAAGCTTGGATCAAGAGAGTTACAAGTCAGGTCTTATCTATGGTCAGATATATTCTACTGTATGTAGGTGGCTATTACTGAAACATCAGTATATTCCAATATACTGCTTTAAAAGTTGTTGCTGGGTTGGTTCAAGGTGGTTCTTTGCCGTTTTATCTGGACCAGGGACAGATGTCAAAACCGGAGGTTTGTGTTCTTGAGACCCCCTGGGCAACTATTGGGACTCTAAGCAGGTAGTGGGGAGGGTGCAGGAGGATTCCCCAGGAAACAATTCCGAGGTACCTAAAGACTCTGTTTAAAGTGCTAATTGTTCAAAGCCTTTTGTCACTAAAAGCCAATCACACCCGAAATTTAATAAGAGATGGCTCAGCATGGATGGGCTTGGAAACAGGTTTGTGGAAGCTAAAATATTGCAAACCAAAAATCCCTTTCTGTGCTTGAATTCTAATAACTGGGGTGGTTTTAGGTGGAGTGGTGCCAACTCCAGAGCAAACCTACAAGTTTAAAAGTCTGTGTTATTTAACAGAAATACTGAAGGGTCAGTGGTCAGGTACGCTTGTGACTAGGACTTAAGTGTCTCTATCAGCAAACAGGAGAATCTGAGCTCAGCAGTCTAAAAGGTTGCAACTCAAGTGAAATGCAACAGTAAATCTAAAACGTGTGAAAACCTCACGGTTTTAGCGTAATCATTACATTTTAGCAGTATTTTAATGTTCTTTATCGGAAATGTCATCCCAATGATTTGGGTTGAGTATTGCATTTCTTGAAAATACAGTTAGCTTCAAGTTGCTGTTGAAATAGGCAAGCCTCTTTTGCTGTTTTGATGGCTGTGGGTTTTTGCTGGAGTTGGTGGGCAGCAAGTTACAGTCATGTGTTGATGACGGTCAGGTCACTCCGAACTCTGCTCAGCTGAGCATTTTCAGTAATATCTCAAGTATACTCCAACTTTGCGACGGCAAACTTACTGTAAATCTGTGTTGATCTCTTTTTGGGTGGTAGTTTCTTAGAATAGCTTTAGTTATTGTTGGAATCATGGCAAGTTTAAAGGGTACTGCATGCATGTAAAGGTATTTCATCTCAACCAAAACAAAGGATGTCAGTTTCTAAAGCAACCAGAATTATTTTTAACTCTTTCCTAATTTCTTTAAAACAAACCCAGAGTGATTCATCAGTATCCTGTCTTGAAGTGGCCCCTGCAGAGTGTTTCAGAGAGAGAATAACAAGTGGTTCAGGGGGCAGTTTTGCAAGAACCAGCTGTGGACCACGGGGTTTTCTTTTGTGGGCTTTTTTAACCTTTCATACAGTGCAGTTAGTAGCTGGGTGGTGTTCTGAAAATCACATTTGATCTCCATCGAGAATGTTTGCCCTTACCAGGGTGTGGTGTTCTTAATAATGTGAGAGTTGAGATTCCCCGGTACACAGCTTCAGTATTTCATGACAAAAGCCCAAGAGCTAATATCTCATTGTGTTTGAAAGGGTTTCTCTGTAATGTTTTCAAATAGAGTTGATCAATGAATTCATTTGCAGTGGGAAAGCTAAATCTCAAACATATTTATTTTCAATATCTGCCCAAAAGCGGGGAGGAAATGAGAGCTGAGATAAATCAGTAAAACAGAAATTATGAGAAGTTCAGCTCCTAAGACCTACATCTTGATATTAGAAATAAGAGTTAGGAGGTTTCAGTTTGGTCTTTTTTTTCCAGCAGTGCTCAGCTTGACCCTTCCCTGCAACATTTGTTATTTTATATACTTGCATTGTGTCAAGTATTTTCAAGCTCTCTGGAAGTTAAACTGCTGTAATCTTTTACACTCTTTGCATATGGATTCTTCTACAGGCTCCTAAGCATTTTTATTGCCCTTTGAACTTTTTATGTGTCTGAATTAGTTGCATTATTATTGTGTATATTTTTCCTGAAGCAATGTATCATATTCTCTGCAAATACTGCCCCTTCCCACAAAGAATTCAAAAAATAAATCGGCAAAGTGCCCAGGAATGAATCTTGTGCAGTATGTGGTTATTTTCAGAGAATCGTCATGACCTGCAGGTCAGTTCCTCAGTGCCACACACCAAGAGGTCATAAATTGAATATATGAGTAGTTTAAACACATACAGGAATTTGACCTATTTATTTCTTTCTGTATTTCAGTGCTTTGATCACCGCTTTTTGCCTTAGCATGCTTGTTGTAACACAGCCTCCCAGGTAAAAACACTTTTCCATAGTCCACAGTTTAGGCTGCTAAGGTACTAGTTGGGTTGCATTGCTCTTACTGCCCCATGAGGAGATGTCTCCTAAGATGCCATGTAATACACTCTAGTTAGATTGTGGATCAGGCCAGGAGCTTAAACTGTTTGCATGCTCAGAACTATATGGTGGTAATAATTTGAAAAGGGCCTCTGCTTTTCTACATCTCAATCCCAGCTTTGCAAGGGTTTTCTAATGAGTGCCATTTGGTTTATCTCTGCTTTTGTGCTAAACTTGAAGTAACAATTTCTAAATCTTTTCTTTACTGTAGCATGTGAGGTAATGAAATGGCAACCACCAAAATCTTCAAAATTATCTACTAGGACTGTGAAAGTGTAAATTGTATCCAGTTGATAATTGGTAATTAAGGTCAGATTCTGTTCTTGAATCCTGGCTGGAGTTGTTAATAAATACTTTTTGAGTATTCAATTTAAATAAAACTTAATTTCTGAAAGTTCTTAAAAATAAAATGGTCACAGTTTAATATAGTTGGAAGTAATTACTAAATTTTATAAAGCAAATGAGTGCGAAGACATTTAAAGACCCAAACCATAAGCTTGACATGAATGGGGGATGAGGTGGCTTTAGGGGTTTGGTTTGTTTTTTCTCTCTTACATGCTTAAAATTTATTCTAAAGTGTGAAGCCAAAAGCCAAATACCCAACTACCTGTAAGAAAGAAATTGGTTAATCCTGCCTCAGGATTAACTTGAAGTTCTTTGAATTGTAATTACGAATTGTAACTACAGAAAATGAGAAGCTGGACAGAAAGACTGCCAAAGATATGAAATCATCAGGTCATCTGCTGTATGAGTGTATATTTTCATTAAATTCAGTCACCAATAAAATACTGTCTAGCATTTATTTACACAGGAAAAGAGATGGGAAATAACGTGTTTAGTATTTTCCTACTTGCTGTGATTTCTGCTAAGCAGAGTTCTCAAAATAGGATCTATCATATTTTTACGAAGGAGAAAGAATAAGGAGAAAATAATTTCAGTGCCTCATTTCTACAGCGTAGACACTGTTTATTTGTGTTGTGTTAGACTTATTTTTCTTCTTTTTTTCCCCTTACCATGTTTTATTCTGCTTTTGTCCTCTCATCTCTTTTCCTTCTCCCTCACCCATTTCCACGTGGAGCAAAATATTTGCCTGTGTTTTTGAGAACCATGAAAAAGGAGAGAGAAATGCTGTCTGAGTTCTGTGCACAACCTGAGGTCTTCCCCATGTTGGAGGCATCAGAAGCCTTTGACCTACTGTGGTTCATGCAGGGAATACCAAGTATGGGCATTTGGTCACTGCCCACCTTGTCCTACCACTTACCAGGCCTTCAGTATCAGCCACGGGTGACTCTGGTGGCAGTAGAGGGGAGCACGAAGGTCTTGCTCATGTGATTCTTGGCATAGGAGGGGTTGGCAAGAGGGGGAAACCTGAGAGAGGTTGAGGAGCACCAAAGCCAGCCTTGCTCTGCTCCTGGTTTTTCTGTGCTGGAGAATCTAGTCATGCCAGCACTTTTGCATGATATTTTATAACAATGAGCAAGGTGAATTTAGAGAAGATAGAAGCATGAGGGGAAGAATGAGTATTTAGAGAAGAATTAAATATTGGAGAAACAGCACCTTGGCAGGTGATCACTAATGATTTCTCAAGAAAGTCCAAGGAAAGAGCACCCAAGAGGTAGAAGATGTCCACCATGTGATCTGCCACGAGCTGGCTCCCTTCTCCCCAGGTAGGTGCCCTGGTACCTCACTCCGGGCCCAGCTCAGCTCCGTGCATCAGTGAAAAGCAATACACCTCTGTCTTCCATCACAGGTTGTCATCAGGAGAAAGCATTTGACAGCTATGGACTCTTTTTTTCCTCTCCCCCAACACCTTTTTCACTCTCCTCGTGTACTGCCCATTCAGTAAATATCAGGCTCAGTTGAAACGTTCCTGCTGTTTAGTAGGATTCTTATAAGCTTCAATGGGAAGTTGGCGGGGCCTTTTCCTTCAACACAACTCCAGGTGCTTAGGTCAGGGAGACTCAGTGGTCTGCTAAGTCCTGTGAACCTCCTCAGAGAAGAGAAATGAAAGAGTGAGAGAGGTTGTCCAGTTGGCCTCACACTCTCCTCCTTCCCTTCTTTGTCTGTGCAAAGTTTCCAATGTTATTTTTCTTCCTATTAACCATGCAAAATTTTTGTCTCAATTACCCTTACTCTGGCTGGAAATGTGGAAACTTTGAGCAGAAATTTCTTTTAGCTGAGCTGTTGAAAAGAAAATTGAGAAAAATACTTCTGTGAATAGGTAAGACATATTTAAAACTGAAATAAACAGATGAGGGTGTGTATGAGGGAAAACGCCATTTAAACTCTTAATAGTGTTGGAAATGCAGGGCTTTTTCTTGAGTAATTGTTTTAGTGCTACCAAGAAAATGTCCGAAGAAGCATGTTAAAAAAACAAACCCAAAAAGCAGTTTCAGGTCCTTATACTGAACTTATATTTTGTTTCAGTCAAGTAGCACATTCTAGTAATTTCTTCTCCCACTGACCGTATTTTCCAGGAGTCATTGTTCCAACAAAACAAACAAACAATCTTACTGCAAATGAGTTAATAAAGTTGGGTGCAAGTATTTCTACTCCTCTGTTGTGGCTCAGGGTGGATTTCTGCAAAATCTTTTTGTTAAAGGCCAAAATACAATTTTTTTGAGGACTTGGGAGTCCCTGGATGCTCACTTCAGCACATTGCTATTGAAGCAAGCTCCCTTCAGGCTGAACTGTTCACTTCCAAATGCAGGATGGGATGGTGTGTGAAGCAGCTTGCTGTGGCTTTCTCCCACACGTTCCTCACCGCCCCCTCATCTTCAATCAGACGACACGAAATCGAGCGTGAATTCTAAATAAAAAAGGAAAAAACACCCGGGTGATGTTCAGATTGCAGAGTGCCATAATTTCGTAGGTGTGTAAGAAGCAGCTAGCTAACTATATTCCTAAGCTTGCAAGTAGATAAAGAAAATTTCACCAGTGAACCTAGAAAAAGGAGGGAAGAGGGCTAGGTTTGGGGTTTGGTTTAGATTTTACCTCTTTGGCTTTTTTTAAGAAATCATAATAGTTTGCTGTTCTACAGCAACAGGAACTGTACTTCTTCTACAATGAGGGGAATACAAGTGGATCTTTATATTTTTTACTTCATATTTCAAAACACTGTATAGCATATTACTAAAACACTTAACTGTATGCTATGATTTTTGTTTCCTATCCTTGATTTACCAAACAAAATCATCTCTGCTTCTTGTAGTAACTAGGGTGTTTTTTTTAATAAAAATTAATGATCTAAATTTCCAGTGTCAACATTCCGGGATATTTTTTTCAAGAGTTTATTTGTTATCTAAGTGTATCTTGGAGATAATCAAAAAAGCAATGCCAGTAAGATACTTCAGCTTGCTTTCTTCTATTTCTTGGGGAGAAATGTATCCTGTTTCTTGGAGTGGGGGAGAGAAAGAGAGAGCATTTAAATGTTTTTCTTCACATTTGATGCTGATTACCACCCAGGGCAGAAAAGCAATTATTTTAACAACTGCCACCCCAACAAAGAAAAAGAAACACATTTTGGTCAGGGCTGTAGGTTGGGGTTGCCATTAAAGGTTTCACTGTTTTATTCCCCTTCTCTATATTCAGCCCCAGAAAAGACCACCTGGGGCTCTGTTGCAGCACATTTTCATTCCTCAGTGGTGCTTATAAATCATGCTGGGTCCTTTGCCTCTGCTTCCTTTTACCGTATGTGTATGACCTGAGCAATTTTGACTTTTTCCAGTGGTCAGGGACAGGACAGTGCTGTCCCTAACGGTTGCGCTGAGGTGGGCAGGGCCCCTGCAGGTGAGACCTGCAGCAGGGAGCCAGCAGCAGCAGTGTCCTCCGGGACCAGCCTGGGGCTCCTGGGGCCAGCCAGAGCAGGCATGGTGGAGGAGAGAGCCAAGGTGTGAGCTGGCTGCACTGGAGACAGGTTTTAACAAGTGCCTTGTCATCAGCACAGCCCTGCTCCAAGCAGAAATCCTGCGTTTTACGGGGGCTTGGGGAAGAGGAACCAGGAAGCTTCAAAATGGCTCGTACGGTTTGCAGGTAGCCAAGTAGGAGCGTAGAGCTTGAGCACAGCCTTAGCAGGCAGGTGTGTGGCTGTGACCAGAAAAGAATCACTTTATAATAATGTGGATGTTTGTTGTTTGGCCTGCTGTGATGGAAGACTACAAGTTCTCTATTTTTCCTGAGGAAATGGGTACCTGTTTGAATGGGAGGTTACTGGCTGGCACGACACAGGCTGAATCTGGCCCCCAGGATGTTTCCCCGCTCTCCATACCCTCTCCTTAAAATAAATTAAAAAAAAAAAAAGAAAAAGTGTTGGTTTTGTACAGCCTTGTCTTATAAGGCTTATCTGCCATTCAGCTGTTGAATAAGCAACTGAAGTAGTGGGACACACAGGCTTTTATGGTGCGAGAGGGTTGTGCTATAGGGCCTGTTGCTGTGTGCTGTGGGGTGCCTCTGCAAGGTCAGCCATCAGCTTGCAATTTCTACTTCAATTAGTGGTTAGGAACTTGGTAACTCATGTCTAATGGTTCTTTAAAAGTAGGAAAATAACAAAGCTGCAGCATTGCTTGCAATTTCCACTCATACCATACTGTGAATATAGTGGTGAATGTGATCCAGGGGTGTTGTTATTAGGCCAAGTGATGTACTGCTCCCCCCTCTATTCTGCCCTGGTGAAGCCACATCTGGAATATTGTGTCCAGTTCTGGGCCCCTCAATTCAAGAAGGACAGGGAGCTGCTTGAAAGAGTCCAGTGCAGAGCCACAATGATGATTAAGGGAGTGGAACATCTCCCTTACCAGGAAAGGCTGGGGGAGCTGGGCCTCTGTAGCTTAGAGAAGAGGAGACTGAGGGAGAACCTCATCAACGTTTACAAATATGTAAAGGGTGAGTGTCAGCAGCATGGAGCCAGCCTTTTCTCAGTGATGTCCAATGAAAGGACAAGGGGCAACAGGTGCAAGCTGGAGCACAGGAGGTTCCATGTCAACATGAGGAAAACCTTTTTCACTGTGAGGGTGACAGAACATTGGAACAGGCTGCCCAGAGAGGTTGTGGAGTCTCCTTCTCTGGAGACATTGAAAACCCGCCTGGATGTGTTCCCATGTGAGCTACTCTAGGTGATCCTGCTCTGGCAGGAGGGTTGGACTAGATGATCTCCAGAGGTCCCTTCCAACCCCTGACATTCTGTGATTCTGTGTGATTCTGTGATTTTTATTTCCTTTTGATACAGAACATCTCCCTTCTGTGTCTGATTTTCTCTTAAGCGTGCCTGCTGAGTGGCTTCTTCCTTCCCAAAGTAGTAGTTTGGGAAGCATCTGGCAAATTTGGGTTATTTAAGGTAATCAGCCCACAATTTCCTTGCTTTGTTTAGGGTATGCCTAACTCTGTGTAGGGTGTGCATGGTTTCTGGAGACACGGTTTGCCCTTGCTCTCACCATCTTTGATGAGAACAGCTCATGGCTGGAGAGCACGAAGTGCTCAGTGGGATACTCAACACCTAGTTTTCATCTCAGGTCTTGGGGGAGGATGGGAGCAAGTAGAGGAGAACAGTAAAATAAGTCTCTGAAGTGAGGTATTGGCTTAATATGTATATTTTCCACCCCTAATTTGTGTTTGCCCTGAGAAGAGAACACGAACTGCCTAGGGCTGTTTTTCTTGGAAGCCTCTTAGGGTGGCTGAGCCCCTGTTCATGGCTGTAGCATGCAGTTAATGAGAAAATACCATCTCTTTGTGCCTTTGCTTAAGTTTTGTGTTTCAGGTACGCCTAGTCCTACATCGGCTTGTATTGACTAGTTTTTCAGACATTTTTCTTTTCATCAATCAAATTTCTGTTACTGTTTTTTACTTCAAAGCTGTAGCTAGTCACATTTCATTTGACATAAAAAATGAGGGCTAAAATAGAAGATTGCTGTGAAAAAATAAACTTGGAAAATCCACAGAACCAGGTTTACTGAAATGGCTTGCAACATTAAAATCTACTAAGTTCTCGGAAAAACAAGCAAGCAAAAAATGAGATACAGTTAAATTAATGAAAAACTTTCAGTCTGCATTTAATGTACAGTTACCCTAAAGAAGGATTTTGAATTTGAAGATGATTTTGCAGCCCTGTTCAAAGTGAATTTACCAAATAGCATAAACATTTGAAATAGAGATTCTTTTTGGAGAAATAGATACTGTTATGTTGTGCTCAGAAGGCGAGCAGGGAGGAAAAGGATGGAGCAGAGAGGCAGCTGCCTATTATTGGTCTGGAAGAAGTCCTAAGCTGGGTTAGAGTTGGTGCAGTTATAAGGCAGATACATGAAGATGGTCCAGCACTGACAGGAGCCTGGTGAGGAAGGAGTGGGCACGGTGGCTGGAGCTGATGACTCAGAGACATGTTCTTTGAGTTAGGTGGTGAAGTGACAATGGAGTTTGCAGAGGCTGAGTTTTAAAGACAGACTGCAATTAAGGACAAGGTTTTAAAGAAGAAAGAGTATTGAGTGAACTCCCCCAACACACCCCAGAAAGAAAAATCTCTTGTGTGTAAATTTACTAAGAAGCTGATATTTACACATTTTTGCAGTCAATGCTTGTTCCTTAGCAGACAAACACCACTGGCTCTTTTACAGTTAATAAAAATGTCCCTCAGTCGATTCCTGTTCTTCTGAGTGATCAGGGAAAAGCACGCATACTGAAGTGGCAGTGTTACTAAATTGATGGAGTTACCCACGGAGGTGAAGATGAAGATGCAAATGAAAATGCAAAGGATTTCAAAATGACATTAGGTTGCTGTGCAACCATATTGTAAAATGACAAATGAAATTCAGTGCAGATGAATGCAAAGTGATGTCCACGGGAAAAATATTCTGACTTTTCATTTAGATTGAGTTGCTTGTTAACACTCAGGCATGAGATCTTGGGGTCATATATTTGTATGAAGAAGTCAACTGTATTCTTACTAGCTGTCAAAAAGCAAATAAAACATTAGGAATGTTTATGGCAGTAGAAGAGAAAAATGCATCTGTCACAGTATGTGTCCGTGGTGTGCCTTCATCTTGAACGCTGGGATCTATTCTGACATGTTCCTCCTAACTCTCTTTCCCTTCCTGACTTTCACCTCCAAAGAGGATAGAATAGTACTTGAAAAATCTGCAGAGGTCCTAAGTCTATTGAACAGCTTTTGTATAAGGAGTATTTTAGTATAAGTAGATGAGACCCTGCAGTTTGAAGGAGAGAGATGTGAAAAGCTCACGTGGATTCAGAGCAACTTGAAGAAACTTATGTCGAAGGAATTGGTGGGACCTGTGAGGTGCAAGGGCAGCTTCTGAGGCTTGCTTCAGAGCTGTGTGATTTTAGAGTCTGGGACTTACTGCACGTCCTGTTCTGCTTTTCCCTCAACTTCTGTTCTCAGCTACTGCTTGAGGCAAGATGTTGGGCTCGACTTTTGGCTTCACTTGTGTATTTTGCTTCATTTTTTGCTAGTGTCTTTTTTTTTTCTTTCTTTCTTAGCCAGCAGTACTACTTATTGTCCATCTTAGTATCAGGCAATTATAAGAACTTCTGTATCTAAAGTCTTATTAAAGATCTAATTATTTAAACCATTTTCATTATGGTGGTGTACTAAGCTTAAGAGAATTAAGCTGTCTTCGAGCAGGGTTGTTGGTACTTCAGGTTCCTCAGTGCTGCATTTATCTACTTTTATGCCTTGCAAACTCAGTAGCGTTTGAGGAACTCCAGAAATAATAATAAGCAATTACAGAGCAGTTTGACCCCTCGGAGAACTTGAAGAAAGCCTCCGCTGTTCTCTCAAGTGATGAAACACCAGCTCTTGATGTTGTCCTACCTGTTGAACCAGTTTTGTGCCTTACTGTGTTGGGCAAGCCCTCCCTCAGCAGCGCTTTCGGAGTACGGGAAAGATGGATGGAAAGTTTTTCCCGTTTGCCTGGGGAGTGGTTGGCTTGACAGCTTGCTGTGCTTTGGTATAGGACCTGTATTTGAAAAACTAGACAAATTGAAGAAATCTTTTGGGCCCCACGTGTTGCTATTTTTACATATGTTTCTGGTGAGTGGAAAAGATGAGGGTTTTTGTGGTTTTGTTTTAAAAATGCTTGCAGGTATTTCATGGGCATTTATTTAATTTCTGTGTCAGGCTTGAGGGGAAAAAAAAAAAAAAAAAAGAAAACCCAACTTCTTTCCAATTTGGGGACATCAGATCAAAGGCCATGAAACATTACCAGAAGGAGTGAACCTGTCTCGGTGCAGAAGGTATGAAGGTGCTCATGGCAGCAGCTTTGAGAAGGTGGATAAACAACAACAAAAAATTTTTTTTTTAAATTTTAACCCTGGTATTGGGTTAGGCATAGAAAAAATAAAACAGCCGAAACCAAGCCTGGAACAGTGAATGCCCTAGAGGCTGTTAAATAATTATTAGGCAGATTTTAGTGATAATAATCACCCTGTCGTAGGTATGCAGCTCGAATTTGTCAGTCGGGGCAGAACAATGCTCTAGCCATCAGCAAAGCAATGGTTTAATTATTGTGCTAGGTGGCTGATTAGGAGCTATGCAAATGACACTGCAATCAGCACTCGTGTTTGTGCTTTGTTAGAGGAGCGAGACAAGGTGTCACTGAGTTGTCTCTGGTGGCACAGCTCCTGCCTCTCAGGAGCACACCCAGGATCCCCTACCTTTGCGGGGCAGGTGGAAAAGGGACTAGCCATGGAAAGTGACACCCTTTCACAGTGGTTTACACAGGGGGAAAAAGTGCCCGGCAGGAGATACTTCTGAAGGTGCTTCACCTGCTCTTCTCAGGGTTTTTGTGCTTAGCAGCTGCTGTGCCTGTCCCCAGCGATGCCTCGCAGTTCCCTGTGTCCTTCTGTCCTTCTGCAAGGCCACAGCCGTCCAAAAAGCCTCTTCCCACCCTCGTGTGCTCTGTTTTTTTAAATGAGTTTAAAGGCCTCATCATAAAAATTCAAATCATGTCAAAAGAAAAAAAAAAACCCACAAAGTTGAAAGCTCCCCAATCATATTGTTGACACAGGGACTGAGTTTTTGTCCATATGCAAAGTGCTTCTGTAATTTATGCGCATTGTACCTTGTCAACATCATCAGGAGCCCTTGCCATGCTTAAGTAATAGATGTGATGGCAAGGATAAAGCTAATACATATACAATTTATATACAACCTCTCCATTGACTGTTTTACTGTATATGCAGCATAGCAGCATAGCTGTTCATTGCTGATATTAATTTAGTCTGCAGATTACAGATTGTATTTTCAAATATGCAAGCCTTTTTTCTTGAGATGAACCTTAATAGGATTTTTATCTTCTATTTTCAAAAGGGTTATGTAAAGTATCTGTCATGGGTTCTTCATTTTTAAATGCAAATAATTATATATGGCAGGGGAGTATGATGAGCATTCAAAGTTGACGTTAAAATGAAAATGCATGAAATTTTCCTGAAAAACTGATCAAACAGGTCATCAGTCAAGGTTATAATGACTACTAGAACATTTTAAGATGTTTCAAATCTCATTTAAGATGTTTGAAAAAGTGGTCGATAGTTTTAAAAATGACAACCACTCCTGCATCATCCTACTAATTGTTCAGAGTTTCGAATTCCCATTTCCTAATTTTTAATAGTTTGGTTTTGTTTCTTTTCTCCTCTCTCTCACAGCTATATGACCAATCTTCAAACCCAGTAGCATCCAACAAACTGAGATTTAATCTGTTTTACCTTGCATTTGTGGCAGGCTGGGGACACCCATACTATCAGCCGTCAGGCTTAGTGCTTGGTATCCCACTAAGCCATGGTGCTGTGATTCTCTAAGCCCCAAACTGGAAAGGAGAAAAACCACAAAACAAACCATATGCCAAAAGGTGTCAAGTTCCCACACTGTGAAATTACAGAGAATATGTAGGGACTGTTTTTGCCTCAACTGATCTCTTTTAATCTTGAGCATTCCTCATTAACATAGAAAAGGGAAATACGTGGGGACAGAAGAGTGGTTTCTAATTAAAGGTAGATTTAAATTTTAGTGAGAAGAGTGCCTCATCCGTGCAGGGGCCTGCCAAGCCTCTGCTCTGCCTGAGGATGGGCAAGAGGCAGCATCCCACCAACTGCATCGTGCTCTCAATTAACCTCATAGGCTCCTTGTACAGACAAGACTCTGGCTTTATTTTGTTTTTTTTCCCCTCATATTTTTGGTTGTTTTTTTGTTAATTAGCTGGCTAAGGTAAGTTTTGGGATTCATCTTGGTTAACCAAAACGCAGTAGGACTGCAGCTTTCTTGTTTTAGCAGGTTGTGAGGAGCCTTTCCTCCTCCTCATGTAAGGGAAAAGCCGAGCACCACAGCCTCCTTGTGACAGGGCGCAGGGGCTTCTGCATCCCATCTGTCTATCTCTTGAGACCTGGTGGTCCTCTAATGCTTTCAGAAACACTTCCCATCCAGTGAACTGCAAAGCCTGGTGGGTTTCAATAGTCAGAAGATGGAGACTTCCACATGGGATGATGTCTCAGCCCCTTTTCAGCTTGTGCTTGGAATTTAATCAGTGATGAAAATGCAGAATTTTGAACTTTCATCAGGGGTTTTCTCTGTGCATCCCCCCTCAAAAAAGAAAACCCACCTAAAATTCAGTTTTCAGTAATACTGTCCAATGCCTGTGGACTGATTCCATTAAAGCACTTTACCTGCAGAATGTTTTCTTACTGCAGTTCTCTGCTAGTGATCTAGATGATCAATGCAAGAAAAAATAATTCAAGCAACATCTTTGTATCCATTGAAAAATATGCGAAGTGATTTTAAAAATTACTTTTCAAATGCCTTCTGGTGCACTAAGGTAAGAGAAAGCAAGAAGTAAAACTATTGCCATCTGTTTTGCTGGAGGTATTTTTAGGATGACTCAGCGTAAGGCCTGAGAGTTGTTCTTGCCTTTAACGGAAGGGAAAAAAATGCTGACATTTTCCTTCCAGCTGTTTTGGTTAAATACTCGAACATAAAAACTTAGCCTTTCAGGCAGGTTACTAATTTTTATTTTTTAAAGCTGTGCTAAAGTAGCCTGGTCTTAGCATTCAGTATGGTGAAAGTCTGCTGATTTTCCCTTTAGCTGTAGAGAAACAGGGTATGTGACATTAAAAAAAAATACCACAACACAACAAAACCCTTTTTTTGATGTCAGAGCAGAAGTTTTAAGTCTTCATCAAGAAGAAAAAAAAAAACAAAACACCAATCAAAAAGCTTTCTTTATAGACACCTGAAAATACATGCAATGAAACTATTTGTGTTTAGGCATTTTGCTTAAGGGTAATTAATATTTCCCACCCATCACCCCCATGTAAGCTTTTCTGGTGGCCTAAAAGTAGTCCTCCCCCGTGGCTCCTGCTCCATTCCTCTGCATGTTGTCACTGTACAGGGCAACTTGTTCAGCAGGACAAAGTCATCTCATTACATCGGTGTGGGGACTCTATTTCATGAGCAACAAGCAGATGACCACAAACAAGCCCACAAATAGAAGATTTATTTTGCTTCATCTTTAATTACTGTCAGAAGTTACTGGTTTCATATTTTGCAAATCTTAGACTTCTCAGTATTTCTGCTTTCCTTGCCGAAATTCCTAAACCTTTTTTTTCCTTAACTGACCATATAAGTAAGGCCTTTAAAGTTTTTCTTGAAAATTCCTAGTGCATTTCTAATACAGATACACATATTCAAGTTTGTATGTTGATATGCTGATGTCTTTTTTAAAAAAGGTCTTTATAAACTACATTTTATTTGGGCTGTAATTAAAACCTGTGAGGTTATACCTCTCAGTGAAGATCAAAAATAGACAATGTAAAGCTGGTGAAATATCTAGTTTATTTTTTCATTTAAAAAACCCACCACAGCACCACCATGTCTAACTCAGACTGTTGCTATCCGTTTAATGATCTATCACAGCAGGAAGCTTGTAAAACAAGAAGCGTATTTTACTGCATGCCCATCTTCTTCCTTGCATTCCTAAAAAGCACAGTTACATTACATATATATTTAAAACCCCAAGGAATTTGATGGTATTTCCACGCAGCAAATACCTGCTGGGAGAACTGTGTTGGACAATAATGTGAAAAGGTCTAACACTGAAGTAAGAAAAGCCATTGCAGCCATGTTGTTTCATTTCATTTTACACATATGCACATATATATTTTTTTTTATTTTTGGTACGTGCACATATACAACTATACAGCAACTTAATATATATAAAACTATTATATGATGTTACCTCTGCTTTTGCTTTTTTGTGGTACACATCTGCCTGGGATAACTGAGAGCTGGCTCCATGGCTATCTTGTAGAATCTCCTTTCTATACAGCAGCCCATTTGATGATTTCCTCTTCTATTGCTGCTCTGCTTTTTCCCCTCTAGTAAGCACTTAGTGAGAAGTGTCCCACCTTAGATGAGAGTGTGTCACTGTCATAATTTCCTTCTAGATGTGTACTACTCTAGAAGGCTATTCGCTGAAGGTTGGAGACATTGGGATAGGTCTTACAGTAAAGTAGTCAAGATATGTACTGTTTTGCCATTTTATGGGAAATAATGAGGATGCTGTGCCTGCTAAGTATTATAAAATTCCATTAGTTAAATCATTTACTCTTATCGTAGTAAAAGTAAGTAATATTCTAGTGATAAAGAAATGTTTCCTTTGTAAAATTTTCAGATTAGACAGTATCTCCTGTGTCACAAGTTTAAATCTGAAATAATACTAAATCAAGTGAGTATTGGATAGGTTAATATTATTTACTTAATTAGTATAAGTATTAACATTAATAGTGGACTTTGCAGTTTTCAGTTCCTCCTGGGTTTTGCAGATTATTTTTGTGTAATGTATTTTTGCTTATAGAAAGTTTGGAAAGGTGTGCACTGTTAGAGAATCTATACTATAATTGTGAAAGAATATGGTTCACTATCCAAAATAATTTGCTGTAAAGTGTTTCACATATGGCTAATTTAATGAGACACAAGAGAAAGAAATGACTGGATAATATAAATTTGATGTTAGTAAGCGAGTTATTGTTGGTGTTCATGGGAGTTGTCAGGACCAGGGAGGCTGTGGTCGGGGTTGCTGGGAGGAGTGGTTCAAAACCTGTTCCTCCCACCAGCTGCGTGGCAGTTCAGGATAATTCAGTTCTTCCTTCCAGCCTAAGACATGGAGGTTTGTAAGGTAGTCACCAATATAGGATCTGCAATTATACAATTTGTAAATTTTAACTTAAAAAATCAACGTAATTTTAGTCATAATATAGAATACATTTAAGATTTATAATAATTCTTAAAAATAGTTTTTAAATTTATAAGAATTTGATTTTTAAAATATTGTTTAAAAATTCCCTGCAGACTGGGAAGCAGCTGCCGCAAATTTTGCACGACGGTGTTTAGGGTTCCTCTGTGCAAGAAAAGAGGCAGGTAGCTGTGTGATATGGCCTGTTACGAGGATGTGGTCCCCAATGAAATGTTCAGCAGTGTTAATACCCATGCCTCAAAATTGATGTCTCAGTTTCCAGAACTAACACTGAATCTTTTCACTGTTCATGATGCTTGAAACTCTTCTGCACAGAGATACCTCCATAGGTAGGAAGACATATATACAATAAATATAATTCATTGGGGAAAACATATTGGGAGATGAAGGAAGTGTAGGACACCTTCTGGATGTGCACCAACCATATGTTTACCTAGTTATTATTTCTGTCATCTGTGTTTCTTTGTTTGGGATTACAGGTTGATGAAGAAGTTGTTGGGAATTTCTGATAGGAACTTTTTATTTATTTTTTTTTTAATAAGAGAGAATTCAGCTAAGGAGATCAAAGCATTTAAATCTTTCTGGCAATCTAATGTAGCATGCTTCCAAAATACTTAAGTAATTTTTCTCTATAAAATAGGATGATCGTGAATTGAAATGCATCCATTTATTGTAGCACTTATATGAAATATGCAGATAATTCTTTTAATAATGAAAATGCAGTTGTCTGTGTACTTAACCATAAGTGTTGGTGACAAATCTTTTACATCCTCTCAAGAGATAAACACTGTATCTGATCCATTAGATGTATCTCTAAGCAGAGGTGAAATGAGTTTGATAGCCTATTTGTGGTTTGATTGCTGCTTGCTTTCTCGTAAATCTTACAACTCTGTTTACGGGGTTATTTTATTGATGTTTACTTTTTTCCTACATGTTCATGTATTTCATCAGCTGTCATGCAACTTTATAAGTTGCTTATTCCATCGCCTTTCTGCAAAGCAATAATCTGTGGGAAAAGAGACTTAAGATCATTAGATATGGTTTTCTGCAATAGCATTAGTGGCACACATATATAAAAGATCCTTTGTTTGTGTTTCCTCTTATTTTTTTGTTATACAAAATACATAAAGTATTTCAGCTGTAGCTGAAATCCAGGAAGATGTTAAGTATGAAGTCTTCATTGTTTAAAATAAGCCTGCGTAACTGGGCTGGTAAAGAGATAGTGAAGGGTGGTTGTTCTCTTTTTTTAGTTGCTTGTCTTCAGCAGCCAGTAAGTCAGTACAAAAGAAACTGTGTAAAACTTCCCTTTAATATATTTAATTGTAACTTCTCTTTTTATGTCTGGCTAATCTCAGAGGAAGAAGGATAGGATTTGGCTTTTAAAATGGCAGCGGTGATCTTTCTTGTTAGCAGTTTCATTCCCTTTGGCCTGGGGAGTCTGCTCAATGAACATCCTTGTGAGATGTTTTGGTGCATTCCCTGGGGCAACGTTCAGGAGTGAAATTTTGGAGCTTTAGTGAGGTAGGGAACCTGGTACTAGTTTTGGAAGGTAGAAATGCAGAACTCCAGCGGGCTGAACAAAACTGAGTCTTAAAACCTGTGAGAAGTGTTAGAATTTTTCAGTTCTACTGAGAAAATAATTGGAAAACAGATGGTTCCAGTGTACTTGAGTGGTTCAGCTCATAAATATTAAGGAAGTCACTTTAAACTACTGATTTAAAATTCAGTTAAAGAAAGGACCGTTTTCTGGAAACCTTACTTTGTATAGAAACAGTGAGTATAAGACCAAATAACAGCCTCCCCCATTCATTAAGAAAGAGGGGAGGACTCTCTACAGAGCTGTCCTCTGCCTTGTATGTATGGCAGCCATGAAGTCTGGTATTTCCTGAGTTGTACCAGTAGAGTTGGAGAGGTTTAGAATTAATCCAGTTATAGAAGCATAGAATGGGTTTGGGTTGGAAGGGACCTTTACATTCTTTCAATTTAGTTTTATAAGAACCATCCTCACCACAAAAAGAAAGAAAGAAAAAAGCCCAGCTTTCAGAATTTTGGAACATAATCGATTACATCTGAAAGGTACATTCCCAGATAAGATCTTGGTCAGTCAGGCCATAGTTTGATGTAAAGCTCAGCTTCTCCCAGTGCTGCTGCTTGTTACCAACGCAACCTCTTAGCCTGAAGCTACTCAGACAGCTGTTTGCTACCAAAAAGAAATGGATCTCAGGTTTTCGTTCATACCAGTTGCCCCTTTTCTTCCTTCTTGCAAACACACACGCATGGAGAAGGTGGACCTCCTTCCCACCGGATCCTCTGTGCAACAGCAGCAGAAACGTGATTCCCTTCCTGGCACTAAAGTGTTTGGGAGGCAGCAGGTGAGCCTCTGTGAACATGATGAGCATAAAGACTCAAGGCCTCTTTTTGCTTCAGCTGCGTGTGTGTGAATTTTGGGTAGTTTCCCTAGAATAAGCACAGGGATACTGCTCACCCCCTGCTGCTCCCATGCGACAGTATTGTCTGTGCTGCTTCACGTAGCAAATCCTGTTTGCTCATTGTATCACCGTGTTTAATGCCGCATTGTCTTGTTCTAACAGCATTTTTGAAAAACGTATTAAAATACTCCATAATGCACCATAATACCTATTCTGAAGAGTCCCCTGACTGCATAAATTATTATAGATGGTACAAAACTACGTCGGGATTAGCTGTTGACAGCAGATCCAATGCCAGTGCTTTTCTTTCTGCAGTTCCGAGTAATTTAACATGTCAATAGCCTTGCTGGTAAAACATGATAAAATTTTATATGGCAGTACTAATCATAATGTACTGCATATTTATGGGTGAATGGTATCACTTCTAAGTACAAGCAGATAGCTCAAGACAGATTCCAGTAAATGGCTTTCTAAAAATCTAACTTCTTTAATACAGGTATTTTAATAATGACTTTCTTTCTTGCAGACAAAATCGAAGAAGCACAAAAAACAACTCAATGGAACAGAAGACCAACAGAGAGGTAATAAACAAACCCAAAAATGAAAATTGAAAAAACTGCATTGCAATTCTTGAGGCTGATCCAAAGCCTTCTGGCATCAGTGAAAAGACCGTATATGGCTGGGTGCCGGATAAGGCCCCAGGCAATGTCTGTCTGCAGATCCGGGGCTGTGATCTGTAACACCTCAATTTTGCTGAGACACAAAGGCTTGTTTTAACCACTTGAGTAGCTGCCTTGACCTTGATGAGGTTGCTGGAGCTGTAGCATTAGGGATGAGCACAGGTTATTGACTGCAGCCTGCACTAACCATTTGGCTCATTATATGATTTACCTAACCTTAATAACCATGTTAAGTTTATGGCAAGCAATATGTGAAGATTTCTAACATGCTGAAGGGGGATTGATCATCACAGGTTATTTTAAGAAACAGATGACCTGTGACAGATTAAATCTGTGTGTTAGAGCTTGGAAAGCTGGTGGAGAGTCACTGCATTTCAAGGCTGGCTGACTGCAGTGGTACCTGTTGCGTGGTGTGATAAAGCTCATCTACACACCTGCAGAAGAGTCCAGAGAGACACTGGTGGGGGTAGCCCAAGCAGCACCTTGCTGTGCTGCTCCCAGGCCCATCTTGGGAGAGCTGTGAAAGGTCCATCTCCACAAGGTGAGAGCACAGGGGCAGGCAGGGACCCAAATTAAGGACCCAGAGGAAGGGAGACCTTGTCCAGCCCCTTCCCAGGGCTGTCCCAGCAGAGCTTCAGCACCAGTGTCCGGGTGTGAAACCCATCATCATGAGCCAGCCATAGGGAGCAGCTCTCCAGGTCACTTTTTGGACTAAGGGCAGTGCTAGCTGAGGGCGTGGGACATGTTGGGGGATGCAGGGGAAAGCTTTTCGTGATTGCACATGGCATCTCACACTGTGAGATGTGTAGGACAAGAACCAAAGGTGGAAAAGGGAGGGATTTAGGTGATATGGGAAGGAACAAACGTGAGAAGTAGAGGGAGAACAAAATAACAGGGTCTGTTTGCATGTTAGCAGAGTGAGGAGCTCTTTACTCTGTGTGTGTATGGGGGGTCTGTAGTTCAGCAACTGGAGTGAGTGTGGGTGTGATTGCTAGCAAAGATCATGCCAGATGAGCCAGTGAGAAGGTGAAGGGGGCTGGGGGCCAGGATAGGTTTGGAGGTATCTGAAGGCCAGTCACCTCTGGGTCTGAGAGTGGCTGCTGGGGATGTGTATGTCCAGCATGTATGTATGTATGTGGTGCAGATATATGCTCCATGTGCATGTGCCTGTTGAAAAAACATGTTGAACCTCACTACTGGTTGTACCTGGGGTCATGGAGCAGCAGCAGCCTCCCCTCTCGGGCTGCTGGATTTGGCATGAAAAACTTTCCTATAATAGTACTAGGTGTCAGTGATTTGTCTTGTTCAAGGTAGGCATTCATCCCTCTTGGTAGTCAACTGTCCTGGCCTGTGGCGCATCTGTGAACAGCATTGTAAATTGTTGGTGCTCTGTCCTGGAAATCTTTTTGAAGATGACAGAACACAACAAATATCTAAGCAGATCTCAGCAGGGCCCATCTGGCCCTGCATTCGGCCTCCAACAGAGGCAATAGCACATACTGCTTAAGGACAGCACATAACCCACTTTATGCCATCCATTCCCCATGCTGTCCACAGCCATTGGACTAGGGATGTCTGCCTTGTCCCTATAGTATCTAGACATTTATGGAGCTGTTATCCATGAATCCTTTTGATTAAATGCTGTCTGCATCCAGGGCAGCCTGTCAGCAAACTGCAGATGTTCACTACCGATCAAATTAAAAAGTACATTATTGTATCTTTTTTCTCAATTTCTGACTCATTTCAACAAGCATTTGATGAACCTCAGTTCAAGCATTGTGCAGTTTGTTAAAGAGCATTTCTGCAGTCACTTTATCCACTGTCTTAATGATTTTATAAACCTTGTTCATGTCCCACTCAGTTTTCTTTTCTCCAAACTCATGGCTGGTTTAGTTTTTCAAGGGAAGGTTTGATAAACATTGTCTTGTAGGGACACCAGGACTGGGAGGTTGCGCTACATATTTGCGAAGGAGTCAGTGGAAAAAAAAAGGGGCTAGATGGTAAAAGCACACTTTTCAGTACAGAGGCTTTTCAACAAAATAGACTTTCTGCTAAATCTTCTTTTTGTGTAGTGTAGTGTAGATAAGTAGTATTGTCTTCCAAGCATAAAAATCTTGGTGGTAAAGTATTGCTGTCTGCTCCTGCAGCTGTTGCTCTTGAAGTAGTATTGCTCTGGATTATTTTTTTGTGATGGACATGTTGGAGCTAAAGTCAAGCTAACCTCTGCTTTCCGGCATTGATTTTCACACATGGCCCAGTAACACCTTTGCACAAATTAAGGCAGCTTCTCTAGTGTGAAGTTAAGGATGTACTCTGAAAAGGATGGGGTTGCCAAGATTTTCCTGATGGTAATCACTCAGCCCTCAGCGTCTCAAAAGTCAAAGAGATCATTGCTTAATTTTTTACTCCTAATCTAAATTCATATGGCTGCCAATTGAAAATATTTTTTTTCGTAGAAAATTGATACAGAAATAACTGAGATAATAAGGCTACTTTTTCAAATGAAAAATGTCATCTCTCATTTCTTTTGTAGTTTCTTAAATGTCTGAATAAATAGATTTATGGGTGATACGTAGTACACAAAATTATTTATTTGGAACTTTAGAATCTGAGTGCCAAACACACACACATATATATGTTTTGAGCTAAACAAGTAAACAAGAATGTGCATGAATTCACATGAGCTATTTTAAATCACAGTTCAGTGTATACAGACTCATGTGAAGTATGGTTATCTATTTTTCCTCTTTGCTCATTTATTTTGTTTTTTAGTTGATCTAGCTCACTTTAGATTCGTTTATTTCCTATCTGAAATGAATAGGGAATGTATTTTTGTGGGATTTATCACAAGGTAACTGCTGCTCTGTCAGTAGCTTTAGTGGCACAGCTTATTTCCAGGAAGAATTTTTCATAAGTTTAATCACACTGGGTTTCTGCTGACTAGTGTTGTGCACTGTTCAACCGTAACTTTACATGTGTGGGATTTAAGTTAAATTTAATTGACTACAAAAAGATGTATATTTAACACCTCATTGTGCTATTAGCTATAGTAATCCAATTAAATACAGATTGGAATAGATCTCTATTAAGCACAGAGAAGACAGTAAATGAGCAGACATAGTTTTCAAGTTTGCAGACTGTTGCGGTCCGAGTTCGACCCAGGCTGGAAAACTCGAGTCGAGTCACAGATTGCCCGTTCTCTTCTCCTCAATTAGAGGAGGAATAGCCCCAACTGGCTGGTTTTAATTTTCCAGTGTGTCCATCCCTAGCTTGGGACCGGCTGGTTACACCGGGTATTTCTACAGAACACAAACCCTGCCCAGATGCGTGTGCACTGGCACAAACACAGAGACTGTGTGCTTAAAATACCACTTTCCTGTAACAGCTTTGGAGCAGAGGGAGTGTGTGTGGGGGAAGCTGGATATGCAAACGTAGTCCCAGGAGACAAACTTGGGGTGTGTAACTGGGTATTTGAGTTTGTACTTGTGATACGTAAAGAGAAAGAAAGAAACACTATTATAGTTGGGGGTAGAGTGCCCGTATAGGGTAGACAAAGGTGCGTGTGTGCATGTGGCCGATTACTTTTGCCCGGGGAAAAGAACGCAAAGAGATGACTCGGTCAGTGGGTCTCTCTTACAGTGTCTGGCTCAGAAGTGCTGATAGGTGTGGGGGTGTCTCCGGCTTTAAGAGCGGGGCTTTCGGCGAGCGCGACTTTGGCAGGCAGCTTTGGGAGCGCAGAGGCTTTCGGCATCACGCAGCTGTGGCAAAAGGCTACAACGGGCTGGTGCTGCGCCGACTGCCCTGGGAGCACTTGATGATGGAGGGTTTAGGGAGCGAGCAGTGATTCCAGCTCTTTTAGCGTGCTCTAGCTCTCTTCTCCGTTTCTTCATCTCCCTTCACGCAGCTCCTCGGCAAGCAGGCTCCACGAGGAGAGGCAGGAAAGCAGGAAGCAGGAAAATAGCAGGAGTGCAGGGGAAAAAAGAATGCAGGAGTCCCCCCCAGCCACAGAAGGCTCTTTTTTATTTCCTGTCCTATTCCTTTCCCTTCTATCTTCTTCTCTCTCCTTTCTTCCAGCAGCAGAGAACAATGAATGCTAACGACCAATAACTACCCACAACGACCATCTTATTTACATTCTTTTGTAGGGTGGTCTGGGCCTTTGGTGCGCTCAGCCCTCAGCTCCTACCTGCGGCTCCTGTAACAATACTGCCATGCTCCAGCCAAAGGCTGGATCCTGCCTGCAAACATAGCAAGGGGGGCTGGCTGTCTCTGTCCTTCATTGTGTGAGTCCCAGCCGCACCCTCCCCCCTGCCCCGCAGGGTTGTCGCTGCTTCGGTTTTGGTTTGGTTTTTTTTCTTTTATTTTTCCGACTTCTACGTCTCTCTATTGCAGTCAATTTGAGTGAGAGACATACCTTTTGTGGAGCCCAGTCCTCCACACAGACTTTGTTTAGTATAAAGTTGCAGCTGGAAGACCTACTTTTTTGTTTTTCTGAGTGATTGTCCACAGCTACATTCAGATTATGGATATTCATTCACATGGCTTGCTGGGTGAGACCAGAGACATGTTCATTAGGGGCCATGCTCCCCTCCCCACTCACTCAGTGAGTATTTATTGCAAGGTGGATAATTCTGTCATTTCATTTGCTCTCGACTGCCCAATTGCTGCTATGAATTTTCAGAAGAAGAAGCTGTGCTTCTCTTTAACTTTGATGGTATCTCCCAAGGCTGTTTTACACCCTGGGTGTATCCCTGCTTTGGGGTTGAATTTCATCTTCTGACACATGTAGAGGGTTTCATTAGTGTGACAGAGAAGGTCTTGCTCCCATTGAGTGCTCCATGTGGTATTCTTTAAATCCTGGAAGGGATTATGAGCTTGAACTACAGAACATTTCTCCTTGAGAAGGCAGTGAAAGCTTTCTCTGGTGTGGGATCCAACAGGTATCATGGGCTGGAAGGCAGTCAGCCAAATTTGACTGCTTTGTCTTTGACCTACCTCTGGGTATCCTTCTAAGAAAGCCATCCCAAGCAAGTCTCTCTGTCTTCTCCCTTCCAGACTGGTAAAGTCAAGTCCTCTCAGATCCTTGTGATTACCACAGAGGCTTCTGATTTGCTCATCCCCAGAACCAATTCAGCCACTGAAGGCCAATATGAAGCACTGTAAGCATTTGTTTTCTTCTTCATACGTTGCAGCAGTTCTCTGCCTGTCACAGCAGCATGGGTCCTAGGTACGTCAGGTCCACCAACACTCTCATTGCATTCTTTAGGAACTAACTTGGTTATCTCCATACTTGGCACCAGCAATGCTAAGACTGCTGCTTAAATCTCTGTCTCGGCTTCTGAAACTGTTCAGGGAACTAAAGCTGGTGATAAACTCCAGCAACACCAAGATTTGCCATAAAGTGGATGGCAGATCCCCAAAGGAACCATCTCGTGGTTTGTTGTTTACACTGCATCACCCACCGATCCTAGGATCTCTCTGGCTGCTAGGAGTACTATTCTGGACTCATTGCAGACAACTGCTTCTTGCCATGTCACAGCCAAAAGGGTCAATGATAAATGGCTAGATCAGATGGGAGGTGGATGTCTTCAGTGTATAAGGTGGTCTGGGGACATGCATGTGTTTCTCAGCTTCATTGCAATTTAGACTTGCAGGCTGTCATAGTTTTTTGTCAGGTACAAATTCATCCCTCTGAATAAACTGCTGTTCTTGTTTGAATTTCTACTTAAGTTTTTACCTTTGTTTAGTGTCACAGTTCAGCCCCACCTAGCTGCTCGCTCACTCCCCCCCAGTGGGATGGGGGAGAGAATCAGAAGGGTAAAATTGGGAAACTTTATGGGTTGAGATAAAGACAGTTCAACAGGTAAAGCAAAAGCTGTGCACACAAGCAAAGCAAACCAAGGAATTCAGTCACTGCTTTCTATGGCCAGGCAGGTGTTCAGCCATCTCCAAGAAAGCCAGGCTCCATCACATGTAGCAGTGACTTGGGAAGACAAACATCATTACTCCAAACAACTCCCTCCTTCCTTCTTCCCCCAGCTTGTAAACTGAGCATGACATCATATGGCATGGAATATCCCTTTGGTTCATTGGGGTCAGCTGTCCCAGCTGTGTCCCCTCACAACTTCTTGTGCACCCCCAGCCTGCTTGCCGGTGGGTTGTGTGAGGAGCAGAAAAGGTCTTGACAATATGTAAGCACTGCTCAGCAATAACTAAAATGTCCTTGTGTTACCAATGCAGTTTGCAGCACAAATCCAAAACAGAACTCTGTACTAGCTGCTATGAAGAAAATCAACTCTAACCCAGCCAAAACCAGCACATGCAGGAGAGGAGGGGATGGGCAGTTTTCTTCAATAGTTTCGTACTGGTTTCTTCAATAGGTAAAATTTTAAATAGTTTACTGATTGCCACTGCAACCTGTATGCAGTATAACAAATCCATACTGCGCTCAGACTTCCAATCCCCTCTAATGGCACACAGGCATCTGCCGGTCATCTTTCCTGATCCCTTCCCAGGACTGGCAGGTATCTCTCTGTCTGGTTTCAAGGAGAAGCCTGTTTTCAACCTGTCTTGTTAGGGGTCAGAGGCTTTGTATTGTCCTGCTGCCTCAGCCATTGCAGCTGACTTCACTCAGGCAAAGCATGGGAAAATTTACCGGTTGTACACCACCATTCCTTCAAGATCTATGCTCTGTAGCATGGACTAGGATCCATGTTCCAGTGGCTTTCCTGACCTTACCCCAAGAAAAGACAGTGTTGTAAATAGCAGAAAGGAATAAGTTGTCAGTTAAGTTTCAGATCAATGTGTTATGTTGGTCCCTTCCAGTTCATCAGTTCTGATAATGAGTACTCATTTTTGAGTACCCACTTGAGCTGAAGGGATCAGGTCTGTCCTTAAACGATGTTAAGGTCTATTTAGCACCTATTTGGGTATGTCATTTGCCTATAAACCAAGTTGCTATACTTTCTCACTCCCAACATTTTCACATTCCTTAAAGAGCATTTTAAGTTTATTGCCTACTCCTAGAGATGCTGCATGTGAAATTTGAAGACTATACTGCGTATTCTCCTGCATCCTCTGTTTCAGGTCCTCAGCATAGCTGTTCACTTCGTGGTCTGTGAAGGTAGATTTCACCTCTTCCAGAAGTCCAAGCTGTTGTAAGAGATCTATCTTGATGATGGAGTTCTCTTCCAGAGGTATCACAAGTTTCTCCCTAAGACAGTATCTGCATTTCACCCAGCTCAATTAGCTTTACAGAATTTCATGCTTCAATGTTATAGTGCCCTCTTCATTTATGTCTTTAGATATAGAAACATTGTTGGCAGGTCCAAGAGTTTTGTCTGGCTTGATTATTAGTTGCTTAAATAGCAACAGGATCTGTCAGTGTTTCCTGAGAAACCACCAAGACAGAACCATTCAAAGCCTTGGTTTGGACTCAAGGAATGTCCAAGCAACTTCTGGCATGCTGTTGAAGAACACCTTGATTTCCATTATCTGTCATGGGGCTACTTAAAGCCTCGGTCTGCACTTTTAGCGGGTGCTAATCTGTCTCTGAAGCCTTAAGGTTGACACAGCATTCAGGCAAGTGGCTCTGTAGTCACCATTTGCATGCAGGACTGAGGTTCTGTTCACTGTCTCATGTCCGGGTGTAACTGTGTGGAACCACGCATCCTGTGGATGTTCATCTGAGCTATTGTGGGAAGAAAGAGTAAAGAAAGGCGACATTACATTCCAGCAGCAGATATTCTCTGAGATGCACAATCTCCAAGCACATATGTTCCCCTCCCACACTTGCAGTCCCTTCAAAGTAGCGTGTTGGCATGGAGGAGAAGCAACTGAAATTAAATGCCCTTTACCTTGTTTGCCCATCTGCTGTTTTTTTTAACCAGAATCTTATTTTTCTAGTAAACCAAACAGCACTGAGATTTATGTGAGGAAGTTTGTCATTATAAATGGAAGCATGAAGCTTTAGTTCAGTAATGCAGGTTCTGCTGCCGATGCATGGTAGACATACTTTGTGTCTTTGGGGTCTTTCCAAACCCTCCCTGCCTTACCATCCCTCTCGTTAAATGAATGCACATTAGTGACAAAGGCATAGAGAGAGTTTCAAATACGTTATTATAAATATACCAGCATTCTACCTAGTTAAACAAAATTTTACATGTGTCTTACCTTACTTACTGATGCCCTTTTTATGTTGCTATGTCCGAACTTACAGCTGACTCTCATTGGCTCACTTTCTGACCTCAAAGGAGCAGCTGGGTTCCTTCCTTTCCCTCCTCTCCCCACAGGTACTCCCCCTCTTGCTTCCCACTGCTGCACTCCTCCCTGCCAAAAAGCAGGTGGGAGCACTATGAGCTGGTGATGTACCCTGCTCCCTAGGTCATCAGCTGTGGTCAATGCTGTATTCTTTTGTTCAAGGGTAATAAGAAATTGAAGGAGAAGGAGAGAGATCAAGCAAAAATCTGGAAAGGTGATACTAAAATATTTAAGCATTTTGATTTACTGGCTTAGAGTGACCTCATCCTAAAGTTTCCCTGCATTTTTCCTGTAGGTTTTCAAGCATCTGAGCTTTCTGGGCTCTTTCCTGCTGTGGTACCCATGTACTATCATTAGTCCAAAATATTTTCTTTCCATTTTGTGTTTGTAGAAAACTGGGCCTTACTTTTTGGGCAAGACATGTAACTAAGATCCAAAATTGCATTTGATTCTTTTTATCTTTCTGTCCTTATCTTCAACAACCGCATGGGCTAGAAATGCAGCTGCTCTAAATGGAAGTCTGTCATCTTCAAAAGTCGCAGGTTACGGTAGTGTTCTGTGTGCTATTTAATGCTGGTGAGAGGATTAGCTTGCCTTTCTATTTTTCTGTTGACATACACCAGATCTACCTACCTTTTACTTTCCCAATACTCAAAACTACAAGCTAGCGATGATATTTCATGCAAATCAGTTGTGCATTTTCCTGATGTCTGATTTCATAAAGTGTTTGTATCTACATTAAAATAAGTCAATACATGTCTCTGAGAGGTAATTTATTTAAATTGTTCTGTGTGCGTCGAACTGTAAGGCTTTAAATCAAGACTGAATTATCCTCCTAAAATATTTACAGCAGCTCAGACAGCCAGGAGTGGCTTAATGCGGGAACTGTTCGTGTCTGTAGCTCATGTCATGCAAGATCTCACATTTTCTAGATGTCCCCTCTACTCTTAAAATCTCTGGTGTTTTCACATTGAGGGAACATTGCATGCTGCTAGTAACAACAAAGGTGACTAAAAAGGTCCCTTCTGTCTTCAGGCATATTCAAATACAGGGGTTTGTGCCCACGAAGGACAGTGAGAAAACTCTACTGACTTCTGTTGGAGCTGGCATAGTCTCGGATATAATTTAACCTCATTTTGGGGGCAAAGTGATAAAAATGGAAATGTTTACATGTTCTTTGCTCTGAGAAACAACATTACAATATGTGCTTAACCCAGGGAAGTTTTCTGGCTTTTGTAAACCTGTTGGATTGTGAGTCAGTATCTGTATCTGTTATTTCTACTTCCATTTTCTTTGGTTAGTACATTTAGTTTAGACTACTAGCAGCTGAAATCTGCTCAGTAAATCCGCTGCTGGTGCTAGACACAGCAAGAACTGGTATTGTTTTGACAGGCAGACAAACAGATTTACAGTTTTAAATTGAACATTTCATCCTTTAGAGCTATTATGAAAACTTGGTTAAAACATTAATGGGATGTTAAAGTAATAGTATTTTGACATTTCCTGACAAGTATAGCAAGTTTTCTGAGTGACAGTTCAGCAAAAGAGATTCCAACCTGCGAGTGTCATTTTCAAAGGGGCATTATAGAAATTGACATTACAAAACAATTGTTGAAAAAGCATCTTCCTGATAGTAAATGGAAAGTGGCTATTTCAAATTACAGTACATTGTTAAATCAGTGTCTGTGTTTTCAGATGCAGTAACATTTTGAGCTTTACCCTGCTTTAGTGAATAGAAGGATTTGTTGCAAGTTTCTAAAATCTGAGGCCCAAATAAGCTTGCTTTTGTGGTGGGAGGATGCTGAGCTAACGAACTAGCTCATTGGAGGGGCGTATCTACACGCGTGTAGTAAATGCAATAGGTTGCTAATTTTAGCTGATATGAGCTGGGAGCAAGCCAGTTGTGGAAATGCAGGATTTTTCACAAGTTAGGTCCCTTGTAGTCTGCCTTGCTTATGAGTAGCAAGGGCTTTTTTCATACTTTCCACATACTCCTTTAGCTCAAGGAATTGCTAATTTCCCCAGGCTTCCTTCTGAAGGGAAAATGTAATATATAAAGGGATGGTGAGTCAGATGTAGTGTACCACTTTCTGGTAGTTACATGATACTGGCTGACCTGGATGGAGTGTTTTATAGGAATCTCTTACAAAAGTGCACGTGTATGTGTGAGAGGGTGAAAACAGAGACCGTGGCCATCTGCGAAACAGGACAGGTGAGGCTGGGGCGAGGAGAGAGCTCTGAGTAGCTCAGATGGCATTGAGGATCTCCCATTGATGCTGAAGCAAACCTGCCCTGGGGAGATCATACATCGCACCTCTAGCGCTGCCAGACCAAGCTTCCATGGTTAGGACATTCCAGATGTATAGATTTTGATCAAATCAACTTCTTCCACTTTTGTCATGTTCACAGCGCCATTTAGTCCTAAAGGAAAGGCCTGCTATGTAGGCTTTGCCTACTCACTTTGCCAGAGCTCCTGTTCCTTTCTCAGCTTTAAAACAGTATGGTTGTTAGGTCTGAGCTCTTCGCTACTCTTTCTTTCTCTTCAGTTGCTACAGGCAGTATGGAAATTGCTCCATTTGATCCCTGCTTTTCAAATGGAAGATTATATTAAAGGAATGCAGTGAAGCTTGTTCTATTGGAACATCATTATGTGCAAAGAGAGTTTAGGTACCATCTTGTTCCTTTTATTTCTGTTTTTTTTTCTCCTCAGTTTGGAGATGTTATGTTCAGTATCTCATCTGACCAGATAGCAATTGCTCGTTGCTGATAAACCTTAAACTGGTTGCTGTTTCATGAGCCATTCTATAATTCTGTTTTAATGGCCTTTCTTCTTCTGTGTGTTAGGTGTAGCAGTTGTTCTAATGGTTTATTAGACAAATCCTAACTTTCCAGTAACAACTGATAATCCTTAAATTGTAAGCAGATAATGTAATCATTAAACTGCTCACAAATTTGTCTGATGTTTTAAGATTTCCAGATGTCCCTGATGTATTTCAGTTACTTTTTGGCAATATATTTTCTCTAACTTGTTATATTTAAACATCTTCATTCTTACATGAGTAACTGCATGGAGCTGATTTCTGATGAGGCTTTGGGAGCTTGTTAATTTGTCTTTGGGGAAGCATCCTCTCTTTTTTTTCATGTCTTCGGGGTGCCTAGCGAGGAAGAACTACTCAGGCTGGGATTGGTAGTGTTGTTAGCTATCATAATGTTGTCTCTCCACCTGCTCATAGTCAATGTACTTTACCTTAACAGCACTTAAGCAGTGATTACTCTTCTTATTTTAGGATTAAGACTTGTGTTTATGCTAGGTGTATGAAATTGTTAAATAGCTGTAATGCAGAGCTAGTAGATAAGCTCAATAGAGCTACATAATGCAGGAAATATTTTTTTATTTTTTGAGCACCTTTTAAAACTGTACTCTATGCCTTTGCTGAATGTTCTTTTATTGACATTTTGTGTGATTAGTTAGCCATTAACCATAGGTGGTGAGGTCAGTGTTTGTCATTCGTGTGTTGCCTTTCCTGTCTTTCAATGAAATGCTCAAATTCTGTGAAACTTTACAGTGGTTCAGCCTCTACTGGTTTCTTATATACATAATGGTGGGAAATCTCAATCAGTATCGAGTGCCATACTTCCTTTTATATGTTTCCTACTGGGTAGGAAATTAACTCTTTTTGGGGAAAAAAATTAAACCATTTCAGTTTGGCCAGAGATTTTCAGATGTGCTGAATGTTACGTTTGATTGATGTTCGCATATGGATGTTGGCATTTCTCAGCTGAGGCTCAGTGGTCAAATGTTTATTGCTGCTTGATCTTCATGGTGTTCTTCATTAAGCACACCATCCTCATGGCTAAAGATCTGTTGCTTGTTACTTTCTTCACTCAAGCTAAGAAGCTAAATGCTGGAAAGGAGACCAAGCTCTTACTAAAAAGATCTTTCTTGGCCTCACTAGTGTAGGGTGTTTGTGTTCTTACAGCCCCTCAGAAGTCTCTCCATCAAGGTTGTCTTGATGTAAGTAGCCATGACTTGAAAAGCTGCTGCCAGAAAGCCAGCCCTGGACTGCAACTTGTCATTTACCTGTCCCAAGGCCAGACAAGAGTTGGCAGACTCTCACTGCTGGGTAGAAACTGTGTCACCAGGGAGCTTCCTGATAAGTCCAGGCTGCATGCCTCGGGGCGAAGGTGTCTCACTTGCCTCATGCTAAAATGTTATTGCACAATTTTTAAAGGTAATCCTCTCTGCCCTCACCAGTAGTGCCAGGGTATTTCACCTAGGGCGTGAGGAGAGCCCAGAGTGCACCTTCCTCTGTCGCTGCACCTTTAAACCTGTCATTTGTGTTATTTCACTTACTAGGTTCTCAGGCAAGAAATTTTTATGTTTTCAATTAAACGAGTGGATCACTTCTGTGTCGCTTTACCCTAGCTTCAGTCAGTCCAGACAGTTACTCTCCTCTTAGGGTATCTTTGCAACTCCAGCACTGGTGAGAGAGGTGCTGAGACCAGGGCTCAGGACTTCTTGCTCACTCCCACACCAGCTCTTGTCTCTCTCAGGCTAATCTGAAATACAGGCAGGCTTGTTCTTTCAGGAAAACATTACTCAAAGGCAAGAAATACTTCTTCATTTCCCTAGTGTTACCACCAAAGTAACAGTTCACTCCTGTTAATATAGAATTAGTGGAAACAGTAGATTATATAGTTTAAACTTTACCATTTGTACTAAACATTATTAAAGAATATTTAGCTGTTGGTAACTATTGCTTACTTTTGGTAGCCAGCAATATGGCTGTTTCTAGGAATGTATTTAGTTGAAAACGTCTATATTGCATATAAATAGACTTGGAAATAATGCATACAAATAGACTTACATATAAAGCAATGCCAGCCACATCTGTAGTGATGCTAAAGCATGCGGTGGAACAAACCAAACCTTTTTTAGATTGCATTGCCTTTGTTGTGGTGCCTGTTAGTTTTGCCGTCAGTGGGGTGAAGTGTGCACAGAATTTACTAATGGGATTTGTTTGATGGTGGAAGTTGCAAATGAGAAAAGGAATTAAGCAATGAGAAAAAACAGAAAGGCAGGATTCCTGGGGGATACTGTTCCCCGTGTAGCCAGAGAGTGTAGCATTGGTATGTATCCTGATCCAGATGACGTAAGATGAAGACCCGTAGAATCATACAAACAGCGTATTGGGTATAAACATGAGCAAAAGTACTTCGGCTTTATGTATTCCAGTCTGATAACAATGGAGATTGTTGAAAACTGTGATAAAGCAACTATGATAAATTGGCTTCTGTTTTAAAGTGTTTAGTTTTGACAACAAGGGCAGAGCAGTGGATGTCGTTTTTTACCTTGACTTTAACAAGGCTTTTGACACTGTCTGCTACTATATTCTTGTATCCAAGTTAGGTAGTTAAGGTCTGGATCTGTGGACAACCAGAGGAGTAATAAGCCTGGTTTCAACAGATAGAAAGGCAAAGCCCCATGCCTGGGCAGGAGGAGCCCCTGCAGCAAAACCAGCTGGGGACTGACCGGGAAGCAGCCCTGAGGAAAGGCCCTGGGGGTGCAGTGGGCAGTGAGCTGAGCACGAGACAGCAGCGTGCCAGGCAGCAGGGGAGGCATTAGGGATCATCCTCCTCCACTCAGCAATCCTTAGACCACACTTAGATGCTGTGTCCAGTTTTGGTCCTCCTGGTGCAGTTGGAACATCAAAAACCTGGAGTTAATTCAGTGTTGGGACACCACAACCATCAGGGCTGCAGCACTTGCCCTGTGAGAAGATGCTGAGGGACCAGGGTTCATTCAGCCTTGAGAAGAGGTGGTTTTGTGGAGGGGTACCACCAAGATAGAGTCAGGCTCTTCACAGTGGAGCTGGTAGGAAGATGAGAGGCAATAGGAATAAGCTGAGAGACAAGAGAGGCACAGACTGGCTTGTTCCCCATGAGGACAGTCAAGCAGTGGAAGATGTTGCTCAGATGTTGTGTAGACTCTTTCCGTGGAGGTTTCCAAGACCCTACTGAACAAAGCCCTGAGGACCCACATCTGATCCCATATCTGGCCCTGATGTGAGCAGGAGGTTGGACTAGAGATTTACTGAAGTCCCTTCCCACTTGAATTATCTTGTGATTTTATGAAATACTAATTTTTAAATTTGGGAAACTTACTAAGTGGTAGAGGTACTGGGCGTAATTTCTTGGTGTCTATATCAATATACATTGTCTCTACAGTTACCTTTGATATATGAACTTGAGATACACTGATTTTATGGGCTTACCAGGGTGTGATGTTAGCATTACAATTTAATTTGACCTTACAAAAACGTATGCTATAATTTAGGTTAATGACACTACTCAAATGAGTGGTGGCACCACATAGTAACACAGCTGCACCTTTCCTGGAGCTTGTGTTAGTAGGATTTCTGCTATTTTGATTACTAATGAGAAATTATGCTAATAAAATAGTCATTTCAGTATGAAAAAACCTAGTGGAAAATGATCCTTAAAAGAGGATTGGGGAACCTCTCTCTTGCTGACAGCCGATACAGCAGCTTTGATGGGTCACATACCAACCCAGAGCTTAGTGTTGTCTGTTCAAAACACCAAGAAAAATAATTTTTTTATTTACAGGCAGTATAAAACTATGAAACCATACTTACCTCACCCATGCCTTATGGAATTGTCCAGTATTTGCTGATATGAACATAAGGACAAATATTAGCATAGATAAACACTTGATCTAAACTCTATCAGACTGCTTTAGCCTTTGAAAGGCAAAGCTCCCCCCTCTCTTTTTTAATTAATTAATGTCAAATCATGCTTTATGGACAGATCAGGTGGTCTTTAAGGGTCCACTCTGTATGTGTTTGAACGGTTGTTCTCAGTAATAAAAGCTCTTAAGCATAGATTAAGCCTACTCACAGAGGTTTTCAGATACCACTGCTGGCTTAGAGTGCCCCAAGTTCTTTGACCTGCCTCCTGACCTCTAAAACAGGGAGTGACTGTCATGTGGGTAACTCAAGGAATCGGAAGTTAGGCATCTGAAATAAGACTGTTAAAATTGTTGGTGATTGGCTTTAAAATCCTCTCTATTCATGCTTAAAATTAAGCATGGCACTTGGGTTAATCTTGTTCAGATCTTTCGGTTCACTTGTTGACTGTGGACATTGTCATAGTTGTTTGTATGCGTGGTTCATATAATCACGTTTTTTGGGTGGGTTTTTTTTACATTTTGGAAAAACTGTAATTTTAGGAAAAATATTTATGGCTGTACTTCACATGGAGAAGGCAGTATGAAACTAAAGAGATAATAAAAAATGAAAGTTTAATTAATCCCCACTGCATTTAATTTAAGTTCTGGTGGCCTTACATTTGCCGGCAGGACTTATTTCTTTATCTCGTAATCATCATCTTCACTTATTCATGGGAACAGACCCAGTGGGGTGATTCATGAGTGCTTTTGATAGTTTTGGTGAAATAAAAATTAAATAAGTATCAGATGTTAAGAATAAGGATATTTTGAATATCTAAAGACACAGGGAAGCTTGGCTCTAATCAGAGTAAGATCCTTAGTAATGGTCTTTCTCTTTTGAAAAGCCTTCCACCTTTGGATCGCTGCCATTGTTAGGTGTCAGAGCAACCTTTTAGCTGTATGTTTAACACTTTCAGAAGAGGCTTGATCTTACTTGCAGTGCCCTGGGAGCCAAAATACAGATTTAGGAGCTAAAGTTTAGGCACTTGGATTTGAAAATCTGGTCTCTGTATATAAGCCCACAATGATTTTTAAAATTCTGCAACATAAACTGATCACATGAGATGAAAGTTGTGCCTTTAACTGGACTGCAGGGGCTGGTAGTGGGTTGCTTGCTCCTTGTTTCACGGGGTAGCACTGAGAGAGACGGGAGCTTGGTGCCTCACTTTGGTTCCCTTTTATTGTCTTCCTTTTTTTTAAGTACAAGCACGTAGCTCTATTAGAAGGGAGAGAAAGAGAGTGGGCGTTATAATAACATGTAGGCTTTGAGACAGGCAGTTCTGGAAGTTACTTAAACAAAACCATTGAGATCATTTTGTCAAGACACTGTCTAGTTCACTAGTGAATGCTTGGGAGGAACAAATCAGATCACTTATACTTTTCCTTTATTTGCTGCCTGAGTTATACTGCCAGATTGCTATCTACACCATCACACCTGTGTTCTTTTGCTCTTATTTCCTGTGCACAGAGCAAAGTGCAGCAGAGAAGTCATAGGTGAACAAAGTCATGTTTAGAAACATCAGATTTTCTTGTCATGTTTTGAATGCAGCATTCATACCGAAGGAAAAGAAATTGAGAGTCTTGGGAGCAAAGCAGAACAAAGCCAAGCAGGCAAAGAGTGGAAGAGATGCTCCAGTGTCCCAGGGATGTGAAAACTGAGGCATTGAGCACAATGGCATTGTTACCTCTTCTCTTGGGCTGGATAACTTAATCCTATTTGATGTAATAAGGCTTATGAAAAAGGTGCTTTTCAGACATCGGGTTGAAGTGACAGCACTTCTCAACAATGCCACTTCACCACCTGAGAAAAAGGGGAATTACCACCAAACAATGAGAATGGCTTTGTGGCTGCAGAGGGAGTTGAGCAGAGTGTGTGGAGTGGCCAGGAGAGAAAGAAGAGTGGATCAATTTCTTCTTTTTTTTTTTTTTTTTTTTCACATGAAGATGTTTTTACGTTTTCTTTGTTCAGTGCCAGCTTGTTGATGTGGGTACACAGTCCTGGCAAGTTATCATGCTCCTGAAAGTCTGTTGCTCTGAAAGGCAAGAGGAGCGTTTAGCATTCTGGGACTGGCGCTTTCTGCCAGTTGTGTTGTTGCCTCTGGAAATATTGGCACAGTTGATCTTTGTGCAGGCATGTAGCTGTAGCTTAGCAAATGTGGAATGGAATACCTTCTGCATAAACTGGGAATACAAAAAGAAGGCTTATATACACATGGAATGAAAAGCTAAAAATAAGTGAAACAAAGTCACCGAAGATTCTTTTTTTCCCCCAGTAGGCTAGAAATATGGTTCTTAGGTGAATGAGGTGAATATTTCCATTAATAATAAGGATTTCTAAATTATCAAGGAGTAAAGTAGAGCACAGGATTTAAACTGTTGTTAATGCTTGTGGAGCCAGTGTCATGAAAAAGTACATTTTACAAGGTTTTTATAGACAGGTACACTGAAGCAACCCTCCCTATCTCTGGAATCACAAAAGGTGTAGAATCAGAAATACAAGTAAGAAACTAATTCTCATTGTTTCTTTAGACTGGAATTTTATTAGTATAGAAGCAGCACAATCAGTGGTTGTGAAGATTAAAGAAAATTACTATTTCTGTATGTAATGCAATGCATAACTTGCCTTTGTTTATTCTTTTGTCTTTCCTTTTCAATTTGTAAAACAGTTTTTATGGTTTGGCATGTGTTGAACAACGCTTTTTAGATTATGGGAGATTCTGATCTTGTATTCATAATTAATTCATACATTTAATTATTTGATTGCTAGGTTAGAGATACGTTTTTACTTTCTTTAAGGCTTTCTTTAGCCACATTGCATCTTTCAGCTGTGTTGGTTTCCAGTTCTCTAGCATGGTGCAGGGTGAGTATGCTTGTTTCTCTGCACTAGATGGTTGCAAGCCAGGAATAGCAGTTATTTAATATTCTGAGGCATCAGGAGGAAGCACAGAATTTGATTGTTCAATTACTGCAGTATTAAACACCTCAGTCTTTTCATGTGTATTAATCTGCTTGGATGTTCGCAGTTCCTGGCACCTGCACCTTCCTAGCTATGTGTCATCTGCCCAGCTCTTCCCCTAGTGCTCTGATGCAAACATGGGCAGTATGATCAGTGTGGAGGCGTGATTGTGCCCGGATAAAAGCTGCAGCGTGTGCATAAAAGAAACCCTATTACTTACACTCAATTAACGTGGCCATGCTTCAGAGAGATCACCAAACCATGGCTAAATTCACCCTTTTATATAATTACCTTGTTATTTTCTCTTTGTCTAAAATAATTTTTTGTTGTTACTGAAGAAAAAGCCAGTTGCAGTAGACCATGAATTTTAAAGAAATCGCCATTAATAATGTTGCTGATAACTTAGTAGTGTAAGTCACTTGCTTAATTGTGAAGCAGTGGAAAGGACGAAACATCGCCATGGAAGACAGCTCAGCTTCGAATATGTTAAATCCTGTTTTGGTGATAAAGCAATAAGTGCAAAGTTTGTTTAAAGGTTAAGTGAGCTATTACTGCAGGCATTTCTTTCTGGGTGATCAGGAGGAGTGCAAAGTCCCCATAACCAGGATTCGGAGCCAGTAGTTCTGGTGAAGGATTCCAGTGCCTTTTTTATGGGACTGCAGCGTGTGATCACACAGTCTCTTAGTCTTCAGAGTTAAATTTCGTCTGGTTGGGTTGTGAGAGGAATAGGTCAGGTTCTGCAGAACTTCCACAATTGCAATAAATTGTGTGTCATGTGCAGTCTTTAATCTTTCAGTTTGCAAGGAAATCTCCTGAATATCCATTCACCATAAATGAATATGTGTGTACATTAAGTTAGCGTCAAGTAGGAAGTGGGTTTTTGAACTTCCAAGTGTCTGACATTAGCACACATCCCAGCTAGGTTGTGCTCTGGCACGATGAAAACGTAACATCTTTTTGCCTTTCTTTTCCTGCTGGTCTCTTTGCATTCTCTTCTGCTAGACAAGCTTCGGGCATTACCTGGATTTCCTTTACATAGAGCAGCAGAAATTTCACCCTAGATTCATCAGTTCCAGTATCCCTTGACAGATGCACACTATGCATTGGCTTTCCTCCCACTGCCATATAGAGGCCAGCTGGTGTTTCTGCAAGAGGATAGTCCTCGTGCCACTCAAAGGGGGCCATAGGGTTGATGGGTACTGGGAAGTCTGAGCTTCCTCCTCTTAGCTTCTTGTGAAGTTTCCCGGGAGAATTTTGTGCTTTTGTACGTTGTCCTAAGGTGTTTCTGTACATAGAAGTGCACATAAGCCTCTGTTCAGGATTAACTCTGTGCAGGTAAGCAGGCTACATGGAGTTACTCAGTACTGCTTCCCAAAATGTGTCTGCAGCTGAACTTTGTCAGAGGCATCAGCCCTGTGGTCACATCAGATTCTTCCTTTGCTTTGGATATTGGCAATCAGACGAGTATTGGTTTGGCTAACAGCCTAATTAATAAGTTGTAAAAGCTTAAGAAAAAAAGGATTTGCATCCATTTAAGATTTGGCTTCTTCTGCCTGACTAGTGATGGTAGCTGAAGCTGTGGTTATGGCTGAGCGGATGTTGGGAAAGAAGTAAAAAAAATTAAATAATTAACTAACAGATTAAATCTCACACTGTTGAGTTAAACAAAGGTGTGTAACATTTGGTTATCTATTAAAAAAAAACAACTCATAAGTAGCACCACTGAGATTCAGTCTATGTGTATTTTTTTGTTATTGAGGAAATTGAACTGTGTACAACTAGAAGTACATGCTACAGAATTATTCTGCTGAATACTATTCCAATTAATTTGCTCTTCACTACACCTCTGAAGCTCCACATGCATACCTGCTTAAAGTCAGCAACCAGTGTAGCTAGTAATGAAGTAATTAAAAATTAGTTTATTTGGTTTCATGATGCACAAATAGAAAATCATTTAAGTGTGACTGATTTTATTAATCCACAGTTGTTGCTCATCTGAAATGCTATTGAAGTTCAGTAATTGGAGCTCTGAAATACAGTATTTGACAGATGGTGTGGGTGCTTTGTGCCATTTCCATGAGAAATCTACTTACAAATATAACCATGAGGAAGCTGTCTTCATTCCTTGACTACTGCAACATATAGATGGAAAAAGTGATAAACATGACATGAAAATGGATTTGTGTCTTGGTTCTTCATTTTCCTGCTATAATGATTTGAATTTTTAAACAAGTGCAAGAGAGAGGTTTCTTTTTACTTTATCTGAAAGAGTTGCTATAAATGCTAAAATATTCTTTCAGTAGCTTTTCTTTTCTTACATTTCCTTTGAAGCTTTTCCTATAGTGAATTACTTTTGTAATGTCTTACAGCATCAGTTAGAAAGCATTGCTCTTTGTAGATGAAAACAAAATAGATCTTCACTCAGATACATTTACTGTTAAAAAAAATATTGAAAGCTGGAGAAATAGACAGTCCTTTTGCCCCAGGGCTTACTGTTGAAACTTCAAGATGATAAAATGGTATAAATAAAAATATATGCGGCTTTATTCAGTTTTAATATTCTTTTTTATTCTCTTTGTGTTTTAACAGAAATCACTGATGCTGGTACTAGAGGAACCCAAGATACAGTTAAGGGTGTGAAAAGAAAAAAGATTGTGACTGAAAACCATCTAAAAAAAATACCAAAATCGCCTTTAAGAAGCCCCGCTGAAGCCAAGGTTAAGCAAAATGTAGACCCTTCACCACTAAAAGCTCTTCTGGATGCCTCTGAACATGCCACAGCACAGGATCACCTACCTGTGCAAAATGGAAATCAATGTACCAAACAAAACGGGGGAGTGCTTAGTAGCGAGATAAGCGTTGAAACAACCAAATCTGAGACATCAGTGCAGACAAAGCTTTCGTTGGCGCATCAGTCCTTAGATTTGGGTAAACAGGCAGTGGAGGATACTGATGCAAACCAATTGAACTCACCAGAGAAGAAGTCTCTCTCAAACTCCTCATCAAGTAAAACAAAGACTGACAGTAATGAATGTATTAATTTTGTTGATCGCAGTACGTCATCCCCATGTACACGTACTGCATTCGATGTCTTATTAAAAGCTATGGAGCCTGAACTGAACACCTTAGCACAAGAGTGCCCCCCTTACGGGATGCAGATAGAGAAACTGAGACCAAATAAAACTGTAAGCACCTCTTCTAGTCACACGTCCAATACAGTCAGCGTCCCAAACCAGTCTGCTTTGTCACAGCATGAATTTGCAGCTGGACCTCACTATTACCGGTGTATGTCAAACAATGTGCATGTAGCAGCAACAGCCAAGACTGGACAGGCACAAGGCCAGCCAGTTTCTCATTCACAAGACCTTATTACTAAAACCAGTCAACAAAATCATCAGGTTGTTATGTGTCCAAGTTTCACTAGATCGCTGGTGCAACAGCAGAATCAAGGAAACCCCAAGCTCCAGCAGATATACAGCATAGCAGTAACTTCGTCTGTCGTTCACACCTCATCTTCCACTGTAACTCAGGTCTTTCCTCAAAACCAGTTAGTAGCTAGTTCGTCTTCACCTTTGTCAATTAGCACATCAAGTTCGACACACTTATCTATAGGTCCCATGTACAATTCAGCCCATATCACATCAGTTGTAAATCATGGTGTGGAACAAATCTGTAACCTCTTGAAAGACCAGAAGCCTAAAAAGCTAGGGAAATATGTCTGTGAGTATTGCAACCGGGCCTGTGCCAAGCCCAGTGTTCTCCAAAAGCACATCCGATCCCATACTGGAGAGCGACCGTATCCTTGTGTGACGTGTGGGTTTTCATTTAAAACCAAAAGCAATCTGTACAAGCACAAAAAGTCTCATGCACATGCTATCAAACTTGGACTTGTCCTACAACCAGATTCAGGTGGCCTCTTCTTGTCCAATGACTCTGACAAAGCACTTAGCATTCATTCAGATGTGGAAGAAAGCGGTGAAAGTGAAGATGAAGGCACTGCAGATGAAAGACAAGATGATCAAGAACTGGAACCTGCACAAATAGTGAAAGTAATTTCAAGTGCAGAAACGTTACGGAAAGGAAGCCCTATTCCATTAAGCAACCCAGACTGTATACCAGGTGACTCTTCGTTACATGATACAGAACCTCAAGTAAGGGCAGCTTTACCAAAAGTCGTAGTTCATCCTGTAAATGTTTCTCCATTAAGGGCCGATAGCCCAAAAGTAACAGAACCAGCGCCCGAGCTTGCTGCAGCACAGAGAAAAGGGGATGTTAAAGTGACAACTCTTCAGTCAAATCTAACACATACAGCCTCATTCAAGGAGAATGACATAAAGCAACATCAGAAAGTAGAAATGGGCCTTTTAGAGGAACAGCTGGGATCTGCAGTAGGAGCGGTGCATGCCCAGCTCCAGAGACAACAGGCAACTGATGGTTCCCAAGATCAGCAAGGAAAATGTCTTTTGAGCCCTAGAAGCTTGGGTAGTACTGATTCTGGTTACTTCTCTCGTTCTGAAAGTGCCGATCAAACGATGAGCCCACCAGCTCCTTTTGTAAGAGGACTGTTGGCCTCTGAGAAAGATCCAAATAAAAACCTGCCCTCTGTGCCTCGAGCAAGTGGTGTGGTAGCATCAGTGGTACAAAGTGTTTGTGCTGAAAAAAATCTGATTCTCTCTGGCCAAATGAGACCTCCCATGGCAACAAAAACCCTTGAGGAGCGTATATCAAAGTTAATTTCTGATAACGAAGCTGTTGTGGATGACAAACAGTTGGATAGCGTGAAACCAAGAAGAACATCTCTTTCGAGAAGAGGAAGCATAGATTCACCAAAATCCTACATATTTAAGGATTCTTTCCAGTTTGACTTAAAGCCCATGGGAAGAAGAACTAGCTCAAGCTCTGATATACCAAAGTCTCCTTTCACACCCACTGAGAAATCAAAGCAAGTTTTTCTTCTTTCTGTACCGTCCCTTGACTGTTTACCTATAACACGAAGTAATTCCATGCCTACTACCAGTTACTCAGCAGTACCTCCAAATGTAGTACCTCCCCCTCATCCCCTTCGAGGAAGCCAGTCATTTGATGATAAAATTGGCTCTTTATATGATGATGTTTTTGTATCAGGACCTGCTGCTCCACTGAACCAAGGTGGACATCCTCGGCCTCTTGTTAGACAGGCAGCAATAGAAGATTCTTCTACTGGCGAAAGCCAGGTTCTTGGACCGGTGCGATCTGTAGAAGAAAGTTATCTAGGGTGTAATTTATCAAGTGAATCTTTATTGCAAAGGAGTAAGTCTCTGGCACAGGGGTCAACTTTAGAAAAAACTAAGAAGTCCCCTCAGGTGCGAGGAACAATGTTTGAGTGTGAAACCTGCAGAAACAGGTATAGAAAACTGGAAAATTTTGAAAACCACAAGAAATTTTATTGTTCAGAGTTGCATGGACCTAAAACTAAAGCAGCAATTCGAGAGCCTGAGCATAAAACTGTTCCAAATAGTACACAGCCTCAAATTCTACACTACAGAGTCACTACTTCAACTGGCATCTGGGAGCAGACACCCCAGATAAGGAAAAGAAGAAAAATGAAAAGTGTTGGCGATGATGATGACCCACAGCAAAATGATACGAGCATACCATCAAAGAATGCAGAAGGTCAAAACAAGCCAGCAAATTCTCCCTGTCTCTCAAAACACAGTGCGACAACAGTGGTGGGATCACAACAACCAAGCAACCTTCTACTTCAGAGTTCCCAAATTCAGCTCATGGCTCGAGGCACAGATCAGACGGCCGAGCCAAAGGTGGCTCCACTCATGGAAAAGCAGGCAAGTTCAGCTGTGCAGGAAAAGGCAGAGTTGAAAAGACAAGGGACTGGCATTTCAGTAATACAGCACACCAACTCGCTGAGCAGAAATAGCTCATTTGAGAAATCAGAGTCATTTGAAAGAGTATCACCAGTTTCTTCTCAAGAACCCAACAAGGTTGCGAAGCACCGCTCTTTGAATACAGTTGTAATCCAAGAGGATAGACACTCCCATCTGAATACTCCTCAGCATCATCCACCCCTGTCCTCAGAAGCACCTAGAGGGGAAGTTCAGGGAAGCCAAATAGTTTCTAATGAGAGAAGCGCACCACTTCAGCCGTCCAGACTTGTTCGCCAGCCGAACATCCAGGTTCCTGAAATACTGGTCACAGAAGAACCAGACAGGGACCAAGAAAACCAATGCAGTGATCAGGAAAAGACAGAAAGGTTTAATTGGCCACAACGCAGTGAAACGCTGTCAAAATTGCCAACAGAAAAGCTTCCACCGAAGAAGAAAAGAATTCGCTTGGCTGAAATGGAGCATTCATCTGCTGAATCAAGCATTGACTCCACACTTTCCAGAAGCCTAAGTCGGGAGAGCAGTTTGTCTCATGCCTCCAGTTTCTCGGCCTCACTTGACAAAGATGAACCTTTGAAGGCTGAGAACCCTCCCAAAGCAGAGCCTGTTAGTAAGTCATCAGAATTCCTCATGATTCCCGCTGGCTCTCACGCACTGGCTGTGCCTGGCTCTCATTACAGGGAAATGAGACGCGCTGCCTCAGAGCAAATCAGCTGCACGCAGCCCTCTATGGAGGTTGTGGACTACAGGAGTAAGTCTTTTGACTGTGGAAGCATGTCTCCATCAAAACCTGCCTCACTTGTAGAGATAGCTGTTCCAAAAGTGTCATCTGCAAATGGAGTTACTGGGCATGTGCCTCTGCTAGAAAGGAGGAGGGGACCATTTGTAAGACAGATATCTTTAAATATTGCTCCAGAAAGTCATCAGCCTCAAGTTAAATCAACTGCCTCGTTTCAGGCAGGTCACGGTACAAATGTGCCCACAGTGCCATTGCAGAGGCTGCAGACCTCTGGCAAATCTTCGGTAGAGTTTTCTTCAAGTACTCAGCATTCACAGGCTCACTCCAAGCCTCATCCATCAACTCAAAGTTGTAACCCTGTTAGCCTGTCTTTGGTGCAGCAGCCTCGAGATCACGTGTTGAATAATGAGGGGCAGCCATCCTCGACGCATCAGCCTTCCCAGACATCTACTAAAACATCAGCCCAGGGGGAACAAGTGGGCATATACACGCTTCCTTGTCATCCCAGTGAAAAAAAGGATTGTTTTGCTCCAAAGTATCAACTTCAAGTGAAAACATTACATATAGGTCAGCCATACTCTTCTAAATTGCTAAGAACTACATTATCAACTCAGACGGTTCCAAGTCAAGTTGGGGTGGACCAGAATGCATCCTCCTTTGAAATGCAGAGTAAACTGTCTGACCTGTCTAATCCATACTCTGTGCCTCCTCTAAAGCAAATTGTCCCTAATAACTGCAGCAGTCAAATACATCAGATTCCTCCTTTCGTGGTTCCTGTCCGTATTCACAGCAGTATGCCCTCCTATGGCTTTGCAACTGTCACACCCCTGCCTCACATTTTAGTGACCCAGGATCAGGTAAATCAATCTGTTTGCAAAACAAATGTTGCACCAGTGCCAATGCTTGAAGGCAAAACTCAGCTGCCAATATCTCACAAAGATCATCAGAGGACTTCGCCAAATTCATTTGAATTTGAAAATTCAGTACCAGAAAGTGGAACCAGAAATTCACCTTTGTCAAGCTCTTTGAATATTATTCAAAAAGTGCCAGTTAGCGGACTCTTCCCTCAGCAAGAAGCTACAGCTTCAAGTAAAAGAATGCTTTCCCCAGCCAACAGTTTAGATATTGCCATGGAGAAACAGCAAAAACGTGTTAAAGATGAGAGTGGAGCTGCTTGCGTGACAGATGCTAGACCACTGCATGCACTGAACGTTAGATCTAATGACCCTTCCAGTAAGCAGAAGAAACCAGTTTTGGTAAGACAGGTTTGCACCACAGAGCCTCTTGAAAATCACCTCTTGGATCCTGAGGGTGTTGCACAGCAAGAAAAAAGCAGCAAAGCTGATACTTCAGACCTTCTGTTGCCTGACTGTCATTCATCTGACACAGGGGTTTCAGAAACCCTGAAGGAGTCACCAGAATCTGAAGACCGTAAGTCTTCAGCATCGCCAGCATTTGCTGTTAGAAAATCATCTGAATTGTCTCCAGCGAATAATCAGAGTTCTCTTCTCAAGGCTGTAAGTAGCAGTCAAGAGAGAAGGTCCCCATGTAGCAGTAATGAGAGCAAGCAAATCAATAGCCAGGGCCAAGCAAAGCCTGCAGCTACTGTGGCTTCAATGAATGCAGGAGAAACGCAGAGGTTGTCATTTCCAAGCCTCAAGACCTCAACGAGCTTTACCTGGTGTTACCTCCTGAAGAGAAAACCGTTGCATCTGCTGCAGAACGATCAGAAAATCTCAGCCTATTCTACCTGGACCATTAGTCCCAACAATCCCAATCCACTCGGTCTGTCGACAAAGGTAGCTCTCTCCCTCCTCAATTCAAAACAAAAAGTTGAAAAACCTCTGTACACTCAAGCAAGAACTACTCATCCCAGATCTGATGTATTGGTCTATTCAAGCAAGTGGAAGAGCAGCTTAACCAAGGTACTTCAGCTATGCTTGATGTATGCTAATCATTTACAGAGGATTTGCTTTGGAAATCATGTTTGTTCATATTTTAGGGAATGTAATATGCCTGACATGTACAATATATGTGTTGATTTATTTTAGTTATGCTGGATCGAACTGTTAAAAAGATCTTAAGTAATTCCATTAAGAAACCTATTCATAAGGATTTATCACTTTTTCATGGAAATTAGTGCCTGGATATAAATCTGTATTCAACGTGGCAGGAATGTATTTGGCTATTTTTTAAATGCAAAGGCTAGAAGAAAAATAGTTTTGACATAAGTATTTGTTAAACACTTTTAACTTAAAACAGGTTAATTTAAGAGCATATTTGTGTGTTTTGCCTTAAAAGTCAGCTGGTATTTTCTGTTATAAAAGAGGGCTCGGCCGGAACAGGTGTCCATGGATACGCCATGAAAATATTTTCCACCATCGCTGATCATCTAACTGAGATGAGCAGTGCACTGTTTCCCTTTCTCCCACCTAGGTTAATCGGTGGTGTGAAATAATGACAAAAATAGCAAAGTTTAAAACAAAACCATGGCTGCCATAAAAACACCGACAACTTCTTGGAGCGATACGGCACCAAAGATGACATTAAATCTTGCGCAGTGGAATAACCTCAGGGCAATGTTTGTGACCCACGTAAAACATGACGTCATTCCAGAGTCAGATGTGGCAGAGCTAAGCAGTCACTTGGTATTTCCTGAGCTGTCACAGGGCTGCACACGTGTGATCAGGATGTCACTTGCTAACAGTTTTCTTACATGCAGGACCAAAGTTGTGCTGGTTTGCACTGCCTTTGGCTTTCCTTAGGAACTGAGCTGCCTCTGTGAATGGGTAAACGTGGCTCTCTGTCCTATATAGTACATCAAGGAGTGGCCATGTCTATTTAATAGATCCAGTACTAGTTTTTCTGTACCATATAGCGAAGTCATAAAGCTTTCTGAAGGCAGCCTTGGCGTACAGCACAGTTTCACACTCTTCTTTCCTCTTAGCTCTTGTACGTTGTGTGTTCGATGCCAAACTTCTCTTTGGAGCTAGCAAAAATGGGACGTTAGCCATGGACCTCCCTTTCTTCGGAGTCCTTCAGCTATTTAGGACATAGAAACATTTTTCTGGGGAGGTTAAACAGAACCATAACTTGTACTAACCCTGCAGTCTGCCATCAGCAAAACTTCCCAGGCATCAGCCTGGGAATTAGGATCCATAGGGCCAGCAGTCACTCTAGAGGAGGCATAGCACAGCCTTGGGAAAAGATGCATATTTCTGTGGCTGTTGAGTGACAGAGACTGTTGCTTTCAGAGGTCACCTTGAGATGTTTCTGTGATTGCTAAATGTTTTGCTAAGGTACGAAGTCGTCAGTGGGGAAAAGAGCAGTAGGACGAGAAACTCTGTGTAAGAGGAAGAAATAGTTTCAGAATTACAGGGGGAGTTGAGAAGATCCGCTGAAACCCATCAGGCCTAAAGAGAGGTTAAACCTGGTCCTCCTAAAATCAGTGGGAGGCTGTGCTAACATTTATATTGGGAGGTGAAAACTCAATCTGTAATGTTTTGCGCAGAAAATACATACCAGCTGCTGGCTTTGTGTTAGTGCTGAAACTGAATTGAATCTTTGCTTCCACATTAGCGAGCAGCCTTTGTTTAAACTTGTATTACCTTTTTCAGGCTGCTCCCTCATACTCTTCATGAGATGTTGCACTTAAGTAGTGCTACATTAAAAAAAGAAATAAATATTTGAATATTTAGCTTTTTTCATTGTATATAGTTGAGTGATTCTAAAGTAAGTCTCACACCAGTTCTGTCATTGAGTCATGCAAGTGAAGAGTTCTTAAGCTCTGCTTGTGACTGATTTGCAGGTTTTACTCAGAGCCCTTATGAGGGAAGAAAGTGCAGCAAGAAAGCACCAATTAAAGTTTAACTGGCATCTCCGATTGTATGAGCAAGGTATAGGATGGCAGAAATTACAAATTTCAAAGACCTGGTAGGACCTAATACCTCCAGGGTTGGTCTGCTTTCCCTTTTAAGGACTCAGGCAGTGGGATTTCAGCTGCTTTATCAGGATGATGCTGATGCTGTTAAAATACACGTCTGTTATTACCAGTCTCCAGTTAGACCTGGCAGTGGAATAGCTGATGCCAACTTGGAAACCTTCTGACAGCAGCCTTGTTTAAAGAAATCAAAAACTGCAAGTCCTTATTCGGGTTCATACCCAGTAATTCTCCTACCCTTTTTTCTGGTTCTGAGGATGGAGAATGTTGGAGGTCTTTTTTTGAAATGATTATTCCATTGAAAACAACAACAAAGCCAACAAGCAGATTAGCAGATAATTATCCAAAAAATGTGATCGATTTCCTGCTTAAAAGCTTGGTGGGGTCCTAAGTTCCTTTGGGAACCACAGTTCAGATTGCAAGTCTCTGGGGGTTAGGTTTGCTCAAGTGGTTTGCACGTTTTAACCCTGGCCTAACAGAGAGCTTTAAGTGCTATGATAATCAAATCTATAAATAATAATAAAAATGCAGCACTGTTGTGCCTCACCTCCTCTCTCACAGTTGTAGCCCTTTCCAGAGTGATTTGGCGTATTCTGCTCGTGGGGTTTTAACTGCTGATCTTCTCACCAAGATAAAGCGACTTCCTGAACTCTTCCTGGGTTTGCACCCAGAGCTAAGTCGTGTTTACAGAGATCTCATGCTGCCGCATAACTGCTACTAATCATTGTCACAAAAAAGGCAGTTCTTTCAACAGTGGATGCCATGGGAAATGAAAAGACATGTGAACAAACTGCAAACAATAAGGAACCCCAGGACTTTGTTTGCTCTTCACAATTCGCTGCTCAGAGGCAATGGGTGAAGTTGCCACGTTCCAGTGACTCAAAGAACAAACCACAAAATGTTATTGTGAAAGAAGCTCCTGGAACATGTACAGCACGTTAAAATGCAACAGGAGCTTTACCTGCATGGAAAAGTCGTATTTTTTTCTCCCTGCTCTTTTTGTTTCATTGTTCTATTTATTATTATTATTTTTCACCAGTTTTCCTCACCTGAAGTCACTGGTGCTGTATCAGGAGCCCTTTCTCAAGCTCCTACATTGATCTCGGCTCCCCGCTCTGAAGCTAATCAATACTGTGTGCTGTAATGTGTGAGAATCAGTCAAGTCATGTGTGCAGTATTCCAGGGTGAAGATTTTCAGGCAAGAATAGGCTGAAGAATGGAAAGTTTCTCCTAACTGGAATACTTTCCTTTCTTGAATGATGTGCCACAACAGTCCAGATCACCACTGGAGAGTAGTTAAATGCAGAATATTTTTATGTGTAAACTAGTAAAGGTTTAAAGATATTAAAAATATTTTCCTCAAGTGGCTCTGTGCCAGTGGGAAAGATGTTTAATGAATATTCTAATCGGAAATTTAAAACTTTGATGATTCAAGCTGTGAGCATGTTTTTTTCGAAAGGGATGTTGTAAAGTATCAAAACTATCTATTGAACTCTGGTCTCTGGGCAGCCCTAAGAGCAGGGTTGTTTCCAGTTTTACACTGATAATTGAAGACAGTGGAGTTAAATTGGAGCAAAATGAGTAAAGTAGAAATTAGTCATGGTCCTTGTCTCTGTGGGAGAAGAAAGAGAGGACTATGTTAGAAATGGAAGGCATAAGTAATCGTGGAGAGGAACATTTTACAGTGCTGCCATTTTTCTACTCTTTCCACCAGTATGTGTGGGATTTGGGGGGATTTTAGGTGAGGAACACAACAAAACCCATGCTCCCTGGATACTGGCTGCCCTTCAGAATTTACAGAGGACCCAAGTCATCTTCAGCATCAATTTGGAATTTTTCGGAAAAACTAAAGACTGCTTTTTTTGTTGTCAGTGAGCAGTTCTGTAGATTTTTGTGACAGAAACTCAGTGGTTTTATTTGAGCATCTCTGTGATAGCAGCATTTTGCATGTTTAAGACACTAAAACAACTGCTAAAATCCAGAGGTATTAGGCCTTGTGTTAGTTTTTGCACTCTAGGTGCTTTTGTAAATATACAATTTATTTTAATGCTATTTCACCATACTTGGGATAAATATGTGGGCCAAATACTTCTGCAGTCTTTCTTTTCACTTTGTCTTTTCGTTCTTGAAAATTAAATCTGGAAAGAATACTTGGTGTTTAGGACTGAAAGATAAGGCACTTAAAGATTGCACCATTCCAGCTGCTGGGAGTTTTTATGCACTATTGGCTTTATTGTATGTATTCTGTATTTTCCACTGCTCTTTTCTTGTTAAATTACAGATGTCATCTTGCTACTCTTTGTTTGCAGTGGAAACAAAAGCAATTCATGTGCCAGGTAGTGTAAAGGAACTACGACATGGCTGACTTGCAATTACTGGAGCAGGCTCCATTTCTGATATTTCTCAACTAGAACATCATCTCCTTTCACCTTGCGGTTAAAACATGTAGGGTGAAACTTCTTTCTTCCTACACACAGGCAGAGTTGTCATGCATGCTTTGGTAGAACAGCTCAGATACTTGAAAACCCAGCCCAAATCAATCAGAGGGCTGCATGAAGGCATTAGGGTTGGAGCAGTATTTGCTGCCTGTGCAGATTCCTAGGGCTTTGAATTGAATAGGAAGTCGCTTTTCCTCTGACCTGTGTTAATCCCTCCTCTGACACATTCCTTATCAGGTGGGAAGTAAAGGCGGTGGCTGAGACTGCATGAAGGACTATGGGCAAGGATGGGGTGCCAGGATGATGTCACCCTTCAATATATGTAATGACCAGTGTAATTTATCAGTCATTTTAAGTCAGTAAAGTCATTCTTCTTGCCAAGAACTCACAAGTGTACAGCTTTAAATTTTATAATTAGTAGAAAACATAAGGCCAGAATTATTTTTTTTTTCTCTCATCGTTTTATTCACTTAGTAATATGAGCAATGTGGTAAGTGTGCCAGCTACGTGGGTAGAACAGTTTATAAATACAGCAATAATAATTGCTGGCTAATTGGATCATTCCTTAATCGTTGCCCATTTTATAAATATCCTAGATTTGGACAGAGTAGATTTTAATTGGCAAGTGCTGGAGGAACTCGTCCTCCTTTAAAAAAAATTAAGTAGTTTCTTAATTAATAAACAAGAGAAAAGGAGAAATGTATTTTTGTTCTGCTGGACAGCTGGTATGCTTTTTCTTGTAATTTGGTCTGGCAGTGGGAATTAAGTGTGGAGTCCTGCTCTGGAAGGGTTTTGGAGTCCTGCTCTGGAAGGGTTTTGGAGCCGCTGCTAATAACCTCACCAAATTTGGAACAGTCAATTTACACACCAAAACAGGTATATTTTTTGGAAGAGTATTAGTGATCAGAAATGTTACCTGTTAGTATCTTCCCTTGGTACTCCCCTCTTTCCCACCCTTCCCCTCTCTGCTGTGCCGTGGGAAGGCAGCTCCTGCCAGCCATGAGGTGCTGGGTGGTGGGTCAGTGGGTGATAACCCAAGGCTTGCAGCCGTGGGATGGAGAGCACTCAGGGAAGCCCTTCCCTCTTCCTGCCTGTGCCCTGCTGGGGTAGACACTGGGCAGAGAGAGCTGGGAATGTGCTACTGAAACATCAGGATTTGAGAATTGAGGAAAAAGCACAGGTAACTGGTTGTACACTAGAGTTTCCCCCTTTTTGTCAAATTGTGCGGGGCAGCATATCATGCAGCTGCAGAGCCCCATCAGTATGGTCCTAGTTGCCATGTCGAGGACAGAGAAGTGAAGCTGTACCTGTTCAGGAAGCAATTGGGTTTGAGTGTAAGGATCTTTCCTTCTCTGTAGAAAGCTATCTGTGAGCTAAAAAACATCACCTTCACCTTCACAGAAGAAGAAAGAGGCATCTCTTGCTGCAGATTCAAAGCATTCCTGGTTCCCTACAGTGCCATCATCTCCATATAGATTTACCATTCCACAAACACACAGTGCATAAGAGAGCAGTAGTTTAGCGAAATCTATTGTTTGTTTCATGTATCTTTTACACTTTTAAAAAAATCAGTTATTGTAATTGTGGCCCTTATGATGTTTTTATTAATAATTTACAGGTTTGAATGGCATACGAAATATCCTAATTTTAATGATATGCTATCCCATTCTCTTTCAGCGAGCATTAAATAGAAAAAAAATGGCTGCAACTGAATTCAGCAATAAGGAGAACTCTGAATCAAGCACAGAGCATGATAAAGAAAATTCCTTTGTCAAAACTGAACCAAGAAGAGTTAAAATATTCGATGGAGGGCAAGTATTGTACTTTGTATATCAGATATCATTCTTGGATTCTAGACTTTGCAGAGATGTTGCTTCCTGTTTGATTTATTTTCAAGAACAGTTCCCATACTGTGGTCTGTGGATGTTGGTTTATGTTTCCAAGAAAAATGGAAAGTCATCAGAAGCATGGAGCCAGGAGAGTTACGAGGGGCGTAATGAAATAAAGAACAGTAGGCAGTGCGATTCTTTTTTTTTTTTTTTTTCTTCCAAAGGACAAACATTAATCAGCAGCAAAGGCAGTTAGATACAGCCATAGATGTAAATTATTTTCCTGTATTTCTCTTACATGAGAATTAATACCTGTTCTGCAATAAGGTTGTGTAGCTGTAGCCGGAGAGGATACCGTGCAGGGGCTATGCAGCAGACTGCAGTACAGTCCCTGTCTGGCAATCTGCTGTGGGCTGCACAGGCTGGAGAACTCCTGATTTGAAAAGTGCCATGGAAATACTGAGAGCCTTTGTCCCTGCACTGCAATACTTCAAATCAGTTGCCCGATATGAATAACAGTTGCTTTAGCCATAGTGTTGTGCCATATACATCTTATAAACTAGATTTTTTTAGTAGAAAACTGCCAGTGACACTTCTAAAAATTTAGAGCACAAATGGTGCGTAGTATATTATTATAATTGGTGGCAGGCTCTAGGGCTTTCCGTTCACTGGCTCCCGGTTTGAATCCAGTCTAGGCCAGCAGTTAAGCCACTACCAGCTGCCCAGGTAAAACATTGCTGCGTGTCTCTGCTCAGATCCAAACACTGCAGGGACCAGGTCACAAAACTAAGCACATCCTTTGGCATCCTTAAGATGGAGATATGAAGGATGTAATTGAATCTGAATGACTTTTTCCATCTAGAGACAGTCCCGGTAGGCTGCGTCCAGAGCACATTGATGGGAAATTTTAAAAATTTTCCCATTACAACTAATTGCCTTGCTCTTTTGGTACTGTTACTAGGTACAAGTCAAATGAAGACTACGTGTATGTTCGGGGGAGAGGGAGAGGGAAGTACATCTGTGAAGAATGTGGAATACGTTGCAAGAAACCCAGCATGCTGAAGAAGCATATTCGCACACATACAGATGTCCGTCCTTACCACTGCAATTACTGCAACTTTTCCTTCAAAACTAAAGGTAGGAGTACTCTTCAGTGTACATTTTTTCCCTTTTTTCTTTCTACTTTAAAGTGTAATTCTTTTCTTCTCACATCTGTCTATTCATAAGCTAAAGAAGTTGTCCCTCTGTGGAGTTTTATTGTCTAATACTTCAAATATTTGTAGTTTTGGAGTTCCTTCTTTGTCTTCTGCATGTTTATTCAGATAATCACTTATAAATATGAGTGAACTGTGTGGCATGCCACAGTAGGTGAGATATTGGAGTGGAAAAGGAAATAATAGGGGAGTATGATGAAAGTTATTAGATAGAGATGAGTGAGCTTGTTAGCTGCTTATCCACAGTAAGGATGGGAACACAGAATTTTAAGTCCCTAGCAGTGATCTTTTGGAGGTATGACATCGGCATGTATTGTCACTCAACTAATTGCTCTGGGAAAGAAATCAACCTTTATTAAATTACTATATAAAATGTTTTTTATGCTCTTGAAGGACAAGGTTCACTTTCCACTTGACCTTCTGAGACCTAAAGATGGACCCCCACATTTAAAGCCTGCTTACAACTAGATACTTAAATGCATCCTAGTTTAAGCAGGCAGTGTATTAAAACAGTGGTGCATCCAGGATTCAAAATAAGTGAAACAGACAGGAGAAGTTCACAGCCAAAATACTTTCAGCAAAAAAATTCAAGGCAGTAAAATTTTTCTTGGCTTTGAACATCATTTAGCAATAATCCTCCCCAGCAGTAACCTCAGAAACATTTGTATTTTTAGTGGATTTGAGACTGTTCAGCAGTTGGGTGGAAAACTTCCAAGAAATAACACAGTGCTGCAGAAAGTGGGGTGGATAGTCTTTAGGTGTGACAAAACCTATCCCTGCATCCTGACACACTGGGTCATAGTGCTGCCTTTGAGATAAAATGCCGGAGTGTGAACCCAATAAATTCTGATGATGGTTTTTGCAGACCAGGTGTGCTGGCCAAGTTTGAGTAATTAAGTTCTGCCCATTTGAAATCCTCCCTGGTTTCAGTTGTAGGAGATACTTGTATTTGCTTCCTCTTCTGCAGTTGCTATGCCGGGCTGGTGCCATTACCACTGGCAGAGTCAGTCACGCAGTTGGGTGCTTGATGTTTAGTAAACCACCCTTCATGAGAGAATAGTGGAGCCAGTAACTTCATGCAGTGTGTAAAGGTGGAAAACTTGCTATTTGTGAGTCAATACAGCCATATAGCTTCATAACAACTGTTTCAAAATTTGGGGTGAATTACTAACTTCATTTCAAAGCAGGAATAAAGTACTCCATAACCAGGGAAGAGTCACCATTTCACCCACTGTAATTTCTCCCATTGATATATCTCAAAGAAACTGTATTTTTGAGAGACAACAGGAAGCTTAAGTTTAAAGTGAGCAGTTACTTGTAATAATACACGTTTCACAAATAGCATCATTTACAGATCTCTGATCTACTCTTAACCTTTTCTTGATGATATTTGCCATTTTTCTTTTCAAAGGAGAAGGGGAGAGCAGCCTGTGGGGCCTCTCAGCAGTTATGCATTCACTTTTGAGATTCAGATCAAATATGTTCATACTCTGATTTTGGATAAAATTAATCTGTTTGTTTAGGTTGGCAGTGAAAATGATTACACTAAAAATAGAATCCATCAAATACTAAAACAGCTGCAAGATACAAATTGTAGTTTCATGCGGCAGTTTTCTGTCAACATGACACTGAAGACTGAATCAGCCTTTTTTATACTTTGCCATAAAAACATGACAGCTCTTTTACACCAATGCAAAATACATCATAATCTAGGATTTACATCCTATTTTATTTTATCTCTATAAAGAACTTCATTAAATGTAGCCAGAGAGCTAGTAGCATTCAGGATGGTAAATCTGCTGCAGCCCTTGACAGCTTGCACTGGGGAGCAAGGCTCTGTCAAGGGAGAAGTCAGATTATACAAATGGTTATAAATGTAGCTGAGTAAGATATAAACATGTTGAGTGTATTTTTGTATAGTCACAGAACACTTAATTTTTTTCATTTTTTCTTAAGGAAATTTAACAAAACATATGAAGTCAAAGGCACATAGTAAGAAATGCATGGATTTGGGAGTCTCAGTAGGCTTAATAGATGACCAGGATGGAGAAGAAGAATTTGGTAAGAAATTCAAATTTTGTTTCTTTACTGCATTTTTCTATTTATTTTGTCATCTCAGTGTCTTACCCTTTCTTTTCCAAAGCTTTTAAATTTCTGTACAGGGAAGAGGTACAGAGATAAAAATCTTAGAAGCTAGTCCAAGGGAGTAAGAAACACTGGAAAAACTTTCACTAAAATAAATTACAAGAATTAGACTAAAGATAAAATGGTGCTGAATTCCTCACAAAGTGTTATGCAATTTAACTTTACCAATTTCAGATAAATTTACTTTACCATATTTACAGATAAATTTTACTTTACCATATTTACAGATAAATATGACGAGACTGAAAATACCAGAAAAGCAGCTGTTTGCCTAGAAAAAGCATAGTCAAATGTAGTATTTCTTTCAAAATAGTTGTGTATTAAATTGTCAAAGTTCTGAGATGCACATTTCATAAAAATTGTATCACTGATGTATGCCACCTGAATCACAAGTATGTTGCTGAGTGCTTTGCAAGGAGGCTAATCATCTTCCAGTGTAGAGTTCTGTCCTCCTTCACAAATAATTGGGCATAAATCAGCAGATAGAAATCATTTAGAAATTATGAACATTATTCATCTTGACCTGTTCGACTTCTCCATCAGTGATGAGTGGTATTAAAATGAATGTATTTGCTAATAATTGAAATTTTGCACTTCCTGCATCTGGGGATGGCTCCACTGAAGAGGAGATGAAGTTGAGGACAGTCAAAGAGGGCCGAAGTGGGTTCATGCATGTTTTGCTTAGCATAAGAAAGATGTGGCTGCACCAGACACAGTGAGATGGAGAACAGGATTGTGCATTAGGATGTGTCCGATCTCAGCATCTCTCAGTGCAGCGTTGGCATTTTCTCCTTCCTCCCCTTTCTCAGCAGGGAGATGAATCCCGTTGCCTTGCCTTGTATTTTTCTTCATTCAGTGGCATAGTTTATTAGATTGTGGATGAGGTTTTGAGAAAAGCAAGCAGTGGGGATCTTTATTTAAACAGTAAAGGGCAAGAAAGATGAATGCACTTGCTCCCATATGACAACCGCTGGCAAAATCGGCTTGAATCTAATTCTCAATAATGCTGGGAATGTGACTCAGCTGGGATGATTCAGTAGTGTGCTAGGTAGAAAGAAACCTGCATGTTCTCTTTTTTGGCATTCTTTGGTACGTTCCTTTTTTTTTTGTAAGCTAAAAACATGCCCCCTTTGCAACTGAGGTACCAAACAAGTAACACGGAAGATAAGCAGCAATAAAAAACCTGTCCTTTTCTCACAGAGGAACAGTTCTCATTAACATTTTCAGCCTTCACATGACAGAAAAATCATCACAGCTTTTTTAAGCCATGTTCTGTAGCTTTCGACATTTTATTTAGTTTTGTAAACGACAGCTGAATAGGTATTTCTGTTTACTAGGGACTGAAAACATTTTATTGGTTGATGAATCAATATCCCCAATTTGCATGCATTAAAACCTGCATCTGTGGATGTAACATAATGGGAAATGTTTCAAATGTTAACAGAATTATCAGTAACACCCTGTAGAAGTAAGCCATTTCACACGTTTGTTGAAAGATAGTTTTTTTTGGCTTTAAGACTACTTAATTGAGAGATAGAGGCTCTTTCTTTTTACATATCGTGTACAGGTGCGTGTAACCATTGTATAAACATATTACATATTCCCTGAAATTCACTATTTGCTTCAGCACAGTAATTACTTAACAAACTAAATACTCTGTTTTGGAAAAAAGCAAGACAAACGTTCAACAGGGTTTGCCACATAATTCATTAATCCTTGCAGAAATTTAAAGACTGCAATGTTTGTTTTGTTGTGGTTTTTATTTGGTTTATTTTTTTTTTCCAAATACAGCAGATAACACTTCTTCCTTTATCTAAGAACCCCGAAACAAAAGAACAACTTGGTGGTAAAATCTTTATTTTCTCTAAACGATCTGGCTCAGGTACCCATAGAAAAACCAGCTGTGCATCACAAAGCTCAGCACAAAAGTCCCATCCAAGGAGCAGGCCAATTAAGCTGGTGATAAACACAGCGTGTGCCAAACCAGCCCAGCCAAACCAGCTGCTGCAAAACACAGTGCATTTACAATTAGCAGTGAGTAACTGTACACTTTAAAAATGGCATATTGTCTTTGACCCTTGCACCCCTCCTCCCTCTGGCGTGTGGTGGTGGTGGGTTTGTGTCATGTATCATTTTGGTGCTTTAAAAATGATCTGTTAAAAATAGTACCTCTCTTGGAGCCGATGGTCTGCCCCAGTCCCATCTCTTTCCTCAGTTGGAAGGCAATGTGAGATACTAAAGAGGAAGGTGCTGAAAATCTGATAAGAAACAGTTACGAACTAAAAAAAATGATCTCTTCTTCCCATAGGCTGTGCGAGATTGGCTTGTTTCCTGACCCAAAGATTGTCTGTCTGTCTGTCTCAGTCTAATTTGCTATTCAAGCACTTGGAATAATGATTATTCTTAGGGCAAGAAAAACATCTGCACCTTTGTTTGAAATCACTAAGCTGTATGTCTCTCATCAGACTTTGAATTAGAGAATTAGCCAGAAATTTAAGAAACCCACCAACTTTTTATTTACTGAGGATTTTGCTGGTTCTATTTTAATGTATTTTTTAGAGCACAGGCAATCACAATTAATCAAATATATCAATATTTTTTACATTCATAGGACAAGTCAGCTGTGACCTGATAGCAGTACAGATTAATAGTACATGCAGATTGAATAAGGAGTGCAAAATTGTGCACAATCCTGATCACAGGCGTGCACACACACACACAGAGCCTGTTTTTTCAGTAATCTGAGAAGCTGAAATTTTGTTGTGCCATAGCATCTAGGGAAAAAAAGAAAGAGATGCTCTCTAGCTGTCTCAGACTGTATGTGATGAGAGCTTTTAACATAGCATTCTTTGTATTTGGACTTGTCATCATTTGGGTATTAGTAAATACTTTCTGGCCTGGCTTTTTGTATTCAAAACCATTCCCTCACCCATTTATCTTTCATCTTCTGCTCTGTGGAATGTTCTTGTCACCAAAATACAGGGTTACAATGTAAGGAATGTTAATATCTGAATTAAATTGTCAGACGAGGCGAGCTGTTTAGTGTGACAGACTGCAACTGGGGATAGCCTCTTTGGCCATGTTGACCCAACATTTTGCTATGCGGTCTTAAAAACAACAGTAATTTGTCTTCAAATTAAAAGTTACGAACTTTAAACCTGTAATATTTCATATGTAAGCTGATGTGTGAATGGTATGGTGTGCCTAAGTAAACTTGCATGAGAAAGTTGTTTAATAATTAAATCAGTAGGTGGGCAGAACTTATTTAAATGGTCTCTGTGGAGAAATTTTATCCCAAAATATTAATTACTTTACCTGTGAAAAGACCTAATTGTAAGTTTCAGATATGTATTTTTATATATATACATCCACACACATATATATTAAAAAAAAATCATTTTCTGCAGTATTAAATAAACCTTTCTAAAGATACAATGTTTCTAAGATAATTAGCTATATATTACTTATAGTAGATATTGAGTGAGTTTCCATGGCTCTTCATGAGCTTAATCATGACTCAGTCTGTGTTTTCACTGCACCTGCGTTTAAGGAGTGAAAATAAATGAAAATCCTTGCAATAATATCCTCCTTTTGCAAATAGAGTAGAAGGCTGGTTCTGTATAACCTACGTGAAATATTTTGGTTTTTAATATCAGTGTCTAATCTTCAACTAGATGTATATTAAGTGTGCTGGAGTCCTTCACCTACAGCCTAGGAATATAGTAGCTAAAGCTAGGGGTGATTTACAATGTACAGCTTACCCAGGAAGGCTTAGGTGTAAATAATACCTTTAAAGAAACAGAGGTTACTCTTGCTCTTTTGGTTAGTTTTATTTTGTTATGTTCCATACTCTTAAGGAACGAAAGTCAAAAGCCCACAGACTTTTTCTTCTCATTTCCGAGGAGCAATGGCTATTACCAGTCTGAATTTAACCCAGTAGATGTCACTGTGAGTCCTGTTTGATGATGAGCAGTGGACAGTAGCTGAAGCAAGACTGAAACCAGTCAACTAAAGCCTGGGAACATGCTTAGAGAAGTAACAGAGAGTGTGCTGATGACTTGATTACTTTCAAGTTTATGATAATATGATGAAATACTAAAAAATGACTGAAGATGCTTCCACGACTTCAGGTGATAAACACGGCTTTGGATTTGAATTTAGCACTCAGGTGCTAAATAAATTAAGTAAACTTAAATTTAGATGGGAATAGTGAACTGACTAACAGATACTTACTAAGATATGTCTTTAGTCTGTATAAATAGAGCTAAGAGTGATGCCCATAGTTACCTATGTAACTGTTTCCTTAGGAACATGTAAAACTTCAGCAGTCTGGACTTACATTTTCAGGTCTTTCAGATCTTTCTTGTCTTCCTGCCAATAAAAGAATGAAAATTAACATTTTGCTCTTTATGTTAAAATCTACCTGAATATGATTCAGTTGTAACCAAATATGATGAAGTTACAAGCTGTTGAACTTGGTCACTGGATGTGGTGCAGAAATTGCTAGGTCTGTAGCAGGACCCTGATAAGACAGATTATGTGCTGGACTAATTGGTGATAGTATCACAATTAACAACTATAAATTGAGATTCTGAAGAACCTTTCTTTTGGTACTTTGCAGTATGACAAGAAGTAGATAACCATTGTTAAAACCATGTTCAATAAGGATTCCTGTAGGAAAAAAACCCTTTTAAAATAAAGAACTTGAAAGCACACAGACCTATTTCAGTTACTTAATTTGTAGCATCACAACTGAAAAAAGCAGTTCATGGGCTTATCAGCCCCAGGCACTTCACTAATGGACATGTTAGGATGCTGGTAAGTCCAGCTATTGTGCTAAAGAGCTTGAAGCTTTTTCTTTCCCTGCTTTGGGGTAAACTCATCAGTATAAAAGAGCCTTAGCCAACATGCTCATCGATACCTCCAACACAGTATAAAGCTGATTAACTAGCTGAGGATTGACAACAAAATAAATGAAGGACTAAGATTATTTTTGCCTATGATTCGTATAAACTTCAATACATAGGATGAAAACCTTAATTTTATTAAAAACAATTATATCTGGCATGCAAGCAAAATCCCCAATCAAAAGTTGTGTTCGAGTTTCTATTACAACTTTATTTCATAGAATCATAGAATGTGTGGGGTTGGAAGGGACTTTAAAGGTCATCTAGTCCAGCCCCCCTTGAGTGCATGTAGGGACCTTTTTAACTAGATCAGGTTGCTCAGTGCCCCGTCAAGCCTAAACTTGAACGTCTCCAGGGATGAGGCCTCCACTACTTCTCTGTGTAACCTGTTCCAGTGTTTCACCACCCTCATAGTAAAGAACTTTTTCCTAATATCCAGATTGAATCTACCCTGCTCTAGTTTAAAACCATTGCTCCTCATTCTGTCGCTACATGCCCTTGTAAAAAGGTCCCTCCTGAGCTTTCCTGTAGGCCCCCTTAGGATATTGGAAGGCCGCTATAAGGTCTCCCCAGAGTCTTCTCAAGGCTGAACAACCCCAGCTCTCCCAGTCTGTCTTAGTAGGAGAGCTGCTCCAGCCCTCTGATCATTTTTGTGGCCCTGCTCCGGGCCTGCTCCAACAGCTCCATGTCCTTCTTGTGTAGGGGGCTCCAGAGCTGCACACAGCACTCCAGGCGAGATCTCAGCAGAGCAGAGGGGGAGAATCACCTCTCTTGATCTTCTTTTGATGCAGCCCAGATTGCTATTGGCCCTCTGGGCTGTGAGTGCACATTGTATGTTCATGTCCATTTTTTTTGTCCACTAGTACCCCCTCATCCCTTTGCACAGGGCTGCTCTCTATCACATCATCCCCCAGCCTGTACTGATAATGAGGATGCCCCTACCCAGGTGCAGGACCTTGCACTTGGAGGCTATTCCTAATTTTTGCAGAGTTCATGTCTGTAGCCAAAAGTTCCACATTCTCCTGTGAAGTCCAGGAAGAAGACAGAGTCTTGCTAAGGGTTTAAAAAAGATTGCAGCAGTTGACAGAGGATGAGAGACATGCCCTACTCTTCCAAAAACACTCTACCAAAAATTGAGGCAGTCTTGAGCAGCTTTTCTGTTAAAATGGGGAGAGTTACAAATTGGAAAGAGAAGTAGTTTCATAAAGCAGAACAGCCTTCACTTAATAGTGTGAAACTTTTTTCCTGTGTTCTGTTTTTAAGAAAAACCTGTGAACTTTCATGCCAAAAGCCATTTCCCCATATGCTAGTGGCCTTTAAATTTATGACACATCCTTCATTCTAAAATATCCCACACTGCTTTACAACCTCATACCAAGTTAAACACAGAAGTCATTTTGTTCCCTTTGGTAATTGAGTCAGTTCTAGTTATATATATCAGCTATATAAGCATATGGTTATAATTGTGCATAGTTCAAGATAGGAAGTGAAGAATTATTTTTTCCCCAATTAAAGCTGCAAGGGAACTTTAGTAGGCAGCGTACCGTTACTAAAATGGATCGGGGCCATACTACTTGCTTAACGAGACAGTGCTTGGAAAAGAGTCTTTCACCACGAGGAGTGTTCACAGCCTCAACTTGATGCCCCATTTGGAGAAGACCCATAACCTTCCTGGGTCTTTCACTGCTTAAAACTCCAGCATCAGGTCCTCTCGCAACTCTGCTGATTTACAACGATTCCTAACGGGATCACTAATTACGAAAGCTCGGGCACCTCCTGTTTCAGCAAACATGCACACAGGTATAAAAGCCCGAGCAGAGTGTTCCTTTGTGCATTGCCAGAGCAAGCAAGTCAGGAATGTGTTGGGTTTGTTTTTTTTTTCCACCTGACATTTCAAAGTGGTGTGGGAGTTAAGGAACCACATTCATCGCTGTCACCTCGCCTACACTGCAGGCTCTGGCTCCAGGTAACCACACTTAAATAGAAGCTGGCAAACTCACAAAGGGTGGAGGTAAACAAGGAAACAATAGAGGGAAATGGTATCCCACAGAGTCTTGCATGTAAGGAATCTGTGTCCCCCACACGGTTCCCCTTTCCCTTTCCATGGTTTTATTCTAGAAAGCCGAGACCTACGCAGAAAATTTCTACAGAAACAGCATTTGTTAGTAAATTGTGTAGCATTTTTTAATGTTGATTTGAAAAAAAGATAGTTTCTTATTAGAAACCAGGGCATTATTTGAGCATATGTTTTCCTTGCTTTGCAAATGTGACAAGTCAGTCTAATCACTTCAGGTAGTTTCCCTTGCCAGTGGAGACAGTCATTTGTGACTGACATCAGCTTTCATAGAAAATATGATTAATGTGGAGAGAGGGAGAAAAAAAAAAAGACATAGTAGGATTTCACAGAGAATAGTTATGTGATGTTGGTTAAATACACTAAAATTAAGAAAGAGTCTGGACTGAAACCCAAAATTTTGCAATGCCCCATGCGTTATATAAAGAGTTGCAGGAAATGCATGGGTCACCCTTTAGTTGTAACATATCAAAAAGTCTTTGAGATCTGTTACAGAGCCACTGAGGGAAGTTACTTCCATTCAGAAATCAAACATATGTAGAGGTTCTAACATTTTAGATTTGTTTGCTTTGCACATCAGTGATGACGAAACACTGTGAAGAAGAGAAATTACAGAAGTATACATTAAAAAAAAAAAAAAGTTGCTTAAGTCCATGTGGTTTTGTTAATATTTTTAATAATCTGACTTTCCATATTTTTTAATGGACCCTGCTGAATTAATTTTTCCACTTAAATGTATTTTCTTTTTGGAACAGCTTTGTCTGTAGAAATGAATACTATTTAAAATTCTAAAAAATATTTTTATAGCATCATTCCAATGACCTGGAGGATTTGGGGTGTTTCTAATAATATTTCATTTTCATGCCTGCTGTAGTAAACGTAGAAAATCTATAGTTTCTATATTTAATTAATGTACAAATTACTGTGCAGGCTAAAAGGGGCAAAGTCATTACAGAGGGATTTTTTCAAAGAAGCTGTTAGTCTTGTTCCTAATTGCACTGCTCGTTTGAAACTAACTTTACCCCCATAAGTGGGTAACTTACTGAGCAGTAGCTCAGTAAACCCATTTATTTTACCTGGCATTCAAAATGCTTAGTTTGGTTTTGGTAATGTAACAGCCTAAAGCATTGATAGTACATTAAAATTATTTTAAGGGTCTGATGTTTTTTCAGAATCATTTACTTCAACGGTAAGTTGCTGTGTAGGTTTCCTTAGAACAGGATCTCTGAGATGTTAACTCAACAGCCATCATTGGATTTGCAAAACCAAATTATTTTTATGCTGATATTTTTTTTTTTTTGAGAGAGAGAGCTCAGCAGACAGACCCTTAATTGACTATAAAGTATTAGTGCATCCGAAGTATTTTGTCTTTTATAAAATATGATCCTAGACAGTCTGGCTTGGAATCAGATACAGCAGATGGGATTTTCTGTCTCTTTACTAAAGATGATTCTTTCCTTCCAAATTAAAATATAAAAGAAGGTGAAAAGCTGTAGTAGAGCTTTACTTTGTAGAGAAATTTAACACTAGACAGCAGTTTGGCTTCTTCATGTGAGCCAGGTTTCTTGCCTAGGTAAGTTTTGATAGGATTTGGGCTTTCTTGCCTCCAGGACATCTTGGGTAATTTCTTTCCAAACATTAGCAAAGGGAGAAAATCTGGTAAGGTCTAATTTTGGTCTCTTGCCTGTTAACGAGACAGATTCCTGACTAACAGCCTCCAGTCTTTCTGTTTCCATCCCTCAAAAACCTTTGCTGCAGTGATTCATATTAGGTACAAGGACACCCACTTGTGAGTCAGAACCAGCTAGAGAATATCCCACCACTGAGGTTGGCAGACCAGCTTCGCATGATCACTGGGAATTTAATGAACCAGGAATCTGCTCACTTCTCCCCAAGCGAAAAGAGTGAAGAGTGACTTTGAGCAAATGGCTATAAATGGCTGAAAAGAAAACAGCCAAATCTAGAAGGTTAAAAGCAACACAGAAGCAGAAGGTGAAAGATTATGTATAGCTGTATAATTAAATATGTACCCTAGAAAATAAAAATGAAAATCTTCCCCTTTCCTTTGATGCAATGGGATGTGACTGAAAAATGCACATGCCATGTGATTTTTTTGGTGTTTCTAATTACTCCCTTCCATCTCCTTCCCAATCAGCCTGGGACCTTCACTGGTTTACCTTCTAATTCCCACTTTTGCAGGTGAGAAGCAAAGATTCGGCTATGACCGGTCAGGATATGATGTGGAGGAGTCTGATGGTGCAGATGAAGATGAAAATGACAATGAAGACGATGATGAAGACAGCCAGGCTGAGTCAGTCCTATCCACAACCCCTTCGGTGACGGCCAGCCCCCAGCATCACCCCTCTCGGCACGGCCTGCAGGACACCGCCAGCACTGATGAAGACACCAGACTTCCAGACTGTTTTGGTGGTGTTCACACAGACTCTATGGATGGTCTGCCAAAAGCACTGCTGACAAAGATGACTGTCCTTAGCACGGTGCAGTCGGTTAGCAGGACCTCCAGGTCACCAGCAGAATTCACCCACCCGGAAGCACATGAGGATAAAGCCCAGGATAGAAGAGTGGGTCCCCACAGTGCTAGTGCAGCATTGGTGGATGTCACTCCTGCATCTCCAGGTCGCCAGATGTCTGTGGATTACCCCGATCCAGAAGCAGCCTTGGACCACTCCATAATATCAACTGCAGCCCTTACAAAGGTAGGAGTGTCTGACGCCAGGGGAGAGAGTGGGATTTTAAATCCTGCCTTTAAAGATCTTTTGGAGATGTTTCCAAGACCAAAACATTTGCCCTTCCCTTCATTCTTAGAGTTTTTGGCTGGCGAGTCTTTAAGAGAGCTGAAAGTAATCGAAGCACAGTTGTGTGTCAGTCCAGAAACGATGATGTTGTAGGAGCACCGCTTTTCAGATTCTTAGTTTTGATTGTATTCTCCCGGAAATGATTAATTGTAATATGGTAATAAACTTTCAGCTGAAGTTTGGAGCTGGTAGATTGTATTTGAAATATGAGGGGATGTAACAGAAATGTAGAGTGAACATATGGTGGTGGTTATGAAGTTTTCAGAGGGAAGTTACAGGATTCAGAAGTCATTTCACTCTGAAATACAATGATAGAACCGTTGGTAATTCCCAAGGGAAATCAATCTAGTCTCAAAGGTTTTTGCCTTATCGCTATAAAAAAAATGTGCAATTGCTTATCTCGCCTTCAAATATGCTCAGCAGTAGAATCAGAAGGAGCACCAGATGTTCAAGGAAACTAGGAGATTGCCCTTGCACAGTAACAAAAGAAGAGAGAAGCACAGAACTGAGACCTGAGTTCCCAGCGCTCTCAGTTTTTCTTCAAGCTGATAAAACATTTTAATCGGAAAAGGATCAGTTTTGTCCATGCCTCTTCTAGATACACAGCTGTACAGAGCATGCAGAAAGATGAGGTCAATCTGTCTGTGCAAGGCTGCTGGGAGCATCCAGTGATTTGGGCAACTGATGTCTTTAAACCTCTGCTGAGGAAGTCACAGAGGGAAACTGGCAGGTGTTAAGCATTTTACAATTCAGCAATATCTTAATAGATTGCAATGGGGACGGTACGAGTCACATACGTGACTGACCTGAAGGATATCTCTGGAAAGTCTTCAATTCTTACTGCAGACCTTGAAGGCATTAGAGCTTTCCAGAATACTGCTCAGAAAAATGTGATGCAAAAAGTTTAAATAATGGAGTAATTACTGCCTTCTCTGCGATTAATGCAAAATTTACAAATAGTACAGGAATGCAGTTATAGAAGAATAAGCAGCAGGAAATTCTGAAAAGCATAAACAGTAAGTAAAAATGTCATTCTAGGTTAAGTACTTATTGGCGTGTTTTTTTTCCTTTAAAATCTGTACTACTGGATTTATTTTTTACAAATTTTAAAATAGTGAACTGTTGACAAGGAGAAACAGGAAATTTTACTGCTGCATTTCATTCTTTGACACAGATCCATTCCTGCTTGTATGAGCTGGGAGTCCGTGTGGCCAATGTAAATTGGAGTGATTTTGTAGCATGACAGAGAATAAAATATAGTGGTCTTCAATCACTGTTTATACCTGCCACAAAATGGGTTGGGCTCTTAATATTTGGACTTTGCTTTTCAGTTGTTGCCAATAGATACCAGAAGGACATTTGACTGAGTTTACTCCCTCATTGAACACAACCACTGAAGTCTCAGGATTATATGCACACAGTTAAAAATGTTAAAGGTCTTCATTAATATAGCTCTAATAATTGGCTATGTTAATATATTTATTTTAAAAAGGCATATATGTAATACAAGGCAGTACTTCCTTTCCAGACTACCTCATCCTTTCCCAGACCAAAAGAAGTGGCAGCCATGTGTCTGATGGTTAATCTGCAGGCTGGTCCTATTGTGAATGGTTCTTGCAATCGAGACAAGGGTTTGAGACAGCTCAGAAAGACTGTTGTATGTTCCTTCAAAAGCATACATGCAGGTTTATCAGGATTTCTTGTGAGGTGTCAGACTTAATTCTGAAAGATTCTGGCTTCCTTCACACACTCATCTTCCCATTTAGACTGGTTGGTATTGCATAGTCAGTAAATCATATTCTCTTTTAACCAATACAATTCCTACCAGCAGCTTCCAAAAGCGTTTCTGCTAGTGTTTCAGTTTCATGCCTGCTCTAGAGATTTCTTAAGACTTTGGTCAAAGTCACAGAAGTTTAGGACTATATAAACTAAATAAGGTTGCACCACTCTTTATGTGTTATCAATATGCCTACAACGAAAAGATACTGTAAGATTACAATTGCAGTTTAAGGCTTCTTGTTTTGGGTCTTTTTAGGAAAGGAGTTGCCAGCCTTGGTAGCATAGACTATATGAGAAGAAAAGGGAGTATATAAATATTATTATCAGTCCAGAATTAAGCACCAAATCACTGCAAGCTGAGGCAGCAGTGGGATGTGGGTTCCACATCTTGCTCCAGTATCTGCTCATCACCTCCGCCTCTGCAGGCACTGTAGTTGTCATCCATCTCTTGACATTGCTTATCACCCATCTTCCAGGTTACAGACACCTAGAGACAGATGTGCCATGATGCTGCTTCTGCCTGCTGGAGGCTGCAATGCCTCCAGGAGACGAACCTGCGGCATCAAAAATGTCAGCTTATGCTTATTTAACATTCTTGCCTGAGGCAATTTCCACAGAAAACAGTTCTCCAAAGCCTTCTGCCTCCTTGAAAAATCTGCACAAAGGATATTCAGCAATGTTTTCAAGTACTAGTATTCAAGAGACATTAGCCAGGGTAATTAGGAGAGGAACATTTAATTAGTGGGCAAGGAAGGAGCTGGAAAAAGAAAGGAAGGAAATTAGTTCACTGTTCAGGCTGGTCAGTATATACTGTGAACCAGTTTGTTGTTGTTTTTCTTAAAAGGGAATGTGGGAGGTACTCCCAACTACCTTGCAGTTTCATTTCACTTAAGGATAGCAGTGGCTGCTGCATTGACATGCCTGTGTTGTTGCCTTCCAGAGCATGCCTTCCATCAGCTCTCCCTCCTCGCCAGTGGACCACAGCATGCAGACAACAGCACCAGCGCCCTACACCGAAACCCCAGAGGAGAAGCTGTCACCGCAGCACACCGCTGAGCTGAGGGCTCCCCAGACTCACCTCTTCAGCCACCTCCCCCTGCACTCGCAGCGGCAAGCCAAGGCACCCTACGGCACGGTGCCGGTCGGGGGGATTCAGGTGGTCCCTGCTGGCTTGGCCACCTACTCCACCTTCGTCCCCATCCAGGCGGGGCCGGTGCAGCTCACTATCCCTGCTGTTAGTGTGATTCACAGAACTACCAGCGCCCTCGGTGAGACGGGCAGCGTGGCCACCGGTACCACGAATCCCGTGGGAGTTGCTGAGGTGAACAGTGTCGTGCCCTGCATTCCCATCGGCCAGGTGAGCGTGCCAGGCATCCAGGGGTTCGGTGCGCCCAGCCTGCAGCCTCTGCCACCACTGGGCATGGAGACAGTGAACATCTTGGGCCTGGCAAACACCAACATCGCCCCACAGATGCGCCCGTCGGGAATTACCCTGAATGCTGTGGGCCTCCAGGTTTTGACCGCTGGCGCAGCCCCACCGGGCAACCCCAGCCCTCAGGCTCACATTCCCGGCCTGCAGATACTGAACATTGCCCTGCCGACCCTCATCCCCTCCGTCAGCCCCGCCAGCGCCGAGGGGCAAGGAGCCTCTGAGGCTTTGCCCTCCTCAGGCAGCAAAGCCTGTGAAGCCCAGCCGGAGCCAGCTCCTGTTGGCTTCCCTGCAGCCGAGGTTGGCCAGGCCAGCAAGGTCTCATCTCCTCAGGCGGCAACTGGTGGCCAGCAGTATGGCGGGAAGAGCCAACCTGACCTCTCCCCACTGACCGACTACGAACGACCCAACGGTCCAGGGAAAGCGGATCCTGAAACCACTGACCTCGTGAACCCCGCCAAGCCAAAGCGCGACATCCCTTCCCTGCAGGTGAAGAGGGCTGCCCCGGCAGAGCCCCGCTCCAAGGCAAATCCCGACGTGTTAACCAAGTCCCCGGTCCACCGAACTGTCTCCCCGGACAGACAGGTACACAGGCCAGCTGCCTTGCCCCGGCGGCAAAACACGGTGCAGTTTAGCGATGGCAGCAGTGACGATGAGGATAGACTTGTAATAGCAACCTAGTTTTTGTTTTCCATTGTGTTTTTATTTTGGGGGTTGTTTTTTTTACAACACTTACAGGTTTCTTTGCAAACCTTCCTTTCCTTAAAGCACATTTTTCTGACACAAACCCATTACTAATCTTCGTGCAATCATGAACTCTTGACCAATAATTGTTGTTTCTTGTCAGCTCCAGCCATTTTTGTACATGTTGTATAGACGATTGTGCCTTTTTGGAGTTTTATGTTTAGAAACCTGTACAGATTGTTGAATATATATATATAAAATATATATATATAAAATATGTATATTAAAACCAGGTAGTTGCTTGTGTTTAGTAAGTAAACATCCTATGTCAGATAAATAAAGGATTAAATTATATGTTGCACTGTTAAATGTAAATTTCTATGGCTGTGGGACAAAGTTTCTGTGTACAGATCTAGTATGTAAAACTCCATATTTATTGTATCCATATTAGTCTTGGAAAAGGGTCTGTCCATCTTTCTTGTGTAAGACGGTAGCTTTACACTTAAAAGAGAAATACAGTATCTGTGTTATGAAATATTACAGTAAAATTTTGTTTACTGACTTTACCATTGCTTACGTTGTGCCTTCTTGATGCAGCCCTGGTAGCTGGAGAGGCGGTTGACTCGTTCCTTTTAGTACCCTTCTGGCTGTGTTCAGCTTGAAAGGATCCAGTGGTAGTGGTGTATGCCCCCATAGTTTCACCAGCCATGAGTGGGAGAGTTGCTCTTCAGGGTCACGTGGAGCAAAATCTTCCATTTCAAAACATCCACTGATGGCAAAGTGGGGAGGGAGTCCTTCAGCTTTTTTTGTAGAGCGAGCATCCATCCGCCTTGTGTTTTTAACACTTCCAAACTAAAATTTGAAGACTCCCTGGAGGGAAAGTAGCAAAAGGGTCAAGATGAAATATTTTTTTATTTGTAATCTTGGAACTATAAAACCACTTTTTATTGACATTAAAATGTTACGCAAGAAAGGAATAATTCTTTGTGTGTTCTTAATTGCAAAATCCACCATACAGTTGGTGAAAATGCCACTGCTGTAAATGAGGATTTAGCATTACCAATTACCATCAACTTCTTATGAGGCTGCATTTCAGGTGATCTTCATTTACAGGTAGACAAAACCAGTTCTTCCCTAAATATGGCTTTGCCTTATTCATCCAGGGGGAAAAGAAGGGAGTAGAGGTCTTAAACATACAATGGATGTGCCCTTAAATCAACAAACATGTCATTATGGGCATACAAGACATGCACGGATCCCAGAATAATGAAATATAATAAAATTCTGTTTGCACATAGTGAAAAGAATTTAAAGTTACCGATACATTTTAAGATGTTGAACTCCTGCAGGAGACAAGTCTTACATGGTACAGGGCTACACATTCCTGAAAGTTCAAAACTGACCAGCGATTCATGCTGATTTTTAATTAGAGTTGCTGTGTCCTTCTATCACATTCTTACATAAGTTTATAAAGCCATTTTAACAACCAAATTCCAGTAAAGAACTGGAAGATGTAAATGAAAAGCATGATCACCTTTATGGAAATAACAAGGGTGAGTGCATATAAAACAAATGGAAGAAAAAGGTGAGAAGCAAAACTTGAAAAAAATGAGGAGTGAACCTGAATGGGAGCTGGGCTGTGTTGTTCACAGATTAACTCCTGTACCCAACTCAAAGAGGTAATTTATACTTTGTGCTGCTCATACTCAAGAACAGCACTACCCTAGATCCATTTTTAACTTTGCATTGGCTTTTGTACGATACTTATATTGTACTTATTACATTATCCCATTACAGTGTGTTGTAAAACTGTAGGCGATGTTGAGTGAGCTTTATTAACTTTCAGAAGGAGTACTTCAGTACCAGAAAATCATTTATATTACTGTGATTATCAGCCAATTGTACTAATTCAGCAACTAGAAATGCATGTACTAGAAAGGAGAAATTACTCTGTGCTCAGACATGAGTGTTGGCTTAATTCCTTACAGTGTAGAACCGCACTGAGGGCTCGAGCCCCACAACCATGAAGTACTCTCAGTTCACACTGAACTTAATGATTGAGTTCAGGGTACTTGGCACTCCACAGCCTTGGACTTCAAATTTGTGCCTGTCTTATGTGCAACCACTGTGTAAAATCTCACTGTGCATTTGTATGTTCTTTTTATAAATATGTAGTGATGTCAATATGTCTTATATAATTATCATTTATACCAAACGTGAAATTACCTGAACCAGCCAGAGTTAAAAAAAAAATAAAAAAAAAATTGCTGCATTACATATGCTTTGAGAGCCTGAAACTTTTGCTAGTAAGGTTTGTAGTTAATGAACTCAAACTTTGCATCAATTTTACCTTCTTTAAAATGGACGCTTACACTTACTAGTAAACTAGAACTATGCTAATTTGAGCATATTGGTCTACAAGAAAAAAGATGACTGGATCAAAGAGGTTTACAGCAAAGTAAACTATCTCCAAAAGTTTGAATGCCATCACAAGTGTTATAATTTCTCTGAGTGTTAGAAGGAAGCATTAGGTAAGAAATTGCTGTTCCACATCCCCTGAAGTCCTGATTTTACTAACCATTTAGGGACTCCAGAGATTTACTTTATACCCGTCTTCAGTATTTGCTTGACTAGCAATTTGTGTTGTGCTTATGTTCTAAGGATTAATTCTAAATTCACTAATTTAACAGAAAATTCAACCTGGTGAATCAGGCTATCCGCGTGTCTCTTTTCTAGGTGTTTTGGAGACATCAAGGTCAAGAGGCAGAAGCAGTATCTTGAAAAATAAGAATGACAAGACAGCAGATATGTCATGAAGAGGAATGTTAAGATTTGTGTCATTTGGTAAGTTAATAGCAGGACAAATAGAGAGAAGGGACCAGGAGAGTGGTACTACCTGGTGGTGAGCATTCATCTCACTTAGCCAGGTGAGCCATGTTAGGAGAATCTCCACGAACACTGAGAAGATTAGCAGGTAGTTGCAGATCTATCTTCCCTTGTTCAAATTTAGTTGGGAGGAAATCACACTTTTCTACAAGATAGATATTTGTGGTCCTAAACATTATACAGTTTCCATTCCCTCTGGCATGTTTGCAAATGGATATTCCTTGAGGTGCCTCTACAATTTGTGTAATGGGGGAAAAAAACCCACAACCTAGGAGTGTGACCAGACCCGAGAGAAGGTTAAACTTCATACCTCTCCTCTGTTAGTGTCTAGCACTTTCATCATGCAATCATGCACGTAACCAACATCTATACTATCTGTCAGCATACATGGATGGGTGTCCTGTATTGCCACAAGCCTGTGTCCACTCTCTTTAGCAATTACATTTTCATTTTTAATTAATTTTAAATGGTGTTGTATCTTCATTCTCTTGTCCTGAGTCATTAGTAATTGGGAAATTGCACTGCCCTTTCCACAAGGATCCTTCTGTTCAAGTCAGTAGCAAGTATCTCAGAGACTTGCCAGTGCAGGAGTAGGCTGCTCTTCAGATGGTGTAAATTATCACAGCTGAATTGCAGTAAATAGCACTAGGGCTGTTTACTCAAGGATCAATTTTTAACGACTCTGTCAGACACCCTCTGGCAAATCCGTCACAGCTGTTTAAACTTTAAAAGGCCAGGGCAGGTGTAGCTCCTCAGTGTACCCAGGCACAGTCTGGCATCTTCACACAACCTCATCAAGAGGGTGCAAGCAGCTGCTAGCTAAAGGCATGGTACAAATACAGCTACAGTAAGGACATGGCATGGTCAGCTTCTGTGAGACCCGTACAGATGCTTCCCTGTTATTTGCCAAAAGCCCTCACTAGAAAAAGAATTGACCAGTAGCCTGTAGCTCTTCTTTTTCAACTCAGACCTTGATTGATTTCTTACTGAAATATGTGATGTTCAGTGGCAATATGGGTATCTAATTTGAAGGCAACGTGTTCCCCTGCTGTCCATGTAACAATATTTGGTTTGGAATGTGGACTTGAAATGTGCCTACATTCCCCATCCTGGGCTTTAATAAGCTACAGCATGACCTTCCTGTCACTTCTTAGACCAGAGACAGCCACTTTTGCTGTAACTGGCCTCAGATCTCTTGGTCTGTGGCATTACATCCCCAGACACAGCTCCCAACTTCTGGGCCATAGGTGAAATAAAACAAACTTAACTAGATTCAGCGATGCCCTGCCCTACATTGATTACTCCTGCTCTTCACGCTTGTGCTCCTTTCACTTCTCAAGTAACTTGCTGTAGCTTTGAGTTGCTGTAATTTATGCCCTGAAGCTAAAGCAACCCCCAGTTGGTCCATATCAGCCAGTCCCCTGCCAGAAAGTCTGACAGCAGTGTTTTGCACACAAGGAAATTCACATGCACATCACATGCACATCTCAGATGGCATACTTAGGCTGAACACAGCCTGGCCCACCCCAAAACCAAAGATGCACCATAAACCAAAGACATACCATGCTTTACACTTAGATAAACATTCTGTATGGGTTCTTAATAAACAGATTTTCCTCACCTCAAGTTTACTGACATGTATGTTAAACAATATAAAATTGTCGCTCTACAGCTTGTTCCAGAAGCCCTCATTTTTTGCAAGATAATCCTCACTAAACACTTCAGTTTAAACCTGTAAACTGCCATTCAAACATGTTTAACATAGGGATTGTTTCATCAAAACAGAATAAAAAAATACTCAGTTTTAGCATGGGTGACTTGCCAAAAGCCAGGGAAACCAAACAATATACAAATTAAAGTGGTTGCTCAAGGTAGCCTTCAGATTATTTATTTGACAGGCCACTGCTTCTGTTGCTTCTGAAAGATCCTCTGAGACCAGTTACATCTCATAGCAAGGAATCCTTACTTTGCTTTCATGGTTTATAATATGAACAATGGGTGTCATCCATCTTAGGTGACTGTTGTGGTCAGTCTCTAGTTGTGAATGTTAAATTATTAGTTTGGTTTTTTTTTAAGTGGTTAGAATTGTCTTTCTCTGTCTTAAAGAATTTTCCTTTGCTTGTAAGGGGCCATAGCACCCATATTTTTAATTATATATAAAATACCAGAGAATTATACCACACAGAAACTATTTATGGCTTATATCTTTGAGGATAAGACTACTGTCTTAGCTGTTGACACTGGATTTCTAACTCTATTGCTGGTTTTGGATAAAAAGCTACTTTAAAATACTTAAAATTGATTATTAGGTCATTTAATGTGGAATGTCCATGGGTGGATGAGCAAACAGCAACAAGGATGTAACAGCATGTAATTAGTTGAATTGATGTTCATGTTTTGTTCCAGAAATGCTGAATGAAAAAAAAAAAAAAAAAAAAGAAACAAACTAAACACAAAAAACCCTTTACAGCAAAGATGTTGCTGGTGTTATGTACCTCCTCTTCTCCTCTATGTACTGGCCAGACTACTCAAAATATGAGGAGGTGGCTGGTGATTTTCAGATATTCCATGTGAGATCTAAGGAAACCATGCAGACTGAAAGATGGCAAGGCTTTACATTCCTACGGTTCAGTCATGAAAACAAAACTTGTCCTAAGATGAGTCAATTAGCCAGGCATGCTTAGTCTTCTTTGGTAATAGTAGGCTTCTTTTCCCCAATAAGGTCAAATGTTAAGGCCTGTTTGGTTTTGTGGCTGTTCTCTTTAGTGCATCTGAAATCCATTATCATGTGTGAGGCATTTTTTCTGGAAACAGGCCACCTGAAGGCCTTTTGTCAAGTCAAATACCCCTAATATTTTCTCTTTCTGTTAAGTTTAACCTGGTTGTCACATCCCTCTTGGGCTTCAGAAGTTCCATCAAAACCAGTTACAGGTCCTTCACTTCTAAGGTGCTTCAGTGTCAGTACCTAAACACTTTATAACTGGATTCCTCTTTCTGAAAAACAAAACATTATCTGACGTGGGTGACAGTTGCATCTCATATACAGCAGCTCACTAATAAAATCATTGACTGTTATGTCATTCCCCACCCTGTCAGCTCGCTGCCCCAGAGGCAGCCGTGGAACTGAGTTCACAGCCCTCTTGTTTGCACAGGGCTTGTCCACATTGCAGCAGCACCCTGCTTTTGTGAGGGGCTTTCCCCAGGATGCCTGTGCTAGGCAGGAGTGATTGTTGGACATCCATGTGCAGTGAGGGACCAGCGCAGAAGGAGCATCACTACAAACATCCAACTGCATTCCAGGAGCACAGGGCCCTGGTGTACCAGCAGGGATCTTGCTCAGTGCTGGGCCTTGTGCAGGTGCAGATTTTGGAAAAGGAATTAGGCACCATCAACAGGACCTACCTGTGGAAAGCCACCATCTTCAGACTTCTTCCCATCCCTTATGACCAAGGCATATCAAGTCAAAATGAACAATTAAAAAGTCATGTTTTCATCTGGCCACCTGGCAGTTTTACTCCACCAACAAATCAAGTGGGTGGTTCAGAAACCATTTTGACACCTAGAGGTTTAAACTGTTTCTTTCTTTGTTTATTCCTGTACCTATAATCATCTGAGACTCTTTCTTATTTACAGTGTTTCAGAGCAGGAGTTCACACACCTAATGCTGATTAATTCTGCTGGACTGGGTAACTGGCTCCCCTGTGGATATCCTGTTTTCCTGTGAATCATTGTTGCTCCTTGAGACATCCTCCAACTCAGATCAAAGATCCAGAATGTATTAGATATGAAGACATCAGACAGCTCAAACAAGATTAGAAAAGACAAACATGAAGCAATGCATCCCAGCTTCTCCCTCCTGTCCTGCTGAAAATTGGCATGGTGAACACAATCCTAAGTGCTTGTTATGAAAGAAACAGTAGAAAGACAAAAAGAAGAAAAAAAGTAGAAAGACTTTGGAAATATGGTTTGCCTTCTACCCTTTTGAAGTATTTGCACTTTTATACTTAATTCTTCCTTGCAGTTGGAAACTCTTCAGGCTAGATCCTCACCTGTTAGAAAATGACATCTGTAACCTTCAGAAGAGCTGCACTAACTGGTTCAGCAGAGGACTTGGTACTATCCATTTAAGTATTAAGCCTTGCCTACAAACACATGCATTCAAGGGACATGAACACATGTGGTCTGTTTTTTGAAGTTTATGCAGTCTGTTGTGTTCTTGGTGGATTTATTCAATATTCCATTCAGCTATATGAACAACTGAAAACACTCTGTACCAGTGAAATGCCAAAACCTAAGGTCATGAAGTTAAACTAGATTATCTTAAGTCTCTTCTCCCCTTGCAATCTTTGAACACAGTTTTTATCTGATAAAGCAATTAAAGTCTTTATTTCAGCAGTGTTTGATCTAGAAGACTGTGCAAATAATTGGTCTTTTATGTTTCTTATCTTTTTTTTTTTTAAATAGAATTTTAAACTCTACTTTTAATGGATACCTTTTAATCCTTATGTTTAAGAATAAGAGCTGTGTTTGATCTAAGACTATGTTTGGATAGTCAGAGAACCATTTTTATGGGAGCGTTTGAAAAACATCCTGTGGTTTTTCAAGAAGTCATTCCTCCAGTCAGTGGAAATAGCTGAATGAAGGACCAACTAACTGTCCTTTTTCTGTCATTAAGTTCATATAAAAGAAAGATAAAATGTGCTGCTCTTACATCTTAGAGTGGACTGTATTGGACTTTTAGTCCTAGATTTTTAACTCTTCTACTAACCTTCCCCACTTGGAGGGGAAAAGAAACATTTTTAACCTTATGCACTGTGAACAGTCACTTGAAGGCAATGGGAGAAAGAATACCCAGCAGAAATATGCTCTGCAAACACTCAGCAAAATCATTAGATCTGCAGATTCTTAACCAAAGAGGTTTTTGGAAGAATTAAGGGTTTTTTTTAATCCAAACTATCATTTGTCCAAGTCCATGGGAAGGGTTTGTCTCTTCATGTTATCTTTGAGGAAAAATGTCAGCAAGGTCTGATGCCGAGTTGTTCTCTGCCTCCAAAAAACCCTGATTGTGGGAGTATCAGCATGTTGTGAGAGGCATGTGAACTGATCCCAGGGTTGGGCCCTCACTGCACCTTCCCTGGCTAGGGCAGCCATCAGGGCCACCACAACTGCAGGCAGGTGGGACTGGGTTTGAAGGAATGAGGGCCAAATAAGATGAAAAAGGTTCACACCTTCTGCATAGAGACAGAAACCTCATTGTCCAGTCCTGAGGACAAAGGGATTATCTTTCTGTTTTTCATAATCTGTGGCATTTCTGTTGTTTTTGTGACCTTCCCTCATCAGCTGGACCCATGCATGGAATACACGTGTAATTAGCAACACACTGGAAAAAACAACTAGTAACATCATTTTCTAACGTTTGAGAGAAAGAGGAGGAAGGGGGTAACTGTTGATCTGTCCAATTTGGAAAGCAGTCTGTAGGTGCCAGGCAGGCATGCCTGAGCACACACTTGAAACCTCTTTGGGCAGGTAGGATATTGTATCTGATGCTTTGCCTCCCCCAGATTCCTCTCTGTCAGTTCATCCAGGGTAGTGGGGAGGGAGCTGAGGACTGCTGCCTTTTTAAGCAGGTGCACGCTAGTGCCTCAAAACAATTCAAACTCACTCCTACTTCACCCTATTAGGCACCACTTTTGGAGCACTTTCTGTGTGTGTACAATACTGCATTTTTGTCAGTCCCATGCTGGAGTACTGATCAGACAATAAAGCTGTGTGTATAATGATGGTGCCAAACAGGGGGGGCCCAAGCTAGGTTTGTGCATGTCCCTTTAGGAAGTAAATGGTGAGTTTCTGGCACCAGCATAAAAAAGGGAGCTATCTGGGAAGGGGCTGGATTTTGATGCTTTGGAGGGTGAGGGAGGATACTTTTAAAATAATTGTTTGGGCCAGAAAATAAAGACAAATCCTGGCCTTGGTGTTGTCACGAGCAGTCTCCTGCTGCCTTCAGGAGGGCCAGGATTTCACGGACGGATTTTTAACGCTGCAGCACAGAGAGTATCTTACAACAGAGCACAGGTATTTCTGGCACAGTGGGGAGTGTTGTTAATGACGCCGGGAAGTGATTTCTTTAAATTTTTTATTTATTTATTTTTTTAACCTGGCATTACTCCCTCAAGCAAATTAAAGTCTGGTACATTTGCATTTCTATGTGCCATTAACCCAGACACCTATTGCAGGGCCTAAAGCTTGTGTCTGCTGGCAAGACTAAATCCCACTAATGCACTTTTCCTAAAGCACTGAGGGAATCTGGGGTCTCTCCTTTTGAAGCTGACTTGCTATTTTGACTAATTGCTTCTGGTAACGGTTAATAGCATTTTGCAAAGGCACTTCATCTGCTGACAGCAGATTGATGTAAGGAAGTGACACAGTTCGCATTTCCAAAGGAAGCATCGGGAAACCCATTACCAGCTTCATTAATCTGTTAATAATAAAATTAAAGTACAAATAAAATGTGACAAATTGGGTTCTGTTGTGAAAGTCACTTTAACGGGAGGCTCTGAATGAGGTCAAAACAGACTCTGATTTCTGCTGTGTTTTAATAGTAGAATCAGGGGAGAGCATTGTAGAAACACTGTAATTAATCTGGTGATACTATAATTGTCCCCAAACGATACAGAAAGAGTTTGACATGTGATTTTAATTTTTTCTTGAGAGCATTTAAAAAACCTGGAACATAAAGCTTTGTCACACAACATTTAAGTGCTAATCCAATTTCACAGGAAGCTTTCAGCAATGTAGGTACAGTAGATAGGTTTACTTTCCCTGCTTGTGTACTTGCTACTGCTACCTCAATCAAAACTCGAGTTTACCCAGCACAGGGGCAAAAGGGAGAAGAAAAGCCCTGCAGGTACAGATCTCCTAGCAGCAGTCACAGAAATGAGCCTGACACTTGGAACTGGCTTCATCGAAGAGTCAATAAACCAGAGACATTCCTTTTCTGGCAGGGACAGGATTGGCCTGCCAGGAGCTCTTGTTTAAAATAAAAACTATGTGACCACTCCTCCTTTTAGGGCCATCCCCAAACCTATCAGTGCCCCCTGCACCTCTAACATCAGCCTTTCTAGCCACATCCTAGGTTACAAGGGTATCAGCCTAGCCTCTACACTTTAATCCTCTTGCTGGGATTGTCAGCTAATACTACAGAAACAAAACTGCAAAGAATTCCAGCCTCTCCAAGGCACGGTGTGGATGGGCTTTGTAGAAAAATGCCCAATTTATCTAAGTTCCTGCTTACTACAGTTGAGCAGTTGCCCCAGAAGCCATCAGTCGCAGAGTATAATTTGGGGACACAGCTGCAACAAAGAGAGGGCTTCCTGCAGCCTGGCAGAGCAGTGGTCTGCTGGGAGCACCTGAACCAAAGGCACACTTATTAAAGAACCCAGCCAGGCAAACAAATACATAAACATGTTAATGTGAAGTATTTGAAAAGAATGGCTCATTAAGTCAGGCAGGATGACGATATGGTAAACTGATAGCTCTATTTTAAAAATCAGCAGGAGGAAAAGGAGAAGGCTGTCCTTTCCGTTTATACAAACCAAAAGGTGTCTTTACAGCATTCTTTTCCTCCAGTCATTTTAGGGATAATCTCACGCTCTGAAGAGACCAGATCTGCAGTTTCAGAAGCACCACATGGAATTAGTTATGTCAGGAAAGAAGCAAAGGGAGAGGTAGGAGGACACGCTTGTTGCCTGACCTTGCAGAGGAGTTTGCAGTTACTCATTGGAAGTGTGAAGTCTGGTGAGGGATTGCCCCAGTGCTGACGGGCTGGGGCCTGGGAAAGGCAAGACACCTGGAGCAGATGTGTGAAAATGCTGATAGGCTGGAACGGTCTCATAGGCCAGGAACTGTGTGGGTTGTGAGATAAGCTATTAAGCAGAGAGGCAGAGTATGGGAGGGAGAAGGGAGCAAGAAGGCAGCCTGCTCTGGGATAACCTCTCATAAGCACAGCACTACCCCAGAGGAAGGGGCAGGACAGAGGCTCATACAGATGAGCACACATTTTGCCACATGTAGCAAGAGTCCTTCTTGTGCTCAGCCTGACTTCAGCTGCTTGCTTTACACTCAGTTTCATGCTTAAGGTTTACTGGTTACTAATGTCAAGTCAGGTTTCTAACTCTTATTCTAGTGAGTTGAGCTCTAGAAGTGCAGCTATCAATCCAGTTCCATTTGGGTTCATGGGAAGCTAAATTGCCATGCCTGGGGGAAGATTTTGGGCAAGGCGATTACCTGGGAAGGAACAACAACATGCACCAGTACAGGTTAGGAGCTGACCTGCTAGAAAGCAGCTCTGTGAAGAAGGACATTGGAGGTCTGGTGGACAAGTTATCCATGGGACAGCAATGTGCCCTTGTGGCCAAGAAGGCCAATGGTATCCTGGGGTGCACTGACAAGAGTGTGTCCAGCAGGTCAAGGGAGGTCAACCTCCCCCTCTACTCTGCCCTAGAGAGGCCACATCTGGAGTATTGTGTCCAGTTCTGCGCTCCCCAGTTCAGGGAGGGATTTACTTGAGAGAGTCCAACAGAGGCCACAAGGATGATTAAGGGACTGGAACACCTGCCTTATGAGGAAAGGCTGAGAGACCTGGGGCTGTTTAGTCTGGAGAAGAGAAGACTGAGAGGGGATCTTATTAATGTATATAAATATCTAAAGGGTGGGTGTCAGGAAGGAGGGGCCAATCTCTTTTCAGTGGTGCACTGTGATAGGATGAGGGGCAATGGATGCAAACTGGAAAACAGAAGTGCCACCTCAACGTGAGGAGAAACTTCTTTACTGTAAGGGTGACAGAGCACTGGAACAGGCTGCCCAGAGAGGTTGTGGAGTCTCCTTCTCTGGAGACTTTCAAGATCTGTCTGGATGCGTCCCTGTGTGACCTGCCCCAGATTCTGTGTTGTTCCTGCTCTGGCAGGGGTGTAGGACTCAATGATCTCCAGAGGTCCCTTCCAACCCCTAACATTCTGTGATACTGTGATTGCACATACCTGGGGAGCTGGCAGTTGTCTGATTTGAATTCATTTAGTTGAGGACTCTCTGTTGCCTTTCGTCTGCTCAGCTAGAGCTCATGGAGCACTGCTAACATAGTGCTTTTTCCTATCTCCCTATTCCCTTTTCCTGTCCTTCTCAAATGAGTCTCTCCCATGCCGTGATTGTACAAGGAGGGCTGAATAAGAAGGGCAGTCTCCGATTGGTTTCACTCTTTCCTCCTGCTTGTATCTCTTCTGTCTAGTGGAAATTTGTGTGTACTTGGTCCAGTGTGAGGCTGAGGAAGATGGTCAGAAGAATTGTAGAAGATCATCCCCAGGGCTGTTTGATACCTAGCACATTGCCGAGTCTTCCTTGAAGTCTTTCTTAGCCACATTTGCTGCATCACAAGGTGAGGAGCTTCATACTGCTATTGCCTACATATAGGATCCTGCAGATGCCTGTTGGAAAGGCAGTCATGCCCCAGGCTTTTCTTCTGTTCCTTGCTATATAGTATATGTCTGTCACAATTGCTTTCTCCATCTCTTTCCCAAAGAGTTCTGCCTTGTAAAATATTGGAGAGAACAATGCTATGAAGTAAATTAGTATCAAATAGGGATGACCTCAGGCCTGAATGCCCAAACATGGCTCCTGTCCAGTCAGTACAGTGTAAGTCCAGGATCAGCATTTGCTCTAAGTAATTCCAGCTCTGTGTTTTTCTTCTTCAAAGGCACCAATTGCAATAGCAAAATTCTGCCCTTGATTTTTTTGGGTGCCTCTACTCTTTTGAACAGATCTGTCAAACTGTCAAGAACACACAGGATAAGCTACAAACAACTCAAGAGAATCATCTAGTGCTTTAACGGTTTTATTGCCACCTTCTTTCTCTTCCTCTTTGGACTGTAAATGTTGACTAAAAGGCATTTTTAACCAATGTTTATGTATCCTGTAACCCTTTAGAACATATTTCTCCATAAAGGTAACAGAAGATGACAGGGAAAAACTCTGCCTTTGTATTCAGATCCTCATTGCTCATGGCCAACAGCACTGAATTTCATTTTTTGCCATCTCTTCAGACAGTGAATAACAGAGTACACGTACCATTATGCAAGAAGGAATGGGATTAGTACAAACAAAGCAAAGAAACATTTATTTCATGTTGAAAAATTAGGGGTCAGGGTGTCTATTTAGAGAGTTAATTGCTTTTTATTGTTTTTTTTTCTTTGTTTTCTTTAGCAGTGGCAGTGTCTCAGCACTGTGCCCGCAAGGCGCTCCCAATTTGTCTCTGTTGTTCCATACATATGCTCTACATAAACCCAGATGCTTCCTGCTCAACAGATCATTCTTTCAACTGTGCTGTGCCATGGAACAACAAGGGATAGCAAGGCAAGCATGACATAAGGGCCAGTGGGGCTGGGGCTTCATGGATGGACAAGAGGTGCAGTCCCACCGACCCAAACACAAAGAACAGGGCAAGCCCAAAGTCCAGATCACTGAGCAAGCCCACAGCAGCCAGACAGTTCCAAGTTCAAACGAAGGTATCAGCCCACAGATTAGAGTCAAAATTGTCCATGACCAGGCAGGAGCATGGCTGCAACCAGCATAGGCCAGGCCAAGCATCAGAGCCTCAGCTGAAGATCAGTGTTCAAGCTAAGAGTCTACACACCTATCTGTTGTGCCACATTCATCTATAGGAACAACCATGTCAAAAATTCCCACACAGTCTAAATGGCTGCTGTTTCTCCTTTGAGAGGCTCTTTTCCAGCTCTCCAGGGCTTCTCACTGTAAAGCAGAACAGTAGGAAACAAAAAACAGACCAACTGTTTTGCCACAAAATAGTAGCCTGCCCAAAAAAGAGTAGAGAGAAGTATAGCTGTTGGTAGTTTGGAAAACTAAACTATCACAGGAAGAGCCCAAATGAGGGGTTTGGGGATTTCTGGGGGGAGGAAGGCTATTCAACCTGGCAAAGAACAAAGAAGCAAAAAGCAAAAGTTGGAAGCTTGAGACATGTGCATAGTTACAAAGACAGAAGGCAAATGAGGATACATAGCCAATATGAGAAGAGTTTAATATGGGATTTTCCCCACTCTTTTCTGTCTTATGTCAGTATTTGGATAACTTTCTCCATGGCTCAATCAGAACTTCCAAGCTTGATGCAGAATTTGTTGAATGAGACTCTTTGGCCGGTATTAAACAAAAGACAGAGTCCTAATGCTCCCCGTGGCTGTAAAATTTATGAGCACACAAATTTATGGAACTGGAGTTGACTTTTAAGTTCCCCATCTCTGGCTTGTTTCCTGGCTGGGGTGATGGATGTATCACCTGAAGGTGTGTGTGTTGGACACCGAGCCATTACTTCTCTCAAGGCACTCAATCTGTCACCAGTATCCCCAACTGGACCCAACTATTTTCAACACATTTTCTAGGGGAAAAATTCTGTCCTAAAGTCCAAGCCTGAAACCTGCCATGCTTTATGTGCTTGGCACAGTAAAAGTAGTGCCACTGAGAGACTGAGACAATGGTCACCATGCCAACTGCAAAGCATAAAACCTGATGTATATCAAGTCAAAGGGACAACTCATCACTGCTAAGCCTAAAATTCAGTGACATGAGAGAGTCTTTGAAATTTCAGGGCCCAGAAGGATCAAAACAAATGTAGCTGAGAAAATACTGCTGAGCCCTGTTTTATAGCTGCAGGCATTGCAGTCTCTTAACCAGTTTAAAAACATAGACTATACCTTGATGCTGGAGGTGTAAGGGAAGATCTACCATGAAAAAAATACTAATAATTGCTGGATGGAGTTTCCTCTTCACCAGTGGAAGGTCACATCTCCCAGGCTTGGCAGGGAGCCCCAGTCAGCAACCTAAGGCTATTAGCTGGGGCATGAGGATAGGCCTGTGAGAAGGGGACCATTGGTGGCAGGCAGAAGTCTGAAATGCCAGCATCCTTGTGCCTGGAGGAAGGAAGGTGTCATCAGAGCCAGGAGCGTGGCCAGAGGCACCTTGGTCAGGAACTCAGGGTCAGCAAGCCTGGACATTTCAGAGTGAAGAAATAAAGCCCTCACGTGTTCAGTGAAGCAAGCCTCCTCTCTATGAGCAAGCTCACAACAGAGACATATATGCACTTGTATATACGGGTCTCTTCCTCAACTGTCTCCCTCTAAGGAAGAAGAAAGCCAGTCAGGTCCCCAGATTAGCAAGTGGTTTGGCAGTCAACATCTGCAAGAAACATACTGCTGGGATCCAACTATTAAGTTTTTGTCAGGACCATGAGACCATCCCTAATGGGATTCTCTTTCCCCCTCCCTTCCCTCTTACACTTGCCAATCTTAATTTCATTTTAGCTAAAAGAGTCTCTTTGCTCCTGACATTTCCTCATCTTCCCTAAGTAAATCTATGTTTATGACATTAAATACATTCACTGTGTATTGGTATCAACCAATTGTTTTTAAAAGATAATCCTCCCCTTTCTGTTATTACCCCTTTACTTCCTCTGGTATTTTTCTTGGTGAGTTATACGGGGAAGAAATTACTGCTATTTTGTCTCAAGGTTTCCCTGAGGAACCTTATAAAAGTGAACAGTCCTTTTACTAAGCTTTCCTATACAGATTGAGCAGAACTAAAACAAAATAATTAAATGGATCCTAAAAGAAATCAGTGCCTAAACCCTGGGGAAAAATAATGGTTTCGTCTATGCCATTGTGAAAGCCTTTTGCAGCACAGCATTTATGTTCTGCATAGGGTCTTTTGGTGTCATCACCATCATCATCAGCTTTAAGTGCTTTCCAGGTGTACAGTTAAGTGACATGACTAACAGGTGTCTGTTCTTGCAGCCTCTCCCCACTGGGAGAAACCTGTGTGGTTGAGAGCCTTGTATTGCTTTTGTTTGAGGCATATTTTTATTCTTATTTATAGTATCATTGTTATAATCTGTTTCTGTTAAAAGACTTTAATGGCACTGAGGGAGCAAGCGTGCCTGCTAGCTGCCCATTCTCCTGAGTGCTTTGTTCAAAAAAAATTACTATTTTGGAAGTTTTTCTCAAGTAGGCTGAATTTCACACTAGTGATACACATAATCTGTGTGTGAAAACCAGCATGATGAATAATGTCTTAAATCACTCTGCTGTGCACAAATATCCTGCATCCATGCAATGTTATGATTACCACATCCCTAAGAACGGTTGCAGCATGGAAACCTTGAACTCCCTTGGTCTTTTTTTTTTTTCTTGTGTTTTTTTTTTTTTTTTTTTTCCTTACAGAGTGCATGAGGGTTCCTCACCTTTGGAATTTGCCCTTCTCATTGGATCAAACAGTCTGAAGCTGTTTAGTTTTCCGGCTCATCTGTTCCCCCCCTATTTCTCAGAGAGCAAGAATTAATGGGCTCAGTCCTGCAAGACACTGATCTTTCTGGCACGGGTTCAGAAAACCACTTATTCGAGTGTTTAAATTTTAACTCTGCATAGGAGCTGCGTTGCTGAGGTTAATGGGACTGTAGCAGGCACTGCTGTGAGATCATCTTCACTGACCCTGCAACCTGACCTGCCGACATCCCTCTGACTCCTGAGCTGCCATAACTTGGGGGGTGACCTCAGCACATGTTTGTTTATCCTGGAGTTAAAAAATGTACATAGGGACTTTGATGGATCTGCCTTAGACTGCCGTGCCCTCAAGTTCAGCTCTCTGCACAGCAGTCATCAGGGAAAAGCAGATGGGTGGGATCAGTTCCAGGATTTTGTCTGATGGCAGCCAACTACCTTGGCCATGAACCCCTTCAGGGACCTGTGACATGGGCAACCTCCTGGGACAACACCCTCCTTCTCTACGACTCACTACATTTTCTGAGGGTTTTTTTGGCCTTCCAAAGGTGTTGTGTGGTGCAGGGAGGGGAGGCTGGCACCGTGGTTTGGGTACTTGGGCTTATGGGAACCTGGACCTCAGCGGTTTCCTCTAGTGCCATGTTGTAATGGCAAAAGGAGAGGCCACTACCCCGATCAACACCCACAGCATGAACGGGGGCTCTCACAAGTTCTTTGCTCTGTATAGAAACAACAAAATTCATCTGAGGCATGATCACTCACAAAACTTATAAACCTTCTAAGGCAGCCAAAACTGACCCATCCTTTTTCTTGAGAGGCAGGGGGGGAGAAACAAGCTCCAGTGGTCCCAATTACTCTGTTCGCTAGAAAAAATATTTTCGTGTGATGACCTCAGTAGGGAGTGAGCGGCTCCTTTTGTGTATTAAATTAAAATCTCCGGGGGAACATTAGGCCCTGTAATTCGCATTTCTCAGATGCGATTTAAGTATTTCATCAAAAAACCTCATAATAACTGAGCTCTGTGATACCCAGTAGATTCATTTTCATGTGAATGATGAAAATAGCCAGCAACATGTTAACGAATTCCACTGGGAGACCAATTGTAATGATAAAAATAATCTGACGTGGGCATGAATTTGCAAATACATCGGCTTTATGGATCACTGAGAAGGAAAAGGCTGTCTTAAACATTTTCTTTATATTAAGATAGAGGTAGGGAAAAACTCCCTAGCTTGCTAATTATGAACCAAGTATATGAGCAGTTTCCAAAGAACAGAGGCCCAAAATGATGCATCTGTGTCTTCTTTAGAAAAAATCCCATGTACCAGGAAGACTGTTTGCATAAGTTGTCATCACTTCTGCTGTATTAAATTGACAGAGAAAAGGAGCGGTCTGCACAAGTTACAACTTTCACATACTGGTAACTGCAAAGATCGCAGTTTCCTGTGCAAATAACTAATCCTGAATCAAACCTCTTGTTTTGAGGAGCACATGTGTAATCTCCAAGGTTCTGGGGCTTTTCCAAGAATTGCCTGTGAGTGTAGGAGACCCCCAAGCCTCAAGATGTTTCCTCTGCCTGCGTCCTGAGAGAGTGCTGGTATGTCAGAAAATACCAGCAGAAATGGACCTTAGATCCCTGGAGTGGGTAGGCGTTTTCTGGTGGGAAAAGCAGCATTCCTCCCCTTCCAGCTGGGAACCTTATCTAACACCATTGCTTCTTAAAGCACATTGATGGATGGATGCATGCCTTTGGAGCAGTTCATCTCCTAAGGAGAAGCAGAGCATTTGGCAAGACTCTCAGCAATACCACTCAGAGCAGGGAGTGTTCCTGTGCAGCCATGGTCTGAATGTAAAGCTACAAGATGACAACACAGGTTATGGAGAGGAACAATAGGGCTGGATGTAAAGCGGGAGATGGGAAAACAGAAGAAAATACAACAAATTATTTATTAAAATAATAGATACAGTCTTCACACTACATTGCAGTTCAAGTGACAATAAAACATCTGGCAGTCTCAGAGAAGGATAGTGGCTTTGCCAGTATATTAGCAGCTTGCCTAAAATAATTTAAATGATGATTTTAAGCATAAAATATTGTTTTAGCAGGATTCATCATCTCTTGTTGAATCATTTTCCACTAGAACCTTGAGCTTTTGCACTCCTTAGATATTTAAAGTCACACATAAAAAGATGCCCATCAGTCTCATCCAAAACTTATTTTGTTGCATACAAATGCTTTAGTCTATTTTTTTATTTAATCCTCTGTAAGTAATCAAACTAAGACCCCACCCCATAGTAAACATGCAATGCAATTAGTGCATCAGGTACTAATTTTCAGCACACGCTTGACTTGTCAAAAAGTTGAGCAGCATGAGCTTCCTATGCCCTGGTTAGTAGGAAATTGGACTGAGGCAGAGTACAGTTAGAGTGGCCTATGAAAAGCAGAACAGGAGATCAGGCATGTGTTATATATTTTTCCTGATGAAAGTTCTGAAGGACAGAGTTTGCAAGGAGATATGGCTGGTGAATTATGCAGCTACACTACCAAAAGTACCTGGAGCAGACACAATTCTAGAACATGGGCTACAGGCACAGGTTATTCTGCTGAGATGAGTTATACTGTCAAAAAAATAATTGTGCCTCTGCTAAGTCTTTTCCAGAGATAGTACAGACTGAGAAGACCTAACACACAGACGTGGCCCAAGTTCTATGGTTAACCCTTTAAAGAGGGACCATGACTTGCCATCAGTCGATCCTAAACTCCTTATTTTTCACAAGGTAGTGAGTTAAATTATCTGTTTTACCAACTCCTGCCAAATCACTTTATCCCCAGAAAGCCATCTGGAAAACCATGGAGGAAGTGTAACAGGCATGCCTACAGGCCAGGGAGAAGCCAGGTCCCACTTGCACATGCCAGGCCAGCTGAAACCATCAGAGAAAGAAGTGGCAGATTGTTGTCACACTGCTGGTACTGCTAACAAATTCTTATTTTCATTGTTGCAAGGGATACAAGCCATTTCCTTCTGCTTTCTTCAACTGTGGGTACCTTAATGTTGAATTTATACAACTCGGTTTACGCAGATCTGATCACCAGGCTTTTCTGCTGTAATCTCCTCCAACAACTTGCTCTGGGGGAGCACCAAGGAACAAGCACAAAGACTAAGAAGGAGGTGAACTGGCAGAGAAAAAGGCCAATCATATTTAAGTTTCTTCATAAGCAAGAATATTAAAAGGAGGAAAAGCAATTCATAATGAATTCAGAAGGCTCTCTCTACATGTTTTAACTGCTTGGTATTATCTCATTGAAGAGGCACTCCAGGCTCACTAATGTCCATTGTTACACAAGCAAAGCACTCCAGCATTGATTTTTCTCTTGCAGAGGATTATGAATCAACATGATTTAACCAACCCTATGGATGAGAGTAATGACCAGCCCCTGAAAGTTTAGCCAAGCACAGGAACTTTCTGGACAGAAGCTGTTTTGTATCAGTGCTTTTAATTACATTTGAAGACATGGATTGTCCATTAATATTTGACCTCTAATTATGTTTTTAAGAGGTGGCTTTATTGAAAAACAGTTATATCATGAAGATGTGTGCAGAAGCTTAAACCAAAGCAATTTGTTTTTTCCCTCTGCAGCCCTTTCAGGAACTTTTACTTGAATGAGCAGATCTGCTTTTACCAGAAGGCCAGAGGGCCTAACATGTGCACCATCGCTCAGGTCCTGGCAGCTTATGAACCTGATGGGGATGTTCTATTTGCTGCAAAGGTCTAAACTAACTAAAACCCAAGTAGCTGCTGCCTTTGCTTGCATCTAGAGATAAAAAAAGATACAATTGCAAAGTGGCAGCTGTAAGGTGCAACAGCCACCATAGGCTCCACTCCCCCTGCATGCTGTATCCCATGGCTTTCCTACCAGCAGGACTGAGCAGAAGTTGCTCTAAGGCATCCAGCACCTGCCTGTTGTGCAATACTTCTTACTTAGGAGAGAGAGGGAACAAACCGTCCTTCCACAGATTCCCCAAAAGCATAAATACAAACTGTAGCTATGGTGTAAGCAGTTAGTGCTGGAATCATGAGCGGATTTGCTTGGCCTTGCACTTCCCACTGTGGCAATCAGCATCTACTTGCTGTCTGTGATGGCTGCCAAATTCAGTGACCTTTTGGACAGCAGAGTCAGCCAAGGCCCTCCTGGGGCTGGAAGAGTTTGCAGTTCTCTCTCCAGAATCCCACTACCTGCCCTAAGCTGAGAAAACCTCAAATTTCTTTTCTGTTTGTTTCCTCTTTCCTAAAAACTCCCCAGTCTCTGAGCTGTCCAGATGTGCTGATATCATCCAGCAGACCTTGCATAACTTCCCCCTTGAAAAAAAAATATTGAAAGTGCTGCAGTAGCAGTTCCTATGGAAATGTATTATTTTAATAAGATCCTCTGAAGCACTCAAAACCAAAGTAACAGCTGTTCAGAGACCTGTTGTTTCCCCTGAATTCATTCAATTTCTGGGTGAGCATGGACGTTTGGGATATAAATTTGAAAACCTCTAAAACCGAAGCTCAGAAAACATCCAAACCAGAAACAGTATCACAATAAAGTTGAAAACTGAATTTCGCATTCAGGTCCCTGTTTAGTTTTCCCTCTGGACAGAAAAGATGACTGGTTTATTGCTCTGTTACTAATGGCACCAAATAGCTTCAGATGTAACGTAAGGAAACCTCTTGTGTTAGATTTAGGGACAAACAGCTGGGGTACACCAGAGTTTGCATTAAGGAACCACACAGCTATATTCTCTTCTGTGCTTCCTGTACAGCCTCTGTAGACTTTGCTGTGTTACTTCAGATTTAGACCAGCACAGAAGAAAGGGAAACCAGTCCCAGTATGGCAGGAATGACTTTGGGGCTATAAGAGGAGTCTGTAATGGCCAGAGTGTCAGGAAGGAGGTGAGACATGGCCCCCATAACTAAGGATCACAGAATCACAGAATCACACAGAATTACAGAATCACAGAATGGTAGGAGTTGGAATTGACCTCGAAAGATCATCCAGTCCAACCCCCCTGCCAGAGCAGGATCCCCTAGATTAGCTCGCACAGGAACATGTCCAGGTGGGTTTTGAATGTCTCCAGAGACAGAGACTCCACAACCTCTCTGGGCAGCCTGTTCCAGTGCTCTGTCACCCTCACAGTGAAAAAGGTTTTCCTCATGTTTATGTGGAAGCTCCTGTGCTCCAGCTTACACTCGTTGCCCCTTGTCCTTTCATTGGACATCACTGAGAAGAGGCTGGCTCCATCCTCCTGACACAGTAGGCCTTTACATATTTGTAAACTTTGATGAGGTCACCCCTCAGTCTCCTCTTCTGCAAGCTAAAGAGACCCAGCTCCCTTCTTTCCTCATAAGGGAGATGTTCCACTCCCTTAATTATTGCTGTGGCTCTGCACTGGACTCTTTCAAGCAGTTCCCTGTCCTTCTTGAACTGAGGGGCCCAGAACTGGACATAATATTCCAGATGTGGCCTCACCACGGCAGAGTAAAGGGGGAAGAGAACCTCTCTCGACCTACTAACCACACCCCTTCTAATACACCCCAGGATGCCATTGACCCTTTTGGCCACAAGGGCACATTGCTGGCTCATGGTCATCCTTCTGTCCACCAGGACCCCCTCAGGTCCCTTTCCCCTACCCTGCTCTCCAATAGGTCTTAGCCATCTGCCTTGGGCTGATGTTGGAGGCTTTTGGTCTGACCCAGCAGAGCTGTCTGTGTATGTGGAAAGGAGCACAGCAGCATGATATCCTTCCCACAACAAAAAAATCCAGGCCAGAACGGGATGCACAAGGGATTTGAAGGGGATGCAGTGTAGTACTTGGACCCTGGGAGAGGCTGAGCAAGACAAGACAAGCCTTTGGGGCAGGAGTCAGCCCAAAGGGAGTCTCATGTGCCTTTTTGGTTTCCTGACTGTTGGTTGACATGCACCCTCCAGGATCCCACTCAGGACTTCCATGCAGCTCAGCCCTTCTGGGGTTTTGACTTCAATGTACAAGCTTCAAAGACTTGCCAAAATTTCTGGTTTGGATTTATTTTTTATATATATTTGAGTGCTCAGGATCATATTTACAATGTTTAATTTAACTGTATTTGGTGCAGAGACTGTAAAAGTTTTTTTTTTCATAGACAGACTTCTTAAGTATTAATCAGGCTATTTCCCTATCCCTGGAAAGGCCAAAAAACATCCTGTCTTAGGCGCTTCCTGAGAAGATTTTTTCGTGTTGTACTTCGTTTTGTTTTTCAATTAGACAAGTCAGTGGACAGCATGACAGATGTGAAAAAGCTGTTTCCTTGGCATCATATATTCAGATGGAATTTATTTCCCTATGTATTACATGTGATTAAGCCCAAAACTTTGGTCTTAAAGCAGGTCTGCAGTAAAATTGCCACAGATCTGTGCCATTTTCCTTCACAGGTAGCAAAGGAGTGTGAGAACTGGCTACTGCCTTTGCTCACACAGAAAGCAACTGTGTCAGGGCATAATCTGTTCAGAAACTGTGACCCTGGCAGGGTTTTATTTGCAGAAGGGAAGTGGACAAACTTTTTGGGCTGTGTAGGGAATTATCCATGCCTTTTCAAGTCCAGCAGTGATGTCCTTGTGAAGGGCTGTGGGATGAGCTACTGAGATAACTTTGCACCTGTTTCCTTGGATGCATGTCTCTGTTTTGGGTTGGATTGGGCTTCTTCCTCCTCCACCACATACAGCTCTCTCACATACTGAATACAGAGCTGTGCAGCCACCATCCTCAGCCTTCTGATTTGCTTTCTGTGCATTCCCTCTCACACAAGCTTTCCCCAGAGGAGACAGAAAGCTGTCAGTCCCCAGATGCTGCTGGGGTGCCACCCTTTTCTTACCTAGAGGCAAGGCAACATTCAGTATCTTTCACCATCTAGAAATCAGCCCACTATGAAGACACTTGGTTTTGTATACAGCAATTTTGAGAGATGGGACTTCTCCAAGGCAGATATGCTTAAGCCATCTTTCTGAGAAAAACCTGAGTATATTATTAACTTTAAAGGCAATATTAATTCCCAAGGACCTCAGATAACTATAAACCTTGCATGGATTTAAGCAAGGCACTGCATAATTTTTCGAGTAGTCCCTATGTTTCCTCCACATATGAGTCTGAAGATGAACTGCAGAAGGAAGCATATTGATCTGTCTCCATAAAGACCTAAGCCCAGAAGAGTAAGTGTGGACTAGTAATTCCTCTCCTGCACCAGTGTAAAACACTTTTAAAGAGCTACTTACGATCCTTTTATTTCAGCCACTCATGGCAAAGGAAGCCAAGGAGACAATGGGACCTGGCTGGAGACAGAGCGTGTTATAAATCATTGGAAGAAAACACAGCATGCGCTCATCCTCTGGCTGAAGCCAACTGAACCTCCCTATGGATGTGGCAGTAGTTGGCTTGCTTCCTTCAGAGACTGTCACAACTGGGTCCACAAGCTACGCTGGGTAGTGTGGGAGGTCGTGAGATTTGAAATCCCCTTGGTGTAAATTAAGGTGAACCAACACCAAACAACCAGTTAAGTTACTTATAGAGCGGGTATATTATTTTAGGAAAACTTTCGTTATTGTTGCAAATTAATTAACTGAAGGAAAAGAGGAGCAGAGAAATTGCCCACAATTTTAACAGAATTACATATCCAAACTGTACAACAACATACCCTATTCAACATACCCTATTCAAGCCCTATAATTTATCCAGACTTTACAACACCAAACTGTTTATAATAAGATAAGATATGAAGAAGAAAGAAAGAAGGACAAAAAAAGAGAAGAGGAGAGAAATGACCACCCCGGGATCCAGCGACATCTCTCGCAGGTCCATTCACAGTTAGTCAGTGGTGGGTACACGCCAAATAGGGTCGCATCCCCCTTTTATATCCTCGGGGGCTCAGCTTCCCTCCCAATGGAGGAGCGCCGTTGCACATACACAGTTGCTCCTTCTCAAAGGTTCTGTAAAGTTCTGGAGTTCTGTCCCTCCACATGTCACGACTTCGCTACGATCACTGGGTGACGCAGGCACGGATCTCCCATTGCCATGAGGGAATGGGTGTACAGGAAAGCACAGCCCCTTTGTCCAGCTGGGCTCTTACCAGCCAAGGCTCCTCTACCCCTGACATGGATCAGCACCATGGAAGAGGGCAAGCAAGGGAAACAGAGCCTGTGAAAACAAATGTTTTAAGACATACTATTTGAGTCACAGTGTAAGTCCGTGACAGAGCCTCAAAATTATGTGAGCGGAATCAGAGACTATAAAAGGTATCCCGATGCAGCTTTCAGCAACCACATTTGCAGTGGAGGTTCTACATCTCCCCCACACCTCAGGTCCTTAAGATATTTCATCTGAGTTATGTGACCACCTCCACAGCCCTCTCCTTCCCAAGGCCTCTCCAGCTTTCTCCTTTTATTTCCTATCCCATCCAAACTACAGCTATATCTGGCCTCAGTTACCAGCTGTAATTTTCTTATTTTCAGGTTTCTTTTCTTTTTCTTTCAGAAATTCATAACCCTTCAGCTGCAGTGAGGGATGAAGAAGTTAAAATAAGGGGAAAGAAGTCAGATGCATTCCTTGTTATTTTTATAAGACTAAAATTGGATCTAGCACTGAAAAACTTTCAAACTGGAAGTCTAATACACTCATCAAAGAAGCACCCTGAGACTACATGTAGCCCCAGGTACAGGCCAGTGGGAGGAAGGAGACAGAGCTGCCAACTGATTACCCAGCCTATTAGAAAAAATGCTGCAAGCTCTCAAAACATGTCCAAGGAAAAAAACAACAAAAGATGATCTGGTGGGATTGGGAGTTAGGGGGAAGAGAAGGAATAGGTTATTTCAGAAGGATTAAAAGGTCAAAGGACTCAACATGGAGAAGTCAGACCAAATCCACCCAAAGCTGTTAGCATGGGATCATCTGAAAAACAAATGCAAGGGCTAATCCCTTCGCCTGTTCAGAGGAACAGTGTGTGTCAGAGGTGTTTCCCCTCCTCTTGCTGGGCACATCCTGCTTCAGGGATGAACTGGCGTGATGACCCTTCTCAGATCTCCCTCAAGCTGTGACACCACCTCCCCTTTTGTCCCAGGTTTGTTTCCCCCTTTGATATAAGCACGTGGAAACCTGTAGGCGCAAGAAGGAAGCCCAAGGGCAAATTCTTCCACCCCATACTAAATGCAGGGCACTGTCAGTCCTCTCAAGAGAAGGGTATAGAGGGAAAGAAAACAGCAAGTATTCCAAGACTGCTCCCATCTCCCCCAGGTAGGAGTGTGGAAGCTGTGTTATTTCAGTGTGAGGGGGACATATAGGAAAGCATCATGAGTAGCAGCGAGTTGGGGCTGTCTCAGCCACGTCAGGTTCAATTTTGACTTTGCATGGCTGTGCGTAGCTAAGTTTGCTTCAAAACAGAGGTGTGTTCTGCTTCCTAGCTACATACTGGAAGAGAAGGAGACACAATGAAGGGATGGGCTGTGAATGTCCCTGGTTGATATTCCTCACCTCAAAGATGTAAAGAGAAATACCAACAACTGCTTTTTCCACACCTAACAAACTCAAGTATACCCTTCCATTTCCAATCTCTGATACTGTATTTCCTCACACTTGAGGATAGGGAACAGCTCTGTATCATATACAGGCATCTTTTGCTCCAGATGTGTATCCAGGAGTTGCCCCTGCCCCCCACACATAGACTTTTAACACAGCCCAGGTTAGCAAAATAGGCTGCAGAGCAGGAAAGAAATAGGCATCTGCTCCCACTGATGACCCACAAGCCTGCCCATTTAATTTTTCTCTTCTGACACTTCAGTCTGAAGGTATGAACTTGGTTACATATCCTTAGAGACACCAGTTCTCTAGATGACAGGGCTTTTCAGCAGCTTCAAAGCAAAGCAACTGATGGTTTTCTTTGGGATTAGGGGCCTGACCCACAGCAGCTCTAAATGAAGGGGTCTCAGTCAGCTCTAGATGAAGATTGTACATGGGGTCTTGATGAACTGCAGAAGTGTCTGTTGCTGTGGGGGATCCTTCTACTTCTATCTGTGGCTCCTTTGCCTAAAGGAAATACACTTTTCTAGCAATTCTTTGGTGAGAAGGGCTCAGCAGGACTTCCTGCTTGGCTCCCTCGGTCACCCCGGGAAGGGCACGGTGGGCAACGTGGCTGCTGGCACCACTTGCTGGACGAAACCCAGCCTGAGGCTGCTGCTCCCCAGCTCCTGGCATTAAACTTTAGAGCGAGGCACCACCTAGAGGCATGCGGGCTGTAGTAAGGCTGCAGGAAATCCTCACGGCCAGGCTCCAGATCTTTCCTGCAAAAGTAAAGATGCAGTAAGGCACCTTTCCAAAACCAAAAGCCCCAGCGTTTCCATTTTCCTTATTTTATCAAAACAAGTCGATTAGTTTGAACAATAAATGCAAAGCTGGAAGTCTTCTGAGGGAGCAAGAGGCAGTCAGATGGACTGGGAGGGGAAATGCAGCCAACAGCAAAAAGAGTGCAGTGGGACTCTTTAATTGGGGCATCTCCATAACCCAGGCAAGATCCAGACTCAATTTACTAGTAACTTATTTTAGGCTTTTTTTCTTTTTTTTTTAAGTCCCAGCCTAAATTTTTATCCATTAAATAAATGCAGTTCTTTGCAATTACTTGCTGTCTTCATCCACAGCAGCGCAACCTTTTAGTCCTGAGTAGCTGAGCAGCCTCTCCAGCCCAGAATGGACCAGGATTATAGCACTACTGAGGGAAAGAGCTATTTCTCTCTTCTCCTCATGCAAGTAATTGTCTTTGGTACCTTGATGCTGAGCTGAGGTATTGATTCCCTGCTCTGAACTACCTGGGCTCCTCTCCTTACATTCAGATCTACTCTTCAGAACCTGGGGAACAAATTCCTTCAGAAAACATGTCCATATGCCTTAACTTTCTCCTGCCTTCTCATTTTCTTCTTCCCAGCTTATCCTTTTCCTTTTTGCAGTCTCTTTTTTTCCACTATAAACCTATTGCCGGTCTCTCAAGTGGGAACTTAAAAAGTAATTGCTAGGTCTATGAAGGCAGAGTTGGTTTTGTTTTATGCCATAGGATATGTGTCATGAAGTTTATTGCCTCACTGAAGATTGTTACTATAATGAAGTAGGTCTCCATAATAGTAACTGTATCACCAACTGGAGACCAACCCTGGATCTGTCTGTGCCTCCAAGTTGGTATTTTTCTGCACCTGGCCTCCCTTGTCCAGAAGAAACTTTCAAAGAAATACGAATGGCCACCTTTAAGATCCTGTGTAATATTTCTAAAATCCCCAGACATGTTGAAAGCATCACTAAATCCTTGTGGTGAGAGAACTACACCTCTGACGGAGCTGAGTGGGGGAAAAAAATTAGTATTTCCTGAAGCCTCTTAGACCAAGATTAAACCTCCTAAAAAAAGATAAATGCCCTCCACTCAATGAAGCTCCTGAGCTTTGGATTTTATAGGCCAGGGGCACACTCCACAAGAGGCAGGTGACCACAGCAAGGCATGTACCTGTGAGCCCTGAAACCCAAATTTCCTTTCTTTTTGTTCACAATGATGCAATACTTCTGGAGATGTTTGAAATACTTCTGTCACCTGCACTCTGCCATGTACCATCACCCCACAAAAGAAGACACATCCGACCCTCATTCTGAGAGCATTTGAGCATGTGTTTAAAGATATTCTTGAAGTCAGAGGAACAGTTAACACAACTAAGCACAGGTTATGTGTTCAAATGAGCCCAGTAGCAGGGACCTTGCAATTTTGGCAGCTGCATGGATCTTCTGTTGGAACTGTCTCTCTTGAATGGCCCAAAAATGAGTATTTCTTCTTTGTGACCTGTTTTAGGCTTGACCTCCTGAGATTTTCATCTTTCATGCCTCTTTCATGGTTCGTGCTGCTCCAGGAATAACTCAAACGTCAATGCTACATTGCACAGAGGGTGCAGCACATTGTAGTTCCTTCATTGCTTAGCAGTATTTCTCATGCAGTGGGCCAACAGGTCTGCTTCAAGACTCTGGACTGTCACATAACATTGGAGAAAACCATGCCCTTGGTGGTAAGTCCAAAGAAAAGAAGAAAAAAAAAAAATAAGGCTTTTTATTTTAAGGAACAGCAGTTTAGATTGCATGCAAGTAATCAGCTCCTTCTTTTGCTAGGGTGTACTTAGCTACAGGAAACACAGGGCAGGATCCCTATCTCAAAGCAGCAGTTTACCCTAAGTGCACTTCAGGAGGACAGGGAGACGGAGCGCCAGCTCCCAGGGCTCCGCGACATGGCTTGCCCTTCTGCTCTCTTCTGGTGAGGCCTTGCCCCCTGGGCCCTTTGAGGTGATGGGTTCTCTGCCCTCCCAGCAGCAGCTTTGGAAGCTGAGCAAGCCCCCGTTGATTATTTCTCAGAATTTCTCATATCACAGTGCCATTTGCAAGGTCCGAGAAGCCACCTGACTTACTCCAACTGAGTTTCCACAGGTTTATTTTCTGTACAGCACACATGCCTGGGGTGGCACGGGTGTGGAAAGAAAGCTCTAGCTGAAGCTGATTGTTTCCAGTAAAAATCTCTTTTTCCTACCAGTGCTGGAAATCCCACCTTCTCATTGTAAGGAATATCTTACACAATTCCAAACAAATTGCAAGAAAAACAGGATGCTATTTTCATTTGAGTATCATAACTGATATTTATGGGGAGAGAAGTGACAGAACGGAAAAACTGTTAGTAACTGCAGCAAAAATAGGTGCCCTGCCTCCTCCTTTTCTTATAACAAGGGCAGTGGATGAAAATGAAAAAAGCATCTGCTAATTAACAGATAGTGTAATTTCTCTAGAAAAAGGAAGTGGGGATTTCTGCTTTGCCTAATCCTGAACTGGTTTCCTGTGAAGATACGTGGGTTTTGAGAGGGTCACTTTGTCTTGTTGCTTTTGACTTCCACTTTGCCAGTGAAGCAAGCAAGCTGCAAATAAATAGACAAAGATTTAAGCTGCCTCATATGGCCCTGTTTAAAGAGCAAGTATCAGCAAAGGAAGTGACACTTGTAATTCTTTTTTACATTATGCAAAATAAAACATTTTCAAATTTAGTGCCAGCTCTTCTGGGAAAAGTTATGGTTCTGGTCACTGGTGGCTGGAGAAAGTTTAAAAAATGTGGTGTCAGGAGGAAAGCACCTTGAGAAATAAGGCCTTTGAATCATGCACTCGCTGTCCTTGTGTTTGGCTTGGACTTTCTCTTAATTAAGCTTCATTGTTCTAGAGAAAGTATGATTTTAGAGGCATTTTTAAAAGTAGGAACAAAACTATATGCATAACTCACTGCTGAAATGTACAAAAAAAAAAAAAATATGCTAAACTGTGTTCCAGTGAAGTTTGGACCCTCCTTACTATTCTGTCCTCTTAAACTAAAATCAAACACCTTCTACTCCATTTAATCTGAAACTAGCTTAGCTTTTCAGAAAGTCTTTTCACTGGAAAAACGAAATATATTTGCAAGAACTCAAGGAAAACTGCTTTGGTCTGTCAGGTGATGGCTAGAACTCTACTGTGTGATACATACAGTTCCTGTTTTTCAAAGGCTTATTCCTAAACCCAGTGTAAGAAACAGCTGTTCCTGTCTGTGTCTGTTGAAATTGAAACCAATACTACAGTTTTACAGCCTAATCCTGTTAGGAAAGGTCAAATATGTTTGTCTTTAAATAATAAGAAGATGTCACTAAAAACTAAGAAGAGATGATGGATACTGGGAAAAATGACACTAGGGAGCAATTCTTAAGGCAATAGCTGCTGACATACAGGTACACCGATGGTAACAGGGTAACTGCAACTCAGAGCCAGCTAATCTGAACAGGATTAGTCAAAGGACAATGAGTGTTTTTCTGTATGTACAGTACCAGTAATAACGGTGGGAAAAGCCTTCATCATCCATGACCTATTTTTTCAAATCGCTGCCCTGCACTCACTCTGCACTGTGCTAAACCAGCCCATCAGAGCAAAAGCCCCATGTGGTACCTTTCCTACTGAGGCTTCTACCACTTCAACTGAATGCCTACAACCATTATGCTGAACACCTACAGGAAACTGAGGAATCTGCATTACCTTTTTTTTTTCTCCTAGCAAGTAAATCTGTGTGGAATAGCAACACTGAAAGGCCTGGTTGCAGGCAGCAAGCTTGCAGAGAGGCTCCCTGTGGTACAAACTCAGCCAAAATGGAAACGGCCGGTGAAAAATTCCTAATAGAGACATGCCTCAAGGACGCTTAGCAAAGCAGCCAGAAAAGCTGGCCTCATTCCTATATGCTTTATGTCATATATGGCAAATATCGACATACAGCCCTGTTAGGCATCTTGGGTATTTAGCTGCTGACAGGAACCTGGAGTTACACATTGTCCCTTTCCCTTCAGTGGTTTCTCACCTCCTCACATTTCCCAGGCACTTTCTTGTGTGGTGGCGGTGGTGCCGATGCAACCGCTGCTTGCACACTTGAGAACAGGCTCATTCCTGCAACTGAAGTCAGGACGTGGTGGACATAAGGTGATCTTAGCTCAGTGCTGGGGCATCAGTGATTCTCAAGCTGCTGTTCCTGTTTTCCTGACCCTGACAGGTAACAAAATCTCCTTCTTGTCAGTGTCACCAGTGAGTAATTGCCATAACAACCCCTGGACTTGTGCGGCCCATGTTTTACCTCAGACACAGAGTAGATATTTTAATGCGTATACATTGCTTGAAAAAAAAAGAGGATGTCCCTCTTAATGTGCCTTTAAAAATGAGAGCTTATGAATTTTATTTCATTTTTGTTTATCGTAATTTACCTACAGCTTCTCTCCTCTGACAGCTTCTGGTGTAACTTATCCAACCTAAGACTGGGTGCAAGAAACAGCTGGAGCATATTTAATGAATGTTGCCTCACAATGCTGTCTTCTCTAGGGAGAAACAAGGGCAGATAAAGACTTGGAACTGCAGCTGAAGAGAGGCAGTCAGCATTTCTTTCACAAGCAAAGTATGCCCCAGTCAAAAAAAAAAAAAGAAGCATCTGTTTAAATGGAAAATGAGTAGATCTTTAATGCCAGGAACACTGGTTCACACGAGGCGAATTTCCTATCCACTTTTTGGGCAATGATGCACGGAGGCTGTGCTAACAGGTTTGCGAGCAAAGCCAGTATCTGGAACATGTAAGCAAGAAAATCAGACCCATAACTACAGCTCAGGCTGCATCTAAACTCACTGTTTCCTAATACACGCTCCATTCTCTCATAAAGCAAACAGTGGAACTGAGAAGCCCACCCATCTAACCCCAGGCTCAAAATGGAGGTGGCAAAACAGTCACAGGCAGGCTACACATTGTAGCAAAAGGGCTGTGCCATAAAAAAAGCTCAACGCCATTCTTGGAACAATGCATTTGCTAATCAACTTCATTTCAGCAAGGCTCTTATGCACTCAGGAAAGGGTAGAGACAGCTAGATCTCAGGAATCTACTAACTTGAGTCTTTGGAGACAATCCCATTCAAAGGTGGAGCAAGCCATGTGATAGGTGAAAAAGGCATGAAAAGTAAATTAAATTCATTAATTCAAAGAAGCACCTTTGAATGAGCTGCATGAAATGAAGATCCTGCAAATGACTTTTCTGAACAAGGCAACATGAAATCCAAGAGATGGACAGATCAAAACAGCTAATGAGAGTCAGTTTTGAGAAGCAAACCTCTGTGTACTCGAGAGAGCTAATAATGTAGCAGGCAGGATACAGGACACATGTTTGAGGAAGTCAGATCATTTCTCTACACTGCAGTAACTTCTCATGGGACCCTGGGCAAGTCACTGACTTGGATTCATCCCCAGCTAAATCTAGACATTAAGAGGACAGTGCCTAAATTTAGGACTGTCAGCACCTAAGGCCCCTTTCCACAGTTTGGAGGGCAATTTGGACACCAGGTGAGCTAAGATGTTCATCTAATTCAGAAACCATAGCAGAGTTAGACAGGATCAGTACTGGCCTCCTTGCTCCAATGCCCAACTCTGCACACGGGGATGGTATTATCCCTTCTTTGCCAAAACTATGAAAAAGTGGCATTCATGAAAGAACATGAAACTCTGAAAGACACTGTTGATAGGAGCAAGATGATCAGAGAGCTGTGCACCACTCTTAGTGATTTGCTTCAGAAGATTTTCTAATTGGATGCTTTGGGTTTGAATTCCTTACAAGCCAGACTTTCCAAGAAATAAGTAAACAAACCTTATAAAGCACATTTTCCACTAACTGTTATTTGCAAATAAGCATTCTGTCATATGCTGTTATATTCTTAGAAGAAGCCATACACAGAACCAGATCTGGTCTTCTACAAGTGACGGTTTCTATTCTGTATTTTCCTTTTCTTCACTAAACCCTTCTGTTGCAGTCTTTGCAGTAATCTCTTGTATTTATGATAATCCTAACTATAGCTAAACTCTTGCTTGCATACCCCATTCTTAAGAGGCTGACTATTGACACGTAATCTTTTCACTCTCCTAGAAGACAATGCATACTAATGGTATTTGGAGCTTGACTGATGGAATGGAGCTGAAGACCATGCAGAAATGCTTTTTTTTTTTTCCAAACAAACTTTGAGTCCAAGCATAGCTGTGAGAATATATGGCAGTCCCATGGGATCAGACTAACTAGCCCAGCATTTTGTGTCTGACATGGCCAATGGTGGAAAGGTCTGCAAGAGCACAGGGATAAAACACAAGGCTCCTTCCCCAGAATCATAGAATCATAGAATCATAGAATCATAGAATCCTAGGGGTTGGAAGGGACCTCGAAAGATCATCTAGTCCAACCCCCCCTGCCAGAGCAGGGTCACCTAAAGCACATCACACAGGAACGCATCCAGGCGGGTTTTGAATGTCTCCAGTGAAGGAGACTCCACAACCTCCCTGGGCAGCCTGTTCCAGTGCTCTGTCACTCTTACAGTAAAGAAGTTTTTTCTGATATTCACCTTGAACCTCCTATGCTCCAATTTACACCCATTACCCCTTGTCCTATCACTGGTCATCACTGAGAAGAGCCTAACTCCATCTCCCGGACACTCACCCCTTACATATTTGTAAACATTGATGAGGTCACCCCTCAGCCTCCTTTTTTCCAAGCTAAAGAGACCCAGCTCCCTCAGCCTTTCCTCATAAGGGAGATGTTCCACTCCCTTAATCATCTTTGTGGCTCTGCGCTGGACTCTTTCAAGCAGTTCCCTGTCCTTCTTGAACTGAGGGGCCCAGAACTGGACACAATACTCCAGATGTGGCCTCACCAAGGCAGAATAGAGGGGGAGAAGAACCTCTCTTGACCTACTAACCACACCCTTTCTAATGCACCCCAGGATGCCATTGGCCTTCTTGGCCACAAGGGCACATTGCTGGCTCATGGTCATCCTCCTGTCTACCAGGACCCCCAGGTCTCTTTCACCTACACTACTCTCCAGCAGGTCAGCCCCCAACCTATACTGGGACATCGTGTTGTTCTTCCCCAAATGCAAAACTCTACACTTCCCCTTGTTGAATTTCATCATGTTTCTCCCCGCCCAACTCTCCAGCCTGTCTAAGGCCCCAGGCCTGTCCCCAGGCTTCAGCAATTTGAGATTTTCTGGGCCAGAAGTGAGGTTTTAGCCTTGTAACTTCTAACAACATGGTCAGTAACATGAGAAAAATACAGGTCAATTTAAAAAAATGGAATCCAAGTTAATCACCACAGTAGAAACTGTTTATAATGCCAAAGAGCTAGAGACTGAAATCCTTTGGGACCTCTGAGAGTAAGTGCACCAAAAGTGGTACAGGATCCTGAGCTACCACAGCAGAAATAACCACCCGCCTGAGCGGGTGAGGATGCCATCCTGACACCACACAGGGCACCTCCCTAGCAGTATGGGTCACCCCTGTCACCCACGCAAGGCCCGGCAGAGAGGACTCTGGTTGCCTGCCCCATGTTATGCCCACAGAGCTTAATGTTTTATCTTGCTCCTGATACCCTGCTTGCTGCTCCCGCACAAGAGCAAACACAGAGTAAAAGATGGAAACAGGGGGAGCTGCTACAGTGTGCTGGCTTGGAGGACAGACAAGCACCACCAAGCACCCCTGTGTCTCCAAAAGTGGACATTCTTTCTCCCACATCCAGAGACATGTGGTAAAAGTAGGGAGGAAACTCATGTTAACTCTCACCTAAAAAGTTACATGGATTCTTTATTCTCGTAGTATTGGAACCTTTTCCCTTTTCCCATCCAATGTTTCCCATCATCTAAAAATTGGCTTGGCTTCCAGTGAAACATTCCCCTCACACTTCCAGTTCCTTGTTGTGGAAAGTATAAGCAGGAGGAAGGTTTCACAACAGTGTCTCTGAAACCTGAATCTTTGCAAACCATCCTTCTGTTTCTAGTAGCAAGAAGTTTAGCCCTGGGAGAAACCGTGACCTTTGCTTAGCAAAGTTGATTTTCTCTATTTGAGTTCTATGTTGGGTTTGATTTCTGTATTTTAAAAGGTATCTAGTCACTGCCACCTGGTGCCAGGACATGCACGGGCTGGAAGAGGGGTTTTTTTTTCTCATCTGATGATGACTCTTCTGTGCTAAGCACCCTATAGATGCCACCTTCCTCCCTAATTCAAATAGGGTTTTGGATGCTGAGTGAAAATTGAAGGAAAATTAGTATTGATGGGACTGAGGTGGAGAGAGGACCTGGGAGCATGCTACAAACAAGTGGGGCTGAAGTTGCTGGATGACCTTCCTCCTCTCTTCAGCATTTTAAGAGGTCCACAAGTGTAGTGCGAGACTAAACCTCATTAACTGGAGATGCGGAGAAATGAAGAAAGTGAGTTCTCCAGAAATTGTGTCTGCCCAAGGACCCTAACATCTGTAAAGGGAATTAGATATGTTGTAGGCTGGGTAGTGACAGATGAGAGTAAGGTCACTTCCAAAAAGCCTAAATTATGAGCTCTTTAATTTGCATGTAAGAGAGGAGGGGGGGGATCTCCCCCCCTCCTCTTGTGTAAGAAGGGGCACAGAGGAACTGAACAGCCCCTCAAAGGAATGTAAGGTGCAAGAGGGGCAGTGAGTGAAGTAAAGGGACAAGTTACGCAACTTTCACTTTACTGAGAATTGTGTTTCAAATCTGCAGAACACAGCATGTTGCTCCCCTTGTTCCCTAGACAGAAAGGCACAGTTTTACAATCTCCTTTTATTGTTTTGCTGATAAGCAGGCATTGCACATTTCTGACACTATACAAAATGTCCTTTAGAAAACTCAGTCAGTGCCATGGCCCTTTCCAGCTGGAACATTAAAACCAGAGCCTGGCTGGCCAGCTCAGTCTTCACCCCCTAAACACAGTGTCTCAGCTGTGCCTGGCCAAAGAACCCCAGCTGAAGAGGGGAAAAGCCTGCTGCAGGAGCAGTCAGCTTCAACTCCCACTTCCACCCTCCCCCAAATGGGTAGCTGTGCAAATACAGCACAAACTTCGCAACCTTTGGGGCAAGCTGGCTTGGTGTGCACCGGTACGACTTGTTGAATACATGACTTGGTACCATCATGCACGACTTTGTATTTCCATTCTGCAAACACTGACTGCCAGCCAAAGTTTAGTCCTCTTCTGCTTATTTTATAAGACCCCTATCGTAACCTCTGTTACAGACTCCTACTATAAAGAACTTTGGAGTGAGTGAATTTTCCTTCTTTGGCAAAACTCCCAAAGGGTATTTCTGCATGGCACAAACCAGCCTGCTACCTCCCAGTGTCCAAGAAAGGGTCATGGGGTTACCCCTTCCTGGGAAAACCCACCTCCTCACCTGGCAGTCCACTTCGCCTGAAATGACCCCCTCGGGCCACTGGCAACTGAACAGAAATTTGTTTTTGCATTACTTGAACAAGCAGCAGGAACAGCTTGATTCTGGTCAGTCTCAAGATCTGAAAGCAGAGCTATCAGAAATCGCTGAATCAGAGGATATGGATCTCTGACAACAATAATATTTATGAATCCTTACCAAAAATTGCTGAAGATGTTTTTGTTTTTTTAAAAAAATAGCACCTTCAGAAATCCCTGCAATATGTTCATGCTTTGTTACTCAAAGGAAACACACATGCCATTTTTGCCAAAATACTTTCTAACAAGGCATTTTGACAAAGACAAAAATATCTCACACCGATGTGAGTCATTTTGGCTTCAAGTGCGCATTTTAGAAAAAGGCATCTCAGAAAAAAATCTCTTTTAAGTAAGTGCTGGAATGAAATATGGTCTTTAAGTGACTGGCCTGGAAAGGCTATGAATATTTGTACTCTATACAGAAATGATAGATATCTTTCAACCCACACAACTGCTTTGTATTTTTTCTTTTTTTTAAAAACAACACCAAAAAAACCAAACGAAAACAAGAAGCCAAAAAAAAAAAATAAATACAATCTATTTCCCAACTTCTGGATGATAAAGTCTACTACTTCAGTGGGCTACAATTACCTTTTATACATAGTAAGGTGACCTCTGCTGGTAGATTCTTATCATAACTGCAATAATTCACATACACAGGTACAGATACATTGGTATTCTGGTGAGCGCTGCCCTATATACACAAGACATAATACAGAAGAAGATACAATCCTTGCTCTGTAACTCCTACGCTGGAAAGTTGTAGAAAATAATAATTGTGTAACCCAGTTTTCTCCACTCACAGATGTTTTATAGGGCATTTTTTAGAGAACCTTTTATAAAAAGGTATGAGCGTCTCAGGATGGGGCCACTGGTGTTTATTCAGCATAATGGTCCAAATGTTTCCTATTGCTTGGAAAGCCCCTAAACTTCATTCTGCTAAAAGCAAAGAGGTTATACTGAGGAAAGGATTAGTCTCCACTTGCATTCCTTTCTTGTACTCTTTCTCATACCATCTGTGTGTCTCTCACAGACATTGTGAAAGAAAGGATACCACCTAAATGGACCTTTATTCTGACTCAGCATGGCTGTAGACAGTCTGTCCGCTATGATACAGCGGCACAGTATAATTTGATACTTTAAAAAAAAATGGCCATTCACCTGAGAGATCACAATGCAACTTGCAGTTAACAGCCTTGGTCTTTGTGATACCCAAGGTCATTTCTATTATTACAGCACAGTGCACGGAAATACCACAAATACCAAGAGAGTCTTATCTATTTATCATAGGTGAAATTGGCACGCTTTGCAGCACAACGGCTCCACATTGGGTTACAGGCATTTGAGTTCATTTGAGTTTATATTCAGAGGCTGGTTTTCTCAGTTAGGAGCACAGTGGATTTCACACATGTATTTATGATGGCATTGCCACAGCCATTTCTCAAGTATCCAGCTTCCACTCTGACAGCTACTGCGCCTCAGCACATGGCAGCAAATACAAACACGGTGGAGAAACACTTGCCCTGACCTTGCCAGAGTTAGAAGTAGCAGCCAAAGGCAAAGACTGGGCACGGGTCTTTCCTCCTTCTGACCATATGTAGAATCATAGAATGCTTTGGGCTGGAAGAGACCTTACAGATATCTAGTTCCAACCCCCCTGCATGGGCAGGGACACCTCCCATTAGACTAGGTTGGTCAAAGGCCTATCCAAACTGGCCTTGAACACTGCCAGGAAGGGGTAAGTGTGTTTACACTCCTGCTGCTGCTTATACAGCTCCCTGCCTTGCCACGGAAGGAAAAGAGGGGTTATACCCTAACGTCTCACCGCTGCTGCCAAACCCAAGCCGTTTGAGGACCCCTCAAAACCTACTCGGTTGGGCCTGCGGACAGCGGGGGTGGGGGTCGGGCACACCACGCCGTCCTCATCCCTGGACACCCCCTCAGCGCAGCCCTCGGTATCCCGCTGCCGGCTCCTTCGGCGGCTGGGGGAGGAGAGGCGGGGAAGCTCGCCAAATCCTTTCCCCAAGACGGCGGCGGGTGCAGGGGGCCGAGCCCCGAGAAGCCCCCGCCGGGCGGCTGAGCCGCTCCAACGGCCGCCGCGAGCCCGGAGGGGCGGCCGCAACACCTCCACCGCGGGCGGCAGCGCTCCTGCCGCCGCCCGGCCCAGCCCGCCCCGCTGTTGTTATAATAACAACAACCACCACACTGACAATAATCACATTAATTACTGTTGTTCTGGCGAGGGCCACGCTCCTGAGGCGAGCGGCTGAGGCGGCCGGTCGCCACCCTCTCAGGTGCCAGGCGCGGGGCGTCAGGGCGCCCCCTGGCGGCCCGCCTCCGGCGCGGCCAGAGGCGCCCCGCGCCCCTCCCCACCCCGCCCATCCCGCCCGCGGGTCGCCCCCGGCCCCCCCCTTAGCCCCCCCCCGACCCATTCCCCCCCCCCCCCTCCGGCAGCCGCCGCCGCCTCTCTGAAGTTTGCAGGCGATTTCCTTTCCAGCCGGGCCTTATCTCGGCCCGCACGTTGCCGCGCGGTGACTAATAGCAGAATAACATTGTCTCGGGATAAAATAGCGCCGGGGCTGTTTACCCGCTCCATGGGGGTTCGCTATAAAAGGGCGCCGGGGACCGCCGCGCCAGCCAGACGCGCCGGGGCGCACCGAGCTGCCGCCTATCCTTGCGCCCTGCCTCGCCGCCTACGGGACGCGGCTCTCCGTCCCCACGCTGGGACAGACTGACCCCCATTTTTTTTCTCTTTTATTCATTTTTACCCCCTTTCGCCCCTGTTATTTTATTTTTATTTTTTTTGTCCGCTGCCTGCTATGGATTATTCCCAGATGATCGTCTCGCTGCTCTTCGTGCTCTGCCCGGGGCTGCTGCCGGCAGGTAGGTGCCGGTCCCCAGCCACCCACCGCCGCCTGCGTCCGGGGCTACGGGGCGGGGCTGCCGGGGCGCACCCGGGCTCCGTGCCGGCTGTCGGGGAGCGCCGCCAGGCCCCCCGGGAGAGGACGGCTCGAGGTGTTCGAGGGCTTCGGCGGGAGGGGATGCCGGCGGGGTACGTGGTTGCCGCGGGTGCTGAGCTCTGTCTCTCCCTCCCGCAGCCCCCGGAGCCGAGGCGGGCGCACCGCCGCCCCCCGCCGCTGCACACCGCCGCCCCCGGCGCTGCTCCTGCTCCTCGCTGCTGGACGAGGAGTGCGTCTACTTTTGCCACCTCGACATCATCTGGATCAACACACCCGAGTAAGTGGACCGTGCGGAGATTCGGCAGTTGCCGATCGCTGGGGTTCCCTTTGGTTGGAAAAACGCCGGGGGAAAGGGAGGGGGGCTTAAGAACAGACTCCATGTAGAAATGGGAAGGGGAGGAAGGAATAGTTATTTGCACCATCTCTCCTATTGCTTCCCCCCGCTCCTGCCTTTCTGCTGAGTTTTCTGTTCTGCTTCTGTTCACTGGGAGAAAGCAAGCAAGATGTTACTACCTAGATGGAGCAGATAGCTACTAATAGTCCTAGCACACCTGCGTTCCAAAAATCTGAGCAGGAGTATTTCCTTTGGGTGCTGCTCAGCAAAGGCCGCGGGATACTTTTCACTATGAATCAGAAGAAGACCAAATGCCAAAAGGATGATTTTGCCAGCCTGAATTTGCCTGACCGTTTTTCTTTCCAACAAATTAGGAGGTTAGAAGGCTTACTTTGACACGGGCTGGCTCCTTGCCACCTCTTGCTGCTCTCTGCTGCAAATTAATGTATCCTGAATGTTAATAGGGTTGCGTACAGTGGCTGTTTCTAAGCTCTCCTCACCAAAAAGTAGTGAGCTAGAGCTTCACCTAACGCTGTGAGCACTGACATTGTGATTTGTTCTGCTGCTGGATTTCCTTGGAGCAGAGAGGATCTGTTCCTCACTTTTATTGCTTCTTTCAGTATTGGCAGTTAACAAAGTTCAAAGAGATGAAGTTTTATTGCTTTTTATTGCACAGGGGGGCACGGCAGCCTTATGAAATCACAATTAAAAGGTCATTAGCCTTGTCAGTAGTCATGCTAATGAATATGTTGCAGGGTCATCAGAAGCATTTGCGTGGAAATTAGGAGCAACAAGGCATTCCCAATCCCACAACCTTTACTCATGCATTCAATCCTATTGATTAGACTGGTCAAAATACCCTGCTGTTTTGAAGCCACAGGATCATTTGAATGACTTTCATGTTATCTCTTTGATCATAGGAAGACAGTTCCGTATGGTCTTGGAGGCCCTTCTCGATCCAGAAGATCACTGAAGGACATGGTGCCAGAGATGCTCGCTGAACCGAGCAGCAGATGCCGATGTGCCAACCAGAAGGACAAGAAATGTCTGAACTTCTGCCAGACAGGAAAAGATCTCTGGTGCGTCTATTGTTGCTACTCTTTAAAAGGCAGTGCATGTGAAAGGGATGGATTGTGGTACACTTACTCATTTTGGCACTCGCTGAGCGAATAATCTCCCCAAAGCCTTGCCTCCTACCTGAGTGCTTAAACTGCTATGATGCATACTATGGTTTGGCCTAGAAAGATCACTTATTACGTGCCTTGGTTGATGAGATGCCTCACCTTGTGGACTGCAGACTCAGGGCTGTTTTTTAACGGCGGTGTCTTTTCAACTTTTAACAGGGCTCAGTCCACAGCGGAGAAAACCTTGCGTCACCGCAACAAAGCTGGCAATTGCATCGGACCTAAATGCATGAACCGACAGCCTGTTGACAGCAGGAAAATGAGGCGGTGAGTTTCCTCTCATCCTGTTGTAGTTCCCCGCAGTAGCAATAGAGAGCACAGTTCACCTGCCTTTAGGACAATGTGGGCTTAGCTGATGATTTCAGCTGGAGAGTCACAGAGGAATCAGGGAGTGTATCTTGAAGGTTTTTGTTCATGTGGTGGGTTCTTAGCCTGTGAAGACATAGGTACTGAGCTCTGCCTAGCATCCTCCATTTACTTAGAGGAAATGGACTTAATTATAGGCCTAAAGATACACCCAACTTCAAGAGTATGAAATCATTAAACACTGGCAGAAATAAATAAAGGCTGTAATTTTAGTATGTTCATGCACTGTTTTAACTAATAAAAAGCACTACATCTCAGCTATTATAAAATTAAACTGAGTCAGAATACATTTTCTTAGATACTTTACTCCATTTTACTGCAGAAAAAAATTATTAATCTATCCATATTTTGAATATATTTTTTCTTTTGGCTGATGTGGCTGGCTTTTTACAATGCAGGAGGCAGATTTCTACCTGCCTTATTTCTTGCATTGTGTAACCTGCGTAAAAGGCGTACGGGATGTTAGCGATGGAAATGACTGGAAAAAAGGTTGAGGGAAGGGAAAATGAAAATTAAATTAGTGTTTGAGCCAAATTTAATATTTGAGTTCAGCAGTAAATTTCAGGACTGCCCTTTGAGGTCTCCGCACAATAAGTTGAGTGGCAGGAGGCAGCAGTCTCATTCCACGGTGCAGTTCAGAGATGGGTGCATTGGGCTTGGTGCAGCTGTGAACCCCACAGAGGGGAAGTCAGCTTTGAAGATGAGTGTGAGTACAGCTGTACCAGCTGTGGCATTCTGTGTTTGACCCTATGCCCGTGTAAAAGTATGGCATATGGAAGCTTGCCCATACAAAAGAAGACTCTTTAGTGCTACTTTCAAGAGCAGAACAGGATCTGTGGGAGCAGGCAGCCTGAGAATTCTGAGTGAGACATAGGCCCTGGAAATCTTAAATAATTTTTGAAAATGGGGCTTACTTACTTACTCAAAAAATGCCTCCATTCATTTGAACCAGGATCATGTTTACCTAAAAGAAACGAAACAGCCCAAAAGAATAACACTAAAAATCTCTTAATGGGATTCGTGCTATTTAAGGATCCTTAGTCTAGAGCATCTATATTTGAATGAATATTTTAACTTCTTTTAATATTTTCATTTAAATTCTGAATCCAGTATTTCAAGTGGCTTAAGTTAGCCTAATTCTGTCAGAGGTATAGCAATCAGCAGTTTCTGAGGTTTCCATGACAGAATTCTAGACTGATGCTCATTTAATCAAAAACTGAATGTCTGCACACTGGAGCTGCGTCTTCATTATTGTAACAATAAATGTATATTTCTTATTTTTGTAGGCTGGAAGCCATTGGTAACAGTATCAAAGCTTCCTTCAGTATTGCTAAGCTGAAGGCTGAGCTCCAGAAAGGGCGGAAGCTGAAACATAACAGGGCGAACAAAAGGCAAAGCATCTGGGAAAGCCTGAAGGCATCCTAGTGGGAAGATCACCTGAATCTTTCTCCATCACACTTGCTGACAAAGTGTCACCAAAACTCTCTCTTGACTTCTGACATTCCACTACGGCAAAGGACCTCTCTGTCCACGTGTTTGCACAGCAGAGCAACGCGTTAAGGAAGTCCCGTATTTGGAGGTATAAAAGTAAAGAACTTAATCATTTCGGAGTTCAGATGGATGGGTAGAGGGGGTGAAGTGGAACCCTCTGCAATGTGCATTTAAAGCCATCTTTCTGAAGACACATTTGAATATTGCTTCTGGAACGTTACCCATAAATTGGGCAGCTTTCAGGGTCTACATCAAAAGCATCTTGCAAGGAAGACCTCACAGATGAGTCCAGAAAGGACAGAAAGCAAGATCTGAGTGGTCAAACCTCAAACTAAAAGAACTACCTTTTGATTCAAATGCAAAAATGAAAGCCACAGTGCTACTTTAATCAGGACTTACTGCATATATACATGTCTACCTCGCATACTGTTTGTTGCACTCCTGCTAGAGTATTTTTACACCTTGTTATTGCCTTTACTAATCAGCTGCAACCCTTTGCCTTTTTTCAGAAGTCTAGTTTACTTACACAACCATAGTTTATCTGAATGCGGGTTAGACTCTGTGGTTGTTTGCATAGTCAAAGTCCTTCGGTTTTGGATAGCAAAGGACTCTTCAGCATAAAACAAAAGTTAGAGGACACTACTAGGTTTCCCATAACAAGGATATTTGGCTAACTCAAGTTCTAAAAATAGAGGTTGTTGTGTCTTACATGCCACCAAAAATGCACTGAAGTGGGGATGTACCAGAGGTTGTTGTGAGATTTATCCAGTGCCTTGTTTGGTGGAAATGCATCGAGACAAAGGGTTGTTTTGAATTACGTCAAAAGGCTAATATTGGGTGAATGTTTATAGCAGTTAACTTGTTCACATTGTTGAATTTGCTGACAGGTTGAATCTTACATGCTTATTTTTTGTGTTTTGTATTTATATTCACACAAGTTCTTCATTATATTTACCATGTTGAATACACACTGAAGTAGGCCATATTGGTCTATGCATGTTTTACATATTTCTGTATGAAATTGGGAAATGCTTTATGCCTATCAAGGTAAATATCTTCAAAAATAAATATTTTTCATTACTGTATTGGCTTATTTTTCCTATGCCCTGCTTTTCCATAGGCTATGGCTCCATCATGTTCATGGAGGTAGATTGCCTCGTGTACAAAGTGTTTGCCCTTGATTGCCTTTCTGTCATATTAGCCAGATGACGACACAAAGTTTATGCCAGATGTGAGACAACAGATAATACTTGTTTTAGCTTCAAGCTTCCTCATCAAAACTTCATGGTGAAATTCAAATTGACCAAATGAATTTATCCTGGGGCATCATTCTCACATGTCTGGTGCCTCTTTCATCCAGTAGTACAAACTCTTAATGTTTTATTTACTGAGCCATTAAAATATGGCCAAAGAGAGGTTGGATATAGATGAGCTAGAGGAGAAAACGCACACACTAGGTGCTTTGTGGAATGTATTGGACTAGGTTATTGGACTAGTATTATGTTACTTACTACCGTGCTATCCTAAAAGTCTCAGCCCAGCCCAGGCAAGTTAAAGATGGAGACCTCAGTGGAGCCTGGCCCAAGCCCAGGAAAGAGCTAGAGCAATAGTCAAACTTTGCATGTCTTCAAACATTGGCCTAAAGTGGTTATACCTGGAAAAATGCTTAAATGGATTTAATAGTCTCTGATCCTATAGGAAAGAAAAATACAAGAGTTAGTCCATGGATAAAACTGTGTTTTGGATTTTTTTAAAAACAAACTTCTACAAACAAATGCAATACAAGTTGTATGACACTTAAACCACTGACAGCAGTCACTGTTAAATATCTGAAATTGTCTGGCAATTGTCTGGTTCTTGTCAATATTCATTTGTTTGCAGTATTTTTCATATCCAAAAACTATAAGGCTGGATAAAGGCCATACCATGTTTCTTTCAGGCTGTTCTGGTACATTCTGGGGCAGTAACTCGGTGAAAGGATGGCAGTGCTGGAAGCCTGGGTCTGACAGGAGAGCCTGGCCCTGGCGGTGGGAAGGAGCTGGGATCCCCTGTCATTCTGCAGGGCAGGATGTGGCCCCCAGAGCCTCCCTTGGGTCTCTGTGTAGCCCATGTCAACTGCTCGGGACATGCGCAGATTGGTAACCTCATGTCAGGTGTGAAGAGACTCACTAACGCTCCCTGGTTTTCCATTTCTTCCCCTACCAGTGGCTGCCTTTGACAGAGAGTGATGGTGAATGGAGCTGCATCCAGCTGGTGTCTGGTGACCAGCGGTGTCCCCCAGGGATCAGTACTGAGCCTAGTCCTATTCAATATCTTTATTGATGACCTGGATGTGGGGATTGAGTCCACCCTCAGTTAATTCGCAGGTGACACCAAGATGGGGACAAGTGTTGATCTGCAGGAGGGTAGCAAGAAGCTTCAGGAGGACCTGGACAGGCTGGGTCGATGGGCTGAGGCCAACGGCATGAAATTCAACAAGACCAAGTGCAGGGTCCTGCACTTTGGCCACAATAACCCCAGGCAACGCTACAGGCTGGGGGAAGAGTGGCTGGAGAGCGGCCCGGCAGAGAGGGACCTGGGAGTGCTGGTTGACAACCAGTTGAACATGAGCCAGCAGTGTGCCCAGGTGGCCCGGAAGGCCAATGGCATCCTGGCTTGTATCAGGAATAGTGTGGCCAGCAGGAGTAGGGATGTGATTCTCCCCCTGTACTCAGCACTGGTGAGGCCTCACCTCGAGTCCTGTGTGCAGTTCTGGGCCCCTCACTTCAAGGACGTTGAGGTGCTGGAGCAGGTCCAGAGGAGAGCAACAAGGCTGGTGAAGGGACTAGAGAGAAAGTCTTACAGGGAGAGGCTGAGGGTGCTGGGGTTGTTTAGCCTGAAGAAGAGGAGACCCAGGGGGGACCTTATCACTCTCTTCAACTACCTGAAGGGAGGTTGTAGTCAGGTGGGGGCTGGGCTCTTTTTCCAGGCAACTAGCAACAAGACAAGAGGGCATGGCCTGAAGCTGCTCCAGGGAAGGTTTAGGTTGGATATTAGGAAGTACTTCCTCACGGAGAGGGTGATGAGGCATTGGAATGGACTTCCCAGGGAAGTGGTGGAGGCACTGTCCCTGGATGTGTTCAAGGCAAGGCTGGATGTGGCACTTAGTGCCATAGTCTAGACAGTGTGGTGGTGTTGGTCATAGGCTGGACTTGATGATCTTAAGGGTCTTTTCCAGCCTTGGTAATTCTGTGATTCTGTGTGATTCTTTGTATTAAACAAGCAGGTAGTCGAGGTGCTGCCTCTCACCCTGCCAAAGCAACAGGCGAGCGGGTGGTGTGGGGTGCCCCTGCTAGAGAAGGGGCCACACATTGGCTTCCCCATTGCCATTGCTTCTGTTTTCTCTCTAAGGAAAGAGCGTGAGGAGAGGAAAGATTCTGGGCATGGAGAAACCCTGCAACAGCATCTGTGCTGTTATTAAGGCTGGATAGCTGAATTTTGTAGGTGGCTGGGCTAAATGGTGCTGCAGGTGGGCTTTAATAGCCCAAATTCCTGGCCAGCTGCTTAAGGGATTATAGAGATGCCTTCCTAAAAATAAACATGTTCCTTCTAGAGTTTACTCTGCCCATGCCTGGATTTGAATGCTGGCTTTCATTCTCCTTTCCTTCCTCCTAAACTGACCCCACTGTTTGCTCATAGAACCATAGCATGGTTTGGGTTGGAAGGGACCTTAAAGATCATCTAGTTCCAACCCCCCTGCATGGGCAGGGACACCTCCCACTAGACTAGGTTGCTCAAAGGCCCATCCAACCTGGCCTTGAACACTTTCAGGGACGGGAGATCCACAACTTCCCTGGGCAACCTGTGCCAGTGTCTCACCACCCTCACAGGAAAGAATTTCTTCCTAATGCCTAACCTAAATCTCCCCTCTTCCAGTTTGAAGCCATGCCCCCCTTATTCTGTCACTACAGGCCCTTGTAAAAAGTCCCTCCCCAGCTTTCCTGTAGACCCCTTCAGGTACTGGAAGGCTACCATAAGCTTTATCTGAGCCTTCTCTAGACTGAACAAACCCAAGTCTCCCAGCCTGTCTTCATTGAAGAGGTGATCCCTCTGATCATTCCTCTGATCATCTTTGTGGCCCTCCTCTGGACTGGCTGCAGCTTTGTTAAGTGATGGACACCCACTGGCCTTTTGGGGAAGGCATGGTCCCCAGAGCCATGCAAGGTAAAGTAAGAGCCTTGCACAGCACGAAGCCTGAGTGGCAATGCAAAGAACACAAGGAAGGTGAGATGCTCTGATGCCAGGGGCTTGCAGGCTTTGGGAAGAGTGGCCAAAGCCATTTCATGCTGCCCAGCCTGCTCCAGGGGCCTGCTGGCATGTGGCAGAAGGGGATGCACCCTGGCACCTGACTCCATGCTATTTACCTTCTGGCATAGAAGCATAAACTGCAGCTTCCCCTGGTTTGCATTAATGGACTGGACCAAAAACCGGAATATAACAGACTGTTTGTCTCACTGAATAAGCAAAAGGCAACATGAAGCGTTTTATCTTAAGGCTGCCTCACATACAAGTACCAGGGTCTGCCCCAGAGGTTTGCTCCTTCTCAAAGCAAGCTCCATGACAGACAGAGATTCAATAACTCAGGCCAGAATCCCCGGAGAAAAAAGAGAGGCATAGTATGTGCTGGGATTTATGGCACTGAACACAAGGCAGTGTAAAAGTACATTCTTACTTATAATAAACGACATGAGCAAAAAAAGTATTCTACCTGAAGCCAATGGAAACATTGTGCTGACTGCAGAGGCAAGGCTGCAGAGTCAAGGATCTCATTCTTCTAACCAGAACTAATCTCACTTCTTCTCTTAAAAAGTAAACCTTTCATGGCCATGATCTATCTCCTTTTTAAGTAAGAGGTTCTTCTAATCCAGCAGGAAATTTGAGAACAATGAAGGGAAGCATAGAGGGAAGAGAGCCACCACTTTCCAGCATGGCCACACTCTAGTGGTCCCAAAATACACCTGACATTTTACTGAAATTCCACCTTGGATCAAGAGCAAGGAAAGGCTCCATTCCCCAGTTCTTAACAAATGGTATCTCCCTCTCTGATTTTTTCCTGGGTTTAGCATGGCCATTTCTGAAGCTGCAAAAAGTTTCACAGGAAAAGACAACTATTTCTCTCCAAAATTATGTTCACTGTACTTATTTTTATTCAACGCTGTCGGCAATTCTTTCTTGCTCAGCTGATTTTTTTTTATTTTCTCTGTAAAAATGCTGTTTTGACGATATATCAAAACAAGGTATACAATAAAACAAAGCTTCGAAGTGTGAGTCAGGCTTCAAGTCAGGAAAATACTACAATGCTACTGAAATTCTTTCCACCTTATCTACATAATTCTGACCTAATTTTTCCAGAAATGGCAACTCTAATCTGTACCATGTTATCATGAACTGCCCCAAAATAATTCCCGCAGGATGTCCTAATGTTGCCTATAGAAGTTACCAAATACCAGCCTCTTTGTTCATGTTTCCTTACATTAGGATAAATTTAGCCACCATAACACACTATATTTACAAACACAGAATGAGCTGGATAAACTACTGTTTGAATGCTATCTGATGTTTACTTTTTCACACTCAACTGTTTGCATCTGTGTTTATAAAACCATATAATTTTCACTTTGCCGGCATCACGGCACTATTATTAGGTTCCTTGGGTAGAAATCCAGCTGCCATGCTCAGCCAGTATCTTTATTTGATTAACTGTTCTTCCTTCGTGACCTAGGAATCAAAAGGATGGAGTATTTGATTAATTAGAGGAGAATGCTTGGAAGCTGCAATGGTGAGTGCAAGTATGCAAAAAGACAGAGAGCCACAGATAAAGTACAAAGATAGCGGCAGGATCCTTTTTCCTGAGGTAAACATTGTGCTAACAACATTTTGGAAACTTAGCCAGAATGGGTGTTCGTGTCTTTCTTTATTGTATATCTCTGATCAAATCTGAGCTAGGTGAAAAATGAGAGGGAAGCCTATTTTGCTATTTCTCAATATGGTTAGATGATCAGTTGGTATGTCTTAGTAGTGTGCCTGGGACACGTTCCTCTGTTCTGATCAGGTCAAAGAGACCTGAAATCTGCCTGAAGTCTGCTGGGTCAGTCAGTCAGCCAACAATTCCCTCAGTTTTAGAGGCATCGTTTATGCCAGTGAAATGAGAGCAGGATTTGACCCATTAAGGCTTTGTTCTTTCTGATATCACCACAATGGGGGCTAGCGAACACCGATTTGTTGATGCTAGCACAGGGGTCCAGTGGATCTTGCTGCTCTTGGCCTGGGTATTTTTGTGTGTTGGTTTGTTTTTTGGGGTTTTTTTGTTTGCTTGTTGTTTGGGGTTTTTTCTCCCCACAAGTGTTTTCTAGTAACAAACTAGATAAATATCACTTTGGTAAGCAGTGGGGCAGTTTGCCTCTGGCTCAAGAAGGCTGCGTTCAGAAATGGATGAGCTCCATGTAGTTTGTGGTTTCATTGACCTCTCCAACTGTTTTGGGGGCTGTAGAAATTATTTGAGTTCACCAACTGTAATTCAAGCCCACATTGTTGTTGTGGTTTTTTCACAAAGGAAATAATAAAAAAATAACCCAACCCTAAATCTATCTTTTTTCTAGCAAAAGGAAAAATCTGTGTTATGTGCCAGTCACTAGAAACAAATCCAGCCTCTAGTCTGGCAAGAAGAAAGCAGCACTCTATTTTGGTCATATATATTTGATTTACATTTTCCTCTGCTTTCTCCAGCTCTTTTCACAGACACAATTCAGCCAAGCACTTAGTGTCCCTCATGAAATACTAGCCAGTGTCCTAAGGACTTCTTGTGCAAGGGTAGCCACATGCATTGGATGCTTTGGTGGACCAGAGCTTTTCCACTTGTCTCCTCTCTTCATTTCAGTCCTATTGTTGCAAGAGATCTGTTTTTCTTTTGCTTCTTATTTTCATGTTCTCTTATCTCTAAGAGGAGTATAAAGCAGCAGTATTCACAAACTAGACAGCAAACTACAGTGGACAGAAAAATTGGGTCAGTGGTGCCTGTCATACTCTCACCAGAAATGTACAAGCTTTTAAGTTGTGTATTTGCCTGTGAGAGGATTTCAAGTAGCAAAGAACTCTTACAAGTGATTTAACCAACAAGGCTCAGCCCTGCAAAGAAACTCTGTGGCCATCAGCTGCTCATGAAAATGTGCTCATGTGAATGTGCACAGACTGGTTTGGAGCTTCAAGGGATCTGATGTGCTAGATACTTTGCAGAACCAAACTCTCTCCTTGAGGAAGAAAGGACTTCTGTAGTACTCTGAACTTGTTCACACACTTTGGTGAGCATCCCTCAAGTACCATAAGTGAGCACAAAGCAAGAACCATAATACTAGCTGCAGCAGAGGTGCCTTGAGAGTGCTTTCTGGGTTCTTCCCTCATGACTGTACATCTCCTCCAACCCCAGGGGAGACATCTCTTTCCTCACACATGGGCTGCCTAGCACATCCATCAGACAGTTGACTTCATTATGTGACAATGCAAGCAGGGATCAAAGAACCCATGCTGCACGATGCTGCTGCTGGCGTGTTCCTCAGGGGACAGGAGAGAGGGTGGCTGCAGGTTGCAAGTCACACCAGCAGCCCTGGTCGGTCCCCTGGAAATGTAAGCCACCCTTCCCGCTTGTCTGTGGTTCACCATGGACAATGCCACATAGGCTGCTTGGCCATGGCCCTTTAATACCATCTCAAAATGACCCCACAGGTTTTATCAGTATCTTATAGCGGATTTTTCTGAGAAAGCATCTCAGCTGGGAGAGCTGTCCACTCATTCCAGAGTCCCTTTTGATGGACTAAACTGGCATCACTCGAGTGAGTTTGGAAGAACACCACTAATTTCACCAGTCCAGAGGTTTTTCAGAGTATCAATCATGCAAATACAGCATATGACTGTGCAATCCACAGATAAGTCTACAAACGATCCTTTAGCCATGTTCTTTCTATGTATTCATAAGAAGAATATTTTCATAATTTTTCCAGAAAATGTATTCCCCTATCTTTCTAAAATCTTGTGGCTTTTGCTGAGGACTTGGCCTGCTCTTTTACCTCCTGAGTCTGCTAACCATTACATCATTCTCAGCACACATCCAGCTCAACACTTTGCAGCAATGTGCTTTCCAGTGGCTTCCAAACAATGTGCATTAAGGCTGTTATTTTAATTTTATTTCACCTCAAGTCTGCTTCATCATAAGCACAAGGACATCATTCACCTGGCTGCAAAGTGAAGTGCCTGTGAGTGCTGTCCTTTGCCCTGAACTGGCAATGGATTATGGATTGTTTGTTCCGGTGTTGACACTTCAGGCAAGTCAGAAAGTTGGCTGGATATTACTATACAGTAAAAATTTATTCTTTCAACTAACCACTTTCTGCTGAGTAATTATTTTTTCTCTGCAAACATTTCTATAAATGTCTATACATGCACAGGGGTCAACTTTCTAAGCAAACTGCAACCTTTCCTTCCCCAGTCCTTTATTTTTACTCTCTCAAGCATTTCTGTGCTGTTCCCGTGACCAAACACAGCTTTTGTAAGCTGCTTCTGTAAAAGAAGCTGTGGTCATAGCTGTTCTTTCAGCCTGTGATCCGTGAACATCTGAAGAGCCACAAAACATGATTAAGGGATGCAAGATCATATGTGCTTTACAACAACCTGCATATGTGACATTCCTGGAACAGTTTGCACTTCCACTGAAAAATTTTTGGTGGCCCATAATAAAAATGAATTAAACCTGTGTCTTATACATGGAAACTAGATTTGAAAAAAAAGTTGTAAAATGGAGTTGCCAGCATATCAAAGTGCAAAATTGAGTCCAGCCACACAGCAAATAAGAAAGACACCATTCTGATAAAAAAGGATGTGATTGTAAAACTACATCATCAGGTAAAGTGGCAAAGTCTGTGTGCAACTGGGTACATGAGGGAAAACTTGGAGCATTTACCAGCTCTGTATGTGTATTTATAAGCGTGGAAGTGTGTGCACATGTAACGTAATGTAGTGCAACAAAGGTCTTTCAGATGTCATACAACACATTGTGGACCCACTTCCCAGTGTCAGAAAACTCCAGTGTTAAAGGGCTCCCTGCCTCAATGTTTGGCTTTTTTAGCCCCATTTAATCTAGCAGAACTCTGGTCAGGATAGCCAAATTCTGCCAGTGCCCCTGTGAAGGATCCTTTGCAAAGGGTGCTGCTGTTGACTGTTAGGCAGAATGGTCGACTTTGCCCAGGCTTCTAGTCTGTTCAAATAAGCTCATGTTGTTTACATGGATTTTCTTACTATGAATTCTATAAGGAGAGAGAAACATTTGCCCTCAGTTTTCCCTCTCCGGACAGCACAGTTGGAGAGCTCTGAATGGTTTATAGGCTAATTAAAACCAGACCGCAGGTTTTGGGTTTTTTTTTCTTTTTGCTACATTCCAGTTTGTTTGGTTGCTCAGCAGGGATTTGGCAGGGGCATTGTTAAGGGGACAAAGGACCTCTGGCTTGGGTGACATTAGTGTGCTAAGAGATGCCTCCTTTTCAGCTGACAGCCTAACCAAATTGGATCAGGTATCGGAAAGACTGACAAAACATCGGGGGACATGAAATATGCAGCAAATGACTGACCTGTACATCCTACCAGGCTCTGGCTGCAGTAACAACTTTGCATGGGAGCTGATGCAGAACTGCCCTTCTCTCTCCACCTGACAAGCTAAGAGCTGATAAATTACCAGAACTAATTGTTGCCCTGACAGGCCTTTGATCCCTGGAAGAGTCAATTTATAAATGATGAGGTCTCTCTTTTACATGCCACCGCTGATGGAGCTGTTGAAATAGTTATAAAATCAATAATCCCTGATGTCTGGGGATCCTTTAGTTTTCTCCCATTTATTCACGAGACAGTTCAAAGTGTCTGCAAATGCCCATTTCCATCTCTTCCCAGCACCCCGCCCAGAAAAAAGTCAGGCATTGCCACCAGAGTGTCTTAGTAAGGAGAAGGAGTGAGCATCTGAAAAACAGGCCAGTCTAGATGAACACCGAATATGAAGCAGGACAGTCTCCAGATCATACTCTCAGCCACTTGGGATGATTTCTCCAGGAAGAGAAATTGTCAAAAACAAGGGCAGAAAGGCAAGGTGGGAAAATTTTGGATGATAGGCAGCATCATGGGGAATGGCAGCATCTTCAGGGTGGCAGGGGAACAGAAAAATCCCATTTATGGCTCCTAGAGTCCAGCCTCTACAGGGAGCTCAGCTGGTCTGTTACCCACAGGCATGCTGCCTTTCCCAGAGAGGAGGTAACCTAGCTTCTATAGTGTGAAGGAACAAGCCAATATTTTGCCAAATAGGGTCCCTGTGGGTGGCATGTCATCTGCAGAGTTCAGTCCTAGACCTGTATTGCCAAAGCATGTTGTAATCATCATATGGTGGAGAACCCAATGAAACTTCCTCCTTGGGCTGTTTGAGCAGGCCATGAGAAGCAAAGGACAATTTAGAGGAACAGTGCAACAATAGAGCTGTATTTTAAAGAAAGTCCTTGGCCTGCTCTTGCTGGTGTTTGCTCATTTTCCAGTTGTGATAACAAAATGGGAGCACTCCAACAGGACCTGGCATACTCCTGGGAACAAAGTTTGCAGGCTTGGACCCAGCGTTGTTACAACTCACCAATTTTTGAAAACACAGCCTAGAAGCCATGAGTCTGCCTCATATCTGGAAAGCTTATTTGCACACAATCCTGTGTTTCAGTAGAATCACTTTTCCTGTGCCTGATTGTTCTGATGAGAGAGCACTCGTTAGAAAAATGGACTGCCATAACCCAAGAGCATGCATGAGGTTGGGACAGTAGGAGGTGCTGACTGATGTTTCACTTTCCGTTCTCCCCTGAAAGCTTGTACACAAATGTGAGGTGTTGTAATGTGGTTCAGTGTGGTTACTCCAAAGTGGTCTGGGGCCTGGCCACCAAGCTTGTCCTCACCACAGGCAGAAGAGATCCTCCCTAAGAGTGAAATTCCCCTCTGATGTCCTCTGGACTGAGGAACACTTGAACTGAATCACAGCATCCGTTACAGAAAGAAATAACTGAGATGTTAGCTGTCTTTAACTTACTGAGTGAAGGAAATGCACATACACAGGGCTTATACAGTGAGGTTCTCCTCTTGTCCAGCCTATTTCTTCACTGTCTTACCAACCTAGAAAACTCTCCAGACCTTCAGCCTGGGTTATTACGCAGGTGATCCATAGGGAGATTTTTCTTCAGGCTACATAAAGGCCTTAGGGCTAGGAAATAAACATGAAAAAGTTCCTTAATTAATGTTACATGGAGTTAGATGCAATGTGCAGTCTTCCACTGGAGGGAGAACTGAAACATCTTCTAAAGTGAAAAAAGGGTTTGGGGATGACTTTGAATCACTAGCATCTGTAGTAAACTGATAGGAAACTTGTTTAAGTTGACAGCCCCAGAAAAGAGGAATCTAATTCAAAAATATGGTTTCCAGATGAGTCAAGTGTTTAGAAGAAGACACATTTTTAAATTAGTTAGAATCCACTAAACAAAAAATGAGGGTGGAGCAAAGGGGAGGTAAAGGCAGCCTAATTATAGGGGAAATTATTAAGTGCAAAGAATTGAGAGGTTCTTCTCCAACGAAATGAGATTGCTCCTAAGTCATTGTGCCATGTGTATATGATAAAAGAGGTGGGTGTGGGCCAGAAGGACAGGTTGATATGGAGGGAACAGAAATAGACAGTGGGGTAAATGTGCAGGAAGGATCTACTGGTATTGTGGAGACACAATGGGAAAAAAATCTGCCTAGTTCAATCCTACCTAATTTACATAGTGGACTGATGCACCTGGACTGAGAGGAGTTTTCCTCTGGAGGCATCTGGCTTTCTCCATTGAGCTTGTGGAGGAAGGATGGCAGTCACAGAGATGAAGTTAGGACCACATCCACCTTATCTTCATGAAGTAGCATTAGAAGGATGCAACCGTATTAAGCAGATGGAAATCATAGGATCATAGAAACATAGAATGGTTTGGGTTGGAAGGGACTTAGAAGATCATCTAGTTCCAGCCCCCCCACAAGAGCAGGGACACCTCCCACTAGACCAGGCACAAAGCCCTGTCCAACCTGGCCTTGAACACCTCCACGGAGGCAGCATCCACAACCTCCCTGGGCAACCCATTCCAATGCCTCACCACCCTAACAGTAAAGAATTTCTTCCTAATGTCTAATCTAAATCTCCTGTCTTCCAGTTTAAAACGATTACCCCTTGTCCTATCACTACACACCCTGATAAAAAGCTTTCCTGTAGGCCCCCTTCAGATACTGGAAGGCTGCTATAAGGTCTCCCCGAAGCCTTCTCTTCTCCAGGCTGAACAGCTCCAACTCTCTCAGCCTGTCTTCATAGGAGAGGTGCTCCAGCCCTCGGATCATCTTCGTGGCCCTTCTCTGGACTTGCTCCAACAACTCTATGTCCTTCCTGTGTTGAGGGCTCCAGAATTGGACACAGTACTCCAGGTGGGGTCTCATGAATGTGGAGTAGAGTGGCAGGATCACCTCCCTTGACCTGCTGGCCATGCTTCTTTTGATGCAGCCCAGGAGGCAGTTGGATTTCTGGGCTGTGAGTGCATATTACTGACTCATGTTGAGCTTTTCATCTACCAACACCCCCAGGTCCTTCTCCTCAAGGCTGTTTTTGATCCGTTCTCCACCCAGCCTGTATTTGTGCTTGGGATTGCCCCAACCCAGGTGCAGGACCTTGGACTTGGCCTTTTTGAACTTCATGAGGTTGGCATGGGCCCACCTCTCAAGCCTGTCAAGTTCTCTCTGGATGGCATCCCTTCCCTCCAGTGTGTCAACCACACCACACACTTTGGTGTCATCAGCAAACTTGCTGAGGGTGCACTTGATCCCACTGTCCATGTCACTGACAAAGATGTTAAATGTTTTCGGGCCCACTGTATTCAGTATCTAATTTTGTTATGGAAAATATGAATTTCCCACAGAAGAACAGCATAGAAAAATAATAATCTTCCAATTTGTTCCAAGAGGTAAGCAAGAGCCAACAATCATGCAATAAACTGATGGTACATTGAAGAAAATAAGCATAAAGGCAGCTCTTGGCAGGAGAACTCATCTTCTTAAGCTGGGTTTCTAGGACGAGCTTAATTATCATGACCTTTAGGACATTACATCCTGAGGAGGCAACAAGACAGAAGGAAGAAAGAAGCAAGAATGATGCTCAGCTGAAGATAATTTGATTCCCATGAAATATTGAATGAGGCCAACTCCTGCAGCCTGGCCTACCACCCTCACATAGCTGGGCTGACTAAGGAGGAAGAGATTACTAGTTTTGATTATCATACTGAGAGAAAAAAAACAAAACAAAACAAACCTGAAAATTTTCTCATGCCCTTTTCTGACTTAGTCAGCTATTTGGGTAGCCTGTCACACCCAGGAGATGTTATTTATATCATACACTTCCAGGACAATCTTTCATGGTGAAATCTTCTGCCTTGAAAAAAGGGGAAGGGTAAAATAATGAAAGGACGCAGTTCAAAAATAAAGTTACTGTAAAGTGGTAATTTCAGTGTGGTTAGAAAGGATGTAGAAACAGCACTGAAGCTGTTGATCTCAACAGCACCAGGGTACATGCCAGGATCTCACTGAAGATCAGTTCTCACAGTACTCACTCCCCGTTTGAGGAAACCTTGTGAATTCATGCCATGTGTGACTACAGTCAGAAAGTCAGATCATTTAGACAGCGCTGGCATTCCTTGACAGAACTAGTTTAAGTCCTATTTCTCAATGTGATTTTGGCTTGCGAGAAAGTGGAAGTCAGGATAGGTCAGCTAAGTTTCCCAAGGTGGTATCGAACATGAGGACTAAGCAGGTCCAGGGCCACCACACTCTAGCCTGAAACATGTAGGTGACATTAAGTGAACAGTTATGCTAGCTTTGAGCCAAGTGACTACTCAGTGAAACCTGATTAAGCGACTTTCTGTGCTGAAGAGAGAGAACAAAGTTGGGAGATGGGGCCACTTTGATCTGAATCGATTTCTCATTAATGTTTGACAGAAGAAGATAGTGCCAGCTGCTGTGAAAAAACCTATTATAATGGAAAAAGTGCTCTCCTCAGGGCTTTAATATCCAGAGCCAATCACATGTGAGATGTGTGTCTGCTGTTACTTTGGATAAACCAAAAAGTTGTTTCTCTTTTCACTGGATGAGATAAACAAGATGCAGATAACTTTAAGCTGATCTTGGCCTTTCACTGCAGATGAAAACAAGGGAGACAACAATAATCTATCTCTTGTGCTCTTATGAAAAAACACACATGAACTTTTGTTGTCTTGTCTTCTAATCCGGAGACCTGTATACAACTGCAGAGATGGAGCAAGCTTAGCATGTTTATTTAATGAGCAGTTTACCTGGTAGAGATGCTGCCCTCAAGTGCACAGGAATCCATGTTTGCGTTTCACAGCATTGCAATGACACGAAGAGCCCTGCTGAGGGACAGGGAATTGTGTTAGTCGTCGTTGGTGGCTGTTGTTGAAAAGGTTGAGGCAATGTCCATAGGCTTGAATGAAGAGTAACGGTAAGGGTGGCACTTGCTACAAGTGGGTTTTCCGGTCAAGCATCATCCTCTAGCACCTCTCAGGTTACTGGTGGCCACCAGAAGGTGTTTATATGGATAAAAACATGGTCATTATTCATGTCCAACCAACTCAATTTCTTAAATGTTTATGACTACGGGAAGAAAAAGGTAGACAGGGAGGGCATGGGAGTTACACGCTAAGATCCCAGAGGTGTTTTCAGAAGTCCAAGGTACTAGAAATACATGCTGGCTGTAAATAATGAGACTAAAGCATCGCATTACACAGAAAAAGTATCAGTCTGGAAATCTTTCAGGAAGCAGATATTTTCCGAGGTTCTGAGTAATGCCTGGTTCTAATTCTCTGGCAGACTATAAAAGATCAGTTGAAAGCTGGAGGTGCGAGGTCTGCAGTGTCTTAAGCAAGCCCTGCACTTGCACTCTTTAAGTCATACGCACTTCAGTGTGACTTCAGCCTGTGCCAAAAAGTATCGGAGGTGACTTTTCACAGGTGCTTCAAGAGTTCATTGAACCAGGGTGCAAACTCATGTGGAGAGCTAGACAGACCCAGCCTCGCTGTTTGTAGCTCCTGGTAAAGTGGATTCCTATCACGATTGCTAGGAATTTTTGTCACTCTTTTTCAGCTGTCGAGACCAACCCTTCCCTACTTGTCTGAGTGATGCCACCATTTCTTCAGTGTTAATACTTCTCTGTTTCCCAGCTTACTGATTTATCTTTGAAGAACTTTATTTTGCTAATACATTGATAACGGTTTGCCATTCAGTTCCAGATATTAACCAGTAAGAGGGATAGCCAGTAAAATTGAAAAGGGGGCTTGAGTCTTCAGCTTTGGCCCTTAAATGCTTACGGTGACATCTTAGATATTCAGACTAAGTTGTTTAGGAAATCTAGTTTCAAGCTCCCATTCTTCCTCCAGGGTGTCACTGGGTTGCGTCACAGAAGATACATTTAATTATGTAATTTTGCATTCAGACATAGATGAAAACTGATGGGAAAGCTGAGTGAACTGAAATACTTCTGTGTTGCTTCTCCAACACACAATACTATTAGGGGAAAGAGAGAACTGGTGAGAAATGGACTCTGTCCTGAAAGAAAGATTTCAGTACTTCAGCCCTTAATTTGAAACAAAGTAATGCTGACATAAGACAGAAAAATATTTTCCATTGTGAATCAAGTGCCTTGGCCAAGTCTGGAAAGATCTGAATTTTTTTTCTCTTTATATTTGAAAATGAAAAAATGAACTGTTATCAGGTCTTGACATAAAAATAGATGCATTTTATTTAATGTGTCATCACTCATTTCTTTTACAGCTCTGCAGTATTCTGAATGTGTTTTTTTCTGACTTGCTAAGTTCCCAGTGCAAATGAGTTACAACTAAAGAACTCGATATTCAAGGTTGCTAAAATTTTGCAATTTTGTGGTATATGAATGCACAATCTGTTCTTCCTAATAAGCAGCTATTTTTAAATTATATTTTACATGGTTTCTGCTGTTCTTTGATAAAGAGCCTAGGAAACAGCTTAGTAAACTCTGACACACCAGACAGAAATAACTTCAAAAGAATTTTGATGTATGTTTCCCTCCAAACACAGGAGTATTCAGTCACATTGAGTTACTCATAATGTATGTTTTTTAGTAGATACTCACTTATTTACAAGGTACAGAACTTATTTTCAGGGATTTATTTAACAGAGCTGATACATGTTTTTCAAACAAAATGCTTTTTATTAGGTACTGGATTATTCAGAAAACAAAAAAGGTGCCCTGAAGTTTGGTTTTGAAAACATTTTTTTATTTTTTTATTAAATGAAGAAACAGGCCTTATTCTTTCAGGAACTTCCCCTATGCAATTAATTTCCTCTGTATTCTTTTGCTACTCTTTTCCTTATTTTTCCATAATTAAGTGGTTAATGCCAGGCAAGGGAAAGGAAAGAGGAATAACAGTTGTGAACAGGGAAGGGGCCAAAAGTTTCAGTTCTGGTGTGTAGTTAAAAATAGGCCGGTCTGTTACAAGGATCCTCTGCATTGTTGCAAGTACTGGTGTAGCAACGGCCAGCTTTGAGAGACTTGATACAGAAAAGTCACTCTATTGCTACCATGCCTCAAGGACTATACTCCTATTTTAGGTCATCTTGATAATTTTGCTTATGTAGACCAGAGACACCTGGGAATTTTGATTTGGAATAATTACGCAAAATTAAGCTTTCTGAAGATCTCAGTTTTCTGAGAAAATGAGACTGAGGGTTCAGTCTTGCCTCCCCCTTTTCCTCAACTGGATGCATCTCTCTCTTGCACTCTTCGGGAGGGTACCATCTCTCTCTTGCTACAGTCTTCATCCTGTGCCTTGTCCATCTGTTTGGGATCAAGGCAGTGAAAGCATGACAGCTGGATTCCACCTTTAGAAATGTTCTTGCCAACCAGCCCTCAGAGATGCCCACAACTGGCAGAAGCTGCAGGCAGTCCATCACACCAGCAATATGACCTGCTGAGGTCCCTCTTCAGGGACATCAGAGGACTGAGAGGTGTGTGGAGAAATAAAACAACAGAGCTCAGAGAACTGGAGCAGTGAGGCAGGAATGCAACGTACCCATCTGCAGATGGAGTTGCAGTGCCAATGGGAACTGGAGATGAGACACTTAGGAAAATTAGGGTATGGAGCATGTATCACTCTTTCTCCAGCTTGCCTGGAATATGTCATTTCCTACTCAGCCTCTCCTTTCACAACTGTAACTTTTTCATCATGTTCTTTTGAAAAGAAAACAGGTCTGGCCCCTAAAGAAGACTTACCACAATCCAGCCCCTAGTGGCCCCCTCTAGCTGTTCTCTCCTTCTTGCAGCTCTCTGTCTGTTGGTTTTAATGAACTGAAGCCATAACAAAGTCTGGACAACACAGGGGCAATTCAGTACTGGATTTCTTTCAACAGTGCTAATTCCTCTGGCCTTTACAGGGGCATTGAACCAGAAACACACCTCAAATGGGTAGAAGGTAAAACAACCCAAACAAACAAGTAGGGGAAACAAACTGGAAGGTTAAAGAAAAGAGAACCTGTGCCTGTTCTTGGGAAAGTAGAGTGTTTTCTTCCAGCTCAATTCACCCCATGGCCAGGCAGGTCAGGACTGCTAGTACTGGGTAGCTCACCTATGAAAACAAATATTCCCTTGTTGGATAAAGTGCCACACTGTTGATATTCAATGCCTTTTCAGGTTTTAAGGCTCTCAAGACCAACTAAAAATCATCCAGGCTAATTAGCGTGTGCAAGTCTTTTGTCCTCATAGTGTTTTGTGTAGCAATGTACATGTAAGAAAGCAAGACCTCCAGGAAGGTGCATGCAAGAGAAAGAGAGGAGATGTGTGAATGTGCAACGAACAAATGAGTGTGTGTATGTGAAAGACAAAGAGAGACCAAGGAGCCTTTTCTTATCACTGGACATATATTAGAAGATTTCTTCTTTTTAAAGAATGACCAGAATAACGGGTAACAAAGGAATAAGGATAACGAGGCATTTCATTTATATAACCCATTCCACTGAGCTATATAAATCCTGTTGCCCGTGCATGACTTAGTCTGGAAATGTGAACAGAGAGAACAGATAAAAGCATAAATCAGCAGTTTCTGCAAAGTGATACACAGGGCCGTGGATTTCCTTCCCAGCTGGAAGTCAGCACGCCAAGAGACACTCTGTGTGCAGCAAGAGCTGCTGTTTTACCTGGAGGAAAAATGCCACCAAACACAGGACCGGTTGAGACTTAGGTGCAGCAGTTGCTCTGCCTCTGTGAGCAGTAGCTCCTGGCTTGCCTCAAATCTCAAGCTGAGCAGAAGCAAGGAGCTAAAATCTGCCATCTCTCCTAGACACTAGCTGCAAAATACAGTGACTCGCAGCTGATTGCTGGCCCTGCTGTGTGTTGTTCAATGTCTGGTCACAGACATTCCTGTGGCAGGTTGCCTGCTGCTGCAGGGCATTACCTTTGGGTTACCTGTAATTTTTGGACAAAAAGTGACTCAGTGTTAAGAGATGCCTCTATAATCTGTAGGAAATAAATGGTGAGTTTTTGTCCCTGCCTGAAATCACCAACCTGGTCTACGTAGTTGGATGACTATTTCATTCTTTCTCAGTTCAGCTTGTACTTGACGTAGTATCATGTAAGGAAATTACTTCTAATGCCACTATTGGGTTTCCATTCTACTCTTTCTTGCCAAAGGAGGGCTATTTGGATATGCAGGTGCAAATTATTGTACACAGATCAGCAGATTTTTGGAAAACACAGCAACTCTTCACTGGCAATAAAAATCTACATGCTCTCCTACAGACTCTTTAGGGGAGTCACTGAATCTAGGGAGCTTGAGAGCCAGTCTACATGCAAAATTGGAAAAAAAAAAACCAAACCAGAATCAGTTTATTATAGTGCAAGTCTAAAGCTAAGCATGGGCCCTAGGTTCACAGGCAGGAGGATTCACTCACACTGCTTTCTGTGCATCTGAAAGGCATGCACTAACCAAGAAAAAAAACAAACAACAAAACCCTCTAAAAATAGGAAGGAAGCTTTTACTCCAGTATGAAATATACTATTTGAATGTACCTGAAAATGATACAAAGACAAGTCAAACTGAGTGCAGAAAATAGCCATGGCAAAACAACATCCATGTAGTTACTGAGCAGAACCACCTGGGATGGCAGTTAAAATGGCTTTATTTCCAGAAGTGTTTTTCCATTGATGAAGACGGTGCATATGTTGGAACTATGACACCCGTGACATTCCAGGTTTACACATTGCACGCTGACATAGGTCTGCTCAAGCAGGGTGAAAAATAAAGCTTTTCCTATCCAGCCCCATGTTTCTACACAGCTGGCTCAGATGTATGATAACACAAAATTGTAAGGACAGTAGCAGGGGACACTCAGAGCCGTTTCTCTTCATTGTTTCCCCAGGATGTGTTTGATGGGCATGTCCCAGAGGAGTCCGGATGGAAACACCAGGGCTGGTTGAAGGCCCAGCTGTTTTCTTGCCTCTTGCTGTCTGAACTGAGGCTGAAGAAATTCCCTGGCCATGCCAATCAGTTGAGCTGTGAGTCTCCTTACCATAAGGACAGCTAAACACAGATATGAGATCTGCCTGGAAGAAAACTTCTAACAACCTCCTCCTGTCAGAAACCTCAAACCTGAAAATCTTGCTACAGGAAGTGAGGAGGATTAGCTTTTGTTTTTATTTCTCCTCATATGCAACAGTGACCTGATTGTCCATAACAAAATAATTATACTTTGTTGAAATGTTGCCCTTGAGTGGAAGACAACATTGTCAAGAAGATGTGCAGAGCATGTACCTAACCACAAACACATGTGTAAATACATTTGTATGTATTTATACGTACTTGTGTGCATACACACACACACATACATATTTATGTGTAAAAACTGTTTGCATTGGACCTGACCATCAATTAACTGAAGGCAAAAGTTCTTTTTCTCAGAATGTTACTCGCAACTGTTCTTTAGACTACAGCTGGATTGGGATTCAGGCACTTTCCCAGCTGTAGCATGAACTTGAGGTCTGCTGTTTTCCAAGGATTCAACCGTCTCACTGGCTTGTGTGCAGTAACTGTGGGAATTCACACAGGGACACTGAAATAAACTGACTACAGACTTAATTATCTTCTGCAACCAAGCAGTATCATACCTACAGGTATTAGAAGGCCTACAGTAAAGCTGGAGAGGGACTTTTAACAAGGGCATGTAGTGATAGGACAAGGGAGAATGGCTTTAAACTGAAAAAGGGTAGATTTGGATTAGACATTAGGAAGAAATTATTTCCTGTGAGGGTGGTGAGACACTGGAAGAGGTTGCCCAGGGGAGTTGTGGATGCCCCATCCCTGGAAGTATTCAAGGCCAGGCTGGACGGGGTTTTGAGCAACTTGGTCTAGCGGGAGGTGTCCCTGCCTACGGCAGGGAGGTTGAAACTAAGGTCCCTTCTGACCCAAACAATTCTATGATTCTATGATTTATGAGGAAAGGTTACAGTTGCTCCCCGTCTTGTAGGCCCCATTCCGCAGTCAGTGTGGATTCAATCTTTACCAGAAGTCCCAGTGAAATCAATGGATGCATTCCTAGAAAAAGAAATGTAGCAACAAAAGAAAGGGACCTATGGTTAGCTATCCAGTTATTTCTCTACAAAACCTGGCACAATTTGAGCATCAACTAAGCACATACCTGTAAGAAGTCACTTGCTCTCTGCACCACAAATATGGTAAGAATGCTTATACCTTCCTGCATCAAAACTGTCTTTATCCTAGTGGAAAATAAGTACTTGAAAAAAAGAGGCAGAGAAGAAATAGAAAAGAGTTGGAACAGGATGCTAACAGCAAAAACAGAGATTTGCAGATTTTACACCCTTCTGGGTCCTCCTGGCTGCTTTCTTGTTACTTTTTTTCCCTGAATTATTGCTATTTCAGCATGAAAGCTCAGCCTAGGCCCTATTAACAGCACTGAGCAATTTTGGCTCTGCTGAAACTTCAAATTCTTCATCAGAGGAATTCTGTCCACTTGCAGAAATGACAAAATGTCATTCCTGATGAAGGATACAAGTTTCAACAAAGGTTGGCGAGAGTGTTATCCTGTGCAAATGGCAAACACGAGAGCCTTGCACACCTTCAGTGCATTGTTGTCATTCTGCTCTGTTGTGCTGCTCCTTAGAAATCTGTGAGCTGTCAATAAAGAGCCCAGGTACCTTGGTAGTCTCACCTGCGTGGCTGAAACAACTGTTGTCTGTGGTCTTCCGTAAGAATGCAGAACATCCATTAGGGGTTTTTTTGCTACTTTGCCAGAAATTGAGACTTTTTCACCAGGTAACAATCCCTCCAAAGAAATGTTGGGACAACTTCCCTGTGGATAGCTTTTACATACAATCAGGGCACCTAATCAAAGCTTTCTAGTTCTTTGTTTCATACCCAGAGTATCCTCTATCCTGGCCTAAATTATCCCAGTTAGCAAAGCCCTCTGCTGCTATGTTACCAGATATTTTGGCCCTTCCTCCGACAGCTCCTTTCTCCCCCATGGTATGTAGGACTTGCAACACAGAAATTTCTTCCACTTCCTTCTAGGATTCCCCAGTTTCAGCAAGGTCAGAGAAAATTACTTTCTTAGCTGATGCTGCAAAAAAAGACTCATGGTACAAAAAGGGAGAAGCAGAGGTGGAATTCCTCTTTTATGTCTTTGGTTTATAATGCAGGAAGTCATGGTCAAGTGACTCGTTCATCACTTTGTATGATGGTCTTTCAGCTTACTTCTGCTTTACAGTAGCTTAAAAAAAATTTATTTGTCCAACACACCAGACTTGGTAATCTGGGAATTATGTGTGATCGTCATGTATGACCTCAGCAAAATGCCTTGAGGAAAGCTAGCCAAAGTTATTATGCTGGGGCTTGCAGAAGTTAAAAACCAGTCCTTCTCTCCATGGGAGGTCTGAAATGTGTTGACTCAAAGGCTGTGATGCAACAGCCTTGAGGAGGTGCAGAAAGCATCCTGCTTACCTCCACCTTCCCATTTTCACCTGGATCAATTTCCACTTGGAGAGCTGAATCCAGAAATGCATATAGGTACACTCAGAGCAATGGGGAAAAAACCTTCTTAGCTGAGCCAGCCTGAATTTGTGTGTGAGACTTTTGGCATATACCCATCATAATAACTGTCTGGTTTTCTGGCATCTTCTGTGCTGCTTCCACAATAACACATATTACATGTGTGTATAGGGCTGACTGCCTATCCTTGCAATTGGTGGTTTAGTTTGAACAGCACATGGTAATTAATCTGCTGCAGTGAGGTCTGCATAACAGAGCAGTGTGAAGTACTTCTTCAGTTGAACTTACTAGGGGAAACTTGGTATATACAGCTAAAACATATTGCTTGAGCTTAAACTCCAACATGACCAGAGAGCATCCTCGCATACCACTGCAGTTCTGATGGCTTCACACACAGATCATCCTCAAGGCAAGTAATGAAATATCAGCAATAGCAAGAAGCAGTCAGAATCCATTCTGGGCTTTATTTTATCTGGAAGATGGCTAGAAATAAGAGCATAAACTCATCTCATGCAGTTAGTCCACCCACTTGTGTGATCAGCACCAAATGTTCAGGGCAAGAGTGTAGAACCAGGCTAAGGTACAGCTGTCTGCCACCTACAGTGGGATGATTCTACCTTCAATCAATTCATTTCATGGTTATACAGCAGGATGTACCTTCCAAGACTTTGTCTTTTGTGAACTACTTTCTACTTTTGGCTGTCACAAATCATGGAATGGCAAGGAACTCTAGAGCTTGGTTATGCTTGTGTGAGAAAAAAGGTACTTTATTTTGTTTGATCTAAAACTTCTGCTCGACAAATTGATGTAATATCTGATAGCATGTCAGATACAAGCTCGTCAAGGAGTCTCTTAAGGTGATTTAAACATCATAGACTATTTTTCTAGATTCTACCCATGAATCTGCAATATAATTCCCAATGTTTTTTGCAGTCTATGGGATGCATGGTGGATGCTAGAAGTCAGTTAGTGTGCATGCATGCAACTATATGTACTACATTGGCTCATAGGTGAAAGAATAATCAAACCCAATTGTGTAGTAAACATGGTGTAAGACAGAGGTGAACGCAGCCTGGTCATTTTTCCAGTATCATTCCTTGCATGAATCCCTACTCCAAGCTGTTACGTCATCGAGCTTTGGAGCCTGGTTGTGATGGGATAACTTTCATTTCCTGGGAATGACAGGCAACAGGGTAGCCTTCACACTTGGGATATTCTGGAAAGGAAAGCAAAGGACAGCTTGCAGAGGTGAGTGCTCTACTCCAAACATCACTACCCCCAAGCACACTGGTAGATAGCTTGCCAAATACAAGACAGATACTCAGCTAATCATAGCTGGCACAAATACTGTCAGCTACTGAGACATCACCATTAATTGTTATGCACTAACAATTTAGGAGAGATAGAGTAGGGAGGGTAATGAAAACCTAGCACAGCAGAAAATATCTGCAGCAGACTGTGGAGACCGTGGTACACAGGCACAGAGACAGTGTTGTCATTGAAAACAACACAGTGGTGGCTATGACTTAGATGACATCTGTCCTCACTTTGCTAACTGTCAGTGCCTCATGCACCAGGGCTAGGGAAGGTGAGGTGACAGCTGATTTGTATATTCCTATCTTGCCAGATGTCATTCTGAGTGCCTAGATGTGTATCTTTTTATTTGTGAGGCTCCTCTCCCCAGTGAGAGGGAAGGAGTGTCCACCTTCATTTGATGAGTTTTCCAGGGCCCTTGAAGACAAGGCATGCACTCAGTAGTCCTCTCACTATAGCAGAGCTCTTCCTAGAGTTTTGTGCTGGAGGACAGAGATCACTACTTTGAGCCTGTGTGCTCTCAGGCTAAGCTGCTACTCACTACAAACGAGGAGTGGTGCCGACAGGGCTGGTTTCCCAGCTGCTGAAATCCAGAGCTTTGCCAGTTTGAATAGGAAGAGAAGACCAGCCAGGTCCCTGTCATCACAAACAAGCCAAGCAGTAAATGTTTAATCTCAACAGGGCCCTAGAGCATCACCTCCACATGCCACTGACTCTTAGAGGCTTCTAAATAGTTTCCTAATAGCCTCTGACAAATTAAGACCTATGGTAAAGAATGAGAGCCAGTACAAATAATGTAGTATGTAAAAGGAGGAGAACCACAGGAAGCCCATGTCCAGAAACAGTGTTGCAGTAGGAAAATTATTATTTAGAAGTCTGAAATAGCCCTGGAAAGCAGGGGTCACAACTCACACAAAAGCATCTCACATGCTAAAGAAGAAACCAATATTCCTCTCCCCACTCAGTCTTCCTTGGCCCCAAATCAAGTGATTGGCTTAACCTGAATATCATGAACAAGAAACTCCACAAGATTTGATGCTACTAGGATCTGCAATACATGCTGCCATATCAGTATTATACCTAGGACCTCAACAGTTCCATGTTTTCCCAGTACTTATTTTCAGCAAATCAGGTTCAGCAAAAGCAAAAAACCACACAGATGGATGACTTAGCTGCACGGTTGCATTATACATCCCCTGTCTGTCCCCCCTCACTTCCCAACTGCAATGCCAATGTGCACCTCAGCACTTGGGGCACGGGGCAAGGGACTTGCCCATGGAACTTACATTTCCATGGCTAAATTTTCTGCTGTGGGTGATCAATACACAGTGACTGTGAGGCCATGAAGGGGAAAACTCAATGGTGCCTTATGAATGTATCCCCAAAACAGATACTCCTCAATAGTAGCCCAGGATTTTTGTACTCTTAAAGCTAAATTTAATTTATCTGTAATGTATCAGCTACCAATAGGGCTACTCTGAAAACTAAGCATTGCCATGAGCTTATCTCAGGAAGACCTTGCAGCAAGACATTGACGTCTGCAGTGGCCTCCTCTCCACAGTCTTTCCACATTGTGAGCTGTACCTTCCCTGACTTCAGGTGCACCTGCCACTGTAATCTGTCTTTACACCCTGTAAAAACTAGCACTGAGTCAAGAGAAATCAGATCTCTAACTCTGCCTCATCTATTTTCAGCACTTTTCGTTCTTTGTTGTTTGGTTTATTTTAATTAACTGAGACCAAAATAAACACTTGCTGACATCTGGGAGGAGTTTGCCTTCAGTGTTGGATCTTCATCTTCTACTGGTGTTGCTTCACTGTGTCCAGTGTTTTCATGAAGCTGAAGTCAAGGCAGCTCTGCTAGCTCTTACCCACCATATCTCAGATTTACACAATGACAGTTTACAAGCTGACGGGCGGCTGGTTTCATTGTAGCCGCAATTAAATCTGGACTTTATTAGTATTGCAAATGATTTTATAGATTTACTTAGGCAATTTCACTGTCCTTTTAAGACAGGTGGGTTTTTTTTGCTATCCAAGCATGTATCTGTTTGAGAACATCTTAATTTCTTAATGCAGAGTCAAAGTCTAGATTATGATTTGAAGTAAGCCTTAATGCATCTCTCAGTTGGAGCAAAAAACCAGCAAAATAGAATGCTTTCTCACATAATGTCTGTGGGGTTTTTTTTCCAGTCACAGAATTTGCCTTCTAACCCTAGGGTACAAGCACTGCATGGTAGTCAGCTGATTGTTCCTGGTGAGGTTGTTGGTCACCGAGTTTGTCCAGTATGCATAAGCACTGTGCAAAGTCATGCAGTGTGAGGCGAATACAAACTCATTGCAAGTGCAGTCCTCAGAAAGACATTTGGTTCCTGTGGTTGTGGAATCTCCCGACTACATTTCTCACTTCAGACAGTGATCGAATTAACAGGACTAAGTCACCTCAGCCTGGCATCTTCTGCAGTCATTTGCCTCTGGGAAAATTGACCTCTTCTTCATCACAAGCCAGAAAATAGCACAGTGGTAGACACTTTACGTTATGGATACTGAGCTCCAGACTAGTCTGGACATTTCGATGGAGGAGATAGTATATGGGCAAAATGGACCACTGTGTCATCTATATGGTGTAGCTTATGCCAGAAGGGAATCATACCTATACAGAGTATAAATTATAGAAAAACAGTTCAGAGTCTGTTCTAACTTCTCGCAAAGGCATGTATTGCTACAGCATAGAGAAATACAACTATTCTTGCTCTTTTCTGAACTGAAAGACAGGATAATCCACACTCAGGGGAGTGAAAGTGAAACAGAATGTAATATGGCAGAACCAAAATTCCTCGTTCATTTACCTTGAGTGGAATCAGTGTGTCCTCATTAACAGCTGACATCATTTTGAATGGCAGCAAGTACAATAAAATTGACCAAGTCAAGCCAGAATCCATGTGTCATGAAATGATGTTTCTGTGAATCAGCTGCAGATTCTCTCAAGCTAAATATTCAAGCTGCTAAACGTCTCCTCATGCCGGCATGGACAAAACACTGTTGTTTCTTTCAAAACAGCATCTAACAATTAGCACATGCAGCAAAGCTGTGCTGAAAGACTCGTCTTGGGTTATCATTACCTCTCTACATCTCTACATGTGCTCTGTATCTTGGCTGCAGAACAGCAGCTGGAGACCTGCATGCTGCAGAGCAGGAGGCATTTCCTCATTACACCAATTCCAGGTTAAAAGGCAACTCTCCCATGTTGGCAAAAACAGCATTCCTGCAAGGTACCCCTCATCTGCAGGGGCAATTTTGTGTTGGAACAAGCAAAGAATGTCAATGGTCTTCCCAGGGCTCCTGTGCCATCTGCCATATTTCTCTGCTCTTTCTCAGCCAGCCAGGGCTGACGAGTAAGCTAACCAAGGGAATGGTATGTACTGTATGCCCAACCACAGTCCTCCTCTGCGTCAACACCTTTGACTGATACAATATCTATGAGGAAGAGAGATGCAGTCGTAGAGTTGATACATGTTTTTGTAAGGATACTCAAAAAGGATAGAAATTTTACAGTTTTATCTACAAAATGCCTGAGCTGGGAGAAAGTCACAAGTAGTACTTTTCTTGTTGGGGTGCTAAGAGAGACAACACGTGTTCCCTTTTGTGCTGCATTCACAGTCTATCTAGATTATCCTGTAGTCCCTGCCTGTGAACTTCAGCCTTGGCTGTAGCACTCCCAGACCACAGTGACCAGCCAACAAAGGGCTCAAAGACAGAAGGCAGGGGATGGACACCACCTCCCCCAGCTGCTATTAAATCCATGCCTCATCCAGCTCCTAGTGAGTCATCTCTGCCTGCCCTTTTGAGGATGCTGGGGTCCATGGTTACTCCCCTACCGCTCAAGGGTAAATCATCCCCAGCCCACCATTTTGGCTCCTCTCTAGAGGTCTTAAAAAGCAAGTAGGTTTTAACCATGCAATGTTGCTGTAGAATAAGTGCCTTTATTCCACTTTAAAACAGAGAGAAATCAGGGCACAGTGGAAACCATCATACGACATTTCTTTTAAAGAAGGCTCTTTTCCATCTGCCTACTGAAGCATGTTTTAATTTGTTCCATGTTTGACCTGGACCTGTATAAAATTCTGATAATGGTGGATTTTCAAAGTATGCTGGAACCTAGAGGCCAGAGGGAAAAGCTGACCATTGGTGAGGCCTGAATGAGAGCTGGAAATCTTTTAAAAGATGCTTTTGGTCTTTGAACTGGTCTTTGCAGTGAAAAAGATCTTTTTTTTTTTTTTTCTTTTGTCCAGACAAAATTTTTGAAAATGTGTCTCTCATACTTACTACTTTATAGAAGTGATATTCCCACTGTAGTTGTGAAACAGCCGGGAGGATCCTCAACCACTGCATCCTCTAGGATGTCTCTTCACAGTGCACAGTCCGAACATATGTCCTGTTGGTCCATATCCATATGGACACCAAGTTATGTTAAATCACATGTATGACTTTTGACACATCAGTTGGCTGCTCTTTCACATTTTACAGTGTCCTCCATTAAAAAACAAACAAACAAACGAAAAAACAAACAAAACCTGGCATATCATAATTTGTGAATAATTCAGAACAAATTTGCACAATTACTTTAGAACCATTATTTTAGTACAAAAATAGGACCAAAAAGCATCTAAACATCTGATGGCATACTTTCACAGTGATCTTCTGTAGCATATTTTATACTACAAGTTCTCTCAGATGCCTTTGCCAGTGTGCTTTATACTGACCTGTAATTTTTTATAATTTCCTGGTCCATTCTAAGATCTTTCCTTCATTTTTTAGTATATATGTGAACTTCCTGGATAAAGGCAAATCACTATTAGATCATCATCTATCTCCACATCATGGAAGTAAATTCCTTGCCAACACTAAGCCAGCGTTAGTTGTCCACAAGCCATTAACCCAAAAAAAGCTTAGAAAAAGTCATTTTTTTAAGCCAATAGTATAAAACCCACATAACATTCAGCTAGAAAGTTTAGGAAGTCTATTTTGCAACTCAATTTAAATCCTCTGTAAACCAAAATGTCTGGATAAAGCCCACAAAAGATTAAAGACACTAGAGGACCTGATTTTCTAACCCATTGCATTTTCTATCCCTGTGCAAATCCACATAAATCTTTACCTCTTTGAAGTTGCTAGAAAATCTCTTGGTCTTTTCAATAGGACTTACAACCTCACTTCTGGTAATTACATCAGCCTGCCACTGTGGAACATCACTCTTCGGAAATCTTAATAATTTAAAGCTGGACACTGCCAGATCCTCTTTGTACCAAAGCAATTTCATTTAAGTAGGTTTTTATTTTCCTTGTGGAAGATGCAAGGATGTCACAGGCTCCACAGATGCACAAATCGTCTCAGAAAGAGGCAGGCTGATCCTTTTAATAGGAGTTTGAACCCTGACAATATGTTTCAGAGAGCAGATCATGGTTAGGTGTCAGTGGATCTTCTTTCTCCAAGGCACAGCTTTTGTTCATCTGATTCTCTCTGCACATGCCTGTCATAAGACTGTTCTTCAAATTGCTGTTATCAACTACATATCTCTCCCCACTTGCCCCTCAGACCCATATTTGTGCCCGATATGTTCATGGTGGGGTCATCAACCCTGCCAGGCTGTTGCCCTTCCCCTGCTCAGCTCAGACATTATCTACATCTGCCACGCTCCAGGGATGCTTTGTCTCTTTCTGTGCACCCTCATGGCTCGGCAATAAATGGAATACAATTATGTCTGGGTAAGAAAGCAGGTCACCTTTTATCAGCAGTCTGGGCACCCTGATAAGACTTTTGAGAACCTCACTGAGTTTCAGCAACCTGTTATTCTGGACGAGGAGCTAATGCCTGTCTGAGGTACTTCCCATTGCTCGCTACTCTACGTCCACATAATGAAAGGCCATCTTCTCATGGCAGCCTGAAGGGCAAGGAAAGGAAAACAGAAGACAAAAACTGAGCTGCAGTGAAGGGAAACACATTGCTGAGTCCCCTTGTTTTGCTGATTAGGCTTCCAGCCAAGAGATTCCATTAAAGGAAGCATTGTGCTTTGTTTTTTGTTTGGTTTGTTATATTTCTCCATTAATTTAGATGCAGATAAAAATGTGCAAAGGAAAATCAAGCAAACCCAAAATTTTTTACTAAAACACTGTGGTTTCTAGTGGTTCTTGAGCAAGTTCAGCTGCAAACACTGAGCTCTGCAACATCTTTATCACCAAACTGTTGTTGAAGGTGGAATTCACTGTAATCCCATTGCGGAAAATTGCCCAAAGGTTCTCCTCTTCAGTAACAACGTGTCTTCCCATGTGAAATGGCACTTTTTTTATGGCCTGCCAGGTTGCTACAGAAAAAAACAAAACCCAGAGAACAACCTTTCTGTGGCTGCAGGCTGCTGTTACTATTGCTGTTGCCATTTCTTTTCTCCATGGGGGAACTGTTGACAGAGCAGATGATAACTCAAAGCCTGGATGATGATCTTGGTGTTGACAGATAACATCAACGGGTTTGTTGTCTCAACCCAGGCACTGTTTATCCAGCACAATGGTGGGCTAATTTCACTGGCACTAGCTCTATGCTAATGCCCTGCCATAAAGGAAGAGGAGAGTTAATACAATTCCACCTGAAAGCCTGTGCTGCTCCTCCCTCTCCCCTCTCCTACCCACTATTCCTCCCCCTCCCCACCAGGTAAATGTCAGCTGAAATGCCAGATGCAGAGATTGCAAGCTCCATGGTTTGTTTTGACCTATGTGGATTTGCTCAGAGCATTAAAATGATGCAATTTAGAGGCTACAGGTACTCTTCACTCAACCAGAATCTCTGGAAGATTTAAGGCATATCACTCCCTAGGCATCAGGAAAAGCATACAGTGATAAACTAGTATAATTTGAGGCTGGAATTGCTCTCAATTACACATTAAATCCTGTATTATTCCAACACCTTTGATGACTTTACAGTGCATGTAGGCTTGTGCTGCTGAAGGTAAAATCTGGCATGTTTTTTTCTCTTTTATCACAAACACAATCTTTTGGAAACAGCAAATCATTTACATGTCTGTGTGACAAAGAACTATTACACAGAAGAGATAATTAAAAGCATCACTTCATAGTTCTTATTTGAGTCACTTAATTAGTTTTGTTCCCAGGTGATAAGTGAGAGCTTTGCCAGGAAGGAAACAGTGTTTTCTTGCTTGCCACTAGAAAGCATTTGCTGAATTATGTCAAATCTCTTACTTGTCTTTTTTGGCAAGTGTTTGTCATTTCTTTACTTCTCCAGAAGATATCTCCCTGAAATCATCAGCATGAGATAAAGTCTATTCCTCAAGTGTCTCCCTCACACCCCTCCATTGGTCACATTGGTTTGAGATTTATGCCCTTGGCAATAATCCCAGAAAGATACTCACTTCTTAATCTCAGCATCAGAAATATGTCTGAAACCACATCCAATCCCATCAGTGGTGACATCGATTAGGAAGTAGCTGCTGGAAAATGATGAATATGTAGAGGTACTTTCTGTAACGATTGCAAATCCTAGTTAGAACTGAATGGAAAATGTAAGTAGCTTGCCAAGAAGATGAATTTGCATTTTCTTAATGAAGTCCCTCTGATGGTATCTATGCTTCTTTCTAATGTTTGTGCTGCACAAACACCTGAGTGATAAGAATTTTTTATCTACACAAGCCTAGACTTGGGGAATCAGACTCAACATTGCTCCTACTGTCCGAAGAGGCTGAAAGGAAAGTGGGAAAAGCATTTGCCCTTCAGTGATCAACCCCACTGGGAGGGACTTGGCTTCCAGCACTGTGGTGGGCAGCCACTGGTCAGCTCCAGAAAAGGTACAGCAGTGACTTAGGTGTAATATTTCCCCCTCTAAAGTACAGGGGAAAACTGACTGGGCAATTGCCCTAACAGGCTAGATGCAGCTCTCCTCCATTAGCTCCCATGTCCAATCTTGTGAACTTCACTCAAAGCAGAGCACCCTAATTTTATGGTCACATGGGAGTTATGTCCTTTAACATGTACCATCCTGTCTGAGATTCTGTGAGGCATAATTGTTTTAGACTCCTAGGATAAGAGGTAATGAATGCTTGTTACTGCATGACTATAATTAATGTTTGCTATTTTATTTATAGATTTATTTTGCTGTACCTTCTGGTGAGCCATTTCCCCTCCTTTCTTGAAAAATATGGAGGTTGAGTCTGCCTATGCTAAAAAATTCAATGGTCAGCTGTGTTGATTTTTCGTTAATAAACATTGCTAACTGGAAACTTACACTTCTTTTATTTATCAGATTGAGTCAGAACTTTAAAGCAGAAGCTAGCTTTGAAGTGGGACCCAAAGTAAGAAAAAAACACAACAAAACCTTTAATGTTTTATCTGCAGGTTTGCTGACCGATTCCATCTGCTTTATTTGACAACTGATAAAGACTGGCAGGTGCTCTAATGAGCCGACTTTGGCTGCACTTGCAGATCATCCTTTTGAAACCTGCAGCAATGCCCTTCTCCAAATAGCTGAAAGACATGATTGACCTCAATGTCAAATGTCTCAGTGGATGTGTGCATGACCATTCTTGTGAGTATGTGTAAAACACCCTCCTGCACCCCCCTTGCTGCAGCTCCCTGACCCCTGCTCCTGTTTGTTCTACACACATGTATACCTCACCACTGTATTTTTGGGTTCAGTCTTTCCTGCAATAGGAAATGAATCAGTAACAGTCCATATGTGAATGAAATCTTGCAAAATGGCCCTTGTCACCCCCAGGCCTGTGCTACAAGGGGAGAAAGGAGATGGCCAGTGTGCTGCTCCCTGGATGCCATTCTTACTCAGGCAACAGAGCTTTATAATTAAAAAAGCAAGATTTATGGGAAGCGTCAAATCACAGGTCCTTGAGAATAACTGAGGTTGGAGGGGACCTCTGAAGGTCATCTGATCTCCCCCTGCTCAAAGGAGAGCCAGTTTCAAAATTAGCATCTTCAGTATCAATATTGTCTGAGACAAACTCATGCACTAATGCATCTCTCTTTGTTGTAGGTACCAGCTGGCAATATCTTTTCTCTCTCCTAGTGTAACTGGACAGCATAATCAGGTTAATATTAGAGCAATTGTTCCCAACTTGTATCTAGCTTTTCAGCTTCTTCTATTTTTGACTTGAAGAAGGACTTCTGTGCCCAGAGGCGTGTTTGCTTTTTCAGCTATATCAGCTAGTCTGATAAAAATATTACCCCCTCCTGCAAATCTTGCTGGTATTCTTAGATGCTCCCAGCAAGAACATTATCTTCAGTGACAGTTTTGACTCAGCAGTGACCAGAGAATTTTCGTCCCTGAGATTACAAACGTTTTATCTCAGACAAGCTGCTGAAGTTGTTGTTGGAATAAGCAGACTAATCCAAGATTCCATAACGTTATCTGAAGGCTTAAATGGTACAGAAATTAAAAAAGAAACTGTAGTAAAATGGCTAGCGCAAAAAACAGTGATTCTTTGTTTTGAATGTAGTTTAAATTAATCTGTCCTACTTATCCAGGCCTTTTTTTGATGGGGTAATACATTTTTACACTTTTTTTGCGGCTGTTGACAACATGTTTGGTTTGCCATTCCAAGTAAGTGGGGTGAAATATTAGGATGGCAGGCTAAAAAGAAACAAGGTTAGGCAGAGATGTCTCTGGCAAGATATACTTTGTGCAAAGTTCACTTATTCTAATTATAATAAATTATTAAAGGACACTACTTCATTTTATTCCCTATACTGACAGGTCCCTCTTAAAAGTAAAAGCTAGACAGCTGACTCAAGAGCAATGAAATTATCTTTAAATGAGTCTTCACAGCCAAAAATAAATCAGGAAAACCTTGCCAGTTGTTCATTTTTACTGTGAAAATTAAGGGAAGCCTGGAGTAGACATTTTGCTGTGTAGTCCTGCTGCTCCTGGCATGACTAGGCACACACACCAATTTTTTCACTTGCTGTGTTGAATCAAGTCAGAAACTTAAAAAAGCTCCAACCATATCACCCTGAGGAACCCTTGACCCTTGCAATTACGTTTTCAAATGCTTGGGGAAAGAAAAAAAAAATTAGGATGAGCTGTTCAGGCTGCCCTGAAAGGAATGCAGAGTCCATCAATGTCCATTTGCATCAGTCAGTGGAAATGACCCCCAAACAATGTCCTCAGAATTAGTTGCTTGAGCTTCATTTATTGGATTAACCACACTTTCTCCTGGTGCCATGTTATTATTGGTTATCATTTAGGCCAGTGGATCCATTTATTGTGGGCATAGTCCATCCTCCAAAGGAGTTCATAGTGTGACCAAAAGACAAATAAAAGACAGGAGTCAGGAAATGTTATTGGCCTTTATAGATGGAGACATGAGGCACAGAGAGAGACTAATATCTCAAGGGGCAGCATGTGATGGATGGGAAAAAGCCCAGAATTAAACAGGCTTGTGTTACTAAAGAAGAACATAATAGGGCAGAAATCCCAACATCTAGAGCTCTGTCCTGAATCCAGTTCCTATCCTCTGCTGACTCCAGGAGCCCAGTCCAGGACTTCCCCTGGGCCTGCCCTGCAACCTCAATGGTGACATCAGTGTTATTGGTGGGGAGGGAGAAGGATGATAGTGGCTTTGTAAATATTTTTATACATTTTCACGTATTTCATTATTTTATTTTTCATCATTATTGTTTTCATTAAAGCTCTGTAGTTTAGTTTCCAACCCACAAGTCTCTCTCATTCTCTTTCCCTTTCTCAGAAGGGAAGAGTGGTTAATAGAGAGCATCTGGCAGTCATTGAATCACCAGCCCAGTGCTAAACCTTGCACTAGGAGTAGCTGAAAGAGCAGCCCTGCTCCGGGAGAGAATCTGGTGCACTGGGCAAAGTTCCTTTTCAGCCACAGACCTTCCCTCAGGACAATAGCTCTTGAGATACCCCATCACAAAAGTATGAACACGAGCAAGGAAAATGTTTTAGGGGCCACAGAAGGCCTCTAGAGCAGGCAAACTGCAAGTTCATGGGAGGATTGTCAAATGGGGTTTTATTGCCCATGTCACTGGGTACCCCCCCTTCTTCACAGTGATGGTTCCCTGTAGCCTCTCTCCCTTCTTCTCCTTTCTGCCTTACCTCTCCCAGCTAATGCTGGTGGGGAGGCTTAGACTGAAGAAACAGAAAGGGACTCGTTGTTTGCCAGAATGATGCTGGAGAATTTAGTGAGTTGCCTCTTGGACATTACAGTTCACAACTTGAAGTGCTGGGGGACAAGTAAGAACAAGCAGAGGAATGGAATTTCTTCCTCTAGTTTCCCCTCCCAAATATTAAATTTAAACATGCCAAATAAATGGAAAACTTATAATAAAAGAATGGTTACAATCCTGAGGGGCAAGGGAAAACAAAACACATTTCTGTTGCTGGAAAACTTATGTCTGAAGGCTGGCCAGATAACCAGAACAACTTCCACTAAGCCATCTGAGCAGGCACACTCAATGTCTAGAAAATAATGTAAGGAGAAGAGCAGTCCTATCCATGAAAAATAATTCAGCTCAGGCAAAGAAAACAACTAATGCAGAAATGAGTGTCTGAAATTCCACTGCAATAGAAGTAGTATTATAATGCTATGGCTTTAAGATCTATGAATATGACCATGGACTGTGTTTGTCCAAACAGTGTTTGTGTTCTTCCCTTCAGGTTTTGGCTTAAAAATCTGCTGCAGGCCATTACTGTTCCATGGTTAGAAGACTCCAGCAATACCCACTTGATGTGAGCAGGTGGTACAGGCATGAGGCACAGGCATGAGGCACAGCCACCCCCTAAATGCAGCATGGGTGGTGGAATTTCAGCACAAATCTCACTGACAGTCCCAGCCTAGGAGTAAAAAGAAGGTGTGGTTTGTATTAGAGTTGAGTATTGCCTATTTCTCAATCACACAGGGGACACCATGAAAAAGGTTACTCTTGGGGTCATATAAGGTCAGTATTTCAGATGTGTGTGGACACAACAGCATGCTCATATCCAAAGCATTGCTCTAACCAAGTGCTTCCTATAGACTTTCCATTACAGAGACTTACTCACACCTCTAATAAAGAGCATACGGGATGACCAGCTGAAGTCAGAGGATGGATCACGTGTCGATAAGGTCAGAGACCATTGTCTGGTCTCTAAGCAAAATCTTTGGCAAAGGTGAAGGAAATAAAAGAGAGAACTATATGCAGGAGCAGGGTGAGGAGGTAAATCCTTCCAGAGATCACAAAACCATACCTTGTAACCATAACTTTTGGAATACACACAGAATCTGAGGGTGCAAGGATGATAAATTCCAAACCCAGATTGCAGATGAAGCCTGACATACATGCAGATTTCCCGTATACACCTGATATCCTACCAAATTTGCAAAACCAAGAGGTGTGTATCTCACTACTTCAGGCATTTTGGGTTCTTGCCAACTCTGCCCCAAATAGACTTAACCTCTATAATTATCACACATTTGCTAGCAGTATTGAGATGATTGTTTTAACCTCAAGTCTTTGTTTTAGGTCTGCATTTCTCTCGTATCTGGTCCTTTGCAATTCAGAGACAGCAGCAACTGCAGCCCTAGAGCAACCATCTTGTAGCTTCCTAGTTTGGTTCTAGAGAATACAGCTTTGCATACCAAAGCAGTGCTAGAGAATGAAATGTAATATGGGAGAAGCCCTCACAAAATCACTTTTCTAATATTGGCCTGGCTTTGCAGCTGGTTTGTTTGTTGTTTTTTTTAATAAATAAAAAAAAATTTGGCTTGACAAGCATTCTCCATCAAAGAACAGTAGGTCTTCATGTAAAACGGACCCATTAAATCTGCCAGTGGGAACTGAAACATGCACTTATTGTGAAGAACATATGTTTGAAGAACATATATTAATTTGGGTGGTGAGACACTGGCACAGGTTGCCCAGGGAACTTGTGGATACTCCCTCCTTGGAAGTGTTCAGGGCCAGGTTGGATGGGGCTTTGAGCAACCTAGTCTAGTTGGATGTGTCCCTATCTGTGCAGGGGCATTGGAACTAGATGATATTTAAGGGTTTAACCCAAACCATTCTATGATTCTAGATTAATTTTAGGAAGTTCAATTGCTACAGGTAGCAGAGCTCATCAGGTGCTGTACAGAAAGTTGTGCAGGTCTGGGTGGCAGAGCCTGCAATTTTAGCCAGAGGGCTTGTGGATTCCTCAGGCAAAGCCACCAGCTCTTGTAGACTTCTCAGAGCAGCTACAGGAGAAAAGGAGCCCATGTTTTCTCGGAGACAGATTAAATGCTACTTGACAGCTCTGGATTTCCTTGTTTTCCACCTCTCCTCCCTGCTTAGCCTTTAGAAATGAAGAAAGCTGAACATCAGGAAAAATCAATCTTTGTGGTCCATGACATGGTTTAAAATATAAGAGCTGAGTATAAGGACAAAGGATTTCTGTTCTGATGCAAATCAGCTGGGGATTCCTTTAACAAGCCTGGTTGCAGCAAGCCACTGCCCTTTGGCCTTGTTGCAGCATCCTATTGCCCTGCATCATCTGGTCTTTATTTTACCCAAGTAAAAGTAGTACTGTACCTTCCCACCCACAAACCTCAGATCCTCTTCCCCTCTCTTAAAACAGCTACTTTTGAAAAGAAAGCCTGCAACTACTCAGGGAAATTCATAACTAGGTGGGAGGGAAAAACTGGGGTAGAGTGGCTATCACGGGGTAGGAAGCAGGCTTGGGGATATCCTCAGACAGGAGGCAGACAAATTCAATTATGTGACAGACATAAGCCTGCCACCAAGGTCATACACAGAGGTTAATGAAATAAATAACAGGGGAGGGCCTTTGCTGGTAGAGGTCTGTGGGTGAAGCATCTAGTACCTGACCTCTGCCAGCTCAGAGCACTAGTGCTATGCCATCCCAGGGTCCCTTGAGCAAGGTATGGTAGTGATCCCCTGACTCTGCCTGGGTTTGTCTCCTTCATGGACCCCGGGGTTGGGAGAGAGCCAGCAGAGCCTAATGCTCAGCATGAGTCTGCATCTCCATCCTCCAAATGGCTCCATTAAAGAAAACTGAGGGCAAAATGAATGCCTACATTCATCCCAACAGGGCATTTTGGTATGCTTTGGCACCAGTGGTGTGCAAGTTTGTCCTTAGAAACATGTATGCGTGGTCACTGCAACCCATTCTGCTCCATGTGCATCAGTCCTGAGAAATGAATGTACCGGTGGGAGGATCAGTGGAAAGAGCCTAACTTTTCAAACCTGAGTCTATCTGCAGACAAGGTTCACGGAGGTTGGGGCCCTGCATCTTCGCTATCCAATAAACAGGCCTAGAAGATCCTATCTCAGGCTTTGACTGGGGTTTAATTCATAGCTGGGCACTTTAATCCTGACAGGTAAAATGGTCTTGAAGGAAGAAAACAATGACTAAGCACAGACTTCCACAGGAAGAAATGTTCAGACCTTTATGCAAAAGCTGCAGCTCTATTTTTTCTTCTTAAAAAGTACCTTCAAGTTAGAATAACAAAGTTGTTCCACACACTGATCCAGACTTTAAATGCTCTCCTGGTAATGACTGCATTGCCACAACTGACCATATTAAATAAAGGGACTTTATTTAATGTGGCCCTCAATAAATACTCCACCGTGTCCTCAAATGACCGAACTGTGTTACCAGCCTCTTGTTAGTTAGCCTCATTTGTCATCTAAAGACAGTAGTGTACTAAACCTAACATCTGTTAAGTTGGTGAGATGCTGTTCTATTTTAAACAAAACCTTTGTTTTAGGAGACTCAGGTTCAACAATCCAGCTACAGCTCATGAGCAAGAAAATGTTGTATTATGTAAACATTTATCCGACCAAACAGGCAAGCCAAACAAACCCATTTTTTCTTTAACTGAGCAAGCAAACTGCAGAAAGAAGGTAGCAGTGGTAATGGGGTAAAGGTAGCAGAAGGAAAGGTGCCTGCTAAATAATACCTTGTCAACCAAAGAAGGAGACTTGTGAGTGACTGTATTGAAGTTACAAGAATTGGATGTACATGTTTGCACACATACATGGAGGAGTAATATGAAAGGTGGTGAGGTCCATTTACTTTGATGTCTACTGGAACCCCCAGTAAAAAGCAAAACAAACGAAAGATGCAAATCTCAATTTTTATACTCCAAAGTAACCTGTTCCTATAGGATTTGAGCCTCCTGTGGTGTAATTCTGTCTGTAATTACATAGGAACAGCATTTGTGGTAGCGTCAGGACAAATATTACCTGCACTAGATCTTGAACAAACATGAATTGAGAAGTGTAGGTGTTCTCCAACTTGCCATGTCCACATAACACCAGTTAATTGATTTTACTGGGCTCTATGGGCATCCAACAATTTGGAAAAATTGTGTTTTTAATGCCCTCTAGTGGCTTTTGCCGCTGCAGGTTTCTTTGCTGAGAAACCCATTCGTGGTCCCGGAGGCTTGTGGAACAGGGTTGCAAAGGCGGTGAGGGTTGGCAAGTGGCAGTGCCAAGGGAACCATCCCGCTGGAGGCACAGAGAGGGTCTCGAGCTCCATTTTCTTTGAAGAAGTTATAGCTACCTTGTAAGGATTTTTAATAATCCGTTTAATGCTTGCAGTCATTAACTTCTTTTGGAATGTGATTTGTCATAGAGGAGCACAAACTCTCCCACTGTCTGCTGGAGGGAGGAGGGGAGAGGGGGGAATACTATGGGCTGCATTTGAATACATCCAGCCGCGGTATTCACTCCTACACCCCCTTATGTCATTTGCCTCACGGCAATTCGCTTTGGATTTTCTACAGCTTATGCCAGCAAATTAGCATTTTGGGGGCAAGAAACATTCTCAGTGAAAATTGCTTCTCTCTGGGTTGCACTTGCGTGCAAAGGCAGACCCAGCTTGGCTTTGTGCTCCACGCTGGGCGTCTTTACCACACAGAGAAACCAAGGTATTTGGGGAAGCTGTGCTCAAAACCCATACACAGGCATGGCCCTCAAACCTTTTCAGAGCTGGCCCTGTCAACTCCTTTCAGTTGCAGATGCAAAATTAGTCTCTATGTTTTCATAATTACCAGCAGTGATAAAAGTCTACAAGGTGTATCTAAGTTAATGTAAGACCTGCTCTGCTTAAATAAAGTTTGTAAACTAGAACTCTGTTTTTCCGTCTGCTTTTTGATCTGACGCCTATCTTAATATAGTAATCAGCAACAAGCAGGAGGGTGTGTTAACATGTTCCATTTGTTAGCATTGCTACAGGCAAGAAAATACTTGAACTTTGAGAAAAGAAGCAAAACCTAAACAACAGAGAGACATCAAAGTGAAATCTCTGATGATTTTTCTTTTACAGAGGGTTTCCTTCTTTTCCTCCTCATATTTTCCAAGACTTTTCTGCTCTTGGAGGTCAACGTTAGCTATTTTTTTAAGAAAGATGACGTAGAAACTTTGATACAAGCATAAAGCAATCCCAAAAGAGAGTTGATGTAGAACCACATCTGAGGATGACATTTCTGCTTCAGTGTCTACTGTTCAGCTGCACTTGTTTTGCATACAGGAGGTCCAGCTGTGAAGCCAGTGCAGCAGCAGCAGCTCTGCAGGTAAGGCATGCAAGGCATCTGCCACACGCACTGAAGAGGAGAGCTTTGCTGAGGGTTTGGCTTTTTCTCCTTTCAGATACCAAATGGCAACATAAATTCATCAAAATTCAAAGGAGAGATCACTTCTCAGCTGAGCCTGCCCTTAACTAAGCAGATCAATCAGGCAAAATAACAACTTCCACTAAAGCCAGTTGTTTACACGTGTCTGGATTGAGTATCTAATCTTTCTGAAACTGAGTCTGCAGGCTGACGTGGTCACCGTATCAGTGGATCCCAAGTGAGTACCACGTACTAGCCATTAATGGCCCATCTTGATTTTGTTGGAAAAATTAAACCAGTAAAGTAGATGGTGCTGAGACACTGGAACAGGTTGCCCAGGGACGTTTTGAATCCCCTCTCCCTGGAAGCGTTCAAGGCCTTGATGGGGCTTTGAGCAACCTGGTCTAGTGGGAGGTGTCCCTGCCCATGCAGGGGGGGGTGGAATGAGATTATCTTTAAGGTCCCTTCCAACCCAAACTATTCTATGATTCTATGTTATAATTATGTACAAATCTTTAAGGTAGAAGAAATTAGTGATACTTTTAGCTGGGATGCTGCATTGGCAATAGGAAATCAGAATTGTTGTCTTTTCTCTGTTATAGGCCTGACACAAAAGCAAATCATCCTACTTCTCTTTATCAGACAAGGGTCCTGTTCTAAAAACGCATATAGTGAAACTGTCTCCTTCCAGAAAAGGCATGGAAATCTGCTGAGGAGGAAGTGTCTAAATGCTGAATTATACTATATTCATATGGTAATATGAGGGCAGGACTTAGGCTGATGTCCTGGGAAACACAAAACATACTCTTGGCACATCTCAGGTTTCTGATAAAAATATTTTGATAGTTAAATAACAAACACTTGAACTGAATACAAGTACTTTCAAATGAGCTTCTGCCCAAGCAGTTACAAAGCAAACAACTACAGTGAATTTCAAAGAGGAAATATACTACAGAATCCATCAATCTGGTCAAATTATTCTAGAAGAGAACAAAGTAAAAATCAATTAAGTAGGCTGTTAATTACCAGGTTCAGCTGCACAATAATGACTACAGAGCAGCAAATGTAGCACATGTGTGGGTCTTGAGCAGCACCCAGCTCAGGTGATTCACATCGTGCTACATTATGAGGACATAAAGTCCTCATGTAAGTGTGGCTGCTGATGATGATTTCTGCTTTTGGTCTCTAGTAGGAGACTGACTAGTGGAGTTTGTAAAGAGTGTCTCTGTTGGGAAAATTGGGGCTGGATACCCTTGCTGGGTCATTTTGGAAGCAGCTGTTGCTCCTCAGCTCTATGATGGGTGTGCACTGTCATCCTCCGGTATGTAAAAGCCTTGCTATAGTTTTTGAAGGGTCAGAAATGTTGGTAGTGCATCTCTGTTGACCAGAGGGTGTTAGCTGATGTAGGCTGTGATGGAGAAGGTGATGTTACTATTTTTGTGCTATGGGTAGAAAATTGAAGCTTGAGGAAATGTATCTAAGAATGGGAGCTGCAGAGGTAAGAGTTATCCTGGTGCTCCACTAATGGAAGTTATTGCTGGAAGCCTTGTACATGTTATACCTCTCTTTGTAGTTTCATGTGTGTGCCTATTGGCCTGCATCAGCATGTTGGAGCTGATGACTGCAGTCAGATATGTTTTACAGAGAACTGGTACAGTTACTTGGCTCCTGTGAAGCTGAAAATGCAGGTTTTTTCCTGAGCAAAGCTGATTTCTGTGTGCTTTGGGGACTGTAAAAGACCCCTAAGGTACAGGGACCACGAAGCTTAAATGTATACCCTTTCCTATATTCTTTAGTCAGTTCTTCTGGTTCCCTTATATTTAAATTAACACTGGGTTTTTCTTCATTTATATCCCTTTCACTTATGTCTGTGACTAATATGTATTGCAAGGCAAAGCTGTGTCTCTGTAACTTAAAAAAAAACCCTGCTCAGTATTTCCTCATGCCGTTCATCTTAAAATTGTCTTCTAGAATCTCAGTATCTCCCTGTCTACCATGGTGAGATTTTGATTCCCTTGTTAAAATCTAGTTTGCTAGTAACTGCTATCCATCTAACTTTTACAACTTCTTGCTCAGATATGCTTTATTTCACTATTCATTTTAATTGCAGTCTGAGGTTACCTGACAATCATTGCTTGACTTGTCTTGGCACTTACACAAAGGCCCCACCTAAAGCTGAGGTATGAGCAAAAATAAAGTATAACCTGATTCCATTGCGATGGGCTCATGTGAAAATGGTACTGCTGCCACTCTGCAAGCTTTGGCAAAACATGAGCTATGTGAAGGGGACAGTCAGTTTGGGGTTTTTGTTCTTTTTTGGAGCAATAAAAGGGAAAGACTTGAGATGCAGTATAGTATGATGCTCTCCCTATCTCTACAAGGACTGTTTCCTCTTCCTCACAAAGAGAAGCCTATCTTCCTATTTTTAGGTACCTAAAGATTTATCAGTTGATTCTTCATTTTGAAATTACAGCTTGACTTCACACAATGTTTTGACTGTAAGTGTATTCTGTGGCAGACAGGTGATCTAGGGGCTTCATTTTGTAGGGTCTTTCCTTCTAGTGAATACCACTTTTCCCTTGTCCGGGTTCAATACCTGTTGGTGTTACCTGCTGTCCACAAATTGAGTCATCTCAGAGTAACCCATCCTCCTGCAAGGCTGCCTCTGTCTCTTGGAGGAGCTGCACCAGAGGATTCCCTTAGTTCTCAGAAAATCTCTCATGTACCAAATCATGACAAAGGAAAAAGTAGGTACGCTGCACGTAAAACGCTAGGCACTGCAAGTAGTATTTTGCCTCTTTAATGCAGATTAAGGTGTTACTTGTATCTCAGTATCTCAGCCCTCAAAACATCCCTTGGTTGCATTTTCAAGCTTTGTGTCTCACTGTGATGGCAAGACATCAATTCTTTGTTTTGAAGTGCAATTAGCACTTTGAAAATAACACCTGACTCCAAGTTTTTATGGAAAATAAGTCCACAAGTGTTGTGTAACTTCATAGGATCGTTATAGCCACTGAGACTGGCTACTTGCAACACAGTCAAAATATCTCAAAGTGCAATATGGGCCCTTCAGATCTACCCACTGCTAACCTGTGGGTAGTTTTCATGCTTTTTGCATTGTATGCTGAGTAGAAGAAAGAGAAAGTTTAGGAAATGTTATTGCTTCATGCAATATCTTAATACACATCTACCACCCACTGTGCATATCTAAAGCACTATCTACCACCTAGTAGAGCCTGATATTGCACCATAACAGAATTTCACAGCAGTTTGGAAGAAGGAAAATAATTTCTCTCATGAGTAGACCTAAGTCCCCCCTGCTTCTCTGTCAGGCAGATCCACTGATGTTCTCCTACTGCCCTGCCAGGTCTGAGGTGTTTGCTTTTTATTGATTTACACCTATGATTACTGGACTGATCTATCCTGATACGCTTTGCATTGTCTCTGGAGGGCCAGGGCTTTGTTTTCCCAAGTTGCTTGTGTTCCCTAGACCTCAACTGATTTCAGCAAAACAGTGTCTGTATGGCTGAAAAGATGCTGTATTCAACTGGCAAAATTGAAATTAGGCTGTGCAAACTACCCTTTGTGCTGTTAGGTTTACTGTTTATGCTTACAGTTGCCCTGATAAACCCTCGGTGTCAGTCATTCCAAAGTTAAGCACAATACTTTGCTCCAGGTAGCAACTCAAAGTAGAAGGCTTGGCAGGTGATTACTTAATAGTATTGCTTAGTCTGTTTCAGTAATTTAAATATTGTCAGCAGCTGAAAAAGCACATATTGCAAAGTAGCTGCTCTAAGGATGCTTAATCTCTTTGTAAAGTGCTTTTGAGATGTACTGATGAAAGTTAGGTGGTATTACTATTATTGTTGTCATAAAATCTGGGTGTATACTACAAAATATTTTCTGTGAGTACTCATTTGAATTTGGATTTTAAACAGGCTGTTCTAGCCAACTTGTATTTCTTTCAAGTATTTAAAGTCTGAAATCTGCAAGCTTTTGCTTCATAAGTCTGATAGTTGTGATTGTTGCACAACCAGAAAACAACAACAATCCCATGAAGAGTGTGACAGAGCAGAGGAAGGTTGGTCTTTATACAGTAATGCAGTAGCTAACAAACAGGGGTGGATAAAACCATCTCTTGAGCTTTCCTGTCAGAAACAAACACAAGCATCTCTCTTAGGTTAAAGGTGGGTAAGTTCTGCTTGCCAATATTTGTTAGATTCCCTCACTAATGGGACATAGCTGTTGCCCTTCTTGGAGCAGAGCTCCTACAAGATGCCTCAGGTCCCTGTTGCACTCCATGCTTTGTATGACTGGGAAAGAGGATCCCTGTCCGCTCAGCGAAGCATTCCAAGTCCTGCACAGGCAAACAGTGTAAAACATAATAATTAGTGACATATTTCAAGTCTTTTGCTCTTTAGGCAACAAAGTCTGTGTGGAGAAACCACAAGGGCTTGGTCAGATCCAAATAGCTGTGTTTACTGAATATATACAAATGTAGGAGGCTAGAAACCTTCACTGATGAGCTGGTTGGTTTCTGGCACCTTCAGCAACAGAGAGCTGTGGAGGGCCCGACTGGCTGTTTAAGGGCAGAGTACATGAGAAGAATGTTATGTATGGGTTTTTAGTGGTGTTTTTGAAACCCATAGCAGTAGGACACCAACATAATTTAGTCTTATTCTGAAGCTACCTTGTGTTTCCAGAATGATACAAATCAGCCACCTTGTTGTGCACTCAGAGGGTCAGACTTCTAGTTTTCACTAGAAATGGTTCTCTGCTTTTGTCTGGTATTACAGATCTGCTGCAGAAGACCCTCACTCTGCCCTCTTGGAAAAATGGTCAGACTTCCCCTTGTAATTTGTATAATCCTGACCTGAACAGCTTTTAGTAGACAAGGATACTGGAGAGGATAGATGATGCAGTACTGGGTATGGGTGGTTGTGTGCAGGTACCACTTAATGGTTGGATCCATTCTGAGGCTGCTGAGGCAGGGCCACACTTCAGCTCTGCTTTTGGTGATATTCTTAAGGTATGAACAATTGATTGATATCCATGCACTACAACAATACATATAGCAAGAGAACACAGACTGTATTTGCAGCACTTAATGTCTTAGGTGTCCTATATTACTGTGGTAGCTGGGAAGGCCCTGCATGTTAAGGAAGCTGCATGTGAGGTGGTTGGAAGCAATGACCAAGCCTCAGCAGAAGAATCACCTCAGTGGTGTTGCAGGTACAGGGTTGCTTTCTCATTGCTTCATGTTGTCCCATGGCTCCAAGTCAGGCTCCAAAGATGAGCAGGCATTTGCCAGGGGTCTGTGATAAATGTGTGGAGGAGAGCATGGACTCACAGGGTGTGAAACTGGATCAGTGTATATTTGTGTTCCATGTGTCTGTGTTGGCTGTGAAGCTTTGCTGTAGGGATGCATGTGCTGACAGGACTCAGCCCCTTCTCTGTGCAAAGCAGCCCAGCAAAGTGGGTAACACTTGCTCAAATGGGGACAAACTGACCTTGGGCTTACCAGCTCCCCACACAGAGCAGCCCAGCAATCCTGTGCCATCTGGTTGAAGGGTAGTGTGAGGAAGAAGCTGAGCAACACACCCTTGGGGAAGGCTCTGGTTACCTGCCCTGACACGTCTCTAATGATGGCTGGAGGGTGAATGTGTCTGTAGCCCAAACCCCACCTTGAGAATTCCCCATGCCCCCAGGGTGCTTCCTGTTCTGTCCACTGAGGCTTTTGGAGCCTCCTGGTAATGAGAAGTCAAGCTCTATCACATCGAAATGAGAACAACAAAGCAAAGAGGATGCCTCTGTGCTTACTCTCCTCTCTGTGGCTCTTCTGGGCTGTAGCTGACTACATGAAAGATTCTCAGTCCATTCCAGGGAACCAAAGGCTCTTTATGTGAGGGGAGAAAAATGCTAGTAAAGGATTAATGATTTAATAGTCATAAAGGAAAAGATGCTCTGTAATGAAGTATCAACACCAATTGAGTAGTTTCTGCTGTTTTGACAGTTGCCAGGTGTTCTGCAGTAGCATGATCTGCACCTGCCTGTGTTGTTTCAGCAGCACCGAGGTGATCTCTCCACTGAGCTGTCTTCTCCTTGCAAATCTCCCCTGAAAAGGGTGGGAGCAGTTCATGTTTGGTATGTTGCCATGGAGCCAGAAACCCCTTTGGGCAGATAGTTGTCATATTTGTCTGTTTGTACAAATGTGGGAGTGCTCCTCAGCAGCTTTTGCCAGGGAGCTAGCAGCTGTCCAGGGTGCATGGGGGTGCTGTGTGGGGCTCCCACACTGCTTTCCCCAGAGCCAGGGGCTCAGCAGACCTGAAGCAGACACTAAACACCTTTGACACTCTTTGTAGAGTTTTCACCCTTCTATCCCTGATTATGTTAAATCATAGAATGGCTTGGGCTGGAAGAGACCTTTAAAGGCATCTAGTCCAACATACCCCCCCTGCCCCTTCTAGTCCTCCCCCACACAGGGAGCAGGAACATCTTCAACTAGACCAGGTTGCTCAGAGCCTGTTCAACCTGACCTTGAAGGTTTCCAGGGATGGGACATCTGCCACCTCTCTGAGCAGCCTGGGCCAGTGTTTCATTACTTCCATTGTAAAAACAGTTCTTCCTTTTACCTAGTCTAAATCTACCCTCTTTTGGTTGAAAACCATTACCCCAGCTCTGTTCCAAAGGTACTGGTCAGTGCTGTGTCACAGATAAGACAAAACGAGGGAAGCAGCTCATGCCAAGTCTGGATTTGGTTGTTTGTATAGCTGTAATAGTCCTGTTTTATGGTACATTTCATCACCTTATTTGTCTTTCCTCATGCCTAATCTCCTGCTTGAAGCCTGAAGCTTTCCCAAAGCACGTGATACACCCTGTATTTCAGTACACTGACACCCATATGTACTGTGCTACCCAAGGCTGGAGGAAGAATGTAATTTCTAAGTCACTGTTCCTTGAGGGTGAGGTAAGACAGCAGAGAGAGGCCCATGTAGTGTCTTGCTGCTGGTGTGGGGGCTGTCTCTCCATCCCTCCTGCAATGCTATTTCATTCCTTCCCTGCCCTAGCTCTGGCATGTGTCTGCACAGATTTATGCAGCCCGCTAGACTGGTCGTGCGTGGTTCCCTTCCCCCTCCCTGGGTTAGTTTCCTGTTGGATTACTGGCTTGAATTGTTTTATGACCCACCAGTGGCAGCAGGAGGGATCAAGGAGGGGAGATGGGCTGGGGTGGATCCCTTCTCCTGCTGTGTCTGCCAGCCTCCGCATCAGCCCAGCCCTGTCATCTCACCACACCCTCAGATAGAAAAGTGAAGGATACTTCAGCTATTCCCCAGATAGATGTCTGGATAGATAATAACAATAGACAATAAGAGCTGAGTACTGCACACAAGCATTTTTGGCAGATAAGAGCAATTCGGATATTGGTGTCTGAAGAGCAATGCTAGGTCTGGCTGTAACTGCAAGCACGCTGACACAAAGACACACAGCTAAGCATGTTCTTTTCCCCCCCTTTGCTTTCTGTTGCACTTCACCTTGATGGACAGAGATTTGTCTGAATTAATTGCACCCTATTATCATAAAAGTGGCTACTTTGTAACTGCTGGTAATTATGCTTCAGAAATATGCTACTGAAAGATTGGCACACTTGTTAGAGTAACTGCTCTTCCCATCATTACATTTCAAAAATACATGTGTATATATTCAAATTTGGTTTTGAAATCAGATTAGTGTGTTCTTGAGTCATGGCCCTAAGTTCAGAAAGATCCACATGTCCTCAGATGTATTTTTAAGGAATAATTTTTCCTATTAAAAATTCATCTTATGCTTTTGCTCTTCCCTACTAGACTGGACCAAATCTAGAATTCCAAAGGTGCAGGACAAAGCAAGCTTCAACTATACATCTGTAAGAGAATGCAGCAGTAAATGGGATCATGGTTACCAGAGAACCTAAGTCTGCCTAGGTTTAAGAGAGACAAAAATTTCCAGGTAAGTGGCCAGCTTCTACAAAGATATGTGAACTGCAGTGACTCTTTGAGAATCCTTAAAAATTGAAGTATCTCTAATACTTGTTGTGTTGGTTTGGTTTGGTGGGATTTTTGGTAGTGGGGGAAGGGCCCCAGGGGTGGCTCTGGTTAGAAGCTGAGGAGCTCCCCCTGCTCCAAAACCAGCCAAGGAGCCATTAGAGGGACAATAGATGCACCTCTGTGATTAACATACAAAAGAACTGCTGTAAGACCTGAGCAGAGGGAGCAGTGGAAAGAAGAGCTGAGCTGGAGAGATGAAAGGCAGTGCTGGGGTGAAGATTCCATGGTTGGTGAGGAAGAAGGTGCCCAAGCAGAAGTTCCCCTGCAACCTATGGCGAGACGGCAGGCTGTCCCCCTGCATTCATGGAGGAATGTGGTGGAACACTCACTGAAGGCACCAGGAGGGGTGAACTTGGCCAATGACTTGAATTTTGCTGCCAGTGGACCTGGATTATGCCGCTGTGGAAGACCCTATGCCAGGGGAGGTGACTGTTCCCAAAGCAGCCTGTGACTGTGGGAAGCCCATGCTGGAGCAGCTTGCTCTGGACCTTGTGGGAAGGACTCATGAAGGAGAGGTTCATGGAGGACTCTCTCCCATGGGAAAGCAGGGGAGGACTGTAAGGAATCCTTCTCCCTGAGGAAGGAGTGGCAGGAACCACCAGACTGTGAACTGACTCTAAACCCCATCCCCTGTCCCCCTGTGCCACCGGGGGGAAGGAGGGAGAGAAATTGGGAACAAAGTAATTTGGGCCCAGAAAGAAGGGAGGGGTGGAGTAACATATATAAGCACTGCTCCATGTGTTGTCTGTGTCCTGTGTGTATTTGATCAGTGTGAAATTATTATTTTTCCCCACACTGAGTCTGTTTTGCCTGTGACCTTAATTGGTGAAGAACCCTCTTTGTCCTTTGTCTTGACCCATGAGCTTCTTGTTGGCCTTTGTCCTCCCCGTTCCGGAGTGTGTGTGAGGAGGGGAGTTGAGTGAGTGGCCACGTGGCTGTTTCTTTGTTGTCCTGTTAGGCCCAAACCATGATACTTGTGTTGGCAAACTGAAGGCTGGATATACTTACTTTCTTGCTGGGTCCTGGGTTCAAGAAGCATTTAAACAAATGTGCAATCCTATTTCTATTCAGTGGGGCATTTAATTTCAGTAGTGCTAAAGGAAAAGAGGCTTTACCCTATGGTCTTAATGTGGCTGAGAACAGGAGAACATTATAATCTGCAGTTCTCTGATGAACTGTTTTCATGCTTGACTCTAACAGGTACAAGACCAAATTTGATTCTCAATTAATATAATAGTTAAAGTTAAGTTCTTAAAGCCTAAGCATCTGCAAGATGAAAGTTCCCCACAATTTTCACAGATGGACAGGTTTTCACAGGCGCTGAGTGTCTCTGCTCCTCACACAACTCAGTGGCAGCGGCATGCTGTAGAAGAACAAAAAGGGCTTTATAGCCTCTCCTTGGCAACCAGGTGCCAGCTTGCAGAGGCAGTTGGCCACGTCCCTTGCAGTGTTTCCAGTGGATTATGGGACAATAAAATAAAGCTTGATACTAAAGGGCTAAAGTCATGCTCTGATCTTTTTTGAGAGCTTGCCTGAATTGTCCATAATCTTCTGTTTATCAACTATGAAAGTTCATTTATTTATAACCATGACAAATAGCCCTCATGTACATTCCTCCAGTGATTTATTGTGCATTCCTGAAATGTTAAAAAAAGCCATTAAAGTAAGACACTATGCGAGATACTAATTTTTAAGTAACAAACAGAGGAAAATAATTCCTTGAAATGGACAATGCAAAACATAAACCAGCTGCTCATACACCATGATAAGATTTAAACTAAAAAGTTGCAGTTCTAATGAGCTCTTCATGAGAAACGCAAGCTGTTTTATTGTGATTATGTGACTTCACCACAATGTCACTCAGCACTCCAATAATTTGTTGCCCTGCCTTAAAGATGGGGCTGTTGCTGGGCAGCCTTACCCTGGAGCCTATGTCCCTTATTGACCTGTAGTTGCAGAAAGTGGCTCATGCAACTTGATCCAGTTTCTATTATGGACAAAGAGGACTGGATCTGGCATTTTGTGTGTGGTGTCAATGGTTGTTTATATCTAATCTCCTCTTCTCCATCCTCCACTCTTGTAACAGTGTATGCACCAGGAAGCTGAGCTGCAATCAAGATACCATAGAAAAGACATGGAGGTTGTACTCCTTTCTCCCAGGGTCTTGGGAGAGATGTAAAACTGGGCCTGCCCAAAGAGTCTGCTGTGCTAGAAGGTGTCTTTTCTTTACTGGGTCTGCTTATCTTGTCTGTCCAAATTAAACTTGTAAGGCAAGGAAAAGTGCTCATGTTGCCTAGGGCTTCTGTGTATAAACAAGCACATTGTGTTCACCCAGAAAGACACCAATGGACATCCAGTGCACTGCACAGAGGGATTCATCTAAGATGAGGTTGGGACCTTCCTCACAAGTACTAGTTTTGAGGACCCTTGAATTAGCATTACTCCATCAGCCACACCTATGTTGTTTGACCAGTATGTCATGTGGACATATATCAACTATATGGGCTGTACTGTTATGTGGTCTCCTAGGTAATCCAGGTTCTGACCATGAGGATAAGTGAGCAAGCATGTGATGCTGACTGTGTTACTGTTTATTTGGCTCCACCCCAATCCCACCCCTCCAAGCCACAGCAGAGCATGGGCACACTGGGAAGTCTGCTGGAGTTGTTGGGGTCTGACTGAGCTCCTGGGTTTGTGATCACTTGGAGTGGGCCCTAAATGAAGTTTTTCTACCTCTGTCGTGCATTCTCTGGGAAGTTCATCCTTGCAGCCTTTCCCTCAAGTGGCCCTTTTCTTAGGTGTCTCTTACATTTGACTACCTGGTTTGCAGGACTCTAGTTATCCTTATAACCTATACCACTCCATCAGGCTGGCTGAGATTGATCAATGGGTTCAAGAGCTACTAGAGAAGAACATAGTTACATCTCTGCCAATAAATACAGACACACACCCATATGAAAATGTATGTGAACAGGCACATTATGGTTGTATACACCTATTTTCCTAGAAACCCAGTGAAAACCCTACAGAGGCTCTTTGCCCACCCTTGCTATTGCAAGCAGTGTCAGTCTGTCAAGGTCCAGGAAGCCTGTAGTTAAAAGTGTCTCTGAGTTAAATGGCTGGCTAACATTAATATAATCAAGCTTCATCTCAGCAAGAACTGAAACAATGTAGAGAGCTCTAACATTACTGGAAATCAGTGAAATAAGCATGCTGTTTCTTAGCTGTTTTGTTCTGGTTAATACCAATTGTTTAGAAAAAAGAACTTCTCTGAAAAAGGAAATCAAGAATGTTTCTCCATCCTTACCCTTATTGCAATAACAGGAAGCAAAATTCCCATATACAGAGCTTGGCAGATAAGATCTGAATGGTAGTTTGTTTTTTGTAGCTGGTGGCAAGTGATCCAAAAGAAAATCAAATCACTTGTCCTTCTAATTGACAGTGAACTGAGCCCTGAGTCCCTTGGGACCTGTGCAGGCACCAGGATGGAGCTTCCTTAGGGATGAGATCTGCAGGAGACCTTTATTTTGAACTTGCAAAGCCCTCCAAGCTGACCCATTCATGATTGTGTGTTGGCAGCTGTAGCACTGTCTGAGTAAGGGGACCTAGCCACTTACAGCAGTGGCTCTGAACAGAGAGGTTGTGCCTCACTCAGGGGTTTCTTCAACTTAAGTCTGTTGCTTTTCTGACAAAATGTCACACAATCAGAGGAGGGAAATTTTCAGGTGACTGCACAAAAAGTTCTTATCCAGGTAGCCTGTCTGCTTGTTGCCTTGGCAGGAAGGTCAGCTGGTGGTCATCTTCCCTCAGTTGGCAGAACTCAGCAGCATCTCAAACTCTGAACTTGGCACCACATGTGTTGCCTGGTAAAGTGTCTTGACTGTGACATGAAGGTTTTTGAAGCAACAGTGCAGGGAGTAGCTGAGGGCAGTGCTACAGTTTGAGGCTTTGGGACAAATGCAGCTGTTGCATAGTTCTACTAATGCTATCAGTAGCAAAGTAATGAGTAGACTTGCTCACATGTTGTTTTGGGAAGGTCAGAGTGGGTTCTCCCTGTTAGGATACTCCCATCTCTCAGGTGGCTTCTGGCTATCTGCAGAGTAACAACAAGGGTACTTTGATAAAGTATTCCAGTTTATATGTATAATTTTCAGATCAGAATAATGAAGATTTAAGATGCTAGAGCCACCTTCCTACAGCCCACCAAGGACTGTGCTCCACAACTCTCTCTGTCAGGAGCTATACGATACTTGGCAGTTTCCCTTTAGGCTCCCATGTCTTGTCACTTCCCTTATGTTTTCTATCTAGTTTCTTGGGTTAGTGTGTAATGGTTTGTTCCACATTGATGCTCACGTAGCCTGGAATAATATCAGTGGATTTCATTTAATTCTTCCTTTTCATCTAGCTTGGGAGCTAATCCAATTTTCTGACAACACGTTATTGTCTACTAATGCTGGCACTACTAAAGCACGTGATTTCTGTATCAGGGCTTGCTCCCTCCCTGGTTGGTATCATTTGGTGTACATGTATGATACGACATCACTAAAAGAAATGCAAGCTTACATCTTTAGCAGTAAAAACCAAAGCATTTTAAAAAACTTCAATGTGTTCTGATCGTTGTGTCTTCTGTCAAGTGTGGGGCCAAAAGGCAAGCGCTTACTCATTTCTGGAGTTGCAATAGTGGAAGGAACCTTGAACAAGGCCTCTACAAATAAGGACCTGTAGGAACTTGGGATTCCTGGCCCAAAGAATTTACTGTTTAAGAAATAATGTACTACTTAATGTATGTGTCTCACCCCAAGGTCCAATCATGCAAGGTGTTCTAAGGGCTGAAATTAAGCTTGATGGGGTAGCCTTATTAAGCCCTTTGCCTGTTGTTGCCTTTAGGCTGGGCTGCATTGCAGACATGTTTGCTGGCGTAAGTACTTTGAATGAGTTTGCCTGTCTTGACACAGCAGAAAAACCCTACTGGTTTTTTTTTTTGGGGGGGTGGTGGAATACTTTTAATAGCATCCACTGAGCTGGAATTCCTATCCATATGAACTGCACTATTGCTTAAAAAGCACAAACAGAAAATTTGTATTTAGAATGGGCTCTCTGTGTGTGTATACATGGGCTAGCAGCTCCCTGTCACTGACCTGACACTCTGTTCTGTCCATTTGCCCCTTGAACTCTCATTTTCCTCCATGGTTTTTTCTATCTGATGTGTTTCCTACCTGGGAATGCATCTTTTACCTGTCTGTCATTTACCACCGTAGGATAAAATGTTTTGTTCTCTCTCATGAACTGTAGAAACAAGCTCCATTTAAATGGAATGATAAGCAACAAGCGGCTTTGTTACTAATGTTACCAACACAGTAAATCTTTGATCACTTGTGAAATGATGGCCAATGCTCTGCTTGATACCCGGGCCATGTGCATTTTGAGCAGGTGGGGTGTAACTCAGAAAGCTGTTTGTTGCCATGACACATAGCTGAGCAATTCTCACCACATCTTATCAGGGAAATACCTACAGCCCAGCCATTTAGTTGCTGTTACTTTTTTAAGTTAACAGGGAAATGTGTCATCTTTAAATAATCTGTAGGAAGTATCTGAACTGGTGGTATTGTTTGTGGAAGGCAACGACTGCAAATGTTTGGCATCTACAGTATCCGTGTTTGTTGCTTGTGTATGGATGGTGAGGTGTAAGTGCAAATAGCTGTAGCAAATTGGAGCACAATGATATGTATCCTAGATGGCTTCTGAAAGCATATGAGCTTGCAGGGATCATCACACAGTCAAGTCTTTAGACATCCACTGCAAGAAAATAAGAAATAAGGCCAAATCCTCACCATGGGCCACAGCACACAAATTCAAAGCGATACCTGTCTACTAGTGAATAGTTCTTCTGGAGTAACCAGTTTCTACTCATAACCAGCTACATGCTCCTTGCTGTCTGGCAGGGAACAGTAAGCTTCAAATGACACCTTCACTGAGACAAGTGCAATGAAATAGTCTTCTATAGACTGGGGTGGCTAAAACCTGGCTGGAACTGAGTCGGCTTTTTGTGGTGACACAAGCTGGGCAAGACCCATTGCCACTTACCACAGTGCTGAGAAACCTCAGGCAAAAAAATCCAGGCGTTGACAAGACTGGAGAACACTTGTTGCAAGTAATGAGCAGCTCCACAAAAACAATTCTTGATTAATAAATCATTGGAAGCTTTTTTCTAGTTTAATAGAATTTGAAGATGAGAGGGGATTAAGTGAACAAGAGGAAACATCCTGCAAGAATTTCTCCCAGAGCACTGAGAGAGGGAATGAAGCAAGAGAGGGAGCAGACAGAACGTGTGCCTCTGAGGGGTGGTGCATGCTCCAGCTCCTGTATGGCACACAAGCAGTACTGGGAGAACCTGGGGTTGATTCCTCAGTCACTAAGATGCATTTTGTCTTGCATCGTTCTTTTCCCTTCTCCACCCCCTGCAACAAAACCCTCTTCTGAAAGTAAGGCCTCGTTTGTTGGGTAGATGCTGCAAAGGGCAGAATTTTCAGAGCAATGCTCAGAACCATCACAACCCAGCAACAAATATCTTTTAATAAAATACAACATCTTCCTGACCTACTTGAAACCAGTTTAGTGTCAGCACGGCTGCCCAGAAAAAAAAAAAAAGACTGTCTTTCTGCATGAGCTAAATTAGCATTTTTATTTGGAGCATAAAACATTGACAAGAAACAACAGCTGTAGATACAAAGGCAGTTAACCTCAGAAAACAAGTGTATGTCTTAAATAGGGAAGCTTGACAGAGAATAAATTCTCAAAAGCACAATGAAGCTTGAAAAATGCTGTGTGAATGACAATTTTCTGCCACATAAGTGAAAGTGTGATCCTCCTGAGCCACAGAATATAATAATCTGGAGTAAATAATTCCCTCCCTTTTCAGACAAGCTCTTTTTACTACCAAAAAGAGACAAGCATATCACAGACAGGTAAAAAGATTTACTCTGCAAAACTCTGAATAGCACTTTGTCTCCAGATGCCAACTTTAAATTGCCATATCAAAGAAGAGTTCTTTTTAATTAATGGCCATTAATCTTGTAGCCTTACTGATAGTACCAAAACAAGCGCATTTTTTCCATTCTGAAGGTGAGCGTTGTTACAAGAACAGTGTAGCAGCTATGCACAAGGTCCCAAAGGTGCATTAATGAACAGAATTGCCCTGTGAACTTGGGACTGTAACTGGCACATTTACAGGAAAAGGAAAAGGCTCAGCTTGTAAGCAGCAGTATAAACAGGCGGCCCAGGCCTTGAAAAAGTGCTCGTAATGCATTTGCCAAGCAGTAGCGCAGTCCGGTGTTTTGTCTGTCCCCTGTGCGTCTGTAGCTTCTGTTACTGTATCAAATTGAGTAATTTTGTGAGTTTTCTTTTCGTGTTTAACCTTTAAATACCCCTTAAGTTAAGAGTGTGCAAGCCCCTGCAGTCAACAGGAAAAAAACACTAACACTAAAGGACTCCTCTAAAGTGAAGGAGAGAGGTTGAAGTGGAGCAGGGAGCTGAACCCATACCTATGTTTCCAGCTACTGCCTCACCCTCTGAAACACCCTTCTCCTTCCTCTGTTTCTTCCTTTGGGGCAGTTTTCCTTTCCCTGTAGGTGTGGGAACTGGGACTCTAGCAATGTGTCTGGTTTCAGCAAGCCTTGGAAAGAAAGCAACGGCCATAATGCTGTGAAATGGGGTCTGGGCACACTCAGCATCCAGGATGTGCCCGGTTCCTTCATAGATATACCCCTGACACAGCTGGGGGCACGTTGCACAGCAGAACAAGTAACCAGACCAGACCATTCACTATGGGAATGTCAGTGAAGGATAGGAATGACAGGAATAATTCCTCAAACTCCCCTCTTACCCCACCCAAACTGTTATACTCACACACGTTTTAAGAGACAAGTTAGTTCTTCACCAGCTAGTAAAACTGTTCTTATGTTCATTGAAATGCTAGAAAAACATTTGGTGAAAAATTGAAAAATCTGAGGTGGTGTAGTAGAGAAACAAAATCTCTCTGCACTGATATAATTTGGTGCTGCAAGCTGCAGTGTGTGTGCTTCATGCTCCCAATCTTTCTTATGTCTCCTGTGAGGTACCACAGCACAGCGCCTCTGTAGCAGTCTTATGGCATCCTAGGAGGGGAAGGACAACTAGGGAAAGAAACCTGAGGCACCCAAGTTAAAACACCAGTGTAGATTTTAAATCATAGTACTTCATTATCAAGATTCCTTCTTTCTGGGTGAGAAAAGAATGGGGTGAAATATTTCTTCATTCGAAGTTCCTTTGGCAATTTTCAAGGGTACAGTTTTGCGATAAAAGAAAAAGTTTCTATGGATGACACTTCTTGAAAAACAAACTATGAACAACAATATTCTGTAATCAAAGCTTCATTTTTTCTCCCTATCAACTAATGTTTGTGATCACCTGTAGCTGAAAGGGAACTTCCTATTCCCAATACCCCAACTCAAAGGTGAGTTGATATCAATGTGAAGCTTTGTTTATTCAGACTTGTCAAGATCAGGCTTTAAGTCTGTAGAAACAAGAGGCCCTATTACTCTTTTACTTGTAGATGTGCAGCTGATGGGTGTTCAGCCTCCAGGAGTTTAGATGACTGAGATAAGGTTTCAGATAAACATCCAAATGTGTAGATTTTTATCTGACCCAAAGCTCTGAACCTTTAAAGGATTACCCACCTCCAGGGATAATCCTACAGTGATTTCAACACCTGTACTAAGTCAAAGTGAGTTCAGAGTCTCCTGGCCACAAGAAATTGTTCAAGCCCCTCCTATCACTTGTTTTGGATGGCTAAACAGTCCATGTCAGATCCAAACACGATTAGCTGGGCACTCTGATTTTACATGACTCCATCAGAGGTTAAGTCCAAATAGACATCTCTGGGATCACCTATAACCAAAGAAAAACAAGCTCTGACACCATGCTTCTGTGGCCTACAGAGCAGATATGCCCTGAATGTTTTTACAGTGAATCAGCAGCTCTAAATACCTCACAGTTTTATAGATATTTAAATGAGCTGCTTTTCTGTCAGCATTTTGCTTTGGAAGCAGACTTTGCTGCCCTCTCTTGCAGTTATCATGAAAATGTGTTTATGTTGGCACACAGCAAAGCTCCATTGTAGGTTAGTGGGACTGATCCTAAAAATTGTCCCCAGACACGGAGCAAGATATTAAATGAGTGGCCGTGTCCATCTGTTATAGCAAGTGGATTAGGTGTACCTAATGGCAACATTTTTGGTCCAGTTTCAGCAACTGCAAGGCACAGAGCCCACGGCAGGATAGGCTGGGTGTGCTTCTTCCCAGACAGCAGCTTGTCCAGGTGCCCTGAGGAGCAATTGGGCTTTGGGCTTCATTCAAGCTTCTCCTTAAACAAAGCAGTAACTCTTATCAAGGTTACTCAAATTCTTCCAGCATATCTGACAAATGATTCTGGTTTTAGTTTCGTTTTTAGATGCTTTAATCATGCTTTGCAAGCAGCCAGGAATTGGGAGGAAATGAAAAGAATTATGCCTAACACTTTATATGTACCTATGCATGTATACATGATGCACATTATTTCACCATGGATCTGAAAGTGCTTTACAAGTGTTAGCTGATCATGCCACAAAAATCTCCTTTTCCTTAAAAAAAAAAAAAATTAAAAAAATCAATGGGTATTATTCTGACAACAAAATTATAGGCATGACACAGTCTTCCCTGAGGCTTTTTTTGGCAAATCCTGTAGCCTTATTTCAGCTGAGTGCCCTGTTAGCCTGAAAGGAAGGTAGAGGTTTTTAATCAAAGGATTGCCTAGTAGACTGAACTGTTGTTTGTTGATTTTGGTTTTTGTTTGTTTCATTTTGTTTTTTTTTAATCTAAGCTAGATAAAGAGGGTTCACTATTCTTCTTTTACCAAGTTCATCTGCTAATACATCTATGTAAGCAACTACTGGCTTTGATCACTCTCCTGAAGTACAATAGTATTTAAGGAAAAGCTGATCTTATTCTAATCACTGGTTCTTCAGCTCAGCTTTGTAATTAGAAGGAAAGCTTGCCTCAACAGTGCTCAGGTGGAATGCACAGGAAACATGATTAAATAGTGATTTTAAGTTTAGCATTTCACCTCCAGAAAGCACAAGTATCGGGTGCAAACTTTTTTCCATGAAGTCAAGAGACATTTGAAAGATGAAGTAATTAACAGTGGCCTACATAATAAGCAAGACAAAAGATGAAATAATACTGAATTAAAGCCAGTTGAGAACTTGGTGTTGCATTCAACAGGGCTAGACTTTCAACCCACCATTTTCATACAGGGTCTTCTCTTTAGATTTCGTTGGACATTCATAGTGAGTTGCAGAGAACTTTATCAATAAGGCAAACAAGCACAGATTTGGTTTCCTTTCCTATGCCAGCCCTATCTGATCAACCTTAAATAGAGGCTTCTGCCTGTCCTGTTGTGCATCCTACTGCTTGGTAACTTCAGACAAATGTTTTTAACAGAGTTCTGGTGATTAAGTTCTCCTTAATCTGTTGTAAATCCCTGGAAGTGGAGGAGGATGTTTTCCTGGAGAGAACAAACTTGTTTTTCCTTTTAAATAAAACTGTTCTCTAGTAACTATGTTGACCAGGCTACTGGTGAGCAGATGTCTGCAAATGTATCTGTTAGGAACGTTTGGACTCAGGAAAAATTGACATATGTTGCACTGCAAGGGCAACGTTTAACTTCTATGAAGGTGATGGTCTGGGGAGTGTTGACACCCACATTACTGTTGTTATGGTAGGATACCTACTGTTTGCATCTCAGATTCACTGGTTATTCCCCCACCATCTTAAGACAGATTTATCCCAGGTAGGAATTTAGCAAAAGTAAGGGTAAAAGTTACTGCATAAGCCAGCAACACTGTTAATTATATTGTGTAATAGGCAATCAAAATGAAACCAAGGGTCCCCAGGAGTTCATTCAGTTTCTTCAGCCAATGCTTTCCATACCTTTGTGATTTCTCATCAATCTGCTTCACCCTAGAATTTCACGTCCAGTGAAGTAAAATCCAGTGTGTACCATCTGGAGAGTACAAAGGTACAGGGAGCTCAATATAAAGCCATTCATGGCTCTCTTTTCTGAACTTACGTTGAGCAAAATCTTGCCTCATGCTTAACTGTGTTTGTAATTGCAGCTTCAAGGATCATCAGAAAGAAGGCCATTTGCTAAAGTGAAGTTTAGACTCTACACCACAAAATATGACATGTAGAGTCAGAACAAGCTTTCTGGAATCTGACAAATATTCAGTTCTAGAATATTTTGTTTCCCTATGAAAGGAATATGATGTGCAGTCTCAGTTTTTATCTGTAGAAATTTTTGGTTGGATCATGATAATGTTCTCAAATGGCAAATCTTTGGTAGGAAATAAAATACTAGATTTTTTCCCAGTTTTTTTCAAAACCAGTTCAGAGTAGAGAGAGTTATTAATAGTAATTCCCCTGAACAATTAATTTAGGCATTTGATATATCACTTGAAATCTCTAGAGAGATTCAGAGAAAAAATTAATTTACTCTGATTTAGAAGTTTGGACTAGATGCAGAAGCTACCTTATTTGTGGGAAGAGATTGAGTACATAGGAGATGGACCAGATATCTGGGTGTAAAATGTAATATATATCAAGTTCAGTTTTTCAGAATTTGTCTTTTTTTTGTTTCAAACTTCGATGTTAGCATGGCAATTTATTTTGAAAACAAGAATCTTTATAAAAGTCCCTTAAACTCAAATTATTTCATAGAATGGATCCATCCATCATAGTGCATGTTGCCTTCCTTGACTTTAGCAAGGCTTTTGAGACTGTCTCCATAACATCCTTGTGGATAAGCTCAGAAGTGTGAGTTAGAAGAGTGGACAGTGAGTTGGATTGAGAACTGGCTGAACAATAGAGCCCAGAGGGTGATGATTGATGGAGCTGAGTCCAGTTGGAGACCTGTGACTAGTAGTGCTCCCCAAGGGTTAGTGCTGGGCCCAGTCTTACTCAATATCTTCATCAGTGACCTGGATGAGGGGACAGAGTGTGTCCTCAGCAAGTTTGCTGATGACACAAAGCTGGGAGGATTCGCTGATGCACCTGAAGGCTGTGTGGCCATTCAGCAAGATTTGGACAGACTGGAGAGCTGGGCAAAGATGAACCTAACGAGGTTCAACAAGAATAAGTGTAGAGTCCTGCACCTGGGGAGAAAAAACACCATGCACCAATATAGATTAAGGGTTGACCTGCTAGAAAGCAGCCCCATGGAGAAGGACCTTGGAGTCCTGGTGGACAACAAGTTATGCACGGGGCAGCAATGTGCCCTTGTGGCCAAGAGAGCCAATAGTATCCTGGGGTGCATTAAGAAGAGTGTGTCCAGCAGATCAAGGGAGGTTCTCCTTCCCCTCTACTTTGCCCTCGTAAGACCACATCTGGGGTATTGTGTCCAGTTCTGGGTTCCTTGTTTCAAGAGGGACACGGATATCCTGGAAAGAGTCCAACAGAGGGCTATGAGGATGATTAAGGGACTGGAACATCTGTCATATGAGAAAAGGCTGAGAGACCTGGGGCTGTTTAGTCTTGAGATAAGAAGACTCTTTTCAGTGGTGCCCTGTGATAGGAGGAGGGGAAATGGCACCAATTACAACACAGGAAGTGCCACCTCAACATGAGGAAAAACTTCTTTACTGTGAGGGTGACGGAGCACTGGAACAGGCTCCCCAGAGAGGTTGTGGAGTCTCCTTCTCTGGAGACTTTCAAGACCCATCTGGATGTGTTCCTGTGTGACCTCCCCTAGGCATTCCTGCTGCAGCAGGGGGGTTGGATTCTATGATCTTCAGAGGTCCCTTCCAACCCCTATGATTCTATGGTTCTAATCAAAGAACGGTTTGTGTTGAAAAGAACCTTAATGATCATCTACTTCCACCCCCCCCTACCATGGGCAGGAACACCTCCCACTAGACTATGTTGCTCCAAGCCCCATCCAACCTGGCTTTGAACACTTCCAGGGATGGGAGAGCCACAACTTCCCTGGGCAACCTGTGCCAGTGTCTCAGCACCCTCACAATCCAGAATTTCTTCCTAATGTCTAACCTAAATCTCCCCTCTTCCAGTTTAAAACCATCCCCACCTTGTCCTATCACTACAGGTCCTTGTTAAAAGCTCCTCCTCAGCTTTCCTGTAGCCCCTTCAGGTACTGCAAGGCTCCTATAAAGTCCCCTGAGCCTTCTCTTCTCCAGGCTTAACAACCCCAACTCTCCTCAGCCTGTCTTTATAGGAGAGGTGATCCAGCCCTCTCATCATCTTCGTGCCTCTCCTCTGCAAATTCTTCTGCAAATTTCTATTTGCAGAATAGCTAAATGTGGATCAAAAGGCCCCAGGAGTGCCTCACTCCTGGCAAAAGGCAGTCAGCCTTTCCTGAGGCTAGTGAGCATGAGATTATAGTTTGGAAAAGCAAGGAAGAAAGACATTTATGAGCCCACAAAAGGAACAGAAAACCTTCCCTCCTACCACCTCTCTGAGTCTCCAATTTGCTGTGCTCATCCCATATCAGTGACTCTCATGAAATCATGAAGGTACATCAATCAGCCAGGTGCCTCAGTAAAAGGACTGGAGATACCAGGCCTGGTCTGAAAGGTAAAGTAGCAGGTACTCACCTGAAAATGCCATGAAACAACATAGAGAACATACATGTTTTAGATGTTATAAACCAAGCCTTAGGCTGCAAAGTGAATAGGTTTGGATGATAAAAGAGCCTATTGTTGTTACATGGGTATTTATTACCCAGTGAAACCTCTATACCTGTTAACTGCATAAGAATGCTTATTTTAAACCTGCTAGCCCAATGATTGTATTGTTGCAGCATATTCTTTATCTGACATTTAATTGAATGGTTCAATTTTTTTTGTTATGATGATTTCTCTTTCTGTTACACTCTGGCCACTTACCAGTTTTGGTACTGCCTGTTGCTCAGAGAGGGACTGACATAGTGATGTAGACACATGTACTTACCCAGTAAATGATAAAATGTACTCTTTTGCACACCAGTCAGGAAAATCTAAGCTTCCCAGTGCAAAATACTAAGGAAGTTGCTTTGATGCCTTCAGTTCCTTGGCAACTCTCAGTGAAACACTTTGATATCAAGAACATCATATCTTATAGATGAGTAAAAGGAGTCTCAAAGAGGCCAGACCATGGCGAAAGCCACGAACTTGATTTTTCTTTCTCAGAAGTTGAACAGCCAAAGCAAATACAAATACCACTCGTTTTCAGAATGAGTGTTTGCAGAGCACTCACCTGGCTGACCTGTCTCCTGAGCCATTTGAGTGTGAAACAACAGCTTAAACCTGATCAATTACACATTTTTAGGGTACATATCAGGCACCAATGAACAAACAAAAATATCGCAAGAGGGGGTGCTGCTGTGAGTCCCTCGCACTCAACTGGTGAAGCCACCCCTGCGCTGGTACAACAATACTCCCTCTTACAGCTTCTCATATTATGAATGGAGTAAAAAATATGCCCCCCTGGCACGGGAGAGCAAGAGAGGAAGATGGGGAAATGGACAGGAACAGGAGGAAAAGAGGAATAACAATGTGGTGCTTTGAAAGGGTAGGCTTGACTCAGCTGCAAACACTGCTGAGCTGCATGGTGGCTCAGCAGCTAGGAGGTTTTCCTACTGATTTTGTGTATTGTGCTGAAGTGGCTTCTACTGCTGCGACACAGCCACACTGCTGAAGACTCTGGGGAATTACCTTGGTATTTAATTTGTTGTTATGAAAACAGTGAGTTTGACTGCAGCAAGAATAGTTTCTTCCCAAACAGTTACCAGAATCCTATTGTTGTTCTCCTTCTTGTTGACCTTCTTGCTTATTTTGTGATTATAATAATGATTTTCCTGGCTTTGCTATCTTGAATTTGTTTGATTTATATTGTGCCAGGAATTCAGAAGGGGAAAAAGCAGCCCATCTCAGGCAGAAGCTCTGCTAAATGAAGGATTTTAGAGAAGCAGTTTTTCTGAATGAAATTGTGATGGAAAGAGCAAAATTTTTCTTCCTTTAAGCATTTTAATAGTAAATGGTCATTAGAAACATGGGGCCTGTTTTCAGCCCCAGCATTACGCTGCTACCACACAAGCTGTTCAATTATGGGTTTTTTAAAACTACATTAAAAGCAAATACTATTTCTTTTAGAGTGTAAAGCCTGTGAAAAATTCTTACAATGATTTTTACATCTGTAAACTTTTCTGAGATCAATTACTTCCTCAATTAGTTTTGTTCTTTTCTGAGGGTATTTACTGGGCTTTCTGCTCTAACTGCCCCCAATGTAAAATTCTGAAATAAAGAGAAAAGCCACCAGAGACTAGTCTGCTTTGGACAGCTACAAATAGGCTTCCCTCCGGATCCTGTTTGCATCATCTCTGTGTGAAACCCCTCTTTGACCTCCCTTGAAGGTAAGGGGCAGGAGTGTGGTGACCAGGATGGGCAAACAGGACATAGATGGCACAGCAGCTGACGCAGCAGTTCGTGCAGGGAGCGTGCTGAAAGCCTGCCAACTCAGCCAGGAAGTAATGGTAACCACTGGGCAGAAGAACATGTCATCCTTGAGCTTTGCACCCACCAGTTCTGGTGCAGCTTCCCAAACAGAGCTCTCCTGGGAACACGCTGCCACCCAGGCATCAGGCTGCAGGGTGTGCCACAGCAGTGGTGAGCACACCTGCGGGAGGTATGCCCAGGTAGAGGAGTTCCTCCACTTAGTGATGGAGATCAGGAAGGAGGTAAGCAGGTTGAGGGCCATCAGGGACTGTGAGAGAGAGATGCTTGGAGTTGCACCCTGCCTCCCATGACAGAAACGCAGCAAGCAGACAGGGCCTCTGCTACAGAGAACTCCCTGTCCTCTCTCCACCCAACTCAATGTGGTGCCTTGAAGGAGAGCGGACAATGGCAAGAAGTTCCTGCCTGGCGCAACAGTCACCACAGGCATATCTGCCCAGAGACTACCCCACCTTCCCAGGTGCTGTTGTGTAACAGGTACAGTGCTCTGCAAGGGGAATTGGACAATGGTGAGGATGATAGTTCTTTCAGTTTGGAGGTGTTATCAAGGTCTAGTCAGACCAACCCCCACATCAAAAACTCCTCAGTAAAGAATAGAAGACAGGTCATTGTCATGGACGACTCACTTCTCAAGGGAGCAGAAGGCCCAATATGCAGACCAGGCCCCACTACACAGGGTAGTCTGCTGCCTCCCTGGGGCTTGGGGTTAGTGATCTAATGATCTAAAGAAGCCTTTCCTTGTACGGCCCTCAGATTCTTATCCCCCTTTGATCTTTCAGGTAGGCAGTGATGAAGTAGTGAGAAGTCATCCAAGGGCAATGAAGAAGATTTCAGGGCCTTGGAATGACTGATCAAGGGATTGGAAGCACAAGTCGTGTTCTCTATCCCTCTAGTGCAGAGTTAGCACTGAAGTTAGCAGAGCTCATTGAGAGAGCTTTAAACTAGATTCAGAGGGGGACTGGGATGTAACAGGGCTTGCTAGAGAGGTGCCTGAGTGTAGTAACTCAGCACTTGAGAGGCAGTGCTAGTATTTTTGAGAACCAGAAGGCCCACCACCCCTCAAGGGTGAAAAATATATGCTCAGCTCCCTCTCTGGAACGCTTAGACACCAATGCACAAAACATGGGAAATAAACAGGAAGAACTGGAGATCTGTGTGTGATTGCAGGGCTGTGATCTCATTGCAATTACTGAGACATGATGGGATAGCTCACATGACTGGAATGTTGTTATGGATGGCTATGTCCTTTTGAGGAAAGACAGGCCAGCAAGGTGAGGTGGTGGAGTTGCTCTCTATGTGAGAGAGCAACTGGAATGTATTGAGCTCTCCCTGGGGGCAGATGAAGAGCGGGTTGAGAACTTGTGGGTAAGGATTAAGAGGCAGGCTAATATGAGAGACACTGTTGTGGGTGTTTATTACAGGCCACCTGATCAGGGGAAGCTGATGAGGCCTTCTACAGGTTGAGAACTTGTGGGTAAGGATTAAGAGGCAGGCTAATATGAGAGACACTGTTGTGGGTGTTTATTACAGGTCACCTGATCAGGGGAAGCTGATGAGGCCTTCTACAGAGAGCTGAGAGTCACCTCACAGTCACAGGCCTTGGTTCTCATGGGGGACTTCAGTTACCCGGATATCTGCTGGGAAGGCCACACAGCCATGCATGTACAGTCCAGAAGGTTCCTACAGTGTATTGATGATAACTTTTTGACTCACGTGGTGGAGGAGCCAACAAGGAGAGGTGGACTACTGGACCTAGTACTGACAAACAAAGAGGGACTGGTGGAGGACATTAAGGTTGGGAGCAGCCTTGGCTGTAGTGATCATATGAAGACAGAGTTCAGGATCATGGGTAATATGCACAAAACAGTAAGTAGGATTCCAACCTTGGACTTCAGGAGGGTTAACGTTGACCTACTTTGAAAAATCCCATGGGTTAGGGCTCTGGAAGGTAGGGGGGCTCAAAAGAGCTGCATGATATTCAAGTACCACTTCCTCCAAGCTCAGGATGGGTTTATCTCTAAAAGCAAGAAATCAGGCAAGGGAAGCTGGACACCTGCATGGTTGAGCAGGGAGGTTCTGAAAAAGCTCATGTGGAAGAAAGGACTGACCACTTGGGAAGATTACAAGAATGCTGTCAGAGTATGCAGAGATAAAGTGAGAGAAGATTCCAGTTGGACACAAGAGGGACATTTTTCCCCATGAGGACAGTCAAACATTGGAATAGTGTCCCAAGGGAAGTGGTAGATTCCCCAACATTGGACAGTTTTAAGTCTCAGCTTGACAGGGTGCTGAGCCATCTCATATAAACTATAGTAGCACCTATGCGTATGAAACTGTATGTTATCTGTGCTCTGCAAAGCTTACTTTTTAATTGACATTTCTTATCTGCAAGGACATACTTTTCCATGACAAAAGCAGTGTGCTATAAGCTACTTGTGAAAGTCCTATTAGGAGACAATTATTTTAATTATTATATGTATCTTAAGAGTGCTGATATATTTTAAGATTAGAGTACTGCTAAAAATATGCTATCCACTTCAGGCATACAAAACAGATCTCTCCATCCTACACCCAGTTCTCCCAAGTGAGCTTCCAATCCACAGAGAGAAAGGCAGCAGGGAGCAACCAAAGCAGCATGTTGAAGCTGAGAGATCAGCATGGCTTCAAGAAAACACAAATGCAGTCTTGTATACATTTTGTTAGGACCTAGATGAACAAACTATAGGAATACCCTGTCTACTGTATGTGTTTTGTTCTTAAATGACAGTAATGTAAGTGAAAGAAGGCAACCTTTAATTGCTGGTTTGCTACCAGCTCTTGCAGCAATGGTGTAAGTTTGATACATGTCTGTAAACAACACTGCTTTTCTTCACAGCTTCTTTCTTAAATTTTGCATGTAGTAGTTGTACATACTGTGCCCACACACTCTGTAAAGATGGACTTTATGTGCCCCATTACAGACTTTATTAGTTTGCTACCAAAGGTACCTACTCACATTAGCCTTATTTTTTTACATGGGGTTATTTGCATAGATATTTGCAGTAGTAGATTTTACATCAAGGCAGGGAAATAGTGAAAGAGCAAGGTGCTGTTGCAGTTTGATGAAAGAGTCCAAGCTCCACGTGAAGAGGTGGCAGAACTGCACTTCCCCTCATTTGCTCTTTTGCTCCATTTTCCTCAGCAGCATCATCTAATACTCACCCTTGCAGCACAGCTGGAAATGACTCAATAAATCTCCACCTGGGGAATATCAAAACCTAGACGGAGTTGAAATATTGCTGAAACAATGAGATGGAGAGACATATTTAACATAAAATCAGGAAAACTTGTCCAGTGCTGGAACAGAGTTAATATGCCGATCTTCTTTCTCCCTTGCCCTCCCCTGGGTTCCCTGAAAACCACATCGAGCATGGGTGTTGCCTTATTTCAGACTCCTGGAATTTAAGTTCACGCACTGCAAAGTGAAAATGGGTTTATGAAGCCGTGACTCATCCTGAGGCACAGAAGAGAACACTTTTACCAGCACTCTGGCTTCACTCAAAGTCCATTTCTCAAGGGTGGTCTTGTAATCAATGTCTTGGAGAAAGCATTTGGATCCCTGCTGCCAGACCCAGACAGGTGGACACTCACCCAACTCTTCTCGCAAAAAACTCTATCCTTTAAGACCACTGAGACCTCAGGAATTGATGTGGTAAATGGTGAGACTACACCAAACACCACTCTTCCTAATCGCCTTTTGGATGCTGTCCTTGAGCAGCAGGAAAGAGCCAAAAATATTGTCAGAGCAGAAGGCTACTCTATGTCTGTTGCCAAGCAAGATGTTCTCAGAACTCTGGTAAGATTTCTAAGAAAGGATTTTTCTCTTCACAGAAAGGTTGTCTTAATGACAACCTTTGCAACACCTTGCAAACTGACTGTCAGGTGAGTGACTGCTTTGATTTTTGGGTTTCTCAGCATTTTGTTCCTTCATGTCCACTGACATGTGGAGGAAGTAGATGCAGATGATCTGCTCAAATACCAGGTGCCTCAAAAGGAAAGAACTAGAAGACAGAAAGCTCTTCCTATGACCTTTCACTACCTTTCAGCTGGGCTTTCAGTATAGCAGTGCAGAAGTTAAATGAGATGGGAGAAAGCCACTTCCTTGAGGAGGCACAGGTGGGGAAGGGAAGCAAACTCCAAGCCCTCAGCCTAGCCTCCAGCTGCTGTTTTCCTCCTCACATGCCAGTACTCAGTTTAGCAGCTGCTTAGTTGCACAGTTCAAGGCAAAGAGTTATCTATCAGTTGCGTGTTCGTACAGCACCTAACACAGTGAAGCCCTTCTCCTTGACTGCAGCTTGGAGACATTATCACAACACAAATAGTAAATAATAATCAGGTTAAAGATAGGACTGAATTAAACCAGAGCAATATGTCTATTGGAGGCCAAATGGTACACAGTGCCAGCTCAGGCAACTGGCTCTCAAAACTGAAAGAGAACATTCCTCTGCAGTAAAATAAACACTATTCTGTTTCTCTTAAGTTAGATAAAGCATTGTGTGTTTCTGATAAATCCATATGGTTTGCTTGCTTGCATGAAGAACAACAATTCCCCAGATTTCTTCCTCAGAAGTTGCATTATCAATAAATGCCTGTGATATCAGTCGGGTTCTTTAGCCCACACATCCGGCCAGTATCTTAATTGCAATAACTTCACATCCCAAAAAGCCAATGCAGTGATATACAAGGGACCTGATTCCAACCCCTAACCTCTCAGAGCCCGGAAAGTCTTTCAGCATTCCTGCAAACTTACATAAGAGAGAAGGAGCAGATAACATTGTATGCTTGCAGTTAAACATGCAGGATGCTTGTGCTCTCTTGCAGAAAGGAGTGAAAGAATGGCCTTTTAGGAAGTTGTTCTGAATTAGAAAGTGGCCTTACAACTGAAGAATTTGGAGTGCAAGCCCAAGGACCCCTGGGATTGTCTGAACTGTTTTTTTCAACTCTCAAAAATGACTTCATTGCACTTTTGTCTACAGTCTATGACAACCCAAAACCTACTGAACAAACAGACAAAATACTGTATGTGGTCTTTATATTTACTGAGCTAGGCCTTACCAGTAGCATCATATGAAGCGGACAGAGAACAGCCCTGACTTACTCTTAAGTGGAGAAGGAAATTGTCTTGGCATAAAATGTTTCCTTTAATTTAATTTGGCTTTAGAATTGGGAATTACAGAGCAGAACTGGGAAGCCAGACAGGTCTGACTTCCATCCCTGGGAAGGTGATAAATGGCCCTGCACTTCTCTTTGGAAAGAGTCACCTTTGGGGAAAGGAGCACCCATCTCTGGGTCTCTAGGGGGGGTGTCGATAGCACAAGGGTGAAAAGAATCCTATTGGCGTAATTTTCAAAACACCTGAATTTTCAAAAGCCTTTTACAAGGTGCCACACTAAAGATTATTGAAGAAACTAACTAGAGGCTAGAGGAGGAACTAACTGGGCCAGAGGATTACAGTCAGCAATGGAGAGTCCTCAGGGATGGGTGCTGCATCATTATTGTTAATGACGAGGAGAGAAGAGAGTGAATGGTAAAATGTGCAAGTTACCAGATAATACTAAGTATTTCTCCATTTCTCCAAATGCTGTGCCAGGTTCAGAAGGACCACATGGGTGTACAAAAAGGTGGCAGATGACCTCCAGGTAGGTAAATGAAAGGTAATGCATCTTTGGAGAAATAATCCAAACCATGCCTTCATGATGCTGAACTCAGCTCCAGCGCAGGAAAGAAACCTTGGCATCATCAGTGACAGTTCTCTGAGATCATCTGCTGGGTGTGCAGTGACAGCCAGAAGAGTCAGCAAAGCACTGGCCATCACAAGGAGGGGGTATGGATAATGAGAGAAAGAGTGCTGTTTTCCTGCTACAGAAAACTGCTGTAGTGACAATACCTGGAGTATGTTCTACTGTTCTGCATCATGAGGAGGATGTAGTGAAGCTGAACAAGATCCAGAGAAGGGCAAACAAAACAGCTGAGAGGCTGCTGATTGGATGATGGTGAAGAGGGACTAAAAAGGTGGAATAGTTTCAATTTGGAGAGAAGAAGTGGGGGTGTGAGGGAGGAGATGGAAGAAGCTTACAGGATCACAAAGGTGGTGGATTAGGCAAAGGTAGAAGGGTTATTTACCAAATTCCTTATTTCTGGAATTGGGGGACACTTGCTGAAACTAGCAAGAAGACTGTTTAACACAGGTAAGAGAATATACATATCCTATGTGGCTGGCAATGAAGTTCTGGGATTTGTTGCCACAGAGGGTTTCAGGCAGAAGGTGTCTGCAGATTCAGAGAGAGATCAGACAAACTCAGTGATAGAAGATCCACAAGTAAAGGCCAAAGGAAGCTATCCTGCGTCATCTCATATACATCCATTGTGGGTCTTGGAGGAGAATGAGCAGAAGAGACCACAGAAAGTGGCCCGGCCCATCTTGCTGTGTTTGAATAGTGTGACCTATGGATTGCCACTGCCTGAGATGCAGTGCTGGACTAGGTGGACTGCTGGTCTGATCCAGTGTGTCTCCTAAGTAGAGTAAGTAGTGATTTTCAAAGCTGTGGAGGGCAAACAGTCACATCTTTCATTGATGCTTTATCTAAACCTTCTAGGCTGCTTTACAAAGCTCTGCACCACTTCACACACCTGCTAACTTTTCAGTACTGGATTCATTGGGTGCAGCTGGTGCCATTTACTGCCAGGTGGGCACATTTTGCTCCCTTTCCTGTTGTTCCTTTGCTTCCATTTGCTCTTTAGTTGGCAACAAGAACTGCATAGCACTGCTCCTCTGTCAGCTTATAGCCAGAATAGCTGCTTTTGGAGTTATGTGAGTACAAAACAATTAAAAATCTGGTTAATTGTTTTTCAGGGATAAGGGAGGTAGAAAGGTATCAGTCTGCTGATGTGCAGCAGCACCATTGTAGAAAGTATGGCCTTGTATCAAAGGGTTTCTGTTGAGGAACAATGAGGAGGAACACTGCTGCACTCAAATAAGTGTTCTTTTGGCTACATTTTCTCTGAAACTCCTTTTGTATGTGTTAGTGCTACTGAATTTCAAGAGTATACAAAAGAATAAAGAAGTGAGATGGCATTGCTGTACTTCAGTTAGTAATGCAGGTGCTTAATTGCTACAAAATTTAAGGGTAAAAATTTCTTTTTTCAGGAGTTTTTTAAAGGGGTCAGAGTGAGGATGATCTCACAGGTTTTGGTGAGCTAAGGGTCTACTGATGCTTAAGTTTGGTACTGGGGAATACTGTCTTCTGGACCTGAAAGTTCACCTTGGACATTTCCCTAGGGCTGTAGCTTTGCTATTTTTCTTGTCATCCTTGGGGCTCACCTCAGCACTCGAAGGGACTTCTGTGTTTTGTTGCACTTCTAGGATGTTCTTTGGCTGTGTGGGACAGATGGTACCTTACAATGTAATTCCTTGATGCTTACATGGTCCCTGTGAAAAGGAATAATGGTCTGGGGTAAAATGCTATTGGAGGCACAGAGGGAGGAAAACTTGAGTGTTATTTCAAGGCAACAAAAGTGTGTATCTAGTTCTGATCACTATTTGTCTGTTGCTAGTAAATGAAAGTATTGCCAGCTTTAAAAGGCTGGTCTAACCTACATGACAGGACTGTAGTTCCTTTTGTGAAATCTCAGTCAGCAGAAAGTGGTACTAATGCAGTCACATCACATCCTGAAGTCAGAGTTTGATACTCAGCAAGCAGAAGAGTTCTTCCTATTTTTTGTCAAGACAAAGTAGCTTTACACTAAAGAAATGTTGTAGCAGAAGAAAGCAAGTTCTTGAACTTAAACATGCCATAGCTTTGCAATAACTTTGATTTTATCTAAGGTTAAAGTCAAGAGCTTCTCTCTAGTTAGAGAAGGTTGAAAATGTATTAATGGTCTCACGTTTTATGTGGTTTATTACTGCTGCTGTTAAGGGTTGGACCTCGTTACCACTGAGCACTATGCAAGCCATTAAAAAGAAAAGTTATTTTTCTTGCCTAAAATAGTCCAACCTTTTCCCTAAAGCCATATGAGCAATGTATCTGGGTCATACGTATGAATATGGGACAAAACAGAAGATTAAATGTGCTGACTACCAGGCCAGTTCTGAGTGTTTGTAGGAAGAACAGGACAGGCAAATTTGTGGATTGCATTAAGTCTTTAGTTTGTACGCTTCTGAAAAATCTAAGTAATACTTCGAGTAGTTAAGAAGGAATTTGCTTCTTCCTGGCAGTTACTCTGATCTACCAGGTGTGTGTGGTCTTTTCCCTTTCGAAGGTTGCCCTTTTGTTCTGACTTCTTTAGCCAAAAAAAAAGAAAAAAAGGCTGCTGGACAGCTTTAGTCTGTTAAATAGTCCACATTACTTACATGGCTACTCGCCTCACTGACCCTTAACAGTTTAGTAACTATGAACCCTAAGAGGCTCAACCTTAATCTTCTGTCTTCAAAGGAGCTGGAGCTGCTGCAGAATGTGGCCTTTTGATTGTGGCTTTCCCTGAATTTTAGAAACCCACCGTTGTCAGCAGGTCACTTCCATGCTTTTATCTAGATGCCGACAACAGCAAAATTAACGTAAATTACATAGACTTGTCTGAGGGCTTTCATTACTCCTTGATGCTTTGCTCTTCTCCTGGCATGAGCTCTCTCGAATACTGTGTTCAAAATCAGACTGCTACCTGAGGGACAGAATGCTCAGAATCCTTGGATGCACAGCCCAGAGAAAATATGCTGGCCAAGGAGCATTCTGGCTTAAGAGAATGGCTTTTGTATCTTTACTCTTAAGTGAGGAAAGGTGGCACAAAACTGATGTGATGAAACTGTCTCAACATGTGATTTGAGGGACTGTCTTCTGTAATCTGCACTGATGTCAAGACTGGACCCAAAGGAAGCTTGTTATTTAGGGAAAACAGGAATTTTCAGCAAGTCAGGGCTACTGTGCTGGTGCTCTCAGTAGATTTTTCATTTTTTTATTTATTTATTTTCCACAGGGATAGTAGTGTTCTGCTGTGGTTTCGCATGGGTACTGTTTCCCATTTCTTGCTCTCCTTGATTTCTTTGGAGCACTGTGCTCTAGGCAGTAAGCGTAGAGGGGAACTGTGGACGTGATCATGGATCTGGGCTGATTCAAAGATCATGCACAATACTGATATTTAAGGGTTGTAAGTCTGATCCTTTCCTATTGCTCTAAGATGCACATGAGTATCTCTCTGGCATACAGAGACCCACACGCCTGTTCTGTGTGGGAGCTCAGTACCAGAGAGAGAATATTTTTCTCCCTGGAGACAATTACATTAAAACTTCCATCAAGCTTCCCTGGATTTTCCCTGGCTGCTCACTCCCACTTCTGCTACAGACTGCAGCAGCTATTGGACACAGGGTAAACACAGGGATGTTCACTCTCATCACTCACTGGGACAAATGGCTAAGATGTCAGCTTACAGAAACTTTTTAAAAAGGAGAGGGAGGAGAGGATCCCATTGTAAACATAGCTTCCTTTCTGTATCTAGACTCTAGAAGCTTAGACCAAGGTGTTACCTATTGCTAATGTGCTGCACTGGAATCACGTACAGACGCTGCAGCCCTCTTTTCTCCAGGAGCACCACTGCTGCATCTGGGCCTGCTGGCTTCTCCCAGATGCTTACACCACCACTGGTGGCTTCAGTCAGGGAAGGCTTGCAGGATCAAGCCACAAGAGTCTGTGTAGGGTTTCTGTGCCCTCGAAAGCCTTGACTTCATTGTGCGACATTCCTTCATATCCTGTCCTCTCTTGCTGACCTTTCTTCCTTGTTTTCCAAGTGACTGACAGCCCTTTAAAACACAAAGCAACAGGATAGTGTTGGATGGTGGGAGGAAACATTGTCATCGGTTTGGGATATCATTATTGAAACAGCTTCAAGTTATCAACAGCTTCAAGGGGGGAAAATGCTGATATTTGTTTTTTTGCCTTGCATAGTATTCCCCATTCATTAATCGGTTCCTTGACTCTCTGACCTACTTTCCTGCAATAATAGTTCTATGGAAAATCTAATATTTCTTATCCCAATGTCTGTGTCTCTGGGCTGAAGATTTTCAATTCTGCTTGTTGGCAAACCTTTCCAAGATGCTTCTGACTGTAACTAGACAAGACCTTTCCTTCCTAACAGTTTGGAAATCAGGTCCTAATCTTGCCTTTTTACTGACTTTCCTCGTTACTCATCACAGCTGCTAGAAGAACTAGAAAATAATCCCTGAAGGAATTATTTTATTTTGCTGAACTTAGAGACCAGAAGGGTGCCATTGTACCAGACCTCTTGTCTCCATGGTCATCACACTAATTCTCTGTATAAAACATCACCAAAAGAGGTTTGCCTGTAGTAAATAGTGTCCTAAAGCCTGCCATTTACCTAATAATCACAGTTTTGGAAACATTCATTAATTACGTTCTCAGCAGCCTGGTCTCTAATTTTGCTGTTCTAACTTGGTGCTGCAATAGCCACTGTTTTTAATGAGGTAATTACTAGCCTCACTTCAGTATTGTATAAACTGATAGACAAAGAGATTGCATTAGGTGGCTGCCTGATTAAACACTGCATATGTGGTAGAGAGAAATTAGGCCTTCATCTGCCTCCTTCAATTCTATTTTGATGACCAGGGTAATCTTGCTTTTTGATTCTCTAAGTTCATCTAGGGTCTTCCCTAGTGCTTTCATACGGTATTAGGGAAGAAAATAACAAAAGCTGGGAACGAGCCGTTGGTAGGCAAGTAAGAACTTCCCACACACACTCCCCAAGAGCTAAGGCAAAAATTTCTCCTTGAAGTGATGCTAGGACTTGAGCTGCCTTAAAATGTTTTCAAGACCATAGTAAGAAGGATTTGTGAGTAGTCCTGGTGTAGAGGAAAAAAAAACAACTAGCTCTAGGGGCATGGAGCAGTTGTGAGAACAGCTCACCCAGGAGCAGGGACCTTTGCTGTGTAACAACTGCAGCGGTGAATTTGGGTGTTGTAATTGCAACAGCTGCAGTCATTGCCAGCTGCCAGAACTACGTGGGTGAGCTATTTACAATTAATAAACTTGGTGCACTTTGAACATCAGAGAATCCACCCAGTTTAATCTGAGGGTGATAATATGGGCCACGGGTAGTCCTGCCCTGAGACTGGTAACCCCTGATGTAGTTTCACAGTTGCTGTGGGCCAGTCTGAAGCCACCTTGCTTCCTGCTCACTCTCCCCTTCTGGCCCCTCTCTGCTCCATCCTTTGTGCTACCTCTAGTGGCTGTGAAGCCAACTTGAAACTACCCAAAGAACTGTTTTTTCAGTCTGGTCCATAACTGCGAAGTGTTGAATGAGGTGAGATGTCTTAGCCAGAGGATGAGAAGGCTGCCCTTGGTCTGAGTGGGTGAAACCACCAGATTGTAGTCAGGATCATCTAAAGCATCTCTCCTGGAGATCCCATATGGTCCTGAATCAGAAATGTTGGTGTTTGGAAACTCCCATCATTACCATTTATTTTGTACCTGGGATAAAACAGCATTTTCAGGACCACACAGAAAAGTGGGGTTTTTTTCTCCACTTGTCATTCTGGAAGTTGAAAACCTTGAAGTCTACAACCTGCCCATGGGGTTCCAGTGACTTGATAGGAGAGAGAGGGTCTAAAAAATGAAATGGCATTTGCATACCTTGCACTCCTGTGATATGTAATAAAAGTCATAGTCTTACTAGCATTTATGACTTAAAAAACTTTTATTAAGGGACCTCAGAGGTGGCAGCAAGCTCAGTATTTGAATAACTACAGCATGCAATGTGTTAAAAACAAGACTCAAATTCCAATCATTGATGGGTACCATTGAAATGGCAGGGGGAAGGAAGAAATTTGTTTGCAAAGCTATGACTAATGTATTTGAAGATTAGAAGACGGAAATAATGTGGAAGTAAGAACTTTAAAAAAACCAGTCTTTAGGCAAGAATCACTTATGCTTTATATTTTTTAAAGGGAAAAGCAGTATCTCTACAGACTAAGGTACAAATGGGTGAAACTGGCTGACAAAGATCTAGTACTAGGTCAGTTGCAAACCAGCTAGTGAAAAGCAGAGTTAAGCTACAGCAGGATATACTGGCAAGTTGATGGTGCTTCTTTCAAGAATGGATTTTTTTAATTGTCCCCATGTAAACAGCTTTTTGGCTACATGTGAAATTGTCTAAATCCTACTGAAAGTGGTTTCTGATTTTTCTGTTAGGCCACTGAAATAAGTCCTTTCTCCTCCAAATGTTCTGATCTATTCTGATTTTATCCTATCTTTTACTACCTGAATATCTTCTGGCTGGTAACTTTAAAAGAAAAAATTGGCTCTTGTGCCTAATTCTGCTATTATTCCCAGCATCTGGTATTTCCCTCATTGTCAGGGTCTTCAGCCCTGTGGTGACCACAGACTACAGATGAACACTTACACTCAGCAAGGCCCTATCCACTCTTCAAACTCATACATTTGTGCAGGTATCAGGGAAATTTCTTGGCCTGTACATGTTGTGATCTTACAACAAAGATGACAAACAATGTGGTGAGAGCAAAGAACAGATTTAAAGGCCTAAAAGACAAATGTGATGTTAATAGAGCGTGTAAATTGACTGCACTCCAGTATTGATACATTGGATGTGAGCAGAGAATTGCTTTCCAAGTGCTGCATAAAAGCTGAAACTTTCATAATGGTAGAAAAGCAAATTGAAAAGCCTTGGAAGAGCTGCTGAGAAGAACACATGAGTACTCTGGAACCAAGAGTGCATCAGGCAGGAGCTCTTGGAAAGTTAGGCTTGCGGGTGATGACATGATGATAGCAATATAAGTAAGTGAAAGAAAATTGCATGAAAGAAAGGAAGAGGTTTATCTGGATTATCTAGAAAGTGGCTGAACAGAGTCTGGCCTAAAATTAAAAATGGAAAAAGAATCAGGCTAGACATAAGGAAAAAAATTCATAACCTTGAGCGTGCCTGGAATAGACTGTCAAGCTGTAGCAGAGGCAATGACATGGGTGGGTGAGACTAGATAGGATAAGACAATGGCAAGAATAAAGTAAGGAAATAATCTTTGTGGTGTGGATGACCCAACTCATGTTTTTCCAGGCCTGGCTATCTATATATAGTTCAAGGGAGGCAGCAAGTAAAGCTCATGCACTTGGCAGTGGTGGTTGGCTATAGTGGCACATCATGATAAGTTCCCTGTGCCTCTGCCTGGTTTCCCAGAGATGTGGCTGTGAGGGAGGGTTGCCAGCCCAACACTTTCCAGACATTAGGTTGCACAAAGTACCATGAAATGAAAAAGAGGTGAGCTGCTGGTCACAGCTGTGGCTCTCAACTCTTCCAGGCTCTAGGAGTATCGAACTGGGACTGGAACAGCTGTCTTGGATGCCTAAGTTCCCTCGAACTGTACCAGACGGTTATTCATAGGTCCATCATCCTTGATCCAACTTCATTATTTGTATGTCTGCTGCCTTTAAACAAATTCTTGCACCTTGCCCCATCTCCAGTGTGGTGACATGGACTCTGCACCCCAAGAGATATTAATGGAGTGGCTGTAGGCTCGCTAGTATCAGTTTCACACACACACAAAAACTCTCATCTGCACCTATTTCTGTTGTGTTTTACACTCCCTACAGTGGAATTAGAAAGAATGAAGGTTATGAGAAGCAGGAATTCGTCATGCTGCTCTTTTGGTTTGCTCATGATGTCAGGGCTTGGGAATTTAGGGTTTTTTTCTGATATATGTATTAATGCAAACTCAGCCTACTGAGACAGCAAAGGAAAATGTCCATTAGAAGACCTTTTGGCCCTTTCTGTTTGGTCTGGGTGGGAATTTTATTTTTTTTAATTTTGTAGTGATAGGACCATAGCAGGCTAAAATAAACCTTTAAAGGAAGTAACCCTAAATACATCTTCTGGTCCATAGTCTCAGCCCGGACGGAAACGGAAGAGAGATCTTGAAATTCTCCTTCTTGCAAAGAGAAGGGGGTCTGCATTTCTAACCCAGCAAGTAATTTTTCCCATACTTGGCATTCAGTGAGCTCTTCAGAGACTTGCTGTTAAGTGCCAGAGACATACCAAAAGGGGAGAAGCCACATTTTGAAGTCCTGCCAAATATTGCACACTGTTACGCACCAAGGCGCTCCCTGCGTGCATGTTGGGCTGCTAGTGTTGGCAGGCAGATACTCAGGTGGCAATCATCTTGCATTTACATGGCTCTTTACGTGGGAAATACTGGTCCAGGAAAGGCAATGAGAATTTTGCTGCCCATTACTGCTCAGAATAGGCAGGGCAGATTCAGAGGAATTTCTCAGGGGAGCAAATAAAATGAAGGGATGTCTGCAAACACTAGGTTTAAAAGGTGGCAAAAGCTTCCTTAAAATCAAAGTAAAAGAACTGAATTTCATGTCACTGGGTTAAAAGTTGCTGGGTTTGGGTGCTAAGGGAAGGAGAAACTGCTGCAGTTTTTTTGGTCGGGGGTGTGGAAACACGTTTTCCAAACTTCCTGCAAGAGAGGAATTCCACAAATTTCAGAACTGAAACATGTTGTTCAAGAAAATTTTAAACCTCTTTTGAGGAGTGAGATCAGGGATCTTTGCTTCCCGGTGCTGTGTCAGGCAAGCCAGCAGGAAACACCTCTGGGACCCAGTCCTGTTTGTGCTTTATCAGAAGACTGTCAGATCCATTTCCCAAAAACATTTCCACTGTGAATTTCCCTTTTCCAACCTGTTTCACTAGAAAATTCCTAACATCCTAGCTGCTATCCAAGAACTCTGAAAGCAACTAAAAGGTAGCAAGTTCAAAGCTGAGAAAAGGAACAATTTTCCCCCTGTGTGACATGAAGCATTATTGCAGGCTGTCACTGAGGTCAGGAATGTATCAAGATTCAGAAAGGGCTGTGAGCATATGCTGATGATGAACATATTCGTAATTCTAGTATGTAATGCTACAAAAGTAGGTTTGGGGAGGGCTGCTTAAGGTGGGACCTTTATTCATCATGTGTGTTACAGTGGGATTAAGTGTATTTGTATTACATGTAGGTGTATACTGCAAAGGCAGTTCCTTTTTGTTCTCCCATATACACATTCAACAAGTTTTGGTGCTGGTCATTATAAGAGTAACAGTACAGGCTTACTGGGATCTCACCCTGATTTGATGGGAGAGGTGTAAATGTTAAGTCTCCGTATTAAATGTTAAGTCTCATCTTTGATGTATTGAAGAAGTGAAATCCTGAGCGTCTATTCTCTTGGCATTCTGAATTGCCTTAGCTACCATTGGAAACACATAGAAAATGAGGATTTTTCTCTTCGCAGGGGTTTGGGCTTATGCTCTTGAGACAAAAGAGATGGGCAGCGGGCTGCAAATCTTTCTGGGGTGTGGAATCTGTGTGGGGCAATTGTGGGTACAATAGGTCCCGGAAAAGGAGGGGAATCTGTAGGAGGAATTGGATGTTTGGCAGATGACACTTCAGATTCATGAACTGCAAAGACACAGGTGGGTTGTGTTGGCATTTCTAGCATAGAAAAATCACCTTTGGGCATGATTCACCCCATCTAATTTTAGCTGCTTAAGACTACGTCTAGTCATCCAGAGTCTCTATATCCTCAGCAGAGAGAGCGAAGCCTGTCTATAGGGTGATTCATCCCTCTTGTCTCCGACATCTGTCATAAAATGGGTTGAATCATCCTCAAAAGAGCTCATCCCTTTCCACTGACTGCAGTGGGAGCTCAGACACACCAGATCATGCCAGATGCCTAATGCTGAGACAGCTCGTGTGAGGTGAGATAAACCTCCCTCCCTGAGTAGCTGTGCTCATACCAGCAACAACAAGAAACACAAATCTATTTTTTTTCTCAACATGAAGTAAATTGTACACAACAGGGGAGAGGAGGTTGCCTGCAGAGGTACTCAGCTGAGGTCAGCAAGATCCCACAGCTGTATTCCTCTTCCTTCCAGCTTTCAGATTTTAATCTGTACCTGTGAAGGCCTCACCTACTTCTCTCTTTAGAGAGTGAGTAGCATCAGATAGATCTGAGAAAAATATAAGAACACAGGAGTGCATCTACCCTGGTGTGCCCCCAAACTTGCTTGTTTTGTCTCCCACTATATCTGTTGGTCTAATGAAAGATGTTTAGTCTATCTAAAAACTCTGCCTGCCCCCTGTCCTCACATCATCAATGCAGCTACAAAGCCACCATTACATCCAGCTGATCTTTGGTGAAGAACATGTGCTAAGCCTGTAATGAGATAAACTTGTGCTTTTAACACAGGCACTTGCCTACTGGTACCTCAAGCCAGTAGGGCTGCTCACATTGAAAATTGGAACATCTCAATGAATCTCATTTTCATCTGAAAATGGCAACTTTGGTGGCTTTTTCACTCAAGAACTTGAGAGGCTACACACCTATAAAACAGACTCTTTGTGTATAAATCCTTTTCCAGAACTCTGGAAGTATGTCTGATAAGAAAATCATAGGAAGCAGGCAGGAATGACAATAAAAAGACACGGGGCAATATTGCTTATACAATGACTCTGTTGCTCAAAGCAAGAAAAAAAAAATCCCCACAAAACCTCAGAGGAGAAACACGCAGGGAATTTCTGTATTTCGTAAATCCCTTGTTTTGGGTGGATATGTAACAACATTCACCATCTGGGAGGCTGCTTATGCGTAGGTACATGCTCATTGTCCTTCTATGGAAATGTACAGTAAGTTGTGCAAATAGAGGCTGCAAGGAGACATCCGTCTCCCACCGGAGGGGAATGTGGGTGTGGATTGTGCTGGGCTCCAGCCCGGACCTTCTGGGACCCTGCCCTTGTGCAGACCCGAGAACAATAACCAGCGGAACATTCTCAGAAACCTTTGGGGAGGAAAGAAAAGGGGAAAAAAAAATTGAAATAAATCACAGCGTGGACTTAAATGTGCCAGTGCATTGCTCAGTGCTATTTCCGGAGACAAACGACACGTGGGGATGGTGACAAGTGCATGTGGTGTTTGCTCACCTGCTCTGGGTGCTCCCTACGGGCAGCAGCTGATGTTGCAGCACAGAGAGAAGGGTAGCTTGGGTGCCTCCTGAAGGCAAACCCTCCTGGGCCGAGCTGCGAGATCCCCCTCTACCCTGTCACTCAGTGGGGCATCCCTGAGCTATGGGAAGCTGGAGGGCTGGCGACGCTGCTGTCCAGGGGGTGTGAGGTGGAGAGGTTGAGAAATCTGCAGTGGCTGAAACACAATAATGTCTTAAAATAGCTCGTTATATATTTACTGCCATCTGTGTCTGTTTTGCTAGCCCACTGGCTTAGACTTCACGCGTACCAAAGAGATTAGGTGTTGTGGTTTGTTTTCTTGTTGAGTGTGGCGTGTGTGTGTGCATCCCACACACGTAGAGGTGTGCACGTATTCCCCACGGTGTGTTTGGGAACAAACAGCTCCTGCTATATCTTCTTGCGTAATGCCTTCTCACTGGCAATTTCTAAATCCAGACTGGATGTTTTCTTAAAGCACAGGCCTTCCTCATTTACGAAAAAAAGCAGGCCACGAAGCTCTTGCAGGGAGACCACAGCACTAATCCATCCTTTGGCATCTGCAATGAATGAACCTGTGCTCTACTCCACCCCAGCACAGCTGCTGGGCAGAGGCAGTCTGCTTGGATGGCCAGGACTGCCAACGGCAGCTAAGAGAAACACCAGCTGGTTTGATCAGTAAAATCTTATTGCAGGCAATGACAAGGAGGGAAATATAGGTAACCAGAAAGGATCTGTCAGTGTAGGGGTCAGGCAATGATAAAAATTGATATTTTAAGAATGGGTTTCTTGGCTGTTGGTCCTCATGTCACTGCTTGGTACTGGATGCAAATAGTGGGTTTGATGCACTCAGGCTTTAGCTGCTGCTTGACTGCAGTGACCGTTGCTGGTGCTGCAACCTTGGAAAAATCAAGGCAGTCATCTAGCTGTCATTATCTGGGAGATAACATTTGCCTATGGGCACCCATGTCTGAAAATATTTGCCTTTGACAAATGTCTCTCAGCCACTACAAATAGACATTGCTTTTTAATTTTTGCTCCAGTTTTTCCAGATGCAAATGTAGTGAAAGTAAGCAAACAGTGATTTCTATTCTCTCCGGTTGTGTACTTCAGACCTCAACAAATGCAGTGTAAATAAAGCCATTTTCCAGTGTAAATCATCTTAACTACCTGTTCTTTGTGACCCTTTGTGACGTGTGATTTTTAGGCTTCTTGTTAGTGTATACAGTATTTAAAATAAGAAAAACCAAACAAACAAAAAAACAACAGCAAAAACAATGCAGAGGCTTGTTATAGATGGCAATTCAGAAAAATTATGTTAAGGAAAGAAAAGATTATTGAAAAATAGACTGGAATATAGACAAATCTGATGACTTGTTACTTGCTTTACTTTTAGCTGTTGTACTGCTGTAAATACAGGGTAAGAAGTAACAGTTTATAGCATCATGGGATCAGTGCATCCTCCTGCATGCTGAACCTCTAGCAGGTTGATCAGCTTTGCAGGGAGAGAATTTTGAGGTATGGCCTAGATTGGTGTGTTTCACTCATCATATCTAGTAAGCGTTACTTAATGTATAAATTAATAGAAAACATCACTCTTGGTGCAACAGGTAGAGTTACAAAGTTTGGAAATAGTAGGTAAGAGGCAATTCTCGGGCACACCTTAGGTGCTAGCAGCTGCTTTTCCATAGCAGGGACTACCCGAGCCTCCTTGGCAGAAGCAGAGCTCAGCTGTGGAAGTTTGTTTTGGTTTGGGATTTTGGTTTTTTGTTGTTGTTGGTTTGGGTTTTTTGTTTTTTTGTTCCCCAGCTGGAGGCTGGATTGTGTGCCCAAAGCCATCTCCAAGAAGAAAAGGGTGAGATGGACTAACCAGAAAGCATAAGGATGTAGCATTCATATTTTTACCCTTTTGGAAGTGATGCATTTCTGCTAGCTTCAGTTAGGAATTAGCTTTTCCATTTCTGGCTTCAGCTCAGTTGTGACAGTGGAGGGAGCAGGGGCTTAGTCGGGTCTCTCACCTCCTCCCTGGGGGTGGTACCTGCTTTGGGGTCAGCATGGCTGTACTGCCAGGTGCAGTTTGGCTCTGTGGTTCACTCTAGGTACTGCCTGCCTTATTTTCCCAGGCTCCCCAGGGGTTTGGTGTCTCATTTTTGTCTGCTGGCTTTACCCCGATGTCTTTGCCATTACCCTGGGCTCCCTTGATCCTGTTTTCCCAAACTCCCCTAACTGGCAACTCGACAACCACAGTGAGAGTTTTGGGAGAGAGAGTCAGACAACAAAACATTGCCCCTGGACCTGCATATTTATTTAATGCTGACTTTTTGAGGCATGCAACCTGCTGACAGCCTTCAAAGTGACTGACTACCTTTCTCCCATGATGGCAGCTGGGAATGAAGAAGCCACCTTGCCTGGGGGGAACAACCATGGCTCTGAGTGACAGGCCTCCTCACAGCAATTAATCTGCAAGCCAGCTTCCCGGAATCTGGGACAAAGACATGGACAGCTGCTCTTAGCAGGGACTAGGGAACAGTAGGGGTCTGGCATGGTGCAGCACAAGATGGGGTGGCTGGGTGACAGGAGCAGTAGCAGGCTGCTTGAGAAACACACAAGAGTCCATGGTATCCTCACTGGTGGCTGGAGCTCAGCATAGACATGAAAAGGCAGCCTCCAGCCCAGTGCAAGTGTGGCCCAGATGCTCTTTTACAGCCAGCCCTGCCTGACTTCACCAATTAAACCAGTCTGTGCTCCTGTTTGCGTGCTTGTTTGTTTATTTGTTTTGAAAGGAGAGGGGAAGGTCTTTGTTGTATTCTGTAGCTGTAATTTGATTTGTCCGAGCTTTTCGTGCAGTGTCGAGACAAGCTAAGTGGAAATTCCAGTTACATGCTTTCATTTGTTCCCCCTTGGCATGCAGGTTACGGGAACAGGGCTATGGGCCTGTTGGCCTAGATGTCATTAATCTTCTGGGAACAATGAAAAGAGAGCATTTGAATGTGTCTTGGCTTTTCCGGCAGGCTCTGTCTGAAGGACTTCTCATTTATGTGGCAAGAATAACAAAAAAAAAAAAGAAAAAAAAAAAAGAAAAGAAAAGAAAAAAAAGAACAATAAAAAGAATCCTTGAGAGGAGAGGTCCTGTGTCCCTAAGTGTCCATCAGCATCACTGGATGGGGGCTGCATCCCAATGCCAGCAATGAAAGCCCATCATCACAGCAAGGGGCAGGCAAGAGGGCTCCCATTCGGGTGTCCAGAACCCAAGAAGTTGAATAGATGCAGCTTTTGACAAGGAATTGTGGATATAGACAATGAACTATGCACCTAAGTTTTCTAAAGGCAAGGCAGAAGAATGAGGACTATTTGTAAAGAGGCAGGTTGCAGCTCATCATAGCTCTTGCTGGAGAGAAGCCTTTAACTCTGTGTATGGGATTTCCCTGTCCCTGGGATTTTCCTGTGACAACTGCCACTCACTTGTCACACTTACCCAGTTGCCTCTCCCATGTTTTAAGGTATGGGGTTGCTGTTTAAGTAAACAGTTACTGGTCTGAGTTCACAGGGAGGCAACCAGGATGAAGCCTCTAGGGTCAGGGATTCACCGGTTCCCTGCTTCAAGATTTGCTTCCCTGCAAATTGGGGGTTTAAGGTGGTATGTGCCAACTTCCCTTTGTAGGAATGTGTACTTTAGTTCATCATTTGGTCTAAGGATTTTCAAACTTGCTGGTAAAATAGATCTCTGAGGAAACCTCAGGGTGTTGATTGTAGGGCTGGGTGGGTGGCAAGAATTCCATTTTGCAAAATATTTCAAAGTGTTGATGCTTGTGTCAAAGTGCAATGAAACCAAGACTCTCCCAATTGTTTTTGCCAAAAATAAAATAAAAATAATAATACGGGGCAAGAAAGGGGGGGCGAAAAAATATGCACCACACAATAGCCAACACCTCAGACTTGTGGCTATTCACTTGAAGTGGGCTGTAATCTGGAAGAGGAAGAGCACTCCTACCACCAGCCCAATCACCATCCTGGGGTGTGCCTCCTTAGGCTGGAGGTCCCTTTCTGCACCCAAAAAAAAAAAAGTTTTCTGTATTCCTCACCAAAAAGCAAGCAAAAACAATGGGTCTCTAAGGAAAACTTCGGTTTTAATCTACTGCCCTTTCCAAGGAAACACCCCCTCCCTTTTTTTTTATCTTCCCTGCCATCTCCAATTATAGTATTCTTTTTGCATGTTCGCCACTATCAAAAGGATCACTGTAGATCTGTTGCCCTTGGAATTGCTCCTCTTTTTCCAATAGAAAAAAGACCCCAATTAGAATTTCATAAGTATGCTAAGAATATTTTGTTGTTCAGCTTTGCTATGAACAGTGTTTTGGCTTCAAATGTTAAATTTCTGCTGATCCTGCAGTGGATTAGTAATAAGCTCCAAGCAAATGTCCTTACATTTCTGGAAAGCTGATGGAAAGGGGGTGCATAAAGGTGATTTATTGTGAAGAAGGGATGTGTGTGAGTGAAATGGCAACATGCTGAGCTGGACTGGCTGCCCAGCTAGGAGAGAAGTGGTGGTTGAAAGTAGGAGAACAGGCTCCTGCCATCCTGCAGCTCCTGCCCTGCCTCCAGGACAAGCACAAAAGGGCTCTCCCTTTGGGAGAAAGTCCCGGGTGTTGCCAGCAGCTCTCTTCGATGCCCTTCCCAAGCATTTTGGTTTATGGGAGCAGACTGGCTCTCTCAACCTTACCACTTCCTGCCCTCCCAGTCTTAAAGTATGTTGTTGCCCCATATCCGTCCTCAGCTTCAGTCCACGCGCATCAGTGCTCCAGGCTGCAAGGGTCAGGGCAAGCTGAGCCCTGAGACCCATTTTCAGAGCCGTGGCAAGCAACCCACATCCCTCCACTGATGGGACTGGCAAATGCTGTTCACTGGCACAGTTGGAAGCAGCCAGGAGAGAGCACTTGGCATCTTGGGGATTATCTGCCCCTCTGTAATATGAGTAAGTCAGGTTTGTCAGGGCTTTCTGGGAGACAATGTTAAAAACTGGTCTACAAGACAACCCTCAATGAGCTTGCATATTGCAGTCTGGGTGCTCTGGCAGTGTATTTACTCTAGAATAAATAGTAAATATTACTGATAAGGAAATAATAACTAATATGTGCCAGAGATTTAATCGCACGTTATTGGAATTTTCATCAGTGAAACAATTAAAGGATTAGACCTTACAAAATGAAACTGCCTGACAGAACGATGCGTGAGAATTTGTGTTCAGACGGAAACTGCTGGGAAAATAACAATTTACGTGTCAGTAAGAAAGCTAGAAAATGTAAGTATTTTTTAAATAAAAAGGGAATGGCTTGACAGAAATGTGTATTTTAAGAAAATAGTAATTTATATGCTCTTCAGTTTTAAAGATTAATGATGGGACTTTCACTTTCTCAGGATTAAGGCACTGCAGCTTCACAAAGACAAATGCCATCAGTGAAGCTGCATCTCTGAAAGTTCATAGCAACAGCTAAAAAAAATATTGTATTTCAGTGTATCTGTAGGAAGCCAGGAAGACCCAAGTATCTTTTAAATTCAGTTTGGAGTTTCCTAGAAAGTGAACTCAAGACCAATATTTTAGCATTGCTGGTAAAATGTCCTCAAGAAAACCAGTAATTTTTGTTTGTATCAAGGAAATAAAGCAGTGTCCCCAAATCATGGCCATCAAATCTTTCACAGGAGCCAGTTCACAGTTGGAAAGGGAACTCCCTCTACCATGAGCCTTTCCCTCCCTTTTCACCAATTTCCTAGTGAAAGAGGGAGAACCCAGGAGAGGGCCTAGCCCAGCAATGGGCTGGTGGCATCCCCACTGTCATCTCCAGTCAAAAAAATGAAGGGCAGAAGCCTTTGATACATCTGAGTCTGGAAGAAGCTTATCAGCAATGAGTGTGGCTGAAGTAGACATCTCCTTGGCCCCAATCCACCATCTCCACCTTGTTTGTTGGGTTTTTCACCAGACAGCTGTGTGGCCATTCAGCAAGATTTGGACAGGCTGGAGAGCTGGGCAAAGAGGAACCTAATGAGGTTCAACAAGAATAAGTGTAGAGTCCTGTACCTGGGGAGGAATAACAACATGCACCAGTACAGGTTAGGAGCTGACCTGCTAGAAAGCAGCCCCATGGAGAAGGACCTTGGAGTCCTGGTGGACAACAAGTTATCCATGGGACAGCCATGTGCCCTTGTGGCCAAGAAGGCCAATGGTATCCTGGGGTGCATTAAGAAGAGTGTGTCCAGCAGGTCGAGGGAGCTTCTCCTCCCTCTACTCTGCCCTAGTAAGACCCCCCCCACCTGGAGTATTGTGTTCAGTTCTGGGCTCCTGAGTTCAAGAGGGACAGGGATTTACTTGAGAGAGTCCAATGGAGGCCACAAGGATGATTAAGGGACTAGAACACCTGCCTTACAAGGAAAGGCTGAGAGATCTGGGGCTGTTTAGTCTTGAGAAAAGAAGACTGAGAGGGGATCTTATTAATGTATACAAATATCTGAAGGGTGGGTGTCAGGAAGGAGGGGCCAATCTTTTTTCAGTGCTGCCCTGTGATAGGATGAGGGGCAATGGATTCAAACTGGAGCAACAGGAAGTGCCACCTCAACATGAGGAAAAACTTCTTTACTGTAAGGGTGATGAAGCACTGGAACAGGCTGCCCGGAGAGGTGGTGGAGTCTCCTTCTCTAGAGACTTTCAAGAACCATCTGGATGTGTTTCTGTGTGATCTGCCCTAGATTCTGTGGTGGTCCTGCTCTGGCAGGAGGGTTGGACTCAATGATCTCCAGAGGTCCCTTCCAACCCCTAGCATTCTGTGATTCTGGGATGTTCAAGCCCAGCCAGACCCAGCTCAATATTGTTCTTTGTTGTAGCTCCAGGTTCAAGTCCCTTCACCAACTTCAAACAAGGGACTGAAGCAAGGCTTCTTGCTGGCAACATAAGCACCTCATTGCTTGACTTTCATGGAAGTTTCTCTCAGCAGCTTCCACCCTCCTCCCCTAAATCTCAAGACAAAGATGACCATTGCTCATCTTATTCCACAAGCAGTCTGTTAAGGGCTAAAATTCACCTCTGTAAGCAGCATTTCTCAGATAATAACACAACCTGACTCATGGTTTTCTTTTGTTCCTCCCTGCCTTTCTTTCATCCACCTGTGGTGTTTTATCTTGCACTCAGTTTGGAAAGATTTGGGCAGGGCTCCTTCCTTTGTTGTGTGTTTGCACACCTAGCCCAGAGTAGAAAGACCTGAATCATGGCTGATACTCCTGGACAGCGTTGCATTACACACACGTGCACACACACATATAAACAAACCAGCAACAGAGAGACAAGGGTCTGTTGGTATTTGAGCTGTACTCAGCATTCCCAATCTTCCCCATGCAGTCACCAGCTGTGTGCTAGTGGAATTCAGCCCCATGTGTGGTGGAAGAGGTTATCCAGCTTTAGGAAAGTCAATTAAATCTCCGTGTGTCTCAGCTCCTGAAAGACACTTTAGTCCTCCTTTGTGAACAGTTTTGCTGTTTGTGGTAATGGAGGCCCCCACACACTAGCTGCTACTTAGTGAGGCAGAGTGAGGTGAAATCCAGAGATATCTAGGAACTAAATGTAATGGTCTTGCTACTGTAAGACAAGTAGCATTCAAGGCTTAGGGGAATGTATGAATGTGTGTGCTGTCTTGTCATGGTTTGGCTCTGGGTTGGTGGTTAAACCAATAACAGAGATGCTCTCAGTCCCACCCCCCTTCCCCAAGGTAGGGAAAGACGGAGAAAAAATGAGAAAGAGAGGCTTTCTGGGTTGAAAAGTAAAACTGATTGATTTTAATTATTAGTGATAAGGGAATATATATATATTTGTAAAGGGATGTGCAACACCCGATCCCCTCCCTCCTTCCCCAGCGACTCTCACAGCAACTCTTCTCCCTGGTGACTCCCAGCTGAAGGGGGGAGTGTCCGGGCGCACGGACGGGGCCCTCGGGTGTCGGCTGGGAAGAAAACAATGAAAAACAAAAGAGAGAGCCAAAGAGAGGGCAATAGAAGCGACAGTAAGCAGGAAAGTGAGAGAAAAAGGAAACGAAAGGCTTGACTTCTGTGATGTCTTAACCTATACTGAAAGCCAAATAGAGAAAATATGATGAGAAGGGAATATTCTGATTCTCTGATCCTGCCTTCGGTCTAATCTGCTCCCCCGCAGTGGGGAGGCTGCAGACAGTCAGAAGTGACCTTGGTTGTTATCAGTCCACTGGTGCTGCTAAAAAAAAGTTCACTGACAGAAAAAAAAAATCAGCAAAGAGAAAATTCGCTTCACCCTGGCTCAAACCAGGACATGTCTGTATGTATTATACACAATTTTGAAATAAATACACTCGCATTTATATTTTGCATCCCTGATACTTTTTTGACACCATTCATCTCTTTGTTTCAGTGACCTCATGTTTCTCTTATATCTGTAGTGCATGAGGAAATAATTTTGTTCAGTAAAGAAGGTTTCAAACAGAGAATCTTTTATTCCATTGGAATTATCAGAGGAAGGCAGGATGGTTTGAAAGGAATGCAGCAGTTTGGAAACAGAATACTGCTTTTATTTTTTTGCAGGTGTCAATTTGCATAGGGGAATAGTGGCTAGCAAGAATTTTTGGAATAAATTGACACCTACCAGAAATACCTTGGGCCTCAGACCAGCAAAGCTATTAAGCATGTACTCAACTTGGAACAGGCCTATTTTGTAAGTCACTTATGGGCATAATGTTAAACAGAGCCTTAATTACATTGCAAGATCATACAAAAGCAGGGCTGGAAGGGACCTCAAGAGGTGACCTGGAGCAACTCTGACAGCTGTTTCACAAACAATCCTCCAATTACAGGGTTTGTACAGCCTCCTCTGGTAGCTGGTTCCAGTTGCTGCACTGCCCTTTGAATGAGAAAGTTTTGGGGTTTGTTTCGGTGTTTTTTTCCAGGCAGCTAGCTCTGTTCTTATTTGTGCACAATAAAATTCTCCTTAACTCAGAGAATAACTAAACTCTGTTCTTTGTGTATCACCCTTCTTGTACACTGCAAAACTGATAGCATCTGCTCCTCTCTTGTTTTCCCCCTGCTCCTGGTTCTGTACTGAACAAAGTTTTTTCCAACCTTTGCTTAAATAACATGTTTTTCACATCACGTGTCATCCTCGTTGTTCTCTTCTGAACTTACTAGAGCATTGATCTCATCTTGAGAGAGAAGCCAAACTGATGCCCCACAGAGCAAGCTGATTGCCTCACGTTTCACATCTAGCCCTCCTATTGATACACCTTGAAAAGATTCATCCTCTTTTCTTTATACACATTGAATTTCTGGTCCTCTGTAACCCCAAGCTTACTTCTTGGCGTACCGTCACTTCTCTGCTTATTCAATCTATTTTATTTGGGCATTCAAAAATGTCTCAGCTGGATTTCATGCTGCTGATCTGAAACTCCTCCCTACTTGGGATCATTCACTAGCTTTATAGCTAGCGCTGTCAGCGCTCTGCTCACTGACCGTCCCTGCCTCTAACGAATGAGGCGAATAGTGCAGAGACTAGGACAAATGTACAAAGGACTTCCCTAAATGTCATCCCTCCCTGACAAAGGATGACTGCTGAGTGCATTTTTTTGCTCCATGGCACATTCGAGTGATTGTATTTTCATATTTTGCTTCTCAGAATACTGTGTAGGAAAATGGCATCCTGCCTCTTTCTTAATTACTAGGCTACTTACCCAGTAAAAGAATTTGTCTGACATGCCTTTAAAAAAAAAAAAATCCACTCTGGCTGATACTTGTCAAAATATTGTTCTCTTGGGATTATAGCTTGGTTATTTAATTTTTCATTCTATTATCTTTCCATTTATCAAAATTAGGCCGATTAGTTTTGAATTCCCTGACTCCTCCTTTTTCCTCTTGGTCTTCTCTCTGCCATTTTCCAGCCCTCTGGGACATCCTCTTTAAACCTTGAATTCTTACAGATAATCACTAATAGCTCAGTCTGCTGTGATTAGTTCCTTAATTACACTAGTGTGAGTTTCATCAGGCCTCATGAATTTGAAAGCATTTATCTTATCTAAATATTGTTTGGGCAATTCTTTTTCTATCTTGGCCTTTATATTTATCACCTGCTAAATCGATTTCACAGTTAACTTTTTTTACAAAGACTTGAACAGCCTTCTCTGTTTCAGCCATTATTTCTCCTCTTTATCCAATAAGTAACAGGTTTTCCTGTGCTGTCCAGTTGATTCTGGGCATCTGGGAATTTTTCTATATCCCTTGCTAGTTGCTATTCAGTTTACATTTATGTACTTGTGCTGTTCCTCTGTGTTCATTCATCAATACAAGTCTACACTTCTACGTCTACATTAATTTCATTGACACAGCAATCTTCCACAACCTCCTGGTGCTGTCCTAGTGCTCTTCAGCTAGACTTCCTTTTCTCCTCTGTAACTCAGACTGCTTTGTGGCAGGCCAAATGTAGGCTTGCATAGTAACTTTTCTGCACTTCTTTCCTCCAGAATTTCTTCCTGTGAGACCTGACTTACCATTTCTACAGTGCTGTTGACATTTGCTTTCCAGAAGTTGGTGTTCGTTTTGTGGTATTTACTCTTTTCATGAACACTCATTTTGTGACTGTCACCCCCCCTTGGCTTACTTTTTAAAGCTCACATTCAAATCCTGCTTACTCAGTGGCACCAAGACTAAAGTGTGTTCTCCTACCCCCAGACAGACACCCTTCTTTCTTGGAAACACAGTTTTTTGCTATAGTGTTATAAGAACATGATGAACTATGTCCTGCCCTATTCTATTAATTACTCAAGTGAATTTCCCCATCACCAAGTCTTTACTTGCCTCTTGATTTGCAGTAACCTCGACCTGGTTCATGCTCTGCGAGTGCTGCCTTTTATGCTGAGGTCAGGCTTGGCGCTATTGGTTTCATTATGGGATGCAGGAGTCTGTAAATTAAACCTTTTATGGAATGATAACACTTCCAAACACTTCTCGACCCAGCTACCTTCCAGCATTAAATGGGGTATTGCTGATGCTTCAGTTCCTAAATCCAGTAAAGACTGCAAAGCATTCAGGCATCTGATGATGGCCAGATGTCTGCTGGTCAGCCCATTATATTTTTTGTTCTTCAAACGTGTAATTGCGTGCACTTAATTACATGGACTTCTCTGCAAAGATTTAATGTTCAGAAGGTTTGGCAGTCCTGAATATGCTGGGCAGGTATCTTCTTTGTCTTGTCTGGAAACCTGATACCCCCAGGGTTCATTATTAAGAGGATTAAATAATCAGAGAGTCAATAATAATCTCATCCAGAGCATGAACTAGTCATACTGCAAAGGATCTACCTGCAGCTACATTGTCAGTCTGAGGCAGTGTCTCTGTCTAATGTTTTTCTTTTCCTATCTGCCAGGAAATGAAGAGACGACCAAGACAGAGAACAGAGGGGAGCGAGGTGTGATTATCCCGACCTCTGCACCTCCTGTAGATCTGCTCTTCCCCACTGCACAGATGCCACAGTGAGGCTGGCACCTCTGGGCTCTCATGAACACATGGATCATCAGGCAGGGGCAAAGGTTTTCCCAAAAGACAAACAGCACTCCCACGAAGGAGTGAGGGGCTGGCTGTGCTCCCTCTATCTTTACTGGCCTAAACGTGAGTCTGACAGCACTTCTACCTCATAGCCATTCTTAAAGCACTTCTTTTAAATTGAACTTTTGCAGCCATGGCTGGCACCTCATCCTGGCCAAGCCAAGGTTGCTGGCCCCGTGCAAATCCTCGGAGTCCTGGATGGCTTTATCAGAAGCCACCCTGCTCCTGTTTAGTGAGTGCCATGGTTACGAGCACCGCTAGACTGATGATATTCACATGCAGGAAATAATGCAGGGAAAACAGGATTTGCACGGCTCCGGCTGCACTGCCCCAAGAATTGCAGGAAGTGATTGTACTTTATGAAACCGTCTGTGCTCCGCTAGATTGTCTATAGCTTTTAAGGTCAAGCTGTAGCACACCGTGTTTGAAATGCCCTTTGTAATAACGAGGACTGTTTATGAACCGGAGTACAGGCTGTATTGTTTACTCTGGGCTTTGGTTAAAAGGTGCTATATTTCAGCCTGTTTTTCAGGATGGCACGAGGAATCTATCATGGGCCTTTCTGGCATGGGCTTGGGCTGGGTTCAAAGGGGGAATGTCCATCATGTCATCTGAAGTATCCCCTGGCATGTAGAAAGTCACGCAGCAAGGACGGCTGCCTGCCGCTGTGTGAAGCCAACAAAAGAGCTGGGTGGGAGGGATGGAGAGGGCCTCTCAGGGTCCTGGGCCATTGCTCTGGCCACTTCCCACAGCATCCGAGCTGTCCTGTTGGAGCAGCGAGGGGCGCAAGTCCTACAGTGGATGTGCTTAACCCATGGAGAGGGACAGGGCAGCAATGCAGAGGAACCACTGCCCCTGCTAGGTTGCTAGAAAGTTCTAGGAAGCAGCCCTAGGTCCCTTGTCTGCTAATTCCCTGATTCTTTAAATCACATGAGTGCTTTCTGGTGCTGACACAGGTCCATGCAACAGGGCTGGGGACAATGTGTTTCTGCAAAACATGACTGCATTAGAAGTGGTCCTGCGCTGTTTCTAGTGACTGACTTGGGTTTAACATACCAGGGTCAATAAGCACAGGGTACAAGGCTCTAGCAATCAAATCTGCATGGCTCAGAATTGCCTCCAAAACAGTTTTCCAACAGATTTCTTGCTGTATATTGCATTGAAGGCTCCAAACCAAAAACCTAGCTGCTAGCCCTCTTTGGGCTAAAAACATAAAAAAATGTTGCTTGTGAAACTTGTCAATCATCCAGAAAAGCTGTCTTTAAAATTAATTGGTGCTTACCACATCCTGGCAGCAAAGAGGACCTGCCTGTGTGATCAGATCAAGTTGTGCTCCTGCTGTAAGGACCGTAAGAAGCTCGGTGCCTTTTGGTGTGGCCACCGGTGACACTGTGGACATGTCAGAAATACCACAGGCAGTTTGTGACTTGTGGAGTCTGAGGTGGAGTGTGGAAGCTGAGAAGCATCCTTCTTCAGAAATGAGCCTTCAGTTAACAATCACATCAGATGACAAGTGGGTAAATACAGGACAGCAGGACGAGGGGCGTGCTGGGACCTGTGACAACCAGCAGTGTGTTGTGTCTCAAGTGCAGGTTTAACTTGATCAATACAGAGAGCTCCCTCACGGCAGATTTTGCAATCAAGATGGAACATGCTCATGAGAGGGAGGGAACATCCAGCAGGCTTTGGGACAGGAAGATGGGAAACATGGCTGAAAACCCTCAAGGGCTCACTCAGCGTCAGTGTTTTGCTGGCAGGAGCCTGGATGGTGGATGTGCAGACTTCAGAAGCAACCCCCAGGTGAAGGGGAATGAAACCAGCCCCTGCAGCAGCTGCAGAAAAGTCTCAGCATGTTCTCACTCAGGTTCACCACCCCCCTTTCCCATAATCAATGGAAGCGGAAAGAATTAACTGCCCTTCCCAAGATACAGTGGGACCCTGGGGGCAGGTAAATTGTCTGAAACTTGTCCTAAACCAAGCAGTCTGCTTTTGGTCCTGTTAACTTTGCTGTTTCTGCATCCAAGGGGAAGATCTCCTGGCCTCAGAACAAGGGATATATTTCCCTTGGGTATGCAAAATCTCCTCCCTGACCAGGACCAAGCCATGGAGAGCCAACCAGGCAGCCTGGGGTACAGCACTGTTTTCTAATAAGTAAAACTTAAGGAGAGGAGTTAAGCGAGCACGTAATTTATATTTGTGGCAGATGCTGAGGAATGAAACACTTGCTTTTGATAGACTCTTTCATATCCCATCCCATCGTTCCTTTGAGTGCTATCATTTGTCCATTTTATCCAGCTGGTGATTCGTGACATGAATTAAAAATGTGAGGGAGTCCCAAGCAGAAAATCAATTTGTACAGAGTACTTGCACAGGAGTGTGTTTTCTGGGCTGCAGCTGGGCCTCCCCATTGTCATTGCAACACCACTAATAGCTCCTGCCACCAAGGAAGATGTAGGCAGGGAAAGGCAGCCATCCCAAGCACCACAAGCTCAGATACTGGTTTGGCAGAATACTTTGATGCAGGCAGTATTTCCTCAGCAGAAAAAGCTGTTGGCCTTAGGTGCACCCTTTGCACATCTCCTCTCATCCACCCTCTCCAAGTCCTTCTTGGTGTCCAGAAAAATGGCTCTGATTCATTTCCCTCTGTCTTTATCCAGATTCTAGTACTTCATGGCACTGAAATTTTAAGGAGCTTCACTAGTAGTCTATACATATTGAGAAGAAAGGGCAACAGAGCTGGAGACCCATGAACGATGATAACCCTCAATGTGCTGGGAGGTGGGAGTTTTTAAGAGAGCTATGGACACAATATTTGGGGATGGGACAGGTAAGATGTGGCTCAGGTTAACAAAATTTAGAAACCAGAGGTTCTAAAGTATTAGTCACTTTGAAAAAATCTTGGTATGTGTATATCTGCTGTGAGCAAGTATGAGGATTTGAGCTTGTTTTTGTTGTTTAGCAGTTAACTGTGGTTAAAGGGTTAGATGGTGTTTGGACAGAGAGCACCATACCCTCCAGGGCATGTAAAGTGGAAAAGTGAAGAGGTGGACAAAGCAAATACTAAAAAAAAAAAGTTGACTTTACTGGGCCCACTCATACGTCTGAGATTAGTCACAAGTGAACTTTGTCAAATGAAGAACAAATGCTCAGCTCTTTGCTGGCAGAGCCAGCAACTAACTAACCCACTGGTCATCTTCTGGCAGGCATTAAAGAGTTTTGATGCCCCTGGCATTGTTCATTACAGCAGCTCTTGGGTGATTATTCACATTTTATCAGATATGAATCCTTGCTCCATTTCCTATTGGTTTTCTTCCTGGAAAACTGGAAGCGTGTACCCAGGAAGATGATGACTGTGTTTCTAGAGTGCATACATGAAAATTCTGAGGTTGAGAAATGTTTCTGGGCATGCTGTACGTGGGAGAAATGAAGAGAATGACCTACTGAAAGCAGCAGAGCAGCTGTCTTCACTTGACACTTGATTCTTGGTCTTTTCTTTAAATTTGGTCATTTTTGCATGTCTGGCAGGACATACAGGCACATAGGAGACACGTGCTAAAACACATTATGCTCCCACCCTACGGGCAGAGTTTCCCTCCTTTTATTTGCCAAATGAGAAGTTGGTTGTCCAGTTTAGACTTCGAATGTGAAATACCTACTGAAGAGAGTGACCCAAAGCAGTGGTCAGCCAAAGGAATAATTTAAGCTACTCATACAGGGCTGGCTGCTAAATCAACTGGAATCCATCAAGGAAAAGACTGCACTGCCAGACTAGGACAGCTGATTTAAAAGCACAGATATGCAATCCAATAAACTAGGAATTTGCAGCTTAAGGATGAAGTGTGGCAGAAGACGCTTAAAGACTAGAAATGTGTAAATGAGAAAAGAATGGAAAAAACCCGGCAACCAAGGACTGGAGGTTTGAGGAGTACCTAGAAAAAATGGGGACTTCCTAACTTAAGGCTAAATTAAACCTCTTTGTAGGGAGAAATACTTTAATCAGTTAGGAGACAGGGATGATAAAGCTGCCAAGGAAGGGAGAGAAGGAGCAACAAGGTGTAGAGCATGAAAGAGTACAGAGCAGGCTGTCAGAGGAGCTCCTATAAGCCTTTCTTAAGCACCCATGGAAAAGGAGCAGAAAGGGAATGAAGCCAGTAAATTATATTCTTAAGATAATACGAAAAAAAAGTTGTAAAGTGCATGATAAACCTCTGTCCTGGCATTCTGCAGCCAGGGTTTTAAGAACTGACTTGGTCCTGTACAAGTGTTTGCAAACTCTGTGACTACACTACATGCAGCCAGTATTTTTGTAACAAATCTAAAGTCCCAAAAGGTAATGGACACAGGTTGGGAGCAGGCAAGTGGCATTGTGGTTGCCCACCTGGTTGTCTATTTATATGCAGCTCTGATCTTTTGCTCTCTTTCTCCACTTATCCTGCCCACAAGGTGAGAAAATTGTGGGGCATCCCTTTCACCACCCTTCCCCACAACCATCCTAGGCACTCAGCGGGAGGACATCTGACACTGTAGCTGATGAGCAGATCCTGTGAGATGATCTGTAGTTCCCACCAACCACCAGAACATGGCTCTCTGGAGAACATAAAAATAAAAAAATACCCAAAGCAACCTGACATAAATTACACAGGAAACTTTTGACCGGTTTGGCTCCCTGCTTGTAAAAACAGTTTTTAAGAACTCTGCTTTACATGCCATCAAGACTAATTCCAAGGTCAGCAGATCATAACCCTTTATCAAATTATAAATATTTGCCTTCATAACCTCAGCACAGCTTGTGTGACTGGGACAGGAAGTTAACTTCCACTAAAATAATTTTGTTTATTTATTTGTTTATAATGAGTGGCTAACATTGGTTCCACTGACTGCACTGAGACACCCAACTACATGTCTCAGTTTTCCAGTGCAATGCACTTTGTTGCTGCCACGGACAGAACTGGCTACCTGTGAAAATCAGCCTGTGCTTATGAGTTGCTTATCTAATTCCAGAGCTTCACTCTAGGTTATAGGATTTTCAGAGCTTCATTTTTCCTAGAGTATACAGAATCATTAACACCATCATAATTTTAAAACACAAAATTCAAAGTGTGTTAGTATGTTTACAATTTCGGTCCTTTGCCAAATATTTCTTTCCTATGGCTTTTAGTTTTTATTACCGTTTCTTATTGTTAATTGTTTGATTTCAATCAACACATTAAACCTCTAGGGCGTTATGCAAACTTGTTCTTGCCAACCCTGTCTGTTCACAAATCTTCAGCAGTGTTGCTCTTATTTTAAATATTGTACAGAATTTGAAATTATTTTACTTATGTTCTGGCATTCCAGCCTCTTGGATGCATTCAGGTGGCACTTTCAAGCTTTTCCTTAGAGCTGTGCAGGCATCCTTTCTCTAAAGGGAAACTAAATAGCACGCAGTCCCAAGAGCCCAGAAGCTGGGGTTTTAATTAGGCCATGAACTATTTCCCAACTCAGGTTAAAGTTGGCAGCATTACAGACAATTCAGAAGAGATCAGACCAATGTATAATTGTAAGAACAGGCTGTAGAGCTGAGATTTATATATTTGCATCTAGACAGCTTTGCAAAGTGCTTGGGTCCTCAGCACAACGTTTAAAATAAATAAATAAGCAAAAGAACAGCATGTTTAAAGCCCAGAGGGAGTGAAAGTGCTTTTCTCTGTCTTTTATGTGAAAAGTTTGCACAGCAGCCAAAAAAAAAAGGCCTCAAGAAAAAAAAATCAAGCAACAAATGGCTGCTAAAAGAGACATTTACCTAAGACTCCTGCAACATGAAAGAAGCCCGTGGAGAGTTCTTTGCATGCATTTTAGTCAAAGTGTGTGGACAGCTTTAAATAAACGTGAAAGGCTGAAATCCTCTACCACCACTATATATCCCCCTGGCTTAACATGAAAATCCCTAAAGTATGTTTGTTGACAGACTAGTAACAATTGCAGAGTTAATATGTTATTTACCACCCCACCTCCCCTTTTCTTCCTCCCTTTCCCCTTGATGGTCTCAGATGCTTTGCCCATATGTATTTTATTTGCTCATTGATTCAGCTCAACTCTGGGTTAATCCAGAAAAACAAGAGTAAATGAGGCCTGGGTTTCTTTTTTATGACGACGACTCTTTTTTGCAGGTACTGTTTGTTTGGAGATTAGGAAAGCCTGGGGAAAAGGGGTGTTTGAAGCATGTCTCCTAGGATGCCTTATTAAAGGATGGCAGTTTCTTATCACTTCTCATCACACAGCTGTGGCCTCTTAATTCCTGTTGTTTCTCAATACGCATTCTTTAAGCATTTCCATGTTGACAGTGATATACTTTGTGGCATGCCCTCCCCCCTTTCCCTTTCTGTTTTCATCTTATCTGATTTGTTGTTGCCTTATTTTTTGTTTTGGGGTTTTTCTCTGAACTTGCAGGGAGCTATTTTTAAGTTTCACGAAGTTTTAAAACGCAAAAGAAAATAAAAATGAGGTTTGGTTGGAAGAATTAGTAGCAGATCTGGGGAATGCTGGCAGGCGAGAACAGTATGGACTCTGGCTGCTTTTCAAGGAGGATGGCCTGGTCCTAAACAGCTGTTTTTAAGAAATGGACTGCATGTGGAAAAGCAGTCTGGAATGGTTCTGAAAACTGGAGGTGATAAGGTTGCATTAGCTAATGTATCAAGTGTGTAAAGCAGAGGCTCAGAGATCAGGCAGCTGCAAGCACCTTCAGGACAGCAGGGTTGAGAGCTCCTTGGAGGGTGAAGATCCCCAGAAAAAGGGTCGACAAACCAGGTTAGAGAACAGGAGAAGCATCAGGAAAGTAATGCAGTCCCACTTGACACAAAACATAAAATTTGCTCCATAGGTGGCTGAACCAGAGGCCCATGCTGGAGCAGTCTGCTCATTTAACTGGAAGGGAAGAATCTGAAGTGATGGAAGTCATGGCTAGTGCATATTGCTCCCCCTGGGTTAGACTGTCCTTAAGATTCTCCTTGGTCTCCTTCACCTGCACTCAAAATTGCCAATTTGATTTGCACAGGAGGCTGAGAGATGAGCCTTGGAGGTCATTGCTTTGTGCTCAAGTACAGAGTTAATATCCTGTGTCAAGTGCCTAGGCTAGTCACAGCAACTTGGAGTTATGGGAAGGAAGCCACAGGAAGGCAGGAAGGACAGCAATACTACAAAACCTTTCAGAGCAAGGGAGGAGGGCAGGACCAGGAGCTTTGCTCCTTTGGGTACTCTGGTGTCTGTTCACCTTTTAAGCTGGGGTCACATGCAACCCCGCAAGTTTCTCACCAGCACCACAGGGACCCTTTGGAAGACCTTACAATATCCCTGGAAGGTTACTGGACTTTGAATTTTTCTTTTCTCAGTAGCTGACCCTGTGTCTAGGCATGAGAAAAATCTGGCCTCACCTCTTTTCTCAGCCCATGTCCTCACTCCCTAGTTATATAGTGTTCACCATGACAATATGAACACTAGGAGTAAGAAAAGAAGAAAATGGGGATCACTAGGAATATGGTATCTTACTGACAGTAAGTACTTACTTACTGTTACCAAATCAGTGGCTATAAAAAAAAAAAAACAAAACAAAACTTCTCCCCTTAAAATTACCTGATGTCCCTGCCAGCCAGCTCATACACTGGATATAAATTAAATAACAATCTGTAATAGAGCCAGTAAAGCTGCTAAAGAAAGCACCCACAGAACATTTCAGACAAAATAAGGAAGAGTTTGCAATGGCCAAGACATTACAGCACCCTCTGAAATTCCCTAATATGTCTGTCCTTAGAAGGTCAGTGTGAAGAATTATCGTGCAAAGCAAAAACAGATCTGCACAATAGAAACAAATGGGAATAAAGAAAAAGGGAGGGACCTGGTGCTTTTGCATTGTGTACCCACAGCGTACCCATTTTCCTTGGCTTTGCTGCTGTTTTCCTTCCCACTCAAGTTTTCTCCTGACAGCTGTGGCCAAAGTAGAGCAGTTGTCTTTCTTTTTGCATTGGAGTATGGAGTCTTGACTTCTTCATTTTAGTGAGATGTCTTCCCTCCCTTCCTAAAGTTTACCTACTAAGTTCTTTCTTTTTAACATCCCAGCGTGACTCAGCTATCTCTGTGATAGGACTATTACAAACAGAGAAGATTCTGATAACTCATGGGCAGCCTGTGTGTGTTGATTCTCAGTTTGGTTTTGCTAATGCCTTTTAAGGATGAAAAGGCAAGCCGAAGATCAGGCTGGTTGATTACTTTTGCCCTGGGCCTTTGGTGTTGCCTTGGCATACATGCTCAGGTCACTCGTTAAAGTACCCTGCTGTCAGAGCTTGGATTTGCATCCCTTTAACAGGGATGGTGTTGGAGAAGAGAAGAGGAAATCGCATCCCTTACACAGAGAATCCAGAAAGGAGTGTGGCAACACAGATGTATTTACTGGTACTCAGGCTAAAACACAACATGCCTCTGTTTCATTTTAGGTTTGTTTTGTGTTTTTTTTTTGTGGGAATTTCCCATCAGAAGAAAAAACTGCAATACCTCTGAGTCAAAGGATTAGATCCTTGCTTCCGATTTCCTCAATTGTAAACACCAGATAAAACTATTAGACTTTCTTGCTTACTGCCCCTGTGATTCTGGACCGATTTCTAAACTTGAGAATTACAAAAAGTTACCCTGCAAAGTTGCTTTGGGACATTCCTCCTGCATCCTTCTGAAATGAGGTACTCTTCTATGTATTTCATGGGGGGGTCTGTTTTCAGTATACCTCAGTGTTTGTTATTGAAGACTAACCACACAGGACCTTGGCTGCTCCTCACGGGTCGTATTTGTCAGTCTTTGTCTCTTGCTCAGCTCTGGGCAAAGCCCACCTCACCTATCTCCTTCCTGAAGCACAGCTTCCAGTAACAGATCCAGTGTCCAAGCTGAGGCCTCAGCAGCACCTGGTGAAGAAGAGATTTGAGGAGATTAATATGAGTGTCATGAGAAGGTGTATCAGAGGGCTCCCCTGGGAGATAGTTACTGCCTCTTCCCCCCTTGGATGCTTTAGAGACAAGTCCCCCACGTTTATTAAAACATGCAGAGACTTAGGCATCAGTACGCTCATCTAGAGGCATATGGCCAACCACTAGTACTCAAAAATGCCAACTAACCTCATAAGCATCTAGGTTTTTTTTTAATGTTTGGGTTTCCGTTGGGGAGGTCTGTTTTTTGCTCACATCCACCTGGGTCTGACAACAGGTCTCCTCTGAGCAGATCTTGCAGCTTAGCCTTGCCAAGACTTGCAGAACAAGCAATGCCCTGTTTCCTTTTGCATGTTGAAAGGCTGTTTTCAGGTACCCCTTCAGCTGTATTTTTTCTACACTTTTTGTATTTTCCCTCCTGTTTTCCAATCCCTTGATGTCAAGACAGATTCCTCAAAAGTACCTCTTAGACAAAAAAGAGGACACTGCAGTGTAAAGGGTACTCAAATATGCTGCCCCAGACACAGGTTCAAGTTCTGTCCCTGCATGATGTTGTCTTCCTCATGTGCCTGTCAGTGCTTTAACCACCAGGTTGTTTGGTCCCTCATGGACACCAGCCCCTTCAGTCAGGTCATGCAAGGATAGGCTTTTCTATGAATGTTTTAGAAAGCTGAAATCCAGGAGAAAGACTATCGCTGCCAAGTTTGGTTAAAAAGAGATGTTTACGTCCTTGAGGGAAAAAAGCTGAGGCCACATAGTTTTGGATGATTAAATGGCCTTGTTATCTTGCTGGCTTCAGGAGAACCTGTTCTTAGGCACTTTGGTTTGAGTGGTATTTTAGGGTGTTGCTGACTTTTTAAGGCTCAAAATCAAGAAGAGCGCCAGGAGGCTGGACCAGCAGTGAGTCCCAAATTGAGTGGATCAGGCTGGCCTGGGTCAAGACAGAGCTTGCTGCAGTGTGCTGGGAAGGGGGGCATCCCAGTAGCAGCCACAACCCTTATCCCATGGTGCTAAGTATGAAAACAGCAGGTACCAGGGTACCTGCCTGAGTCAAGCAGAAGCTGCCTGTCATAGCATGGTATGCCACACCACAGCCATGGGGATGGGAGTATGGAGTGGACTTGCCTGGCACTGATGAAAAGTGTGAAAGTGGCTTCTTTCTAGATATTAAGGGAAGCAAATTTAATACGTTTAGGAAACACTCACCTGCACTATCCTCCTAGGTTCAGGCTGGGCACCAGACCTGCTTCCATTAACTTCTAAAGCTCCTTGAAGAACAGCAGTACTTTGTTAACTAATCACTCAGGCTTACTTCACTTTTTTTTCTGATGCATCAAACCGTGTATATTTCATTATAAACGGAAATTTTTACCTTTAAAAAAAATTATTTGTCTTTGTTCATTTTATACACTTCAGTTTGATTTGTCAGTTGTGAGCATTTGCAATTGAAGGTAGACAGGTTTGCAGTTTTCCTCTTGAGCACAAATTTGGAAACCTAGTCTTTGGCCTGCACTTTTCACTTTTCACCGGAGCAACCTTGCTTGCCGCTGTTATTTACGATTTTTATTTTCTTATATACTAGTTCCTAGCTGTTAACAGGGCATTTTTTTTCCACGAACTCCTCCTACTTGTGCTGGTCACAGCAGTTTGGCGCTAAACTGAGGGGTTGGTGCCCTCTAGTGAGCAATGTCTGATGCCAAGAAAAAAGTGTGTGTCTCAGCTGTTGCTGCTGTGACCATCTTCCGGAGCTTGCACTCTGGTTTTACATTTTTATCAGGTTTGGAATATTAAGAAACAGAAGCCTGCACCTTTGCAACTCGAAGGACCACTGTTAGTGAAGCAGAGCTAACAATTTGTTATTGTATGTATCATTTAGGAAACACAGTTTGGAGCACTTTCTAAGCTCACATTACCTATAAGCAAGTTGCTCTTTTCTCATATTTGCATTACTTTTATTTGTAGTGTTGACTTGTATTTGTAGTGTCACCTTGTGCTGTGCACTCACCTGTTGCCCCTCAGATACTCTTTCTCTGCCTCCCCTCACTGCATGTGCAAACTCAGACACCACATTGACACTTCCTCTCCCAACCAGTCCTCTCTTCTTGTCCACTGAGACTTTTAAGTACATTGAGGTCTGGACGTGGTTTTAAGTATATTCCCATATGGCTGGGCTTTGATCCCTGTTGCTACCCTCCATGATGCAGAGAGCAGCAGGAAGGTACACTGTGATACTTGGCATGTATAACTGGATCCACTGGTTAGCCGTGAATGGTCAACTAAGTCATGGTGTAATGTTTTTCCATCTACCTGTTAGAAGGATGTCACCTTTATGATCAGTACATCACAATTGGAAGCCTCTATAAGGAATCTAGTTGCTAAGAACTGGACATCTGCTTGATTTTCCTGAAGGGCTGGGCTGATCTCTGCAAGTTCTTCCTGGAGAAATTAAGGCACTTATGTTTACCTTCATTCAAATTAATGGCATGCGCAGTGTGCGCTTAGCTAGGAAAATGTTGACTTATTTTTCTCTCTTTGAGGTTATTGTGGCTAGGGTCTGGCAGGACTCTGAGGAATTTGGCCCTCATCCTGCATCATACTGGGGAAAGCCTAAAACATGCCCAAGGGCTTTACTGCTCTGCCAAACACAAGCAGCGAAACACGATGGCAATGGGTTGGAGAAGAAGTTTGCTGCAGTCTTGGTTGAAGAGTGATGCTGAGGAGACTGCACAGCACAGCGACGTCCCCCACAGGACCACTGACCCCTGTGAATGGGTTTTGCACAGGGGACAGAAGGTGCTTAACCTCAAGTTGGCAGGGATGCTACTGGATAAGGCTAACATTTTAGACATTTCCTGCATCATCTGAATAAGTCATGTTTGCAGGTCTCTCTGTGACCGGCAAAGTCAGTGGCACAGCTCCCAGGTCCTAAGAAGTGTGGGATGTGTGAAAAAAGTGGTGCAGAAATGAGAAGAGCCACATAGTTGGTGGCACAGCTGCCTCCTAGCGACAGTCTGTAACACACATTGAAAGTGGCATACACAGAGAACAGATTTGCTCCTGTGTTTCTTGTTTTGTTTTTAATCAGTGCCTAAACACTTTAGTCTCAATTTAATGCCAACATATGACTTATACTTACACACCCTGAAAAGATTCCTGGGATTACATGAGTATCAAACAGAATGCAAATCTTCCTTCTGAATAATTGTATGACCTATTTATCAAGAAAATGGGGCTAATACACAATCCCAGCTTGTCCAGACAATTACAGTCTCTGCTCTGTAATTACTGCAATGTCAGGTGAATGTTTTTTCTACAGTATTCAATGCTGAGTTTGGCTGAAGGTCACGTTTCCTTACTCACAGACCCTGTTTAGGCTTGATAGGTATTTCAAACTATACTACAGAAAACCTAAATCAACCAGAGAGTGCTTATGTGACTGTTCAAGTGACATCCATGAAGAACACCTGACAAAGTAAATGTACATAATGCACTTAACTAGCATGTTTTTTAAGATGTGTTCAGGTCAACTGCTTGGGTGGGTTAAAAACTGCCTTCTCTGGGTAAGGCTCTCCCCAGAAAATCCAGTCGTGATCATCCCTCTCAAACACAGGAGAAAGCAACAAAAGTCTGCAACTGGAGAAGAGGAGAAAGCAAGCAGAGTCTGCAAGGGGAGGAGGAGAAATTTAGCAGAGCCTGGGAAAACTTCAAACCCAACACTGGGATCAGATGAAAGTTCAGGAAGTACAAAATCACCTTTCATACAGTAGTTGAAATACTTTTTCAAAGGGCAGCCCTCAAAGGCTACTTACCTAGGTTCTTTCATAAGGAAAAGGTAGGATTTCAGTTTCCTGTTAATTTGAGGAAAACTGCAGTATATTCAGATGACTCAGTTACATTCGGCTATAGGAATGCCCGTTTATGAGAAACAAAGAAAGCATTTCAGATACTTGAGAAAAGAAAGTCTATAAATAGCAGTACAATTCTGCTACAGATGGGCAGAAACTCCAGCCCTTCCTCTAAACATTTCATGCTTTGGGGCACTTGGGATCCGAGTCTGACGTTTGCACCATTAAAATGTTTAGAGTCCACCTACACAAGATTGTAAAACACGCAATTTTCAGCAGACATTACTTAAGTCACATCTTCGCTCTCCCTGTTTCCATACTTGTCCCTCTGTCTTCCCCCTTCTGCTGTTAAAGCCCAAAGATTTTCACAGAAACTTCTTTTTATAGACTTTTTATTAGAGCACTATCCCTGCTAAACACTTCTATGAAATTGTCTATTAGAGTGTAACCACCTACAGACCCTGTGGGTATCCTGTTAGATTTTCAAAGTTGATTTTATACAAGTTTCTCACCGAACACATTTTAAATGTCAAATTATAACTTTAAGTCTGTTATAGTATATATAGTAATTTCATCCTCTTCCTTCCAGCTTTTGGAGGAAATTTTTACTTCCCTTTTGCACACAGAACCTCCACAAGCTGTCTGATGTTTCCCATCACAGTTCACAGAGAAATTTGTCTTTGGAGAGATGCAAACCATTAAAAAAAAAATCAGCAATAAAAGAAGACTTTCAAAAGTTACTATTATGTAAGGGAAGCTGAACTATTATGTAAAGGAAAGAGTGCTGTGGAAAGGAAGGAGCACAAAGTGTTCTGCAAGCTTAACTCCTTGAAGGCCTGAGGACAGGTTATATCCTTGGGAGAGCTTGTCTATTTTTCTAACAGTATCGGTTGGGTTGATTAAGAGTATCGTGTCGGCCTGGAAACCTTCCTGCATCTGTTTCTCCAGGCAAGTGAGACACAGTGATGCTGCCACTGCAGCCATAAACAGTGTTATGGTTGGAAGGTGTTGCATTATCCTTATATTTTTGAACACAAATCTGGAGTGCTACCTACCTCTATTCCTCCCTGCCCATAGAGTCCTTTCATGTTTATGCTAGAATAGGAACTTACACAGGCTTTTAAAATGTGGAAGCAGCATCTAAAGATCTTTCCTCAGGAGCCCTCCAGCTGCTCCATCCACCCCTGCAGCGGGATGTTCAACTTAATACAAATTAGCAGAAGCAGGGCTCTCTAGAACCAGGCTCCTCCTGGGATACAGCCATCCTGTCTCCACAGCAGTAAGTAAAAGCACTGTGGTACAATTGCCTACCTTATTCATTACTAAGATCTGACCCTGCTTTTGCTTGCTTGGCATTTATCATGCATGTACTTCACATGCAGTGCCTACACTGAATTTACAGATCATATGGACAGAACAGGCAGAGTGAAAGAAGACTCCCAGTTCTTTGTTTCTAAAAGACTCGGAATAGAAAATCCTCCAGAACGTGAAACACTGGAGATTTAACAGGCTGGCTCAGCTCCTGAATTAATTATTCCCTAGTGTGTCAACAGAAACTTTAATTTAAGGTTCAATGCTGTCAATGTGACCACAGAAACATTCTTACTGCTACCATAATAAAACACTGAGATTATACTGCCCTCTTCTGTAGTACATTGAAAATGAAAACAGAATTAAGGCCAGGAATTGTGACAAACTAAATCGTATTCAGTACCAAGAATCCTTCTATGTCAAATTCTCCCTCTGGGTCAGCTTTTCCTTTTGGTTATTATTTGTGGAAAATATTGTCTCTAGCCAGAACAGAACATTTCACGTTTGTCTTTTCCTTTTAAGTTGGCTTTTGTTAATAGCTCTTCTGCAGAGTAGGTGTCATGTCTCAAAATACCACTGTTACGTAAAGCCTGATTGATATGAACTAAGGTGGGCAGAAAATAGTTATCAAAATCTGACTGTTTGAAAGAGGAGAATGTATTTTTGTTTAAAGCAGTGGGAGGGCATAATTACCTGCATTGAGGGTAGGAAAGATTTCAGTTCACATTGCCAACATGCAGGTCTATAGAGAGCAGACCTCCCTCTTCATGTGCTCTCCTGCACCCGGAGGTATCCACCATACGGCACAAGAGGTTTTTGCAGTCCCGTTACAGCCATAACGTAACTTCCAAAAACACCATGCTGTTTCTCCAAAGACCATTAGCAGTCAGAGCAATTACCCTGCAAGTATAAAGGTCTCTGAGTGCATTGGCGGTGAAGGATGTGCAGCATCTGTGCAAGAGGGGAGCAACAAGTTGCTGGCTGGATTGTGCTGCATGCCCTGCTAAGATACCATGGGGACCTGAGCTGGCCTGGCCAAGGATTTGTCCCACTCACCCTCATACAGAGACACAAATGGGGTGAGGAGGTCATGGATGTGTCTCCTGACTCTAAAAGCTGCTTCAGGGCAGAGTGAAAGCAAGAAAAGCTACAGTGAAACCTCAACACCCAGAATGTATTTCATGTTCAAGGCACACTTCTTGTCAAGGGACCAGAAAGAAGATGAAAAGCTTTAAAGAAAGACAGGTGCAAATTAATCTCTTTTAGGGGATTTAGTTTGGATCTAGCACTAAGTTTGCAGGGTAGCTCTTAAAGCCCTCCCTTTAAACCTCTAAGCCAGCTATTCGCAGCATTTCATTCTTCCGAAAGCCTGGGAATCCTATTTTTTGCAGTGCCTCCACCAAACTCTTACCCCTTCAGCAGGTGTACAGAGGTTGTTTTGGCCAGAGAGGGCTCTGCTTTAGTCCTATGATTAGGTCTTCCCATGTAAGTTCATTAAATTCCATCTATCAAGAAGCTGTCTTGCTCACTCCATAAATTGTAACAGAGAGCAGGAAGGACTTGCACGTACACAGCATATTGCAGCTCTGAGAAATACTGAGCTGGTCTTCACATAAAGAAATCCAATGACAGGGACTCTTTGCTGAACAAGTTATTTTAAGACGTTTTCACTTCTTAATGATCCTTCAATTACCAACTTCCTGACCAATAATGAGAACTGCCAAAGCAAGCCAATTTGCAGTGGCACTACTTTTTTGTAATTCTGCCAATATTCTCACACAGAAATAACAGAGTAGTGACACTACAGCACAGCTGTCATCACTGTTAATGTATACATGCATATAGGTCTTTTGAAATAAATTGTTAAAGCATTTAGTTGAAGTAGGGGTACCTTCAAACATTTATTTAGTCTCTGGTATTGCAGAGGCTTTACTACAACTAATATATTTTCCAGTGTTTTATTCCTGAGGTGAAGATAAGTTTAGCAATTGACAAGCAAACTTTTTTTTTTGAGTATTAGCAAATCTTTTGCTTATCTCTTTTCTCCTGCACTGATGATATTTCAGAAGTGTTATGGAAAATGGACAAATTCCCTTAATGCTCTGCAATACATATTCTTTGGGCCTGCTTAGCTCTGCTTCTTAAGAATTTGTTTCTTTTTTTTTTTTTTTAAATCTTATTAACAACCTGTTTTTTACAGGGATTCCCTTGCTAATTGCTCATACTCTGTCATCATATTTTTCAAGTTAAATTCAGGATTCTCTACTGTAATTCTGTTCACATTTCTTGGAGAATGTAAATTCCCTTTTGTTCTACTTGGAAGACAAAAAATATATATATTTAAAAACCAGAAGTGAGTTTAAGCAGCAAATTCAGGTCCAGATACAAACTTCGTTGAAATCCAGGTGGGGTCCATTTAGGAGTGTGGAAGCTCATTCCAGCAGCTTTGATTGCAGAGACATTATGTTAATCAGGTGCTGCCTGTGAACTACACAGCTGCTGCAATCAGCCAGTTGGAATTTCACTGGCATTGAGATTATGGGGAAGAGTGTATGGCCTTCGTGGTCTTAGGCCACTTTTTATCATCCAGCTTCTCTACTCTGGAAGCTGGAGCCTTGCAAGCAATATAACTGAAGGCCCGGTAAGGACCTGCTGGTTAAGTTCAGAGGGAGGATGAGGTCTCTCTTATAGCAAGGGATCAACTTGCAAATTAGGGAGCCATCCCCAGCTCTCTCTCTCTGCAGAGCCAAGCCCCACTAAGCCAAGCCAAGGCCCCAGGTTGCACAGCACTCCACCAAAGCAAAGCCATAAACAAGTTTTCACTGCTGTTGACCACAATCTTTTTCCTCCTCTGGGAGCCATGGCTCAAGGAGAGCTCCCGCTCTGTTTGCAGCAAAAGAAGGGCTTTCACAACAGAAAGCCTCAACAGAAGCAGTTGCTACGTGGGAGGATATTGAAAACAGTGTTTGGCATCACACTTCCTTTCTTCTGTCTCCTCTAGTGTTTCAACCCTAAGAATTGCAGGAACATGGCTGTTGTAGTCGCTAAGTCTATAAGCCTCTTCTCTTTCTCTTATTTCCCCACTCCAGCTACATGCATTTGCAGAACACCCTGAAGTAATCACACCCGTGGCAGAAGGGTTGTATTTTCCAGCCCTGCTCACTATCACAAGTGTATATGCCCATGTTCTGTGGGTATAAAACTTAGAGCTGTGTCTATCACACCCGGTGCTGAAGGTTGTATGCCCACCCTGCCCCTGGGATGGGACAGAGGAAGGCAAGCTGTTCCCAGCCTGGGGGCACGTGGCTCACTGCACATACCAGGTAGCTACCTAAGCATGATGCTGAGCCCTTGCAATTGCCCTTGGGGGTGCACCTTTTCCAGCTGATCATGTAGATGCCCTCAAACACTGCCCTGTCAAGTGCCAGTCAATGGGGTTGAGCTGGCACATAGGGGAAGCAAACTGTGCTTATTTGACTGGAACAGGATGGGTCCCCTTCTTATTTTCTGAAGGAGCCAGGGGCCATGACCCCTCTGTCTTGCCATGGTTGAATTTTGCCTGACCCCAGTCCTTACCTGGAGTTTAGGGCAAAGCTGCAGGCATTGCTCTTAGAGGCTTTCCCAGCTGAGATGTGCTCCTGTTTTATTTCACTGTTGCAAAAGCAAAGTTAGAGCCCTCCTTACAACTAACCCCTTTTGCTGACACTTGCTGAAAGATTTCTCTAAAACTTGGCAGTGGTTAAATCTAGTTACAGCAATAGCAAGAGAGACTACGGCTGCAAAGCTGAGAGTCACACAGTGCCTCTTGCCTCTGTCAAAGGGAGACCTGTGAATTTATTTGTGATCAGCATCATGTAGAGAATCACATTTTCTTGTGCCCTTGCAAGGGAAATGCTTGCTAATGGATCTCCTGCTTCCGTGGCATCTCCCTCCCTGCTATGTGTCCCAAGTGTGTGGGTAAAGCAGCATGCCTATGGAAATCTTTTGTCCTTTCGTGAATTAAAAGAGAGTAACTCCTGCCTGCTCACAAAGATGAGAGTCAGAAAGTTACAAGAAAAGTACTATTAACTACTGATTTCTGAAACCCTGAAGAAAGAAAGTTGATCATGAAAGCTACAGTAATCAAGGAAACAATAATACAAAGAGGCTGAAGGTAGGGTTTTTCTAAGCTAGGAAACTGCACTGGGTAGGGGTAAAACTCCTTATGTATTTCTGTGTGTCTGCATGTATTTGCTGAGGTGAGAAGGACTTTGAAACATATTCTGTGATTGTGCATTGTTCTTTATTATAATTACCAGTGCTACAGTAGTGCCTAGCAACTCTAATGAAGTATCAGGGGCTTATTGCAGAAGTTATTGTGTGAAGGAGGAATGAAAAAAACCAAAATGAGTTACTTACTGTCTTAGGCATTTCAGGCAGAAAAGAGTATGAAATAAGCACCCAGACCACTTGACTTGTGTCAGCAGGTTTTAAAACATGAGTCCTGTGAGAAGGATAATACGTGAAAATCAAAGGTCACCTTCCATATATTTAATCAATAAAGGGTGTCATGGGGAGATCCTAAGCAAAGAGAAAGAAATGAGAGGAAACATTAGACAAGCAGCAAGGGAAATGTCTGAGGCTATTTAAAAAACCTGGAAGACACCTGTCAGAAGAAATAAGACCAGTTTTACTGGGGAAGCGGGGGGGGGGGGGGGCGGTGGTGAGAAAATTCCAGTATCGACCTCTCAAAATATTATTTCCACCTTCATTCCTCATGTGCATGTATTGCTAGCAATCTGGTCATGGTGTTTCCAGACCATTGTCCTTCTTCTTAATACCTAATTGTCACTGTACTATTGATCTCCTGCCTAGCTGTGAGTGGTTTCTAAGCACAGCATACGAATCGTCTAGGGAACTTTGCACTCTCTGCTTAGCAGTTTGGTTTCAGATGTGTGTGATATTTCCTTATTTCTTTCTTCCCCCCAGTGCTCTCATTGGTTTGCCATCACTCCCCTCTCTGACTTATTTTTCCCATCTTATCAAATCTTTTCCCAGCTTATCAAAGAGAAGCTTCTGCTGTGAGCTGAAGCCACATCCTCTTTTTTTTTTTTCTGTGGCTCTGCTGTTCCCCAGCCAAGGCAAATATTTCTGAAGATCAATACTCTTCATTTTCAGTGGCCATATTTTCAGCCTTGTTGCCTTTCAGTGTCATTCCTTCCTTGCTCACTGCTTTACTGAAACCTTTGTCACAAGACTAACGCCCTGATTAATCAATAAGTAATAAGACTGAGCTAATTCCAGAACTAAGGGGGAAATCCCAAGGGAAATACTCTGTGGGCTTCCTTTTAAAAGTCTGTAAGGCCCCCAGCCTCATGAAAGTTCACAGGGCTAATTAAAGGGCATTACAGAGTGCAAGTATCAGAGGATTTCATTTTTTGCTTTTCATCTTGACCAAGAGTAACAGATGTTACTCAGTTCACAGCCCAACATGAAAACCCATTCCTTGCAGACACAGCTATGAGGTAAAGGAGGTTGGTTCCAGTGACCAAATAACTGCGTGGGTGAAGCACAACCTTTGCAGAAATTAAGCCCAGGAAAAGGTGAAGATTCAACTGAGTAGTGCTGTGCTCCTTGCGACAAGACATTGTAGAGAGGGAGGAGACCTAGCTGAGATGTGGAAACCAGAATTATTTGTGGACCCTGTTTCTCATACCAGAGGAGACTGAACAGTAATTCAACCCCTCTATGTCTGCTCTGCAAGGCTCATGATTTTTTAGCCCTGCATTTTTACCCTACCAAAGTAATCTGCCTTCCAGGCTGCAGAGCTCCTGCCCATCCGTAGGCCAGCTCTAGCCCATTTCCTTTGTGCCCTTGGCAGCCATATTGAATCTTAATGCACAGGCCCCACTGTTTGAAACGGATATTGCTGCCTTGATCTACTGTCAGCCTAGTTGATCTAAGTCCCAGCTCCTAGAAAGAGGGACAGTCCAAGGCCATAGGTGGCCATAGGTGGCGCTTTCAGTCCACGTGGTTCATTGACTCGTCTGTTTCTAGTCCTCAGGAGGGAAGAACCCATGACTATGAGAAGCTGTGCAGTCATTAAGTAATCCAACACCTTAGAACTGTTAAGAAGTTCAGCCCTTGCTGAACTCAAGAGACAGGCAAAAGTTTTGCTGAGTGTGTTGTGAAAGTGCCTCTCCTCACCCACTCCCACATCCAAGACAGAGGAGCTCAGACCGAGCTAACATTGCAATTCTCTAGCTCTTCACAGAGATACCTTGAGCTCTTACACGATGCCCCATGATGGAAAAGTACACATACGCAGCTGACATCCAAACACTTACAGCCTCCGTATGTAGCGCATTCCCCATAGCTCAATTCTGTACTAAACCTTCACTTCTTAAAAAGTTCATTACGTGGGAGAGCATAAAGCAGGGACAGCACAACCTTAATCAACAACATAAATGGGTTTCTCTGGCAACCATCATCAAGCTGCATTACATAGTAACTAAGTGTAGAAGCAGCTATATTTAGGTTCTGGGTCTGCTATGGCCCTATCTTTTGCACTGCAGAAAATTAACACGTACTGTACCTGCACACCTAGTTTAAGCCGGGGGGAGTAGGAAATCCATCCATCCACTGCTGATGAAGTAGGGATGCATCTTTGAAATTTGAAAAGCTCTGCCTGACCAACTTCCTGTTCCTTCCCTTTTTATGTTTGGTTTTTAGTGCATTTCCAATTCTTCGTAAGTTTCTTAGCCTGCTCTGGGCTTGCCAATTAGCTTTGTTCTGTTGTGTCTGCACCAGGCAACAGAAGCTGTCTGTGGTGTTCCCTTGAATCCTAAATCCCAGGTGAGTGCCCCAGCCATGTCCTAGCTGCATGCTGAGTCCAGAGGTGGCTGGATGACACTTCCCCCATGCCCCCTGCTCTGGATTGAAGGAAGCTGCAGGTGGGGTAGCAGAGATGAAATGTGCCATGCTGGTCTTTCCAAGATGGGCAGTTTTGGGACCTCAACCGTGGGACTTCTTGCAGGGCACAGTAAGCCTTGGAAGACCTAGAACTCTTCATCCTACTTGTACAGCAGAGAGCCCAAGCACCCAAAGGCAGGCTTCTGATTCCCATTTAAATAATTCTAAATGTCTTTGAAGTTCAGAGCCTGGCTTCTGCAGTGCCTGGCAATGCTTCAGCCAAAGAGAAAAGTCAGGTGTGTGTCTATTGAACATCCCAGCAGCACTGTAAGTGCTCAATGCATGGAGGTACGGTAGCAGTAGCTGGGATTCCACCAACTAGAAGGAATATGTAACCACTATTTTCAAAATGTCCATGGAATCTAGGAGTGCAAATACTTGCTAGAAAGTGAGAAGTATCACCTTTTTATGACCAGCTTCCAGTAAAATGCCTCAATTTGAACACCCAAAATAGTGACATCTAAAATCAAGGGTCCCTTTTCTGAAAGTGGTGATTCTATATATAATACAGAGACATTAGAAAGAGTAACATCCAAGGGAGTTAAAAATAGTTCTGAAACATTCTGGAAGAAATGAGTTATGAGGAACTTTTCTTAATGGTTTTGTTATTTTTAATTTTTGTCTTTCCTTAGTACCACTTGATTTCTCTGGTCATCCTTTCTCCTAACTTGCCACGAAGAGAGAAGTACAGCAGCTACTCTTACAAAAAGGAACAACTAAACTAATTACTACATATCAAATCAATGGAAAAAGATCTTACGTTTCCAAGAATTAAGAAATAATGCACATATGCTGTAGGGACTTACCTACAAGCAGTTACTAAAGATGATAACAATACTGTTGATACATATTTGGCAGGTATATCTCAAATAGTAGCAATAGCTTGACATCCAGGGATTAGCTCACAGACTCATTATCTTTTGAATGAGCCTAATGTTTTCAAAATTACTAAATTAAGCCTCAGTCTGACATTGGTATTATGTAAGTTTCCTTCCAACAGACAGCCTATACAAGATGCTCTCCATCTCACAATGTTCTTGACTTTCTGCTGGTTATTTGGCTGACCTCTGGGCAAACTGACAGGAATTTCACAATCCACAGAACAAGTTTTTGGTGTAAGTTGCCACCACAATTTATGTATTTTCTTATCACTCAAGCTGATAAAAACATTTTATTTGGAATCCAAATGCTTATTTTAAGTCCTAACTTATTCCATACCTACTTCTGGAAATCTTAGTTATATAGAAAATGGTGAGAGAGGACAAGAAGCTGGGTGGAAAATAATCTGAACTGTCAGGGTCCAAGGGCAGGGATCACAGGTACAAAGTCCAAATGGTTGCCTCTTACCTGTAGAGTCCCTAAGAGATCCACACTGGGGCCAATATTAGTTAGTGTCTTTACTAAGGGACTGTATAAGGGGAACAAGTGTGTTCTCTACAAGTTTTCAGATGATGTCAAAAGAGGAAAGCAGTCAATACAGTGAAGAGCAAACTGGAAAAATGGGCCGAGATGAACCTCACGAAGTTCAACAAAACAAAACACTAAGCCCTGCCCTGGTGAGAAATAACCCCATACATGGGACAGGGCAAGGTGTGACTGGCTGGGAAGCAGCTTTGCAGATAGGGTCCAGAGGTCCCAGTGGACACCAAAATGACCAGGAGCCAGCAATGCACCCTTCTGTCAAGGAAGGCCAACAGCATCCTTGGCTATATTTGCAAGAATGAAGAAGTGATTATTTCTCTCAACTCTGCAGTTGTGAGATGACAACTGAGGTGCCACATCCAGTTTTGGCCTTGGTAGTATAGTACAAGAAAGATGTCGACACCCTGGAGCCAGTCTAGCAGAGGGCCACCAAGAGACTGGAGCACATGACATATGAGGAGAAGCTGAGAAAGTTGGATATATTCAGCCAACAGGAAAGGAGGTGAAGGGGAGACCTGCTGTCTGAAAACACAGACCAGACTCTCCTTGGAAATGCATGCTGGAAGGGCAAGAGGTAACAGACACAAGCTGAAACACAAAATTTTAGCTCAATGTAAGAAAAACATTTTGTGACTGTGCGACTTTTCTCCTTTAGAAGCCAGTCTGCTGGGAAATCAGTCCCTTCTGCTAGGCACCAGCCAGCTTTAATAACACAAATTATTAATTTTACTTACCAGATATCTGGATTCAGGAAAAACAGTGAAACCTCAGCACTGACCAGAAAGTCATGACAAGAGCAAAATTCTCCCCCTGAGCCCCAAAGTGCTACCAGTACATTGGCCAAAAGAAAGGCATCAAACCTAAGGAAAAGAGCTCTTCATCCTATTGCAAAATGGTACCAAAAGACAGGTTAGGATGCCAGGATTCTTTCAGAGGAAGATGAGGGCCCCTTCCCAGCCACGTTCCTTCCTTCCTGATGGGCTTATGATACAGCCATGTGTCTAACCCCACTGCAGCCACAAAAGGCTGAGCTCTCAAGGAGAGAAGAGAATTGCTTGACAAAACCCAAGATATTATTTTCACTCTTCATCCTGATAAAAATGAATCCTGATCTTTAGAGTTCTGTAGCCTGAAAGACAAAGTCAAAAGTAAAAAGTGGTTTTTGGTTTCCTTTAAGATGGCATTAACTACAGTGGAATTTTCTATCCCAAAAAATGCATGCAGGAAACTGATGTTTTTGTTGGCTGAAAGTTCAAAATCAAACTGAAAAAGTCAGCCAGTTATGTGTTTTCCAGTTTAGGACTAGGCTGCATTACAAGAATTTAGGGATGTGATGCTAGTGGGCTAGGCATTGCTGTTACTACTGCTTACAGCAGCGGGGGTTTGTAGCTCATGAGAGACCGATAACATAACAAGCAGATGAAATGTGTGGACTGTTGCTTACACAGCACCAACATCTTTATAAAAGATATGTATCTTTTTTAGGCATTACATCAATTCTGTCACAGACTTCCAAGAATAAATAGTTCCTCCCCTGCCTTGCTAACATATCAGCCCAAGCATCAAGACATCGTCTTATCTTGCTTGAAAATGCTGATTCCAAAAGGCTTATCAGTTTACCAAAACAAATATTAACAAACAGATTAAATGAAAGGATATGTTTGAATTCTTTTTGAGAACATGTGCATCTAATATTTGCCTTCATTTGGAGAGGAAAAAATAAACCAAGAACACCTCCCCTCACTACTCTCCAAGTGCAGCCAGGGGAGGGCTAGCTGGCATATCCTTTTAACATTAATCAAATCAACCATCACACCTTTAAAAATAATGTGCACGTTAAATTACTGACAAAAGAAAATGCTATTATATACAGTTTTTCATATCATCCCACAGATATCCTATGAGACACATATAAGGGGGGTTTGTTGGTTTGTTGTTGTTTTTTTTTAGTTCTGTGTAACATTGTACCTTTTTTTTTTTAATTTATTTTTATTTTTCTTTGAGATGGATGGGTGAGCCTGGCAGTCGTGCAGAGAAATTAACTACGTTTCAAATTATCACTGTCTCTTAATCAAAGTATTGAATTTTAATAGGTTTTTAATCAAGATCTAGTCAAGAAAAGTAAATATGTAGGAAATGCTAGTGCTAGGCTTAAATATTTTAGTAGAGAAATCACTGGAATGGCTTTTGCTGTTGTATCTTGTGGACTGATGAAGAAAGATCATTCAGCAATTAATACCACAAACATCATCATGAGGAGCTTAAGGTGTTAAGCTGAAAAAGACTTTACGCTTACTGGGTGGTGTCTTTGAGGAAAAGAGGAGTAAAAGGAAAGGTTCTCCTTGTGAAGAAATTGTGGTTTACCAGCAGATAGGTAGGAATCATCCAGAGCTTTGAAGAGAACGAAGAAAAGATGCAGGCTTCTTTTCTGGACAGAGCTGAACCCACATGACTGGAACATAACAGGTTCCTGAGGAGGATTGCAGACAGGTTTGATGTTGGCTTGTTAAGACAGGTGTACAATTGTGCCTGGAGGGTTTTTTCAAAGCCTGAATAACTTATCTTATATTGTAAACCACTGCTTTTGATAAGTTCCAAGTCCTTGAAAAGGAAGCAAGAGCGGTAAAAAGCAACCAGGGCCGGTCATAGCACCTGCTGCAGTGAGGCTGCCACCTGCACCCCAACAGAGGAATCAAAGACAGGTCAGCCTCTCTGCTCCTCCAGCCTTTGGAAAACCAGCCCAGTAAAAATCACGGGACACCCATGGTATCCACTGCTTTCCCAGGATAGAAAAGACAGGCCTCTATGTTTTTAATTAAGCCATTAACAGTAAGAAGTTAATCAGCTTTTATCTTTGAACCTGTTCTGCAGCCTGCTTGTCATCCGGCACCACTCCCCTGTAGTTTTCCGTGGTTTTTCCCTCCCAGCTCACTGCTTTGGAGAAATACAAAGCGTGAGGCAATGCCCTGGTCACCCCCTCAGGCAGGAGAGGTTATGCACACTGCACTTAATGGCTTTTACGAGGACTGAGATTAACTGCGATTAGATTCACCTCACACATAGTTTGACTGTGAAAGGATTGCGGGTAGCTGAGTGTCCTGGTTTGAGCCGGGATTAAGCCAATTTTCTTTCACTTGATTTTTTTTTTCTTCAGTGAACTCTCTGTTAAGCAGCTCACTAGCTGAAAGTAACAGGAAGTTTACCAACTAGTGGACTGATAAGGCCCGAATGTTTACAGATACTGCTAAGAGACCAAGGACATTTTGCTTTGCTTGTTGAATCTGATGCTTTGGACACCAAAGGAGCAGATGAGTCGTATCTACAACCCTCCCATAGGGGGGAGAGGACTAGACAGATGGCAAAATTGGCAAAACAAATTATTCCATCTGTATATTTACATGGCTCTCAGTATAAATTCAGGGCTCACGGAAGTCAAGCCCCTTTTTTCCCCTCTCTTCCGTCCATGGCCAGCATCTGGGGAGGACTCCATCTATCCATCACCGTTGATCCCTAGGCCTGTGCATCCCTGACCCTCATAACTCTGCCCTCAGCCCCTGCCTGCTCTGCCACTCTCTCCGGCAGCGCTCTGGGACATTTCAGAGTTGCTCACAGCTCAGGAGAGCGCCGGGGGAGGCCCTGGGTGTGGGGGGAGGCAATAGGGTTTTGCACATTCCTGCATATATTTGTATATAACTGTACATCTTTTATGATTAGTATTTCATTAAGCTGTCTAGTTTAGTTTTCAGTCTGGGAGCCTCTCTCCCCTCTCTCCTCTCTCTCCTTTACCTGCCTGGGTGGGAGGGGAAGGGGATTGAGAGCATTGATGTAATTTGTTTAATTGCCGCACCTGAGTTAAACCATGACACTGAGAGAAGCTGTTTTCCTCAGTTCTCACCCCATCTTTAAGGAAATGCCAGGCAGGATGAGGATTGCTCGACGGTCTATACAGAAGGTAGGAGCAGACAGTTTACAAACATTTTTCAAGTGGCTTGATGAAGAAAAAATGCCGCTGCCTGTGTTGCCCAGCTGCACTGCCTTTCCCTCAGGATATCTCCAGCCTGCTGGCTAAGGTGGAGGTAGCTATCAGGGACCGGAGGTCGGTGCTAGGGGATGGGGATGCAGGGACAGGCTGTGGGAGAGGGAGCAGGGGCTTGGAGGTGGTGCAAAGGCCTGGAACGCTGGGCTCCCTCCATGGTGCGCCATAATAGTAGGGATTGCTTTGGTTGCGGCTACCTCTAGAGGGCTCGTGGCCTTGTCGGAGAGGCAGCTTTTGTTCCCACCTCAGACAGCATTGCTGCATGAAACGCGCTTAACGCCTCAATTTGCTTTTCAATCTTCCCCGTATTGCCACCCAAATCCTTAGTGGCTTGACCTCAAAACCAAAGATGCAGGGTGCGAGGGGTCTGTATGTTCTTACTCTGGCCTCACTGGGGTACAGCACACGCTCCCCATCAGGGAGGCAATGGGGATTCGCTGCTGGCCCACCTCCTGCGCCACCGAGGCACCTCCAAATCCTTCAACCCTCCAAAAGTTTAAGGCCTTAAATGCTGCACTCCGTTGTGCTTAAACCTTGCCACACATCTACTTGTACCAGCATTTTGGCTACAGAGCTGAAGCACACGTGTGCCATGGTTATTTGTTCTGCTACTCCAGCTGGGCTGCCAGAAGCAGCTATGTCGTGCCATGACGAGGTTTTGCATCTGAACAAAATTTCTGGTCAGAATAAGGGGAAACCCGGACCATAGTTGCACTTATTAATCCTATGCTTTCTGATGGCTTCATCAGGTAGATTAACTTACATATCCAAACACTTGCAAAGCCTTGGAAGATATCCAAGACCGGCTTGTTTTTCCAGGACCAGTTGTGATGTATGTACAGCTTACTTTTAAAGCTCTTTTTTTTATGGGCAGTAGTTACACCTGCAATAAAAACTGTGCATATGCAGCTTTAACACTGTTAGCACTGTTTAGTCATTCTAGTGACTTTCCCTGGGAACTGCACCGTATTTGTCAGAATTAGGTTTCATCTCCAGTTGTGTTGCTCATTTGTTTAGCTTTATCCTAATGCAAGATAACCAGCCAGGATTGCTTTGCAAAGCAAGCAACTTAAAAAAGGAAGCCATTTGTTCTGAGTAGTGATTCTCCCTTGATTTTATAAGCTTCAAAAACCTCTGGAGTTCATCTGCATTTGGTTTAGACTTGTCAAACAGGATGAGATCATCTAGCTTGATGTACAGAACCTCCTTCTGTGGCGAGTTCAGCCTTTACTGTTGCAGTTTTTGCCATCTTCTGCCAAAGCCAATAGAAAGACTTTTGTTGGCAAGGTTGAAATGAGGACAGACCATCAGTCCCCTAAAAAGAACACGTGATTTAGCAGTGGTGCAAGACTCCCCAGCAAGTCCAGGGCACAACTGTCAAAAGCTGGAGTCTGATAGTACAGGGTTGCTAGCAGGTTCTCAGGTCAAACTGACCTTCCTCTTGCCTGAGGAAGGATCTCCACCTGCCTTCATCTGTTGCAATATCCCTCTTTTTCAAGGATGTTGCTGGTTGGGTTAATTTCTCTTGCCAGGGAATGGGAAGAGCTTCTGGCAGGGAACAGATCCCAAAATGAGGAACGAAGCTGACTTTCTGACTGCTGGAGATCAAGCCTCTGGCATAAATCAGTGAACACTCTACACAAAGACAGTATAACAAGTCTTTATTGAAGCAAGAATGTGAGTCAAAGAAGCAGGCAAAACACAAACACCAAGCATCAAAAGGGAACAAACATCTGACTTGGCAGTGCTGTGTGCCGAAGGCCCCAGCATATGACAGGAGACTGTCATGTTGTTGATGGTATTTTGTCATAATTATGTGCAATTTGCTTACACATGTTGTTCAGCACAGATAAAATAATGATCAACCTCTACTTGGCTTCTCACTGCGGAGTGACTATTTCAGTCCTGAAACAGCCCTTTTAATCTGCATTCCTTAGTACCTCCACAAGTGAGAGGGTGAATATTTGTACAGATAAAGGCAACTGGACTGTGTATTTCACAGGCTGCCAAATTGATTTCATGCACTCTTGGAGGACTCAGTCTCTGGGGACTGCTCACAATTGCTTCAGTGCCCTTGATTGATAAACTCTTGTGGCTCCATGCTTTGGAAAGCCAATTTGCATGTATATTGCCAATGATGATTCACTCATTATTTTTACTAGGGAGTCACACAGAGGCCTCTTCTGAGAAGATACCCTATAGGTGCTGTATGAACAAAAAGCTTTATGACAGTTCTGCCACAAAGGTTTTCTGATATCTAAAAGGCAAACAAGAGCTTGATCCCTTTCAGCGTTTACAGAGAGCTAAAAGGAGAAGGATCCTCTCTGCAAACAGTGTTCTTTGTTTGCACAGAGCTCATAGGCAGCCATGTCTCTTGAGGGTGTAGAGAGCAACACAATAAAGTCCTCATAAACTAAGCCACGTTCCTCCTTTGGGACCATTTGGCATCAGTCTAGATATTTATCAGATAATCTGTGCTCTTCTGCATCATTTCTAATCAGCATCTGGAGACACCAACTATTTGTCAGCTATTTGCTATTCACTGTGTTTTCAGGAGAGTGCTGGCTTCAGTATTTAAAAAGCAAGTTCTGTTCAGTCACACTGAGTCTACTTGTATGGCCTTTAATAATAAAAAAAAAAATAAAAAATTGAAGAAACAGAGTTATCTTGAGGAAAAAACCTGTTTTGGCTTCCATAGACTCATCACTTATCCTAGGGCCACTCGCAGTAGCTGCCTGACACAAAGTAGGTACAAGGACAGCTGAAGTCCTCCTGCTAAAAGTCCTCTGCATATTGTGCTCTCCATTGCATTCTGTCCAGAGGCTATGAGCAGAGGTAGGGCCAGAGGATAGATTTGGCACTATGATTTGGGGTCAGCTGGAACCCCACAGGCTTTTTGCACCTTTCCAGTGATGCACAGAGGACCAGGAGCTGAGCTGCAACCTTCAGTCACTCCCAGAATTTCCTTATTCTGTGCTGGCAGCCATATTCAACAGAAAAGAAGAGGGAGAGCCCTGAACTGAGAAAGTGTGTGCATCCCAGGCTGCCAAACCTGCCCAGCCAGCAGCCCATCAGCATACCTTCTTCGAGGTTAAGGTTCACTGTAGTTAGGTGCTGCAGAATCCATCCCAGTACATGAAACCCCCTACCAGTCTGGCTAGGGTACCAGGAACACCTCGGTGCTTATTCACTGTTGCTTGCTCTTTGAATTTTAAGATTCAGACGCTGTGACCACATCCCACGGGTTTCAATGGTTTTGACAGCTTCAGTCTTCCCACCTGGCTCAGGAGGAAGTGTTATAATTTTACAATTAATTGAGCATTCATCTTTCTTTCCCTTTTACATGATATAAGATAACTACTGTATAGCTTAAAAGAATTCCAGGTGGCAATGAAACTTGTCCTACATAATGTTCCCAGTTAGTGGTATGCTTTGAGACTGTAACTGTCAATTTCATAATCTGAAAACCTTCTAATTTTTTATTGCTGTTTCATGATGAAAGACTTATGTATAGCAATTTATTTTGTTTCATACTCTTAATCATATAAAGAAAACATTAATCATCATTAATTTTCTGTGAGGAAATGTGTACTGTCTTACCCCCTACATTTTAGCCTCATGAAATAGAAGATCTAAAAGCTTACAATCAACCACAATTTGTCCCTTCTTTTTATTAGCTTATCAAACCAAGTGTCAGGAGAGTGGCTCTCACAGAAACAGGTCAATTTCATAGAATGTTAGGGGTTGGAAGGGACCTCTAGAGATCATCTAGTCCAACCCCCTTTGCCAAAGTAGGAACACCTAGGGCAGGCCACAAAGGAACACATCCAGGTGGGTTTCAAAAGTCTCCAGAGAAGGAGACTCCACAGCCTCTCTGGGCAGCTTGTTCCAGTTCTCCATCATCCTCACAGTAAAGAAGTTTCTCCCCATGTTGAAGTGGAACTTCCTCTATTCTAGCTTATACCCATTGTTCCTTGTCCTGTTACTGGGCACCACCAAAAAGAGACTGGCCCCTTCCTCTTGACACCCACCCCTCAGATATTTTTAGACATGAATAGGATCCCCTCTCAGCTTCTCAATTTACATGCCTTCAGTATAATGTGGACTGCTTTATTAAAATATTACAGCTGTGATTGTGTTCCCTTTCCTTCCTAATTCATTGGATCAGATTTTTAAGACAATACTAATTACTAATACAGTGTCCTAGCTACTAAAATCACTATAAAACTTGTTCAAAATACATCTTTGCTAATGTCTGACTAATATGTTCAATTTTATAGCCTAAGTAGATATATCTTATTACTGTGAATATAAACTCACAAACTAATTTAGTTGCCAAGTGGAATATAAGCCACATTATCGGTCCAGTTCATAAAACTAATAGCTTGCAGTGATATCCCAAAACCTTCTCCCTCCTCCTGGTGACTAAAACACTAGAACAGTAACAGTGAGCATTTGAGAGGTTCCCTTCTGACTCCATTTTCATGCAGGTGGACAGAGCTGAGCTTTCTTTAGTAGAGCCCAGTTTCCATTCCCTGGTGGAAAGGCCATGATCATATGGAGGGAGCCCCCTTCCCTCCACTTGAAAAAGAGCTTTGGGTAATATCATCTCAGCAGCTGATAAGACTTAAATTAGGACAAACATAACACTGTCATGAATTTAGTGATTTTTCAAAGGAATATCTCAGGGTTAAACATATTCTATTGGTACCTAGGGTGACTGTAGCCAGAATTGGTTACATGCAGTTTTTGTGTGTGTGTGTGCACATACTATGTATTTTAAAATAAAACACATATACATTTATTTCCTAGTTGCTTAGCTGCTATTTCTGTAGGATAAAAATGCCACCTAATACTATACAGTTAGCAAACCAATATTGACTAAAAATTCTAGACGTCATCCCAAAGCTGATGGATATGCTCTATGCAGAATGCAGTGTTCTGCTTACATCTCAGAGAAGAAAGCTTTAATTTTTCATATTGCAGAGATGCTCTTTATCACTTTCTTCTGTATCTTCAAGCATATCAGCATTTCACAAGTGTTGCTAAAACAGTTGCCCAAGGTTCAGCTGAACGCCTGGATCACTCTCTTTTTCCATTCAGCATGGTAAAATTACATGTGCTCACCCCCAAAAAAAAACCTGTTCAGTTTGATGCCAAAGGAGGAGTGCAAGTTTCCTAAATACTTCAAACTTTTGCTTTGAAATTGTATAACAGGGCAGAAATTCAAACTGCTTGAGCCAGGGAGTCTACTGTTCCCCCCTAAAAGCTGCTAGGTGGACTGTCTTTAGAGGCCACCATGTGTCTCTCTGCCAAAACACAGTGTGAGTGCCTAGGGTGCAATAAATTTCACTGCTGTGAACAGGACATTTTAAGGAAAAAGTTAATTACTTACACTTCAGGGAAGAAATATTTCATGCAAGATTTATACTTAAGACAAAATTTTTTCACCAGTATTATGTAAATCGTGCAGTGAGTCAAAGACCCAAGAATGGGTCAGAGGATCCAGATGACTTTAAGAAATGCATGAAATCACTTATATAAGCGAAAAAAAAAGAAAAAAAAAAAAGAGCAGTAAGTAGACTGGGCTTTGTGTGTCTATTCACACATGTATATTTACATTAACACCATCATATGTTAAACAGTATGATCAAATGTATTCAACAGTTTCACTCATAGTTTTGCCTTAGCTCAGGATTTGAGAAGGTCTTGGCACCTGACATTTCTTTTCCGAAAATGTAGCTTGCAAAAAATATCCTCCCACTTCGCTGAGTTTCCCCAATCCTGAAAAAAACACTGTATGTCCAGTGCATACATAAGTTTATGTTTAGCTCTGCATCGAAAACATGAAGCTCCTTGAAAAGAGTATGAGCAGGATACAAACCACTCTCTTCCAGGTGTCAGACCTAAGACCTCTCTATTTATGTCTACAAAAGCTACACAGATCATCTGCCAGGTTTGTTGGGTTTTTTTGTCTCTGTATGGTTTAAAAATATTATTCAGGTCTGACTTGCTAAAATTTCTTTTTCCCCACTAATTCTTGTTGCAAACAGATGCCAGCTGTGTCAGAGGCAAAGCCTTCTGCACAGTGGGAAGCTACCTCCACACATTCTGGCTTGCTGGTGACAGGTGGAGTGGCTCACCTGAAGGAAGAGGACAAAACTGAAGCCATGAAATCCATCAGGCTGAGGTGGCAGCCAAATTTTGCAGACTTCTGCCTTGTAGCACTTTAATACTTCCATCAGAAATTATTTGACTCTAAACATCAAGATGATTAACTCAAGTCTTTGTAAATTAATTGACTGACAAATACTGACTAATGAAAAATGCCTGTTTTTCTCTGCATACTCTCACCCTGACCCTTGACACATATCAACAGGTAATAAACTATTTTATTCCTGTTTTCACATCAAGAAATGTCCCTTAGAAGATAAATTTAGCTCATGAATAAGAACAACTTGGAGCAGATATCTGAATGTAACTTTCTCTGTGGCTATAAAAGCTTCATTAACTAAGACTGGATTCATATCAACATTTCAAAAGGGAGTCCCTTTTCACTTGCAGATGTTCCTCCAGTCTACCTCACAGCATTCTCCTAGAGAAGCTGGCTGCTCGTGGCTTGGATGTGCACACACTTTGCTGGATAATTAATTTGATGGATGGCCGGGTTCAAAGAGTTGTGTTCAATGGAGCTAAATCCAGTTGGTGGCCGGTCACGAGTGGTGTTCCCCAGGGCTCAGTGCTGGGGCTGCTCCTGTTTAACATCTTTTGTGATGATTTGGATGAGGGGATGAAGTGCACCCTCAGTGAGTTTGCAGATGACACTAAGTTGGGTGGAAGTGTCGATCTGCTTGAGGGCAGGGAGGCTCTGCAGAGGGATCTGGACAGGCTTGACCATTGGGCCAAGGCCAATGGCATGAGTTTCAATAAGGCCAAATTTTGGGTCCTGCACTTTGGCCACAAGAACCCCCAGCAGCGCTACAGGCTTGGGGAGGAGTGGCTGGAGAGCTGCCCAGCAGAGAGAGACCTGGGGGTGTTGATTGACAACCGGCTGAACATGAGCCAGCAGTGTGCCCAGGTGGCCAAGAAGGCCAACACCATCCTGGCCTGCATCAGAAATAGTGTGACCAGCAGGACCAATAATCCTGCCCCTCTACTCAGCCTTGGTGAGGCCACATCTCAAGCACCGTGTGTAGTTTTGGGCACTGTGGTATAGGAAGGACATGGAGATGCTGGAGAGGGTGCAGAGAAGGGCAACCAAGTTGATTAGGGGTCTGGAGAACAGGTCTTCTGACGAGAGGCTGAGGGAGCTGGGGCTGTTCAGCCTGGAGAAGAGGAGGTTGAAGGGAGACCTCATTGCTCTCTACAACTACCTGAAAGAAGGTTATAGTGAGGTGTGTGTTGACCTCTTCTCCCTAGTGACTAGCGATAGGACAAGAGGAAATGGGGTCAAGTTGCACCAGGGGAGGATCAGATTGGGTATTAGGAAAAATTTCTTCACAGAAAGAGTGTTGAGGCATTGGAACAGGCTGCCCAGGGAGGTGATGGAGGCACCGTTCCTGGATGTGTTAAAAAAATGGGTAGACATGGTGTTTCAGGAGATGTTTTAGTGGTTAGGGTTTGTAGGGAGGGTGGTTGGACTTGATGACCTTGAAGGCCTTTTCCATCCTTGATGATTCAATGATTCTAAGTGCTGGTTCAAAATCAACAGCTTCACTTCCCAAGTTCAGTAGCAGTATGATTACCTATGCGTGCCCTGGAAAATTAAAATAGTTTAGACAAGAACTTGGCAATAAATCGTCCCTGAACACTGAACGAACATTCACAGAGACAGAGGAAGAAAGCACTTTACAAATAATAGGATTGAAAGCAATAAACACTCACCGCATTCGTGCCCATTTAAATGGACAGATGGAGCTGTTTGGAGCTATCAGGTCAATAATCCACAAACTAAGAAGGATTTATGAGATAGATTGTAATGGCTTAAATCCACTTTAAAAAGGAGAGTTACAATAACTTGGAACAATGTTCAGTATATTCAGGGGGATGATGTGGTAAATAATGGCAAACCTTTTTGAATTAGCAGGGTTATTTAAAAATCAAAAGTACAGGCGAAATAGCAGAGTTTTTAAATGCCTCTGTTCCACTGATCTTCAAACTACCTAAGCTTTAATATTGAGTGTCACAACAGTGAGTCAGAGGCAGGCTGGCAGAGCAGCCTTTCCCCAGGGAGCAGTGCAGGGCCAAACCTCTCTTCTCTTCCTGACTTGTGGAAACATGCAATCTTGGGATATAGTGGGAAGATGCTCACTGCAGGTGCAGCACATGTTGGTTTTTCTTTTTCCTGTAGCTGACCTCTAAGCAATCCCTGTCCTTGCAAAGGTTCTCAGCTGCCATGAAGCACAGTCAGCCCAGCCCAGCCCAGCCTGAGTGAGGTTTCCCAGGTGCAGTCAGACCCTGCTGATTCCCCACAGGAAGGGGAAATGGTCTCCCCCTGCTGAGAGCTGGTTGCCCTTAGCTAATCTGTTACAGCAGTAGGGCAGGTAGGGTTTCTGAAGATTTTGCTTCTTCTGTTTGCTGATCAGTTTAGCAGCTTGATTTTGGGTTAGCCAAACGTGTTACAGAGATTTCATGTGTCCTTTTCTGACCAAGCAGGTGCAGGATTTCTCCAGTGTGTCATGAAGCTGATTAAATGAGGTATGTGTTTATTTTATTGCTCCATCTGGGAGTGAGTCTACAAAGAGTAATAAATATCAATAAAAGCTCCCATCTACCTTGCTGGGTAGTAGTCTATTTCTGTATTGTCTTCTCCTCTGAAAAGCTCTTCCTATTTCCAGATTCTTGGCTCTGGCCTCCTTAGAGTTTCCTACGCCTTCCCTCAAATTTCCTTACTTCTCCAAACTAATTTTATTTTTCCTTTTAACTATCTAAAATATTGGAAAGCTTCTATACTGCAGTCTTAGCAACAGTAGTTTCCTTTCTTTTTATGGCCATGCAATAGCTTGGAAATATTTCACTATAGTTGTATCTGTCAATATTGCTACAAGGCATTAGACCAGCTTTTCACTATCTGTAGGAGGTATGGCCTCACAAGTTGACAAGAGAGTTGTACTTCATGGTGTTTAGAAGGTAGGATGGATATGAAGAATATAACCAGCATCTCTGTAAGAGAGGCAATTCCTTTCATGTGGAGGGGTGGGCAAACTCTCCAGCAAACCTCTGGTCACACCAGCTTATTTCAACTTTTGAATTCAGAGAGCAAAGCTCAGGGTACTTCTCTTCCTCCTGCTGATGAGGAAAGTAAACTGAGTGATGTCTGAAGCATTTGGATGCTCTGGATACCAGCGTTCCACTGAAACCCATAAACAAATACAGAATAAATAGAGATGCCCCAGGGAATGCTGTGAACCGCTCACCAGCATGTCCTTGGATACGTGCATATTGCTCCTCTTCAAGTCAAGAGCAGTTCTGCCTGCAGCCCAGGAAAGCACATGGTTAAACACACTGATCTACATTTTTCTCTTTGCTTCCAAGAAGTTCACAAGACTTACACCCACCAGTAGCAGAAATTTGTGGGAGCTGAACAAAAGGAATGGTGCTAGGAGTTCGTTAACTTAACCACTTGTGGTTGGTTCTGTGCGCTTGTTCCCTGATATGTGAAATGCATGTGTATGTATAAAATACAGGCAGCTTGAAATGCTTCTTTTTCTTTTTAATTGAAATATGTTCTTTTATAATATATGTATATACAAATGGAGCCTAATCTGTTCCAGAACATGTTTGAACTACAGAAAAATGAAGAACTGGACTTCGGTGTGAATTTGCTTATTATATTTGTACAGATTAAGACAGGAGTGGGAAGGGGGAATAATGTAACTTCATTGGTCAGGTGCCTTCTGTAAGAATTATGTCCCTTCTCTTAATTTTCTTACAGTTGTTCTTTACTCAGTCCTTGTTTCTGTCTTTAGATCAATGAACAATAGATCTGTTTGGGAAGATGGGAGGGGAAGAACCCTTCAGATGCCCAAGAGAAATCATGTTATCTGTATTTACAGAAGCTTTGCAGATGGTGCTTTATTTTCTCTCTCTCATGATCAAAAGGTCAGGAATAGTAAATTTGATATGTATGAATCTTCTCACAATTTCTTTTTTCCACTGAGCAACAAAAAAAATCTTATTTAGAAAATCTGAAGAGCAGGGTTGGGGAGGCCTTGCTAAGCTTGGCAGTTCAGCATACCTGAACTGGCCTTCATACTTACTCAGTGCAGAACCTGAACAGGTACTTAACAAGCCCTTAATTCTGAGACTAAAATGTAATATTCTTTTAAATTGGGTCCAGGATTACAGATGAATGTAAAGAAGGCTTTCATGATTTGCTGACAGTCATAGGAAAATAAAGAAGTAATTCTGATTTAAGCTGATGAATATTTAAAGTTCACAGAATTAAGAGCTAAAAAGAATCACTTGTGGTGAAGAAGTATCTTGATTGGTCTGAAAAAGAGTGGTGTTTTCAATTTGAGCTTTCTGAATAATTTTTAAATACATTTTGAAAGTAATTCAAACAGAAAAATTATTTTGCGCTTGAAAAGCAAAATACATCACCATCAAAAATGTCAGATGACGATTTTTTTACTTTCTCAGTTTGGTTTGTTGTGCTATCCCCCCTCTCCAATGACAGCTATTTCTAAGAACAAACACTTTGATAAAATTTATCCAAATTAAAACCAAAAAAATCTGTAACTCTGTATAGAATCTTTTTCACTTGGTGTTTCAGACAAAAATTTTGCCTGGTTATGATCTGGATGTTGCAGGAAACATTATTAACACTTTACCTCTATAACCTACTGCCCTGCATAATCCCTCAAATGTCAGGGTATATACTGGCTTAAAGAGATTATCTGCAGCAAATGGATAACTCAGAGGTGAGCAGAGCAGCAAGATAGGTAGTGTGTCGGTATCAGCAGTAAGGTAACAGTCTGTGGTGGCAGAGGGAGAAAATGTTTAAATGGGGCTATTTGTCATGTACTAATGCAGGGATGAACACAGAAGTCTGGATAAAGCTAAAGGTTGAATTTCCAATCTGCACAAGGGGTACCCATTCACTGACTGTGGAAGACTGAACATCACTGTGCAGGCAACAGTATCTTGTGATGAGGTCAGCTAGACAAAGCAATAGCAGAAATATCAAGAGTTCCCAGAGGAAATCCTGATTCCGTTTAACTGGCTGTGAACTTTGCCATATGATGTACTCCACTGCTTTCCTCTTCATTATGGGACCCAGGGTACATCTGGATTTGTGAGTCTGAGCGTGCCTCCCGGTTGCATGCCAAACAGGAACTTACCTGGGCACATATTTCATTTACTGCTTTACCTGTGCCTACTCCCCTGCTCCATGCATAGGCTGTTTCACACAGAGGGCCAGCTATGAGGGATATAAAACCTCATCACGTCCTAACAGGTCCCTGTCTGGGTGACCAGGAGATCACAGTGTTATGATATACCATATTAGAATGTCACCTTCTTAGTGGGAAGGAGTGGATGCAGCCAGAGGAACCATGAGTCTCTCCTTCATGCCTTGGTACAGGTTTTCCTAGGTGGTCTACAGGCAAGTCTTCTAAAATAACAGATCTACAGCAAGGAAAATCAACTCATGCTGATTATTTCATATTGTATGAATGCATTCAAAGTTTCCATATGTGAGGGGAAGATTAAAATAATAATGAAACTTTAAGCGGCTATTTATAATAACTAGAGCTAGCTACATCTGGTGTCTCTGAGCTCAGCCCCTTCATGCAGGGTTAGTGTCTTTACTTGCTGCAGAACAGTAGGATTCCCATAGTCTCAGATCCAAGGGCTGTGATAGCCCATGAATACCTCAAGCTCAGATTGTAGGCACCTACAATTTATCCCAAGCATGCAAATGTCTTAAAACAAATGGGAAATAGAGAGGAAAAATAGTGGGGAATATTGACTGTAGGTGTTTTATCTTACCAGGAAAATATTTTTTTTCCCAACATGTCATGGGGACGAGGTGATACAAATTCCCTTCAGCCTTTACCAGTTGAACATCTTTGACAATCTACTTGACTTTTTAGCATATTGCTTGTGGACCCTTTACATAGTCACTGGAGTTGTTTGCATCTCAGTCTCTAAACTGACCAAAGACATTCTAGAAGCTTGACTGGGGCCCAAAAATAGGTTCTCCACAGCTGAAAACTCAGGTTTTATCACAAACTGACCTGAGTGTATTTATCAATGGATAGCTTTTATTTGCTAAGTATTTCAGGCTTTCCCTGTGTCTTCTAATTAAATCAAACCAACATAATCATACAATCAACATCGTAAAAACCAGGTCAGCATATACTATTATTATAATTATCACAAAGCATCTGTCATGTGCTTAATCTGCTTTTTGAAGTGGGGGGCTGCCTGTGCTTAAGCCTGTGTCTTAAGCTACTGCTTTAGCCCCCTGTGGTTTGACAGTGCGTGATTGGAGGGCAAGATTACTCGTGCTTACTGTACCACATGCAGTGTAGAAGCATCTGACTCATTATCAAACAGCATCTCTAAACAGGTTGTTTAAAGCTTTAAATATTGCTCCTGAAAAGCTAGGATCCACACTAGCTGCCCTTCACATTGAATAGTATTTATTCCTAAAATTCAGAAGGGGTAGAATTGTTTACTTGTTTTGAGATAGGGGAAAAAAGTTACTTTGAGATATGCAGAATGTGCTAATGAAAAATTAAGGTTTTAAAGATAAAGCAGAGGTGGAGATTAAAGAATTGCTCACTCTTTGGCCTGCAATTGTAATGTAGCATTTTGGGGCATGGAATTCTGTCTCTTCCTGGATTCAGCAGCACTCCCTCCATCTCTCAAAGTAAATTGTAGAATCTCCCTCTACATCGTGGCTGCCACAATCACGGTAAAGATGAGAGGCAAAAAAAGAAATTCTGCTTTATGTTGCATGCACTGTGAAGGGGAGGCAGATGTAGTGAAAACCATTTGCCTGTTGACCCCTTGGCTCTGTACCTGTATGAGCTACCAAAACCTTGGAGGTAGACAGCTGCAGAATATAGTACACCAGTTCTTTCTCCTCCAATGTCAAGTGAGGGAATGGGGTAACAAAGCTTTCACTCCAGCCTCAACCTCTCCTGCCAACATGCGTGGCTCCTGGAATGGCTGCAAGAAGGAGGTGATAATTGTTGAAAAGAACACCTTTGGTAATGCCTTTTGCTGTAAACAGCCTAGCCCAGACTAATCAGACAGACAGTAGAGAGCATTGCATTTCATTTAAGGAGCAGCAGGGTATCTGCCTCCATCAGGACTATCCTGGTTGGGCCTTCACCATGGTCGTTTGTCCAGAAAAACTAACAAGTAGCAGAGAGGACATCAGTTTGACACACCAATTTGACTTTTGCATGTCTCCATGAGTATAAATGGAGAGTTGATTTTGATAAAGGTGTCTTCATAGGATTCTTCTATGCTCCCCAGTTCAAGAGGGACAGGGATCTACTCAAGAGAGTCCATCAGAGGGCTAGGAGGATGATTAAGGGACTGGAACACCTGCCTTACAAGGAAGAGCTGAGACAACCTGGGGCTTTTCAGTCGAGAGGAGAAGACAAAGGGGAGGATCCAATTATTGTCTATAAGCATATGAAGGCTGGGTGTCAAGAAGGCAGGGACAACCTCTTTTCACTTGTGCCCAATGATAGGATGAGGGGCAATGGATTCAAACTCCAGTACACGAAGTTCCACCTCAACATCAGGAAGAACTTCTTTACTGTGAGGGTTACAGAGCACTGGAACAGGCTCCCCAGAGAGGTTGTGGAGTCTCCTTCTCCGGAGACTTTCAAGACCTGACTGGATGCCTTTAGTGACCTGCCCTAGTTTTTGGTCCTACTCTGGCAGGGGGGTTGGACTCTGTGATCTTCAGAGGGCCCTTCCAGCCCCAATATTCTGTGATTCTGTCCAAAACAGTGTTTATCAATAGAGGATCTGTCCTTTCTGGTAAACAGTAATATCACACTTAACTTTGTGTCACCTTCATTGTTCAGGCTTGATTCCCTTGATAACACACCTTATCATTCCACAATTAATCAGGATGAAGCAAAATGTTACCAGAATTGGGAGTTGCTGTGTTCCCTGTAATGCTTCTTGTACTCAAATAATATTCTACTTTAACAGTGGAAAAAGCAGGCAACCAGCTTCCATAAGGGCTGTGACAATGGACCTGTCAGTCACCTCAAAATCTTAACTCCACAAAAAGTAAATGGGTTTGTTCAAATCTTCTAGGGACTTCTTTCACTGCAGTTGCATATATTTGCATAGTGATTCACAGATAAGTGCATGCCAATAGCCACTTCTGTGAACAGATGTTGATAGAAGTATCAACAGAAGTATCAGAGTTATGTGAACAAATGTGTCTTTTTTGCATGCACAGAGAAATGCATAATCGAGTAGCATGCTGGAAATTTCAGTTAGTTCTGCTTTCCAGCATGTGTATCGAGTCGCTGCATGCCAGTCAGCCTTTGCAGAAATAGTAATGCTTCTCAGTAATCTCAAGCAAGAATTTAGAATTAAAAGGGGAAAACCAGAAGAGTTTTGCTGCAGTAATATTGGTAATAGAAACATTAAATAATATATTAAATAATAAAATTAGATCTTAATTTAAAAACAGCAACATTCAATTTAAAATTGTGTATTTATCAAACAGTGCAGTGATTGAGTATATTCTTAGTAATTATCATAAAAATGTAGCAAATAATTACCTAAACCTTCAGATATTTGGTATGGTTTGTTTTAGTAACAGCTTTGAAGGAATCAACTCAGCTATGTATCTCCCTTGCATGTTGGTGTTATCAAGATGAATCCTATGAAATAGGGACATTTAGTAGAGCTGTCACAGACCAGCATGATACAATGGAAAAGAGAAACAGTTTTGAATCAAGTCTCAGCATCCTTTATGCAGCAAAAATTCCTGTTAACTCAAGAGATAACCGACTTTGCTGACAACAGAAGCAAAGGAGGCTTTTATAATTCGGAATATGTTTCCAGACACTAATATATTTTTCAAACCAAAATGAAATTAAGCATTATGTAGCTGAAACACAGAGTCAGGGTAGAGAAATGCATATAATTCTCTCCATCCCTCCTCTCTTATTCTGAAGCGAGTCACCAGTGCTACTCCAGTAATAGATCAGTTTCTATAACTAAATTCAAAATCTGGGTTGCACTTAGACCATGGATTTTTTTTCCCAGCTTTCTATTGTGATCCACTTTTGTTTTAATCTTCTTATTTTTGTTTTATTTCAGATTATACATAACTAGCACCCTCTGAACTTAGTTTTTGTTTCATCAGAGTATAAGATACTAGAAATCTTGTTTCTCCTTTTTAATACTCTTCATCATGCTTTTGCTTTTTGCCCAGGAAACAAATACTTCCATTACTATAAAAAGTTAGTAACACTTTCTTCTTCTTTTTAACATGGAAAATCATGTGAAGCAGACCCTTACCCATCTGGTGCTCTCAGGCAGCAGGTTTAATGAGAACATGCTAGAAAGGAAGCAGAAGGGCAAAAAGAAAAGAGGCGGGGGGGAGGGGGGGGGAAATAGTTCAGTTCTTGAAGATTTGTACTTTAAAGGTCAGGTCTGGAAGTCCTGTCCTGAAGATTTAACTACTCCAAAGTGTACTTAGAGTCACCAGCAGAGGCAAGCTTTTACTAATGGCTGTTAGGTATGCTCTTCTTTTAATGTCAAAATGGGTTTCCACATGACTCTCTGAACACTTGTCTGATGTACTGTCCCAAGTTGCCAACCTTGGTATTTTGGGGTTAGGAAGGAAGGAGGTATACAGAGTCACCCAAAATTCTCAGGTTTAAAATCCCAGTATGTTTGGGGTTTATTTCCCCTGTAACTAAAAATGGTGGGGTCCATTTACAAATATGCCTGCTGCAGATGAACAACACATTTCCCTACATGTTGTAGCTAAAGGCAAAAAGTAGAGTGAATTGCTACGTCACTAGAGTCCTCCTATGGGTCTGTCTAAAGAGGTGGACCAGCTCACATGAAGGAAAACAATGCCTAGAGTCATGTACATAATTATGTATCTGCAAGGGCCTATATATTTTATGATACAGGTACATTTTTTTTTTCTCCAAAACTTACTAGAAGCCACACTTCACATAAAGTTAATCAGCCTAATTGTTTCCCAGTATCTCTTTCCATTTCAGAAAATTTCAGCTGGAGCAGTTTCTGTCACTTTCAATGCAAGAATTTCTCACTGGCTGAAATTTTTATCTTAGCGACTTTGACCTCTTGCCGCGATGCAAGCTTCCTCTGACACTGCTGTTGAAATAGAACTACTACCGTTAGATTTCAGCCCATGATCTTTTTCTTACCTACTTGGTGTTTCAGTCTCCTTCTTGTATCTAAAAATTGAAATTAGCCATGTGCAAAATCCTCCTTTCAACATGATAGTTCACAATAGTGAGGCTATCATGCCACCATTTAGTGCAACACCTGAACAAACCTTGAGTACCTTAATTTTCTTTAGTTCTCTCTGTGGATAGCCCCCTCAGTAAGATGCTGACTTTGATTGATTAAATTAGGGTCCATCTTTGCAGCTGCCATGTGATTACTCAACCCCAGCGATTCTATTCTATGATACAATGTATGTTCTACCAGGCTTTATAGGACTGACTGTCATACTCACCACCACGTGCAGTGATGGATAGATATGCCAGGGCGATTAGTAAAATCAAACCAATGCTCAGCAAATCATATCTGGACTGATGACGAAAGCTTTTAGATCTTGAAGTTTACAGAACTGCAATACCTTCTTTCTACAAGCCTCTCACAAGCATTCTGTATTTAGTATTTTTAAAATGCAGCAGCCTGCATCCTTATAGGCATTCTGTTTCATTTACACATACCGAGTGCCAATTCAGTTTGTTTAGTCACATTTCCAGTCTTCATAGTAGAGATTTCAGCAGTAGGATCACAGAAGCTCAGGATCCTTCTGGTTGGAAAAGACCTTTGAGACCATCGAGTCCAATCATAACCCAACTGCACCAACCATAATCCAACTCTACCAAGTCCTGTGCTAACCCATCTCCCTCAGCACCACATCTACACGGCTTTGAAACCTCTCCAGGGATGGGGACTCAACCACCTCCCTGGGCAGCCAGGGCCAGTGTTCAATTACCTTTTCAGTGAAGAAACTTTTTCTAATATCCAATCTAAACATCCCTCTTTTTTTTTTTTTTTTTTTTTCTTGAAGCTCCATGGAAAAACAAAACAAATTCGCCTGCCAGGCTTGGTTGCCAATCAATTTTTTTGAAGCCTTTTGGTCAGAAGTGTGCTAGCCATCCTTCCCAGAGCCAGACACACCAATGACCATTCCTAACACACCCACCCTTTCCAGCAGCACTCCCAAAATTAGTCCAGCCAGCTGCTTTATTTGCCACCAGATCACACAGTTCACACCTGAACGAGCTGAGATCTAAATACTCAGGGTTCAGTTTGTCTGATAATCCATGAGAAAGTGAAAATGAAGAAGCTCAAGACACAGTCAGACCTCACCTCTCATGGAGCCATCACAGGTGTCTCCCAGGTGAAACTGCTCCAGGTGCAGTTGTACAACTCTACTCCAGGTCGAGTTGAACCTAGAGAGAGAGAGCTACTTCTCTGACCCACCCACATATTAGATGGAGCAAGCTGCATTAAGAGACAGCATAGTGAGTGCCTGAGTCTCCATAATACAAGAAATAGCTGATGGAAAACAAGACAGTCTTCAGAGGGAAACCTGCTTGAAGGAGAGCTTGGGCCTTCCGCCGTAAACATAGTCCTGACTTTATCAAGGACTTCTGGGAAGCACGAGAACAATAACTTCCATGTAGATTTCTCATCTGTTGTTTCTGGTTCCTTTCTTTAGCAATTATGTTCTGCTAAGTTGAGGACTAAGTGGTAAATTTTAGAGCAAAAGTCATCTTAAGACTTGTTGCTAAAATATTAAATGGATACTCTGGAGTAGAGTGAGTCTGAGCTGGCTGATGTCAAGAAGTGATATTTAATAAATTCTACTAAAAATAAGGAAGATTTATCACTTTTTGGCAGGGTTCTCTATAAGCATTTCACAAGTCTATTTAAGTCTACTTCCCAAAGTTTTGGTTTTGTATCCTCTTTTTAAGCAGCTAATGAGCAGTGCAAAGTACCAGTTGCTGAAATATGTGGTTTGAGCAGCACTGGACTCTCTGAGCACTGATTATTAAACCAGAAGTTAGTTGATAAAGCTCTGAGAACCAGCTGAAACTTGTTTCTGAGCTTTGTTAGTATCATTTCCATGTGTTAGCCTATGAATCAAATGAGGTATCATTACTATCTCTTCAGCTGTGTTTTGGGGTTTTTTTTTAAATATCCTCAAACTTTTACCATGTGTTTAATGGCAGTGAGAAATTATAAGCTGATTAAAACTTTAATCTTTTATGCTCTATTTATTCTTTTTTTGATCAGAGCATCTAAAAGCTCCAGATTTGGTTATAGGGCTGTACACACATGAAAAAAAGTGATCCTGCCACAAAGAGTTCACAATTAAAGATAAGAGGCAAAAGGTGAAAATGAGAAAGTAGGAAGCACCGACATCATCACTTAAAGGTTTTTGATTTGTTAAGACTACTGCTAAGGTAGACAAGTTGTATTTTATTTTTAAGAAAGCAAAAGAAAGCTTTGTAAGGATGGATGAAAAACAGGACAATGAGGAAACTGAAGGTTTTCAAGGGGCAGACCGGTGAAAGCAGAAAACTTCTTGCCTGATAATCTTACAGTGCAATATGTGGAAGAAGCAATATGTTTGAAAGAAATAAACTAGTCAAGCATCTGTTACTCTAAGTACCTACATACAGTCCTAAATTCATCCTTGTTCTGCAAAGCAGTGGAAGTAGGTATGACTGAAGCATTGCCTTATAATTGAGTGCTGAACCGTGGAAGAGTTACACTGAAATTTGTAGAAATCTGTCATTGAATTGCCACTCCATCCTGTGCAGTCCTCCTGATCAAGGCCTGCGACTTTTAAAGAATTCCCTTTAACTAAAGGGAATAGCATTTTGCCTATTACAATGCAAGTAGTGCTTCAGACTAGGTAAATACTTCCTAGTTCTTAACGTGGTATTTAAGACTGTAATTCCCATTTCACACTATAATTTAGGTATTAATCTTTGACTCATCCTTGACATTCTACTTTACACCTACAAGTACTTTGGTGCACAGTGTGTTTTGGAATTTAACAAAATTAGATATACTGCACTTTGCCAGAGAATGACTAGAGGAAAAAAGTTTCTTCCTAAGCTAACTAAGTAAAAAGCAGCTTTAGCAACTCCATGTGTGTCAGGACAGCTATTTCAGTATTCCATAGGGGATCTACATCCACTGGAGATGAACAAATGGTGCAAAAAAGGAGAAACAGTTTTAACCAATCACCTATATTTGTTTCACATACTTTTCTACCTGTGTGTGCATCTCTGTGTATGTGTGTACTCCCTATAGAAAGTTTATGCTACAAATATTTCTGATGGGAACAGTTCTGCTTTCTGTATTTCCTGGATAGTCTCTCCATCTTATCCATTTTCTAGGGGCCTCAACTCTCCCATAATTTACTTGAATCTGTCCCAGTATTTTCTACCCTTCTTTAGTGACTTCTAAGACATAGATCAGCCAGAGAATGGTCTGGCTTCTATTTTTCTTTTCCAAGTTAGATTGCATGTTTGCTACGGGAAGCCCATGAGACTTAAATGCTGTGTAGGACATCAATGGCATCTGGTTTGGTAATCAGAAGCTGCTGATGTTTGCCACCTGGTGATGCCTCTCAGTGCTGTTTCTCCCTTTGTAGCTTCTTTTTAGATACCCTGTGTGGCACCCATGTTATAGCTGCCAACCCTGGCTCCAAAGGAGAGGTTGATGTGTGGCAAAGATCAAGACTTGTAAGACATTGTCCTGCCTGTAATTTGGGTGCCAGTTTGTGTGTTAGACCCAGAAAAGTTATGTCCCGGAGTAAATAGCATACTCTGCTGTTTATGCTGCTTGCCTTTAGCTTGATGTATTTTCTTGCCCCTTCTTATTGTCAAAAGTTCATGCCCTGAATCTCATGTGTTTGTGTCTTTGTGCATGGAGGAGCAATAGAAACTGAAAATTTGCAGAAAGGAGGAAACATTAAAAAATTAATTCCAGAAGAGCAGTGGCAGTGAAGGAAGTCTAAGGAAGGGGAGGAAAATGGCACATGTTCACCTGACGAAGAGACATGCCATGGTTATAACTTACTGAAATGTAGGGAGCACTTCAGTATTGTGCCTGTGAGTTAAAACAATGGCAAGACACTGTAGGTCTGCCCTGGTGTCCCACTAATGGTAACAATCTGTTCTTTCCTCACGTTTTTCTTTGTTTTTCCCATTATCTTTCACTGACCAAGTAGGTCCTTCTCCCAGCATCTTTTTCTACTGATTTCAATGAGAAAATATTTAGATGGTCAATTCTTTCAAGCAGGGTTTATTTCTTCACTGCCTGCCACAGTGAGACTTTTGAGCTATGACTATGGGCATTCAGGATTCAGGCAAATTATGAAGAAGAATAGTAGTGGAATAGCACCAACTGTAAATTATTGATTTCCTAAAGATCGTTCAAAACAGACAGTGCTTAGCTAAATCTCTCAGCAAAATCTAGAGATGCAGCTGGGATGGAGCAAGTTCTAATCACAGCAGAAGGAATCTCTTCAGTTAATTATGTTTTGGATCTATGATTTTTTCTACCCAGGTCAGGACAGGGCTCCTCCTCACAGCTGGCTCCAGATTTAGGCAAGGCCGAGTTTCATAACTCCACGGACTGCCTTGGAGGAAAGGAGCCTGTATAACAGCAGTGGCTATAGAGCTCTTTGCCAGAGCTCTGTTTAGGTTGTTTGCTTTGCCAAGCAGTGATTGCTGGGGAGTTTCAGTCCCTTCCATACGCAGCAGTTGCTGCCCCAACCCCTGCAGGTCCCCCAGTGGCAGCAGAGACACAAGCCCAGCTTCTGTGGCAGAAGAGACCCACAGAATCACAGAATCCTAGGGGTTGGAAGGGACCTCGAAAGATCATCTAGTCCAACCCCCCCTGCCAGAGCAGGGTCACCTAGAGCACATCACACAGGAACTTGTCCAGGCGGGTTTTTAATGTCTCCAGTGAAGGAGACTCCGCAACCTCCCTGGGCAGCCTGTTCCAGTGCTCTGTCACTCTCACAGTAAAGAAGTTTTTTATGATATTTACATGGAACCTCCTATGCTCCAGTTTGCATCCATTGCCCCTTGTCCTATCACTGGATGTCACTGAAAAAAGCCTGGCTCCATCATCCTGACACTCCCCCTTAACATATTTGTAAACTTTGATGAGGTTGCCCCTCAGTCTCCTCCAGGCTAAAGAGGCCCAGCTCCCTCAGCCTTTCCTCGTAAGGGAGATGTTCCATTCCCTTAATCCTCTTTGTGGCTCTGTGCTGGACTCTTTCAAGCAGTTCCCTGTCCTTCTTGAACTGTGGGGCCCAGAACTGGACACAATATTCCAGATGCGGCCTCACCAAGGCAGAATAGAGGGGGAGGAGAACCTCTCTTGACCTACTAACCACACCCTTTCTAATGCACCCCAGGATGCCATTGGCCTTCTTGGCCACAAGGGCACATTGCTGGCTCATGGTCATCCTCCTGTCTACCAGGACCTCCAGGTCTCTTTCACCTACACTACTCTCCAGCAGGTCAGCCCCCAACCTATACTGGGACATCGTGTTGTTCTTCCCCAAATGCAAAACTCTACGCTTGCCCTTGTTGAATTTCATCAAGTTTCTCCCCGCCCAACTCTCCAGCCTGTCCAGGTCTCCCTGAATGGCAGCACAGCCTTCTGGTGTGTCAGCCACTCCTCCCAGTTTAGTGTCATCAGCCAACTTGCTGAGGATACACTCTGTTCCCTCACCCCGCACCCTTAGGGCTTGTGGCTGCTGCCCTTGGGATCAGCAGCATTTGCTTTTGCCTTGTGAGGGGAGAGCTCAAGCCACTCTGGTTTTCACTTGACCAGACCAGTTTTAGCTTTTATCCTGCTCAGAGTATTTATCAGCCAACCCAATGTGAATATACCTCATTCAGGTTACTCTTGAATAAATTCTCTTTTGGGGGGAAGAGTGGGAGGAGGAGGAGGGTCTTTCTACTGCGATTGCCTGTCATCTTGGAGCTCTTCTGTCTTTTTCCTTTGGAATCAGCTGCTCATTCTCAGATACAACATTGCCCTAGTCCAACTTCAGTTGGTGAATGTGACTTAAAGGAACAAATCAAAGTGGTGCTGATGGAAGTCCTCAAAGAGAGAAGATGGTTCAGGGATAGGTGATGGGAATTTATTTATGACAGAAACATATATGAGTTGTAAGAGTAAAGAAATAGTGGATGTGAAAAGGAAAGGGCATCTTATTGTAAAAGTAATGACAAATAGATTTATTTTTTTTTAACTAATAATGACAATATCTGGCTCTATTGCAGTTCTCCAGGCAATTGGGAAGTCCAATGGATTATTAAATGAATTAACTAAACTGTATCCTTTTCTCAGGTGACAAAACTTAATAAAAAACCTTTGCAGAAGATAGACAGGGCTTGAATAGCAGAGTGCTTGAAGGGCTAGGCAAATATTGTGAGCATCTCAAATGCATTCTTCATTAAGAAAATAGTTGACTATGTTCTTCAAAGGTTCCTGCATTTCAGAGTATCACAGTGGCTTCCTGGCCACCTACATAGGACTTTAATTCTCCCATCAGCAAAGTAACTGAATACATTGTTTCTCTGTGAGACATTCTAGTTATACCATCTTGCTCAATTACTCACAATACGCACTGGAGGAAAAGTGGGAAAAAAAGGTTTTATTTGCAGCATAGAAATTGGGAGATTTTAAGAAAAGAAATGATAACCCTAAGGGTATTGTAACACTAGAAAGGCCTACTGGAGAGGCTGTACTGTCTTTCAAGGGAGGTTATAAAGTGGAGGTTAGAGAAATGTCAGTGAAGAATGAGCTTGGTGAGGTTAATTTTGCCTTGGTGTATGGCAATTAGATAATTTCTCGAACTCCCCTTCTGTCTAGTATTTCTGTGAAACTGTGTTTCTGTTGTTGTTTACTGTCCTTTTATTGATCTATCCCACTATGCCATTTGTCATTTAGACTGCAAATCTGCATTAAGTACGGCTTTCAAAGACTTTTTCCTTCTCCAGTAATCCTTTTCCTGGAGAGCACGTTACATCTTTCTCCTATCAAACGCTTACTATTTGTATGTTCCTGTGCTCAGCTCCTCAGGCTTTTACAATTGTTTCCAGCAAATTGCATTTTCTCATAGGCTTCAGGCATTGAGAGGAAATTTACAGCCTAGTAGTCAAAGTTCACATAACTAAAAAATGTTAATGTCTCCCAGACGGCACTATTCACATGGGGTCAAACAGTGGGCTTGCAGAATATGAGTGTAAAACACAGATTTATTTCAGTAGTGCCAGCATTTGGCTAAAGAAGCCTGTTATATGCAATAGAGAGCTGCTACAGATATTGTCCAACTAGTCCCTATGGTTAGGGATACTTTATCATAGCCCAAACCCCGTTTTCAGGCTAAACCAAGTACAGTGCATTCTGCCTTATTTCTACAGCCAAACAACTCATTCCCATTTGTTACGAGATCCACTGAAGCATCCCTGTGACTTGTGGATGTGGAGCCATCATAGGAACAAGCTAAGAGCCCCTTTGGGCTTGAACAAGGAAAAGGAGGATTCTCAGTGAAAGTTCATTTCTGCAGGCTCTTTGTAAAAGCAGTGAGAAAAGCAAATCAAGATTACTCTGAAGTAACCTCTGCGGTAATAGTTTTTTGTTGGCTGCTTACTACCTACAGAGCTCTGGGAGAATAACTTCCCAGCTAAGTACCTCCTCAGGTGTGAGAACCTGGAGCAAGAGGAAGGATGGTGGCCCAGTTCAGGCTCCAGTTGTCCCCCTGGTCCAGCTCTGATGAGAAATTCATTGTTAGGTGATTTGATGGAAAGTTGTTCACAGAACTGTGACAAAGTGCACTTCTTACGTGGCTTGCTGGCAGAAGCCTTTTTTATCCTAATGCTAAACATCTTGAATGCAAAATTCTTGCCACTGTCAGTGAAATTCAGTTTAGGACCTCATTTAAACAGAGACTGGTGTTATCTATGTGTGTTACACATCTTGAATTGAGCTGCTTATATTCCTATACCTATACAAGTCAAATAAGAAATACGTGAAATATCCTGTATCACAGGGTTATGGCTGGCATGCTGTTTTATGGCATGCTGCAATATTCACTCCACAGAGCAATTGCCGCCTCCTCCCTCTAGACTCTGTCCTCCTTTTCATAGAATCATTTTGGTTGGAAAAGACCTTTAAGATCATCAACCATTAACCCAGCACACTGCCAAGTCCAACACTAAACCATGTCCCCTAGTGTCACATCTACACATCTTTTAAATACCTCCAGGGATGGTGACTCCACCACTCACTGGGCAGCTGTTCCAGTGCCTGACAACCCTTTCAATGAAAAAAATGTTCCTAATATCCAGTCTGAATCTCCCCTGGCACAACTTGAGGCCATTTCCTCTTGTCCTATCCCTTTTTACTTAGGAGGAGAGATCAACACCCACCTCACTACAACCTTCTTTCAGACAGTTAGAGAGCACGAAGGTCACCCCTCAGCCTCCATTTCTCCAGACTAGACACCCTATTTCTGTTTCATCACCACTTGTACTGTCAGACAGACAATCTTTCTTTTAGTAATGGACTTTGCAAAGGCATGGTCAATTCCTCTAAACTTTATTTTTTTGTGTGGTTCCTTTGCTGGAAAGGCACCTGGTTAGACCATTGAACCATGTCAAGAGGCTATAGATATTTGCCAATGGTTTATGCTTGGGTGTACTAGGGGACTAGCACAAGGAGAGAGGAAGAAAGATGATTCAGAGGAAGCAGCTAGGCCTGTCTGGCTCCTGTCACCACAGTAATGGTGCTGTGCCCACTCACCTCTGCAGCAGAAGCTGGCTCTCCTTTGTATGTTCCAAAAGAAATCCTGTAAAAAACATTCTCTTAAGTTAGCTGGTACATCTCTCTCTCTTGCCCATGCCAGGCATTTCCAAGAGGCACAAAATTCTGCATAAATTCTCATGTTTTCTCAAATCCTACAATAAAGCTAATCAGCCTAGTTTGTACGTGATACCTGTCCTTGCTGACTGGTGATTGTTACAAGACCCCTTGTTTGCAGAGCACCATACTGTATTAAAAATATAAGATTTCAGGCAATGGCAGAGCTACTCTGTCTCTTGAGCTTAATGATGTGAACCCCTTTCATACTTGAAATCCCTACTTGAGATACCTGGGAGATATTCTGAAGATATCTGTAAAGTTTCTGTTATTGTTACATCAATGACAAAGGTGTCTTATTACTTCACAATAGCTCTCTTCTTGCTTGTCTCCTTTGTTTTTACATGTATATATATAAGTATATGTGGGTGCATACGTTTACATACTATAAAAAAATCTGTATTTCTTTAAATCTGGCTTAGTTGAAACAGAGGTGCTTTTTGTGCATGTTTGACCACTTCAAAGGGGGTAACAGAAGGAAGAAGTTATTTCCTAGTTTGCTTGTATTTAAAAATGCTTTTTAATATATGGTACTCAGCTCTGTTTGAAATGGGTATAGATAAAAGATGTAAGGAATAGAGAACAGCAAGGCAGATGATCTGGACAGCCAAATAATAACTGTGTGTGTTCTGTTACAGAAGCTTTGTAACACAAAGCTGTAAGCAATGAATACATCTTTCCCTTCTGAAAAAGAGCTTAAAAAAATCCATATTACTTTCATCTTTTCATTATTTTTGTTTTAGTATTTTAAGCCCCAAGTTCAAGCTGCCTTTAAGTAACTTCTAAAACTACAGGGGCGAGGCAGAGGAAGGATTTCCAGAGACTGCTTCATAGCTTTTAAAGTTCTTTCTATGCCAGGGACCACTGATTGCAGACTGTAAAGATATTAAATACTGTCACTTCTGCTAGTTGGATCATCAGTGCCTGATTTCTTCTGTCCCCCCTTCTTTCCTGAAGACGACGTTAGTTTTAATACTGGGCATTCCAAGACGACAAATATGACCATTCAGACAAGGTATTTTTGGCTTTAGGTAATTTCCTGAATTGCTTCTTCAAAATCATTATTTTTTAATTGGTCACTTGAGCTTTATTCAGTGACGTTGAACTTCTGATGGATGTCACTTCAGAAGCATTTTCCAAACATTGTAGGCGTCATGGAGCAATTTTAGCATAAAAAGAAGAGTATAACTAGAGATGGCGGGGGAGCAAATTACATTTTGTATATATAGTATTAAATGCTTCCATTAGTTGCCATAGGGATGGGCAGAAGTTGGTCTGAAGTGACAGTTTTTCTGATGCTTGATGTGTTTAAAAAGAAAACATTGGGGGGAGGGTTTTTTATTGTTATTATTACCCTGGGAGTCTTTCATAGGGGAGGGAGAAATATTAAAGTCATATTTTGCAAAAAAGTGCAGCAAGGCTACATTAACAGACCAGGCCTCACCTTGACCTCTCTGCGGAGACATAGACCTCTCCAAAACACATATCTTTGTAGCTTCAGGGCTGCTCTGAGCTTCACATTTCCTTCTGGTGTGCAACACAGGAGCTATCAAGGCCACCCCTCCTCCGGAGCAGTATCTGTAAATCTGCTGCAGCAGTAACCCCAGGAAAACTGTGTCTTGCAGTTACTGCTGTGCTCACCCTAATAACAACAGAACTGGTGGGACCTGATTGTCAGACCGGGTTTTTCTGTTTGCTCACTGTAGTGAATCAACATTCACTTGACTTGAATATTGGAAATCAACAGAAAGCAAGCCCTGGGTATATAGTTACACTAGTAGCTCCCATGCAATCACATAAAAAAGCAAAGGGGTGTGAGTCAATTATCTCAGAGTGTGATCTAAGCCTGTGGCTATTTGGTGTCAAAATTCTCATTCACATCAAACCTGGCCAGGAGTAGATACCAGCTGTGAGGTCTGCTGGCACTCAGGTCCCTGAAAACTTTGTGTGGATGATATGTGTCCCACACAAGAGACACCTGCTTGTTTTGCTAACTAAAAAATGGAAATGGTTCAGAAATTACTACTACACAGTATGCAAATGAGAATTAATCAAGGATGCTAAATGTTATAATTTTCAGTGTTTCTGAAGGTAGTCCATAAGAGAAGGATCTGCCCCATAAGGAATGAAACTAAGGCAATGTACTTACTGAGTCCAATCTAAATTCACTGGACTTCCCATTAATTTTTGCAATTTTTAAAAAATGAAATTTTGTTTAAAAAAAATCAAATTTTTGGGTGGCACCACAAGCACCTTTTTCCTTTTTTCCCCCAAAAGACAAATTACTTATCAGCCTGGGGGACACAGTGCAAGCATTGAATGTGATTTTGAGAAGACCACCCATAGACTGTGAAATGTCATTTGTCAGGGCAATTATTTGTAATCTGCCTGTACATGCTGATCTGACAGTTCATGGGGATACACCTCACTGATGTGACTGTAGTGCCTCTAATAATTAGCGAAACTTCAGCAACAGAATAAATGCATTATTTTTCTTCTCAAGGGGGTTAACTGAAAATAAGTGCAACCCACAAAAAACACTGGACCTGTCCTCACCTGATGTTTTTTAGAAACCATCTCCAGTCTGATGGTGTTAAAAGACCTGATCTTCTGTCAAGCAGAAGAAACTGGAGAGGATCTGCCATTAGCTGTTCCACAGTAGAATGCAAGTATCATGTTAGTCCTACAAATTCCTACTGAAAGTGCAGAGGTTTTGCTCAAAGACAGGCAGAAGTTCTCTGGAATGATGAACAACATGACGAGTCTGCAGTACTCTCCTGAGCCTGCAGTGTATGGTGAAAAAGCAGGAGGATATGGACAGAAAGCCGGCATGTCTGAGGAGAGAGGAGAACTAGTGTAGCTCCCATCATGCTAATGGAGCACGTAGCTGCAATATGTACTCCTCTGTTAGGACATACTTTTGCTACCAGGCAAAGTAACTTGACAGCTCTACAGCCTCGCTATCATTAAGAGAGAATTAGGTTTTTCTGTCTTGTTATCTTGCTCGTCATTTTTGACACTGCATAGCCCTGCATTATGCAGGATCAAATCCTTTGATAAATACAGAAAGCACAGCAACACTTCAGCAATATACTTACACTTTCATATTTGTAAGTGGCATATACTTACATACTTGAAATGCATAAAAATATCCAACTCGCGCACATAAAAAACCCCAACTGTGTCCAAACTAAGTTAAAGGTAAAAGCAAACTTTGGACTAACTCCAGTAGTGCGGTCCAGTAATGGGTGCCCAGGAATACCTGAGATATCAGGATGATTTTTGTCAATTATATTCACCTGTTTCATTACAAGTCCCATAAATATGTCCAGTGCAAATGATGTGGCTCCTCAGTAGCTCCAGAGCAACAAAGGGTAAGGAACATAAGACAGGTGGATGCTTCTCCTGAAGCTCTCATTCATCTGTCTTCCTCGGGAAAGACACAAGCCAAACACTTCTGAAAACCATATTAGAATTTGATGCAGGTTTTGGAGGATGGCACAGTGTAGAAACAGGAAAGGAGATTGACTTTTATGTAAGCTATTCAGAGACTGGCATTCATATGCATTATTTATCTATGTATTCATGGTGCCCTATGAATATTAAATCTCATCATGTTATTTGAGGACTACACCCTGTAACTTCATTAATATTCCATAGTTTTACCTTTCCCTTACATAAAGTCAGTCAGCAAGAAGTCATTTGATTTTGTTCTAACCAGATTGCAGTTCCTAGATTTTTATCAAGTGTAATCAGGTTACTTCAGAACTGTTTATCCCATTTACAACCAGCAACCAACTGTGAAAGCGGGTTTAGGAATGATGCACTAGCAGTGCAAAGACTGAGATCATTGGTCCCTGTGGTAGTGCAAATTAAAGGCATTCCCTACTACATCTCCGGCCAGTCACACTGTCCTTTGCGAAGGGGATAGTTCAAGCTCTGGCGACTGACTGTTCAGTCCCAGGAAAGCAGGGAGGATGGATGATTTTGCAATCTCTCCTTGTTCTCAGCTGCCCCTTATGAATCCTTTTGAAGTTCCTGTGCCAGAACTCCTTGAAAAGTGAGTAGGAAGCTGAAAGGGATGCCTCCACCTCCATGATTGCCACGTACGGGTAGGGCAATGGAGGAAGGCTTTCCCAAAAGCTCTGTTTTGCTAGTTTCACCCACCTCCCCTGCCACAGATAGCTCTGCATTTCTCTACATCCACCAAGTCAACCGTGGGAATGAATTAGGGGAAGTTCCTCTTCCTCCATTCCTGCGTAGTTTGTTATAGAAAAAAAGAAAAAATTCTGGTCATGTAATTGAGGAGGATGACGAAGATCTATTTAACGCAGAAGAATTTCTGCCTGTATAAGGACTGAAGCATTAGGCTTTAACATACGTGCTCTCCCAAAATCTCTCTTCTCTAATATGTTTATCATATAATTATGACTCTCCTCCCTCAACCTCTCCTCCCTCAATTGGAGGCACATCAAACTGCCATGTATCACCTTAGAAGAGACTTTTTCTAGGCAGGATAGCTAAACTTTGTTCTCCATTACAGCACTTGTAAGGTTTTCTCGACTAGCAACTTCTTGAACTTCTCATTCATGTCACAGGATGCTGGAGCTGCCTTTTTACGAGTTCATCTCTTCTACTTTGGAATCCATGCAGCTCTTGCTTTGGAACAAATAACAAGAATGTGACCCTGATGCTGTGAAAGCTCAAATCAAACCTTCCACTGATGTCAAGAGCCAGGGCTACCTTTAACTGTCTTCCCTGTTTCTGAATATTGATAATTTATATAGCAGAAGTATTAAAAATAAAACCTCTACACTGGGAGTGCCCCTTCCTCTGTATGACTCTCTTAAAATTCCTAAGTAGTTTCAGCTGAGGATGCCAAGATGGAGTTGTACAAAATTTTTAGAATCTTTTGAAAGCATTGATGTTAGTCTCTATCACTGTAAAGCATCTGTAACCCTCATCTGAGTATTTTTGCTTTATTGTATGTTGTGTGCATCATAATATTTGTCTTGCTTTACAAATAAGAAAAAGAGAACATATTTGTGTCCTAATTTTGCTAGCAATCCTCTCTTTTTAATATATCAAAGCACAAGACTGATAATTATAATTTCAAAAAACCCTATTCTTCATAGATTAGGGGCTTAAACTTTTATATTCTTCCTTTATTCTGAACGTACCCCTCAGGAAACAACTCTCTGTAATAATCGCCTTGCCTACACTTTTTCAGTCACACATTACATTCTCTCTCCCACTTTCTTTCAGGTTAATATTAGTGTTTGTCAGCAGCGGACTCTTTTTTTCCAAGGCTCTGAGTCATTACAGTAACAGTTATGCTCTCAATAGAGAGTTCAGGGTAGGAAAAAAAACAGCCCTATGCCTACACGGATCTGCCTGTTAGAAAACCAGAAGGCTACTCATTCCTTTTAAATGCCAAGTGTTCAATTACTTTCCTCTTGAGGGCTCGGTTTTGGGGTGGGTTTGGGTTTTTTTTTTTGGGTTTTCTTTAATTTGGAAAAAGTCAGATGTGATGAAGTAGGTTACTTAAGCTTGTGATGAGGAACGCCAGCTTCACACTTTTTCCAAAGCTTGACCATTTGGTTTGTTTTTTTTTCCAAGTATTTCTTTAACAGAGATCAGTTGGTTGGTTGGTTTTATGTTCTAGCTCAGAAAGAGTCCAGTCTCAGTGTAGTCCTCCATGGGTATTTGTGTGTGTTACGAAACCATTGCACCTTTTATCCTGAACGGGAATCTGTGCTGATAAGAGGTCCAGTCAATAGCAGAGGTTTTTGCAAGTTTGGCTTCAGGGCTTGATAGAGCACAGGGAAGTGTTTCGAGAGCTGGAGAGTAGAGTTTCTAGCTACTGCTGTCTTTCCCTCTCCTGTCGCCTGAGGTGCTCTGCTATTATTTGGAAACCAAGTCAGAGTACACATCTCAACACTCTATGCGTTGGCTCAAGAGCTGTGCAGAACTTTTGAAGTGAGCCTCAAGGATATGTGAAGCCTGATCTAGGAATCGTACCTAACTTAAAACAGATCTGTCCTGTCTGAACATTTTTCTAGCTACGTAGGCTTTTCAACTAAATTGGAGGTAATAGATTTCTCATTCTGAAGGTAGAGCTCTCTCTGGACTGTGAGTGAAATCTGAGCCCACACGACCATTCTAAAGACTTTGTAACCAGGCAGGCAAGGATTTCCCTCATGGTGATGAATGCCACAGAAGCATCTAAATATAAAGGCACTGTTATCTTTCTTGTTGCTAAGTACCCTCTAGTCAGAGAGAGCTCTTAGCAGCTGTCAAAACTGCTGCACTATAATTTAAAATGAACTGTAAATCCCTGAGATGGATGAAGGTATCAAGATGGATGATCTTGCAATGGTCAGTAGAGAGGCCGCCAGTGATTTCAATGACTACACTTGTCAGTCAGGGTGGAAGATGACAATGCAGATTGAAAGGCTGATGGCAAAGAGGATCAGAAAGACACACCAAAGACTAAAGGACAGATGCTATAGAACATTCCCCAGCATACAAGGCTGTCTTTTTTTCACCCATCTTCAGACTGCGAGATTCAGTGCCCCTAGGAAAAAAAAAAACAACTATTACTTCTTGCAAACAAGCAGATGTGATCCTTGGAGTGAGTGAGGTACAGTGTCTTCAGTTTTTCCTTCTGTGTCTCTGTTGCCAGCTTTCCTTCTTTTTTTTCTGGTTTTCTGTTGAAGAAAGTCAGCTGAGCTAAACAGGCAATTGGCCCACGGTCTGTAAGATTATGGATCCAATAATTATCAGAGGACAGCTTGGAGGGACCTATTGTTCAGTAATCATTAAGGAAAAAACAAACTGCAAAGAGGAAGGTGCTAACAACTCTCCAAAGAAGCTGGCTTGCAATGTTCCTGCTGGTTTTGCTTTAATTTGTGTTAAGGAATGAAAATGTTTGTCACACCTCTGAACACAGGAACGGGGTTTGCCTAAGCCAGATCCACCACTAAGGTGGCACTGTGAGATGCCTACTCAATCCAGCCATATTTAGTGGGGTGCCAGTGTAGGAACAGCCATACCAGATTCTACCTGGAGTTCATATACTTACCCTTATCTTTGATACTGTGTGGGTGCTTTGAAGAAGCATGTAAGAAATCTTAAGAGTGGAAACCCATGGAGCAATCTACTCACAAGGATTTCTTACTCCCTAACCTGCACCAAAAAACCCTGTACTCTGAGGGTTTATTTATCTTCTTGGGTTTCTTCCTAAAAGCAAAAAACAAACAAACAAAACCCCTATGCTACTTGATAGAGAGTTTTCTGATACTGAAATAAAAATCTAACCTTTCAGAACCCCCAGTTTGAGCACCAGTAATGTTTGGTGGCAATGGATTTTAGAAGGCATTTTTACCTGATTTTTTGAGCAGAGTATCTGCAAATACAGGAAGACTAAGCCTGATTGCTTCCTGAAACTTCTCTTAGCCAGAACTTCTGAGTCTAAATTTATCAAAGGATCACTTTGCCTTCCTCAATTTCTGATCCAATTCCAAAATCAGACTTTGTGGAACTACAGTAAGACCTGCTGGAAGAAGCAGGATCCTGGCCCTCTTGTGAGAGATGCCCTGTGCAACTTAATAGCATGGCCCTTGTTAGCCCTACTGTCTGGCTTCGTCAGAATTGCCAACAATGTGCAGCTCCAATAATGCCAGACTAGATGAATTGGAAGCCACCAAGAGATAACCATGCTGTATTACAGTTTATTAACCATCCAAGCCCCCTTTCAAACTCATGAAAGGCAAATTATAATTAAAAGGATCTCGGTAGAAACATATTCTGCTTTCACGGTCTTCGGATATGCATGTTTAAGCTATCATGCCATGACATTGTGCTATTTGATTTATGTTTTTACTGATGCTTTGACTGAGTAGTTTGTTTCAATGTACTGCTAAATGGAGGAAAAATCAGAAACTGCATCAGACAACCACTCTGTATTTCATTCTAGAAAATAGCTGGCAATTATAATTACTCACCATGTTTCTGGCTCAGAATAAAAGTGGCACTGCACAAAAACCACACTGAACATTCATCGTGATTAGAAAATGCTCCATACCTTGGAGTGCAGTGGAGACATAAGAATAATTTTAAATGCAAATGAAATTGTGGGGGTAGCAATGAGAACAGATAAAAGACAGTAAAACAAAGCCCTTCACTTTCCTTAAATTAGCAGGCTAATGTAGTATAAAAAAAAGCAGTTCTACTCAGATCTGTGCTAAGAGCTTTCATTTCATCATAATATAAAACAGCAGATCCGTCACCTTTCTCTATTCGGTACTCTTGATTTCGAGGTTGAAGTGAAAATTAGAAGCTGTTCATTCTGGCTCACAGACTGGGTTGCATTTGCTTGGTCTTATTCCATGACAGTAGGATGGAAAGAGGTCAGTAACACTGGTAAGTATTTATCTCCTGCATCTGATTTTATTTATTTATTTTTAAAACCTTTCACAGTGCTTTGGCTTTTGATCAATGTGTATTTCCTGAAAAAAAGCTACATTGTGTATTTTTTGTAAAGCTGGATCTTATGCAGAAACACAGTGATTCCTTGAGAATGCTTGTATCCGATGTTAGAGCTTCAAGAATGAATTAATTACTTGAAGTAGGAATTCTGTAAAAGGAAAGATTTCTGGATAATCTATATATTTCATAGCATCATTGGAACATTTTGTATGTTGCTTTTTCTGTCTGCCTGTCCAACATGCAGTATCAGGTAAGAAATTAATACCTTCAAAATGTTATTTGCATTATATTAATAACAAAACATTTACCAATCTTGTTAGCCTTGTGGTAAAGGATGGAGAATGTAGGTATTTTACTTAACAAAAGCAAATTATTAGGCAAAATACAACGTTACGGTTAATCATTATGAAACACTTAAAAATATCTCAGAATGTAAGATGCAACAAGAAAGATCAGAGTGAAAAACAAATTCTTAAGGAAACTTGCTGTACATTTTTTTTTCCTTGGGAAAGTTTTTATCAAATCAAAACCAGGGGCTTAATTTTTCAGTGTGAAGGGTGAGGGGGAGTGAGGGAGATGATCGTAGTGTCACCTCCTGTTGCTAAGTAACATCATCTCCTGGCCATTTTTATCTGATAAAGGAAGTCCAGTTGACGTTATGCATTATTCATCAGAGTTCCAATCAAACAATCAAAATTGTTTGCCTACACTGGGGACATTTAGTAAGATCAAAGAAACCCTCCTTGAAACTACTGGAGCTTACACCACTGCCAGGCAGCTCTTGATACTCTGCAGTAAGTATCATTTCTGGTTTGGGAGTGCTACAGTAAAGTGCATTGCTGAGGAATTTTAAAAGTTTTCTCATCAGGATTGGCTTCTGAATTTTAGAAAGGGCTGCATGTTGGTCGATGAAAACTGAATTGAAGGAAAAAGGGAAAGCTTTGGAACTCTGGTTTCCTGATTTTTGCCAACGTAATCGAAGGAAATGCTTGAAGCAAGGGTCAGTCTCCCTGCCCCAAAGCTTTCTGTTAGGTTTGCACGGAAAAGAACTACAGAGGTATTTTTGTCTGTTTGTCTTAAAATAAACACTGTGCAGAGCTGTTTGTATGCTTATGATTATATGCCACAGCTAACTGAGGTGTGGAGGAGAGAACTGGATTGTGTGTTTTCTGCAAATCCTCTTTTTTATGCAAGTTGTTCAGAGTAGAAGGAAATGCAGAAGGGAGCAAGAACACTGGAGAACGGTCACGATAAAGTGCCTAATCCAAACCTGATTCAGTATACAACTTGGACAACTGTAATCTAGGATTTAGACAGATCTGAGGTTCCAAAGAATGTAAAAAACATAAACCTTAGCTAAGAAGCAGTGCTAGGAGTAGCATACCATTTCTTAATGATTGCTCTTATCACATCTTTTAAAACTGTTGGTGGGACGTTTTATTGCTACTTCTGGTCAGTAAGAGGGGAGAGGGATGGCAAGGTTGGCTTCTGGTCATTTAGGTGGCATGAAATATTCAGAATATTGTCTTCCTTTCTAGTGCAGTGTTTTGGTGTAAGTGGCATGAATTCTATCTTTAATGTAGTCTCTTACAGCACTGCCTACTCAGAGATCCTGGCTCTGGATCTGGCTAAAGCAGATCGCTGCCTCAAGCTTTTCTGATCTTATATTTCAGAGCAAAAGTAACAGGCAGGTGAATCTAAGTATTTATTGTAAGAAATGGAGACTGTGGCTAGAATAAAGATGATTGTACTAGGAATCTCGCTAATACTGCAGTAGCACTTTTATGCCTTTAGACAAGGATTTAAACATCCTAAAATAGAAAAGGATAGTTATAAAGTTCTATCAATAGTGATTTGAAAATGCTTTGACCTTAATACACCAAATGAAGTACTTTATGACTGCCTACACAATTCTTTCCACAAAGAAACTCACCAGTTTTTTTCTGTCTGACATCTCTGTAATTTTTCCCAGGAATCTGACTGATCATCCATACAGGAGTATTGTACACAAACACAAAGTTCCTTCAAAATGGACTACTTTTTGGATGTTGAGTCTGCTCACAGACTGTTTTACAGTCAAGGAGCTCAAGGTAAGAAACTCTGGTACTGCCTCAGAAAATGACTATTTTAACTGTACAGTTAAAATGTAGAGAGACAGACAGGGGCCAGCTCTTGTGACTGACTTACTGAAGTGTACAGAGGCCATAGGGAAATGCCTTCAAAATGCATGAGGTGTAAAAGGGATTACGAGAAGTATAATGATATGGTTGGATCTGCTTTCTCAGAGGATAAGGAAAGGTTATGAAAGCTGTTGGGTGTGTGGCAGGAGAAAAAGGAACTGCCAAGATTCAGACTCTGGTGTTGCAGAACCCAAATGGACAAGTCAGAGGGGACAGCAATGGCCCGCTGCTTGCTGTGTAAGCCTGTGGTGTCCTTCCCCTTCCCCCTCACTCATCGATGCTGTCAGGATCATAATCTGGTGTTATTCAGTGCTGCAGGATTAACTGGTTTGGGAAAGCCCTGAGGCAGACCAGCATGCTGTGTGCAAACAGCAGGTTCTTGATGGTCAGCTTCCTTCCCTGAGAAATGCTGATCCCCACCTGGCAGCAGCAGAGCCAGAGAGGGAGAGAGTAATCGAGCTGCTTTGCCTGAATGTAGTTGAGACTTGTTCACGACATAGATTATATTTTTGGTAAAGTCAGTTCACATTTTTCTCACCAGCTCTATTTTTGGAGAAAACTTGCCATTTCAGAGAGGAGGGTTTTTTTGTTCCTTAAACTTTTAAACATCACATTAAATTGAAGAAAACTGTAAGAACCAAGTGACTCTACCAGCTTTTTTTGGTTGCTTTTACATACTACCTGTTTTCTAAAAACACAGTCCAGCTTTTTTTCCACTATTAATTTAACCAGTTGCTAGTCGAATTTTAAGTCCAGCCAACAGAGCTCTTGCCTTCCCTCTGGAGGCCATTCTCCCAGAGCAAGACCTACTCCACCCAGGGGGATGACCATGGCCCCAGGGTACACATGGGTCAGTACCTCCTTTCACCTTTGGCTCAGCTGAGGTGCTGCTGCTACCTAACGTGCTGCATTGCCCAGCTGCTTCCCCAGTTGTTGTGGTACGTTTTCATCTGTACAAATCACCGAAAACCTTTCTTGTCACAACACAGTCTTCTGAACAACAGAACAACAGCCTTCTGAACAGCAACTGAACAACAGAATCAAATGCAAAGCACCTCAAAATCGGGAAAAAAAATCAGCTGAGGGCAATGACTGATTTTGCTGGCTTTTTCTCCATCTGAAAAACGCAATGGACACCTGAGCATTGCCACAGACGTCATATTACAATAAGTTCTTTGGTATCCCTATGATAACAGACCCTTTCTATTCCATAGAACTAAAATTCAGGAATCTACAATTTATTGCTTTACAAGCTATATCAATTTATCAACAGCATCCCTGTGTACTGCAAGGTACAGATCGGACTAGAGAAGAAGCAATATGTATTCATGCAATGAAAGTCTGTTACACTTATGAACACAAGGTGACTAATAAGAATTGCACAGGCATCCTTCACTGTAAATACTTTCAAGAAGGCAACGGAAAAAACCCAGTATCTTACCCATGCTTGGATAAAATATATAATTAGCACATACAGAAATACTTGTACTGATCAGTTAGATGCACAATTTTGAAATTTTAATCTTAACACCTGGTTGATTCTTTGCTTTAATGCAATTATTTTGCTTTAATAAATGTAAACTGAGGAAAAAAGTCCGTCATGCAGAAATGTATCCCTCGATCCAGCAGTCATCAGCTGTGGGTTCACCTTTGGAGCTGTCATGTGGGCTTCTATCCCTTGGCCAAAACAAGTAGGAACCAGGACCAAGCCTTGGGGATTTTTTGTCCCCCTGATTGTGAACATTTTATGAAAGACACCACTGACATACTTCCACTGTGCACTACAGCATGGTACACAGGCTCCCAAACCCTAATTACCTCCAGAACTAGAAACAGTACATTGATATAAGAGCCACGATGGGCTTACGCTCTGTCCCCTTCAACATTTCACCTTTCTCTTTGTTCCTTTTATGGCATTTTTCTATCTCCTGTCCTTTACATCTCTTACCTCACATGCTTGTGAGACCTCTTCCCCAAACTCCAGTGTTCTCCCTGCTCTTCATCTCTCTGTGTTTGAGGTCAGCTGCTTTCCAGAGAGCTGGATGACAGTAGAGAAATCGCTCTGAACACAGAAGTGGCAACACTTCTGCTTAAGTTCTCAAATGCTGCAATACCACAGCCCCTGGCAACAGGAGAGGTGCTTGAGGGGAAGGATGGATGGACAGACAACCCCACTAGCAATAGGTGTGGGAGATGAAATGTGGCCTGTGTAGAAGTTTCATGAGGCTTTCACTGTCTGAGGTAGCACTGAGTATCTCTGAGGTGACAGAGATGGCTTCATCAGGCAAACCGATAGAACCCCTGGAAGAGTTTAATCATCAAGGCTTCCTGCAGCAACTGCCTTTATCACTGTCCTTAGCCCCAAACTTCTTGATGGTAGCAACCCCTTCCTCTGAGCTATCTTACCCCCTGTACACAACAAGGAATTCAACCTTATCAAGTGTGTGTCAATGTTGCCTGTACAGCTCTGATAACTTCTGTCATCGTTGTACCTCGTGCCACGTTTTAAGGCTGTATTCTACAAAAAAGCCATTTCTATATGAGATAATGACATGATTTCTCCAAACATGGACAAAAATACTGTATTTTTTTCCTTAGCTGCATTCTGAGAAACAGTTATACTGCTTTAGCTATAACTTTCTGAAAAAGAAGCAAAAAAATACACGGAATGTGAGACACCCATCTACCATAAATAGCATAGCTCACATAGCTAGTTTGGAACTGAATACAAGGTCTGCAAGAAAGCACTGTCATCAGCTCTACCTAATGGGATCACAAGTAACTATTTGATGTTCATATAATAATCTGATGCTATTAGCAAATCATGCTATCAAAGACCATGTGTATATGCATTAAAACTGCATTATGACAGAATTGAAAGAAGACTACAGTATTCTGCCATTTAATTAACATCAACATCAGAACACATGTATTATTATTACTTTCGTTATATTACTAGTTATTGCACTACAAAATATGCTGTTTACAGACACTAGAATGGGGTTTTATGACCCATTTGCTCTTTCTGTGAGATTTGAAGATTTCTGCCTTTTAATCCTTTGATCCTCTAGATCAAGAAAAAATCTCCTTTCCAGTGTTTTCACATTAATGATATATCAGTGTTACAAATGGCACCTGTAAAGCTCTCATTCTTGTCTGTACCCACTCCTTGTGGGTGGAAGAGAAGGGAAGGAATAGGGCTGCAAAATGTTGGGAAGGAACTCAAAGAGCTATGATAGCATTGCTAGCAGATGATATAAAATCCCAGTGGACCTCAGGTTCTCGTGTAGTTGAATGCAGGATGCCCTGACCTCAGCAAAAAGACTGAAACAGGATTTTGTCCCCCAACAACAACCTGGTTCTCTACTCCTTGCTGCCTGCACTAACACGCAACACCTTGTCCGTGCCCCTGCAGAAAGCTGCAGGACTGCCTTTGTTGCCATAGGGTAGGAGGAGAGAGGTGTTGCCTTATCAGCTGCCTCCTCTCCCATCATCTACTTCTGCAGAAGCAGCCATCACCTCACTCCTATGGGCTGAGCACACAACAGAGGATGTTTGGCCATTCGGACTGCATCTGCTGTTGAAACAGCTGTTCCGTTTCCTCCAAGGAAAGTGAAGCAGGAGGGTTGGAAAAGTCACAAAAGCTGGATCTGGCAGTAGGATTATCTAGATTTAGAAAACTTGGTAGATGAAGCCAGCTGGCTGTAGTCTTCAGATACGAGCCAGAAATATCCTAAGCTCCACAGCCCTCCCTTACTGCCTCTTCTGTGTCCGTATGTTGGGATCTAGGAGATGGGGGGGGGTTCTTGCCAAGTGCGTAATGACTGGTGACGCATCTGCAAATTAGAAGCAGAAAAGAAGGAACTGTGATCCCCTGCATCTAGCCCCTTGCCCTAGGAAAAGTCTGAATCTGAAATGTAAGCATGGAGCTGGACTTTAATTTTTGAAAAAGTATTTTCCCTTTGAAATGTGTGGAAGATGCCAGTCATTCTGGGATGTAAGTGCATTCTAAATACAAATCTACCATGGCTTTCAGGGGTGAGGGCTGAATGTATACAATGGGGCCTGGAATACGGTTCAGCTCACTTAAGCCTGATGTGGCCTCAGTGAAGATGTTTCCACCAAAGGCTTCTGACTAGCCTGGCATGGATCAGTGGAGAGAAGCAGTCATTTTAAGAGCAGGGTTCAACTAATCTCAGACATTTTCCTTGGGATACCATAAATCATGCTTTACTCTCTCTACTGATTATGAAACCTGGGTGAAAGATGCTAAACTGGGGTGAAAGATGCCTGTGCTATTGGCATTTGTTTGCATAGAGGAATCATGTGTTAACAGGCAAGATAGGACTTAATTCAGGAAAGGGAATAACTTCCCCAAAACAGGTCAAGTTGTAATTCTAAGCTGTAAATGTGCAAATCACGTCTTGGCTGTAGCACACTTTGGAGATACATCAGCTATCTTTAAGTTCTACTTGAAAGAAGTTATGCTTTGTGGCATGCAAGGAAAGACCTCATATTTGACAGAGCAGAGCAAGCTGGCAGTAAGGAGCAGCCTTCTCCATAAGAGAAAGTGAACCAAGAGGCAGCAAGATGGGCAGAGGTAGCAGCCTCACCTACTGTAGGTAAAGCACTGCAGCACACGAGCAGGGCAGGTTCTGTGATGGTTCAGCCAAGAGACCGGAGCATCAGATAAGACCAATGGTGATGAGGCAGGTATGAGGCCAAGCAGGACATCGAGTCAGTAGTCTGGATGTGGATCAGTGAGGAATGTAGACAGCCAGCCACAGGCATGGCCACAGCCTTGCTCAGCAAGTGGGCAACAGCCTCATTCTGGGCTGCATGAGTCCACCTTTGCACTACAGTCAGACCCTCTGGTCCCCACTGGGAGTCTGGCTTGTCCTCTCAGGCAACTTCTGACTCAAATAGATTCTAATTTCCTGGAGACCCGTGCATCGACTTTTCCAGCCTTATCTCCTTTCACACCAGGAGGGGGCACGAAGCTTAACATTAAACACATTAATTGAGTATTTCCAAGATGCTTCTAAATACCTTGAAGGTTTTGACAGTCCATGTGGAAGGATACGCTGTGCATATTTAAATAACTGAACAAAACTCTATTGAAGGTTTATCTTAAAGTATCTTTCGTATCTATAAATAATGTATAGATCCGCTTACATTAGGTGTGCTTTTACTGGTTGCAACATTCCTGCCATCTAGTTGATGAATGTAAGGAGTGAATAAAAAATGTAAAGTAGAAAAAATATGGAATTAAAAATACAGTACACTGGGCCAAAGGATAATACATGTAAAAGATTGTGTAGACACATCAGGAATGATTGCTCAAAAGATTTCAGGAAATCCTTCTTGATCAGTTTTCTAGGTTTAATAAAATACACCTAGGTACAGTTTTAATTCCACACTTTCTCCTTGCACTCTGTCTCCACAATTTATTTCACTGTGCTTCACTTTTGCTCATTTATTTTAATTCATGCAGTGCTGACTCATTCTAGAAGTTTGCCCTTAATTGCTGATTACTCAGTGCTACTTTGCTTCTGCTTTTGCGTATTAAATTATGTCCAGTATTTTACAAAAGTGTATTACTGCAGTATGCCCAGATCCTAATCTAGAATGATTCCAGTGCAATGTTTCTCCTGTAAAGTAACATTAAGATAGTCCATCCACCAAAATTTGTTTATTAATCCATCCTACAGACTAACACATTTTCAAAGTTACGTTATTTTGCAGGTCTTTTTTTTTTTTATCATGTGATGTCAGTAGTTCTTAGTCTAAGAAACATTAAGAGCAGAAGAATTAGTAACAACAAATGTGCACCCCTCATGTAATTTCCCTCCTTTTAAATCCAAAGAGGTAATTGATCAACATCAACCTTTCCCAAATTCTTTTTAGACTTCTTTTTTTCCCTTTTCCATCTCCTATTCTGGCATGTCCCCATTACTGAGAATTTAGGAACAGGCAACTGAGTGCCACGATTGGAGTCTCTGGCTTGCAGAGTCAGGTAGCCTAGATTCACCAGTTGCATAAAAATATCTCAACAAGAGTTGCAGTAAACTTCAGCTACTTTTTGTTCATACTTAAATATACAGTCAGCCAAATTAAAGTCAGAAGAAAGAAGGTTCTTGTAATTCTCAGCAGCATATATGACTAAAACTAGGATGTTTGAGATCCAGCTCTCTACACACAGAAAACTTTAGAAAACCTAAGTGTGGATCACACTTGAAAAAACTGGATTCAAAAAACAAAATCTTTTTTTTTCTACTAAAAATTAATTATAAATAAACAAGCTTCTACTTGCCCCTATTTCATAATGATTTAGCTGTTTTATTTATGTATTTGTAATAGTCTGTTTTCTGAAGCCTATGCCTTTGAATGCAATGGCAGAGGAACAAGCACGTTTCCTCTAAAATGTGCAAGAAATGGTAGTTAAGCAAACTGTGCATACGTTTACCCAACTGTCACAAACTGGCATAATGAGCACGTGCATAAAAGTGGATGTCCTTTTGATTGTGTACTATTGTTTGCAACACTCAGGCCTGTACTTTCTTTCAGATTACTGATGTCCATCAATCCAGTGTCAAAACTATCAACAGCTTTGCTTTAGAGCCATGCAGCAATCCATATGCATGTACTTCCGTGTTTATCCCGGAGACACAAGCTTATAAATCATTCTTCATAAATGACAAATTATGTCCTCTCCAGGGCTTGCACACATCTACTCTCTTCTGCCAGTCATACCCCGTTTCCCACACCTGATCTTTCAAATGTTGTTGCATTTAAATCAAGAAAAAACAAACTGGCATTAAATCAGACAAAAAGATTTTTTTCCTGGTATATATCCATTTGGACTCATTGTTTGGTCTATATTTAAAGAAGAATATTCACAATCTAATAATTTTTTTTAGAACAGACAGAATATCATGTTCTAGATGCATCAAAGTGTACCATAACTCATGTTTTAAGCTTACTTTTAGCCAAAAACACATTCCTGCACGCGTTATCTACATGTTATGCCATGGTGAGCCCTTTCCACAGAAGTATGAAGGAGAACTGACTAAGAAGCTCATATGCTTCTCTAATGAAAAGAAATAAAAGTAGCAAGCAAGAATCCTAGTCAATAGCAAGAGCAGCACTGCCATTAAAATCTTTTAATACATATTCTACACAGTTCAGAATTTGTGCTTAGAAATCAGGTTTTTCTCAAAACCATCTTAAAGATTTCTGATGTTAAACCACTATTTTTTTATGGCTACTGCCATGTCACCTGAAGTTTCTTGTGATTATGCACATCAGAAACCTACCCTTTCCTATGCATCCAGGTCTACACATCTCCAGCAGAAACTCTTTAGCACTTTGCTTGTACTAAGATTAAAATAATCAGGTCTCAAGAGTTTTTGCCATTTCAAAACAAGAATGCAAATTAGACTTTCTAGATGAAGACCCAATTGAGGCAAAAATTACCTGGGTATTGGTGTCACCAATAAGGTATTTTAAAAACATTTTTTTAAAAGTCAATTGATAAAATCAGGTGGAAGAATCCAGACTAATATTTCACATTTTCTTTTACTAATTTTTAGAAGGATGGCTTTTCACCTCTGGGTTTTACAATTAAAAATGTCCAAATCTTCTTCTAAAAAGCATGTATTCAAAAAATCAATATTATAACTCTTCAAAACATGAAGGTAGTTATTGGCAAACAAACATCAGTACTAGTATTTTTTATTAAAATATGGAGAAATGTGTTTTAATGGGAAAAAATGGGAGCCATCAAAAATTCTTTGCAAACCATCCCCCATGTTTTCAGTAATTTCAAACAGCATTCAAAAATTGGACCACTTGTAGATGTAACTAAATATATTGAAATTTACATGTTCAAAATGCCTCTGAAAATGCAATACAATAATTTAGATATTCCCATTCCTTTCTCACAAGTGCATACTTGTGTTGTGCTTCAGTAACATACAATATTTTGAGACAACAAATGTGAGACTACACATAATCAGTTCTAGGGTGTCATTTACCTCCATTACGGCATTTCTATTTTTAAAGTACTTTTCCTTCATAAGCAACCTTTTACCTTTCTAACAAATACCAGACGAGATGTTGCTGCAACGTGCTGAAAGTGGCGTAACCTTTATGAGGAACAATGCAAATAGACTGAAAGAGTTCAGACAAAATGACTGATTTGATTCCTGTGTGCTGCTAAAGTGGCTGCTTGAAATGAGTTTTGGGCACTGGTCTCAAATCCATTTGCAGCATACTCCAAGACCTTCAAAAGGATACTTTCTAGTTGTCCTGAAAAATTATCTCCTAAAAATGAGTTCCAGAGACTGAACTGGTCTGACTGAACTGGTAAAAATGAGTCCCAGACCACTGAACTAGTGGTCGCAAGTTCAGTTCTGGGCCCCCCACTATAAGAAAGACATTGAGGTGCTGGAGCATGTCCAGAGGAGAGCCTGGTGAAGGGTCTGGACAACAAGTCTTACAAGGAGCAGCTGAAGGAACTGGGATTGTTTAGTTTGGAGAAGAGAAGGCTGAGGGGAGACCTCATCGCCCTCTACAACTACCTGAAAGGAGGCTGTAGGGAGGTGGGTGTTGGCCTCTTCTCCCAGGTAAGTAATGACAGGACCAAAGGAAATGGCCTAAAGTTGCAGCAGGGGAGGTTCAGATTGGACATTACGAAGAATTTCAATACTGAAAGAGTGGTCAGGCACTGGAACAGCCTGCCCAAGGAGGTGGTTGAGTCACCATCCTCGGAGGTGTTCAAGAAACGTGTAGATGTGGCACTTCATGGCATGCTCTAGTGGCTGAGGTTGTAGGGTGTTTGTTGGGGGGGGGTTGTGGGTATTTTCTGGTGGCGTGTGTGTGGTTGTTTGTGTTTGGGTTTTTTGTGTTGATGGTTGGACTCAGTGATCTCAGTGGTCCTTTCCAACCATGACGATTCTGTGGTTACCTATGATGGAACCAATGGTCACATTGGGCAAATCTTCATAGAACCATAGAATGGTTTGGGTTGGAAGCAACCTTAAAGATCATCCAGTTCCAACCACATATGGCAAGTCAGTCTCATAAGAAGGAGTGCGATGGATTGTGTTTAGGAAAAAAGTGTGTACATGTATATTCATGGCACACATAAATATTCAGCATTAAATATTCTGATAGCCACTGTGTGAATATCAGAATATCTGTTCTGTGGGTATGTAAGAATTGATCTTTTTATTGCAAAATGTTTTAATTCTTATTAGTTGCCTCTGATATTTTTCTAATGTTTACTGAAAATTTCCAGTCATTCTTGAAAACTCCTTTTGGTAATATACACAAAGGAAGATAATCATGGTTGTCAAAGTAACATATAATGTTTACTGCAGGAAACATTTTCCAGCATCCACCTACCTCTAGTCAAAATTAATACAAGCCAGATCCCAATATTTTGACCCAAAAGGTAAAAATTATTTATAAACAATTATATAGAAAAGCCTGCTCTTATTCTTTGTTCACCATAGAATCTCAGAATGGTTTGGGTTGGAAGGGACCTTAAAGATCATCTAGTTCCAACCCCCCTGCCATGGGCAGAGACACCTCCCACTAGACAAGGTTGCTCAAAGCCCCATCCAACCTGGCCTTGAACTTGGTGGTGTTTTTTTTCCCAAATAGGTTCCTGTGCTGTGATCCATACCACCCTGAATTCCATGGGTGCCCTTTCACTGACTACAGCTAGATCATGCCAGCTTTAAAAGACAAATCTTCTACATGGTTGTTTTATGAGACGGTTTTTACAATGCTGAATTCATATACAGATAAATCTTCCTTAAGTGTAAATTTGATGATGCAGTACACAAAATTCTCCCTAGCAGAAATTTTCCATTCTCTTTTATCTTCATTACTGTACATCCCTATTACAAGGGAGTAATAGTTTACAGTCTGGTTGCAGTGTTTACTTTAGCTTAATCTAAATGGTTGACCCCATTAAATCAATTTCAACTCCTGCCCTTTGCTTTTACTTCAAATTATAGGCTAGAAATGAGTAAAAACTTGGAAGGAATCTATTTAAAACCAGAAAACAAGTAAGTTAGAACAGAAATAACCACTGCACTCAGCAGCACCGATTTGCTTGTTTAGTAAACTACATAATGCTACAAATTGAAAAATAGAGCATGACAGCTTTTGTTACTTCATACTAATTATATGCTATCATACCTAACACCTAAGTCAGGTTTTAGGCATCTGAAGGCTTCTGAATGACAGGTATTATTTGGAACTGTAAAAAACTTTTAAAAGAATGACAGTTAGCAGGCTGCAGAGTAAGTTCTTAGTCATTATCAGTCATGTTCTCCAGTCCCAGCAGGAAAATATAGTTCTTTATTAGTTATTATAAGTGTAGCGGCTTACAAAAGCCCTAAGATAAAGACTGTTAGGCCAGGTAACAGCAAACAGCAAGAAACATCCAGGGTTTAGGCTCCTAGGTTCTTAAAGGGTCTCATGTGAAAGTTAATGCTAATAGTCCCACACAAAGGGTAAAGATGGGCTTGCAAGCTGAAATTCTCTTTCCAGCTCTATCTGAGGTGGCAGGGAAAGAAATGCACTGAGAAAGTGCTTGTGCATGGTGCTCACGCTTTCAGTGATCAGTCAGATCACATCTAGCAGTTGTGATAATCTTTATAGAGGCTCTCCTGTTTGTGATTTGTAATGTATAGGCTCAGCACCCAAAGCATTCAAAAGCCACCACTCCTAATTACAATTCACATTAAAAATACCTACATTAAAGGGACATTATCAAAACTGTAAGGTCAAGCGCTAAATACTCAGGCAATGCCAGAATAAAGGCTGCCTGAGCAACATTACCTCAGTCTCCTTATATATGTGTATAACAGTATGCTTTAATTGCATGATGACACACAATTTTTTACTATCCTACCATTTGCTTCATCAGTGCATGGAGTGGGCAGTGCTCACTTAATGGGACAGTAATAAATATTCTGCTTTCTCCTCCTTGAAGGGATGGCCCCAAGCGATTTAATCTCTGTTCAGAAGATACAAATCTTAATTTCCTCATGGACTTTTCATCGGTGCTTCACTAAAGTATATTAATACTTTACAAATATTAATGAATTTATGTTTTCACAAAATCCCTACTGAAAGAAAATGACAATTCTCTCTGTTTCACAACTAAGAAACTAGGACATAAAGTGATCTAGGGCAAAAGTAGCTGTTAATTTTGAGTGTCCAAATTAAGACAACAAGAAACTGAGATTTGGAATGCTCACTGTACTCATCATGCCATGTGTCCCAAGCACAGCTTCCACTAATGTCTGCAAACTAAGAAAACACTTTAATGCTCCCATTACTCAGGCATCACAGACTCAAAAACACTATTCAGAAAAAGAGAAACTGCAGATATTGAGAAGTTGTGAAAAGAGCGGTTTAAGTGGCAAAACTAGGAACTTTGAACAAGCAATCTGTGGCAGGAACAGAGCTATAACCTATGTCTTTGGAGCACAGTGCAGCAATCTTTTCTCTTCTTGGCATAATTCCAAGCAGCTCTGAAATTCTACAGGCATTGAGGCAGGGACCTTACAGCCTCTTCTTCTACCTGCTATGGATCTTCTTTTCCATTCAGTGATTTTCTTTTTTCTTTTTCTTTTTTTTTTTTTTTCTCCTCCTTCTCCCTCTTTCTCCTCCTTTCCATTTCTCCTTCCATTCTTTTCATTTCTCCTCTTCATTCATTTTTTCTTACCAGCTCGTCGGGCAACTCTTCTCACCGTGCCCACACTGATGACGGCCTCTTCTGAGGATGACATAGACCGGAGACCCATCAGAAGACTCAGGTCTAAGAGTGACACCCCTTACTTGGAAGAAGCTAGGATCTGCTTCAACCTTGATAATGGTAAGACCATCCCTTCCCCAAACAGCATATAATGCTAATTAAAGGCTTTTGAGATGCAGATGGACCAGATGATACCTTCTTGTTCACCAGACATCCAAGGATGACATGGCTGTTTGACTACAAGCACCTGCACATGTATGTACAGGGATCCTTTTCAAAATTCTCCTGCAAGTACTAACTAAAAATTTTCCTGTTTTAGCTAAGGTGAGCCAGTGAGATCACAGCAAAAGAGAAGGGGTTTGCAAACAAGCTACATTCTAATCTTATCCATTCCAGTCACCCAGAAACATGGAGATTCTTGTGAACACCTATGAAAGTATTGGAGTTAGCAGCAGACTTCAACTAAACCAAATATTACAACCATGGAAAAACATCCAGCACATCCCAAAACCTCTACAGGTTTAATTGGCAAAAGTGTAGCAGAAAACTTAATTCTGCAGGAATGAGCCAGAGAGCTGTCCCCCATAGTTCAGACCAGCTAATGTTACTTCCGGTGCCTACAGAGTTATTGAGCCCTGGCATTTCCTCATCCCTTTTCTTATTGAGGTTGACCAAAACAAAAGATTTTGCAAATACTGATAACTTAGTGACTTCAAGCAGGCCGGGTTTTCTGTAAAAATTCTGAATTAAATGGGATGAACTAGTGCGCTCACTGGGCACACAATTTAACAGTTGAAGTATTACTTTACGTAGTACTTTTGTACTACCCAGATAAAAAAAAAAAAAAAAAAATTATTTGTAATACGCTAACATCTAGAGGTCCCAAATTCAAGGACACAAGAGGTCCCCGAAATTTGTGCCCTAAGATGGCAGGCAGCCCACAACCACATGGTAAGAAATAACATCTACTTGATCAGCTGATAATTGAATAGAGAAGACAGAATAGGAGAGAAGCAGCAAAACATCATCCCTGATGTCACTGATTTTTTTTCCATGGTTGCATTTTTTTCAAAGACCTGCCAAAGTGACTTATGAATACAAGTTCCAAGCTTTAAGTGACAGTCACTCGAGCGTAGGGTCTTCAGTCCCCTTGGCAATTTAAAGCCCTTTGGCCTGATGCTTCATTCTGGTTTAGTTAATGGGTTTGCCCGAGGAAAGAGAAGGAGTTGTAGGAATGAGCCGTTAGACTTCCCACCAAGTCTCGCTCCAGCCGTGGTTTGAGTTTCAGGACTCCCAGACTAGAAAAGAGCAGTTCAGAGAGGCCAAGAGTGGGGCAGGAGGTCCAAGGCCTGCTGCGGGGTGGCCCCTCGGCCAGCCAGACCGAAGAGCTCGGGGGGGGCAGAAGGGCATCATGTCAGCCGGGACCCTCCCCTGGGAGAGGGAGGTCGGCACCTCAGCCAGGCCCCTGGCCCGGGCCTCCCCTGGGCGAGGGGCAGGCAGGGCCGGGGGCGTGTCACTGTTCCCCCCCACACACCTCCCGGAGCTGAGGTCGCCGCCCTGAGGCGAGCGGCGGCGGGGGGGGGACGCGGGGGGCGGAGGCGATGCCGGCGGGCAGGGGGAGCGGGCAGGGCCGCCGTGGCCGCTCCCGTCCGCAGATCCTTGACGGGTTTTCCCTGTCTCTCTCTCTCCCCTCACTCCGCTCCTTTCTCCCTTTCCCTCTCTCCTTCCCCGTCCTCCCCTCCCCCTCCCTGCGCTTCTCTCCCTCCTTCCCTCCCTCCTTGCCCGCCCGCCCCCTCCGCCCCCTCCTTGTCCGGCCACCCCGCGCCGCCGATCGCCCTCGCCAGCTCGCCGGGCCACGCTGCTCACCGTGCCCACATTAATGGCGGCATCTTCCGAGGAGGACATCGACCGCAGACCCATCCGCCGCGTCCGCTCCAAGAGCGACACCCCCTACCTCGCCGAGGCCCGCATCTCCTTCAACCTCGACACAGGTGAGAGGCGGCCCGGCACGGTTCGGGAGGGGCGGCCCGCCTTGCCCCCGGCCCCCAGTGGACCGGCAGGGGGGGCAGGGAGGGAAGGGGCTGCCCCCGGCACCGTGGCCTCCTCCCCCGCCAGCGCCGGCGGGCTCCCTGGGCCGCCGCCGCCCGGCCCTGCCGTGGCGCCCGCTCCTTCGCACCTCCCCGGCCTCCTGACCGGTTGCCCTTACCCCCTCACCTCTCACACGCCCAGCTGGGTGCCAGTTTCCCCTCTCTGTTCGGCTTCTCAAAGCCTCCCCTTTCCCAACTCAGCGTCCTCTCACCCTGCAGAGTGTGGTGCGGCTTCCACACAAGACTTCTGGTCTGTCCCTCCTCGCCAGGCTCTTCTGGCATCCTGCCTGGAGATGCTGCCCTTGGTGTTTTACAAGTTTCTCCCCTTCTAATCCTTTGCCTTCTTCCCCTGATGGGTTTATGCCTCAAAAGTGCAAGGAAACTTGCGCCTGCCTTGCCCACTTTTTCTCAGTCTTGTGAGGGCCCCTGTTGCCTCAGTGTTGCTTTCCGGGACTCTTGATGGGTGTACAGCATGATGCTTTCTACCAACACAACTCTAGCTACCTACATTCCCCTCCTTCTACCAGTTATTGGGATGAGTCTCTACCTGACCTTTCCATCCCGCTTCTCCACTGCTGCTCCTACCTCTCTGCCACCTCTTCCTCATGGCTCCTTTGAGATTTTGGCTGTCCCCTTCAGTTTGTCCTGCACATGGTGACTATCTTGTTTCTTCCCTACTGGGCCTGTGGTTTCCTTCCTTCCCTGACTTTTTCTTTCCCTATGGTCTCTGTCAACAGTAAATTGCACCAGAGGTTACTTGCTCGCAAAAACAAAGGAAAAGAAAGTTATTTCTGTTGGTTCCCCGCACCAAACCAGACTTCCTCTGTCTGTGGGGAGGGGGTGTGAGGGAGGATCTGTAGCCAGGAAGCTCTACTGCAGGCTTCCTCATGTCCCAGTAGCAGCAGCGCACAAAACGACCCAACTGTGTAACAGTCTTTGATGCTGAGCCTGTCAGCTCACTGCCAGCTGTAAAGGGAAAAGAGCTGCCTCAGAGTTCCTGCTTGCCATGCTGCAGTCGCTGCCATCCCTCTTCCCTCCTTTCAGCTGGCAAAAACTTGGTGATGGCAGAGGTGCATTTTCTCCTCCATTTGGGGATGGATTGGATTCCCCTCCCATTATCCCTGCTGTAATTACACCCTTGGTAACGGCTAATACACAGTTTGGTTTTACCATGGACAGAACAGTCGGTTGCATTGTATGGGGAGGGTGTAATTACTTCATTCTGATCATGACTTCGTAAAAATTCCCAAACCATCAGTAAGTTGGATGGCGTTTCAGGGCACAGGCTGGAAGACAGTGCCAGATACCAGGTTTCAGGTCTAAAGAAGTGGGAGTGAAAATGGAAAGAGCATCACTGTGTGTAAGGTGTAAATAAAAAGAGGCTGTGGATGGTTATTTGACTGCTGAAATAACCCTGTGTTGACTTGTGCTGTCACAGGTAATGTTGTGTCACGTAGTTATAAATAGATAAACCAGTTAAGGGCAAGGCACCTTCAGGTCACCTGGTGCCTCACATCTTTATGCTGAGCTAGGCATGCTGTCTTTGCTACAACTCCCAGAGGATGTGCAAGTCTCTAGGTACCTCTTTCCTGCAATCCACTGAAAAATTAGATAATTACACTTACCTTCTTTCTGTACCTCCCATCACCCCTGCTCTCTTTAGTTTATGTCTTTACTTTCAATCCTGGGGATGGAATTACTTTAAAAGAAACAGTACTGGTGTATCGAGAAATATAATTGAAAAACGTTGTAAGTAGTAGTACAAGTGTGTACTTCTGTTAATCCATCTGGCAGTGAGTAGTTTTGAGCTTAAAATAATTAATAAATTGCTTAGCAACGAATATTGAGTGAGTGAGCCAAGAAGCAAGTGAAACGTGCCACTGGTACCCACTTCATCTCTGAGCTGTTGGTTTTACTCTTCTGTTTGCCCAGAAAGCACAAACTAAGCAGCCTGGGTCCAAGAACTCGTTATTCCAAGGAAACAGCTGCTAGAAAATTTGTTGAGCCACTTTTGCTCACACTTGCTAATGCTGCCTGGCACTCTTGCTTTTGAAACTTGTTTATGAGGTACAACGTTCTTGAATTTATCTTTTTGGGTGTGTGTGAAAAAAACGCCAAGAAACAACCCACAGCCCTGTTTCTAAACTTACCTGGTTTTCACATACAGTTTCGTTGCTGGTGATGCTGTTGCTGTGCCCCAGAGGGTTCCGGGTCGCTCCCGTTGTTCCCCGGCGGAGGGGACCGGTCGCCGGGGACGATGAGGGCGCGCGCCGCCGCGGGAGCCCGCGGGCGCTGTCCGCCGCCCCTGGTGCTGAAGCGCCGGGAGCTGGCCGCGGGAGCTGATGGCTTCGCCGGGGCTGGCAGTGGCGTGTCCCGCCTTGGCTTCTTCGCTTCTTCTCCCTCACTGTTCTCTCAGTGCAAGCCTGTGCACAAGGGTATATGTATTTTTTTGCCTGTGCTGGGGGGAAGATGGTAGGAAGCAATTAATGCTATTTCTTCCACCCATTGATGCAGTCAAAGCTAAAGTGACTCTTACCTTGTCATAGAATCGTAGAATGGTTTGGGTTGGAAGGGACCTTAAAGATCATCTACTTCCAACCCCCCTGCATGGGCAGGGACACCTCCCAGTAGAGGGTTCAAAGCCCTGTCCAGCCTGGCCTTGAACACTTCCAGGGATGGGGCAGCCACAACTTTCCTGGGCAACCTGTGCCAGTGTCTCACCACCCTCACAGTGCGGAATTTCTTCCTAATAACTAATCTAAATCTACTCTCTTTCAGTCTGAAATCATCCCCCCATTGTCCTATGACTACATGCCCTTGTAAAAAGTCCCTCCCAGCTTTCCTGTAGCCCCTTCAGCTACCAGAAGGCCACTATGAAGTCTCCCCAGAGCTTTCTCTTCTGCAGGCTGAACCACCCCAACTCTCTCAGCCTGTCCTCATAGGAGAGATGTTCCAGCCCTCTGAATGTATTCATGGCCCTTCTCTGAACTCAATCCAGGAGTTCCTGGAGCACAGGAAATAACGTCTTCCTTACATGCTTGTAGTTTGCTTTCCATTTAGTGCATTCTGTATCTACAGCTGCTGCTCCACCACTGCTTACTGAGCTATTTTTCCTACAGCTGTTGCAAGTCGAGCTGTGTTCCCCAGTCATTGTCATCTGTCAGGACATGGTCAGGGCTGGGATGCAGTGTGCAGCTGCTCTGCTGTAATGGAACTTAAAATCCACTTTTATTAATGAAACATAAGCAGATGCAGTGAATATTGCTCTTCTTCACTCTTAATTACAACCACTAGTTAAGAACTAGCAGGTTTTTATCTACTTCAACTGTAACTTATAATTATACCATTACTGCTATTATCTGTACTGTTGAACAACTAAGAGATTGCATATGCAGAGTCAATTATACAATCTGGGTATAGCACAGATTTGGTCCGGATTGTAAAAACCCCACAATTTATAAGTGATTAACAAGGTGGTTTCTACCTATCCTTCTCTTTTGATTATATTAACAGTTTTACTTTGTTTGATTTTCCAAAGTGTACTTGTTTATTATGTTTGTTTCCGAATATTGATCAATTAACTCACAATTATTACCTAGCAAGAGTTAACAAATGCTGTTCAATTAGTAGTCTTGGGTATGTTTTTTTGCTGGTGTTCCCAAACTGATTAAAATACAAAGCTGTTTTTGAAACTCAGGGTTACTCTCCCGACTGTTATACATATGCAAATCCTATTAATCTGAGTTATGTGCTCATATCAAGAGGATAATGTTTCTCAAAGGATTTAAATTACCTCTTCTGCCAAAATTAATGTAGCTACATAACGTCATAAAACTATAGGCAGATATGAATTCCTTTTGCATATTTGATACTGAATCAGTCCACATACAGAAATTATTTTTTTAATTTTCTGAAATACATCCTCCAGTGTGACACTAGAGGAATGTGGAATGTACTTGCATTTTCAGGTGGTGATCTTTTGTTTTCTTTATTATGATTAGCAATCTGGCATGGCTCCATCTCTTAACAGCCATCTTCAGCTTTTTGTACACATCTTAAAAGCAGTTTTCAAATGTCTTTCTAACTTTCTTATTCAGGCACCTAAAAGCTAATCCCAAATTGCCTCTGAAAACTCGACCCTCCATCTGTGACAACTGTCCAATAGCATGATCTCACTCCTGGTCCTGTGCCAGCTGACAACTTCATGTGTTTTTTACAGGTTTTGACCTAATTATATTCTTCCTGTTGCAAAATATTATGCTTTTAAAATGAGAATGTATGGTAGGGAGCTTTCAAGCTTGATAAATTAGCAGAAGTCATGACTGATAAGGAAATAGACAACTTAAAACTCTGACTAAATGATCCAAGATGTGTGATCTTTACTTCTGCCTCCCTCTTCATGCAGCTGCTTGGGGAATCCCTGTCAGAGTTTTATTGATTTTTTTTTTAGGGGAGTGGGAGACTACCACGCTGAGTTGATCTGATCTTTTAGCCCTTCAAGTGTCAGTCACTATTGAAGGCTGCTTCTATACACACACAGATACTCATACTCATTCCTAGCTGAAAAAGAGTAAGCTTTGTACTGCAGTCGTTTTCAAAGTTGATTCTAGAAAATTGGCTTCTTGGTGAGTGACATAAGTGATCTCAGCTGTGGTGGGACCTTCATGAGATGGTTCAGGGAGGTGACCAAATTTCAGTCCTTGTTTGAACAAGGTCGATTTTTTACTTGGAGACTTGGGGAGAAAGCAAGCCAATGCCTTGGGGGCAAAATGATTGCAGTAGCTGTACTAGGGGGTCAGCAAAGAGGGGTTGTTCCTTCAGAAAGAGTGTATTTAGCTTCTGTGCTGTCAAATGAGGGGAGGGATGCTTCTGAATGTGAATATATCCCCCCCGCCCCAACTTAAAAGGATGTTTCAGTGGTGCAACTGAACAGAAGCCCATGGCCAGAGTGCAGGAGTTGGGCTCTGAAGTTGGGGAGAGGGAGATAGTGACAGAGTGGGCCCAATAGGATGATGGTGCCTGTGCCAGCTATGGAGCCTCGCTGGCTCGCTTGGCCCTGAAGCACAGCACAGATTTTAAGTGTACTGAAGTCACTTTGCAATCTCACTGAAGTGGCTGGATCCTCAAGTGATGTAAGCCATTTGTTGACTTCAGCTAGGGATCTGAGCCAGACTGTAGAAATACACATCTCTGCTTCCCTTCGATGATGAAAGAACTGTTTTATCTCTTCATGGTAAGGAGCCACATGTTCTCCTGGAATGTGTTCTGGGAAAGCAGAGCAGAGAGGGAAAGGACTGAGTGGCTCTGCACAATTTTGCCATGTGTACAGAAGAAAGAGCTTTGTGTCGAGAAAGGTAAGTGAACTCAGTGCCATTGACTGTTCTTAAGCAGTAATAAATAACTCACACTGGGGAGGGGAAAAAAAGCCCCGTGGCAGCCTGTGTTAGTGCTGCTGCAAGCAGAATTAATTCACAGGGTGTAAAGAGGGATGAGGATCCTGGCAGAAGCTGCTGAATGGGTGAGACAAATGTTAGTGAGGTGGGAAACGTTCATTGTTTGCTGTTTCTGTGATGCAGAGCTGGTACGGGAAAGCCAGGACACAAAGGGCAACTGCTGGTTTTACAAGCAGGAACTTTCCCAGTCTGAACCAAGTATTCAGTTAAAATCAAAAGGTTCTTCCTTTTTCACTATCCTGGCACCTTCCAAACTCTTTTTGGGCCCTAGTGCTTCTTGCAGCCTTCATGGTAGGCTGCCTCTTTGTTATTATTTGTATCGCTGTATTCATTCCATTATGTAGCTTTAGGGCTGTGCAGAATACTTTTCAGAGAGAAAAATTATATATGTTTTTTCTTTCTAATGGAAAGATAATGTTGTGTGTTTTAGCCTCATACATGTTGATTTGTCTAGAAGGATGTGCTACGTATTTCTGCAGTGATCAAGGAAGAGGTAGTGCACTTTATTTTGCCACTGTGTAAACTAAGAAAGAGTGTTTATACAACTCACTGAGATGGGTACATTTTAAGCAGGTGAAAACAAACTGAAATTACTCAGCTGGATTTTCTGCAGAAAACCTCCATCCCATCCATTTTTAATTTTCTCTAAAACCCATCATTTGATTTAAAACTCTGTTTTGAAGTTTCTGAGTTTGCCAGTGGTCAAACTCACTTATGATTTAGCACACTAACCCGATTAATCATCCCTGCAGTATTTTGAAATGTTACTGCATTTTGGAGTTCTGATTTTTCTTCCCTATTTATCCAAAAATTGTCTAAGAATTTAAACCACTTCGGATTTTTGGAGCTCATAGATTAGAAACTATATTGAAGGGGTAATCTGAAGGGGTATTTGTATTTTTAAAAAAACTTTAAAAACTATGGTGGCTTTAAGATTTCAGAGAGAAAAGATTGGGCTCAGGAGAGCAGGGGAAAGAGAAATATGCAGTAGTAGGCTTTCTAATATGTGTGGGAGGCTTGATTTCTTACCGGAGAAAGATTAGTAAGAATGCTTGCTTGGAAAAATTCCACTTTCTCTCTCTGCTCTAATCACTCTCTCAGATTATTGTCATGGAAATCCTCTCATACTTAGGAAGCCAAATCACTGGTTTTGGCAAAGCATTTCTTAATACGTTTATAGAAGGGCTTCTTTTGCCATGAGGCATTGTGTTACCAAAACCACTGGCTGCACTTTGATGGAACGATGACCTTTAATCTTAACCCTGCTTAATTTGGAGTATAGCTAGAGATTGGATTTGTGCCTGTCACTCATTTTGTGGCTGTTTTCCAACCCTGGGAGCATGAGTGCACACACCAGGAAAAATGAGCCTCCAAACTGAACGTCACTCACTGTGTGGCAAGAATGTGCTATTTGAGATGACAGACTCTTGCCAGGGCTAAGTGGAGTGGCTGAAAGCACCTCTGTATTGACAGTATGCGCTGCAGGTAAATGCAGGGAAGAGGTCTTCACAGCAGCTGAGGTTTTAACTCTTGTATTTGGCTTTGGCGCTCTTCAGTTTAAGAATATGACCGTTGGTTTCTTCAGTGAGTGTCAGATAGGAATAAGTTTATACGTTCTTCAAGTCCTGTAAAGGGGGGAGATACCCGAGCTTCACCAGCCGTCGTCATCCAAACAGGAATTGTTGATGCCAGCTTTAGTTAACAAACATAATTGGGGGCAATTTGAAGGGAAAGTCATAGTTAGTCAAAATGATGGAACTGGCAAGAGGAAAATTATGCAAGATCCATTTTTCTGAATGTGTTGGTGGTATTGGCTAAAAAAAAAAAGAAAAGCAGCTTTGATACTTTAGCTGTTCTTGTGGCACTGCTCATGTGTATCACCTTTCTGTGTCAGGGAAGCAGCTCCTGCATGTGCAGTCGATGATGAGATAGAAGGAAGAAGGTTGAAGGAAGGAGGGAAAGTACGTTTGCTTTTGGATCAGAATACGCAGACCTGCCACCTCTTACAGCTGACTGCATTACATGTGATTTTAAGGCTGCCATAGTGCTTTGCTGTTTACGTGATTCTCCATGAAAAATATGTGGCAGAATTTGCCCGAGTAAGAGATTATCTCTATATTTGTCTTTTGCTTGATGAACTTTTTGACATAACCAAGTTTATTCCTGTAAGCTGGGACACTGCAAATTCCTTTTGGTTTTCCTGGTTGTTAAACCCCAACCAGCAACTAAGCACCACCCAGTCACTTGCTGACTGCCCCCCAGTTAAGATGGGGGAGAGAACTGGAAGAGTAAAAGTGGGAAATCTTGTGGGTTGAGATAAAGACAATTCAATAGGTACAGCAAAAGCTGCGCACAGAAGCAAACAAAACAAGGAATTCATTCACTACTTCCCTTCGGCAGGCAGGTGTTCAGCCATCTCCAGGAAAGCTGGGCTCTATCACATGTAACAGTGACTTGGGAAGACAAACACTGTCATTCCAGAAGTCTCCCCCACTTCTTTCTTTTTCCCCCAGCTTTATATGCTGTGCATAACATCATATGGTGTGTAATATCCCTTTAGTTTGTTTGGGTCATTTGTCCCAGCGGTGTTCCTTCCTGGCTTCTTCTGTACCCCCAGCCTGCTTGCTGTGGGGGTGGTGTGAGCAACAGAAGGGGCCTTGATGCTGTGTAAGTGCTGCTTGACGATAACTAAAATATCCTTGTGCTACCAACACTGTTTCCAGCAGAAATCCAAAACCTAGCCCCATGCTAGCTACTATGAAGAAGATTAATTCTATCCCAGACAAAACCAGCACACTGTTTCATCAGGAACCGTAGTTTTCTTATTGGAACTAGGTCTTTAAAGAAAACACGTTTTTCCAAAACTTCACATAAAATTGTCAGAACTGGCAACCCTGTTCAGAATTATTAGCTGTAAAACTTTCTGAAAAGAAAAGGCCTAATTCTCAGGAACAGGTATAATTAGCTTTAATGCTTAATTACACTGAGTCAACTAATTGGTTTCATTGGGACTATTCACAGTGACACTCACAGCTAGGCATGCAAGTGCCTCAGAATCCATCTTAAAGTTTTTAAATTTTTGCAATATGCCAGAAGTCATTAATTCAGAAAGAATGTCCTGGGATGTCTGCATTCAGATAATATAAAATGTCAGTGCTGTGTTATTAGCAGTTGTTTCTTGTGCTTTGACTACAGACCATACAGTCAGTGTGGAATATTATACTTCTGTAGCAAGATAAAACTTGGCTGCACTCAAACTTTCTTGGTGGTTAATATTAATGATAATGTATCTCTAGGGTAGAAGGTGCAAAAAGTGTCAGTTCTAACATTTTGATTGTATTAATTTAATGGATTTTGCATGGTAATACAATCTGTTGATACCGTCAACTAAAGATATTTTCTTCATTCAGAATCCTCGCTTTTAGCGAGAAGATGAGGGGTAATGGTTTTAAGTTGGAAGAGGGTAGATTTGTGTTAGACATTAGGAAGAAATTCTTCACTGTGAGGGTGGTGAGAAACTGGCACAGGTTGCCCAGGAAAGTTGTGGCTGCCCCATCCCTGGAAGTGTTCAAGCCCAGGTTGGATGGTGTTCTGAGCAACTTGATCTAGTGGGAGGTGTCCCTGCCCATGCAGGGGGCTGGAACTAGATGATCTTTAAGGTCCCTTCCAACCCAAACCATTTTATGAGTCCATGAATACTTTTGGGGTAAAATAATTTATAATCATGCAGTAACCATTTATAATCACGCAATTCTGTTGCCTTCCTTCAGGATGCATTGGTGGTCTTGTTTTATATTGATAGCTTGATCTTCAGTACAGGGTTGCCTTCCTTAGGTTTTGTTGGGAAACCAGTGTTACTGAATATGTGGAAGAAGGTAATTATTGCCTTTCCTTCAAACTTTCTAATAGGTTTTTTGTCTTGAAATTACAATTTAATCAATAAGAAACAAAAGGAAGATGATGTCAGAAGAAGAATTTAATGAATAGCAAATTCAGCAAGAAAAGAGGGAAGCAAAGTTGAAAAAATGAAATGCTTCACTTTCTTTTGCACTCCAGATTCTCTGTGGTTTCATTCTGGTTATGAAGTACTGAAGACAGGGGAAGTACGTGACAAGGGTTTGCGTGCTGATATATTGTATGGACACGTGCTACTTAAAACTATGATGGGTAGCAACTGCAGTGCATATTTCAGTTAATGAGAAAATCCTTGCTTTGCATAATTTATATTACGATATTATTTTTACAGTTACTGCTTACATTACTTGGACAGACAGACATCTGCTTAATAGTTTATAAGCAAATTAAATACTTGATACATTATTAAAACGGAAGGGAAATTTCATCAAGGCTAAATCTAATTCTTTGCTAGAGTGTTGGAAGTGGCTAAAGCCTGACGCAAGCTTGATGCTCCAAATACGGGGAGGACCCGTTTTGGTTGTGGCATTTGTCTGCCTGTGTGTCCTTAAGGTAAGAGGATGAGGAGTGGTAAGGAGTCTATTGATGGTTAGATTTGAGAACCAACTGGGGTGCATATCCTTGGGAAAAACATTCCCATGTTCACTTAGTCAGTAAAGTGTTATAACAGCATTAAGCCATCAGAAACAGTCTTAAGTTAAAAGAGTATGTCTCAAGCTAGTCCCCTTTTGCTACAGCTTTTCACTAAGCTATAGAAATCTCTCTGAGGACAGAAATATGCCCCCAGTTAGGATGAAACAAGAAATTCATAGTCATATTGCAGTATTACTTGAGAAAGAGATTACTTCCATATAACATTTGTAACAGCCTTTTGTTTTCTTTGCCAAGATCATGATAGTACAATTTTCATACTTTTTTTTTCTTCTGCTTAAATCTGTTTTCTTGTACTAGAGAATTGCTAGAAACAAACACAGAGACCTTGATGTGGCTGTGCTCGATGCATGACATATCTGTAAAGTCTGAAGAAGAATGGCTCTTCCCCATGCTCAGCCTCTGTTGTGGGAGCACATGGACATCAAGTTCATGTTGTTCAGACTTCTGGTGAAGAGATGTGTAGTTGGTCATCTCATGCAATGCTCTTGACTTCTTCCTTCTGTGGGATTTTGTTGTTGTTGGCACCTCTCTTTTTCTGCCACCTTTTCCATTCTCCTGTGTTTATTAGGGCTATGTACGTCTGCAGTTTATTGAAGGCTGACCCTGCTGGGTTGGGAGAGTTGCTGTACATGCATTTAAAGCCATGAGTTGGGAACTGTGGCTTAAAATGATCACCTTGTTATCCATAAGGCCCTCTGATAAAGAGCTACGTAATCTACAAGGGGCTTCCGTTCCCCACAGCGGTGATTGCTCCTGCTTTCTGCTTAGAGTCCTCTTCAGTTTGTTGTGGGTAGAGGTGGTTTATTGAAAATACTGAGGTGGAGAGTTTGGAATAAATGGCTTTGAGCTGCTAATGAGTAGTCGTTGTTTGTATTTAAAGTAATTTGGCATGTTCATCCATTCATGAACAATTTTATTTTGTCTTATCACCTTTTTTGTTCATCATTCCTTATGGCTTACACTACACACGAAGGCTCTGTTTGTATTTCACTGATGCGATGAACATTTTTCAAAAAAGCTTCAAAAGTTTCTTTCAAAGTTATCACAGTTACTTACTAGGTTGAAAAGAAAACAGAGACAGGTATCACTGAATAACCTTGGGGTCTAACTTTGCAAGATTTCCCCTCTGCAAGCAGTGTGTGTAACAGCTCTGTCAGTGTTAAAGGAGACCCAAGGGGAGAGTGGCAAAAATGTTTGGTTGGGAAGTATCATTACACAGATGGAATAAAGGTTTTTGTTAACGGGCTTCATGACATAATAATAGGAAACCGAGGGGAAAGAGTCACAAAGATTATGGCACCTTAGGACATGTGATGTCACTAAAAACTGGCAGGGCTTACTAAGCTTAGCTGCTCACAGCTAATGCTGCCCAAGGCGGCAGAAACATGATCTTAGCAGGTACCCACCTAAGTGGCTGTATATATTCCTAGAGGTGTGTGTCAGCAGCCTTAGGAGCATGTGGGGACCATCTGTTAACCAGCATGAGTTTAAAAGGCTTAAAGTGGGATCGCTCCAAAAGATGTGCGCTTGTTCTTTCAGTTACCCAAGTCAGTGGCAGGTAGACAGGTTAGAAGCAATGGTAGGTGTTCCTTCCTTCATAGTAGCTGTTTCAGGTTACGTTTCTCTCTGTGGCTTTTGGCAATGCTTTCATGTATTTATAGCCAACTGCCATTGAAAGTGGTGCCTAGTGTTGAGAGGTAACAAAATGTAGGACCTGCTTGCTTGTCTCTTTTCAGAGATACATCCTGCTTTTAAATTTCTTTCCCTCTGTCTGCTAAAATAAAGCGTCAGATCAGCTATAAATCAGTTTGGTGAATAAGGAGGCACTTAGCTTTCATTAAAGCTCAAACCAGAAAGAAAAATATTTCTATCAGCAAGGGATAGAGGGATATACTGAGGCCGTGGTGACAGTATTAGCCATAGTAAAATCCAGAATCATTTTAGCAAAAACATAATTCAAAACATCTGACCTCCCATATAGCTTCTTGTCACTACATTAGAATGCATTTGGTTGTGGTTGGTCACATGCATGAAACTTCAGGGTTTAGGTTTATGTGTGCTTATATTAGATTTATAGAGCTTCAGTATACCATAGCCATTACTGTATATCCAACTTCCCTTGTGGAATGGTACATTGTGGGTGAATTGCCTTTGGGAAGAGACTGTTCTACCCCTTTTAGAATTTTATATTGAATTTAAGACAGAGGTTTAGAGTGAATTAAGCAAGGAAATGTAGATTGAATCTTGAAGAAGGTATTCTCAGTAGCTTAAATCAACGTTCATGTTTTGATTTAGCAGGTGTTGCTACTTAGAAAGAGAATCAGATCTATATCTAAAGGGGCTTCTCATCTATTTGTTTTATTGGGGGGGAGGGCTGTTACTGTTGTTGTGGCTGCTGTTCACAGTATGGCTCCTTAACTAGTGTGTCATCTGTGAACACAAGAACATATCTGTTGTTCTTCCCCTGTCTTCACCTGTGCCCTGAGAACTGCACGACCAGTCATCTCCAACCTCCATGTATGTCCTTTCTGTGAAGAGGAAGCTCAGAAGACCTAGAAATTAGACAGAAAGAAAGGATTAGAGTGGTGGAGGACCCGTATTGGGTCTTTCTTCAATCACAGTAGCCTTAATAACTAAGCTTAATAATTGTACTTGCTAATGATTTTCCCTCTCCGATTTTTGAGAGGGATGAAGACATTTTCTGGGAAGAACTGGTATGTGTGGAGTAAGGGGGAGAATGGCCAGAGTGGATTGAATAATTAAAATAGATTTCTTTCCCTGAAAAGAAGATTGGTGGACTGAATCAAGATGTTCTTCTGTGCTAGAATTGAATGTGCTGGGTTGTTGGGGTTTTTAATTTTGTTTTTTGGTTTTTTTTTTTGTCCTGCTTATTGGGTTTTAGCACACTGTATTTTTTTAATTTAATAGCTCACTTCCCATCGAACATTACCAAAACAGTTTCTGTAAATGTCTCTGCACAGAGTACTTTATGTGAGCCAAAGGTATTTTTCTTGCTAGATCTTACATACCTTGTGGCACAACTACACAGGTATTTATGTCTATCCTTGGTGATTTTTATTCTTATCTGTAAACTAAAACCTTGAGTGCTAACCTTCTTCTTCTGAGGAAGGCCTCTGATGCTTTTTCCTAAGGAATCCTGTTAATTCTGTGCCATTCTGTGTGGTAAGGGGGATGCTCTCTCTGAAGGACTTGCCCTCCCTTCGGAAATCTAAATCAGTCATCTTTCTTTTGAGGTTAGAGAGCTAGCAGTTATTTTTAACAGAGGTTCTCTGTGTTGTTTTTCACACGAGTTAAAGAAATTACTATAAAAGCTAATAAAGGTTCTTTTTCAACCCTTTATCTACTGACTCAATGGTACCCTGAAACCACTTTGGTCTCAGAGCAAAGGATTAAGCACTCATCTTGTGCAAAGAAGCTTCTCATGTCATTGCAGTATCTTGTTACTACACTTGCATGAATTGCCCTCTAAGGATTATGACAATGTGTTCATTACAACACACACCTCACCTTAGAAACCATTTCTGGTAGCTTCATCGTTAATTAAAAGCAATGTAATTTTTTTCAGGCCTCTTTCTCGTTCCTCTTTCCTCAGGAAAAAGATACAAAATTTAAGTAAATAAGTTTCCTTTTAATGCAGTTGTGGAGTAGTTCAGAGTGGCTAGAGAACAAATGATAAATGTTTCGAAAAATAGGTCTGACTGATTTCCTGTTAATTTTAATTATGCATCTATCCAGAGGCCCTCTTATATAATAGGATTTTTAGTCCCCAGTGGGTAGGAAATAGTTATATGAAGCTCTGCTTACTTTTAGCACTGTATCAGAATGAGCGTCCCAAAAAACCCCTTTAAATGGTTGGAGGGTAATTAAGGTTCACTGGTACAGCGGTAACTAGATGGCTATATTTAATTAGTCTCTCTGTAAGGCAGGATTGCTGCATCATATTTGAAATGCCCTTTGAGGAAGAGAATTAAGTATGTCATACAGCAGCTTTAGCGTGATGATCAGTGTGGTTAGTATTTACATTTGCTGCAAAGTGAGCTTCTATTACACAGATAGCACAGCTTCTGATAGATCACCATTACAGCTCCTTCTTCAAATAAATAAATACATATTCTATTACAGTTCTGTAATTACCCATGGAAAAAGAAAGAACTGCTGTCTCGTAATGATACTGACTTCCCTAGCTACCTCCTGCTGTGGCTTATTCTGACTGTGGAAGGACACAGTTCAGGAAAGCACTGATGTGTCTAGGTTCATCATTAGCAAACACCAGAAGTATGCTCCTGAATTGGTCGCTAAGTTGCAAATGAAAATCTATTAAGTGGAGATCATCATCTCAGCAACTTTTTTTTCTTTTTTTTCTGTGTTTGTTTCAGAAAAGAGATAGTAAACCAGCACCAGTCCCAAGTAAAAGTGTTGGCAGGATGTGGGGCAGATGAGATTCTTCTCATACATTCCCATTAGGACACTTGCATTGTCTCTGGAGACACAGCACAGCCCCCGAGGCGTTGTCACACCTCTGCCTAACTGTTTGCCGTGTTGCAAAGTATCCTGCTCAGAACCAGGCTGTGCCCATGCACAGAAGAGTGCAGAGAAGAGATGTTGGAGGGAAAGGGGAAGACTTCACCACATCAGTTCAAATAGTGGTTCCTACTGCTCTCACTCATAACTGTTCTTTAGAGCCTTGTGCTTTCCCTGCTTGTGCACACTCAGTTTTAATTGGACCAAACTGGGTTTGCTAGACCAGCCTCTTAGAAATCAGGGCCACAGATAAGTGTGTCTTCTGTGCACCCTGATACATAGCTGGGATGTACCTACGGCATGCACCCAGTTTTAACAACACAGGAGTGTTCCCCAGGTCCCTAATAGTAGTATACTATTAATCTTTGCATAGCCTCTTCCATCCTGCTTGGGCTGCTGGCCCACACAGCCTCTTAACACCTCTTGAGTTGGACAGGTATATGGTTACCGGATGTGCTGGGCTACTTGTGGTTTCTGCCCAAACACAGTTTCTTGGTAGGGAAAAAGTCCAAGTCTGCAAAACATTTGCCAAGGATTTCCAGATCTGAAGCAACCCATTCAGAGCAGTGTGATAAGCCTGTCTCTTGATCCTTTTAAGTCTGTGTATTTTTCTCTGCATTCAAAGAGCATCTCTACAGAGCATGCCCAGCCAATCTGACACATCCTATAAATGTTTATATTTCAATCTAGGAAAAATTATATCCCAGGGGAAGCCACCCACCCCAGCTTTTACTACTGTCCTCAGGATGCCCTCTGGAAGGTAATTTGCAGTGGACCTCATGGTGCCTGCACTGGAGGCAGACTTTTCTGGACTGATGAGGACGCTGATGTGCTAAATACTTCATTGTATTAGTAAACTAGTGAACCAGCAAGGTGGAAAAAGAAGCCCACCTTTCTTGTGTTTCTCATCCTAGAGGTGCAAGCAGATAAGTATTAATTGACTAGATTGAAATATTTGTAGACACTGCTTAATTAGATGGATCCTCTGTTAATTTAGAATTACTGATGCAGTGTATCAGTTCCAAGGTCTTGTCCTGAGGCCTTGAGCTCTTTTTCTCTGTAGTGACTCAAGAACAGACAATTCCGGGGTTTGTGACTGTTGCAGTTCTTTAGAACTTGCTGAAAACATTGGTCATGCTTCTCGGAAGGTAAGAGAAATAACATACTTAGAAGAACATAATCTCTGTTCATGGAAGTCATGGAAACAGTTTAGTTTTGGTCATTTGGAGTGCAGGGTGATTACTTCATTGTTGATTCACATCTTTAAAACATTGGGTCTTAATTTGTTGAAAATAGCAAGAGAAATGGATGTAACAACTATTGGGTAGGTCCACCAGGTGTATGACCTTTGAAAACCCCATGGAAGAGACCATTCCACTACCTAATTGAACATCACTCTTCACAGGGTGATCTGCATGTAGTTTTATTGATTGCATGCTTTTATGGAACCGTGCTAATTCTTGGGGTTTTCAGCCTGGCCACTGTTGGCAGAATTTGAAAGAAAAACAGCAGAAAGTGTGACAGTCATGGGTTTTTTCATATCCACTTCTTGTCTGTTTGCTGCTGTGGATCTGAACGGGGATGGCTACTGGGATATGGAATTTGTGGGTGGAAGGACTTGAGAGAAACGAGGGAGCAATGTAGCCCAAATGCTTGTGTCCCTGAAGGATTTGATGGAAAACCCAGGCTATAAAATATGGAATATCTTCACTGTTCAAACCGTACTTTCAAAGCTTTTAGGCTCCAAATGCACTTTCAAAGCTATATTTATTATGAAAATTAAAATTAAAATAGTGGAGGTCAGGATTCCAGCATGTTTTCTTTAGAATAGTAATGATTGTCAGGTGATGCATTATCTGGCAGATAATGGCGTAGCAGGGAACCTAGTACTAGAATCTTAAATGTCAGAAAATGAAAAAGCCAAATCTGGTCACAAATACTCTGCACTCTGGAAAAAGATCAAGGTGCAACTGAAGGACCAAGCTTTGCGTTCCTACTCAGGAACTTCTTTTTTACAGAGAGACTAGAGTTAGTGGTGGGATATGAAGGTAATAGTTAGTCTAAAAAGTGTGACAGATTCTAAACTTAAGTGATTATCAGTAATCAGTAAAAGACGAGCTTGTTTTTGTTCTTTGTTTCTTTTTGTCTGCCTTTTAAATTTTGAATGGGCTCCTGCTATGGTGTTCATAGAGCGACTTAGCTTCTGAAGACCCTTCTGAAGAAAAGAAGAATCACCTGTTACCATCAGATTTGTAATTTACAGTTGCCTTGGTTCAGTGCAGTGTGCACGTTAAAAAAAATAATAAAAAAAAAAAGCTTGCAGGGAGGAAGAGAGGAAAAAAGCTCTCACCTAGAGCTAAGAACATACACTGAGGGCTTTTTGCCCTTGCCAAAAACAAGATAAAGGAGGAATTTTTGTGTCGCTACTGCACAGACTGGTTTGTTATGTGAATCATCACAAAACTGGTAATCTTCAAAGTCTGAAGCTTTATGCTGAGTCCAAGGTGGCAGGTTCTGTGCAGCAGCTGCTTGCATGAGCAGCCCTGTTTATTTCAGTGGAACTACATGGATGAGAGGATGCTGCAGAACTGAACTCTGCCTTGAAACCCAACTTTGAGGTACTGCTCTCTGGGGTTTTGGGAAGGTGGGAGGGAAAGGCACTTGGCAACATTCTTCCTGGAGCAGAAGGCCACTGTTAGTCTCTCTGCTTCACTGGAAGCAGAAGACCTGTTTTCCCCATGGGTTTAGTCTGGACCCCACTGAGCAGCTGTCCTCCTGCTAGGATGTCCAGCCAGCCAGAGTAGATGTCTCACCGAAGGAGCATTAAGGTCACCTATGTGTCTTAGCGCCAGCCATGCTCTACTGATGTATCAGGGAAGAAATCTGCCCTTCAGGGCTTCCCTGCTGTGATGCCATTTTGAGCTGCTGCCAATGTGGACTTATCCCTTGAAGACACAAGAATATTTGTCCCTTAATGTTTGTCTGAAAAGTACCAACACTTCCTTTCTTGTTTAAATCTGTGTCAAAGAAAGGAATGCCTGTGAGCTAAGCTATTGTAAACCCAGTGAGAAGGAGATGTAGATAATATAAACCCTTTTGTTAAAATTAACTCTTTTTTTCCACTCTCTGCCTTGTTTGTCTCTAGGTAAGATCTGAGTGGGTAAGACAGTTCGTAGATCTGGTTGGGTTTTTATTGAGTAATCCAGAATGGGGGATAGCAATGTTTCAGTTGTACTCAAAGTTGAAAGAATATGAAGGTCATGCATTTTGCAGCCTGGTGTAAATACTGTCCAGTGCATGTCAGTGGCCCTTCTAAGCCACACAGACTTTGGCATCAGCAGAATCCTGCTGTGGCTTTCTTCTAAGTGCAGTTCTTCAGGAAGTTGTTTTTCCTCTTGGCAAGTAAAGTGCCTGAAAAGCCAGTAAGTGATCTTTATGAACATAATTTAAATTCTCTGTATTGCATTTGAATGCTAATACCTGGCCAGCCCTGTGCTGTTCTTTCTTCTTGCTAGTTCTCAGCTAGTGCCTATGTAGTTGCATGTTGCTCTGCTACCTTTCAGCTCCTTTGCCTGGAGGCTAAGGCATGAAAGCTGAAGTAGTGAAGACCCCAGTCACAGCCATTCTGGTGCTGCTCTGCTGGAAAATGTTAGCATAACAACATGTTGATTCTTCTTACCTCAGAAATCAGGTGACCTTCTAGGGGAGGCCCAGTGTGCATACATATATTTAGGATTTGATCATTTGGTCAAAGATAACCTGAAGTAAGTAGTGAAAAATTGGGAGGTTCAAAGCAGTCATAGTTCACCATCTCTCAGGCAAGTCGGGTTGCCGGTTAAGAGCGCTACCTTTGTATTTCAGCAGCCTTGTGAATTAAATATGAACATTTGCCATAGGAACAGCTTAAAAAAATCTCAGTGTGTTAGGGGCATGCTGCATTCCTTTGTGGGTAAGAGGATGTTGGCTTTTGGAGTTTGTTTTTTTTTTTTTGTTTTGATGGTGTACAGTTCAGCTAAAACAAAAACATTGTGCTGTTTCCTATGTGTCTTTACTACTTGGTAAAGTATCAGCTAACCATCCCTGTACTTCATTGATTTCATGCTTTTCTTTTGATGCTGCTTTGTAAGATACCTAACATTGGATTTCACTCCATTGTCATGGAAAAGTGACAAAAGAAACACAGAAATAATCTCTTAAAACTGGGATTTAATCTAATGGATTACTGCACAAGTGTATCCTGAGTATTTGAAAAACCATTCCGTTGTTAATACTTTCACCTCTGCAATCCAAGACCTTATTCTTGAAACGCCTTTTCTAGCCTTAATTGGTAGTTCTTGAGAGATGGAGTCATTGAGATACTACTCTAACTGGTCAGGCTTTCTTCTGAAGGGCCCTTGCTAGACAGGGTCTACTTGCAGCTCACTGCAATGTTTTCAGCCTTGCATCATGGCAGGAGCTCGAGTTACCTGTGTGCAATGTGGAAGGGTTTCCTCCCTTTTTGTTTCTGTGGAATTTGGTTTGGTTTACATAAACTTTTAGGAAATTCTTTTTCTTTTTGAAAGTTGGATTCTGGAAATCATTACTAAAGCCAGGTGCCTTCTCTTTCATCATTTTGATTGTGTAGAATTAATCAGACCTGGATGTATTTGCAGTTGAAGAGAGCATAAATTTTTGAGTACTGATACAGAGATCTGAAGGGGGGAACCTCTTTTTATAAAAATAACACTTTTCTAAGTTACCAAATGCAAACAATTTAGATACCACCATCTGTTGCAGGTGTAGCAAATCGATGTTGAGGAATGCCTGTGTGACCATTCTATCAAATAAGAAATAGTCATGTATTTAGTGTAATTGAATGTTTGTGGTAATGTGTATTGCTGATAATTCCTACTGACACCAAGCTCTGAAAATATGAACCTAAGTATTTTCTGACAAAACTTTCCATGTGGCGAAACATAGATTTGCCTGTAGTCATTTAAAAATTGATGTAATGTCCTTGTGTGGCTTCCTGAAGCATGGTGCTGTTTTATGAGCCAGTCATCTAAAGAAGAAACAGATGCATCCCTTGTGAAATTACTGTTGAGTGCCTTAGATATAGTTATGTTTCTTTATGTTTATTTTTTAATGCTTGTTTGACATCCAAGGATATCTTTGAATCCCCTTATTTTTTTCTTTATCTAAAAGAGTGTAGAATACTGCTGGCTTCTATGCATCCCTCACTTTTCTTTTTTCTGGTGGTATTTAGAGTTCAGTTTTCAAAAGTAATTTGATCTATAGGTAATCCTGAGGTAGACTACATGTTGATAGATGGAAAGGAAGATGATAAAGTAAATGTTCCTTAGGTTATCCTGTGTCCCCCCTGCCAAAACTGTACAATGCCATGTAATTCACCAGTGGCTCTGCTTCTAGCTCTAGTTCACCTGTGGTGAATGTCAGCAGTGATGCTGTTTCCTGACCATAGATGACTGTGAGTTTATTGTTGTCCTATTTTTAAGGTGTGTTTCAGAGCTGTTTCACATGGAGCATCTGTATCATGTTCACTCCATTCCCACTGAAGCTTGAGAAAAGTTTCTGTGCTTTTTTGAGTTACTTAGTAGTACTTTTCCCGTTGTCCTTTAACTTCTCCAGTTGTTGGGTAGTGATTAATGTAGTTGTGTGTTTTATATTCAAGAGAACAACTTGTCAAATTTCCTAAAGGTTTCCTTGTTTTGGTTACTGGAAATGTCAAAACAAACAAACAAAAAAGCTCACTACCACCACAAAAAAAATCCCCAACAAAACTCACCACCCTTTAAATTTAAGTTCTTCCCATGTGGAAGCTCAAATAAAAAGCACTCAAATGCTGACTAGAACTTACACTTTACCTGTTATTTTAATTGCTATAAATCAATTGTGCTTTATTTATCCTTTAGTCTCTTTCTATCAGATGGGTTCTCTCTTTCCTAAGACAATACACTTCAATAAGTTCCTTTCTTCCTAAAACGATACATTTAAAAAGTATTTTATATACTATGCTGAAGATTTTAATTTAACCATCAAATTTTATTTTTTTAAATCAACATTTTCTTTTTTGATCAAACTGAGGAGGTTGGTTTGCATTTGCAAGCAAATGCAGCATACAGCTGTAATTTCAGTAAAATTTCCAAGCATAAGCCAGGGAGGTAACCTTTGAACAGGACTTAATAGGATTGGCAGACATGTTATGGGGCTGAAATTTTTAACTAATTCATAAACTGCTCATGTTTTTTCATTTTTTTATTCACACAATTTTAGACCTGGCTTTATGTGCATTTATGTGTGGTATCTTTCGAGAAGGAGGTTCAGGAGGTGGGGGGCGAAATGTCCCCAGGTATTGATTTACCTCAGTATCTTCTTTAAGAAGCTTTTCCAAGTGCATGTATTTCTCTTACATCTGCCAGAACTGTAAACACAAATCTAGATACAAATTCTTTTTTAAATGGATAAATATGAATTAAGTCATTTTGCGGTTGTCTAAGGAAAAGATCCATCAATGTAAGCTGAAAAATAACACCGAGGCTGCCTCCATGGTCAGCGGAGAGGTCATCATTTCCCAAACAGTTAATTGAATTTCTTCATGCAGAGTCCTGCCTTTGTGCAGAAAAACTCCATAATTTTCTGTAGAAGTGGTAGAGATTTCGTGCTTTGGAGATGTACTTAATCAAAGAAGTTTGCTTTGACAGTGAAGCTATTAAATCTCTTCAGTCAATTTGTGTTTTGCAGGCCTTGAACAACTCTGGATTCACCAAAACAACATGCTTTGCAGGCCAGTGTTATCAGTTTCTGGACTTGGTATCTTCTCTGTCTGCCAACCATCTGACTTCCAGATATTTTGAAAGCTTCTTGGTGATGGAAGTGGCTACTCTTGTGGTGTCATTGTTTAATTATGGTGTTACACAAGTACTTTGCTGCACTCCATCACTGGGCATGAGGTATCTCTATTTTTAGCCAACATGGAAGGCTCGAAGCTAGCTAGCTGTAAAACTTATTTTTCTATACTTTCAGAAAATTAATGTCTGTGAAGTTGGTTTCCCCATACTACTTCTAAATCTAGGAAAAAGAATACTTTGCTCTCTTACAGCTTGATTAGAATTCATGGAAATTTTAGAGCCATGGGGGGAAAAAGCAGAATAGCCAAAACAGGATGAGACTGTAATGAAAAGCCTTTAACTTAGAGTGCTGATTAATTGGAAATGAAAGCTGTTTGTGGTGTAAGACGTACTCTGACCAAAAGCTCATATCTGATAAAGGCTGTTACTTGAGAGAGCGTGATGGTTCTGGAACCAAGCCTTGCAGATGGTAGAAGAAAGGTTTCAGAAATACGATTGCCTTCTGTGATCAAACGCCTTTTAAGTGTTTCATGCATGAAACCTGGGAGTTACTCATATGTACAAGCACATGGTTTCATGTCAATTTAGGCTCATCTCTGTGCAAACTGCCATCATCTGTCCCATCCATGTCCATAGCCATGCTCCTCACTTCAGCTAGAACTAGCACTTGTCCAGAAAACCATCTAGTAGAAGAATAGGCCCCCACAAAAAGGGTTTTTGGCCAAATCAGCAGTCTGGACCAGGTCTCGCACAGCTACAGTGGCCAGCTCAAGGGAGGCCACAGGCATTAACAGCTAGGAGGGAATAATCCCCTATCAGATCGGATTTAAATTGGTTGGCCTTGCTGTGGAACCACAACTAAAGCAAGGGCGACAGGGAGACGCAGAACTGCTCTCTTCTCTCTTCAAAGCATTAGTTGTTTTTTGTGAGGCTTCCTATAGGAAGAGAAAGAGACAAGATTCTGGCTTTTGGTGTAGGGTGATGGTGTAAAATGATTAAGACTGAGTTGTTTGAACATAATACACCCTTATATTGGTGCAGCTAATGGCAGAATCGGGCCCAGGATATTTAGGAAGGACAGCAAATTAACTGCTTCCTCCATAAGCTATTGTTGGCACTGGAAGTATTTAGAAATATTTATTGCTCTAATTTAACTAGGTCGTATACAGAGCCTTCCTCTCTTTGTCTGGCAGAATTGGATGTAGGAGCTGGATAAGGCACGTGTAATTTGAACGTGTTGCAACATGACTGACTGGTTTTTTTTAGCTGTGTTTTAGCTGAGTACCTGATGAGGCTTGGACAGTAGTAGTCCTTTGTATGTCCTTTATACAATAGGATTGTTTTCAAGAGAATTATGACAAAAGGATGCAATTTGAATACACTCAACTGAGTCACGCGGGTCTAAAGTAAAAATGGTACATTAAGAAGACAGACTTAAATAGAAGTCATACCTTAAACTAATCTTATGGGTAGTAATGTAGCACAGTAGATGAAAATAAAATATTTCTTATGACAATGATAAGCCACAAAGCCATGCTGTATAACTCGTGCTATTAAATACAGCCTTTGTCAATGATTGCTAATCAATATCCATCTTGTACTCTGCAAAAACAAAGATCTCAGACTTACTCATGGACCTTCTGTTTAATTGAGCCTTTGCTTAAGGTTAAACTTCACAGTTGAGTCAAGGACACAGTAAGCAGTTGTTGCAGTGTGGAAGCAGAAGGCAGATTGTTAAGTCTTTCATAGCTTTTTAAATGTGTTTCGTTGAGGAATGATACAACATCTTTTACTTTCCTAGAATAGGTTATTGCCTTCACCCCTTACTTCTCTGTGACTTCTTGCTTATGATGACTTGCTTATTGGTAAACAGCTGAGGGAAGAAGGCAAATGCCCTTGCACACTGTCCCTTCCTACCATTCAGGAACAAGGATTAACAACATGAGGATAGTCACTCTGACATAGTATTTCAATGAGTTGTCAGCATCAACAAAGTTCACACTTCTGTGCGTCAACAAAGAATCCATTAAACAGCACTAGGAAGAGCTTCAAAGAGATCATTGTGTCCAACTCTCTGCTCATGAAGCTTGTCCGAGGGTTGACTTCTGCATTCTCTGCCTGGTTGAAGTTCTTTGAGCTCTTCTGTACTTCAGAAGTGCTAGTAGCAGCAGTTCACTGGATAAAGGTGTATGTTTTTCGTTGTTTGTATGCATTTGTTTTGCTAAAGATACATAAAAACATGAATGATAGGATGGGACACTGTTATTGTTATAAAAACATTGCTTCCCAAAATTGAAACAAGCTGTACTTGCAGCTTTTTTACCAGTACAGCCATATCCTCCCTCAGAGAATTTTGCTGCTTTTTACCATTGACTCTATCCTAGTTAAAGCAACAAAACACTTAAATGTGAATTTAAAAGCTTGTCTGTACTGAAGTGTTTCAGTGAACTGAGACCCAAGGAGTGCCCTTGCAACAGATAATTGTGGGTGAACTGGCCTGTAAAAGCAACCAGGTTTGGGATTTCAGCAGCAAGGTTTCAACCATCATAACAATCTCTCCTGCACAAGTATAAGTTAAAACAATAAGCATGCAATGGAAATCCTGAAAATCAGCTCTAAAGGCATTAATAATTTCATTTGCTTGCTGAACTGTCACTTTCATAGGTTTTACAGTATTCATCCAACCATAATTTTAGCTTCCGGGTATTCTTTATTGTAGCAATGTGCTGTTGAATGTATACTATTACACTCTTTATATTACTTATGGGATGGGGTTTCAAAGTAATGGTTTTCAGTGGTAGGCATGAGCCTGCCATACGAAACTTCAGTGGTGTCAGCTGGGCCAATGATTATTGCTTTAGAAAAGAAGTTGTAATAGGACCTGTTCCTCAGTGTGTCAGAGTAGTACGGTTAGAGGATTTAAAAACATAAAATCAAATTAGTGTTTTATACAAGTAGTCTGCAGTGTAAGTAAATCAGATTTTTATTCATATGCATTTGGACTCGTATAATTGGCAAAGCTGACTTGGTGTCTTGAGAACAGTCTTGAGAACCGGCCTTATGAGGAGAGGCTGAGGGAACTGGGGCTGTTCAGCCGGGAGAAGAGGATGCTTAGGGCAGACCTCTTTGGTCTCTACAACAACCTGAAAGGAGGTTATGGTGAGGTGAGTGTTTGCCTCTTCTCCCTAGTGACTAGTGGTAGGACAAGAGGAAATGGGGTCAAGTTGCACCAGGGCAGGTTCAGGCTGGAAAAATTTCTTCAGAGAAAGAGTGGTGAGGCATTGGAACAGGCTGCCCAGGGAGGTGGTGGAGACACCGTCCCTGGAGATGTTCAAAAAAGGGGTAGACATGGTGTTTCTTAAGATGTTTTAGATGGTTGGACTTGATAATCTTGAAGGTCTTTTCCAACCTTGACAATTCTATGATTCTATGATTCTATGATGCTGTTTAGAGAAAATGCTGCAGAGATGCTGTCCAGAATAGGAGTAATTAATCAACCTAGCTCTTCTTCAGTGCTAGAGTAAGGTGGGATGTGTGCTCCCAGTGCTTTTAAAAACTGTCTCTGTGGGCATTGTTTTTTACTCCAGATGGACAAGATGCTTCCTGAAGGCAGGTCACTTTTCATCCCCTCCCCCCCCCCCAAACTTCAGGAAGCTAAAGAAAAAGGGTGTTTTCCTAGGTGACTCAACATGGAGAATTTAACTGGTGGTAAAGCTTTAGTACTTAAAAGTTGTTGGGCTTTTGTGGCTATCATGGTGTTGAGACTGAGTGGAAGACCAATGCTTGAGCTTCTGTGTGCAGAGAGGCCTCCTATAATGGTGTGTATCACTTCCACCTCTCTGTTGAGGGCAAGAAAGGACAGGATAAGAAACATCCTTTCCCTTCACCCTTGGCAGAGGTCCCTAAACTCAGTTTGCCCAGATATTGCCAGTGATGGGAATAAAGGCCTCTGACTACACACACACGAGGCAGTATTCTGCAGTTGTGGAAACAGTCCTGTGAAGTAATTAGTGCTCTGCTAATGATAAGGGAACTGCCAGTTTGAAAACTGTGGCTATAAACTATCCCTCTCTTCTTATTCCTCACCTTTTGCTTTTTCTTTCTCTGGGCTCATTTCTTCCTCTTACATGTGCACACAGGTGTGTTCTGACCCAAGCTTGCCAACATTTGAAAGTGGTAGTCTCCCTCCAAGTCTGTTTTTAGGTCACGAAGCCAAGCAAATGTATGATAGTGTGTTTTTATTTTCATTGTTGCACAGGCAAGTGTTGGCCTTGCACTTGGTTAAATTTGTCTTTCAACACCATAGTGAAAATGACCTTGAGAGGATTATGGGAATCTTTTGGAATTTCTCTCTGGGTAATAAGGTTACTAACATATGAGTAGGAACCATTAGCTCCCCAGTCCTCAAACATCATAATAATTACTCTAGATCTGAGTAGCAAGAGAAAGGAAAGATTGTAGGGTTAGTGTGTTTTTATGACAATCTTTAGCTAAGAGAAAAATCCCAGGAAATTATAAGATGTCCATTGAAATCAGTGATTATTCATTTTTGCCTAGGAGAACGACCAAAAGTATCAAAAGCAGACACGTCCGGCATCTACTGAAAGTCTCATTTTGCCAGCCTGTTTTACAATATATCACAAAAAATGCCCAATAGCCTTCAAATACAGTCTGCAGTGCCAACTGATGACCAAACTCGGATGAGTCTTCAATGTTTCATTTAAATATTTGTGTGTTTGGTTTTGGAATTCAAGAAATCCTGTGCCAAGCCATGAGACTGTAAAAGCTGAAAATTATCATTTAGCGGGGTCTACCCAACTGGGGAGTGACATTGGCTATTTGTCAGGAGGTGGAAGACTCCTGCTGAGGAGCTGGTGGTTGTCGCACATTGCTCAGGGCTGTGTCCAGTTCGGTTTCGAATATCTATGTTGATGAAGACTCCACAGCCTCTTCGGGCAACTTGTTCCATTGTTTGACTTCTTTCACTGTAAAAGAGTTTTTTCTTATCTTTAAGTGGAATTTATTTATTTCAGTTTGTTCCCATTCCCTCTTGTCTGTTCACTGAATACTACTTGAGGAGAGCCCTGGCTCCTCCTTTACACCCTGCCACGAGATGTTTATATCCAGTGTTGAGATTCCCCCATGCCTTCTCTTCTCCAGGGTGAATGGTCCCGGCTATCTCCATCTCTCTTCAAATTAAAGATCTCAAAGCCCTTTGTTTTGCTGGACTCACTCCAGTTTGTCATGTTTGTCTTAAGGAGTCCAGAACTTGGGAACACTAGAACTGGACACAACACTTCAGATATAGTCTCTTACCGTCACCATCTGTGTGCTGAAACTCAAGGTCATTCATTTGGGTTCTGTGTTAATGCCTAGGGAGCAGGTCTCTGCTACCTTAGTACTGGTTCAAGCATGCAACGTTCCTTCATAACTATCTTTTCCTATTGCAGAAGAATCCCAGTCCATCCCGTTTCCCTTCCCCTTTACATGTAACTTCCACCACCTTCTAGAACACCACAAGCAGACACTCCTCATCTGCTCATGTCCGATTTCCCCTGTCACCTCTTGGTATGGTGACAGAGCAAGGTGTCCGTTCCGAGGAGTCTTGTACCAGGAGCGAAAATTATCAGAGAAAAACCAACACTAGGCCATAAATCTCTGTGCTAGAATACAGCAAGGAATAAAAGGGAGTTATGATGGAGCATGTGTGGGGTTGTAGCCCCCTTGAGCCTGGCAGCTGGCTCCTCAAGCCAGCTCGTCTGGGTTGATCCAAGCATGTTCTCCTGCCATTACACAGAGCATACGTAAGAACTGCGAGGCCTTGCGCTCATGCCTTCCTCAAACAGAGGTGGATGGAGGCAGAAGGATGCCTGGCTCAACCCCCCAGCTACTTGGATATGTCTGTCAGCCTCTGCTGATTAAAGAACCTCTCTGCCATCACAGGAAGATGTACTTAATTTGCTTATCTTGGTCTCAGATAGGAGAAAAGACACGGTGACACCAAAGCCAAACCTTTGGCACTTGCTGAAAGCTGGGAAGGGACTACTTTCTTTCTGATGTGGAAGCAAAGGAGCTTAAATGTCAGTTCCACCTTTTTACTTTTTTCCCTGTTTTGCCCTGAACATACCAAACAAGGACGCAGCAGGACTTGTTTTAAGCAGAGAGCTTACAATGCTCCTCTGCAATGTTTTGAAGTGCCTCTGCAGGGCTTGTGTTGGTGGTCTCTGAAAACTAAACTCAACTTTTTGTGAGCATGTATGCAGTGCTTTGATACCATCAGGTGGAGTGGAAAGGTTTTGTTGTTTTTTTTCTGTATGAGTGTAAAGGATCTGTATTTTTTTGTATTTTTAATAGAAATTACTTTTTTAAATTACATTTTTCTCATAGTGAAGACACGTGAGCACTTAGAAGTGCTAAGAAGAAAGCTATAATGATGCAGGATCCTGAAAATCATAGGGCTGCTGCTGGCTGTCACTCGGATGATTTTGTGTGACTTAAAATTCAAGAGATGTATATCAAGTAGCAGGAGTGAGTCACCAGAATGGAGATGACTCAAGTTCTTGCTGTGAATTCTGTGAGGAATGTTAAATGGTGGGTTTTCACAGCAGCAGTGCTGCAAGTCTCTGGGTGACAAGAAAGCTTATTAAATGTTAGCAGTAAGGTGAAGTGAAGCCACATTGGGATACACTGGGAACAACAAGACTTTTGCCAGTTGTCCGGTTTCACAGCCTAGGAACAGTGTATAAGAACATTACTAAATCTTCTCATGTGACGCTATCCATAAGGATAAGGACAGTGATATAGTACTTCTGATTTTGCTAATTTGCTTATATAAATGATTTAACTCTCTTTAAACATAGAACCAGCTATCAGCATTGCTACGGTGAAGACCTTAACAAATATATTTGAGAATTAGCCTGGAAGACAGGGTATACCTGGCACAAAATGAGAGCTGCTCAGCAGAGTGTCATGGTTCCTGCACCCAAAGATTATTTTATGTTTTGGGAGCAGAAAGTCTAAGTGATATCAGTGATGCCATCATGCTTCTGAATAACAACAGTTCAGAGCAAAAGTACACTTGGGAAGTCTGCAGGCCTAACGTGTTTTTGCAATATTTTGTTTCTTGTGAACAGGGGAATCAGTTGTTTAAATAAAGGGAAGGTGAGGGCATGAAACAGAAAGAAAACAGCCCTTGTGGCTGGTCATATTCAGTAGACTACCAGCAGGCTATTTGGACTGGTGCATAATTGGAAGACTGTGGAAAGCTGTAAACTAGTGACCCAGACAGAATGAAAAGAAGGTGGAATTCCCACCTCCTCCAGCTTTTGTTGATGCTGCCAATCTAAAATAATAATCCTCACAAAATTACCTTTCTCTTGTTCTGTTGAAATCCCTGAACAGGTGAACGGGCCATGTTCATCAGCCAGCTGTATGGCATGCAGGGTCTGGGTCCCTCTGCATGGTTCTTTATTCCTCTATTCTGTGAAACAGGGTAACAGAGAAAATGTGCTCACTTGTTTTCAGGGAGGATGGAAGTTACTGTATAACAGTCCTAAGGTGATGAATCTCTACATGGGTCTTCAAAAAGTAGCCATATATTGTAACATATTTAGCTTCAAGTGCAAATTTCAGCCACAGAAAAGGACGTGAGAGTATCTATTCCAGATGGAAAATTGCAGGTGTTTAGAGCTAGGGTACTAGTTTTAAAATAGAACAATTTTTCAACAATTTTACAACAGTCAACGTTATTGGCTATCAAGTGATTACTCCCACTGACCTAAGAGCTATTCAAGACCACAGTCTTAATACAGCTATGCAAACTTGGAAGCTTATTTTTGCAGCCAGTTTCTTACAAAGAATTTCTTAGCATTCTTACACAATTGCACTGTTCCTGTATTAAGTCCACTTGTTTGTTTGGGGTGTTTTTGTTTTCCCTCCAAACCTCCTGTCACCATGGAATCCCAGCTCCCTTCAATACATCCCAAACCAAGTCTTGTGTGCAGGTCAGGTAAAAATGGGCCTTCTCAAAAATAGATGGGGCGTTAAACTTCAGTTAGTGTGAATCCTCATGTCCACAGTGGTAGTATTGGCTTGTCTTTAAAAATGCCAAGAGTATGAAGCTCTGATGTAGTTCTTTCTGGTTTACATAAATTTTCAGGGCAAAAACTCCAGCATTTCATGAACAAGTTTATTGATGTCTTAAGAATTTGGTTGACTATACTAATCCAGTTTCTCGAATAATATGTGTATTCTTCTGGAGAACAGAGATTCAGGTTGAGCTGTGCTGGAACAGTTTTTAACTCTTCCCAACCATCCTTTTTTCACCTGCCTAGTGAATGTTTAGTTTTTTTGGGTTTTGTTTGGTTTTTAATCTTCTGTTATGCACCTCTCTAACTGTGTATTGCTGTGTGTGGGGAGGGAGACATTTCCTAGCTGTCTTTTGGCCTCAGCTCTAACATGTCACTATGTCCTTTTAACTTAGTTGCTATAGTCAGAGCAATTCTCTGTCGAAAAATATAAGACAGATCATAGAATCTGTTCTTACGGATGTGTTGGCTTCTCTACTGAATGGTGTGCAAACCAAAAATAGACATTTTCCAACAACCATGCAAAGCACTGAAACTCCACTAATTATTTAACCTTCTCACGTAACAGGTAGCCTGAATAAGAGCTTCTGTGAAGAAATTGGCAATCAAAGCACTTCAGAAACTTTTCAGCCTTGACTACTCCTACTCATTTGCTAATTTTAGTGCACTCTCTGTTGCCGTCAAGAATCTAGCTCAAAGCTCTGAGATTCTTCTCACTTCATCAGTATCGTAAGACTCCTTTTTTGCGTCTTTTATTTTTAGGCATACAGTTTCTGGCAATTAATGTGCAGCCTCCTTTCTTAGGGAGAAGTGTGATTGTTAAGTACTGCAAAAACAGGCTGTGTTTCGCAAGTGTTTGAGATTGGAGAATGAACTTTTTCCTATTTCATTCTTACTCTGCGTTGGGGGCAGATATTGCTGGTGCACCTGATTCTGTTTCAGTTCTTTCGGAGGGATTATCTGTAGTCCTAAAATTCTGTCCTGCACTTGCATGAATGTTTTTGCTGCCCTGGAGCTTAGTCTGAAACAATGACTAGGAAGCCTGTTCAGAAGTAATGAAATATGCATCAATGAACAAGTGAATAAACACAGCAGATTGCAGAAGAAGAAACATACTAGTTAAGGAAATGAACTTTGTTCATTTAATAAATGCTGTTTGTTCTTTTTATAACTTGTAATTATGCTCATGTAAGATACTAGCACAGAGTGATCCTGTGTAGAACAGAAAAAGGGCTGCATGTATGAGCAGAAGGTGGAAGAAGCAGCGAATTGGACAAGGGAACCCCAGGGAACTTGATCCTGCATGAATGAAAGCAGAGCTGCTGGCTGCCAAGTTCCTTTTCCTGGGTCTGAAGAGGGTACAATGACATTTATTATTGGTTAGTGTACAGTTGTTACTGAACAAGATACAAAGAGCTTGTAATGTGAACAGTAGTCACAAAATACCACAGACCGTGAGGACGAAATTACTTGATATGCTTGTATTTTACTTTTTGCAGCAGCAGAATATTTTTGAACTCTTGAGAAGAAGTAATGGTTTCTCAGGAAGACAAATCAGAGAGGAATTTTTGGGTGGGGACAGAAAGGTGGTAGTTCAATGCATCGTGTATGGCAAGAGGCTGACTATTTTCAGAAGACATACAGTCTTCCCTCCTCTCTCTTTTTTCCTTCCTCCCTGCCACTAACAAACAGTGATACAACTATTAAATATTAAAGGATCAGTTTATAAATATGTGCTGACCTCTGTGCCACTGGGATAGTGCAGAGAAGCAGCCACTCTTTGATTGCAATTGCTCGGTTAAAATTTTAACCTACAGAAAACACAGTTTTGTGGTGGCAAGTCCCAGTTAGTGCATGTTTTGAAAGTATTTATGCTGGTTCCATCCTTGAAGAAGCAAAGCAGAGCTTGCTAAAATGACTTCCAGAGGGAGGGTGCATCCTCCTTGATCATACACGACTATGTACAGACCAAACCAGGGCAGTCCTGAGGGCACTTTTGCTTGACCCAAGTGAGGAATTATCTTGGAACTCAAAGGGGATGGAGAAAATTAAGTGAGAGTCACCTACTTTAATAAGGTAAAAACACCAGCTGGTTGTAGTGATAATTGAGAAGCCATAGAACTAACTGTTGCCGTGAATTTTGACTTTTGGCAAAGTGTTACATAGAGCACACCAGGTACAAGTGTAACATCTGCTGTTCTTCTGACAGACGTGTTTTCTCCTGGATTACTGTTTTACCTTGAAGTGGCAGTAAATATGATTAAAAATAGGAATGAGGAAATGTGGGTGTCATTCATCTGATGCTATGGAGTAAACAGTCTGTGAAAAGGATGATACCCCAGTTGATGATAAAAAGCTTCAGTTGTGTAGGGAGCAAAGGCCTTTCAATTGGATCACCATAATCTGAAACTGTCAACAGGAAAAGAGGGAAATGCAGTGGTTGGAAGAGAGTAGATTCATCCTTTGGATTTATTCAACATACTGCTCTAGTTCGGAGCAATTATTGGAAGTTTGGGATAAGTCTCTCTTCTTCTTAGAAGTGGTCAAAAGCTTAACTGAGGAGCATTATCTAGGCCCATAGCCTGTACTCTGCATTGAAAAGCATCTTTGTGTCTGACTTTAACTGGTGTGCTGGGAAACCGTTCAGAAAAGCATAGACTGATTAAAAAAATGCTAGAATTAAGCTGAGCGGAGAAAAGCCAGACCTAATCTGCTGGAGTCCCTTGAAGATCTTACTACAAAGATACAGTGGATGTTAGTGTTCTTAGCGATTTGTCCCCAGCTGCTAAAATCAAAGCATTCAGTGATTTGGTATAGAAACCAAATGGTCACATCTGTACTGCCCAAGTATTTAGCCTATCACTCACCAGACCCTTCAGAGCTCAAGCTTCTGTGACTACAGCTAGGCATAAAAACCTATGGGTCAGCCCATCTTCTTTTTGTTGTTATTGTTATTAGCATACTTTTAGTCCTTCTCACAGGGGATATGACAGTGATAGTTTACTTAAAAACACATCTGACAGCCTTCCCCTCCATATGTGACTCAACAGATGCTGTTGAGAGAATCAGAAATGCTTTTATTGTCTGTTCCTACAAGTCACCTCTGATAGAAAATGTGCATATAATTGTGACTTAAGACAAATATTTCAGTTATGTTCTTCCCCAAAGATTTTAATATACTTAAAATTACTGCATGTGATCCCACTGGGACTGAGTTTATGCCTGGAAAAAATCAGGAAGTAGCATACAGCATGTGCTTTATTTAATACAAAGCAAACAAACAAAAAACCAAAACCAGAGTGGTTGTCCAAAAACACAGCCTTAGAAAAGGAGACTTTATTTCTTAGTAGACCACGGAAGTGGCAGTGTAATTCCTTGCTGGGATGCCTCAGTTCTGACCTGAAGAAGTTGCTCCATACAGTGTTTTCCAGGCCACTGAACAAGCTGTTCACCTCTTCACACAACCTTGCCATAGAAAACCCAACAGAACAGGCTAGCTGTGAGCAGTCTCCTGGCTCTTTGCTCTGGGGTGGTCAGGTGTTGAGAAAACATGGAGATTTCTCATTGCATTGAGAAAGCAGGAGGAGCTTTAGAACCTTGACCACGTGTCTTGGGTTGCATTTTGCCTGTGTACATACACACACGCAGATTTCATATATTTGTGTGTAAAATGGCACCTTTCTTAGAAGTGACGCCTGAGATGTTAGTGTGTGCAGGGATGTTAGTGATCTAAGAGTCAGAGACACACCAAATAGAAATATTTGCCCTGCTTTGCTTGATGACAAGTAAAATAAGAGCACGGAATAATTTATCTCCCACCAGAAGGTGTGGTGCTTCCCCAGCTCCGTTATTTTTTGGGTTGAGGGTAGCTGTGTCATCACTAGTTTTCCAAGTGCCACAGCAGTTGCTGACCTACCTGTCTGTGCTCCAGCCCTGCCTAAGCCACAAGAGCTATTTCATGCAAAATTACTCTCTAATTAAGTTGCACAGTGGTAGAGCTGAAAAGGGGATGCCGCTTTCCAGTAGGTATCAGAAGCTCAGCATGATCTTAAGCAAAATGGAATAAATAACTCTTCACAGCTCAGTGCTCTCTGTATATGACCTTGCACTGCCAGCTATTGTATGTTGGCTAGCAGTACCCTGGTTGTACTATAAACAGGAGCCTGTTGGTGACCTCAGTTACAGTAGAGTTATGCTTCAGCCATATTTCAGATTGTTTTCATTTGAAAGGTAGACTGGAAAGTACAATTATATTTCATAACCTGGTGCTGCACTGTTGGGATATTATTAAGCGAGGCATCCTGAGGAGCTGGAAAGAACATCAAGAAATAAGAAGTGTATATATATGTATGTTCTGGTGTCTCCACTGTTTCTAGAAGGTGTTACGTAATTTCTATAAGGAAAATGTGCTCTTTTGCTGCTGCTTTTGATGCTCTGAAATGCAGACTATTTTACGTAAATTGAAAGAACATTTCATAAGAAATTTTAGTTGGAGAATCTATTAAATCTTACGCTAAGTGAAGGAAAAATTATACTAGGGAGGCAGATCATCCAACTGCAGAAACTATTCTCCTCAAAGTGTGAAGAGACAGAAAAGTGAAAGCCATAAATCTGGTAGCATTAGAGGACTACATGAATTATCTGGGCTGGTTACAAACCAAAAAGTAATTAGGTAAGGTTGGTTGCTTCAGGTTACTTTAGACATAAAGGTGGGGAAACAGGGACGACAGAGTGGTTGCTGAAGTAGGGGTAGGGAATAGCTTTATCAGACCCAATGCCTACACAACCATTGCCTTGGCATTCTGTGCCCTGTGCTACTGCTCTGCTACATGCATAACCATTCCCAGATATTTTCTTTGCATCTGGGAGCCATTATCTGTCATGCAAACTGAAAACTTTTGGGGTCTTTCTCTTATAAAAAAATTGTGAGACACAGAAGATGTGGAAGTAGATCCAAAAGGTTTCATTGAAGTACAGAATATATACTTGTGGACAAGTAATGGGTAGCTTGGCATTTTGCTATGGGAGAAGGTGTAGTGTTCATGAAGCTGCTGTACAGCCATCTCTGGAGAATTATATCCTCTTTGCTTATAGAGGTCAAATCAGCCAAAAAATGAGCATCACCCTTGGCCTCTTAGGAAAACTCTTGTTCATTTTTTACAGCTGTGTTTCACATCTATTTCTTAGTGGAACTTTACTTGCTTGTACTGCTTCTATCAATACACCACTGCTGCTTGGTCTCTGCAAATGACTCTTTCTAAAAGGGTAACCCTTTTGCTGTGGTCTTAGGTAAGTCTTCTCTTGTGTGTTTGCTGTTTTCATTGTAAGCCCCTTGCTGAAGTAAAATAAGTAATTATGAAGGCTTCACCTGCTGTAATAATTTATGTTCCTTTTTTAACAGTTTAGGGAACTCTGTCTCCCTTAAGTAATAAGGTAGAAAATATGACTGGTGACACTAATCTGGTCTCTGGAAATGAGGTGGCATTGCAGCTTCTCCCACTGCTCCAGCTAAGGGCAGCGTCCCACTGTGCTACATCAGGAGCAGGGTAAACTCCTCCGACCGTTGTTTCACACCCTCTGCTGTTCGTTCAAGGATGGTATTAAATTATTTTTGTCACATGTCATGGTTGGCACACAGGGTGTTACTTTAGTCAACCAACATGGGATGTTGTACTCTTCTCTTATAGGTTCCTCCTTGCCTGTTTACCCATCCCTGGCGAGATACAAGGATGAATGTTGACATTTTTCCCATTCCTCTCTCATCCTGTTGCCAGAGTTAGAATGTGAGTAGGGATGGGGAAGTTAACCCCTTCGTAAGATTGTCCTGCTTTATATAGGAATTAATATGTGCTAACTCATTTTCAACTTTACTCTCTCTAAAGGCCACAAGTCACAGCCTACTGTCTATCATAGCTTTCTTGTAGGGAAGCAGAGGCATTGATGAGCTTGGTGTTCTTGCCTAACAAAATCTTTAGGGCTTGCTCTGTCTCAGGTTTATCTTTTTTCCCCTTCAAACTTGAAAGGAAGAGGGAGAAAGTGAGAGGGAATGTACCTGCAGCAGAGGTACCCTCAGAAATCGGATCAAGATGCTGTCTGTCATCATTGAGTTTAGACTGCCAAATAAAATAATGATTGGAAATTAAGATTAAAACTGGAAATCTTCTTTAATGTCTAATGAAAATCAGTAATCTTAGCATAACATATGGCATTGCGTTCAACTCTTAGTGCTGTAGGAGTAGTTTGCAGCTGACAGCACATATGTCTGTGCAGTATGCTTCAGAATCCCCGAATTTAGATATTCCATTGAATCAGTAATTTTTAAGCTTGAAATGTAAGCATATTCCTCTTCCTCTTTCTTCTCTTGCTCTGTCCCCCACACCCCCAAAAAGCAAATCTTGAAAAGTTAAGCATTTCCTAATGCTTTGGAATTGTCTCCTGGGCTCATTTGGAGTGATCCTTTCGCTCATGCTTCCAGTATTCCTTTGTGAAAATAATTTTAAAAAGGTACTTGCATTTCTGTACAAGGGAGCAAAGGACCCCAAAAGAACCTCAGGTGGCATCTCAGAGCTCACATACCTGCCAGGAAAGCCTACTGAGTTGCTAATTTCCAATTCTAGAAAAAAAAATGCTGCAGCTGCCAATATGGGTTTGAGCAAAAAGGGTGTGAATTATATCTATAGTGTGATACTGTGCTTCTTCCCTGACTGACATGGTAAAGCTTTCAGGTTGTCTGCGCTTTCTTTCTGCAGCGGATTTATTAATCCAGTTTCCAAACTCATTTTTGTACCTTCACCATGCATAAACTCTCACTAATTCGTTAAGGTGTGTGGATAATTACAGAATCACAGAATGGTAGGGGTTGGAAGGGACCTCTGGAGATCATGGAGTCCAATCCCCCTGCCAAAACAGGACCACCTAGGGCTGGTCACACAGAAATTGTATTCTTCAGGAAGAAAGAATACAGAATTATCTCATTAAAGTCTTTCTTTCTTTGGTTCCCTTCAGGGTAAAATGTCAGACTTTTTTTCTTATGGCATTAGATTTTGTTTGTGTTTCATTACCAGTAGCACTTGTATCACATTTTTGTTACAATTTATGTTCTGGCATTTGGATTCCAAAGCAGAAGGCTATGTGTACATTAATTAAAATTTATTTTAAAAAAAAGTGGTTTAATGAACACAGAAGTAACACCGCCTTAGTTTGAAGGGATAGCACGCCTTGGCAAATTAATGTACACTCTCCTGAAGGCAAAAATCTAGTGAGTAATGGCGAACTGTTCAGCATGAAGTCAAGCTTAGGGATGTGCTTTCATGACTGCTAAGGTGAATTAGGTATGGGAAAATATTTGAAGAATACATACTTAGCTGCAAAGATGTGGATATTAAGAGAGCCTGTATCGAGATTTCCAAGTGCAAACTTGAATACCTTGCAAAGGCACAGCACTAGGTGCACTTTCCAACTTACTCATTTTCATACTTCAAGTTTTTCTTGTTGAAATAACACTGCAGGAGGTTGGGATTCATTTGCTGTATTCATTTGCCTGCATCCATCCTTTGCAGAGCTGCGGCACACGGACTGTGTGCAGTTGTGTACTGGCATGTGAGATGGCTCCCTTTCAACCTGTTTTATCCCTCCCCTTTGCTCCCAACACTCTGGCCTGTGTACTTAACTTGCCTTTACCTCCAGTATGTCACCAAAGTGCAAGCTGTTTTCGCTGTCCCCACATGTACCTAGTTTAAAATCCTCTGCACTGGGTTGGCAAGCCTCTTGGCAAAGGTAATTTTACCCTACTTTGTCTAGCGGATACCATCTTCCAGCTCGTTTTCCTCAAAGAGGGGATCCTTGGCTGGGAAAGCCAAAACACTGCTTGCAACACCCGTTGCAGAGCCTGTTGTTAATTCTCAGTGTGCCTCCACTCCTATCCAGGCCTTCCCTTTCACGTGCAGAATCAAGGTCATTGCCTGGGCTCTCATGTCCACTACTTCTGCTCTCCAAGCTCTCTAGTCGTTCTTGAAGTAGAATCTGCCCATCTTGCTCAAGTTACTCACACTAGTCACACACCAAAAAAAAGAGATGAAAAATTATTTCAGAAACTGTGTTTCCTTGATATTTTTACAACTTCACAATGTCTGTTCTGTGACTATTCTAAAAAGACCAAACAGACTATACTAATAGTTCTAATTGTTTCAAGAAAATATCTTGAACAGTGCAACTGCCTAAATGGGAAGAATTGATTATTGACTTGAATAAGCCAGACTTTCTGGAAATGTAAGATTTGCTTCCTAGCAGAGTTGTCTCTCTCTATATATATATTCACTTGTTTTTGAGAAAAAAATATATGTGGAACTGTAGGGACTACTATCAAACAGAAAAGACTTTGGGAAACAGGGTTGAATCTGGAATTCAACATGTACAAAATCACCTTGAAAACAGAGGCTGGGACACCCCAATGGTATTCAACCCTTTCATTCCTTTTTCATGAGCAGTGACAGAAGTGTTGTTTTGTCTGCAAGAATGTCTGCAGAATGTCTCACTGACAATTCTTTGATAGTCTTTTCAATATAATAATCATTTATAATAGAAATAAATCTTTAGATTTTCGTGCTGATTTTATGAAAAGTTTCAGCAAGGGAGCAGAGAAGCACTACAAAAAATCATATAAGTAAGCAGCTCTTGGACAATTTATATTCTGAAAGTTATTTGCTTGGGATATTTGAGAAACTTTAGCAAATTAGGAAAAATTGAAGAGTTTTGTAAAGCAAAAAAGAAGCTAAATACATCTTGGCAGTATCTATTTGGTTTATTTCATGCTAAGTTTATTTTTGGAACTAAATATTTTCATGTTCAGTTCCCCTACCCCTGACGGTTAATGTTTTTGCTACCTGTGACAAAAATTGCTGCTCTTCATAATGTCATGTTCTGAGAGAGCTGGCTGCTATAATTTGTCTTCCTTTCAGTGCTCATCTGCTCATCTTGGATTCTCATACTGATCCACCATATCAGACTCTTAGTACAGTCCAGCAACATATGGCGTATAATGAAGAAAGTTTATATTCCTGGTGCAATCTCCAGCAAAGGTGATTAAAAACTGAATAAAGCTCAGATGATTTTTAATAACCAAGTTTTACCTTTTCCGTGGCATTTGGCATTTTCTTTCAAGCTTTTAGGAGTATGTGTAGGTGCTGCCCTCTAGCAGGATATTCTATAGCATAGCTATTGTTTCTAAATGTTTAAATGCATAGGGACTCTTTTTGGTACACAGAAATTGCCCCCAAAAGATGGGCGTATACTTTGGAGCCCAATTGCAAAGAGGAAGTGTCACTCAGAGCTTCTCTGCCTGTCCCCACTATCACTTTAGAAGTACTGGTGGTCTCCACCTCATTAGTGTGGTGTTCCTATATGGGTGTTGTATACAGATAAGTAGTTGAGAGGGATTTCCATGCACCCCTTATCCATCATTTAGGCAGTTGCTTCTGGATGCCATGACAAGTATTTGTGCAGCCTTTTTTGAAGAGTTCAAGAGCAGCCCCAAGGGCTGTCCTTGTAGTGGGAGGTTGAGCTCTTTTAAAAAAACAAACCAGCCACATCTGGACACCAATATGTGTCTGCTGGGACTAGTCCTTTAATACCTTGAGGTCTGCTACAAGTGTGGAAGGAATAATCTACAATATGAAATATAAATTATTGAAACGTGTATGATCATCTGAGCTAAAATACTGGAGCAGAAACACCAGTCTGGATCGCCTAAGAGACTGAAGGATTTTCTGCATGTCTTACAAAACATGGGAGCAGTAAAAGCATCACATGAATGACATTAGAAGTGCCAGGGAAACACATGATTGTCTCTGTCTAGGTGTAAAGATGATGTAATACAGCTTTCATTAGGGGAAAGTTGGAGGCAGAAACACTATAATTTTATTTTTTTTTTCCCCACGGAAAGATGTAATTTCATGCCAAATTTTAATTTATTTCTTTCCGGAGTATGAAAAAAATGCTGCTTATTTACAACTAAATTTGATAGGGCACATGTTTGAAAATGAACCTTGACTTACAAAAACTCGTAATTTATGCCATTTATAATTAAACAGATTGAAAATTTCGTTTAAAGTCTTCTAGAGAGGATCCAATCACTGACTTTTTTTTTCTTTTTCTGAATTGATATTTGATTTTTAAGAGTGCTTTCAAATGAAAGTAAAAAAATCAGCCTCAGTCATTAGTATGAGTACCCCTTCCCCCCAATTAACATTCTTTTCAAATTTTCATCAAGATATGATAACTTATGAAAAAGAACTATTTCTCCCCTGTATTTTTTTAATATAGTGAGACCATCTTTATTGTCTTTGTTTTGTGTAACACCATACAGATGGTACACATGGTGGGAGAGAAGAGGTAAAGAGGCTAGGATAGTGCAGCCAAGAGAGAGGCCAAGTGACAGGTCGCTCAGGTTTGTTGGCAGAAAGAACCCTTTTTCTCTTGACTGCAGCTGTTCAAGAAGCAACCACCTTCAAGTGCAGGGTATATAGCTAATGCTACTAGCCATCAAGGCAATAGGTGATGCTACATGTCCCCTTTTCTAGTAGTATTCTCTTTAGGGTGCACCAGCTGGGCCTGTTGCTGTGAATTTGGGCTTATACCCCTATGGTATTTAGAGAGGGGGAAGAGAGAGAACTTAAATTTCTGCAGTTGCTGCTCTGGCACCTCTCAGCATCTCCAGAGATGAAATGGCACACTAAGCCTTCAGAGGTACTGTAAAGCATAACTGCAGTCTTTTGACAGACTCTTTCTATTGCTAGCAGATGTCTTCATTTATTCCTATTACTGTGTCAGTTATTTGGGGTTATTTTCTTGTCTGGAACTGAATTTTTTACTTTGTTTTTTCCTCTTCCCTCTAACCTGACTTTCTGTATGAAAGGGAGGGTGAGGTGCCTGTTTACCAGACAATGCATTTAGGATATGTTACTGGGGGGCCCGTACTCAGGAAAGGCAGCAGATTTCCAGTGTCATTACCTTTGGTGCATTTAGCAAGATCTAGGGGGGGATGAAGAAGGGGATAAATGAGATAAATGCCCACTCCTTATAAAACAAGCAAAATAAAATGGGAGTGTTGAATGCTGTGGAGGTAATTGGTTTGAGCAATCCTTGCTTGTTGAGAGATAGAGGCTTAAAGGTGTATATAGAGTGAACTTTTAGGTAAATTGTCTTGCGGCAAGACGTGATAATGTTTTTCCAAGTGTCCTTCAACATACACAGAAAAAGTTCTTCAAGAAGTTTATTGCTAATGTGAGCGTCTCCTGCATCAGCAAGAGTCAACAGCTTTGTTCTTTCATCTTTCTTTCTCCGCTTCATCCTAAGTATCTTGCCACTGCCTTGGAGCATAGGGCAGGAAGGACAGCTAGCTCAACTCCTGAAGCAGTTCACAAGTTTCAAGTCCCATGGTAACCATATATAGGGATTTAATTTAGAGTGAAACAGAGAGCATCTAGTTCAGATCTACCAAGAGTTACTGCATGCTCCCAGATAAAATTTGGGGCCTTTAGTATGAAAGGCAAAAGCTTCAGAGCTTTCAACAGTGTATTGGGGGAAGCTTACAAGTGTACAAAAGTAAAAATATGTATTAATAAAACCATTTACTACTATTTAGATATTGGAGCTCTTCCTGATACCTCTGCAAAGGCACAATTTGTGTAATCTACTTTCAACAGGAGTCCTAATACCTGAATCTTGGTGTGTGCACTCATTGTATAGCTGATTACCCAAGAACAGGGTTCACACAGGGCCACAAACTGGCCTGAAGGCAGCTTAAGCAAGGCTGCAGGAGGTGCTGAGAAAAGGGTTGGGGTTTCATAGTGAAATGGTTTTCTCTGCTGTCATGGTTTACAAAATTTCTCCTCTGCTGCAACTGTAAAGAAGAGCAATCCCACTGCGAACAATAAGAAGGTTCATGAAATTGTAATCATAATAAAAGTATGAATAATTTTGAGCATTAATTTGATTACAGTAGCATCTGAATTCAGTGTAGAACTTCTTAGTTCCAGATTTCAGAAGTTTCTATCCAAGTATGAATTTTCATGGGCAACCATACTTAAACCCTGTTTTAAGTGTTACAGGGTTCTTCCACTAATGCTAGAAAAAGCTGTAAGCATCCTTATAATAAAATCCATTCTTAAAAAATCTGTGAAACTGTCAGTTTCTTGATGGCAATGGCATTATCTTTGCTGGCGATTGAGACGTGTGATTGTCAGTCACATAATGGGGATTTTGTGTGACATTGCTAGTGCTGTGCACAGACCTGCCTGAGCTACAGCTGCGATCAGTGGTCTCAGTTGAAATAACTGTGAATTTGGCACAGAATGTTTTCCTGAATACGTCAACTAACTTTTAGTTTTTAGTATGTCTACATACCTACTCCAAGATTATACTGCGGATTTACTGCCATCTCTATGAGTAGGGCAGCGGGAAGTGGTTGTGTGCTAGAATTTATTTCAGTGCTAATGTGCCCTTGTAGCCAAGAAGGCCAATGGCATTCTGGGGTACATTAGAAAGGGTGTGGTTAGTAGGTCAAGAGAGGTTGTCCTCCCCCTCTATTCTGCCTTGGTGAGGCCACATCTGGAATATTGTCCAGTTCTGGGCCCCACAGTTCAAGATGGACAGGGAACTGCTTGAAAGAGTCCAGCACAGAGCCACAAAGATGATTAAGGGAGTGGAACATCTCCCTTATGAGGAAAGGCTGAGGGAGCTGGGCCTCTGTAGCTTGGAGAAGAGGAGACTGAGAGGCGACCTCATCAAAGTTTACAAATATGTTAAGGGGGACTGTCAGGATGATGGAGCCAGGCTTTTTTCAGTGACATCCAGTGATAGAACAACGGGCAGTGGGTGCAAACTGGAGCATAGCATGTAAATGTGAGGAAAAACTTCTTTACTGTGAGAGTGACAGAGCACTGGAAAAGGCTGCCCAGAGAGGTTGTGGAGTCTCCTTCACTGGAGACATTCAAAACCCACCTGGACAAGTTCCTGTGTGATGTACTCTAGGTGACCCTGCCTAGCAGGGGGGTTGGACTAGATGATCTTTCGAGGTCCCTTCCAACCCCTAGGATTCTGTGATTCTGTAATGCACAGCAAGGAGTAAATTATCTTGTGCTTAAGGTAATGTCAGAAGCATCCTGAGTTGTGCCGCAGTGCAAGAGGAGATGTAATTCTTCTGTCTCTAAAAATGCACCTTTGGGCAGGAAAACCCACCCTGGTGGTGTTCTTGTTTCTTTCACTGAAGGATCCCCTGTGCCGTGTGTAGTCAAAGTGGGAGAAGACTGTGGAGATGCGGTGTGTATGTGTGGGATACAGCCAAACAAAGGCCACACAGATGAAGTGTCACACTGAGCACAGGATATATTTTATGCTAGAAAAAGTGCCTGTCCCCTGTTCTGTCTGATATGCTAAAGAAAGGAGAGAGGAAACAGTCTTCTGAGATTGTCCCCATGCTCCTGTGCAGATAACCAGCAATGCTGGCCCACTCATTTTCCAGTCAAAATAAGAAAGTAGGACATTTTTCAGCTCTGTAACTCCACATTGCAGCAATCAAGTTACTACTTGGTGAAAAAAGGAACATAATTTGTATATTATTTTTTTCTCATTCCTGGGGATCTTCTACAAATGTCTTGTCAATGCAATAGGCTTTTTTTTTTCTTTATTTTATAGGAAAAAAATAGGAATTGACATACTATAGTTAGAGGAAGATTTAATGTTTTTCTGATGTTTGGGCTCTTCCAGCATTTTTGTGAGTAGCTGCTGCTTGCAGTTCATTCTCATCCTGCCCAAGTGAGCTGTAGTGAACACTATATTAATATAAAAAGAGCTTGTCTCCCTACTTTCTGCTTCTCTGGGAACACTGACTTTATGTCCAGTTCTGGTTTGCTTGTTTTTTGGGGTTTGTGTGGGGGTTTTTTTGCTAATATGGATGGCCAAAAAAGTGTGAAACTTAATTAGGAGTGGTGAAAATCTCTGCTCTGTAAGTGACCCACTTAACTGTTGAGAACTGAAGGGAGGAGGTGCAGAACATGAAAGTAGCTTTTTTTGTTTGTTTTTTAATGAGTAATTAATGTTCTTGTGCTTTAATTCCACCCCCCCCCCCACTATCCAACTCACATGTAAACTTAAATGTGCAAAATTTGAGCATACATATTAATAAGCCTATTTTCCAGTGTTCAGTTACAGATGCTTTTACATTAATACACCACATTTTCAGAAGTACCTGAATGCCTTGGCCTATGTTTCAGATAGTTGCTGATGCTCTGCCTGGTTGGTCTTCTGCAGAAATGAGATCTAGCAGAGGATAAAACTCAAGCTGAAGTGGGGTAAAGGGGCCTCCACATCAGCATGGCTGCTCTGCCCCTTACATGTTTGTGGTAATACCAGGAATTGAATTGGATGCATTTTCCAGAGTGTTACTAATTCAAACATGCACATTTGTTTTATTAAATAAGGAGAAAGTATGGCAAAATTAAGCTCAAAAAGAAGGGAAAAAAAAAGGCTGCCTGATTCTTAGATACTGTTGTAAAAGATGCCATAGAAATTAGATACAGATACTGAATTTAGAGTAGTATGGTCCTTTGTAATCTAATTACATAAGCATTGCTATGCTTTGTTTTGGAAATGGAACTATGGGGGGACTTTAACAAAAAAATAGAAAAGTATTTAAGTCAGCATAAGATATAAAAGCAATTTCCTTTAAACTGGTAAAACAAGAAATTGCAGCACTGAGCATTCAGTCCACATAATAAATCATATCATATATTGAATGCTCCAAATCCGAGAGGTGACACTTAGTACTGGAGACTTTCCAGGAATCAGCAGTAGCTAAATGGTGCAAATGGGCAAGATACCAGTCTTTTGTTTCTTGCTCAGTTTAAGGGTAGTCCCTTGGAAATAAGAAAATAACAGGATTTCCCTGCCCTGTGTTGGATCTCTAGTATACATCTAAAAACAAAGAAAACTTTTTTTTTTTTTTCTTTTCAGTTAAACCCCCTCAAAAAGGAAAGAAAAATAGTATCTGGAAACTGTATTCTCAAATTCTGCCAATTTTAATCGTAGAAGGTGGCCTGTTTTGAAGCGGTACAATGTGAAACAAAGGAACGATCTCAGTGAATACGAGGGTATTGGGTCTGTGGTCTCTGAAGTGTATTGGTTTTAGTGTTGTATTTTACCTTCTAACTGGTGCTGCCTGTCCAGTTTGAATTTGCACCTTTTATCAATTGATCCCTTTCTCCAGTGCACAAGTATGGTCCGTGTGAAGCAGATGACTGCTGCTTCTTGGAGACTCATTGGAGCAGGCTTTCCACCTAGGTTTCCACTGATAACTGTGTTCTTGCAAGCACAGAAGAGGGTCTCATTGGCACTCTGCCAGCCCCAGGTTGAAGGCGGACACAGCCAGCCACACTTGCTGGTGTTTCCATGACTCTCCTGTGCTGGTGTTGCTTTGGGTCTGAAGTGCTGCACTTCCAGCCACCAGTGCTGCTTTGACAGTGCTTGCAGTCCCCTCCCTTGGCAAGGCATCTGGGGGTTTGCTTGTCTGACCTAAGTCCTGGCTGTGCTGGGAAGTGGTGATGCTTCTGGAAGAGTTGGCATGGCACACCAAGCCATAGTATTTTAGCCACTATGCCATTTAGGCCTGCTACAGGAGGAACTAAACATTCAAGTGTCAGCTCATGCCTGAAACCTTGTCTGTCTTAACTCACACCAAGAGTTGTCCTGCTGGCAGCAATGGTGGGCAAAAAGTGTTCAAAAAAATTTGCTTATGATCTTGTTTGTCTTCCACAAAGTTCAGGACAAGCTATACTTTGTAAAAAGTATAATTTGCTGGGAAAACTAGCACAAAAAATGATGCATACTAGAACAGAAGAGTTGATATTTATAGCATGAGGAATGTGTAATGTTTGGATGAGAGCAAAAATGTGGTGTTAGGGGTGTTTTTTGTTGTGGTTTTTTTTGTTTTTTTTTTTAAACACAACCTCTTTTTGCTGGAGTACTCCTTATGTCACACAAAAGTGGCAATATATAAACCTGTTTAAAGCTTCCTGCATTAGTAAATCATCTCATTTTAAAACAGACCATCTTGTAAATGAGCAAGCATAGATTAGTCTGAAGAACATCTATCTGAACTCAGCTGGGTATCCTTGCAGGATTATGAACTAGTTTAATTCTACTGGTGTAAAATTATTTAGTTCCTCTAGTGTAATGTCTATCCAGGTGTAAAATCATACCCATAATTAGGCCATAATTAGCAGGTGCATCAATGATATTGTAGATCAGGGAGGCAGTTTTGAAACAGATCTCATCCTTGTCCCCACTTCCCATGAGTTTGTGGGTGTTGTGTGGCAGCCTTGGCAAGCCCAGATGTCCTGTGCCTGAGGGGAGGTTACTGAGAAGGCAGAGCCAGGCTCTGTGTGGAGGTGCACAGAGACAGGGCGAGAGAGAGACAGCAGTAATGAACTGAAACAGGGGAGGGCCATATTTGCCAAAGGGAAGAAGAATTAATAATAATAATCTGTCACTGTGACTGCAGCCAAGGTCAGGACCAGGTTGCTCAGAAAAGCTATGCAGTGTCCATTGTTGGACGCTTTCAAGACCAAGCTGGACAAAGCTCTGAGCACCCTGGTCTGTGATCCTGGGTGCTGGGCTCATGGCAGATTAAACTAAACTGTAGGGTGAGTTCTAGGAGTATATAACATGCTATGCCCATCAAGGGCTATTTCTACCATGGTCTTTGGAGGAGATTTGAAAGAGGCCAGAGGAGCATGGGTGGAGTACATGGGCATAGAAAGTGTTTCTGGGTATGGGGAGGAGTACAGGAGACAGCGCTGACTTGTTTGTGACAAACAGCCATTGAGATCACTGGAGTGTAATGTGCTTGTTACACTACTTGATCCTCAGGGCACACAGCTTTGCTAAACTGAGCAATTGTTTTCAAACACAGAGTAATAAAACTCTTTAAAAATTGTTCCTTTGTCACTTTCCTTCCTTAGCCACTTCGTTATCTTGGACATCTGCCTCTGAAATTAGAAAAATCATCATCTTATATCATCTGTCTTACTTAAAGAGAAAAACTTGGGTATGCAGATTGTTTCTTCAGCAAGTAGCTCTTCATGATGTAAGAACATGTACTGATGATTTAGCTGACCTTTCCCTTCTGGGCCCCAATAGTCACGTAACTTCTGTTAGCTTTCAGGCAGCAGATGCTGCATCTGTCAGGCTCCTGTCCTGGGTTGATTCTGAATGGTTGCAGAAAGAACCAGTGTACGTATTTCTGTGGTACAGTCTTCTGTGGTGTTTGAATTTCTGCGTTGGAATCACTGCTAGTCACACAGTGAAGATTCAGAACGCAGAGCATCTCTACAAAGCATGCTGTCTCTCGCATCTGAGTGACATTTAGCACAAGGCAGAGGAAAATTTCCAATGTCTTTGGAATCTCATCTGGTATTGTCAAGCTTGTTCCCAGAATCAGAGACTCGAATTTCCAGTGGTGGCCTTTTTCCTTTTCACTGACAAGTAGTGTTCTTTGGGGGATTTTTTCCCCCACAGTGTATCCATGCTTCAGCAGTTTCTGGAGCAGAAAAATATTTATGTTTAGATAAAATAATTCCTGCTTTTGGTGGAGGATCAAAATTAGTTTTTCAACTACATTACAAATATTTTGAGGGGAACATGGTGGGAGCTCTCCTTTTCTCAAAATGGCTGCCCTATATACAAGATTTCTAGTCCAAGGTATGGTTAACAAATCTAGCTTTTCAGGTTCCCAAATTAGTTTTAACATGTACACGTCATTACTTCTACGAAATGCTTTCAGATTGCCCTGATTACAAAATACTACTTGTAATCAGATGAAGTTGAACAGGAAATCCCAACTAAGTGCAGTATCTCGTGAGTAATTGCTGTACAAATGCTTTAAATAAATTGTGAGCAATTTCTTACCCAGTGGCTTTAGCCATTAGGTTGCTTAATTGACTTTTCTGTGTGTCAGGTTTAGCTGCAATGCTGAAATCCGAAGGGAAGAAAACATCTATACTGAAATTGAAGTGCAGTACTTCATTTGCATTGAGACATGAGTGACAGTTTTTCTTTCATAGATCTGTAAGCATTGATTAAAAAATGAAAAAGAAGAAGGTTGAGGAAAAAAGCTGAAATCAAAAGGTTGAAGACTTTTTCAAAATACCTGTTTGGATATATGGAGAAAAAGGTTTGGGGGGGTATGATGGGGAGCACATGCAAGAAGAGGGGAGTATCTGTAGGCATGAAATATATTTTTTTGCCTTATATGGGGAAACCCCAGTGGAGAAAACAGTTCTGAGCTGTGAAGACAAGCATTGAAGCTAGTTTTGTGTTAGCAAATTCTTGAACCATGGTCTCTATGCTGGTGGGAAACAAATGTAATTATATAGAGATAAGAGTACTTTTATTATTATTTTTTTTTTCTTTTCCTCTCAGTTTTGAATTTGTCTCCCAGTAGCATAAGAAAATTTCACAGGTGGATTCCACCATCCATCCAAGATTTGTGGAATACAACTTTGTTTCCGGCCTGGTTCCACTGAAGTGGCTCAAAGATTTCTGTTGTTGGGTTTGGGTTGGGAGGGGTAGAGGAATGGGGTTTTTTTGCAGGTTTTTACTACATACTAGATAGAGTTTGTTCTGAGGATGGTCAGTTGATGGGAAAACCAGCTTTTTTGGTTTGTGTTCTAAGAGTTCTTGTAGTACATTTTCAATGACATTGTCAGCACCTGGAGACAATGTTGCATGCACACTAAGAAGCTGACATAATGTCATTGTGCTTTCTTTTTCATTTTGGATTAGTTGTTGAGTTTACATGTAACTCATAACTTGAATTTTTAGTCATAGAGCATGATTTATATCAGTTAAAGTATCTTGTTAACAAACTTAATTGCTTTGACCTGGTATAATACACATGTATTCATCCAAAGATAAGGACAAAGACATGAGCCAGAACACATATGCTACAGCTTTGCAAAGTTGACATGCTTTTATGAGATTAAAGTGAAATCAGTAATGTCATTCTAGATAATTTTGTAGTGTTTTAATGTCAACATTAATGTATGTTCAAAGACTATCTTAATTTAAAATACTACAATATTCACATTAATTGAGCCCGTTTTGGTGTTAAGGCAGAAGAGAAAAGAAAGCCTATAGAATTTTGCAAGCTTTTCATTGAGTCAAATTAGTTTGTTTTAAACTTCATATTACATGTTTTATTTCAATATCTCTGCAATGTGAATCTTTCACATAAAATTGACAGGCACTGCAACTTGTTCTGTAACATTGCACAGCAGTTATTTACATAAAGCATTAAGATACTGCCAAGGAACTTCTCTTACATTTGCTGTCCTGTTTTAAATTATTTCCATTTTAAAAACAAAAGCAAAATATGTGTTGAGAATTGCTGTTAGTGCAGGGAAAAATATCCTTTTAATCCCCTCCCCCTCTTAAGACTATTTATGAGAAACTATTTGGAATGTGCATGAATATTGCTGAGGAATTGCAGTAGAGACAGATTTAATTATTAAGGTATGGAAATTATTTATTTCACAAATATATTGCACAGCTTCATCATTTCAGCAATGAAAACCAGTTTTGATTGTGGTGGAGCACTGAAGACATAAAGGAAGATGAAAACAGTCACTGAGACTTTTTATCACTTGAATATGTAGTTTTAATATTTTAAAATTAAACGTTAAAGCTTTTTTAATATATTCAATACCTACATATTATTTATTACTGGATGTTTATTATATTTCAGTGTGACCTTACAAAACTATTAATCAAAATGAGAGTTTTCTTTCATCAGTCGTCGAAGTATCTGTTAGAAAACACTGTTTCTGATTCAACATGCACTATTGTCTAGTTCATGCTCACATATATATGACTTGTTCCAATAGAAATGATTTCACATGTCTATTAGATACTAATTTTTCACAATTTAGCCAGTTACTCCAATGTTCATGTTCTGCTTTTGGTTTTCTCCTTCTATAGTGTAGTGCTTTTGCTTGTCTTTATTCTGTATTATTGATATGGGGCTGTTTCATAAATTTATCAAGCTCATTTCTATTTCTAATCTTGTTCTCTAAACTGATTGCTACTCCTCCAATCCAAAGCCACCCACAAATTGCAGATGCCTTCTCCAATTCTATCAGAGTAACTGCTGAAAATATTGAATATACCAAGCCCGGAAAAGACTTCTCCACAGGGATCCAGCTTAAAATATGCTGTTGGTTTGTGCTGCATGATTAATAGTTACCTTTTTAGATAGATTTTCTCAACAAATTGATCAATCCAATAGCAATTTAAGGGAACATTGTCAACAGGCTTAATAAAACACAGCACTTGGTATCACCTCTTCTGCTCCCATTCTCCTTTCTTCTTCCCTTCCCTCCAACCCATGAGGTCAAGAAGGAAATTAAATTGATTGGACTAAACCTTGTTCTTGACAAGTCTGTGACATTTGGGAGTTGGGGTGGAGGAAAAGTGGCATACAGCTGTTTAATAATTTAGTATCACTCCAGGCAATCAAGTTGACTTCTCTGTAAATGTTTTTCTTCCCCCTTTTTAAAGACTAGACACTATTTGGTCTTTCCCCAGAAATAACACTTGCTGGTTTTTCCAGAATATCTTCCAGCTTATTCCTAAAGAATTCTGGGGTAAATAATATCATCCTGTTGACGTGAATAAAACGTAACAACTAAATATTTCTTGACCTATTCTTTCTGTATTTTGACCTGTATTTCTCCTCCATTGTTAAAACTAATTTAAGCACTTAGTTATAACCGACTTTTTTATGATGATGAGGTTTTGAATTCTTCAGTCTCTTTGTAGGCTCTCCTTCCCCCTTGATTAATGGACCTGTTAATTAACTGAGATTATGGTCTTCCTCTTGCTCCTGGTGTACTTAGAGAATCCTCACTAGTTGTATGTTGTTTTGCTTCTTTGCCTTTCTGACTTTATCTCTACTTGTTTTTTCCTATATCTGAATGGTGAGCTCTGTGGTTTTGCTGCATGGTTTCTATGCTTTCCTTCTGGTTTTTAAGTCTTTAAAGTGTCTCATTGCTCCTTATTAGTGTAGTTGTTTGCTGTCTTTTATTATGCTCCCTTCCAATAACTGCAGTTCTCCTGAATATCTTTATCCCTGTGGCTGTCTTTCCAAGAAGTTTTTAAGTTAGCTACAGCTTTTTAAAATACAAAATAAGGACAATTTTATTTTATATTAGTTTTCTTATTGATAAATCCCACATCACCTGCTCAGGCTTTCTTTTAGGATAATAATACTTTCTAGCTTTACAGACTTTACAGACTTCTTTCATTTAAAGGCATGATGTGGTTGTGTCTGACATCAAAAGAGACATGGATGTGCTGAAGAGAGTTCAGTGAAGGGCCTTGAAAATTATTAAGGTACTGGACCATCTTTCCTATGAGGAAAGGCTGAGAGAGCTGGGACTGTTCAGCTTGGAGAAGAGAGGACTCGGAGGGGAGCTCATTAATGTATATAAAGATCTGCACAGAGGGCATGAAGAAGGTATAGCCTGGCTGTTCTCAGTGGTGTCCAGTGACAGGACCAGAGGCATCAGGCACACACTGAAACATGGGAGGTTCTCTCTGAACATCAGGACACACTTCTCACTGTGAGGGTGTCCAGAAAGGTTGTGGAGTCTCCTTCCTTGGAGATATTAAAAACCCAACTGGGCATGGTCTTAGGAAACTGGCTTTAGGTAGCCCTGCTTGAGATGGGTGGTTAGACCAGATGACCTTCAGAGGTCGCTTCCAATCTCAAGTCTTCTGTGATTCTGTGGTGGCTTGACTCTTCAAGATTGTGGCACATTCTTGTGCTCAATAAGGCTGTGATTGTCATTCACTGCAAACACTTCTGAAGTACTATGGTTTAGTATAATACTTCAGAGACTAGTATGTGATGAAACTACAGAAGTTTTGGAGATTAACAGGCATGTTTGGGGTAGAGATAATATGACAGGAGCACTGATACTGTCACCTGAATATTTATGTCTGGGTTTTCTTTCTTTAGAGAGTTTAGTTTGGGGTTTTTTGGTGTTCTGGTTTTTTTTCCTTTGTGTGGGGTTTTTTTTGTGTTTTTTTTTTAATTGTCACAAAAAATATCTGCATGATTTGAGTCTGAGCTCAGCAGACCTGGTCAGGCTTCTTTCAGGAACACAGGCTTCAGAGGACACTTTTGGTCATCAAGTCTAACTACTATCATAGACATCACATCAAAGATCTCTTCATAAGCAGTCACCTTCCCTTCATACCCCTCCAGCTGGAGAGAGAAGCACCAAGCAGCTGTTTCATTGACAGCTGTTAGCAACAAAGACTGTTCCTGTCTTACCTTAGCTTCAGTTATTTATAGAAGATTGGAATTAGTCATTTGGAGTGCCATCAAACCCAATTGTGTCATTAGTGAGAGTTTTTCTGTAGCACTATTCCAGGACCTATTTTCTCTTCCCTTCTGCTTGTTATATGTGGCATCCCAATATGTAGTGATACTTTTTGCTGGTAACCACTTCTAAATGTGGTATCCATTTCTTATCTCAGGAATCTTGGGATTCATTTGGTTTATCTTTTTTGGTCCATCCAATTAACAGTCAATAAAAGTAACTTCATGCTAAGTCCCAGAAAGCTCTTACTTCTTAGAACATAGAACTAACATTGCTCAGGGAACAGCTTTTTCTTTTGGATTGGCAACAAATTCATTTGGAAGGGTGATGTTAGATCAACAGTTTTTTTCTTTGTAACTCCATTTCAATTGGACTGATTTTAAGACTGATTGTACACCCTCTAGACATGGGTTTTTCTTGGTAGCTTAGATAGCCTGTTGTGGTTTTCAGAGCAGCACTCTAACAGACAGAATTTTATAGTTCTGTTCATGTGTTTGAAGAAAGAAAGCTCATCTAGACTTCAAACAACTTGTATTTAATTTTTTTCTTTAAACCTATGGATGTTCTCTCTTAGGCAGTCCATTATTTCCTTGAAAACATAAGATGCAGGCCATTGTGATGATGGAAGCTGTTCCCCGTGGCTCTGCAAGAATCCTGGTGGTACTTACCATTAGCTTTAGCTTGTTTGGGAGGAAGCAATACAATTCCTCACTGACTGGAACAGCTGTAATCAAATTATACTTATGCTGCCTAGAACCTGGCAGATTGACTTTGAACTAGTACTGCTTTTAAAGAATTTACTGCTGTAGATAGCAGGCCTTGACTTTGAGACCTCCTTGAGCAACATCCTGAAGGATATGTATCTACCTTTTAATTGTTGTAGTGTAGTGCCTTGGGTCAGCAAGTGAGAAGGTTTTTGCTGTCATGGCATGGTCATCTGTGCTCTTCTCCACTGTCATTCAATTTTACCTTTCTTTACCTTTATTTGCTGCCTTTTTTTATTCTATCGTCAGCTGTTGTCTTTCTGTATCCGGACTTTAAATTTTAAATTTTTTGGGGGGTTATGGAGCATTTGTAAGGAGAGGGTGAGAAATATCTCCGTAACATGATGTTAAGGTAACACAAGTTACACATGTAATAATTTAGTAAAACACAAGGTAGGAAATGTAAATGCTTCCTGTTATAAAGTTGTTTTGGCAACACAATGTGAAATATGACTGCTTTATCTAGTCTAATATAAACAGGTTAACTCTACTTCATGGATTTTTATCTTTTGTCATTTCATAGGCAAAATATTTAAATCCTTAAGATGTCCGCCATACTGCAAAAAAGTTGAAATATTTAAACTGTGTGTATGTAAACTTAACACTGTTTTCTTACTGTTATTTTTTAAAATAAAGGAAATAATGCATCTGCGGGGGGGAGGGGGAACCTGCATCTGCCAAGCATTTCAATAATCTCAAAGCAGACCTGGGAAGACCACATTTGGTTTAGAGGAGAATGCCAAGGAAACAGTCCCTTGCTACTACTGTTTATTGCTCAACAGTAGCGCAGTAGAAAGATTTAAAAATGGTTAGAGAAGGCAAGATAGCACAGGATTGCACAGATTTCACTGAACTTAAAAGCTTGAACAGTGCAAGTGATTTTGTGCTCAGTATTACCTGCATGCACCTGCTGCTGTTGCGTTATTTGCCCAAGACATTCGATCATCAGTAGCTACGGTTGGAGGACCACACCACACTCCCCAGCTTACCACCTTCCCAGGATGGGTAGTTTCCACTTACACCCTCAAGCAGCAACTAGTTTCTTCTCTTTTCTCTTTCCATCAATGCATTAGCTGCTAAAAGGGCTTGTTGCAGTGTGACACAGAGAGCTGGGCAGACCCTGCTGGCTCTGCGGAGAGGGTTGGACATCTCATCTACTGCAGCCTGGGACAAGATCCAGGTTTCTGCAAGAGAGGGATGAGGAATAATCTTTCCTAGCATAGAGACAGAAGCATTTTCAGCTCAGCTGCATATGCTCAAAGCCAGCTCAGAAAAGAGGAGGCACTCAGCCGTTTGGGCAGTATTTCCTCCTTTAACATGGTTGCCTGCTTCTGGGGCAAAGGCAGTGGACTGGGTGGAAGCAAGCTGACTGGTGGATCCAGCTCCAGGGCTGCTCATTGAACTGCACTATTATACAAATGTCTTATTTTAGAAGTAAATACAAACTTATTTTAGAAGTAAATTTGCATATTTGGAGTTCATGCATTGTATGCATGCATTAGTGGCTTTCTTTTCCACCATAGGGTATTTGTTGGGTCACTTCTGCAGGTGGTCAATCCTAAGCATGTAGAACATATTAGCCCAGCTAGAGACTTCAGGCACTATATTGCAAGGAAGTTTTAGGTCATCGTTCTTGTTTAGAAATAGGTTATTTTGATTTCTAATCTGTATTTAAAGATTTTTTTTGCTTTCAAAGTTTAACTAGCAAGGTCTACTCCTCTAGTTGTTGCATGGATTAATACCCCAAACTGCTTGCCATGGTAGGTGTTCTGGACCAACAGCATATCATGTTAGCCTATGTTGCATAGTACTACTTGAGGATGTATTGAAGAGTAAACAAGTCTAAAACTTCATATTTCTCAGCCATCTATCCTGAAAAGTTGGCTCTCCCATTCCTTAACTTTCAGACAAATAACAGGTTATTAGATCTTTTAATCTATTTGTAAAGCTTTCTACCTCTCTGTTGAAAACATGCAAATGTGTATGCTGGAGCAGATTTTTTTTAAATGGCTTTAACATAAGTGAGTTGATGATTCAAGAACCAATAGATTGATTGGCTCATACTAGATGACCTCTGTAATTCCTTTTCTTAAGGAAGTTATATGCAACAGACCATCATTAATGTATTCTGTCACCTTGTGTAGTGGCCACATTATAGTCTCCACTGTAGAGGGGCACTGAAACAAAATCTGCTCTTAAATAAGTGAAACCTCTATTGAAGCTAATAGGAGAAATCCCTACTTTAAGAAAAGGATTGACTTTTTATCTAAATGTGTAATGATAAAAATATTACTCTCGTAGCTTCAGCAGTGAGGTAACTAAGGTCTAGAGAAGCAACATGGCTTGCCAGGGTAACACAGTGGGTTAATGGTAGAGCTAGGGGTAAAATGAAGTCTTTGACTTGCATCCTGATTATTTGATACTTTGAACCCTATTGTCTTGTGTGAGTTCTTGGAGGCCATTGAGGAAGTATTTTGCAGAGCAAGAAATAGCTCCCATTTATGCATATTCGTAAGATCATTTCCTTAAGGAGTGTTTTCTTCTCCTCTCTTATTCTGTAGTCTCATTTGTTTTCCACTGCTTCTAATGAGCTTAATCTTTTCTGAAATCATGTGCTTGACTGCTGTTCTGGCCAGCTTAGGTTTCTGACCACAGACGTGATTTTTTCTTTTTTTCCTTCTTTACTTGAAAGTCATTGGAGTAAAAGATGCCTTACTTTTCTTGCTTTTTAGAACTGCAAAACTGGCGAGATTGCAAGTTACTCTCCTAGATCTATTAGCAAGTTAAAATTTGTGTAATGTAATAGGGTTTCTTCACATTTGTAATGAAAGATTTCTTAAGCCTGAAGCTTAATATAGAGAACAGAATGTGTCTTCAGCAACCCAAAGGGAAATGTGTATTTATGTATCCTCTATGGTGGAGTTGTAGCATTACAATAAAAGGCAGCACTCCCCCCCAAAACAACCCCAAATGAAAGTTGGGTTTTTTTTAATCTTTTTTGTTTTTTCTTATAGCAGGAAAATACTCCTATTTCCTGCAGTTTCATTTTGGAAAATTAGTGTAGATCCAGTTCTGTAGCCCTTAATTACAAAACGTCTTGTTACCTTCAAGGAGAGAAATGCCCTGGTTCAGTCTCTCTGAAATAGCAAAGCTAATGTTCTGTTTTTACGTGGTTCCCTGACAGTGTTTGAGTTCTTATCTTTGATTGATAAAAGCAAAATTGGCTCTCTCTTCTGTGGTTTCTTATATTTCTGATATGAGTAAAAGTAATTTTTCATGTGTCAAGTTTACTGGTGTAACTATTAGTATTCCAAATCCTTCATGTTACCCGAGTAATGAGATGTTTAACAGGTTTCTTCTATATAAAATACATCTATTTATACCCTCCTTGACTCCATAACAGAGATGTTTTCCTGTCTTCCTGTGAGGTTATTCATATATAGTCTGTGATGAAAACAAGGTAAAGACAGACACTAAGGTTTTCTTGGCAAATAGGCACTTCATATAAAGGTATGAAAAATGTGCTTCATTACTGTCTGGGTTATTAGTATTCCTGATGTTTTATTATCAGTGTCTCTGCAATTTTCTGCTTTTTTATTTTTTTTAATGAAGTGGAAACACTGACATAACCCAAGAAAAGCCATCCTCCTAAACAGCCAGAGTTTATACCATATTCAGCTTAATCTGGGAGGCTCAAGAACTTGCTTCTGTGTACGGCTGTCCCTGCAACAAGCCTTGTGGCTTTACAAGGGTTAGCATTGCTTGCATAATGTAGTAGATAAAGCACTGTTTTGTTTTGTGTTTTTAACAGCTGGATTGTAATTACAGGTTAAGCAAAAAGTTTAAGCCCCTTTAGAAAAGTTTCAGACCTAAGCACAAATAGTGAACCTAGCTCTGTCACTTTGAAATATGAAATACAGGTGGCCACTTTGAGTTTTATCTGTGTTTCTATTCATGTCTGTCACTTGTTTTAGGGAATTTTTGAAGGGATAGAAGGAAATCTTTTGTATACAAAAATAATGCTTTCAAGTAACTTTTATCTTGCGTGAAGGAGAACTTAAGACTTTTACTTTTTTCAGGCACTGAAGAGAACTTTGAAAGCTCTGACATTTGTCCAGTTGCAGAGAGTTATTTAATCTGATAAATGATTAATACAGTCACAAAAAGAAGAAAGAGCTTTTACTATTCACAAAGCTTCAAGAAAGGAAATTAAAACAGCTGCAGGGAAGACACCCAATTAGAACTATCTGCCAGTTGTTCCTTTTTTTCTAATTTAAAAATAGCTGCATTTAAAATGTAACAAGAAGCAATTTTAAGGCTGAGCACATACAGTCCAGCTGATTATTGGCCATTAGATTTTACTATCTTGTATAACAGGGGATAGGAACTGCTTAACAGCTCTTTAATGGGCCGATATCTTATTCTCATTTAGCTTTACAGTTTTTGTGTACTCTCCATATTTTATTATGGGTCTCTGTGCTAATGGCTTTCCCAGGTCTGAGAGAGATGTAAAACACTGAGACTAGGTGTATTTCCAAAAAGAAGAATGAGGAATTGAGTTCTCTTTCAGTTCACTAGTTAGACCAAAACTCTTTTCTTGTTTAAGATTATTTTTGCAGTGCAAATTTGGAAATGGAGAATGCAAGTGCCAAACTTCGTGTATTTGAAGTTCTATTTTCGGAATAGTAACATTATTTGTTTGATCAGATGCAGAGAAGGGATAAAGTATAAACAGAATTTCATATGGTGTAGAAAAATTACCCTTAAATTTAAAATGTATCTATGGATTTCCCATGTGACCCTACATACATGTGTACATATATAAGTATTTGTACTTTTCTGTTAGCTCAGAAGTAATTTTAAACATTCCAGTGATTATCAGTATATAGAGAAGCTCCTTGGAGCCTTCTCAGCATGTATTGCAGTAACTGCTATTCAATGCCAGCAAAAGATGCCCAGTGTGTGCACCCACAAAAAACATTTGTACCCTGGCCAAGTAGTTAATCACAAATAATTGTATGAACAATCTCAGTTAATGCCTAAGATTGTTATCAGTATTCATATTTTAATCTTCTGATGGTCCTTCAGCACTGTTAATGCAACCTTTTTGAGAGATGCTGAAGATGCTTCTGGGAAAGGAAGAACACAATGATTCTATGATGAGTGTCTCAGCTGGCAGTGTGTGGGCTCATCCATAAAGGAAAAAGCCATAGAGATGTTCTAGATCAGGGAAGAAGAGGTTTGCCCTTGCAGTGTTGGTGAACTCAAGGCATGTTTTCACTGTACCCCAAATTTTACTACAGTCTTTGAAAAAGCAGGTCTGTGCTGCTATTGGGATGCAGTTGGAATCAGTGCTGCCTGTGAAGATGCAGAAGATGTATTATGTTGGCTCCCTAAACCTGCAATTAGGGATCAAAGGAATTCTAGCTCATGTATGGATTCAAAGAAGTAACCACTGAAGTCTTTAGGAGTTTATAAAACACCACCTGATGATGTTTCTACTGAACTTAGTGGACTCAGCAGTCATTTCATAACAAGATATTCTGCTCCTTTGGTTTGTGTACTTGTCAACTGCTTTTGTCATACGCCACAAACAAGTGTTGGTCCTTCCTTTCTGTAGAGGAGCCACATTATAGAATCATAGAATCAAAGAATAGAAGGGACCTAGAAGATCATATAATTCCAGCCCCTCTACAAGGGCAGGAACACCTTTCACTAGACCAGGTTGCACAAAGCCCTGTCCAACCTGGCCTTAAACACCTTCACGGAGGGGGCATCCACAACCTCCCTGGGCAACCCATTCCAATGCCTCAGCACCCTAACAGTAAATAATTTCTTCCTAGTGTCTGACCTAAATCTCCCCTCTTCCAGTTTAAAACCATTACCCCATGTCCTATCACTACACACCCTCGTAAAAAGCCCCTCCCCAGCTTTCCTGTAGGCCCCCTTCAGATACTGGAAGGCTGCTATAAGGTCTCCCCGAAGCCTTCTCTTCTCCAGGCTGAACAGCCTCAACTCTCTCAGCCTGTCTTCATAGGAGAGGTGCTCCAGCCCTCATACCGTTGTGGCCCTCCTCTGGACTTTCTCCAAGAGCTCTATGTCCTTCCTGTGTTGAGGGCTCCAGAACTGGACACAGTACTCCAGGTGGGGTCTCACAAGTGTGGAGTAGAGTGGCAGGATCACCTACCTCCCTTGACCTGCTGGCCATGCTTCTTTTGATGCAGCCCAGGATGCAGTTGGATTTCTGGGCTGTGAGTGCACATTGCTGACTCATGTTGAGCTTTTCATCTACAAACTTTTAGCGCTTTTAGTGCATCACTAGCTTGTTTAGAGGTAACACTGGTATTGTTGTAACACACTGGTGTGTTCTTGGGTTAAAGATGCTCCAAGGGTCTGTGATGCTAGAGCTCTGCTTCAAACATAAGGCTGCACTTCCCCATTTTATTTATGTTACTTAGTTCATTTTTGACATATTTTGCCTTCATCTTGTTCTGTATCAGTTACTGTGGGGAAAAAGGTGTGTATTTGAGTGCAGAGAGATCTGTTATCATCCTCTTGGTCTGACACAGCAGAAATAGGTAAGGCTTTGGCATGCCACACTGTGCCTTCTTTTCTGTTTTCTTTCTTTTTTCCTTCCACTATAAAAATAGCATCTGTTTCTTGTCCTTCCACTCCTTTTAGAGCTAATAGTCTGTCTCCTTATTTATGGAAATCTGTTAGTGTTATAGCACGGCCTCTTTATGATCTCTTGAAAAAGAATCATCACTGGGAATGGAACAAATTTCATGATGAGGCCCTTGAACTGCTAATACTGGAAGCACAGACCTTCCAGACTCTGGGACCTCTTCACCCAGAGGATCCAATAACAATAGAATGGGGATTCTCAGCTAGTGCCTTATCATATCACTTTTGGCAAAAGGGACCTAGTGGGAGTACACGACCCATTGGCTTCTATTCACAATCTAGCTACATTACTGTACTTTCATAGACTTAAAAGTGGCTGAAGATGCTAGGGTGGATGGGGCTTGGAGCAACCCTGTTTAGTGGCAGATGTCCCTGCCCACACAGGGAGGTTGGAACTAGAGGATCTTTAAGGTCCTTTCCAACCCAAACCATTCTATGGTTGTATAAAAACTCATATACAAACCCTTTTCAGGTACTTGCTGTTTTCATTTGTCACTTTATTATGTTTCTGTGGCTTTGCTAAGCTGCACCTAGTGAACTTGAAGGCCTACTTATTAAGTTTGCGGACAACACCAAACTGGGGGGAGTGGTTTACACTCTTGAGGGCAGAGAGGCCCTGCAGAGGGGTCTGAACAAATTAGAGAGCTGGGCAATCACCAATCGCATGAAGTTTAACAAGAAGTGCTGGATTTTGCACCTGGGACACGGTAACCCTGGATATACAGACAGTCTGGGGAGCGAGAGGCTGGAGAGTAGCCCTGCGGAGAGGGACCTGGGGTTTCAGGTCAATGGCAAGTTGAACATGAGCCAGCAGTGTGCCCTGGAAGCCAGGAGGGCCAACCGAGTCCTGGGGTGCATCAAGCATGGCATAGCCAGCTGGTCAAGGGAGGTGATTGTCCCACTTTACTCTGCACTGGTGTGGCCCCATCTTGAGTACTGTGTGCAGTTCTGGGCACCACAGTACAAAAAGGATATGAAGCTGCTGAAGAGTGTCCAGAGGAGGGCCACGATGTGGGTGAAGGGTTTAGAAGGGATGCCATATGAGGAATGGTTGAAGGCACTTGGTCTGCTCAGCCTGGAGAAGAGGAGACTGAGGGAAGGTCTCATTGCAGTTTACTGCTTCCTCATTAGGGAAGGAGGAGGAGCAGGCACTGACCTCTTCTCTCTGGTGACCAATGATAGGACCTTAGGGAATGGTAGGAAGATGTGCAGGGGGAGGTTTAGGTTGGACATTAGGGTGGGATTCTTCACCCAAAGGGTGGAGGAGCACTGGAATAGGCTCCCCAGGGAAGCAGTGATGGTACCGAGCCTGACAATATTCAAGAAGAATTTGGACAACACCCTCAGGGACATGGTGTGAACTTCGGGGTTGTCCTGTTCTGGGGTGGGAGTTGGACTTGGGGATCCAGGCTATCCAGGGAGGTAGTTGAGTCACTATCCCTGGAGGCATCTGAAAAGATAGATATGGTGCCAAGGGACAGGGTTTAGCAGTGGACACGGCAGAGTTAGGGTAGTGGTTGGACTTCATGATCTTGAAGGTCTTTTCCAACCGGAGTAATACTGTGATACTGTGAGCTTAGCAAGATTGGATGAGCATGACATGGGCAGCTATTACATCCTGCTGCAAGACTCTCAGGCTGACATTGAACATCAGTCAAAGGGAAATAAAGCCAGTATGACAGGGCAGCCCAGAGATCCCTGGAAAGACTACTTTTGTTAATCTGGGTAGTAATAACCTGGAAAAATATAATTTAACACCAATTTCAAAACTTGAATATTTCTATTTGCATCTAGGCTTGTTAGGATTAGCCTGGACCTTGGAAATCATCATTAGGGCAAAACTAAGCTTGATGAATTGTTGGCAAAATTGTAGATGGAAGTACAAGCTGAAGTACCTTTACACTTGACAGCTGTGTTTAAACCTAGCTCTGTCCACTGTGGAAACATAGCAGACACACTGGAGAACTAGTGATAAGCAACTTTCGCTTGGTTAAACAATCTGTTTTACTGTGCTTAGTAGGTTTACTCATCTTATTTTCACCAAGCAGACCCAGGAGATGTTTCTGCTGCTATGGTAAAGTCAAAGTCAGAGACGACCAGTTTTGAGGAAAATCCTGCAGGGATACCAAGAATTGGGGCTGGCTTTCAGCAGAAACCCTGTAACCCAGCTGAAACACAGATGTTTGAGAGGATCTCTCTGCCATGAGGGGAGCTTTCTCTTGCTCATCCCTCCTCTCTTTTGCCAGTGGCATTAAGCTGACTTTGTGTGGCCTCTCTGAGAGTGGAAATGACTTAGGGAGGAAGGAACAGTTTGAATTATTGCATTTTTAGGACACTTTCTCTTCCAAACTAAAAATTAGTGATGTCTATAAAGACAATATTAATAATCCTAAATTATGAAGAAAAATAATTAACCAGGAGCACTTGTCTCTTACCACTTCTGCTAGCCTGTGGAAGTGTCTCCTATTACTCCAGGGGAAGTAATACTTCTCTCCCCAGTGATGTTACAGAGACCTCTGACCCTCTTTGACTTGGACGTGTGTCTGTAACAGATCCTGAGACTGCCTTTCCTAATTTCACTAATTATCATTAAGAAAATTGCATTTTGAGATAATGAGGTTTTTTTATTATTTAATACCATCTTAGTGGTAAACATTGCTACCCCATCACCTTTTATTTTCTGAATGTTCCCTGTGCTTTTGTATGCCTGTCACAGTTATGACCTTGAAATTTGTTTTTATTACCACTGTAGACAGCAAACTTACATCCTACATTTACAACTCCAGTTCTTAAATTAAATAGGATATAATTAGCAATGTAATGTAAATCCTGCACTCTATCCTGATGGACCCCAGCCTATATCCTGGTCATATTAGTCAGTCAGTCCTATTGCTAACTGCTTTGCCTGTCTGACTGCTCTTCACATTAATATTGAACAGTCTCTTTCCCTTTTTCAAAGGGATGTAACTTCTGCCTACTCTGTATTGCCAGATTCTCACGTGATTGAGTCTTCCATCTCTAGGTGAAAAAAGATGAATTTTTATTTTCTACTTCTATCTTCTCAGCTCAAACTTCTTCCTAGTCAAGCCACACGAGTCCCTTAATACCAAAAAATCATTTCCTGGGTTTTAACTAACCTGAAGATTGCTGTTTGGTTTTGTTCTAGCTTTGTTCAAGCAAGATGTATGTAATAGTTCCATGTAGAAAAAATTGCAAATAGTAGAAAAAATGGAAATTATTGTCTGATATAACATTTTTGTCAATGCCATAGAATGGGCATTAATCTAATTAAATTTAGTGATGGTGCTGAACTGTGGTGAAAAAAAGAAAAACTGCTTCAGTCACTGTGTGAATAACTAGGCTTGTCTATTGGGTTCTCAATGCAGGAGAAGTTTTTTACGTACATTAATATTTCTGTTGGAAAGAGAGAATATTCAAGTTTCTGCAGTTTTTTCCAAATTGGATGTCATTTTGCATAATAGAACTTTTGTGACAGGCATGTTTCTTAATAACATGTTTTTAGGTAACCACAATTAAACCAATACCTCTCCAAGTGCTGTGGAATTTGAAGTTGTGTAATAAAAGCAGTATGTTCTAGAACTGAATTCAGGAATCTAAACACTGCAAGGATATCTTTCCATTTTTAATTCACAACCATGTCTAGTACAAACATGTTTTTGTATTTCATGAGTGTTTAAATGCTCTGTTCCCATTTCCCCAAACACTGCCATTTTGTAACAGCTATTGAGCACTAGCCTGCCTTTAAGGATAATAAGGTGATACAATATATAAATCATTCTCACTGTTTATCCAAGACTTCTAAGCTTTCTTAAAATAACTGGGTTTTCCAGTGCCGTTAGGGGATGTTCTAGCCACTTGGGAACATAAAATGAAGTATTGGAATGCTGAAGTGGATTGCCTGGATAAGGCCACATGTCAGTGGGAGAGGAAATCTTTCCTTCCTGGATGGGCTGTTGCAATTCACCTAATCCCTCATGTGGAAGCTGCAAATGTAAATCTAGCTCTAGACTTAAAGACATTAAATTGAGAATTAATATTGGGGAATAAAGGCTGTAAGGGGATTTTTTTTTTCATTAATGTGAAATAAATCCTCCAAGCAGTGGCTTATCCAGCTTGATACCTTTAGCAGAAGGGCTGCTGAACAAGCACACTCACTGCTGAGACATTTGTAAAGCTGTTAAATTATATCACCGGGCTCATGAAATTGGAGACCTGGAGACAACTGTCAGCTGCTGGTTGTCTGAGTGCGAGCATCATCAAGAATTATGTCCCACTGCAGCCTGTCTGAGCTCTGTAAAGATATGTCAGCTTACAGGTGAAAATACTTTTAGCCTAAAGTGTGTGTGTGTGAGGGTGCAGGATTTGGGGCTTTATTAATTTTTTTGTAATGCTTCAGGACTGGGAAGTGAAGAAGGACTGCTTCTTGATGGCATCAGGGCATTGACAGGCTATCACCAGCAGGAACAATAGTTAGCACCTTTACAACACTTCTCAGCATTCAAGTGCTTTACATACATCAGTTACTGTTATTCACCTCTCTTGATTCAGCAGCCATTAATTTTCCTCTCCTTAAGAAAGGAGAACAATTGTCTGGTTTGACTGACAGTTTATTCAGAGCTAGAATTATCTGCACAAAGAGGGAGCTGTGGGTTGGGGTTGCTTAACAAAACCTCTCCAATCGCAGTGGACTGAGTGGGTTGGCAGTGCCAGGGCAGCTCTCTGGCAACGCCAACTAGACGTGACAGTCCTGAAGCAAAGGCTCAGGCAGAATGCTTACTTGGCAGTGGTTGCAGGAGAGAGATATTAATGCTTTGGCTGACTTGCAGAGTTCAAAGAGAAATTGTCACTGATATTGTCTTTTTTTTTTTTTTTTTCTCCCACAATTAGTCAATGAAATTATATTTCAAGTAGGTAATACAGGCCAGCCACGTGCCTTTACCTAAGGAGTTAAAGTCTGGATATGAACTCACTTTGGGTGTGGCACTCCTGAGGATAATGGTGAGCTGCTGGGCTTTAACTGTTGTCTGGAGGCCAAGTGTGCATACACCAATCTGTATGAGCAGTGAGAGGGCATCACTCTGTGAGAATGGAAATATCTGGTGTTCTTTCTTACTAAAATTCCAGGAAAATTCAGGAGAGTGAGAACATTTCCATCCCGGTTTTTGTGTTGAAACCATCCAGTATAGCCAAGTGCAGAATGGTAATCCTGCTAACAAATGTGGGAAGTTCAGAGCTGAATGAGTCTTTTACATTAAACTGTGTCAGTAAATGGGTGGGTTTGTTGGTGTGGATTGTTTTTTGGTTTTTTTTTTTTGTTTTTTAGGATTTTGGGGGGATAGTGGTTTTAAAGTGTAATTCAGCCATACTGTTTGACCATCTCTTAACATTCAAACATTCATTGAATTTTTGGCAATTCGTCTACAATAATTTCACTCTATTCCTCTCTAATTTTTCCCCATGGATCTTACCCATAAAGGTACCTGCAGGGAAAATTACCAGCAGTGTGGGTAAAATGTTTCTTGACAGCATTCTTCCCCCCCAGTTTTGCAAGAGGCAGGATTCTTCTACCCAGTCGTGAAAATTCAGGTCACCTGATTGATTGATTTCCTCTCTTAAAGAACTTGAATTCTGCTTGATCAGCATGAGGAAGAGAAGATGGTATGGCAGAGCATTTATTTGTGCCTGTTCAAAGCTCCTAACAGAAATAGAAGTTAACTTGATTTGACACAATTCTTTGCTCTAGTGAAAGTTCTCCTGCCTGAAGGTTTGTCTTGGTGCAAAGATGGGGCTTTGGGGCCAGAGCGGAGAGGAGGAAATACTTGCAGTATAAGGAAATATGTGTAGCAGCTATGTAACCATGCAAAATCGATTTTGCTCTCAATATTTAATAAATAATTAATGCCTCAGAGACTCTGGTTCCCAAGTGGGTAAACTGAAATGATGAAGACTAATTGTTCTATTCCAATAAGAAAATCAAGGTACTCTGCAGAGCCAGATGGAACATGCTTTGTGATGTAGTGCTAATTAATTAATATTTCACACTTTGTTTTCCCTTCACTTAAATGTATCACTTAGTTCCATTCATTAAAATGACCAGATATCTCTCTGAACCATGTAACTCAACCAGTGGGATTACTAACCTCATTTTGCTGTGCAGTGATTGAGGTTTTGGGTAACAGCCAGTGGCTTAGCCAAAATCACAGTAACAACTCTGGTCACTTAAATTACATTATTTTTGTTTTCCTAGTTCACTTCTTTCTGAGCTTCCTTAAACTGCTCAATAGTGTCCTGAAAAGCAAGCAGATGTGAGAGGAGTTCACTCTTTCAAGAGTGTGCTGAATCTTGTGAGTTTATTGGCTTTTTAAAAATTTTGCATTTAAACCTATCCATCTGAAAGCTTTGTATCAAAAGATAAAATATCCTGCTTTCCACCACTTCAATCTCTTTCTGTTTTGATACTAGATTATAAAATTTTTCTGCATTCTAGCTGTTACTAGCAGTACACATAATTAAGTTTATCTTCATGCTTCATCACGGAGCATTGCAGAATAAAGCCAGTAAATAGTGTGCCAATAAATTAGCAATGACACCCATTAGTGTCAAACCTTTTATTGGCAGGAGTCCGTTGAAATTTGGGGAGGTAGGAACTTTCTCCTTTCTGCTAGATGTTGTTTTCCAACAGGATTTAACTGCTAGGCTGAGGTTTCTCCCTGAAACCTCTGAAGTCAGAGGCAAATCCTGCCTGACTCCAGCTGTTGTCCCTGTCCTCCGTCCCCCCTCAGTCAGAGCATCTGCTGACTTAGTGTCACTTGCTCTGGCTTGTTTCCAGTCTCCTTCAGCATCCCTCCTTCTCCTGGGAGCTGTCAGTCTATGCTTAGCATCTGTCCCCTTTCCAATTCTAGACTGGCAAAGTAAAATACACTTTTTAATTATTATTTTATCAGTGTCTGCCTTTTGTCAATATATGGTCCTTACTGAATTTTAGAGGCATTGCAGCCTTGAAATCATACAGTCCCCTTTTCCTGAGGAAGGGTATATTTGCCTTACAGGTCCTAATACTGTTCAGTAAAATTCACCCTACCATGCAGCAATTGCACCTCTAGGCAAGAGTGACTTTTCCCACTCTAGGGAGTGTGCTGTCACTTTCAGCACTTGTTCTGTATTGCTGTATCTGCTGAACTTCCTCTATGAGCTAGCTGGAAATCTTAGCTCACAACCACAAACCAGGAGTGGCACTAACAAGCTAATACTTCTTAGGACAGCAGTCTGGCTTTACCAAAAAAACCAACTTTGTGATCAGTCCAGATTTAGGTTAGACAGAAAATCCTAGCAGAGAGGCCTCTTATGTTTCTTTTCTCTTTTCATTACTTCGAATTCTTTCTTAACTGATTTTGACCTTCCAACTGTAATTCATGGATTGGCTTCCTTTCACAATGCTTGAACCTCATCTTCTGTTTTACTACGTTTTCTTGACTCGTCATCATTTGGAGGTTGTTCATAACACAGTGACTTGGTTGCTTGCTGACTGGAACGTTGTCTTCTATATGTTGCCTGTTTGCAAAATGGAAGACTGAGTCTGCTCAAAGAAAGTCTTATAGGGAGAGGCTGAGGATGCTAGGGTTGTTTAGCCTGGAGAAGAGGAGACTCAGGGGGGACCTTATCACTCTCTTCAACTACCTGAAGGGAGGTTGTAGTCAGGTGGGGGCTGGGCTCTTTTTCCAGGCAACCAGTGACAGGACAAGAGGGCACAGCCTGAAGCTGCTCCAAGGGAGGTTTAGGTTGGGTATTAGGAAGTACTTCCTCACAGAGAGGGTGATTAGACATTGGAATGGACTTCCCAGAGAAGTGGTGGAGGCACCATCCCTGGATGTGTTCAAGGAAAGGCTGGATGTGGCACTTAGTTCCATAGTCTAGACGGTGTGGTGGTGTTGGTCATAGGCTGGACTTGATGATCTTAAAGGTCTTTTCCAGCCTTGGTAGTTCTGTGATTCTGTGCTTCTGTGCTGTAGCAAGGCTATTTTTCAAAGGTAGATTCTGGCACTGCTCTGTACCTCTCTTCCTTCCTGAGTCTTGCCCTGAAGACTTTCTGCAGCCAGCACCTCCCATCATTTTGTAGATGTTGAGGACGTAAGTGTGCAAATGGATAAGTGCATGTTGCACCTCCCTTATGGATGCTCTTCATGGTTCTGGTTGGCTTGTATCAGAAGAAATATAGTAGAATGGAAATGGCACAGGAGTGGTGGGGTAATCAGTAGTGGGGTAATCAGAGGTGTGAAAAAAATTCTGTAGCAACAACTACTTAGGCTAGGAGTCCTCAGCCTGCAAAGGAGCTGAGAGGAGGTATGATAGAGTTATATAAAAGCAGAAGTGGGGTGGAAAGGAATAGAGGTCAGCTGTCCTGCACCCCTTCCAATACAAGGGCTAGTCGGGGTCAAGTGAAGTTGAAGTGGTGAAGGTTTGAAGCAAACAAAGGGAGGTGGTTCTTCACATATTGTGCTGTTAAGCTGTGAAATTCCTCAAAACCACAATGTTGATAGTAAAAATGTATGTGTTTTCAAGGGAAGACTTGGAGGTGTTAGTGAAAAAGAAATATATCAAATGTTATAATCGACAAAAACATTTCCTTTTGGGTCAAGTAGTCCTCCATGAACTCAAGCCTGAAAGAATAGAATCACAGAATCACAGAATGTTAGGGATTGGAAGGGACCTCTGAAGATCATCAAGTCCAACCCAACTGCCAGAGCAGGACCAAAAACTAGGACAGATCACTCAGAAAGGCATCCAGACAGCTCTTGAAAGTCTCCAGAGAAGGAGACTCCACAATCTCTCTGGGGAGCCTGTTCCAGTGCTCTGTAATCCTCACAGTAAAGAAGTTCTTCCTGATGTTGAGGTGGAACTTCTGTGCTGGAGTTTGAATCCATTGCCCCTCATCCTATCACTGGGCACAGGTGAAAAGAGGTTGTCCCTGCCTTCTTGACGCCCAGCCCTCATATGCTTATAGACATAATTAGATCCCCCCTCAGTCTTCTCCACTCTGGACTGAAAAGCCCCTGGTCTCTCAGATTTTCCTTGTAAGGCAGGTGTTCCAGTCCCTTAATCATCCTCCTAGCCCTCTGTTGGACTCTCTCAAGTAGATCCCTGTCCCTCTTGAACTGGGGAGCCCAGAACTGGACACAATACTCCCAATGAGGTCTCACCAGGGCCGAGTAGAGCAGGAGGAGAACCTCCCTCGATCAGTCTGGGGAAGGATCATTTCTTACTTGCTGTACTCTTGAGCTCTTCTGTAGGCCTCTGCTTTTTACTACTGTCAAAGCCAAGATACCAGGCAAGATTGCTCTTTGTTCTGACCTGTTAGCATTGTTTTTATGTCCTTAAGCATCTCTGCAGTGACCCTCAGGAATTACAAAACAGAGAAAAATTGTGATGATTTTCTACAGGATTATGGCAAATGCACAGCCAGTGTAGCTAAGTTTATAGTGTTATAAACCACAGGCTCTTTCAGTATTTCAAATAAAAGTCCACTGAGTCAACGCTGTCCTGATAGACAGGAGTTATGAGGCAGAAATCCTTCAGACCGACAAGGGGATTAAGCCCAAATCTCTCAACACTCTTCTCACTTCAGTACTATGTGAAAGGTGGGCAGCACCACCCTTTCTTTTTGAAGGGGTCAAATATTAGGAATTTGAGTAGCTTGTTCAGCAAGAACCTACCAGATGGGACACTTCGGTGGGAAGAGTTTTGCATCACTAAGAGTGGAGAACTGCAGTGCACCTGGGTGTGCAGTTCTAATACACCAGAAGGTTAAGGTTCAAAACCAAATATAAAGTCTGCTATAGTTTGAGTGATAGCTGACTACTCACACTTTTTATTTTCTTCATATCTTTCTATTTACATACTTTGTCCACGTCCGTACTTAACTTTCAGCATTTGGTTTTATTTTAGCTAGCTGTTAATTTCACCTAACCCCATTTTACCAGTGGTCTCATAGGTATATAATACAATCCTTTTTGGCATAATAGCAGTTTTGCAATGTTTGTAAAACTGCTTTGAAATCTGATAGAAATGCAGGAATTTTTTTACTTCAGACCATAATTTTCTGGTTAGTTTTATGTGTTGTGGTTTATGATTTTTTTTTTATATCAACCACTGTCCTGCAAGCCTAAGAGGTCAAGGTCAACATGAACTAAATATGGAGGAAAAAAGCAAGAATTAGTTGCCCCATAACATAAATCTGAACCGTTGAGTATTAAAAATACTCAATTTTGGTGTAGATGGAATTCACTTAGAATCCATTTCTGGTGAGGAAATAATGTTAACAGACTATTTCTCGTTTTACAGTGTTCCTTATGACAAGTTAGAGAAACCATTAGAGTTGTCTCAAATTATTATTTTATTGCTAGCTATTCTACTGTTCATTAATAATCTGGAACTTCCTGCCATGAAGAAATACTTTAATTTTTAAAATGTCAAAGGAGTGAAATTCGAAGCAATTCTTTTACAGGAGTTGACTTTCTACACGGCAGTTGACAAATGATACTGTGGGATAATAATTTTTTTTTAATATATAGAAATTAAAGCCATTCATGAGTATCTCAAGAGATTATTCTCATTTGGGGCATTACATTTCTTCAGTCAAATTCAGAGCACTCTTTAAAAAAGATAACTTGCTCCATGATCCAGCTGAGGTTTTAAATAGCATATGCATTTATGCACTTTATATGCATACGCTGTTTTGTGCCTTAGCATTTAAAACCTGCAGGCACAGAATAGAATTGCAAAGGTCGTTTATGCATAATCTTGTCATAATATACCTTGCAACAGTCTGGAATCCTGCCTCCACCATTTCAGCTGGCATAGTTATAAGGAGTCAGTTGCCTGCCACTGTGTTGTAGGTGCTAAGTTCAATTGCAGCATGGGCTTGCTTCCAGTTAAGCCTAGAAAACAGGAAATGAGCTTTGCCTCTAAAAAACCCATCAAGCCACCAAACAAACAAAACCAAACCAATCTATTCTTAGCATCTAAATGAGTTAAGAAGCTTGTGGCTATACTAGGATTAAAACTAAGGCATCTTGAATTGCCTTTTTCTCCCTTCTTTCCTCTCTGAGGTCTGTAAAGCTACCTGGTTTTGCAGAATCTCCACTTCTGATACTGCCCTTTGTGGCAGGATTATAGTCTAGTCTGCAGTTCCTGGAGTCAGCTACTTTCCAGCAGCAACCAGTATATTTTTAAACAGATGAAGAGGGAATTTTATTGAGATGGAAAATACACTGACTTAAAACATAGGCTGCATTTATCAACTGAAAGGGTAAAAATTTATTCTTTTGGTGCTAATGAGAAAGTGGGGCCTTCACCAGAGATGGTTTAGGGTGTTTTGACGGTTTTTTGGTGGTCGTGGGTTTTTATTGTTTGTTTATTTTAAATTGAGCTGATCAGAAGACAGTAATTCTGTTCCATGGCTATTGTAAGGCTTAAAAATTTTACTTTTTCTGCAATACGAAATCCATTTGAAGCATACCTGCTTGTTTTGAGAATGTCAGTCAGTGTCTCTTCTCCCGGAAGATGTAGCTGGAGAACTTGAACTATCCAGTTTTAACACTGCTGTATCTTTAGTACATGATCCAATGGCAGAATCATTTCATCTAGTTTGATCTGGGGGATCAGGGTCAGCCAGCATGGGTTTATGAGAGGGAGGTCTTGCTTGACCAACCTGATCTCTTTCTATGACCACATGACCTGCCTATTGGATGAGGAGAAGGCTGTGGAAGTTCTATATAGTTCAGAGAAGAGGAGGCTGAGGGAAGACCTTATTGCCCTCTATAACTACCTGAAAGGAGGTTGTAGGGAGGTGGGTGTTGCCCTCTTCTCCCAAGTAAATAATGACAGGACCAGAGGAAATGGCCTGAAGCTGCAGCAGGGAAGGTTCAGATTGGACATTAGGAAGAATTTCTATACTGAAAGAGTGGTCAGGCACTGGAACAGCCTGCCCAGGGTGGTGGTGGAGTCACCATCCTTGGAGGTGTTCAAGAAATGTGTAGATGTGGCACTTTAGGGCATGCTGTTTGGGGTTTTTCTGAGGATGTTTTTTGGTGGAGTGTGTGTGGTTGGTTGTGTTTGGTTGGGTTTTTTGTGGTGTTTTGATTGTTTGTTTGTTGTTGGGGTTCTGTTTTTGTTTGTTGTTGATGGTTGGACTTGGTGATCTCAGAGGTCCTTTCCAACCATGATGTTTCTGTTATGGTCTCTAGTCTATAATTTTAAAATACTTGCATATGAAGTAAAGGAAGTAATTATTATGCATTAAAAGTAATTGAAAGAGTTTCAGTTTTGCTACCTGATTTTAAGTATGACACTGCTACAGTGGGCACTTACTTTTCTCTTACCTCGTGTATTTCATTAAATAACTCATTGGTGTCAGTCACTGTAATCCATTGCTGATGGCACGGGGAAGTCTGAAGGCTTTCTGTTTTTTTAGTAAGTCTTTAGATGAGTGCATAATCACTCTTGACAATAAAGCTATGTGTCTATAGAAGAAATGCAATGACACAGCTGTAGTTTCATACTAAAATCTTCAAGGTCTGGAATTGCACTAAAATAAAAATAGTGGAGAATCTGTTGCACAGAATTCTAACAATACAGGTAATTTCTTAAGATTGCTGTCAATAAATCTGTGTGTAATTAAAGCTGAGTGCACAAATGTTTATCATATAAATAGGGGATTTTTATTCTTTTTACTCAATGGATGTGTGTGAAGGTGAAATATGATGATGAATCTTAAATTCCTTTGTTCTTCAGTACTATCTAAAATAGATGTATCTTTAATTGCTGGAATCTAGCCTAAGAGTGTCACTGCAAATTGTAGTTTACATATTTTGAAACATTAGTTGCAGATGTCATTCTGAAAATAATTGACCTCTTTTCTGCTGCTCTCTTAGGCCAAAATTTTCCGAAACCTTCCTTTCTTTCTGCCTTCTATTGTTAAAATAAAAGCTAGCAGAGCAGAAGATAAAATAGCAATTAATATGTGCATGCATTTTGCTCAGCAAAGGTTTTCTATGTTCAAAGCCAAATTATTTCAGTTGGGAAACCTAGAAATCCATGCATTGTCTCCTTACATTTGCACTGATTCGAAAGAGTAAATTGCAAAATGCCTGTGTAACTTACTTTCTAAATTCAAGCTCAAAACCAAACCAAGATCTGGCAGAAGAAAACAGCTAGCATGTTGGTAAGAGTAGCAAGCATACACCATACCCACTCAAATTAGCCAGTGCTTGATCCATCATTCTGTTGGAAATTTCTCTAATAGTGCAGATAGCCATACAACGCGATTAGACTATTTGGGACACTTACAGTTAAAATTTATACCAAACTGTTTCATATTTGTTCTACATCTCTATCCCATATTGATGATAACAGCTAGAACATAAAAGAGGAGTTGATGTTTCACGGGATGGAAATAGCTACATACTCATACAGCAGAACAGAGTTAATGCATTGTCTTTGCAGTGAATTTCATTCATAGTCATTGTGCAATTCCATCACATCATTGCAATGAAAGCAATAATTTGCCAATTTAGCGGATAACCCATAAAAATTCAAAGGATCAAACATGTTTCATGTGTTGCCTTACTGTCTTTACTCTTATAGGTCAAAACTTTGCTCAGAATTAAATTATAATGTGAGAATGAGATAAAATGCATATTCTTCATAGAGCTAAAGATTAATGGGATTTCAGCTAAACACTGGACAATATCACATACGGCTAAAAGTTGCCTGGCATCATCGAAGACGGCTCTGTCTGAAACAGAAGAGGAACTGCAATAGCTGCAGTATTTTCTGAGCTTCAAACCAGGGCAGACTTCTATTTTAGCCATTACTTGCCATGAGCAAAAGTGAGTATTGTGCCTTCTCTTGGTTTGAGGTGCCTATTGAGCAATATGCTGGGTTACAAGCAGGATGGTCAACATACTGGATTAGTTCCCTTGTTTGTTGACTGCTACTGCAAAGAAATACGACAGCCATGATGTCATGACCTCTTGAGTTGTGTAGAGTGAAGGCTGGTGCCTTTTTTTAAAATATTTAAAAGAAAAACAGTGTTACCTTGCACCTAGCTTTTCATAATAACAGCATTTGAAAGTAATACCATTCTAGTTTTAAGATTATTTTTGTTTTAAATCATGCCAGTCTTGAAGTATGACCATCTCAAACAATATATTGTTGCTGATTGTCTGGTCCAATGTACCAATACATATTCTATTCATCCTTTATATGTTTCTAAGAAGTTTTCTGCACCCATACAAATCTTGTATGTTACTCACTGAGGAAGTTGCTGGGAGATCTCAGGTTTCATTTTCAAGTCTGAACAGAGTAATAAATACATGGTCATGTCTGGGTGTTAGGAGGGACTGGGAAGTGAAATCTGGTACTGCTAAACAAAAAATACTAGAAGAAATACTAGGATTTCAAATTTCTCCAATTTTGAAAACATAGAAATGCAACAATTTGCAACATATCCCAGTGTTTAAAAAATAGCACTGTATATCCCTGGGAGTTGAAGTCCTTCACACAGCTGGGAAAATACATCTTCCATGACAGGCTGGAAGGAAGCTGTAAGTGATGTGGCTTAAGTGCATTTCTAATGCTGAGATTGCTGCATGGAGACTATGGGTTGCGCCTGACCTGGCTGAGAGCTGTGTCAGAGCGGGTATTCTCAGCCTCTTGTTTGACAAGATGGAGGAAAAATCTAAGACACATGACTCAGGAGAGTAAATGAGCAAAGTTCTCTGCAGCATTTTATATAATTACAGCCAAAATAAAAAAAAAAGGGGGGGGGAAGAACTGTGACTTCTATCTCTGCCTATTTATCTGTGAAATATGTAATATCAAGTGACAGGTAACCATAATAAAATATGAATTATAAAGTAAGTCAAGAAGAATAAACCATTTATATACTTTAGAAATAGCCTAAAGCAAGGAGACTGTCTTTATAAATAAATCAGTGGTATTTTTCTGAAACCTAAATTTTAAAACACAGGATGATGGGGAATCCTGCCAATTTTTTCCATTTCCAAGTTCCATGAAGTTAGGTATTTAAGAACTGTATGTAGTGCACTGCTTTCTGGAAGTTTTGAGCTGTGCAGCTCTCATTAGATTGGTCAAATGACAATTTCTGCATTTGTTGCCATCCAAAACTTTGTTTACTCAGAACTTGATTTGAGGAAACACCAACATGTCTCCTGTAGATACCGGTTATTGAGTAGGAAAAAATACTTTAAGAATCTGCTAGACAGTCTCTAGAAATGACTGTCTCTGTTTCTCATACATCTGATTAGTTATTATGAGGGGCCCTTGAGGAACAATGGTTGCCTCTATGTTCACCATAAAACTTAAGAACATTTAAATTTCTTTCCAAATAGACCCATGATTAAACAAACATTGAGATGCCAAATAAAGCAAATACTACAATATAGACTTGCTCAGTCATAGATTTACCTAGAAAGGTATCTGATTTCTTAATTTTGTTTCCCTTTTTATTCCCCTGTACAGCTTGCTGGAAAACTTCCTATGTTAATCAAAGCTCGGTAAAATAAAATACTTAATCAAAAGATCAGGTTAATTTCTTTAGTGAGCTGTGTTGTTTTCAGTTGAACATTTCTAACCTCTGTCAAGTCTTAGAGATGCAAAATATCAGAGAATAATTTAATATTTGAGCAGCACATGCTGTGATTTAAATTAGTTCTGCATTCACTAACCATTCCTGTCAACTTTCAGTTCCCTCAAGGAAAGGGTTTACTCCAAATCTGTAGCACGGAGCAGAGCCCAGAAGTGTTGCATCAATTCAAACTCTCCCACCTAAAGTGGGTACAGAGACAACGGCTGAAAACTGAAGGGAATTCTGATTCTGCACTTGTCTGCATAACTAGAACAAATTTTACATATTATGGTTTAAGTAAGCTGGAGTTCATTTTAGATGGATTTGGGATTTATTGCCAGGTGGCCAAGAAGGCCAACACCATCCTGGCCTGCATCAGGAATAGTGTGACCAGCAGGACCAGGGAGGTGATCCTGCCCCTATACTCGGCCTTGGTGAGGCTGCACCTTGAGCACTGTGTGCAGTTTTGGGCACTGCAGTATAGGAAGGACATGGAGGTGCTGGAGAGGGTGCAGAGAAGGGCAACTAGGCTGATTAGGGGTCTGGAGAACAGGTCTTCTGAGGAGAGGCTGGGGGAGCTGGGGCTGTTCAGACCTCATTGCTCTTTACAACTACCTGAAAAGAGGTTGTAGTGAGATGGGTGTTGGCCTCTTCTCCCTAGTGACTAGCAATAGTACAAGAGGAAATGGGGTCAAGTTGCGCCAGATTGGATATTCAGATTGGATATCGGAAAAAATTTCTTCACAGAAAGAGTGGTGAGGCATTGGAACAGGCTGCCCAGGGAGGTGGTGGAGGCATCGTCCTTGGAGGTGTTAAAAAAATGGGTGGACGTGGTGTTTCAGGAGATGGTTTAGTGGTTAGTGGTTGAAGAGTGGACGGTTGGACTTGATGATCTTGAAGGTCTTTTCCAACGTTGAGAATTCTGTGATTCGATGATTCTACAGGAGTGAAAGAACTCTATTAAAACCAGTTTTTCTGCTGAGATGCACGTGAAATCTTCAACTCTGAGAAGAGATTGTGACTTAAACTACGCCTAAAGCATTTAGTCTAGATTTTGCCTCTTACTCCTTTAGAAATCTTTTGTATTTAAAATGCGGTAACTGTGGGACTTTATTCAGACCAGTGGTCAACCCATCCAGTGTCCTGCCTAGCAATGGCTGTGTCACATGCTTCATGAAGCTTTTCTGGAGTTATCCATCCCTAGCATGTAGCTAAATCATGTCTGGAAGAGGGACACATCTCTGAAGAGGGATAAGCATGTATCTGTTATCTGAAACTGGACTTTTTATGCAGAAAATGTATTTGTTTTTCAGATTGCAGGAAATATTATAATCTTACTAGAAGTATTGGTCTCAGTGTGACATTTAGTAAGGGACTTTCTCTTTAATTTTGAGCTCTGTCCAATACGTTTGATTATTTCGTGTATTACCACAGTGGTACAAGCCTTGGATACTAATGTTGCTTTCTTCAGGTTGTTTCCCAGTTTAGGTCCTGTTCACTGACTTTCCTCTAGACCAATTACAAGCTAATTCTGTGTATTAAATTTCCCAAGTCTGTATTTCAATGTGAGCCTGCTCTGCTGGGTTCATTACTCATTTCTGAGTCTCAACACAGAATAGTCTGGTAATATTATTATCATTAAGAAAGATGTGAATTTATTTTTTTTTTTTATTTCACTATAGATTTTTTATATGTACTCATTTATAATTCTGTTTGGGGAAGCAGGAGTTCTTTCCATGTAACAGCAAGAAATGAATTTGTTCAGGAAAAGAACGTTGTTGGTTCTTATCTGTAGATATGATGTGAAGGAGAAACATGCTGTACTAGTTGGATGTAAAATAGTTTTAGCATCATAGATGCCAAAGCAGAGATTATCTCACCCTATATAAGACAAGTACAAGGCTAAATTCCAGTCCTTCCTGCTTTCAGAGAAAACTGTAGTGCCTTAGCACAGCCGTAATAACTATGCAAAAAAGCAATAGAAATGCTTGAATAAGTAAGACCTAATTGTAACATACACTGATGGAGACAAGCTTCCTACTCAGGCTTGCCAGCTGTACACACGCTTAGGTTGTCTGAGCACAGCGGAACTGGGTCTGCAGTAAAACTAATAAAAATTAATTCTACTTGATCACACTGTGTTGATTCCAAAACCGCCAAAGCCTTGAAAGGTGGCCTTTGTTAACAGGAGAGGTTTCTGTTGGGTCACAGAGGAATCCCCAAGTGAGGATATAAGGGCTCTTATGAATTCTTCCCCATTTACAGGTTGTCTTTGAAAGGCTGAGTAGAAGCTGAATGATGGTTTACTATTTGGAGAGGGGAAGGAAAAAGCATTTGCCTGTGGGGGGAAAAATCAGTGAGGTGGGGCTGTGTTTTCTGATCATAACATTTAGTGTCTCCAGAACTTACAGGTCAGATTAGAACATAAAAAAAAGGCAAATCAAAGAAATGGCTCAGCCACACCTGCAGAAACGACTTAAACTATTCTTGCTTTCTTGCAAAGGATATCAACTTTCAAAACCTTCTTCCTATCAGCAGACCCTTAAGGTCTAAGGTGAGCAGATTACTGTTTTTTCTCAGTACTCTCTTGTGTGAATTCACTGCATGTGATGAAAGAAGATGGGACCTTACTCTACACTTTCTTAAGTATACAGATGCCCAGCATGCTGGCTAGTACCTGTTCATCTCCGTGAAAGAGTTATGTAATGGCCGTAATAAGTAACAGAAGGTAAGGATGTTTTATGTGCCTTCAGCTTTTAAAAAAAAGTAATTAGAATATTCTTAGAAAAATGCTTGAAATTAGGGGAAAACCTGCAGGCAATACTAATTGTGGAGAAAAAAATAAATCCCACTTTAATGCAGAAATAAGGTTGGCAGGTGGGCCCTGGAATAGCACTGCCCATACCAATTGGCTACATAGGTTTTGGGGGGGAATGGGATGGACGCAAAGCACCTAAAATTTTCTAAGCATGTGTGGTAAGCGTGCTGTCTGTGTTTCAAAAAAGCAGGGTATCAGTCAGACCAAAAGAAGAAAGCAGCATGACAGATTGGCTTAAGTTTAATGGCTTATTGAGAAGCTCCTGTAGTAGTTATCATGGAACTTCAGCATTGCTGAAATAAAAATCCTGTACTGTTAATAATATTTCAGTTGTTTTCACAGGGAACAGATCCTAGTTTTTCAGTGGTGCATCAGTGAAATAGAAAAATATATTAAACCCTTATTTTCTTCAAAACCTGCCAAAGAAAACCCAAAACACTTCGGAGAATTTGGCCTCTTAAATTTATAGTAAAAACCAATCACAGGAAATTGGCCTCTCTAGTGCCATACACATTAAATGTCTTATGAATCAAAGTCAGTAATAGTTTCTTTTTGAAACCTGAAAAATGCTGCTCTAGTGTTGTGTGTGGAAAAACAAAATGTTGTAAAGATTCCTTCCTATAGGAGAGCAGTATTGGGATTAATGTTTTGCTGAGACAGGTTTTATGTATTCTCACCAGGGCGGTAATGAGTTGGAATGAATTCTTGAGGACTCTGGGAGTTCCTCATAAAATGCCATCATTTTTAAAAAATAAATTTTGGGACTACTTCTTTTCCTGAGATGAGTGGACTTCACTTTCCTAGCTGGAGGCTGCTGGAGCATTCTTAGCAGAAGTTACATCCTTGAACTTAAGTCTTTGCAGAGAGGCTGTTTGTCTTCAGTGAGCTGTGCTCAGATACCATGCATTGCAGTGAAGAACAGCCCAGGCAATTATGGTGCTAATCCTAAAGGCTAAACCCTATTGAACAAACAACAAAAGAAAACAGCCCTAGCCTTCTCTTTTTCCCCAAAACTACGTATTTATGCTGTCCTTCAGATGCCTGGCACTTGGCCACCATCTTTGGGAGGGGTCTTCTGTGTGTTTTTCTGTTTGTGTATTTTTTGGCTGCATAAACTAGGGAGGCAGAGAAGAGAGCTGCAGCAACAGGGTGGCAGAAATCAGAGGAAGTTCAATAGCTTTCTCATTTCTGCTTCTATTAGGAATAAGGTAGGGTGTTTTTGAAACATTTCATTGGCACTCATGATACCTGGTTATCCTTCTGCTGCAGATATTAGGCAAACAAAGTTAATAGGAAATATTCGTTTCCTGCTTTGAAAATATTAAGGAGTTACTGCAGTCTCTCACTTGATGCAAACCCCACAGTTCTCAAAATTTCTGTCTCTTTTTAGTGATGAGAACCTTTTTCCAACTTCTCTACCTTATTGTATTCCTGCATAATTTGTTCCCAAACCAGAAATCTGCAAGTTTCACTGGTGACCCATGAAGGGCTTTTTCTGTGCTGGGAAGGAGCTGGCTGGTTTTCCCCTTCAGGCCACCAAGTATTGTGGGTGGAGATGAAAAGAAGCAAGCTGATGAGGGCTAACCATAAAGGCTGAACATTCATGCATCCCAAACTACCTGAGAATCTGTAGGAAGGCTTTCTCATTGCTTAGAATGGCTTGAAAAGGCTCCTCTTTCCCTCAAACCGACACACAGAAAAATCAAGTCCAGATGACATAAATTGGCATTGTTTTAGCTCAAATTCTTGTTTTCTTTACAGCCGAAATGTTCTCCCTGCTTCTTTCTTTAACACATTGCGTTAGCGACCCTAGGAGTTACTTCTGATTAGTATTTCTGTAAGAAGGAATAGGATGAAGTCCTCAGGATCAAGTATTTCCATTTAATAGCCTAGCAGAGATGCAGAGCTGTTGCTTCTGGTTATTAGGATTTGCATTCATTTTGCAGCAGCTCCTGGCATAGCATGGGAAGATCTAGCAGAGCAAGATGCATAACAAAAGGACAGTTTGGATAAGATTCATGTTCCCTAACAAGGGATATGTTCAAGGGAGGTATCTAAATCTGAGCTAATCTTCTTAGGCCCCATTTACAGACAAAAGAACTTAAGACACTCTTCAAGGCTTCAAAGGATCAATTAGTTTTCCATATTGTGATGGATACTTTAGGGGGAGATGAGCTGCTGTCATCTTTTTCCCCACTGACTTTGAAGCATGGCTTTGCTTTGACGGGCACTGAGACCCACATTTCAGGTCCTCCAGGATGGGAGCCTGTGAAACACCACTGCAGTTCTTCCAAGTCAAAGCTTTCCTGAGTAAATAGGCAAACAGTTTTAAGATCTCTAATGGTTGAAAAATGGTGTAGTTCACAACCTGGGACAATGACAAGGTAAAAGTCATTTTTAGTCTCTCTAAATACCTGAAGGAATTTTTCTCATTTGATGAATACTTCACTAAAATTTTAGCACATAGAAGCAGCAGATGCTAAAGCATAGACCCTGCAGCTATTGTGTATGTATGAAGAAATTATTTTCTGTGTGTAAACGGAGAGTGAAAATTAAATGGATGCCCAGCTGTGCATGTTAGACACAAAGATGTACATCAGAGGTCAGTTTTATTAGTTAGAATTTGGTGTATCATGTTATTTCCAGTAGAAGTTTTTCACTTGCTTGTAGATTATGCTGGGTAAGGATTTGTTTTGGAGTGTTATATACATGTTTAGCCTAGTGTCTTAGTGAAGTGAGCAGATGATGATACTTCTAGGTAGATGGATATTGTTCCAACATATAATCATCTTTAAGCTATGTGGGTTAGCATAGAAGGGGTGCTGCAATCATCTGGTAATCAGTAGATTTAGCTACGCGTAGGTGGGTCCTTGCATCCCTGTGTGTATTGGGTGCACAATGGTTTCAGGAGAGCCTCTTCTGCATCTCTACTTTGGCACTTAAGCTGTGGATTTATTCACATCACTATAGTGTAGCTTTGAAGTCAAACACTAAATGGTATTTATGCCTCTCGTGCATCTCCTTCTCATGCTCTATGTTCCACTTCATCAATACACTCCGGTAACGACATCTCAAGTAATCGTTTCTTCAGCATCGCTGCCTGTTCAGCATGTCTAGGTTCAATATCCTGCATACAAAACTTCTGTGAGAGTAGCTGTTGCATTTTCATCTGAAGTGTTTAATCTGTATTGTTAAATGACAAAGTGCCTGCAAATTATAATTTATTATAATGAAACTTTAATTACTGTTCTTATAAGCACACTACTGTCTTGGAGGATTATTTTAAACTATCTCTGTTTATTCCTGCAAAAATCTGCTTGACCTTTACTTGGAGACATCCCTCACCATGTGACTTAATGCAGGGGAGGGAGTCCTTCAAGAAGTCACGCTCCTCAGAGCATGCATCTGTGGTGATCAGATAATTCACACCCTCTTCTCAGCAACAAATCAGTTGATGTCAAATATGCCAGACCTATCCAGAGATTTTGGATAAAGTCCTAGACATATTGAAATCGAGGGCTAAGCTTCTTGCACTAACTTCTGTAGGACCAGATTTTTATCCTTGGATGTTCTAGACAGAACTCTTTTTTAGTTACATGACAAGAGTGACATTTAAACACCCAATCTTAAGTTTTCCTTATGAGTTCTCTAGCCCAACTCCTTTCATCAGCCAAAAGAAGCCTGTCATGGAAGTTAAGTAAAATATTTGAAGAATAAATGACTAGAGCAACTTATTTGTTGTGAAAGAAGTTTCAGGGGGATTAGGAATCCTAGTTCATAAACTGGGATACTGCTGTTGTATCTGATTTTTAAATGGAAGATGATTAGCTTCTGTGGGTCTTGGCAGCACTGACAATTCCTGAAGTGTCTGAATAAATGAATGATGAAGAGAGTAGCACAGTATTACACTGTATTCATTACTCAGCTCTAACAAAAGCAACTTGATTATTTACTTTCCTACTTTCGTCAAGGAAGGGAGAATATGAAATTATTGCTTATACCTTGGAAGCCAGAAGTGGGTGGGTGATCTTGCTTGGTCACAAGACTGTATAGAGCTACTGAGGTTCAGCTGTGTAATTTACAGCAGGCAAATTTTCTTACTTCTCCTAAAAAGTAGATAAAGAATTGGGAAGAGGCTCTGTTAGCTAGAGGTTGGGATGAGGTTTAGGCCAGTCTAATGATAGATTGAATTTCTAATGCACCATCATGTTCACATTTTTTGCTCTGACGATAAAAAGGCTTCAATTTTTCCTCGTGATAACTATTCTTAATTTAAAATCATTAACAAAATCAGTGACTGCAACATATTCCACTTTTTTTTTTTTCTCCTGAAAATCATATGAAAGAATACACAGTTGACTAAAAGGCATCCCAAGCTGCAATTTTAAAGCAGTATTAAAATTCTGTCTTGTCTTTGTGTACTTAAGGTGACATCAAATCCAGGAAAACAGGACAGGTCAATCAGTAACCTTCCAATTACAAAGTAACCTTTGACTGTCCAGCTCAGTGAGAAATCTTAGGTGGTTTAAGGCACAATCTTTCAGCAGAATGGATTCTTTTATTGGACTCTCTGAAAGAATTTTATCTGTACTAATCAGGGAAGCCAGTTTAGGATTTGTGACACGTTACTGTTTAAACGTACATAATCTGATGATTTCTCTTACCGACAAGAAGAGTTCTCCTGCTGTCTAATGTAAACTTGGTTGCTTTGTGATCTGCTGAAGCTAAAAGGTGGGATGCATTGCTAGTTTAAATCAGCACAGCTGTATTCAGCCCAGTCTGCACAAGCTGAAGGTACATCTGAAGCATTTACTTCTTTCATCAAAACATGTAAGTTCCTTTAAGATATTTTTCAGTTATGAATATGCTGAATAAAATAAACATTGTGTTCTTTTGTGTTCTACCTTAAAACAGTGAAAATGAGTGACTAGAATGGCTTTGCACTGTAAATCCAAACAACGGTAAAGACCAAGGTGGAGACATAAGTAGACATTACTTGTTGGCTGATCATCTCTTGAGGAACTGTAGTCAGGGAATGCCTTGGCCTGAAGTTCTCCTGATGCCAGGAGTAAATAGTTTATCCTGCAGGAGCTGCCGTGACAGTGGCAGGCACAATTTATGCCAGTCTGACAGCTTGCTTAATATATCAATTAAATGTGCAGCTACTGATTTACTAAAAAGACTTCATTTCCTCCCCCCTGGCACCCTCCCTCCATAAGCTTTGTAGATCACATAAAAAATCATTATTTTCTGGCAGAGCCAAGAGTCAGCAGGGTCAGATACAAAATGAGGAAACTTGGATCATGCTGGTTTGGAATTTTTTACCATTTTTACGATGGCATTTCAATGGGAAATCGAGGACTTAAGATGCCAAAGATCTGTTTATTGCCACTAGTGGTGTTTCAGGTTGGTGAAAGAGGCAGGCTTCTCGTATTCTGACTTTTTGCTGTTATGAAAGACTTAATTTCAGTGGTTTTGAATAGCTCAAATAGACTTGCTCAGGGCATTGTATTGACTGATTTTGAAAGGCTGATGGGCACCCTGTTGAGAATAAAAGTGAGGATAAATGACACAAGGATACGATGTAGGCAGCTGAAGTAGACTTTCAGAGTCCTGTCCATAAACTATCCTTCTGTTGCTCAAGCAAAGAAATCACCAAAGGAGAGCACAGCTCTGTTTCTAGTGGTACGGGAATGATACTGGGCATTCAGTCGTGAGAGGAAAAGGAGAACAGCAGCTTGAGGAAACAAGCTCCATGCTGGTGCAAATTGGTGTACTTGCACTGAAGCAGTCAGGGCTGTAGTAATATCCTGTCAATATAGGAGAGCAAGTGTACCAAAACCCATCAAGTGATTTTTGCTGTGGCTTACTAGAAAACATGTTTCTTGGTCTGTTCAAAACCCACCGGCAGATCTCCCTAATAACAGGAAGGATTCTTCTTTCTTAAAATATAGTGTTCTGCAGAGTGGCTGAGAAAATAGATTCTGTCTTGGAGATCTTTTGTCTACTGGGCCACTTTTGACCAAACGTTTTGCTTGGTTCTCCAAAGCACTGAAAGAAACCAACCATTTGTCTCTATTTTAGTATTCTGTCTGGATACTTTGTCACTTAGTGTTCAAGAAAATAGCTCATACCACTTTTCTCCTTTCCACATCATATTACTTAACACCTGGCTAACACCACACTGCTCTTCCTCACATCTCTGTCGGATTAGAAAAACTCTTACACTGGAAGCAGAGTAATTTTTTTCCTTTTTTTTTTTTTTTTAGCTTCAAATCTTTGTGACTGTATTTATTTTTATTTTAGTTCCTTAGCTGTACTCCCACTTCATACAAATGTTGCTGCCTGCAAGTGGCATAGGCCACTCTTTGTGCCCAGTGATTAGTGCAGCCCTGAAATAGATTTGTTCATGCTGATGGAGCTGTGTGCATCCAGCATGCTAGTTTGGAAAATTAGACGGGATAGGAAATTAGATGGGAAAAGATGGCTGCACACTTGACTCTGTTTTTGTGATCTTGTGCAGATGCTGTTCTAAATAATAGTGATCATGAGAGTAGGAGAAAAATACTGGTAATGACTGGAAATAGAAGGCCAATCCCTTGTGTCCTCCCCAGGGTAACACTCTTAAAGAGTCAGTCTCATTTTGATACTGTCCCTTCAGAGAGGCAGCCTCATATCCCTTTGCCACAACAAAGCACCAGTGGTTTGTCATTGACTCTTCGTCTAGCAAGTGCGCCAGCTATATATGCTTATTTTCTTCAACAAATGTTCTCCAGAGAGGAATTTGCTGCCGTCTGCATTGGGGTGCAGGGGATTGGTAGCTAATGGCTGGGTCATGGTCTCAAGTGAGATTTATGTTCTCAGCTCTTACTGAGCATCAGAGGGAGCTGAGCATCTAAGCTGCCTCTCTTGTCATTGCAAATATTCCCTCTTCCTAATTGTCTCCTCTTTATCCTTTTTAGGAGATTATAATTTTTACTGGATTTTGCTGCAGGTGATAGCAATTGAGCAGGGCAGGGGACGGGGTCAGAATTGATCCAAAGGTAATCATCACATGTGGTCCCACAGCAGAAAAAGGACAAAGTCAGATTTTCTTTAGACTTGCTCACTGTCACTGAAGTCTTTGCTGCTGAAGGAGGGCACAGTATGAAGTGGAAACTTCCCTTGCAGCTCTCCCACTCCTAGCGCTCACTCCAGCTACATCTATACCAGTATTTAAACAGGATGTGCTCTTGAGCACTTGACCACAGTGGTCCTTGGAGGGATTCCCTTGCCTGTTTTTGACTGTGGCCAGCAAAAGCTCTCCCAGCTAACCTCTGGACCGTATTCAGGAGTTAACACAGGACAAGGATCATTCCCACTGGGCAGTTGGCTTATTGACACCCCTTTATAATGATAAGGGAGCTGAACAGTGCAAATGGAAGCTGTCCAGTGCCTGCTGTCCGCCATTTCGGAGAAGAGACCCAGGCACATCTTGTCCGTGGTGCCTGTGGAGGCGAGACTGCTGTCTGCCCTCTCTACTCTGGGGAGCCCATTTGCAGTGTCTGTGTATGAGAGCCAAAGCCTTGCTGGCTTCACTGATGTTGCAGAAGGAGTCTGGGAGGATTAGATGTACCTCAGCCGCTTGAATCTGTGTTGTCCAATAGTACAGGTATGACAGCTGCTCATGGTGTTGCCTCCAGGCTTATTCAAAGCTGAGGCCAAACAATTAATCCAGATATATTTTTCCTGCCCTGTAGGATTCATGCTACTAAAATTACTACCCAGTGGCAGCTTTGGCCACCAGATTTTTAAGTTATTGGGAAGGACAAGGCAAAGAAAAGACATACAGGGTGTGTCAAGGTAAATTTAATTTCCTGAGGCCACTGATAAAACCAGCAAAGTTGATACTGCTGATTAATCTTTTAAAAACTCCAATAACCGTTGCTGGAGAAAATGTGCTGACAACTCATGTTTTTTTGTCTATAATTAATTAGTGCCTAAGAACACTGTATTATTTTTGACAGTCTGCTGAAGTTCTTGAATTGATATATCTCACAAATAGCTTCTGAACAGAAGGAATGCATTTACAGTCAGAGTTGATGGATTTGAAATCGTGATTAAAATAGATTATGTAATCAGTCAGCAGAAATCGTCTATGTAAATCATTCATTTTTGTTTTCTGTTTCATTTGTACTTGCTAGTTGTTTTCCAGAGGAAGCATGCATTCTTAGTGCACACATGACCATTCAAAACATATTGATTTACAACTCAATAAAGCTTTTGGACTAAAAGCTAGGGTTACTTTGCTAAGCTGGCAAATTATGTGCCTACGTAATTTCATTCCAAATGAATACATAATAAGTGCTCTTAATTTTTAGTAATTTTTTAATTGGTGAAATTTACTGGATGTTTTTAGCCTCTGTCTCATGTCAGTCAGTCTGCGAATGAGAACTACTGAAAATGCAATTGAGATTTATGTCAACATTTTGAATTGTTTTTATTTGATAAACTTAATAACATGCATACTGCCACAGACAGAAAGTCCATTTAGCCTAGTCTCTTTCTTTATACCACCTAATAGGCTCATGCCAAGGAAAGAACATAATAATGAGGTATGTGTATAGTAATACTTCCCCAGTGCACTATACTGGTCTCTAGAGATTTGTAGCTTATAGACTATATGAGCCAAATAAGCTTTTGTATGTTTAATAGCCCCTGATAGGTATCTTTTTTTCCTTTTCATTTATTTGTCTGAATTCTTTATGAACTTGGTAAGGTTTTTAGCATCTCTTTCCATAGCAAGTAGTTCCACTGCTGAATTGTGCATTGCATGAAAAAAGGACTTCTTTTGCTGCTTTTATCGTGCCACACGCTGATGTTATTGATTTCATTTTACTTCTATTAGAAGAAACATTGGACAGTCATTTCATATTCACTTTCTGCAAGCTAATGAGGATTATATGGATGCCTGTCATCTCTCCCTCACTCATCTCTGTAGAATCTTAATGAGTCTTGGTCCATTTAATTGGGCTTTAAGTGGAATCTGCTCTGTGACTTTGATTGTCCTTTTGTCTTTTTCTGTACCTTTTCTGATGTTGCTGCATTTGTTGTCATGTAGAGGGAACCAGTTTGAGCGCTATTAAAGATGTGAGTGTGTCACAGTTTGACTCGGGACTGGCAATTAAACCAGCGACAATAATGCTCTTGATCCCCTTCCCCTCCCACCTGTGTAGGGAAAGGAGGGAGAATAAGGAGAGGGATATACTGTGTATTTATACTGAAACCATTTTATCTGGTTCTCTACTCTTCTTTCAAGATAACTTTATTTAATATTGGAGTGCTGGGAATTTTTACAGTGTTTTACAGACAGATGGGAAAAATAAGTTTGCCAAAACATATTTTGTGTTTAAAAAACCTGATTCATCAAAGAAGTGTGTAACTATAGTTAGTGAATTGAACTAGCATTTGCTGGTCATGCACCACTCATTCTTAGAACAAAAAGCTCTAGAAAAGAAACTTCTGCTGTGTTGTTTTTATATGTTGGGTTTTTATTTCCTCAAATCCTGGCTGGTTTTGTTCAAAGCAGAATGAGTTAGATTGACAGCAGTAAGGATGCACATGGTTTCAGTATGGGGCTTTGCGTCAAGATGAACTTTTTTCACCTCTTTCTGGGAAACAAATTCTGCCAAATACCCTTGGAGAGAAAATGCCAGACTAGTAAGAATCATACTATAAAATAAAATTACAGTTTTCTTACTCCAAGCTTCTTTCAGGCCTTTTTGCTCACATTTTTCGTATAAAGGTTAATAATATGAGACTTTATTCTAGCTCAACTCTGATGGATCTCTGTAGTCTTACTTCACATGTCTTGATTAATTTCACTCTTTTTAATTCTTGATACTGTTTATGCACGTGTCAGTATTCATAAAATTTAATTATTTTTAACTTTCAACTATTACAGAAGTCATTATTGCCTGGACACAGTTTAAATGTAACAGTAGACATGAATTTTTTATATTTTTTTTGCTTTCATTTTCAGTCTTACTAGAATGGAAAAGAAATAGTGGTGTGATCTGATATTCCCCTTGGCAACGAAGTTTGATTCATTTGTATTGCCATAACTTATTTTGCAAAGGTTCACGACAGGTTCAGCTGCCTTGTTTTCTTAATTTTTTTTTTGACAATCAGTGAAATCTTAGCAGTGTCTTTAGTTTTGATAGGACTTGGGATTGACCAAGCTGTAGTCCATGTATGACCTGTCACTAATAGCACCTGGACTCTTGCATGCTGAGCAGCCGGGTACTTGCAGTCCTGATTGCTTTCTGGTTTGGTTCCTTAAGGCACCCTTTGCTCCAAGTGGTGCAATCAGTGGCAGTGTGATTGACTCTACATCTAATGAGAGTGCTAGCTGTATTTTCTTTTTTTTAAGTTATTGCTGTGTTTAAGTAGTGATAGCCATGACAAAGCCACTTCATTTAATTTTTTTATACTATAACATTTCAGTGATGGTTTTGTGGCATTGATAGGTGTCCAAGTCCTGGACATATTAGTTTATTTCAGTGGAATTGCATAATTTGCCTCACGTTTCTGGATTTTTTGCCTTGTGCAGCATTCCATCATGCAAACATTTGCCATACTGTAGTTACCTAACACCTCTTTTAATGCTTGCCTTTCTTCCTACTTAGGCTGTGTTCTGTGTGTTAGCCCCAGCTGGGGATTCGAGCTTTGATTGTAACTGTGGAGTGAACTGGGATCTCCATTTCATCAGCTCTAGGTCACCCTGCGTAATGAGGGCATTTAGCTGGAGGGTGAATAGAGAGGGGAAATAATGGAAAGTGACTTCACAAACCTATTGAATCAGACCACAAATAAATATCAAATATTTTGCGATTGTTTTCTTAAGAACTGTGATTATAAAAACATGCATTGTTTTATATCCTGATGAAAAGGTTTTAAGGACAAAGGCTGCTGCTACACAATATAACAGATGAAATACATGATTTTTTGTTTTAGTCCTTTCCCATTGCTGGTCTTTGTAATTAGTTCTCTGGGCATTGTGTAGAGAAGCTGACTGTTTTCAAAACAAGCAGATGCATCTTTTTAAGTATATTAGAGAAACTTGGTATGGCATGAGAGCTAAGTATTAATAATAATATAGGAGCTAGCTATTATTATTATTAATAGAATGACTGTTTACAGATGTCAAGAATGACTGGCAGGCAAAGGTAAATGAAGAAAGCTATAACCACTCCTCAAATCTGTAGGCACCTGCTTTGAAGTACCTTGCAGGAGCATCTCAGACTTGTCAGGCTTGCTCTCTATGTAATGAACCACATTTCAATAAGACTCTGTTGAAATAAGGATCTGATCAATAAGGAGAGTAACATGAATCCTAGCGGCCTGCATGAATTTGGCTTATGGTATTGCCCAGAACTGCCTGAAATACAAATCTCTCCCTTCTCTGAATCTGTCCTTCCCCCTTAGGTTTTTCCCATTCTTGTTCTGCTCTAGCCTGGGGAGCATAAGCAGCAGGATACTAGAGAGTGTGGCTTTGTCTTTAAGATCAGAGTTAGGCTGTCTTCCTTCGTGGTACCTATACTGCCCCTTCCCACTCACCCATTGAACGCTGTTTCCCAAGCAGAGTTGCCGGTCCGGGCTACCTTGGGATCCTGCCCCAAGATCAGGGTGTTGCTTTTTCACAAGAGGTTAATGCATGTGTTACATAGGGTGGGAAACAGGCAGTCACATTCTGCAGTTTTTACTCAGTGGGCCACATTTATCCCTGCTGTTCCTCTGGGTTTGGAAGGAATTAACTCAACCTGCATGTCAAGTCAGCTGTTGCACAGGGGCTGCCAGTGTCTCTACTTCAAGCTACTTCAGTGGTATTTTCTTCCCCTTACATCATTCCAAGAACTACTGGCAAGCACTATAAAGACACATCCAGGTCCTCTTGCCCACATAAAGGATGTCAGTAATTAACAAGTTGTGCATTGAAAGTGAAAAGAGAAATGAGGGGGAAGGAACACATTAATTAACTACCTGAACAATCACTGTTGTTAGGAAAGCTGGATACTAAAGATTTATAGTTTTGGCCAGCACCTTCAAGACTTTCAAAACACAATGATGAGAGGGACTGTCATGTGAAACAATTAAAAGGATGTAGAAGAATTGTGTTAGGGTTGTAAGTGCAGAATATAAATCAGAGATGTGATGCTGTAATGGGTCTCTGTGTGGATGTGGGTCTTTGCAGATGGAGTTATGTCTCAGTAAAGCTCGAGAGAAAAAATCTGTCATAGGAGTTTGGACTTGGTACTGCAGCTTGTGTGCAGTAATCACAGCCCTGACTTAGGTGTCTCTTTTCCATCTGCTCTGCACAAGCAGCTTTTGGCTCCTGAAGATGAGATGAAATGGTGTTCTTATTTTACTAAATCTTTCACATAAAATGCTTAAAGGTTAGTTGCCTGAATGCTGTGGCTGTTGGGTGACGTGCTTATTCTTCCATTTTCAAAAGAAGTATCTAATGAGGCCATTGAAGGGGAAGAGTTTCAACTGCAGTTCAGTAACACTATTTTAGGATACTATATAGCACACTTTTTCTCCAAGACAGATCACGTGCTGTTATTTCCTGCCATGTTTCTATCTGCTCTAGATTAATTTGACCCATTTCTTTATCTGCATTGCCATTTTATAAAAAATTTCGATGTACTACTCTATGCAATTTAATAGATAGATGCTTTCACTCCATTTTCCAGACCATTATGGAAGTGATAACATGCTCCAGGTGGCTTCATGCAGATCACATCAATTGGCTAGGAAGACTGTTAGTCTGCTCATCTCAAGGCAGATATATTAAATTTGGTATAGAAAACCTGTATTTCTTGTTGCACAAGGTACCCTACTTGAGTCTAAATTTTGCCTTTTTTTCTTCTTTTTTTTTCTTTTTTGTCCAGCTGAGCAGTTTTAATCTACGGCAGGCAGTAAGTAATGCCAGGTTGAAGGAGCCCACTACAAATGGACTTGGATTAAATTGTATTTTTGCACATCCCATTCACAAGGGTATATATATGAAGAGAAGGAGCCACCAGAGGCCTGAATCTAAGATGCAGGTTACCAGATAACAGCCTGTTTCCTGCAAAGAGGGAGGATTAGTGAAATAATTGTGAGGCTATGTATGCACATTTACTTATTTGAACTTCAGTTGGGACTACGGCGTTTTCAGAGCTTTCATAAAGTCTTGAAAAAGCTATACCACAAAGATATCATAAAGTTGCATAAAGCCAAAAGATATGTGCAACTTCCCATATCCTGCAAAAAAATGCAAAGCTTAACATCCGTGGGTTTGTGGTGGCTTTTTTTGCGAGGCATGCATTTCTCATACAACCAAGAGGGAAAATTAGGCCACTGTAAAACTCAAGTCTGATTGTAGCAGAACCAGACAAGTCAAGCGAATTGCAGAGATAAAGAATTCTCCTAAGAAACCCCAACACCAGCAACTGACAACGCTGTAGCTTAAGGCTGTCTCTCCCTTGACTCTAATGTTAGCTACTGAGGACAGTAGTGTTTGCTGTTTGATGATCTGCGAGAATGCCGCTCTCAAAGTTAATCTGTGGTCCCATTCAAGAGACCTATGTTGTCTCCTTACAGTTTTACATTTCAGTTGTCACTCTTGCTTAAAATTTTACCAGAGAAGCCAAAAATTAAATGAATGTGGAGAATGACTCTCCCCTTCTTCTGAGAACATTCACTCATGTTTTGGACATATGACAGCTTTAAATTTTGCGTGAAGGTGCAAGGACTAGCTGGACACGTTTGGCATATAGTACACACTGTACCTATGCATAGGTGATGTATGTTTTACTGCAATTCTTCAGGCTGTTCTGAGGCACACCAGATGTTGCAATAGTTACAGTTTGCTTGCCACCTCTGCTTTCTGCACGGCCTGTGTACCACGGTTGGTAATGTAAAGTCCCTTGCCTGTTGGCCATACAATGAGAACTCTAGGCTCTCAACCAACCACTGCTTGGTGAAGTTCTCCAAGTACTTAATTTCCTTCCTTGCCTTTCAGGTTTGTGAGCTAGAGTGCAAATGCATGAACGTGTCATGAGGAAGAAAAAAGGAAACAACAAAAAAACCCCACAACTATTTTTGCATTAGTTCACACCGAAGTAGAACTAGGAAGAACTAGCAAATCTTCCTCACACATCCACGCTTTTTCTTCTCATCCCTGTGCACTCACTCCTCCTTAGTTCTTGCATAATGCTTTTGCACTAAGAATAGTGGGTGGGCTGAAATAAACTTCTTGATGCTCATCTGGCCTCAAGAGCTAAATCTTTCAGCATTTCCCATCCCCACTGCTCACTCACTCCACCTTGTCTGCACCACAGTTGATAATTATGTGTACTCATCTGTCTTTTCCAAACTGCCTGTTTCTGAATGATTACATCGAATAACCAAGCCTTGTCTGCTACGGAATTGCAATAATCTTTCTATAGGTCTGTTTTATTTGTATTATGAAGCCTTTCAAATTCCTCTTAAAACTGCTGAGGTGTGGGAATTTTCTATCTTTAGTTGATATGTTTCCTCTCAGGTGATGCAGGCTTAGCAGCTGCATTAAAGTTCAGTAATACAGCAATATAAGAGCGATAAAGTTATCAGAACTTTAAGTTGGCTTGTACCAGATGTAATGACCTTTCGTAGGCCTAGTCAGCCTGCCAAGCCCTCACCACAATTCTGGCAGGTCACCGCCGTTTTATGCCACAAGTTTAAAATTACTCAAACTTGTCTGCCTGTGCTGAAGTGTCTGATTTATTCTTTTCCCTGGGGAACAAACCAGCAAATTTTCATATAATTCAGCTAGTATAAAGAAAGATTGCATTTTCGTGAAGAAGAGAAAATACAAAAATATCTCTATCAAATTTTTTTTCAGATAATCTTTTATTAAAGAGATGCTAAAAAAAGAATTTAATTATAAGTTTCTTTGTCTACATCACAATGAATATGATCCAAGAGTACTTCTCTTTGGGGTCTTTTCATTTTTGCACCAATAAAATTCTGTCCTCTCATATTTTGACTACTGCTCCTTTCTATTTTAAAACACTGTCTTGACCATCCACTGCATCTCTCTGGTAGCAAAGAAACAAAGCTCCTTTCCTAGCTCAGGTTTCCAATGCTGCTAGCTGCCCTCTTTGGATTCTTTCTGCTCTGCAAGTGATTTATCTCATTTTGGAGCTACTTTTTATTTACTACCAAGCCACTGACCTCTCTCAGAATATTTATTCGTTATCAGCCATGCTTATAACATGTGCACGGGAGCCATGAAACAGGGTTTTTTTGTGTGGTCAGCACTTGCAAAACCAAATAACCCAAAGAGCATCTAGGGTAAATAGGAAAATGGATACAGGGAGGAGGAATGGGGAAGCACAGTGAGCAACATGATGGCACTAATGTGGCTGGTTTTGACATATTTTGTGTTAAGCAGGGCTTCTCAGGTTTAGCAGTCAGCTCCCCTGCTTTGGAGAAGTAAAAAAAGGTGGGCCATGGAAGGAAGTGAAATGGAGAGGGAAAAGGAGACAGGAGGAAAGGAGCTAGTGCCAGCCAGAGACACGTTGGCAATCCCGGGGAAGAACTCTTGAATTTCCACCCTCCCTGCCTGCCTGCTTTTGCAACTGCTCTTCCCATAGCTGGAATATGCAGCCAGACTTTCTCATCTGTCCCATTTCCTATCAAACACCTCCGTGCTCTCTCCTCCGCTCTCCATTATGCACAGGAGTGCTTTCCACAAAGCTCTGCAAAATATTCGTGCTCAGATTTCTCTCTCAAACTTATCTTTTTCTTGGTAATTTTCTTACTGGGGGGTGCACGTATGCGCACAAATGTATGCATTGGGGAACAGGGTCTCTTCTTGGCATGACATTTATAGTGTTTATTTTGAGCATGTTACCCACAATTGCTTTCTGTATCTGCATGTTGGATCTCAGCTTTACAGTGGTACTGTGAACACTTGTGTGCACAGTGTTATAATGTGCCTCTGCAGTGCTTGTCACAGAGTCTCTCTAGGCACCAACATACTGTTGTAACATCAAGAGCCAAAAATTACTACATTTTTTGTCTCCAATAAAACAACTAGGAAAGGTCTACAATATTTTCATAGTCCTATTATAATGTGGTGTAGCTAATCCCTGCGTGGTGTGGGTTGAGCTCCTTATTTACTCTCTGTAGGGGCAAATAATTCCTCATTTTTCTTTTTTCACATTTCCTTCTCCTTGTTTTCTCTTGTTTCTCCCACTTCATGCTTTGACCCTCCTTTACTTAACTGCAGCCCTCTGGGTTTGAGGCAGAGATCTTCTTAGAGTAGTAGGGAAGCTCTTCTGAGATAAATCTGTTTTCTTTAACTCTTCCATGCATACCAGCCCCATGCCTGCAGGTTCACAAGTGTCCCATCACCACACTGAGGCCCATTTTGGTGGTCCCTCCATATCATTGATGTAATGGTGGGAGAGACTATTTCTATGCTTCTTGCTTCTGCCTGCACTCAAAGTTCTAACAGTGCTCGTCCACACCATCCCTTGCATCCAGAGAGGGAGGATAACCAATTGATCTGTTCATCCCTCACTAGCAAGGCCTTTCAAATGTGTGTTTGTTGGGTTTTAAAGGCTTTATTTGAGAATTTCACTATGTTGGTTTTTTTGTATCTGTGAAAATCTCTTTCAAATCCCTCAATTGCTAATGAATGTGTTTGCTCAGGCCATCGTTCCATGCTGTTTTCATTTTAACTACATGCCTTCCTCAGGGTTAATCCATATGCTTCTTTGTGCTGAAAGAACCTGCTTGATATGGAATCTTGCTATTAAATCACTTTTTTTGCATGTGAAACTTGGTTCTATAAATCCATCTTCTCTATGTGACATCTTAGAAAGATTAAGTAAACAAGTCCTCCCTACTTTGGGCAAGATGCAAGGAAAATCAGTGATTACTCTCAAATTCCCCTGGTGCAGGCTCTCTCCTAGTTTCATTCCCACTGAATGGTGGCATCATCTGTGATTGCAGAACTATCCAGTCTTCACAGCCTCATCTGGTCCCTACGGTCCTGTAGGTTTTCTCTGCAATTGCAGTGCAAGGATCAGAGGCTTTTTTTCCTAACTATGTGGTAGCATGCAATGCTAGAGCATCAGTTGTCTTGCTAACAGAATACACTCATTAAGTCTTTTTCAGAAACATCAGTAGCATGAAGGACTAGATGTCAGTCTTATTTTTTTTTTTATAAAGTGGTTTTGTTTAAATCTTGGCATGCAGATTACCAGCAGCAAGCATGATTAGGCTGAACAAGGAAGGGAAAAAAATACAAATACTTTGGGGAAAAAGTGTGCAATCCAGGAACATTTCCTTCAGATCCCACACATGTTTATATGGCTTGAAAGCCAAGTTCACAAAATTCTATGATAGTAGGTATTGCAAGCCTTTGTGCATGACTGAGTTCTCTATTCTTCATTATACTGTATAAAAAGCAATTGGTTCTTTAAAGTAGATGAAGTCTTGAGGTTTTGGGCTTCTCCCAAAAATCCCCCACAAAGCCAGTTTTCCCCTTCATGCAATTTCATACCACTGTAATTTTGATGCTTTCACAGGATGTGACCCATTTTGTGGGAGAAGACAACAAATAACTACAGTAATTAGAATGTGTTATTAAGCAAGTGAAGCCAACCAGGACTTTTAGGTGATCAAGCAAGTTTATTCTTGGTGCTTAAATCCTCCTTAGCTTGTTAATATTTAATGTTGGCTTTGAGGACAGCTTTATTTTTATTTTGAATGCAGTTTACAGCAATTCCCAGTGTTGTTTTTTACTGGGAAATAAAACCAGGCAAAACAGGTAGAAGAGTCTGTCAAAACAGATAGCTTCAGAGTTGAATCTTCCCTTAACGATTTCTATTCCTAGCTGCAGCTTCCTTGCAAAATAAAAGTATGAGCCTAACACAAGGTCTTATACCAGGACTGAAACTGCAGCTTCAGGGATAGTCAACCTATCAACAAATAGACGCAGTGCACTACGTCTAAATATAATGAGCTATGACATCTGTATCTAGTAACAGCTCTATGTTTGTTATATATTGGAAGAAATGGAAAGTGAGACAGTCAAGTCTAAATAATCAAGACTTGCTTTATATACATATGTCATTAGTACTTACATGCAGTCACTGGGAGGTCACATCAAGTCACACTGTTCATCCTGGTGCTGAGTTCCAATAAATATTTCTGGGGGATTACAATAAATAAAAGGAGCATCATCTTACACTACGTAAGACTTGGATTTGTATTTTTAAAAGTATACAATACATATTGATCAGATTAACTTTGCATTATTATTTTTCCATTAAGTGTGTTGTTTTTTTTCCTTGCAGTGATCTGTCCTGAATTAAAGTGAGAAACCAGATTTGAAAATTCTTGAAATTTGAAGTTTTTCAGAGCTAGATGGGAACTTTTTAGCTCAGGCTCCTTGCCCACCAAATTAGATCTCATGTTAATTTTGCAGATATACAATACTTTTTAGTACTGAGGAACTTCTGTAGTTTTATGGTTTCTGTAAAACCTGAGCTACTGCATTTACAGTATCCAACATCCTGCCATGACTTGTAAAAATAAATAATTAAAAAAAAAAAAAGCCACAAAAGTATCAATGCTAAGATAATTCTATAAATCGGACATAAGCCTGGCTTTCTTGAATGATGACTGTTGCTGACCTGCTTTTTTCCCTAGTCTTTCAGTTCAGGTATGTCTCAATTCTGCATCTCTGGAATAGATTAACCTAGGAAGTTGTGCATGCCTCATCCTTGGAAGTGTTCTAGATCAGATTGGATGGGGTTATGAGCAACCTGGTCTAGTGGGAGGTGTCCCTGTCCATGCAGGGGGGTTGAAACTAGATGATCTTTAAGGTCCCTTCCAACCCAAACCATTTCTGGATTCTTTGATAGCAAAACCTCCTTTGCCTGTTGCATGAGTGCGAGCTGGCCTCATCTCTCATAAAGAAACACAGGTCCATGCAAAATGTGAGCTGTGCCCTGACAGGGAGATAAGGTGAATGCAAACAGACTTCTGATTATTTTTACTCTCCATGAAACTTGTAGATCAAATCCAGCATGATTTTCATAGGAATGGTTTTCAGATGCTTTCAGTTAAAAAATGGGAAATTTGTTTTCTGCTTCCCTGGTTTCCTCTGTCCCCATCTCCCCCCTCCCTTGGCTTTTGTTTATCTCAATGGCTGGTTCTTAAACAAAGTACATCAAACATCTTTTGAAGGGCTCAGAGATTTAAGATTGTAAGTTGCAGTTAATACAGCTATAATGATGGTCAACTCTTAGTTCCTGCATAATGAATACAAAAAGGAGTTATATAACACTAAAAACTGAATCTTTTACAAGTCAATTTTATGTTGTGATTTTGGTAAAACAAAAAAAAAAAGAAAAAGAGACAAAATCTGTGGTCCTTTTTTGCACTCTGGAGATTTAGGTGATTTGGAGAGTAGGCTCAGACTTATCAGGCGATTACTTAATGAGGACCATTCTAGAGTTTTGCAGTTTCTTACCTGAGACAGCTTCAAACTTGAAGACTTCTGTCAAGGCATAGCTGTGTTTTGAAGGGACTGAAATGCATTACTAATTAGATACTAGGCTGGGATAGAGGGAAAGACATAATTTTTTTTTCCTCCCATTGAGTGATGGCTGATTCAGGCATGTCAAATAAGGTAGTTATTGTGAAGTTTGATTGATGTGTCTCAGTCTGTGTTATTATCCGCACCTATATGCAAAAACATGTATTTTGCTTTAAATAGCAAAGGAGAGTCTGCATTGTCACACTAAACATGATTTTAACAAGATAATGCAGCTGGACGAGCTTTTGAAATACTTTCCATGCTGAAAAAGGGGAGATACATTGGACTTCTAGATGGTTTCAAATAGCAGCCAACAGAATCCTTCAGCAAGAACTTCAGCTGGTGGCGGTGCTATGCTGTCCTTCTTTTCTCAAGGAAGGCCATAAGACTTGCAAACAATTTGAGTGTAGCTCAGCATGTGGGCAGCAGTAGGGTAGTGCTTGCCAAAGGCTTGCAGAAGAGTCAGCATCCCTGGCTGGTGATGAGGCAGCACAGAGTGCTGAGAGAGAATGCCAGGGCCAGTTGATCTAAGTTCAGAACTGATCCTTAAAATGGAGCCAAGGCCATAATGGAAATAACCAGGGAGCTGGTTTTCTCTCTCGCCACAAAAAATGAGCACCTTTTGCTGTCTGCGGATGTGGATGTGTCGAGCCACCAGAGGGTTTGGTATGTGGTTTCCAATGTTGGAGCCCTGTTTCTTTTCTAGAACTATTTAGGACTTGCATACTTGAGCAGTAGTGCCATAAAATGACACCCTAATTCTGCCCCCAGGAACTAAAATCCTTTCAGAGCACTCTGGATATGCTGTGGCTTTTGTGCTGGTAGTTATCTCAGCCTATGTTTATTGGCAAAAAAAAATGTAGACTAAGTATTTAATATGAGAAAAAATTATTCTCCTTTATGACTTGCCAGCTATTTTCTCTTTATGTTCCTTTCCAGCTATTGCAGGAATGGCATTATATGAGGAAATGATTTACCAGCTTTCTGCTAGCATCTGTATTGCCTGCCAGCTTAGAGAAATATTTAGAATTACAACTCAGCTGTCCCAAGAGGAAAAACGAAGTGTGTCCAAAAGCAACTATCTGATTGCTCTGCTGCTCAGTTTCACCTACAATGAGCAAAGCAATTCTCTGCCCAGTTTCCCAAGCATATTGCCATTGTGGTCTGAGTTTTGATAAATGTAGCCAGGTTATTGGGTATAGAGATTTTAAATCATGAGCTGCAACCTTCTTGTGCGTCACTGCCCTGGCTTATGTCTAGCTTTCTGTATTTATACATGGTGAACCAGGATAATCTTGGCCTTAAAAGGTGATTGTAAACAGGTACCAATGAAAAACACCCTTCCAGGGGGAGTTCCCACTGTGTTTCCTGCATCTCTATGCTAGAAAAGGACTTTGCCTGTCCTCATGAAATTCCCTAGTCTACAGGAACCATCCACTTGGTTTCAGAGCATTCTCCGTTATTGAGCCTACTTTTCCACTCATGCGTCCAAGTTCTTACATGTCTGAGTGATGGGTAGCAGGAAGGTAAACACATATATGGTGTACCTGGAAGGGTATCTTGGAAAAGTGGTTTGGGCTTCGCTATCAGACACACAATGGATTCGTATGCGGTCCTTCATCTGCAATAACGTGCAACTAGATTGTTTTTCTGTCTGAATATCCCATAAACAGCTTAGGGCAGTTTAATACTTCTCATCTGTCTCCCCGTTTATGACCATGTTATCTGGTGTGATTGCATCCTGAGTAGCTTCAGTCTTCACTGCATATAATGCATCTAACACAGGGTTGAATATACAGGAGTACTGTAGTAACAAATAGAGAATTTTAAGTTCAGGATACCACAATAATACTTGTAACCACCGAGTGCTCAAAGAGTAGGTCAGTGCCTAGGAAAGGCCTGGAAATCGTTGCTTCTTGGTTCTTTATCTTCGCCACTGGTACTAAACTGAGTGGTAGGATCCTGTCACACACAGCATGTGCCAGACTTGTGGTTCTTCCATGCAGCATGTGACTGTGTTTTACCAGAGCCTGCATGCCTGAATTTTCCTCTCTGGGAAATAAAGGGAACCAAGGGATGTCGCAGCCCCCATCATGGGATTAGGATATGTGCAGATGCAAACCAAACACGAAGAAAGAGCTTGCAGACTACGTGGTTGTGTAGTTTTAAACACAGCCTATATGTCCTTGGAAAATGACCCCTGTGCATTAGAGGACCTGGGTCTTTATCTTTCTATACTTCAGTTTCCTTACCTGTTCCATATATGCACCAACACCTCTCTCCTACATGTGAGGGAACCTCACTGTTCAGATTATGGAGTCCTTAGATCTCCATCTAAGAGGAAAATATTGCAATGTTTCTGAAAGTACTAACCCACAGCACTGTGGGCTGTTCCTGTGCTAACATTAAGCTTTTGCCTTGCACAAAAAGGATACATAAAAAGGGGAAATCCATTCCCCCTGGAGACCCTTTCTGTTTGTCAAAGATGCATCAGCATTCACAGCTCTGCAGGGTTCTGCACAGTAGTAATCTTCATTATGTTTAACTCCAGTTCTGTGTGGAGCAACTTGTTGACTAATTACTCCTGAACTAGTTTGACATTTCTAATGCACAGATTCAAAACATTCATAAAGAAGGAGATCTTTGCTTTTCTCGTCTACCAATTAATTATTTCAAGAATAATCATCCCCCAGAGCCATGAGGAGAGAAACATAACTGATCACAGCTTGTTGTGCTGTATTGGTCCAGAATCCAAGGTAGGAATCAAAGGCTGCTCCTGACACAGTGCTGTAGTCCTTTATTCCACCTCAAATGAAACCCCACTGCGACATGTCAGTACAATATTTGCTTTGTACTGATTGCATCCCAGGCTGCCGAGCAGAGAGCAAGGAGCTAAGAAATCCTCATGCTGGTAATAACCCTTGCTTGTCAGTTAGATGGCATTAGCAGTGACTGCACATAGGTACGATTCCTCTCCGGTGAGAATTTAATTTTTAAACTTCACCTCCATCTTGCGGTCAGGCTAGACACTGCATGCAAGATGGATTGCTTGCTGTCTTGGTAGCTCTTTAGCCCCCATTTTTCAGGCCTTCTCACCACGCATCTTGTATCATGGTGTAACTATATCTATTGTGTGTATTTTGGGGGGGTTTTCTCCCTTTTTTTAGAGGTGAGAGGTTAGGGGGTTTTGTAGCCAAAAGCTTGTCCCAGTGTAATAGAGTGTCCTGCAGGAAAGCTGTTTGGCTTTTTTGCAGATTAAGTGAGACAGACCATCACACAGCAGAGGGAGGTTTCATCGTGCAGCAGAGCTAACCTAATGACTCCTTCCCACCCAAGCAGCATTCCCACTCTTATTGCCGACTCAGACATGAGGCCCAGCCTGCTTCCTTTGTGGTACCTTGGCTGTTCGTAAACTATTCCTTTCTTTTTATTGTACCACTAATTTTTTCCTTATTAATGAGCCTCAAAAGGGAAACGGCTCAAGAGAGCTGCCCACAGGGAGAAGGAGGAGGAAGCAGAAAATCATCATATTAGTTCAGCTCTTAAATGAGATACCTGTTATCATAGTATCTGTCCTTGGGTCAATGCTGTCCTGGATTGGTCTTCCTCCAGCACAGCTCTTCACTTCCTTAGAGGACAGTAGCCCTCTGAGGGTTTCTGAAGGCAGAGGAATTCTCAATTTCCTTCACTTGGGAGCACCTAGACCTGTCTTTCAATGTTTCATGGATAAGGAAATTGCCTTTCAATAATGCGGGGGGGGAGTTAAGAAAGAGATATATCTTGTGACTAGAGAGTCTTCACTTCAAAGAATTACCTACATGACAGCCATGAAAAGCTACAAAGAGGTTTATTTTTTCCATTAGCAGATGAGTTAGCGTTAATGGCAATCTGATTTCTGCTATCATTCTCTTTAGATAAAAGTGTGTTTCTGTCTATGGTAGGATGGTATAGTCAGTAATTTGTGACTCACGTCAGAGTCACTTCTCATCAGAAGGCTTGATAATGTAGGAAAAGAAATGATCAATTAGTTTCCTGATGCTTTAATGATCCAGAAAATAAGATTTAATCAACTCAATTCATCTTGCCCATGATCCTGCACCATTACAGTCAATGGCATTTTTGTTACTCTCTTAAAGACATGCAAATTAAAATTTAAATGTGAAAGGTTACTTTATTAAAGAATATTAAACTTGTGGACACCTCACTAAATTACTCATACCAAGTCTCATTAATCAAGTCACAATTGTTACACCTTTCTATTATGGCAGTTTTCGTTCCTGGAAGATTGCAAGTCATAGCCCAGTAATTACATTTATATCCTAGAAAATAAATTCTACTAAAGAAACAATCAGTGTGAAGATGCCTAGGAGAGGTTGTATTGAACTTGGATTTGTCTCCTCTTAGTGGCCTGTGAATGTATCCTTCTAGAACCACCTGCATGTGCCTTCTGCAGTACCTGTTCTGTTTTTCCCTTATCATAGTTTTAAGTCCCTTTACTCATATTTTATTGCAAATTTGAGGTAATTGTCTCCCTTAAAGAGGCGAGTATTTCTTTCTCAGAGTATTTCTGAGAAAGAAAACAGGGTCTTTGGTTCATTCCTTGGATCTTTGTTAGTGCGAACCTGGCCTTTCTCTGTCAGTTTGGTAAAATGGACAAGATATGAGGAAAGTTTCTGAAATGGGTTTCTGAAAATTATCATGTATAGTGCAGATGCCACAGGTAGTTACTTTATCAGTTCTGTTCCGCACATCATTTTGTTGCGGTATTTTTAAGCATCCCTAAAGGAAGAAAACACTGTTCAACTTAACATGTTCAGGTTTTGAATTTGCTAGGGCTTCTTCACCATAACTTACATAAAGATTGCTTTAAAAGGGAGCTCCAGTGCCCACATTATCATTTAATTATCCTGAAATAACAGTTTTGTTGCTAATTACATAATAGTACCATCCACCCTTTACTGCAATTAAATTTGCAGTGCCTGACTATTAGAAACTGTGTTGTCATCATAAGGGTAGTTTCTTTATTTGCTTATGCTGAGTTGCAGAATCCATAATTATATGCACAAATCATTAATTTTAGACTTGTTTGTATAATTATAAGTAACTGAACATGAAAGCAATTTAGGAATATTGGACTATAAAGTACTCTGTCTATTGTGGAGCTGGAATAATTAGTAGATTAGAGGGATGATTATCAGTTAAGAAAGAGCTTCATAATTTTGTAGTAATTTAAATATAAACAAAAAACCCACTTCATGAGTTCAACAGTAGCTTGCCTTGCTTACAATCAGGGATAGTCAGATTTTCAAAGTTAATCAGCTATGTGCACATCCAGAATGATTTTTTTCTAGTGTATTTATAAATTAGCACATTAATTTCTCCCAGTAATATATTTTATGTACTGTATTCATCCCTGTGAATACAGGAATTATAGCATTATTAAACTTAGTAGTAATATATTTCATTACTAAAAATTGCAAGGCTTATAAAATATAAATAAACATATATAATTTCTCAGTATTCATTGTGCATAGAAAAATGCTTCTCCATGGAAGCAAACACTTCATTTGGAAGAAATTGCTGAAAAGCTTAGTGCAGAGGAAAACACACATTCTTCCACACATCAGAAGTGTGTATCCTTCCTGATAGAGAACAGAGGAAAAAGCCCTGCCTGGGTGCTCTGGTCCCAGAAGAAAAATTTAAGCTTAGCATTTAGGAACTGATCATCTTACCTTTTTCTCTTTTTTTATTCCTATTTCTGTGGCTGCCAGTTGTGGTAGTTGAGTATTTAGAGTGCTTCCCCACCAAAGGGTAGTGCTTGAAGTGTATAGCTTCCTCTCTCCCTAACATTCAGTCAAGTCAGCTGGTTATTTTGGGGATCTCATAATTGGCTCTGATCACAGAAGACAGGTGTTTGGGATCAGATTACAAAACCTGCTTGAAGAAAGGATGGTTTCTATAATCGCCACCTCCAGGGCTAGTGGCTGGAAATGAAGCACTTTGTAGAATTTATTTTTTTCTTCCCCGAAAACTGTCTTCTACAAGCTTTCATCACCTTTATTTTGATTATTTTATTAATCTTATCTAGAATACATAAAAGTAGTAAATGTTAAAAAGATAACCACATTCCCTTTGGATTAATAGTTTTCTTACCAACACTTAACAGAAAACTCAAAGGAGCAAAGTGAGCCAAACTCATCAAAATCTGTAAAACATGAGCAAAGTTAGCACCATCTTCACAAACCAAGAAAGGAGATTTGCTTTCAGTGTTATCTATGTCTGTTTTTTGTGTTGATGGTGCAATTTCAAGTCTACATAGGTTCTTGCCCAGCTCTGTGTGGTTTGTAAGTGCCGCTAAGTGCTGGTGCGCCTTATAGTTGATGTAGCACTGACATCTGGTGGCATGAGGCAATATAAACGCCAGGTTGCAGTCCAGCAAACAGGGCTTCTCTGATTCGTAGTAGTTCTGTGTATTTTCCAATAAACGTAGCATATTGGAGAACTATACAATCTTGGAAGATTTGGGGCTTATTAACAGGATAAGTAGTAAGTAATAATTAAAAGCTGATTATAATAAAAATAAAATAAAAATCAAATAGCAGCTTAATTAAAGTTGGGGGGGAACAAAACTAAAGATGAAGGTGCAAATTCGAGGCATTCCTGTCAGGACTGTCATTTTTCCTAAGTAATTTTCAAGAAAAAATGTTCTGAGTGTTCTAATAAGTTACTTAATACTCACCAGTACAACTTTTGGAAATGCTGCAAGGGACAATTCTGCTCTCTTCCTTTTCTAGTTAGAATTCAAAAATGTTAAGAGGTTCATTATCTTTCCTACTCTGTTTTTTCTCTCCTCTTTTCAGCCATATTGCCTCTAGTGAGAGTCTCAGGCTTGTAGCTGGCTGTTGTCAGAGCACTCTGATGATTCCAATAGCAGTGGCAAAACCAAGACCTTAAAATCTTGGGACATCCCTCAAAAGACACTAAAAGTTCCTGAGGTATTTTTAAATTAAATTAATTAAATTAATTTTTTAAATTTAATTTTTAAATTAAATTAAATTTGTCATGCTTTCTATTTGCACTCTGGAGTCTGAGATGTGAAGGCTCATGTTTTCAGGACTATGCATACAGTTCCGCAGCCTAAAGTTTTGTTTTCTGTGCCTTTTTTTTTTTTCTGAATAAAATCCTGTCCTGATGTGCTCACCGGGTTCCAAGAGCCGAGCTCTCCAGAGAGCTGCCAGCTCCTGGGGACTCTCAGGAGAGCTGTGGTTTGGCTGCACTGAGCATCTGAAGAAATGTCTCCACACACCCAAACCCTCTCCCTGTCTGTATCTCGGTGTTTAACCAGAACCTTGGTTCGCATCACTTCTGGCTCAAAGTTATAGTGACCCTTAATTAGCATCTCACTTTTCTTGAGTTTATGCATTAAGATCTTTAGAGAAATTATTCACAGGATAATGTCTCTTAATTATTAGTCTCAATAAGCAATAGCTTCAACACTGATCTTCCTGGATTTTTATAAGGCAAAAACTGTATCCTGGCAGGCAGAGCTTGTAATGTCTCTGTATCTGCTAGGGGGCAATATCTGTTAAATAATATCCTATTCTGTGTGACTAACGCTAAGATCTGTAACAGCGATCTGTTACAGTGAGGAGGAAGCATGTAATGATTACATACAGAATTTCTGTGTTTGTTGGAGGTAAATAATAAATAACACTGAGATGCCTAGAAAGTAGAAGAACCAGAGATCCTGGTTGTATTTAGTTGAGAAGATGCTAGCTTATGGCTTCACATCAACAGGTATTCATCAGGTAGATATATGCACAGACAAGTATTTCACTGTGCAGGCAGGTCAAATTCTGGACAAATGCACTTTCGATGCCCCAGGCATTGCAGTAAACACTGCAGTACTGGTGCTGCTTGGTGAAGCCTGCTGACTGCATAGCTACGTCTTTTGGAGAAATTTGGTCTTTTTGCACCAGATCTTGTTGTCATTTGAAGGAGAGAATGTATTGCAGATTCATTGTAAATGATATTAATGATTAAAGTAGGAGACCAGAAAACACCTGTTCTGCGCACATAAAAAGGTGTTTTGTGTTTATTTACCAAGCCATAGAGAGAAAGAGGATTTGTATACAGGTTTAACACAGGTATAGGTCTGATCACAAATACAAGATCAAAGAAATAAAAAATACTGCAAGTCTTTTCACAATTCATAAACTTGATGCACAGTAGGGTGCAACAAATGCATGTTAGGTAATGTACTTAATTTTCTATCTTTATTAGCATTGTTGACCGTTATCTTTTGCCAAGCCTATTCTTATGTTCAGGTGATTTTAGCTGTTACACTGTGTCGTATTATCTTCCTATTCATGCTGAACTCCAGTGCATTTCACTTAGAAGAAACTTGTAGAGGAGAATTTTGTTTGAAGTCACTAGATAGCATTGCTTTTATAATATTTGATCATTTATTAAATTCAGGAACACAGATTCATGTTTTTGTACTAGGACACGCTCACATGCTGGCAGATGGTTAGTATACCCACCAGGAACATATATTTTAAAACCACTAAATGGGATTTGCAAGAAAGAAACAAATTCACCATGGAAGTAATTCAAGAGAGAAATGGTAGAAATAATTCAGTTTCTTTTATTAAAAAGCATTTATCACCACCATATCCTTTTTAAAACTAACATACAAGTGTGGGTGCATCTAGTAGAACATGAATTTTAAAAAAGGCAAAACAGGCATAGACATAAGCAAGTGAGTTCTCCTACTTCCTCAAGTAGTCCAATTTAATTCTTTACAGGATATGGGCCCTGGAGAGTGTGATGAGTGGTTTAATTAGTTTTAAACTATCATATTTAATCAAGCACTGTGCATTTTTAAACCACTACATTCATTCCACTTCTGGAAAGGCCCATTCAGATCTTTTTGTCATTAGTAGTTTATGAGACTTTGGAGCTCTAGATTCAGCGTGAAGCAAATCTCTTTAATTGCTCTAAAACTAAACTATTATGCTCAAAGCAAACCTGACGCTTGAACTTAGCTTGCGAGAAGGAAGAACCATTAGACATTTCCAAGCTAAAATTTTAATTGGGATATGGTTCATCTGCAAAGCAGCCAGAGTTCATTCAATTTATCCCTATGATAAGAAGCTCCAAAAGGCATACATGATAGAACAGTGGATGAAAAAAAAGGAAATATACCCATAGCAATTAATTTCATTTTTCTGAGCAAATTTTTGAGTCAGAGCTGCTATAGGACAACTCAAGTGTTCAGCTTAGATTTTCATAACTTCATTCATTGAGCAATTATCAAAGCAAAATAATGACCTCTTAACCTCTTACAGTTGTATTAAATAAGCTTTGATCATTTTAAAGGCGAGAAAAAAGAAGGATAAAGGTTTTTGCTATGTTGTGATTTTTTATTAGATGCAAAGGAAAATATATAAATTACAACTTTCTTGGCCCTCTGTGTGGAAGCAGCACATTTGCAGCAAAGAAGCTGGTTTGGGCCGTATTATTTACTGTGTTAAGCAGCTTTGTGCTTTGCTGATGCTGTAAAGCCAGTGGGGCAGCATCTAATTCTTACTTGGACACAGGGTCTCTGCAAGAGGCTACCCACCACCCTCCCCACAAGATGCTGTGAGGGTCTGGAGTAGGTTCAGTGTCCAAGATTAGACTGCGGCCATGTGGGGACAGGTAGCCCAGAACTCCTGCAGACCCACTGGCTTCCTTTATTAGGTGTGTACCTGTTCGTCGGCTCCCCTGTGCAGCATCCCTTGGAGCAGTTCTGGGGTCGTGGAAATAACCTGTTGTTGAAATTATCTGGACATCTCATGTCTCTTAGTGCCACTGGTGTGCTGTTCACAGATTCAAGAAAATCGACTTGACATTTGAGGTCAGTTTTGATACTCTCCTCTGAAACTGCATGGGCAAACTGCGTACTTTTTTAACAAGCGTGGAGTTAATCTTAGAAGTCACACAAAAGGTTTGTATAGTGGGTTTCAGGAAAAGTCTTTCGGAGAACTCTCTCCTTGCTAAACAATGACTGCTGTGAAATTTTGAAGCATGAGATCTTACAGTTTTAAAAAGTGGTTTGGTTTTTTTCTTCATATTTGTAACAATTCTAAATAATGCATTAGCTTTGAAGAGTCTGCACTGTAAGAGAAAACAAGTGAATACTGTTTTTCTTTACCTGATAGGTGGCATCATCATGCCTAAATACTTCAGAATTACACGTGATTATCAGCCTTCAGTCTTTATTAATTGCAGTGGTAATATTATGATAAATTATAGAAGTTCTCACAAACTGGAGCCTCTTTAAGTAACCTTAGTGGAAACACAGTAATTGCCTTAAAAAATTTATGATCTAAACACACAAGATGGCCAAGGAGGTGAAGGGAAGTGCTTGCTGAGGGAGAGGTAAAGTGACTTGCGCAAAGTCACCCAACTTGTTTCTAATAGAGCTAAAAATGTACTTCTCAGTGCCCTCAGAACTGGGTGTAGGTTTTCTAGCCAGTGACAGATTTAAGGTTTGCTGTCACAGTCCTTCTGATCTAGTCTCAGGATTCACAGCATCACAGTAACGTTAATAGCAATTGCTTCTAACTCTGGAAGGACTTATGGTATCAGATCTGAAAACAGCAGGAATCTTATGTATGGAAAAGCTGTACTGGGTCACTCTTTAGGTGCTTCTAAAATTGTATCAGTCAATTCTCTAGCTAGTACATAAAATACAATGAGTAATTTCTCCTCCCAAAACTCGAAGCCACTTTGGGTTTTCTGTATATGTGAAATATCCAGTACATGATGGTATGCCTGTGGGCTAAATGTTTCACTGACTTTTATTAAAAGAAATACAAAGTGAAAGCATCACAGGTTCATGACTTCATGATAGACTAGCCAGAAGCTCTCCAGCAAAATCGTTCCTTTTTTTCTACCTGATTGCAATGTTCTTTGGAAAGAATTCAAAACAGATGAGAAATTTCAATGCTCTTTGGAAAAAATTCAAGAGAGACAAGCAATCAAGCAAAGTTTTTCTGGAAATGTCTCTGTTTTCCTTTGTCTTTTTTCTTGGCATCCTTTTAAAGGGCTGAGAATGTGGAGTGCTGGCAGCGCTGGTTCCCCAGCTCCCAGGCAGGCACCTCCTCTGTTAGTACCATTCGCTCAGGCATCAGGTTACCCGCTCAGCTTTGGGTGGGGATAAGGTGCACGCAGGAGAGGAGTGGACCCCCTGGCCCACCTGACTGGGGAAAGAGGGGTGTCACTCACCTATAAATGTGTCTGCAGACAAGGAGATATGGAGGTGCGCAGCAAAATTGTGGCCCGTGATCCTCTTTTTTCTGAGTCGCCTGCATTCACTAATGCAGAACACCTCCAGTGCTGCTTTTTCTGTGGAGAACTAGGGTTTGGGAGAATTAAATAGTATTTTTTTTTCTTCCATGGCACAACAAAAGCATACGTAAGAAACCTCCACGAGTTGAAATTAGTTCCCCCCCCCAGCCATCCCAGGGCTCTGCTCAGTGATACATTTACATGTTAGTAAAAGGCAGAGACCATACTCCAATATTCTTTGCTCAGATGCAATTCTGATAAGTGTTGGCTGAGGAAGACATTCAGTGTCAAAGATGCTCAGCAGTAGGAAGGTCTGGGGCTTGCTGTCAACCACAGAACAAAGCAGACTTCTAAAGAAGGGAAAAGACTTTCCTGAAATACAGGCACTGTGGAGCACAGCTATAAAGCATTATGTCCTAATGAGCCTGTCTGAAGTCCTGACCAGAAGGCCACAAAGGCTTGCTGAGACAAAGGCTACAGTTTGCTGTGCTGCAGAGATTTCAAGAGAAAAGAAAATGGGTTTCTGCTGCTGTGAGCTCTCCTTCCCCTGCTAGGGAGGTGCTTTAACCTCTCTTCTTTCTTAACTGGGAAATCTACCCTATGCCTCTTTGAGGCACAGTACAGAACCTGAAAGCTTTTTGATGTGGTTTTCTTCATAGTCTCTTATTTTTTTTTCATTCTGAATTAAAAGATAGTGGCATTTTTTTATTATTTATGTATTTTTCCTCCCCCAGGCACTGCAGTATGATAATTTTCCATTTCACAGTTTTGGCATCCACCTCAGAATGTACATCACTTCTGCTGTTAAAAAAACTAAATCTGTTTTATTAGTAGTAAAGTGATCTTGTGGCAATAAGATGAGTACAGGAATTCATAAGGCTGAAGTATTGCTGAGGGGAAAGGGAGCTGACTCTTTGGGTTGACATAGCTGCAGAAATGACCTCATTGAGTACAGAGCTCCAGGTTCTTGGTAGTGAATGTACAGAAAAGGATGGAGAGTGGGAGTTGGGGCCATAAACTGATTCATTTTTTGCCAAATGAACAAATAACCCACTATTCTTTGACTTATACGTGTTTTAAGTCTCAAATAATTTGAGAGTCCATTTTCCTGTTATGGTTGGACGTGTGAATGTGTGTCAAGGTTGCCAGGAAAGATCCTTCTCGAAGAAAAGACCACAAAGGCCAAAGTTCTTATCTTCATGGTCAGATATATCACTGTTCTTTTAAACAGGAATTATCTACATCTCAGATTCTTGTTTTGTTTGATTTGTCTGGTTGGTTACTTTGCTTTGACTTCCCTCTTGCCCTTAATAATAGTGGCCTCTTTCTTTGCTGAGAGACTGGGATTTAACCTGGAAGGGTTGATGCACAAGGAACTTCGATCTATTCTGTAGCAGCCTACTGGTGCATCACACAGTTCTGCCTCGTGTGAATATCCCCTTCAGAGTAGAATCAAATCCTATAGAGATCCCTGCAGTGAGGTTCCTCCCGCATCTCCTTGTACCTCCTGCGGAACTGTGACCTTTTTTCATTGACAATTTTGGAATTGTTCATATGTGTTGTTGTTGATTTGTTGCATATTGGACGTCAGCTCTGCAGCTGACTTTAGCTGAGTGGCGTTTTTTTGTGTGAGTTCAGTTTGGGTTTAGATTTTTTTGTTTGATTTCAGTGAATAAATGTATGACACCAAAAAACCTTAGTGTTACCAATAAGGAACACTTTTTTTTTTTCTGGGAGTGGAAACATTATTTCTTTAAATTTGAGATCAGAGAAGCAAAAAACCTGCTAATTGCCAGGATATAGAAGGCAAGATGGTCTCATTACATTACAAAGATAGCTTTATGGACAAATAGATGAATTCTGAGTATTGGTCAAGTCAGTCAGCTTTGACATTTTCCCAAGTATTGTGCTAATCGGGAGGGTGATCCTTGATGTAATGAGAACAGACCCACTGACAAGGAAGCAGTAAATGCTTTTTGACACAGTATTTCAAAAGAATCGCAGCAGTAGGCTGTGGATTGTGCTCTGTCTGATTGTACATAGCAGATAAGAGAATTTGTGTGGCTTTCAGCACCTGAACAAGGGTCCATAGAATCACTGAATCATAGAATGGTTTGGGTTGGAAGGGACTTTAAAAGGTCATCTAGACCAACGTCCCTGCAGGGAGCAGGGACATCTTCAACTAGATAAGGTTGCTTAGAGCCCCATCCAACCTGACCTTGAATGTTTCCAGGAATGGGGCTTCTGCCACCCCTCTGGGCAGCCTGTTGCATTGCTTTACCACCCTTATTGTAAAAAATTTCTTCCTTATATCTAGTCTGAATCTACCCTTTTTTAGTTTAAAACCCATTACAACTTGTCCTATCACTACCATTGAAAAGTTTGTCCTCATCTTTCTTCTAAGCCCCCTCTAAGTACTGAATGGCAGCAAGAAGGTCTCCCCAGAGCCTTCTTTTCTTCGGCCTGAATGACCCTAACCCTCTCAGCATTTCCTCATAGGAGAGGTATTCCATCCCTCTGATAATTTTTGTGGCCCTCCTCTGGACACACTCCAACAGCTCCATGACTTTCCTATATTTAGGGTCCCAGAGCTGAACACAGCACTGCAGGTGAGGTCTCATGAGAGTGGAGTAGAAGGGGAGGGAGAGTCACCTGCTGGTCACACTCCTTTTGATGCAGTCCAGGATGCAATTGGCTTTCTGGGCTGGGAGCACACAGTGGTGGCTCATGTCCAGCTTTTCATCCACCAGTACCCCTAAGTCCTTCTCTGAAGGGCTGCTCTCAATCCCTTCATCCCCCAGCCTATATTGATACCAGAGGTTCCTGCAATTTAAGAGTGTGGCTGCACATCTCAAAGGACTACAGACCAAAGGAGAACATGTTAGAGCAGGACAAAAGAGAAACCTGCCATTAGTTCAGTGGGGTTCCCAAAACAGCACTCTGTGTCCTTGAGGTGGTCCACAAACACATGGGAGGTAGACCTTTCTTTCTAAAGTTGATACCTCCAGCATGAATTGCATCATGTACATTGCATTAATCTTAAGTGAGCGCTTGGTGTTGTGTCAGGGTTTTGTACTTACTGGGGAAAAATTTGTGTGAGTTCTTTTGAATGTTACTTTTTAAGCGTACAAATGAGTTTTTTCATTAACTCTGTGCAAGTACTGCAGTCTGTGCTCTCTCAAACGTTAAATAAGATAATAAAAGCATTTATCTGAAAATGCCATAGTAGGAATTCGGTTTGGATCTTGGTTCTAAAAGATCAAAAGTTTAATTTTCACATCAGTTCTGGAAACTGCTGGTTCAGCCTCTTCTACTTGTCTCAAGTTTCATTCCCTTTTTTAGCATTTTTTCTATCTTTTCTCATAACGCATGGCACATAGCTGAACAGGGTTTTTTTGAAGTATTAGTTTTAATGTCTTTACGGTAATATAATGAACTCATAATAGTTTTCTACTTTTTCTTCCTTGTTTATACGTTAAGTTACTATAAGTGGCAGTGTGATTATTTGTTTCATAGATGAGTCTTTCAGATGGCCCTTTGGTAGGTGTTACACTGAATACAGCAGAGATTACTTATGAACATTTTATTTTGTTTTCTTAAGCATAATCCCTACATTTTAAGAGGTGCATAAACTGAAAATAGAAAGAAGTATGCTCCGAGGTAGGTTTTGCTTGAAGGAATTGAAGCCAACTCAGCAAGACGGCAGACGAGCCTGCAGACTTGGAACTGCTGGAGAGAGTCCAGCACAGGGCCACTAATATGATTAAAGGACTGGAGCAACTGCCCTATGAGGAAAGTCTGAGAGAGCTGGGCCTGTTTAGCTTGGAGAAAAGGAGGCTGATGGGGGACCTCATAAATGCTTATAAATATCTAAAGGGTGGGTGTCAGGAGGATGGGACCAGACTCTTCTCAGTGGTGTCCAGTGACAGAACAAGGGGCCATGGTCACAAACTGGTACACAGGAGGTTTAACCTAAATATAAGAAAATACTTCTTTACTCTGAGGGTAACGGAGCACTGGAACAAGCTGCTCAGGGGGGTTGTGGAGTCTCCATCCCTGGAGACATTCAAAACCCACCTGGATGTGTTCCTGTGTAATCTGCTCTAGGGGATCCTGCCATAGCAGGGGGATTGGACTAGATGATCTCCAGAGGTCCCTTCCAGCCCCTAACATTCTGTGAAAACCTCACCTACATCCCTTCCCCTTCTACATATGGATTCATGCCTGGGATCCGTCTCAGGCTCTGTAATTAGCTTCTGAGTAAATTCCACACCTCCTGGAACTGGAGTTCAGATCCAGCCCTTTGGGTTTGTTTGTGACAACAAACTGCCAGTACAGCACTTGATTGCATTTCCATTGGTTGTATCTATTCCAAAGGCAGGACACTCCCACAGGCTGGCTTTCCAAAATCTCTCTTTTGTAGTGCCTTGATTCCTATTGCCGGCTTTTGGTACTTGGAAAAAAAGAAGCTTCTGTTCACGATTTGCTAGAAGGAAGAAAAAAAGAATGTTTGCATAAACATTTCTCATCAGCAATCTGTATGTCCCTGGGTAATTTCCTTGTTTAAGAAGCTCAGAATGGTTGGAGTGAGTCATCTGTGCATGTCTTATGACAATCTTCTTAAATGGCTGGTCAGAAAAGATTACTCCTTTGGTCTCTTTCAGTCCTTAAAAAACCAAAAGAATAATAATTTCTACAACATTTTGCTGCTGCACCCACCTGATTCCAGCTCTGTGAAACCAGGCCATGCTTTACAATCAGTTCTCCCTAGGGGCATGAGATGTATGCAGGCACTGGATATTAAGGGTTTGCCTGACTGCCATAGTGAACACAGAAGTTAAAACCTGTATTTGGAGATGGATTTGTTTCTGCAGCTTCCTGAACCCTCAGGAACGAGCTCTTTCTCTAACATGCAAGACTGTGTCCTTCACAGACAGGTATTCAGTGCAGCTCTTCTCCCTGATCTTGCCTGGTGGAGAAGTTGTCCTATTTGACTTCAGGGGAGCTGTATTAGGCAAAAGGTGGGCCCTGCATGGTATTTTCTCTCCTGTGTATTGGCCATTTCATTTCTCATTCTCACCTGTTTCCAGAACTTTGCATTCTGAAGGAGACCATTTCACCTGGCTTGCATTGCCACTATCCAAAAGTGTGAGCAGCTCTTTGCAACTGCTCTGGTTTACCCTTGATCCCATTTAACTGCTTGAAAGAGTCCAGCGCAGAGCTACAAAGATGATTAAGGGAACAGGCTGCCCAGGGAGGTTGTGGAGTCTCCTTCACTGGAGACATTCAAAACCCACCTGGATGCGTTCCTATGTGATGTGCTCTAGGTGACCCTGCTCTGGCAGGGGGGGTTGGACTAGATGATCTTTCGAGGTCCCTTCCAACCCCTAGGATTCTATGATTCTATGATTGATTCTATGATTTTAAATCTCCCTTGTTTAACATACAGCAAGTTCTAAAAACACACATATCTTGAAAGGATGTGAGAGACACGGCTGTTTGAAGACCACCAGGACTAGTATTTGAGATGCTTCAGATGGCCCCTGCACCCACCTCCAGGTCAAAGGCATATGATAGCTTTGTCATGGTAATTCTGCTCTGCTATTCTTCCTCTCACGCACTTGCTACCTTGACAGCCCCAAAATCAGTGGAACTACTTGCAAGCTAAGGTGAGATAATTTAACCCAGTTTTTTTGCATAGCCAGTTCCAGACCTTTAATGAGAGGAGGACAAATTAGTCTGGTCTATATTTAGATTCGCTGTTAAGGTAATACAGATTTTCTTAAACTTCCTGTCATTACAAAGAGCTTTAGATAAGCATCCCAGAGCTTTTTAAAAAACTTACTTAGTAAAGACACCACACGAGTCAATAGACTGATAAAGGGTTAAATTTTGCTCCCAGATGCTGGCCAGAATTCCCAGCCAAGGTATGAAGATACCCACAGAACAAAGAATTATTCCTGTGGCTTGAACTGTTTTTCTACCATTGCTTTTAGATTTGACCTTGAAGCCAAGTCTCATCACTTTCTTCTTCCTCATTCTTTCTGAATGCCAGTTGCTTGTGAGTCAACAGCCATTTTTTTTAGCAGTCAGCAGAACTATTGGTCACATTTGATGCCCCTCTCAAAGGATGCTGAGGACCAGCAATTTTCATTCTCCTGCTTTTGTTATGGCTCTGGCTACAGCATCCAGATTGATTGGATGGAGAAGACTCATACATTGTCAAGCCAAGCTCCTCTGCCTGGACTTTTGCCCTAATCTGTGTGTTAAAAAGGATGTCACGCACATTTGTGGCTGAACTATGTACTTACTCCTCACATAGACACATAGTTATTTCTCTTCTCCCAGAATCATGTGGCCCTTCAATATAGAGAGAGCTCTTCATTGGGAAGAATTTGGACCAAGCTTTCATTTTTAAGAACTACTGGAATATGTGGTAATGAAAGTAACTATTCTGAAAATAAGACTGCTTGTGTAAAGAGTGTGCGCCAGACAGAATTTATGCTTTGCATGGTCTGATGCAGCACAGCATCAGCCTTCTGTATAGTGCTGTGTCTCTGAGTGGATAGCTGAAACCGTGCAGGGTGTAAGACTGTGGGAAGTTTCATTTGTGTTCATTTATACTACCCGTTGCCTAAAGGTCTTTGTTAAATTAGTTGTAGTAAAGTACTGTCTAATAGCCAGGTGGGAGTGGGGCTGCAGTATGGTAGGTAGTGCAAGGAGAACCAGCAAGAAGGGAACCCTGTTGCAGTCACCAGACCTGTAACAGGACTTTGGTACATACCTATTTAAAAGGATGGGTTATTAATTAAGAATGAGTTAAGATGTGAGTCTGGAAACATGTTAGCTGTCAATACTCCTTTAATTTCTAGTTTTAGCTTTCCCTATGGCTTTAGCCAAATAATTTTACTATCCTACCTCAGTCTGCCTATCTCTAAAAGGAGAATTAGTAATCTCTGAATTTCAAAGGAGTGTTGTGAGGATTAATTAATTACTTTTTCTGCTGAAGGTTTTGTAAAATGAAAGACACTGTATAAATATTACTATCGTTTCCAAAACTTTGTGTGTGTGATTTTTCTTTGAAATACGGCATTTTTATGCTAGGTATATTTATATTACGGACTTTTTTTTTTAAACAAGCATTTAAGTTGCCAGTGTGAAACATTACATCATATAAACTTTATTAGCAAATTACTCAAAGTATTATGGACAAAAGAAACTCCCTCACTATTTATAGTCCCCTGAAATGCCTCATTACTTAGCGATACTTAATCAAATTTAATCTGCAGTAAATCTCTCTGTGTCATTAAAATCCTACTAGGCATTACTTTTACATTATTTCTAAGGAGTTTGAAGCAGACAAGGTTTTGGATTTATTTTTTGTAAAATGTGTTATGCTAAGGAAAGGAAAAATAATTCTGTGGGTTTACTTCACAGAGACACAGCATTAAAAATAAGTCTGACTAGCAAAGCAAGCATAAAGTATTGCTGTCTCTGTTTCACATGTAAGTTCTCCTTGACATTAGATGCTTTTCCCAATTTTCCACTTTGATCCCTCTTAAATATTTTTCACAAGGTTAATGAAACGCATTTTATTTTTTCATCTTTATCTTTACCATGCAGAAACAAGGCCAGTTGGTTTGGACACGCTGTACTGAGTACAGTGAATCCAGTGGAACTGCACCAAGGATGACGGCTGCCCAAATTGTTCAGCCTTTCTATGTGGAGCACAGCATGCAACTTCTCTCCATGCTGTGGTTCCTCGTGTAACCACAGCTCCCAGAGTCATGTGAACATGCCAGAGTTGCAGCTGTTTGAGGTTTCTTTTTAAAAGTGCAGAAAGTCATAAAAATAAACCAACCACACATAGTGAATCAAAGTGCAGTTGCACAGAATGCTCTTCTATATTTATGACTGTTTTTAAAATATTAAGTTTTAAGATCTGGGGTTTTTTTGACTGCACATGATGAAACTGGCAAGAGAAAACATCTGATTCTTCAGTAAATGTTGATCCCCTGAATGAGAGTACACCTTGCATTTCTAAGCAGTTGTTATAAGCAACTAACCTGAGGTCCGTTGTGGATGAGGCTGGAAACTGAGAAATCGGGTTGAGGGAAGAACTTCTCAGCTCTGAGGACATGCTATTCTCTTTACTAGAGCAGACCAGCACGGGCCTCTCAAGATGAAACTGGGGAATGCTGTGTTCCAGGACACCAAAAATGTTCATGAGATGGCTATCAGTTGTTGCTTTCCTCACTGTTCAGAAAGTACTCAGTAGGACTAGTGCAAATCCAAATGACTTGTTGCTACTCGTTCAGCTAGTGATTTCCAAGGGGCAACTGTGGTACCTGCTGCTGTCTTTTTCACAAGATTTTGATTCAGATCTCCATGGTGTGGACACTACCATGGTTTTAAGCTCCCAGTTTCTCTTTATTGTGAAGGTTTCTGTGTCAAAGCAAGGTATAAATTTATACAAGTGCAGCGTGTGCTGTCCAGAAGTTGATAGTTTTAGGAAAGTAAAATCAGAGAAGTCAGTATATTCTATCAGCTTTCTGCTTTAAGCCTTTTCATGCATGTCAGTTTTCATTTAGATTGGAGTCCAACACCAAATCCATCCCATCACTGAGTCATCACTCCCCCTGAGTCTGGGGACTCCCAGTTCCACAGCCACATTTCCAGCAACCCAAGTGGACTTAAATGGCATTTTCTTTTTTCCAGTTTTGGAGATTGGGTTCATTTCCAGTAGGTTTCCCCAGGTTTGCTCCGTGTGGGATACATGGAATGGGTAAGGAAAGGGCAGCTTGCTGAAGAAACGAAAGTGTCAGGGAAGGGGAAAGGTTTTTGGAGAGCAACAAGATGCAGGAATCCTGAGAAACATCCATGCCCCAGATTCACATGTTTGTCTGCTGGGGATGAGCCCACATTTGTATCAGTCTGACCACAAAGGTCACCACCTCAGAATGAGTGAAAAGGTCATGTAAATGGCAGGATCAGGTATGCATCTTTCCCCCTAGTAGGCCCTCTTTTTCCTGCGTGCGTTTTCTGGAGCACTGACTTCTGTGGTCATGACTGTCAGCTGCCCCTCGGCTCCCTCTTTAGTGGAGGATGGCAGTACACAGTGATCAGGGTGCACTTTGGAAAGGCTGAAAGATTTGTAGTTGAATGTGCTCCTGGTCAGAAGGGAAGTTTTAGAGGGACAGGCATCACAGACCAGAGGAGTAGCGAGGTGCTGAGGAGCCACCCATTCCGGCTGTGGGTCTGTGCACCTCCATTAGTGCTTCCTCCAGCAATATTCTGGTCTTTGGCTGGCTCTTGGATGCATTTTGGCAGCATCAGTAACACCCCTGACCATAAGGAGAATTATAAGCAAGACCTGTGTTGTGTGGGGACTTGAATGCAGAGACAATGCTAAATATTTTTGTCAGATCACTTTAGATTTTATAAAACCCTGAAATGTTTTTCTGGTTGTGAACAACTTTGAACCCTGGAACTTGAATTATAATTTAAAAGTTTTTACTGTTTTTATACTACTGAAACTTCTAGACCCCCAAGTCTGATAAAGTCACATTCATACATATCCTCTTCTCCCTAGCAGCCATCCCCTTATTGAGGGCATGTTGCAACCTGTTTGCCTACTGATTTGCAACTTCATGTGCTAATGGGTTCCTTTCTAACTTAGGTGAGATTTGCACTACTGTATAACTCAGGGTTTTTCTGTGACAGCAAGCCCTGGGTGAGTGCAGACTGGGAGAGTTACAAGCTGCTAATTGTATGAAGATACTGGTTCCTTGTCATAATTTTGGTTTATTCATCTCCCCACCCCGTACGATTTCCAGATCAAAACCCTGAAGAGCTTAGCATGGTTTGAATCCTCTAATTGTGCTGCTGCAGCCATGTGACTGCCTGCCTGAGTAATTCCCTGCAGAAGGAGACAAACTGCATGTTAAAAAGCTCAACAAATCGTGTTTAAAACACGAATGAGTGGCAGTACTATACAATACCTATGCCACTTTGAAATCTACTACTGCCACAGCCGCATGGAAGCTTGATTTATAGTAGCAAGCTCAGTGATCTGAGGGGAAGAGTATGGATGGGTGGGGGAAGGCTAGCTGGAACTTTGGCTTGTTTCCTCTCCCCTTCAACAACCCTCTGTCTCCTAAACTGGTCTCATCTCTCACTTATCTGAATGAATGGTTCCTCAGAGGCCTTAGTGAGGAGATAGGAATCCCTGCCTCATGGAGGTAAGGAGCAGCTGCCTTCTCCATCGCCAAGCAGCCTAAATCAGTTTTTACTGTTCTGCAGTGGTGTAAGACAGAAGGAGGAGGAGAGAGCAGCTGGCATAAAACATGCAGGGATCTGCTAAAGACCTTCTTCATTTATAGGTAATATATGGGAGGGGGAGAAGGAGCAGATAAAACCCGATTGTTCCCATTTTACAAAAAGCCTCACACTGTTTTCAGGATGGTTAATTGCTTTGATTGTTCTGACCTCTGTATCTTCCTTTCATACGGGAGCTGGTCATTGAATTGCAACTTGTTTTTCGGCTGGCTGACAGCAGAGGAGAAGGGGCTGTCTGGCACGGTGAGGCTGGATGGGTGTGTGTAGAGCGTGTGCGTTTTCAGAGCACACTTAGGAAGGCTGTTGCTCAGTTGCTGAAAGCACAGCTATTGCAGAGAGAGGGAGGAAGCCTGCCAGCAGCCTTGTGATCTCTTATCAGGTAGGCAAACACACTAACATATGCTTATTCCTGCCTAATTTTATTTCTCAAAGTGGCGGTGTTATTAGCGGGTAGCGTCTGGGTTCACAAAGTCCTGTTTTCTCCTCGTGGCAGTCAGATGGGGTTGATGAGAGCAGCTGGGTGTGTTTGCCCAGAAGCCGGTATGTATGAATGAGGAGATCAATAGCTGTGCTAAAAATCACTGAGCCATCTGGGATTTACAGATAGAGGATTGACTTGCAAATCCTACTGAAATTGAGATCTGCAGTAACTGCTGAATAACAGCACATGCGATGGAGGTGGCATAGAAAGTTATCTAGAAGACCTGAAATGGCCTAGTGGTAGTTTTCTCAGCCCTGGGTTGCAAAGAAGCTTAGGAAAGGGTGAGAAAATGCTGAGGTAGGGGGAAGTTATATTCTGTTACTTATTTTTTTTAACCCTGATGTTGACATGTGATTTTGAACGTCCTGCAAGATAATAGAAAATGCAGCTCTATTTTTCTAGTACCTGGTGGTTACCAAAACCCATCTCTTTACATCTGCATGGAAACTGGGCAGGCCCTTAGCCACAGGGGAATGGGGGAGAACACAGATGGAGAGAGGAGAAGAAACTCATTCAGAAAGATGGCAGGGGATGCACTTGGAAATGGAGATTTAAAGTCAGTTTTATGCTTATTCTGTGCTCTGTGATTATGCAGAACTACAGCAGCTGTCAGGCTGCGAAGAGGAGCTAGGGACAAACCCAGATCTGAGACAAGAAAGAGTAAGTGCTGAAACAATCTTCTACTGTAGGTGAAGAAGGCTTTGCATTTGTAACAGACTGGTCATCCCTGTAGCACAATTCAGCATAGATTTTAAGTATGGAATTAGTTTGCCTTTTTTTCTCAGTGATAAGCAGTGATATTTGCCTGGTTTCATTCACAGGAAGAAACTGAGGTATGGGAAAGTGTCCTGTGGGTTTCTGGTCAAGCTAGTCTGAAATATGGCCAGGAATGGAGAGAGGCTGGTTGCTGGCACCCGTTTATAGATCTGTGTAGCAATCAGGTAAACCGTAGAATCATAAAATGGTTTGGGTTGGAAGGGACCTTAAAGATCATCTAGTTCCAACCTCTCTGCCATGGGCAGGACACCTTCCACTAGACCAGGTTGCTCAGAGCCCCATCCAACCCGGCCTTGAACACTTCCAGGGATGAGGCAGCCACAACTTCCCTGGGCAACCTGTTCCAGTGTCTCACCACCCTCACAGTGAAGAATTTCTTCCTAATGTCTAACATAAATCTACCTTCTTCCAGTCTAAAACAATTGTCCCTCATCCTATCACAACATGCCTTTGTAAAAAGTCCCTCCCCAGCTTTCCTGTAGGCCCCTTCAGGTACTGGAAGGTACTATGAGGTCTCCTCAGAGCCTTCTCTCCTCCAGGCTTAACAACCCCAACTCTTTCAGCCTGTTTCCATAGGAGAGGTGATCCAGCCCTTTGATCATCTTCATGACCCTCCTCTGGATGCACTTCAACAGCTCCATATCCTTCTTATGTTGGGGGCTCCAGAACTGGACACAGTACTCAAGGTGGGGCCTCACAAGAGTGGAGCAGAGGGGCAGAATCACCTCCCTTGACCTACCAGCCACAATTTTGATGCAGCCCAGGATATGAAGTCCAGCCCAGAGATGAAGCTTTGCAGGAGTCCAGGTAGATGACATCAATTGCTCTTCCCTTATCCACCAGGGCTGTGTAACCCCATCATAGAAGGCCCCCAGATTTGTCAGGCATGATTTGCCTTTGGAAAAGCCATGTAGGTTGCCATCAACCACCTCCTAATTTTCCTTGTGCCTTAGCATAGTTTTGAGGACGATCTGCTCCATGATCTTGTCAGGCACAGAAGTGAGACTGACTGGCCTGTAGTTCCCCAGGTGTTCCTTTTTCCTTTTAAAAATAGGGGTTAGATTTCCACTTTTCCAGTCAGTGGGAACTTCACCAGACTGCCACCACTTCTCAAATATGATGAATAGTGGCTTAGCAACTTCATCCACCAGTTCCCTCAGGACCTGCAGGTGCATCTCATTAGGTCCCCTGGGCTTGTGCACTTTCATATTCCTTAGATGATCTCAAATCTGATCTCTGACAGTGGGTGGTTCTTCATTCTCCCAGTGCCAACTCTTGCCTTCTGTGATGTGTTCATGGTATGAAGCAAAATTGGTGTTCTGCTCTATATAATTCTCTGCTATCTTTCATCACGGACAAATACAGATGTTGAAACTCAACCATCTAAAACCACACTAGACATCCAAGTAGGAAAACCATAACATTTGAAGCCTGGAAGGACTAAACTACTTAGCAAATATCAAAGAGGATATTTGGAAAACTGGAAATGCAAACCAAATCCCCCTGTGTTTTATCCACTAGCCCATTCCAGTAAAGCAAAATAAGAGCTTTTCTCTTTTAATTGTTTCTTTTTTTCCTGGCAGGGCATGACCTGGGCTTATGCTTGCTTGGATAGTTGCACTGTGCTTCCATGATATTCTAGCCTCTTGTTTTAAAAGATGGTTCTAGTATTTATTTTATGGAGTTCTTGTGTGTAAAACTACATCAGAGAGGGAAAGATTTTGGTTGTGTGTGATGTCATCTCAAAATTACATATATATTCTAGTTTGTAAATAAACATGGGAATGCAAAAGAAAATGTGGTATGTGATTGTTAGTCCTCCTTCATAGTGCTGTTGCTAGAAACTTCTTTGGTGTGCAGCTGCTGTGAAAAAAAAAACTCTGTTTGCAGGAAGAGAGAAGATTTTTAAAGAGATTAGTATTGTTTAATAGTTGTTAGCTCTCCCTCATGACAGATGTAAAGAACAAGAAAAATGAGTGGAAGCTCACACTATGAAATAAGTAATATTCTTGCTTGAAAATAATTTTTGTCACACTTTGAGTTGTTTCAGAACAGTGAAATAGGAAGAAAATCCCATGTGATTGCCCAGACTTTACTCAGTACCAAAACAAATTGGAGCATTACTCTTAATTTTTCATGCTTTTTTTCTAAATCTAGATTTTTTAAGATCTTCAATTCGAGTTAGGCAACTTTTCCCAAATTTTTTTTTCAAGCTACCAAAATTCAGTTTTGAGTGAAGCAATGCTAGTTAGCATCACAGAATAATTTAGGTCAGAAAGGACTTCAGGATATCAGGTCAGTCAATTTAATGGTTTAATGTTAAAATGATGCTCCATTCCGTAGCAGTTCAGTGTTAAAGTTGGCAAGACTTAACTCTTCTTTGGATAATTTACATTGGGAGTCTTTAAAGCTGTAGAAGAGATTTGGGAGATTCCCTGTGACTTTATGCAAAAGCTTTGGGATTTGTTTTTTTGGTTGGTTTGTTTGTTGGGTTTTTTTGCACTTGGGAAGTGGGAAGCTCAGTTTTGCTGAGCTCTGCAAGGATTCCTACAGAAGTTATGTAGTTCCAAAATACTCCACCTTTTTCAGATGCAATGGTAGGCTGGGCTGCAAGCTGTGCTTTCCATGGTGTGTTTTGCCCCCAGGCACTCAACTCTTGACTGTTCAAGTGTGAATCCAACCCAAAAATGTTTTGAAGCATAGAACATTTGTTATTTTCGTTTTGCTATTTTATATACACTTAGAAATATATTGGGAAAACACTTAAAAACAAAAAAGCAAAAACCCTCCAATGTCCTACTCGAAAATGGTGATCAGGAGAAGCCCTCAGAATCTGCATGGATGTCACATGCTCAGAGCCTTTCCAGGAATGAAAGGGATCTGCTTTTGGAGTCAGTGCAATTGTGTAGAGGATGAATCAGTCTCCCCTTGTTCCTTTCCCACCTTTTGTTTAATGTGGTGCAATGAACTAAAACTTGAAAGTTGTAGAGAACCATTCCCACTAATAGAAATACCTGCAGATTGATCAGACTGCGGTACTTAACATTAAATCCTGCTTATTATAATTGACTGTTAGGTCATGCTAATGAGATTTCCTTCAGTTTTACTGCCTGCATGCTGCTGATCCAGACAGCCAAGAGAGTTTTGGTATTATTTTAGGCTCAACTATGCCTTATACATTTTAGTGTTATTTAACAAAACCCAAATAGATCCTGAAAATAGTGTCACATCTTTGTTAAATATCAAAAATAAAGAGTTACTTGAAATACAGAGTAGGGGCTGGGGTGGAGAGGAGGACTACATTTTTCGAAGAGGAAAAAAAAGCAACAATGGCTCTTCTCCTTTCTTTTCTGCTACCATTAGCAGTTATACAGAGTAGAGTGGAAAGATCCAAGTGATGTAACTAGCCAAATGTACTTGCTCCATTTCCCAAAGGCTAAGCTAATCTACTCACTGGAGACCTGACACAGATGGGAGTTATAGCTTCTGGGGAAAACTTCAGGTCTTGAAATGAACATTGAAGCAGAGTTGGTAGGATCATTAGCATTGAGAGGCTGGTCAGCTCTCTGCCACTTCTCCCAAGCTGTGACCACACATACTTTGCATTTACCTGCTTTGCTCAAGTTTTTCATGGGCATAATCTAACTGCTTACCTCACAGCGAGAAAATGGCCCAGGGAGATTTCATCTGTACAAACATATTTTTGCTTAGGATGCAAGTGAACATAGTTCTTTGAGGTAAGAGATGGGCTTGGCGTCCAGAGGACTTGTTTTTTATTACACCTATTTTAAAGACAGATCTCAAAAGAGAGTAAATGGTATAGCCGAGTTGAACCCCAAAGCATAAATCTATCTTACACTAGCAGTGTATCTATCTAATTACTATGGTGTTCTGCGTATTTAGCTCAGTGTGAAAGACTTTGTCCCATTCACAAACCATGTAGATGAGGTAGCTCTAAGGCCTAAGCATATAGTCATGAGCAGCAGGAGTGGCTAACCTCCACTTAAGAAGCCTCCTTTAGGCCTGAGGTGGTGGTTTTCCCCCTTCTGCCAAAACAGTAAGCCATCTGCAGAGATAAATGAGTGCTGGCATCCTTATCAGTTATTTACAGATTAATTAAATAGCAGAAGCAATGAGAGGCGTTCCATCTTGATGCCATGGTGTTGAACAGTGATTTGTTGGGGTTTTTGCTTTAAAAAAAAAGAAATTAAGAAACCCACCATCACCAATCTAGAGCGGGTCCTAAGATGTCTGGGCTTGGAGAACTGGTGGGCTAAGGAGGGTGAGGAGAAACCATCTGACAAAAATCAAACTGGCAGTGCCAGCAGTTATAGGGACTGAATAGAGACATTTCTTGCAGGGAACAAACCAGTTTGAAGGAACCATGTTTTGAGTCTCTGCTAGCCATCGCTGCAGGCACTGTAACTACTTACCAAGACCACAGACTGACCCAGGATGCCCTAGGGGATGAGCTGCAAACTAGGGGCAGCAAATGGATGCTTGGAGAGGGCAGAGGCTGTGCTGTATGCCAGACCCTTTCCTAGTTGGCTCAGGATTGTGTCCGTCCCTCTATCTACAGATTGCCCAGGGGCTTGTTTTGTAGGAGAAGTGATTAACTGGCAATCAGCCCTGCATGCATTCATCTTTTTATTTCTGATTCATAACTTTTCAGAAGAACCGTGTTGAGTTTTCTTACAGCCATTAAAATGGACCTGGTGTTTTCAGGTCTTTGAGACCTCTGAGTAATTTTGGAGTGTTTTTTACCTGTTTTGTATCTGAGCTTTCTTGCTTACAAGCTGCTTTTCCCTGAAGAGCTGCTGTTATAATTGCTGCACTTGCAACACTGCTTCTGTTGCGAGTGTGACTCTGTGTCTCCAGGAGTCACAGTCTGCTGAAACAGAGTTGTTTCTCTGCTGCCTGGTTGTAAAGTTCACGGTGTCATTTCAGGAACTGTATTTAGAGATTAAAACTGTTGGGGTTTAGGCTTACTTTTCCCAAACAATTGCTGTTTTGTTTGTTTGCTCCTGTGACCAGCTGGACACATCATAAAGGGGGTTCCCTTTTAGAAAATTGTCACCCCATGCATTTAAAAATCTTCCATGCACATCAAAAGCTTTGCCCCCATAGTCTCTCATATTTTAAAGCCTGGACCTTCAGATTGGCCTTTTTTATTTGTTTTCTTTTTAAAAATCAACTTTCTTTGAGACCTCAAGGGGAAGGCAAATTAATCATAATCTGGTGACATTCCATTAGGGAAACAAAAATCTTTTTGAAGTCTCTATGCAGTTATTACAGAGAAACTTTCATTGTGTCAAAGCCTCAAGAGATTACATGTGATAAGAGGGTGAAAAATAACATCCATTTCAAGAATGCAACAAAACAGTAAGTTTGTGATATACTTCCTTCTCTTTAAAACAGAAACAAATTATCTAGTACCTGGTATTGTGTCAGTAAACAAAAGGTGTGTGTCCTTGTTTCACAGGCCAACTTTCTGCATTATGTGAACATCCATGTTTGCATAAGGATGCAGGCATGGTGCCTTCCCTGTGCTCCCAGCATCTGTGGGGTGTAATTGACAAAGCACTGGAGAAGGTAACTCATTACAAGTGACGTTAGAAACTGAAACAGTAGCTCAGGGGAGTAGAATATTGATTTCTGCACTGAGTTTGGTGCTAACGGATGGCAGGGTTGTAGTAAGCGTGGCTGATGCTCAGAGTGTTTGAATGGTAGTGACAGGTTGCTGGTGAGAGACTGAAAAATCATGTTCTCTGAGCAACACACTTGCCATTTGGGGTGCCAAAATAAGGTGCATTCCCTGCATCGGAATAGGGTGGCTGTTGCCTCAGTGAAGGTCCCTGCTCCAGCCAGCCTAGATCAGGAGAATCCAGAAAGCATGTAAACTGTTGCATTTTTTTATCAAAGCAGACGTGGTTTTCTGACAGCTGTAGCTTGACCTTTCCACATGTGTCCCAGCAACACAGGTCTCTCTGCCTCTTGTAATGAAATACCCAGTTGCCAGAGGAAGAAGGAACTGGTCACCAGTTGAAACTCAAGAGGAATATTTTTGTTGGCTTTACTTGACAGGATCTAGAAGTCTACTATCATTACTTGAAACTGAAATTGCATTCTGGCAACATATAATTGAATGCAAACCTGAGCACTTTTGAGATTATAATGAACCACAAAAGCTTGAGGTACTAGATTATGATGCCAGCTCTTATGGTAGGCATCAATTTATCAATTGTCTTGATAAAAATGAGTGTCTCATACCATGCTAAAATTTTGCTTCTGCAGCAAATCAAACCTAAATAGTAGGGTTCATGTATAGATACATAAATCGTAGCTGTGATTACCATTTTTCCCTGTTGCACAGGGACAGTGGAGTCATGAATCTTTGCCAGTGAGAAGCTTGGAAAAAAAAAGAGACAAAAAAGCTAAGGGAGGTATCAACTAAGTATCAGCTAAGTGTTAAAAGTGAAAAGTGGTTACCGACTGGAGTCCCGTCTTATTTAAGTCACTTAAAAAGGTGTTACCTAGATTAAGGGAGCAATGGATGGCAGTTGCATTGCTCGATTATATCTGCTGTTCCTCAGAGCATGCTGTTTGCCTGGTTAGGTAAATCTCTGCCTGTGGGAAGAGATACATTTTGAGCCTGAATGGGGCTTCAGGTATCTTTTTGTGACCAATACGTACCCACAAAGGGGAAAGAGACATTCTGCAGTGCTGAGCCTGCTCCAGAGGAGCTTGGCAGCCACTGGCACTGCAGGGAGGAGTGCTGCTGGGAAGTCGTGCAGGACTCAGGCATGTACTGCTTACCCTGGTATTGTTTCCGTGTGTCTTTTAAATGAAAGTACTGCTTTACAGTTTCTCATGTCCCCCACCACATAATACATTCCCTGTGAAATGTGATGGAAAGTTACTGCTGTAATTAAGTCATTGATTGTTTAAAACAATTCCTAATTGTACCTGGCTGGAAAGCTGGGAGGATCTCACTGTCACTAATGTGACTGGATAATTACAGATTTTTCTTTTCATATTTTTTTCTGTAAAACATGTTTTCTTTGCAGGAGCTTTTATTTCTGGCCAGCTAACATGGCAGATGCAGGCTAGCAATCAGCCCTGGGGCAGCAACTCAGATAAAGACATTTCAGACCTCAGTAAGTTTGCTCCCATAGGGGCACCGTAGGCAAACAATGTATGCATTTTTCTGTGTAATGCATGGAGGCTACTACAAAGTTGTGAAAAACAAAGGTCTATGCAATAGCAAAAAACTATGTGCCACTGGAACCATAATGTTTGGGAGGCTTCTTCTAAGTGCTAGAATATGGTTCAGTGGTTCTTTTTTTAGAAAAGGAAAGAAACAAAACAAATATCCTGGAAAGCCACCTCTGAGATGTTGCTGCTGCATCTTGGCATCAGAGCCTGTACACAGCCTGCCACAACCCACACACATTTGGTATTTCTTTTCAATAGGCAGTGCAGTTGCTAGCCATTACCACAAATCCTGGGGCAGCTGGCAAATGTCAGCTCTTTCATCTTCTGCTTCTCACTGCCGGTTAACAGTACGTCTGCATGGCACAATGTGTTAGCACCATACTTCTTCCAGACAATACGTTATGCTCCAGGCATCCCTCTGCAGCAATCCATTGCTTTCTGTGGATATGTCTCTCTTAAAGCAAATGCAGGTTCTAGGCCTAAGAGTAGTAGCAACTTGCAGCTGCTCCTTCCTGAGATAATAGGAGACCTTTTAAAGTGAATGCGTCTACAAAGACGCAGTGGACTCTCCATAAAAACCATGCTACTCTCTTCTGATGTTGATCTTGCAGCTCTAACTCAGACATCCCATTAATTTGTGCAAGCCATTTCTGTATCTTGGTTATTATCCACAAAATTAGTTTGCCTGTAATGGGACAGGAACTCTCTGAGTCTTTACTATAATGGCTAGCCCTCATATCTTGTTTGAGGCTTCCAGGAGATACTGTGGTACGATTATAAATCATAATATTTTCTTTGGGGGCTCTGTCTTTGTTTATCTAGTTTAGCCACACTTTAGGTATTTGGGTATCTGAAGAGATTTTACCAGTTCAGTGATGCCCTAATGGTTGCCTCTGTAATGGGCTCATGCTACTTACAGACTGAATTCAGCAATCCTTGCTGGAACTGAGTAGCATATTTTCCTCACTCTGCATCCATAAAATAGTATTAATGTCTAAAGCAAGACATACAGAAGACCTTTACACAATATAAACTTCAAGGAAATAAACCATTCTTTTTTAACTGAACTGCCCATAGTGTGGCTAGAAAGGTTGTGGTTTTTCTTTGAAAATTGTATCTGAAGTCATGGGATCACTTGCCTCATACTGAGCAATGCAAAAGACATTATACAGCAACATTTGCGTATATTGGCATCCAGTTTAACATGGCAGGGGAGTTTAATTAAACTGGGCATTATCTTTAGTTATTTCATGGCTTTATGGGGAAGGCAAAGCAACTGAAGAGTTGACACAGATTCAATAGGACGTTCTTCCCATAAGACAAGGCCAAAGTGAAATTTCAGTGTATACAGGAGGAGAGTTATCAAATAGAAACCAGTCTGTGACATCTGTTTTAGGAAAGACCTCAAAGTATTGCGGTAAAGGAACACATTTCTGAGAAATGAAGTGTGCCTGGCTTGTTTGTTTGCTTTTCAGCGTAAATGGACTCAGGGCATAGCCTCAGAGCTGTTGATGTTCTCAAATTTAAGGCTGAAAACACAGCGGCAGAGGTTGCTTGTGGGGTATTTTATGTCCTGAATTCGGTAGTAGTAGGTTTTTGCCAAGGAAGTGTACACTCCAAAGATGCCCAGTTTGACTTAGTTGAATGCATCTAAAAGACAAAATATGTTTAATGCTTATTTAAATAATTCCTTACCAGCTTAGTGGGTTGGAAGTACTCCTCCAATTTCCATTATCAATTTTGATATGAGTGACTCCCTTTAAAAAGCCTAAGAAGCAATGGAGATTTCTTAGCGTACAATAATGTAAAATAAAATCTGTTTCAATCCAGCTCTGAGAATAAAAAAGCAGAGGAAGGTATGAATAAATTCTAAAACTTTCTGATCATATACCAACATTTAAATTCTGGTTTTGGATCAAAAATCAGTGCTAGTGACCAGAAAGTAATACTTTAATGCTCTGCACTGATAAACTGCCTTGGGTAGAATGAGAAAAAAGAAAACAAATTTTGTTACTGGGGCAAGTAGTGCAGGTGATGCTTTTGCAAAATGTCATTGATCAGAACTGTAATTAAATGGCATCTTAAAGAAATGAAGAAAAGCTCAGCATACATTTACTTTTTAAAAAAAGCTGGATTTACAGTGCTCCAGATGTTTTGCTTAGAATAAGCTTCATTGACCTGGAATATCAAAGTGTGCCAGTGCACTTACTGGAGCATTGTTAATGTCTCTGGGTGGGTTTGTTTCAGGATATTTGGTTTGGATTCCAATGTGTTGCATTTTCTGAGCACAGTGATCTACAAAGAATGTTTAATCTACAGAGATTAAAAACTATAAAAGGTATACCAAGCATCCAAACACAAAGCTTTGCATTGAGACTTTTCCCTATTCTGTTCTGATTTTAACTAAGTCACTCCAAGTGTGGATTTGTTGTTTCCTGAAAACATATTTTTGCAAGGCTTGCAGTATTGAAAATATTTATTAGGACAACTGTGTTTGAATAATGTTTTCACATTTTATAAGCTCTAAGTCTTATCTGACCTATCATCCAGGCACCTTTTGTAGACAAAGGTATCAGAAAGCAAGGCATGAAACAATTGAAAACTTGCCAAAAAACCTCTGCAATCATCATTAAAATGATGGTTAAACAGTATTTTGTTTGTGTTCATCCCATGTACTCTTTTTCCTGCCTGTCCTCCCAACCAATAGGAAGTTACTCATTTTCAGCATTTACTGTTCTAGACCCTTAGGACTGAAAGATATTGATACTACAGTGTTTCTCATCTCGAACAGTGCTGTGCTGCTTGTCAACAGAGGAAATGAGTCAGGCTTGCAGCACCTCCTGTGTCTACTGATGCATGAAGAACCACCCTAAACTTTAGAAGTATCTATTATGCACAGGCGAAGTGTGTTTAATGAGGTGCTTCTTTGAAGCAGTTGAGCTCTGTGTTCTGTATCTGAATGACCACACTCAATTTCAAAACCAGTGAACTAAAACAGAAGTGGTTGACATACTCCTTCATGCCACAGGATCCTCAGGACCATGAGTCTTAACTTGCTATTTTCCCATAGCGTTCTCTATGTAATTGTTTATTCCCAGATGATACATCATCATGCAAACCTAGTATCACCTGGACAGATACTGGACATCTGTAAGCCTTTGGATATCCTGGCACTATGCATTAGAAATCTTGATGTTTGTAGTAGGGTCCCAATGTCATAATTACTGTGCAGCAAAAATGCTTTGCTGCATGCTCTGAGTCAAATGTGTCAGGAGACAGAATATAAAGACAATAGATTTATTTGATCAGCGGGCTTTTAACTAACAGAATAAAACATCATAAAGGTAAGGTAACAGAAGACAGGAGTATATGTCAGAGTGAAGAAGTTCCTTGATGGCTTTAGCATCTGAGTTAGCCCCTAATTTTTTTCTCCTGACTCAAGCTGCAATCCTCCCCCTTCCTTTGTTGTGCAAAATAACGGCTTCTCTCTATTCTCAGAGCATGGGGAAAAGACAAAGAAAGAAAATTAAGAAAAAGAGATCACCTTCTCCTGTTCCATCTAAAGCTAGAGTCTCTTTGTCTCTCCTTACAAAACTGTGCTTCTTTCTTTCTAGCCATGGGAACATTTCCTTCTACCTCCTCCCTCAGATGCTTTGATTAATATTACTTGGTTGTACCTGAATTAGCCCATTCCTGCCCTGGAGACATTCACAGGTCCTGAAGACCTACTCCTAAACTCCATGCTTCAAACTTCTTATAATCGTAACTATTGTAACTTCGGGAGAATTGTCAAAATACAAAATGTGATTTTATGGACTGTGTAGCGCAGAATGGGGAACTGAAGACTGGCTAACCTCTCCCTGGCTCCCCTCCACACTGTTGGTTTTGTGGTAGTCATTCTAGGGACATAAGGATGCCCATGTTTAAAAAGTTCACAAAGTCCAGTTGTTATCATGATTATACTGCTGCACTTGCCTAACATGGTCCTATTGCACAGTCCTAAAGCAGAACATGCAGCAGAGTAACATCGCATAGTAGTGTGCTAGATGCAGCACTACTGTGTGTAGTATTTTAAATCCCTGCTAGGTCGGTGTCCATGACAATCAACTGCATCTATATCACCCCACTGATTGGTCACGTCACTGTCTCTTGTCCTTGTTTGATTTCTTTTCCCATGCTCAGCTTACTTCCTAGCTTCCTTCTCTCCTCCAGCTTTCCTACCTCTTTCTGGCCCTTGAACGAAGTCTGTTCCCCGCTACCTCTAACCGCTTCTCGTGCACTTCATTTACTATTCCCAAAAGGTAAAATATGGAGGATTCATAATTCTGAGTCGCTGAAAATTGCTGTATCTGAACTACCACTTGTGACTTGCAAATCCCAGCACTTCTATGACAGTCACCCAGTAGAAAAGGCAGTTGTCCATTGTGTGAAGATAATGCTGTTTATAGCTCTTACTAGTGAGCCAGAAGCTGACGCCGTTCCTTGGTACTAACTAACACGCCTTCTCTTTCTCACTGGGGGAATTTGTGAGAGCAGAAGCAGATTTCTGAAAGATGCTGATGAACATGGTGGCTAGTAAAGGGCACCATCTGTTCTTTGCCTCTTTGGGCACAGTTGTGCCCAACATGCACTGTGCAATTTCTAAATGCCTGGGCAGGAAGAACTGGCTTGTAATTGAACGTAGATTCAAATAAATCTCTGACACATATTGCTGTTAGACATTGGACAAGCTATGTTGTCTTTCTCTTTGTCATATTTAAATGATACTTTTACAGTTGTATCTAGTTGAATCCTAACCTTTTCAAGACTGGGCTGTTTGAACAGTACCTTTTATAAAGCACCTCCTCATGCAAGTTGAGGTGCTTATTGCGGATAATTACTTATGAATAAGCCTTTGTCCCAAAGAGCTTACAAGAGACCAAGCTCATTCCACAGAGCCTGATGAAATAACTCAGATGGCATTCACGTTCAGCACATAGTGACTTGACCTGAATTCAACCTGTCTGATATAAAGATGAAAATCTTTTCATATCATTATAAAACCCCTTCAACCGTTCATCATCTCTAATTGTTAACTTTGTTATCCCCTAGCTAAGTAGTAATCCAGCTATACATAATAGCTTTATAATAAGCTGCTTCACTCTCTACAACCCATGTTCTTTGTTTTGTCACCTTCTTTGCTTTTAAGTCCTGCTTTGGTCAGAAGAACAAGAGAAAAAGCAAAGCAAACACTTGTTCCCCATTACTGGTTCCAGTGCTTCCACTAGGAGGCCAGATTTGCCTCACAAAATTCCTGCTCCTCTCCCACATGCAACTGCTGCTAGAGTCCTATATTGTCAGGGTCTAGAAGCCTTTCATTTGCCCCTCTGTGAGTTTCTGTGCAGACATTAAGAGAGTGCTGCCTCAGGCAGCCAGAGCAACCCTTTGTCCTGTGGTACTTGTGTTTCTCAGGATAGCTGTCCTCTGGCAACCAGAGTGTGGAGGTAACATTCCTTCAGGTGGAGGCAGTTAGGAAGTAATGGAGGACCCTCTATCATGAAAGGTTACAAGGCATATTTGCAAAATGTGCATAGTTCAGATTTTCTCAAAGCAGCTAGAAAAATGGTAAAACATGGCCAGGAAAAAAAAAAAAAGTCATTCCTTGTTATGAAAAGCTTATTTGTAACTTACAGTGCATGAGATCTCTAAAGAAGAGAAGCTGCAGGTCCCATGAGGAAGAAAGCCAAAAGGCTTCCCAGGAGAAAACTGAAAAACTGTGTATATTCCCATGGGTGCAACTTGCCAGCTTCTCACTGAAGGGCTGTAGTATGGTCACATCCCGCTTAAGTATCTCATCTGAGCAGTTAAAGCTGTTAACCTGAGAAGCAAGCTTGGTCACTTTGCAGTTGCAGAATGCAGAAATAGACTCACACATCCCTGTGAGCTTGTCTTTGGCCCTAGACTGCCTTTGGTTGTTAGCACAAAGGTGTACAAGTCAGAGGAAGATATTACTGATTGATTGTTTTAGAATCATAGAATAATGGTTGGGCAGGACCTCCAGAGCTCAAAGCAGGTATAATTAGATGAGATTGCTTGGAGACTTACCCATTCCAGCCTTGAAAACCAGCAGAGACAGAAATTTTACAACCTCTCTGGGCAACTTGGTCTTATGCTTGGTTATGAGTAATGAGTAGCCTCACCTTTAAGCCTTAACCTGTTGTGGGGAGGGCAAAATACATTTTTATGCAGAAGCATCTGCTTCAATACAAGCATCACAGGAGTATGCAAACTGTTCTTTTCTGAATCTTTGTCCAGGGCAGCCATTAAATACTGCTTTTGAACAATAAGTTCTTGGTTGTTTATGATGATGTAAAGAACATAGATGTGTTTGGTCTCTTAGTATACATTTTACTGATAGATTTCCAGTCATAACCCGTAAAGTGATTGAAAGCTTCCATCTGCTATTGACCTCGTGATGCACTTAGAGCCTTGCCAAAGTCTTGAAGCACAGAAGTCTCAAAGCTGGGATGGTTTAAGCTCAGAGGATTACTGCAATAGAGGAAAACTTGAAGAAGATCAGTAGGACAAAAAGTCTGTTAAAATGTCAGAGTGCATTGTATGCTGCAGTCCTGAGCTCTGCTGGGACCCCTTGGAATGTCTGTGATACAAAGTAATAAGATCTGTGGTGGGTTTTACCACTATTTTGCTGCATTTCCTTCACTGTGAATGTAAAGCAATGTTGTACTGCAGACTTTCTATTGCAGCCTTCAGTCAAACCTTTGGTAAAAGCAAAATCTTCCTTTTAGTGCTACATGGATCATGTAGGTGGAGCAGCTGGATCTGTAAAACTTAAAAAAATAACAAAGTTAGGACTAAGTTCTTATTTCTTATGGATAATTTACACACATGATGGCTAAGATTTCAAAGAGTAGTATAGGTATGTAGTTACACTTTATGAGAGTGCATAATTGGCAAAGCTGAATTAGATTTTAGCTATTAATATTTCCTCCTTTTATAAAAGGCCCTGAAAAATTACTAAAATTTAGTCTGGATCTTGAGGCTTTATAATTATCCGATGGGCATATGTTAAAGAGCTTGGCAAATTTCACACTGAAATATATTCCAGAATTTCAGCAAAAACTGATTATACAGCTATTTATTCAGATCCTGTAGCACACTGTGGCTTATTTTGTTGACTGCTATTTAAGGTTTTATAGAGGCAAACAATGCTTAATATGGCCTTTTGTCAGCAAGACCCCTTGATGGCACACGTATTGTCTGTTGGTCTCATAGAGACTAGCCTGGTTATGTTAAACTCTGGGGACGGTAGGGGAATGATGACATGGGAATGATGCAAAGCCAGACTTTTCCCTCTGTCCTTTGTCCTTCATATGAGTCCTCAGTGAAAGTACAAGCAGCAAGTAAGAGGTGGGAGTCTGATGATGAGAAATGACTGGGCTGCAGTATAGATAATAGGAGCTAAATGGAGGAGACTAAGAGTCTTTTTTTGCTACTTTTCTTTGGAGAAAGTGAAAAGCTCCTCATGCAGATTTCTGTGCTGTTCAGAGGAGCCTGTGTTTATGCTGAAGGAGGAAAAGATTGAAGGAGATGCTCATTATATTGTCAGAAGCTTCCTGCTTCATTTCAGTCCTGCAAGCTGCTAGCTCACTGGGAGATACGTATAGAGAGTTCATGCTATTCCTAGGGATTTACATTGTCTTTTTTTTTTTCTAATTTGAGAAAAATGTGAGTGCTTATTGAAGTGAGAAGATTGACAGTGTGTGCTGCTGCCTGGCCCAGTGGAGGCAGATGTTTATGAAAGCTTACCCCTACAGCTTTGCCAGCATATGTATTTTAATTGTTCTTTGCAGTTGCCCTGGTACTCTTGGTTCCTGTGCTGTTTGTGTGTAATTAGAAAGTGGTTTTCAGTGGTGAAGCCACCCCTGAAGATTGGGAAAGTCTGTCGGTTCAAAGGCAGCCTGGAACTTTAAATATATATTCACAGCTTTCCTAATCTTCTCTCTTCTTCTCCTCCTTCCCTTTATCTGCTCTCTCTTCCAACTGAAGGTTGCCTCCTGTTGCCTCATGTTCCCTCCTGAATCTCTACCTGCCTGCCTACTTTTTGTACCTCTGTTAGACCTCATGAACATTTAGATTGCTTCTTCAGGTCAGCCTCTCACCCTCCATCTGAGCTTGGTCAGAGTTTGACTTTACTGGGCTTGTCATCTGGCTTTCCCCACAAGTCCATCTTCCAAAGCTTTTACATGTTATGACTTTCTCAGATTGCCTCAAACACAGTGGTGCTGGAAACCATAGGAACCATAGCAATCTGCTAAATTGAAATGAAAACTCGTTAGTTTTGTGTGGCTGATGCAGTGACCTATGAGAGACACGGAAAGTCCCAGGCCGTTGGCCTGGAAAGTTTGGGTAGGAGTGTAAAACCATGTAACTGCAAATGAGCCCTTTGGGGCATAGTCTGCAAATCTTACTTGTCTTCGTTTGCCTTTTTTTTTTTTTTTTTGAGAAAGTGTTCCCTAAATGAGTGTGCTTTCATGCAGTCATATCTCTGACCTTCAAGTAAACTGTTCTGAACTACAAGCAACAGACTTAATGAGTCATTTATAAAAGCAAAAAATCCAGTCATCCCTATTATCTGTTGACCCTAACTTTGTCCGCTGTAGACTAGTGATCCCAGTAGCCAGTAGAGAGTTTCTCAGATAATAACTATCCATTTAATTCCTTTTAAATGAATCTTTTGGTCTGTCTCAAGCCGTGCTCTTAGTTATTTTGGATGCATTACTTCACCAAAGATTCCTGCAGTCTGATCCTTCTCCCTAATTTCGGCATGAGAAGCAACAGTAAAAGTAAGGATTTATCAGCAGGGCATGTTACCTGTGTGTATTCTTAGGGAATCCATGTGTGCTGGTTTGGTTTGGCGGGATTTTTTGGTAATGGGGGAAGAGCTCCGGTAAGAAGCTGAGAAGCTCCCTCTGCTCCAAAACCAGCCAAAGAGACAATAGATGCGCTTCTGCCATTAACATACGAAAGAACTGATATAAGAGCTGAGCAGAGTGAGCTAGAGAGGTGGGAGGCAGTGCTGGGGAGAGAGAAGATCCCGGGTGGTTGGTGAGGAAGGGGAAGAAGGTACCCAAGCAGAAGTTTCCCTGCAACCAATGGCAAGATGGCAGGCTGTCCCCCTGCATTCATGGAGGAACGTGGTGGAACATTCCCTGGGGGCACCAGGAGGGGTGAACTTGGCCAGTGGACTTGGATTTTGTGGCCAGTGGACTCGGATTTGCTGCCAGTGGTCTCAGATTATGCAGCTGTGGAAGACCCTGACACCAGGGGAGGTTCCCGACGCAGCCTGTGACTCTGTGGGAAGCCCGCGCTGGAGCAGCTTGCTCCAGACCTCATGGGAAGGATTAATGAAGGAGAGGTTCGTGGAGGACTCTCTCCCATGGGAGGGACCCCGTGGGGAAGCAGTGGAGGACTGTAAGGAATCCTTCCTGAGGAGGAAGGAGCGGCAGGAACCACCAGACTGTGAACTGACTCCCCAAGTTGAGTCACTCAACTGAGCTTTTTTTAGCATGCTGTGGGGGAACATAACCTTGTGAGGAATTATAGATGCATTACCTGACTGTAAGTTTGGTTGGGGGGGGGGGGGGGGGGGGGGGGGGTTGCATTATTTTTCTGCATCTATACATAAGGCAGCTCTCGTTTTGGTGGCAGGAAAGCAGAAGGTGCAGAGCAGTTTGTTTATTTATAGTCAGAAAGATAAAGTTATTTTGGGGGTGTGTGTGAAAATCCAGTGTGTATTGGACTTTATTCTCTCAGTGCCAAGCAGGGAGTAGCTAGCAAGGAAGCTGCTGCATGTTGCGAGTCTTTAAGTCACCAGTGCTATTGTGTGTTGGTATAAGTGAATTGCTAAATTGGCCAGACAGAACTTAATTCACATTCCTCCTTGGTTTCAGTCTCATAATTGCACCAAGATTTTTGAAACTACTTTTTGTTAACTTCAACATTGCAGCTATATGTAAACAGAGGGTGCAGGACTGATACTGAGGCCCAGTTCATGCCTCTGCTTTATCCTGTGTGTATTATCAAGGTAAAAATGGTGCAGGCTTTCACTCCTCTGGAAAGCCAGTTACGAAGGACCTGCATAGTGCTCCAGACAGAACACTAAAACCCTAGGGCATGTCACACCTAAATCAGATAGAAAAATTCAGATTTTCTAAGATGAAAGCTAATGACCTTTCTAGGACTGTAATGACTAATGGCTCTGGTTCTAGCACTTGCAGTGAGTATCTAGAGCTAGAACTTCGCCTATGATTTCAGCATAAAGATTGTCTCTTCCTTTGAGTCTTATCTAATGCTAGTGGTTTCTTGCTCAGCTGTTTAACAAATCCAGAGTCCACATTGGTTCATTGCTGGTGTTCACCCATAGCTTCATCAGGCCTTTGTGCATTAATTACACATACATGTTTAGACATTCAAATGGCGGCCCAGCAACTTTCTGTGTGTCCTGTCTGGGAGGATGACATATTCCTTTTTATCCTCAGAAGTCCTTTACCACCACCAGTTCTCAAGACTTGCAACAAACAGGTGTTCCTAAGCTTATGTGTTTTTTGTGTGTAACCTTTTCTGTTCATTTCTGTCACACCATATGGTATCACACTGAAATAAAGCTGGGCTTCTCCTAAATAAGGAGAGGACTCCATCATGGCAAAGTGAGTGTATAGGTTGTGGAGAGCCCTGCAAGTAGAGCAAGAATGAGCCATGTGATGCTTCAACAGCATTGCTGAACATAGGAAGGCCAGGAAAGGGCATTTGTTTTCCTTTCTCCTCCCTTCAGTTTGCTTTTGTTTGTGTGGCACTCTTCACCTAGCTCTCTTGGGCTCATGACTGCTAGGAGTAGCTGGGATTGTTGCTTACGAATGTGTTTATAGCTGCAGAACTAAAAAGGTCATTTTCTATTTTGGCCTGCAGGAGTCTCATGCTGAGTCTTCCTCCTTACCCTCCCAATTTTGCTGATGTGCCATGCAGTAAGCAGAAATATGCAGAAATACTGTTAGCCTAGCACCCTGGAGCCCCTGCTGTAGAGCCCTGCTGCACTGATTGCCTGGCAGACAGAGAATAGTTGGGCATCTGGGTTTGAGTTGTGGCTTGCAAGTAGAAGGATTCTCCACCTGGCAACAAATTCCTTTTGGCAATTGTCAGCTGTTCTGAGGTGGCTTTTGGAGCTTGTTTTAGCACTAAACAGAGGATGCTACCAAAGAGCATTCTCTGTGTTAGTGGCTGATTAGTGGCATCCAAGAGTGTTAGTGGCTGATTCCTGTGTTGTAGTCAGTGGATTAAAATGTATGTATTTTCCTCTTTGCTCCAAGTTGTTCAGTTTGTTTCAGTATGTGTAATACAACATCAATGCATGCATTAATCACCAGAGCAGCTGGTAATTAGTTGATTTATCTTTTACCCCTTTTTTATTCTTGCTGGGATTCATAGTACAGTGGGCAGAGAAAATAGGAAGGAAAGGGAAATATTTAGAAAAAGTTGCCAAGTGTTGTGGCATCCCTGCAAAAACACCACTGCCTAAATAGACTGTAAAACAAATGAATCATGGTGTTTGGTCAGAAAGACTAAACTGCCAAGAAGAAGTGGTGCTGCCTTGTTAGACTTGTGTTTGTCTAGCATTTTCACATGGGCAGTGCCCTTCAGTGAGCCACAGCTTCTTCAGGAAATGCTACAGCTCTCCAAGACAATCTTCATATTGAAGAAATGTGGCTTCCACGTGATTACTGGTGTCCACCTATTTGTGCTGGTAGCAGGAGGGAGCCTGTCCTGCCCACACAGAAACCTCCATGTTGTTTATCTGAGGGGCTTAGGGCAGAATTCAGGTGTGTCCTGACTGGTATTGGGCATTTGCATAGTCCTACAGCTTGGAAAAAGAAGTGAGGAAATCTTCTCTTCTGTGGTGTGGAGGATGCTTGGATCCAGCATCACTTTTTGCTTTCACAGAGATTGCTTGAGGGCACAGTGTCCCAAAAAAAGGCTCTCAACCAGGTTATCTGTGACAGGGAGAGATATGGTCTAGGGAAAAAACTGGAAAAGCAGGATGGAGCCTCAAAGATTTTGAGTAGTTATCTGTTTATAGGGATGCTTTCATCTCTTCTTTATAGACAATGGAGGTGGCAGTCTCCTTAATGGCAAAGGCTGTGGGGTGGGGTACTGAAAGTACAGATGATTTCCCAAGCTTATAGAAGAAGCAAATGTGGGCTGGTAATAGGATGGAAGTTTGTTGATTCACTGTCTAACATCCTCACAATTTATTTTTGTTGTCCACTGTGCAATAAAATTATGTCTAGGTTTGTAGCCAGGTATTCAGGCAGTGAAAGAATTACTGTGCTTTTGTTTTATTTTTTTTACTTCTCTTTAGAACCAAGGCAAAGCAGGTCGTTCTCTGCAGGAATACTGTAGTAGGTTCATTTTGCTTTATTTGTCCTGGAACTGATTAGCAGTGGCAGCTTTCACCATAATTACACAGATCATAATTAAACATATTTTTGTTTTATGAGCTGTGGCAAATTCAGACTCTCTATAAGGCAGCTTTTAGGAATGAGGGCAATTTGCATGTTATAGCAAAGTGCATGTTACAGGAGACATAGTAGCAGATGGCTCCAGGGCTTGTTTCCATTCAAAATACATAGATAGCACCTGCAAGTAAAAATGTGCTGGATTTCTCCACAATAGTTTGGGGTTCTTATCCACATGGGGTCAAGTGTTACCTACTGGACCAGTTACTTAATTTCCAGATGTCCCCAGACATGTCAGAGCAGCCAGGCTTCTGAAATCTCCTGGGATCTACTTTCACAAACTGTCCATTACTACAGTGTTTGGTGCTTCTTTGGTAGTACAGAGTGTGTGTGAAGCTGGACGGTCACTAAAGAGCTTTCAACCTGACCTGTGGGAATAGCTACACAGATAGTCTCTTCCAGTCACTGCCTGAGAAAAGGGTTCCTCCTATCCATCTCTAAAAGTTGTTTGGGGTTGGGAGATAATAACAGTGTCACTAAAAATGCAGGGTTTTGGATGCCAGGTCTATTTTCTGATCTGAGTTGAATTTCACAGTTTTATAATAAAAAGAGTTGGAAGAGGAGGGATAAACACTGTTGAAACAAAATCCAGTTAAACAAAAAAAGCTTAAGTTTGGAATGAGTGAACCATTCAGATTAAGCCTGATGAAATGTGTTTCTCCTGTTTCTCCTCTCATTTTGCTATAAATAGTAGATCTCTGTATTTAAACAGTTTGTGTAAGTGTTCCCTCTCTATCATATACAAACACCTTCAGAGTACCTTGAAGTGTGATTTCATAAAATTAGTCTGAAAAACAGAAATTTCAACATCACTGCTTTTTTAGTCAAGGAGCTGACATATCAAGATGTTGTAACTAATTTGCCCAAGATCACAGAGGGAGACTGCAAAAGACCGTTTACTTGACCCAGTTTTTCAGGCCCTAAGTCCTACCTGATTCCTGAACTACAAGACCATTTGCCTTACAAGATAGCTCTGCTGGTCTTCAACTCTGATGAGCATATCACTTGAGTTTGCTTTCCTAAAAAACTGAGGCACAACACCCCAATACTTCCCTGAGACAGCAGATATGGTATTCCAGTTTTGAGTTCACCCTGCATTTAATTAACACACATATTTTCCAAATTCAGGGATGTTCACATTTGGATGTACTTTCCTTTCCTGATCCATTTGTATAATGTAGCAGTGATAGGTACCAGGGACAGAAAGCTGCGAAATCTAAGCAAGTTCAGAAGGTGAATTATGGTCATATCTCTGCTTACCTAATTATTTTCTGAATCACAGCTGAGCTGAAGGTGTTCTCAAAGACAATGAGTAAGTTAGAGGGAAATCCACTGCAAGTGTCTGACTGCTGTGCAGCTAGCACAGACCAAACTCTTCTCAGCTTTCACTTTCCAATGTCCAATTTAAGTTCTCAGCATCAGGCATTCAAAGGGACGGCTTTTCAAGTCCATTAATTCATAACTAAACGATACACACATTTGGGGAATTCACCTGCTTGCTCCTGAATAATTCTGCAATCGCTGTTCTACCTCTTATATGAAATGGGTGAGGATTTTAGATGAGCAACACATGCAAAATCAAGTCCTCTGGGGCAATACTTAACCAGAGATGACTGACTCTATTGAACATAAACCTGTATACATAGCCCAGTGTGCAGGACACTTTGTGTGGCTTAGTGAACAGCATGATTCTGCTGAGAGCATGCTTCAGCCCCTATTTCCAGGAGATATGATAGCCTAGTCTGATTTGTGAAAGCTGCTGAGAAAAGGAAAGCCTTGCAATTTTTGCTGTATGTGACATCTGAAGGTTTCAACTCCCAAAAGCACCAGGTGAGAAGTCAGACCTGCATCAGAATGACGCAGAACAAGTAGGTCAGCAGTTTCCTTGCATGCATCTTCTGTGTGCTTGTGCTCATGTGTGCGTTCATGCATTTGAGAAAATGGAAAACCATGGCACTGAATCCTCAAGTTTCTGCTCCACCTTTCTTTGGGCAGAAGTCTCACAGTTTCATGTGCAGCTGAAGAAAACTGGGGCTGTTTTGGCCTTTTCTTGCAGTAAAACATGTGGCAACAATATGTGGAAATGGTAAAGAATTGCAGAATGAGTGCGTTTCTTGTAGCAGTGAGCAAGGGCTTTGGCTAAAAATAAGGAGAATGGTGTTATTCTTTGCCATGTTTCGTCTGCCCCAGTTGCACTCTCTCTGTTTAGTGCCTGCCAAACTGATAGCTTGCTGAAGATTTAAAGGAGCAACACTCTCATTCTTGTAATACCTACCAGAATAGCTGAGGTTATCATTTTTTTCTTCAGGCTTTCCTTCCCAGAGCCTGCAAGAAGCAAGCATCCTCGCCCCTGCTCCTCGCTTTCTGTGTCACAGGCACTACTATTGTGAGCTGCTCCTTCAGCAGGGTGGGCAGCTTGGGCTGTTTACCATGCGGTGAAAAGAGGGCACATTTTGGCAGCAGCTGTGCAGCAAGGGATTGACAGTGTGTCTGGCCAGAAATTATAATCCCCTTCAGGCTGGGAGAGCTTTAGAAGCATGCTGTCCAGGCTGCTCTCCAGAGCAGCTGCATTTTGGGCAGGAGGCAAGGGAGACAAAGAAGGGGGTATTCATCCCCCAGATAAGCAGTCGAAATTAATTCAAACTGTCTGCACTTCTCTGGGAGCCTCTGGTCAGCCTCAGCCTTGGAGGAGCAGTGCTGTTACAGGGGGCTTAGGCTGAAGGCCCCAGAAAGTACTGGCCGCTGTCAGTGGCTGTTATTGTGAGCCCCACACAGGCCAGGACAGGCCCCTCCTCTGTCTTTTAACAGAAACGGGGAGGAAAAGTAACAATGAGAAGCAGGAGGGAAATTGGTTTTCCTGGGGCACCTGAAGCAGCAAGGCCCGGCGCCCCCAGAGCTGAAAACTGCCTGCAGAAGCAAGGGGGGGAGATGGGGGCAGCCTGCTGGCAGTCTGTCTGTCCTTTGTGTGTAAAATGCTAATTATGGCAGGACACGCTGCCGTGCTGCGCAAGCACGAAGGCACATTGAGCAGACTAAAGAACGGCAGCACATCCTGCCAAGGGACCGCTGTGCCCGCAGTGCCAGTAGCTGTGCCCCCCATCCCAGAGAGCTACAGCCCAACGCTGAGCTCCCGTGGATGTGGGGGCTTGCCAGAACAGGGGCGAGGCATGGCAGAAGAGGAGGGAGCAGGAAGCAAAAGCAAAGGGAGGCTCCTGGGGGCGCATGCAGCCAGCAAGGCAGCCAAAAGTGTACCAGGCTCTGCTTAGCCACCGAATATGCCTAGCGCCCACGGCTGGGGGCGAGGCTCATCACGGGCATGGCCGGAGCAGGGACATGCCAAGCATCCTCCAGCCAAGCCCAAGTGGATTGATGAAGGAGCAGGGTCGTGGAGGGCAGGCAGCAAGGCTTAGGCAGCGCTCCTGCCTACTCTGCCGCCCGCCTCTCTCTGCTCTCCCCCAGCCCTCCCCTTTCATCCCTGTTGTGTGTGTGGCAGCTAAACGCCGAAGCGAGAGGGAGCGGATGGCGGATTGCACGCACGCCGGGCAGCCTGGGATGTTTGCTTTTTCTTCTTCTGGCTGCAGGCAGGGCTCTATTACAGACATGAGTGGAGAGAAACCTAAAAAGAAAGCTTTCTATCTAGTGAGGATGAAGCCACTGAAGGAGCCCATCACCACCACTAACAACAATGTCTCTTTTGTGATACACTGTCACATAGGCAAGGAGATCAAACACATTTGCAGCAACTGCAGTCGCGGGGAGGAAGCCCGTGACGGTGAGTGCTGAGATCCTGTGGGTGTAGGAGAGAGGCAGGGGAGTGTGTTTGCTTGCATGGGGGGTGTGTGTGCATGTGTGTTCTCCCGTCAGAGGCTGGGATGCTCGGCTTGCTCCTCCACAGATCCCAGGGAAAGAGGAAAGGGAGCGCAGCAAGAATGCACCGGGCATCGATTCAGCGTGTCGATCAGAGGGATGCCAAGAGGGACAGGTCCCCTCATTTGCCACAGAAGCTCTGTGCTTACAGTTAAGGAACCAACTCTTTCCACCCCCCACCCCCCCATCCCCCCCAGTTGCTATAGAAATTGCTGTGTGTATTGATTGTGTTTTGTTACCATTCATGTGAATTTTAGATCAGGGGTTTTCTGCCTTGATACATCAACTTTTTCCTCGTTGTGCTGCAGTAGAGTTTGCTTGACTCAACTCAGTATTTGGAAGGACTGGTTTACCTGGAATCCAGCTAGTGTGATTTTTACCATGCTGTCAAATGCATGAGGGAAGTTGTGTTTTTATTGGAATTCATATAGTGCTCTTCATCAGACAACTGTTCTCATCCCTTCCCCCTCTCCTTTTGGGGCTGAGCAAAACCTCCAGAGGGTATTCAGAGAGTGACGGTGTAATCAGTCACAGGTGTTGCTACAGGTAAGTGTGTGCTTTTTATGTTTCTGGGAATGCAAATATTGAAGGCAACAATGACAAATTATTTGGGTTTTGCTGAAGTCAGCAATTAGAAGAAGCTGAGAACTAAAAGGAGCAGAGGAAAAAGATTCACGGGAAAACCAACCTCAGAGATGTTACCCCACATTCTTGTTCAATATTGTATTACTTCGTTTTGCTGTGTGGTTTAGACATGTTACTTAGGAATGAAGGCACTCGACTTAGGACTCCCTATTAACTGATGTGGAAGACAGATCTCATTTTCTGAAGGTTAGGGAAAGTCTTTATTTATGATAAATATAAATATAAAATGTTAGAATTTTCTCAGCTGAGATTCTGAGTAGTTATATATATATATATATACACACACAATAGAATAGTTGTTGGAATGTCATTTTTCAGATTTTGCCACTGAGGCTTTTTTATTATTATTGTTATTGTTTTATTACTGTTACTAACCAAAGTGGCTTTTGTTTGCTCTATGCAAAGGAAAAAAATATTATTTGGGATCTGATGGTCCTTTGTCAACCACAGGTCTGTAGTTTAATGAAGTAACTGTGGCTTTACTGATGTCTCTTCAGAATTAGTATCCTGCTAGTGTGATTATAGTTTCCTCTGATTAAAAAGCAGCTAAAGCTGAAGGGAATTGCTTTCAGTAGAAAGGAAGAAGATAGCCTGAGAAGGATGAAAACCCACAGTGGGTTAAGCACTCTTACTGCTTATGCCACTACAGCAGAGGAAGAATCTGATGAATGCAATGCAAAATGTTGATTATTTTCTTTTCTTTTATGTACTGCTGGTGACAACAAGCCCCACAGATACTAAATGAAGGGTTATGTGCAGCAGCAGCAGGTATTTTACTCTGTTAGCGTGTTTTATATATCCTTAAAAGCAAATTAAGCCATTTGTTAAAAATATACTTTCCAAGATTAAATTGACATAAACTCAATTACATCAACATCTTTTGCAAAGTGTTGGATTTTTTTGCAGCCTTGTACTTGAAATCTTAGCACAGGAAGAAAAGAACATTGCTTTCCTCTCTTTTAATGCATACATGTGTATGCATGGCTGCTTACGAATGTGTAACTCCAGTTACTTGTACTTCTTAACAGACTAATAGTATGTATTTAAGGACTTCATTTCTTTTTTTATGTTTGATCATTTAGCTTCAAACCATTAGCTTCTCTGAGGGGAGGGTGTGCCTAGTGACAGGAGGTAATGTAGTAACCCTAGAGTGACAAAGAACAGAGCAGAGGGCCTTCCAGCCGGTAGGCTTCCAGAGCATCGGTCCATTTTGACCCCCTCATTCTGTCAGGTAGGATTTCATTGCACCCCATGCAAATAACTTTTATGGTCATAATTTTTAAAGTATATAATACTGGTATAGCCTTAATCCTTTCTTTCCCATCAGCATGCACACTATGAGTTTCTTTCAGAAAGTAAAGAAACTGTAGTTCCAGCTATGCCGGCTGAGCGCATTAACTGGATTGACTCAGACACTTTTTTCAGGACTGAAAAAGCAATTTTTCCCTCGTTAATACCTGTTCTAGACCTTTTGAGGTTTGGAGGGAAAGGATGGTATAATGAATCATCATATCAGCAGCACAGATCAGGTAAAAAACTATGACCAGCCCAGATACAGAGAAACCTTTAGGGATTTTGACATGTCTGTGCACCCTCACTGTTGCACAGAGTAAAGAGCACCCAGAAAGGGGACCAGTGAGTACTTTTTATAAGGGAAATGCACATACCTTTGCAATATGGACAACCTCATCCTCCTATTTAAAGCTACATATAGTTTATACATGGTCTCGCAGGCCTGAAACTGCACTAGTGAATCCAAACTACTGTGTGGGCCCTGTGACCCAAGCAACTATTACATTTGTTGGTACTGTGTACAAAGAACAGGATTCAGTCCTTATAGGATAGGCAAGGCAGTGGGATACATTGATTTAATGGTGAAATACTTTCCAAATACAGTTAGGAGTCTTGGATTCTAGTCATCGTCTTAGTCGGTATTCTCATTGTGCTACTGGACTGGCAGAACTGGCAGAAGGAAAAGTTGTGCTGAAACAGAGGGAAAACCTTCAAAGACCACTAACTAATCTAGCAAAAGTCATGACTAGGAGAATAGCAGAAGAGATAGCTATGAAACTGAAGGAAAAGATGAAGGCAGGTGCTGAGTCATATGATATCTTGGAAGGGAGGTAATGTAATTGGGAGAGAAGTCAGTGAAGGAATTTGGACATTCAGATGAGCTCACTGAAGTAAGGATAAAGGGAGTCGATGTGGATGCAGCATTTTGATGAGATAAAAAATAATTGAGAAGCTCAAAGAGAAGCAGGAGGTTACAGTAATGCAGATAGAAGCAGGAGATGCTTTAGCTGTTGGACTGAAAGGAATTAATGTATGTAATGCTAATTTAGTTGGAAAATAGAAAACAGAGAGAGGGGTGTATAAAGCACTAATACTGAGAGTTTGGGTGACAGAATAGCAGAAACGGTTTTGGAAATGGGGGAGAAGTGAAAGTGAGGGAAGAATGCAACGTATGGTTTCATCCTGAGGAGTTTGAGTGGCCACGGGACATCCAGGACAGGGTGCCAGAGAGTCAATCAGACATGGTAGACTGAACTGAGAGGGAGAGGTCAAGCATAGAAAGATATGAGCCATCTCCAGGAATAAAAGAGCAATCAGGGCTGAGCTCTGAATGCTGTCAAAGGGAGGCTGCAAGGGAGATGTTGGGAGAAGCAGGGTGGTGAGGAGTTGCTAAAGTCCCAAGAAAAAACAGACAGGGAGTGAGGGGTAACACAACTGGAGGTATTTTCAAAATGCCAGAAGCATGAATGGGAATGAAAATATTTTCTGGATGTAAATGTGAGGAAGAGGCTGATAAGCTTGTTGAGCAGAAGGAGCTAGAACTACAAGAGATCGAGGTGCACTGGGACTGTGTGATGCTGAACATTTCCTGGTATGTACAGACCAAATCTCAATGTACTGATTTCAGTCACCTCTGGGGGGGTTGTGGCGGTGCTGGGTCATAGCAGATGACATGACCGATGAGCAAGGGAACAGTAGTCAGAGGAACAAGTACAGGGAGAAGAGATTTGGCTGGGTTTTATTTAAGGTGTCCATACACCGACGACTGACTGCAAATCTGAGTCTCCTGCAGAAGCGTGAGCCTGGATATGGAACATGGGACACATCTCTACTTTAGCGTGGCTAGAAAGAACTGTAGAGGTTTCAAAGGTACTCAGAAATAACCTAACAGAAAGAGCTAGTGGAGCAACTGAAGTGGGAACCAGAGAGGTTCCATTCAGAGCTCAAACCCAGCTTTTTGTTGTATGCTCCTATGCTTCAGGGTTTTGCTGTTTAAGCAAAAATGATTTGTTATCTTATATATGCATGAAAATCAGCATGGACTGAGATACTGCTGCTGTAGGAATTCTAACAGTTGGGGTTTTTTCTGCTGCTGTCCTTCTTCTGGAGCTTCCAGATAAATACATTTTTCAAATGGAACGGAGGATCTGAAGCGGTTGTGTGTATGTCTGTGTGTGTTATTCCTACCTGGCATTGAAGGTCCCTTTGTGTTTTTTTTTCAACCAGGAACTTTGAGAACATTTACTTTATCATCACTTCAGATTGTCTCTGAGGTGGTTATTTTGCTTCCCACGAAAGTAATTATTAAATGAAATAGTTATCTTCCAGACAACCCACAAGCCCTGCAAGTGCTGTGTGTAAAAACAAGTTTTCCTCCACTAATTCTCACATTATTTCAAATGGTATCTCACATTATTTCAAACAGTAACTGCTCTTCCATTGCCATCTCTAGAGTGAGCACAGTATGTGGCTGAGGCATTGCAGTCATTTACAGTTGTACCTCTTGAAAATCCTACAACATTTCGGTGGAAAAAAATTAGACTAGACAGAATGGAAAAGTAGGCAAAAAGACAGCATACCTGGTCCTGCTGTGAAGTGTGGGAAGCTAAAAAACATGTTTGAGGTTTCAACAGCTGATAAAATTATACAGTGTGTGTCTTTAGTCTCTGAGGGATAGTTACATTAAAGAAAAAGGGGAGGGGAAGGCAGGGGCTTTCATTGCAGAGTGGAATATGTGCCCTTGACAGCACAGATCGTAACAGAAAATTGGTTTCTTTTTGCCGGTTGAACTCTATAGTGTTTGATTTGGGTGAACACAGTGCTATGCCAGAGAAAGTTGATGAGGTCAAGCAAAGATATTCCACATCCCAACAGGCTGCTGGGGAGCTGGGTGGGACACTTAGCTCCCACCAGCATCACTTTGTGCTTAGGAAGATATGAGCCCTCAGCATTTTTCAGGCTGAGAATAAGTGGGGAGGGTGGAGTCTCTTGCACGTTAAGGACTAACAGAAACTCATCAGTTACCTGTGTTTTGTCCTGAGATCAGAGACTAACAGAGTGGCACTGTGCTGGTGTGGCTGGGCACAGCCTGCAGACAGGAAGGAGAGAGGAAAGAGTAAAGGAAGAAAAAGGTCAGTTTGGGCTATAAGAGGGCATACCTCTGGCTTACATGCTAAGACTAGTAAATGCAAACGGGTAACCAGAGATAGGTTAGGCTCTCCTTAAACACCAGTTGATATTTCAGTTGGCCAGTCTGCAGTAAAAGGAAGGAAAATTAAGGAGGAATTAAGTCTTCTAGCTTTATGTCCCAAAATAAAGCTGAAGAAACACCACCAAGCCCGGAGCAAGTCAACAACCTCTCATGTGCATCTCTGTAGTGGCTAGCTCATATTCTGTTAAACTGCCTGAGGCAAAACTGCTGGCCACAAAATAAGCCAGTCCTGCACCATTCCAGGTGAGGTTGTGCCAGTAATAGGAAGTTCATGGCCAGGCTTGCACAAGCTGTCTCTCAGCAGAGCTCTGGGCTTACTTTGAAGAGCCCTGGAAGATGCCTTGTCCAAAACTGCAGTAAAATTTGCATTATTGACTGAAACTGTAGGAAAAATACAGGTAGTAAGCGAGGTCTTCACTTCTGCAAATTAGATAATATGGGGGAAAATGGTGTAAACAAGATTGGGTCAAGCTTATGCAAAATCCCTTGTTTTCCAGTGAAAAATCCTATGTCCCTGCCAGAGAAATGACAGCCACCTTTTCTGGGAATTCTGTATATCTGTGTCATTGATTTGAGGAGTTTTAGGGGGAAAACAAAACAAAACAAAAAATTATGGGCTTGGTATGGTGGTTCAGTGCTCCCCTCTTTTTATTACATAGTGTTGACATAAGGACACTAATAAGAGGAGACCTCAATTCTTTGGGTCTTTAGACAGCAGACACCCAGCCTGTTTCAGTCCTGTCTATTCTCATTGATTTGTCTCCTTTCAATGCTGTAACTCAGTTGTCATCTTATAATAGCATCGTACCATCCTGCTGTCTATCCTAAGAACCACGTTTTAAGTCTTGGGATACACAAACCTCTTAAATACAAACATTGGGGCAACACTGAACATGCAATGACAAACCAGTTCCTTGTGGGGTGTTCAAAAAAGCAAACAAAATGCCATCAAGTATAGTGAAAGCAATACAGTGTATTTCCTGTATTTAACAATAATGCTCTGCTCTAAGTATTGCCATCTTCAGTAGTACGCCTAGTTTGGATTCTCCTGTATCAAGTGAGATACATCAGGTATAGAATACAGAACTATTTGATAAATGATAACAACCCACAGGTTTTCAACGTGTAACGGCGGGGAGGGGGCAGTGCATCAAGAAAGGGGGAAGATGAGCATGATGGCACAGATCAAGGAAGAGCGGTTTCTCTTCTCACTCTGCTACTACCAGAGCACTTCAAATCATCTGATGTTGACCGGGCTGAACAAGCTTGCCTTTCTGTGTCTTTTTGCATCATCCCTGTTGTCCTATTTTAAGGTTTGGTCCCTCGCCAGGTGGACAGCTAGTTTTCATTTCTATGTTTTTGGTTTTTATTTTGTACTTTGCATACTTGCTTAGGGATGTTTCACTTAAAGGGTGGCTGGCATAGTGGGTCTGTTTCTTTTTTAAAACTTGAGATTCTTTAGAAGAAAATTGTCAAGTATTGGAATTTTTTTCATTAATCTAATCACTGCCAGGCAGAGCTAAGCAGCAGAGAAATACTGGGCATGTAGGGAAGAGATCAGAAGAGATAATCTGATTCAGTATTCTGCCCCATGATACCTTGTTTTTTCATCTTGTTTCACTTTTTCTTTCTTTTAGTTTGTGACCAGTACCACTGATATCAGTTTGTGCTATTATAATACCTTTTGTCTCTGTTTAGAAACAAGAGTTAATATTATATAATTAAAAGCATCAGAGTTCATTTACGGACTTCTTGACTGATGAGCAAAACCTATCCTTTTGAGTATACTGTTATATATGTAACATTATCATTCATTGCTGCTACCTCAGCAACAGAGGTAGACATTCTGCATTCATTTCTGTATTATAGTAATTTATTTATTGACACATTTCAGTGGCTGGTGGTAAATGTATAGCTATTGCTTTATATCTCCTAAAATTGTCTTGTTTGTAATCAGACAATACCAAATGTGGCTTAGTCAGAATGTATTTCAGGAGCACAGTGCAAGTTTTTGTGGTACCACCTCGCTAACAATCTGCCAGAATGTCTAAGAACAATGGGATATGTTTGTAGTCTGTTAAATCCATCATGCCAGGTCTATGCACATCTTCCTAAATCCATTAGCTAAAACCCGGCATCAGGTCACTGGGGTAACTGAAGGGCAGCACCAGAGCATGTAGTGGTTAAGCCAAGCCCCAGTTAAACGTTGCAGGTGCTTTCTTAAGAAACTGGAGGGTACTCTGATATTTGCCATTATTTAGATGGATACAGCAAAGCTGCAAAGAGGTGAAGTTGGGACATACTTGGAGACCTCATTTTTCCTTTGTAACTTTGATATGCATGCTTCTTGGAAAATAATTATGTCCTTGCCATCCCTATAATCCGAAGAAGTGCCCTCTTCCTGTTTTTTGCCTCTTGTGAAGTGACATGAATCTTCACTGATCTGTTGCTTTTAGTCTTCTTGTCTCAGGAAAAATTGGGCAGGGAGGAATAAGGTTATGTATGATCTTGTCACTGTCACCTCTCCCTGACTTTCCTGGCTTTGGGTCCAGCTTACTGAAGATGAGACAGATCTAGCAGAGCCTCTGCCTTTGGGTGAGACTCTTAGATTCAAAAGAAGATGAATTATTACTGTTGCTCTGAAAAACAATAAGCACACAGCATAATATAAATAAAAATAAAATTAAAAAATTAAATTCTGAAATTACCTGCTATAGGTTCTTTGGAACCACTGGACTTATCATTCTGGTTTAGTTACGCCCAGGCCAACCTGTCTAAAAGATACCCCCCAGAATTATATTGCCCACCAGCCACCATGAAGATGTGCTGTTGAGAGAGATCTCATGGACAATCACTGTTCTTCTCAGAGAGAAAGCTCCTGATTCCAAGTAGGAAAAAACACAAATAAGAGATGACCAGACGTGACTGACAGCCTCTGCAGATTTTTCTCTGCACAGACAGTGGAAATTTTGAAGGTTTGAAAATGTGACTCAGGAGTAAAGCCAAAGATTTCTCCTGCTTTTCCCCCCTTCCCTACCCCAAAAAGTAAAATTGTGTCAAAAATGTCCACAGAGAAGAGGAGGGCAGGTTTCTGCATATGTGTGCTTTATAGTATGCTAGTCAAGACATGGACCAGGGGTGAGAGGCACACAGGCTCCAAGACCTTGGTAATTGTAACTGAGAGTATTGTCTTACCCATTTCTTTGCCCAAAACTAGGAGAGGTGATCAATCTCAGCTACTTAATGGATCTCCAAAGCCCAAAGATTGCACATCCTTTGGTCAGGGAGGGCCCAGTATATCCATTGCTTGGGACGTTTTTGAAAGGATGTAAAGTGTACTTCAAGTCTTCTTTGTCCCTTCCTCCCGCCCTGAGCCATGCAGCCCAAGATTAGCATGACAGGCTTAGTGCTGCAGTTCAGCAGGTGCCCTCCTCTGTCATTACTTAGGAGAAAGATCTTACCCTCTGTCATCTTTCGTATGACATTTTTCAGGCCATTAGTCTAATGGCTTTGTTTAAATAGGAGTGCAGGGAATAAAATTAAAATTGATCCAATTATTTAATTTATCTTGGGAGATTTTGGTAGCAGAGAATGATTTTTATTTCACCTTGCCTCCTAAAAGAAGTCGATTACCTGTTTGAAAAAAACAGAGAGTAATAGTATTTTAAATCTTACTTTGCAAAGGTCTGGAAGTGCAGAAGTCTAATGATGGTAACACTGAGAATATCCAGTAATTTCAAGGAAGAAGTGTCTAACTTTTGTTAGAAATAGTTGATAACAATATTCTTTATCTTCAGCAGTGGGCTGAAGGATGTACAGCTGCAATGCAAATATGGTTGTCCTGAATGTTCCCTGCTTTGGCAGGGGGGGTTGGACTAGATGATCTTTCGAGGTCCCTTCCAACCCCTAGGATTCTATGATTCTATGAATGTCACTTATCCTTTTAACAGGGATTCGAGAGTCAACAAATGGAAGTGTTGGTAACCAGACTTGAATGCAGTGGAGATCTTTAGATAAATAATTAGAATAATCATTAACTACATCCTGACAAATTAACCAGGTCTGGAATTGCCACTGTGATCTTCTGTATCCTTGGTATATGTGTTAGCAAGCTTCTCTGAAGTATTGGTTATCCATATATTCACATCCACATGGACTTCATCCATGGTCCCTAATGTCAGCAGTCCATGTCATAGGGATTATGGCTCTGGCATTATCCCTCTTTATACGTCCATTGGGTGCAGCTGCTTTGACTTTTCCAATATGTAGATACTATCTGATGCAGAATGTGCACAGCTCCAATGTTTTTTTTTTAGCATGGAGAATAATTTGTCAGTCTTGCTCTTGGTAATGTAAATAAAGAAATAAAATCAGTAGAAATGGTAATTCTTCCACATCAGCTGAAACTGAACTGATGCAGAGTATGTGTGTCATGCTGCTGTGGAGCTCTATAGCATCTTATCTTTCTTATTTTACTTCCCAATATGCTTAAAATGTCAACACTACTAAAAATTCAGATGCTCAGGGTGAATGGTCAGCAGTGTAAATGCAGACATGTGGGTGGATGGATGGATGGGTGCATGGATGGACAGACAGACAATGGCAACAGTTTGAACCAGAAGTTGAACCAGTATAGAAAGGCCTCTTCCCTCTCCTGCCATGCACCAGCAGAACAGGATGCTGTCCTTACACTACCACAGTGGTTTTATTGGATAAATGGCTTTAAGATTTGACTGCAACTGAAGGAAAAGGCAAGTGCAGAGACTTGTGTGGCACTTAGGCTGTTGGAATCTGAATTGTACCCTGATAAGAAATACAAGAGTGAGATGACTAAAAGCTTTAATTAGTATTTACAGCCCTAAAGTAATTGTCTGCTGGTTTGTAGCCATAAGGGTGAGGGGCTGTTTTCTAGCAGTCTGCTGTGACACTTAAGATGGGACTGTCTGCTCTCTATGGTTGCCAGTCTTTGACTCCTTTAGCAGTGGTTGGAGAGAATTAGACAAGATACCTAAGCAGGAAAGTGGGGGAATTATGAGGCTCAGTTATATAGCTTCCTTTACATCAAAGTGCCCCCCCCAAGTGGCATGTAGAAACAAGCTAGAATTCAGGAGGAATTTCCTTTTCTCTTTCTTGTCTCATTAAAATAAGGCCAGCATTTTGTCTGCATTGTCTGACTCTAGGAAAGTACTCAAGTTGCTAATCTGAGTTTGGCTTTTGATGCATTTCTGTAATCTGAGTCAAACAGAGTTTTCCTTGTGACCTCAATGTGCTTGTCCTGTGCATGGAAACCCATGAGCCTGGGGAGATCCTGTAGTTCCAGTGAGCTGACCCTTCTTTTTCTCCTATTCATATCAAGTTGGCAGAACAGCCAGTTCACTAGACAGGAAGAGAAGCGCCAGTTCACAAATGCATTTTCTGGCATTGCACAGAGGAAAGGCTCTTTTTGGCAATATTTTTCTTCCTGAGGTTCTCCTTTGCTTTTCTTTCCCTAAGCCTTCATTGGACATTGGGCCCTGCATGATTAATAGCAAACAAAAAATGCAGGCCTATATGAAGATGGTAATTTTAGGAATCAGCTGCTCTGAGCTAATATAGCAAGCCCCTGTGTTTAGCAGACAGATGAAGGTGGTGTTCTTTACCTGCTATGATTGTTCATTTATTTCACCTTTTTTTTGCATTATTATAACAGTTTTTGCATACCAGGCTCCATTTCAATAGTTTGTATGTAAATACCTGCAAGCATCTGTTTTGTCTCTTCTTTCCTCCTTTGTACAAAATTCTTGGGAGATTTGTCATTCTGAGCACCATCACAAACCTTGTAAAGCATGAGATACTTAGCTAGATGTTGTGGTTCAGGCAAATTCGAACTAAATGCTGTTTAAGTAAACAGATTTTTGAAAAGTAGATTTGCTTGGCAGAGACTCCAGTTCAGTTGGACTAGTGGATGTGCAAGTTTGGTGAGCTGAGCTGCTTGACATTTGACTTTAGATAAGGAGATCTGTGACATTTGGAGGATGTTGTACAGATACTTTGCCTGCGAGATAGGTATTTAAAATTGAGAGCACTGTTCCCTGTAGGTCATATGGACAGAGGCAATTTATATTGTCAAAAGTGCTCAGAAAGGCTTCCGATGGAGTGGTGTTTTGTTGGGGTTTTTTTTCAGTCTGCCTGGTAGGATAATCTTGATAACTTTGAGAGGAAGCTTTCAGCATTTAAGGAAGTCAGATTTCATCAGTTTGTTGCTTTGTTCCAGTGCTAGCAGTGAAGGGGTGAAAAAAGATTTAATTGTAAGAAATGTCAGGTTTTGATTGGGTTTTATCCTGATTCTGTATTTAAATGAAATTTCATGCAGATGCCTATCACAGTTACTTTCACAGTGCTGTGAAATGAACTTCACAGCCAATTTCATGGTCAAGAGGCTCTGTACAGGCACACCCCATGGAGCAGCTGGGGCACCCCACTCGCATTCACAGCTCACAACATGCTACTGGTTCCTCTCTCAAACACCATGGAAGGGGCCATTCCCATCAATAGAGGAAAACGCTCAGTAAGACCACTTGCTGTAAGCCTCCTCTGCCAATTTCTTTTTCTGTAGGTGAATTTTAACATGCTGGAAAGGTCCCTTTTACAGCTTCGGTCAATACATTCCTCTGACATCAGTAAGGAGGCACATTTTAGTATGCATCCAGCATGTCTCAACCGCACGTGAGAAGGTCCACACATAATGCAGTTCATCTTCTCTTGCTCCTTCTGCTCGTCTCATTAGTTATGAGCAAAGAGAAAGACCTTCATTTGCTAAGTTTTGATAGCCTCGAGGACAAATTATATCCCCCATTCCCAAGATGGTCATCCAGTCACTAGATGGCTTTACAAAATAATCCTATGCCTCGTGACCTTGCTGTTCATTACGGTATGGTCAGGGTTTCATTTGTTTCTCTCCACTAGCATTATTTCCTTGCATAAAACTGCTGGAACTATCTTAGTAGCTTTTTCAATGATCCTGTTTTCTTGGCTCCCTGTGGTATTTTATTTTTTTCCCTTAGCTCTGATCTAAACTCTTTCTCATTTTCTGAGCTATTTCTGGTTGCTGGACTTGGAATTATTCATGAACTTGAAGATACGTGCGTAGATCCTTCCTTTGGCTCTATCATTTCTTAGATAGATATAGCAATTTGATTACCTGATGGGTGGCAGTTTTTAAAATCAGAGGCTTTCCTCTAAATCTACAGAGCAAGAGCAATACCCTGCAGAGCTCAGCAACCATGAGACACCCTAGAACTTAATGCTGAAAGCAGAGGGTGAAAAAAAGTGAAATCACAGCTGTGAAAACCACACAGAAATGCTCCGTGTATTTTAGCCAGCAACCTGCCATGCTTTATTCATTATTTGAAGGAGTTGTGGGTATCTTTCTCCCCTCCAACTATTCATCTCTGAAACCCAAGCTTCTGCCATAAGGGCCTAAATACATATTTCACCACAGCCAAGAGTCTAAACCAACTATCATTTGAATCAATAGAAGAATTCCCATTAGAATGACAATCAGTGAAGACCATATGTAGCTGCACTTAGGTACTCAAAGCAGAAGTATTTAGTCCTTATTTTAAATTCCTGAACATAGATGCAGACTCTCTCTTTTCAGATTCCAGTGAAGCATATTTTTTTAACTCATATTTATACTCATTATAAATGTGCCATTTGGTATAATTACTCTTTTCCTCTTGGCCAACTTCCTATCAGCTTCTTTAAAGATCAGAAATAGAAGTTTCTTTTTCCCAAGAGTAGCAATATAGACTTTACAAGGGAATGGTTTGAACTTTATGGCTCTTAAATGAGCTACTTTCTTCCTTTTCTCCCAGCCATTAAATTAATTCAAAACCTAATTTTTTATCTTTGTGATGATAGTGGTGAGATGGTACCATTGGGTTTAGAAAGTTTTATGTTTGTGAAGCCATTTCTGAATGAGATTACTTTTAATAAAAGAACATGCCCATCTCAGTTTTCTGAATAGTCTCCTAAAGAGCACATTTTTAGTTAAACAAACTAAAAATATTGGATCTTCCTACTCATGCAAACTTCAAAAGATGGAAACCAGAAATTGTTCAGTCCATCAAAAGTCCCCTAAGAAATTTAAAATATTTTTATTTAAAATATTTAAATATTTAAAATATTTTTTTCTAGGCTTTCTCAAAAGAAAAAGCCAGCCTTTAGCACTAGTGGTTTGTTTTTAGAAAGGCGGAGAACTTCTCTGGTTCCCAGTGAGGGGCAGGTAGAGCAATCTGCTCTTTGTGCTCTTTGGTGTGAGCAACTGTGTCTGCCTCTGTCCACATGACAGTTAGGAAAATTATCACCTAGTAGCAGAGGCCTTGCAAAATGGGAGCAACAAGCCTATGGACTTCCATGGACCAGATCCTTTTCTTGGATTACTTCTGTATTTTGCAGCTATGTGGAATTTGCAATTCAGGCTGGTGTGAGAAATAAATCCAACCATGAAAATGTAACCACTACCAGCTCCTTCAGGAAGACACTTTTAATCAGTAGAAAGTCCTTCACTGAAAGAAAATGTAGGGGAAGATGTTATGAGGTATTTCTTCATTGGGTTAAGTTTAGGAGTTGGACGTACACGGGCTTCGGTTCTGGTTTTTTTCTTGTTGAATGGGTTGAAGACTCACCTGGATAAAGACAGCTTCTCTGTCATCCATAGCTTTGGCTTTGAGAAAGAACCTGAGCTCTGACAGATGAGACTTATATCAAGACTTGATGACTTTGAGGGTGACTCAGAGATGGTTAGGATTGCTTAACAACCCAAGAGTCTGCACTGATACAGTCAGGACCCCTGAGCCATGTTTTGGATCCATTACTGGTGTTACAAGTGGTTGGTGCCCAGTTCTGAGGCAATGGTCACAAACACCACTGCAACTGTTTTTCCTGGTAGCATTTCTTACATTGCACATAGTGTTAGAGCCTTGAATTGCAAATAGTCTTGTAGTTACGACTTGTGCTCAGCTTTCTCCTCTGTTTTTTTTTGGTGGTGTGAGATTTAATCTGTCTTGTAGGCTCTGAAAAACACCTTTTAAGGAGTTTAAAAGAGTTGTATTTTTCTAATGCTAGTTCTGAGCATGCAGGTCAATTACATCTTCTTGACTGTTTTCGTTCTGAGAAGTTGAATGAGATCATCCAACTCTCAATGCGTTTGCACTTAGAGGCTGCTCTGCTCCAGGTCACACAGGTCACTCCAGGCCACAGCTTTCCAGGAGTGTGGTTCTGCCATATTGATTTTGAAAGGGCCAGGTTTATTCAGTAGATGAGTTTTTAGTATGACAGTGCGATGACAGTATGAGGAGGATGCCTTGGAGGTGATGGCCTAGATGGGAAATTCTGCTTGTAGCTGCTCTTTACACCAGAACAGGAGGGTTTTTTTATGGCAGTTCTTCACAAGCGGAAAAATAGATTAGTCTCACTAAGTCTCCCACAGCATTGTCCTGGAGAAGCTAGCAATCCACGGCTTCAACAGGTGCACCCTTTGCTGGGTCAAAAACTGGTTGGATGACCAGGCCCAGAGAGTGATGGTGAATGGAGCTGCATCCAGCTGGCGTCCAGTGACCAGCGGTGTCCCCCAGGGATCAGTACTGGGCCCAGTCCTATTCAACATCTTTATTGATGACATGGATGTGGGGATTGAGTCCACCCTCAGTAAATTCGCAGGTGACACCAAGCTGGGGGGGAGTGTTGATCTGCCAGAGGGTAGGAAGAGGCTGCAGGAGGACCTGGACAGACTGGATGGATGGGCTGAGGCCAATGGCATGAAATTCAACAAGACCAAGTGCAGGGTCCTGCACTTTGGCCACAATAACCCCAGGCAGCACTACAGGCTGGGGGAAGAGTGGCTGGAGAGCGGCCCAGCACAGAAGGACCTGGGAGTACTGGTTGACAACCAGTTGAACATGAGCCAGCAGTGTGCCCAGGTGGCCCGGAAGGCCAATGGCATCCTGGCTTGTATCAGGAATAGTGTGGCCAGCAGGGGTAGGGATGTGATTCTCCCCCTGTACTCAGCACTGGTGAGGCCTCACCTCGAGTCCTGTGTGCAGTTCTGGACCTCTCACTTCAAGAAAGACATTGAGGTGCTGGAGCAGGTCCAGAGGAGAGCAACAAGGCTGGTGAAAGGACTAGAGGGAAAGTCTTATAGGGAGAGGTTGAGGATGCTGGGGTTGTTTAGCCTGGAGAAGAGGAGACTCAGGAGGGGACCATATCACTCTCTTCAACTACCTGAAGGGAGGTTGTAGTCAGGTGGGGGCTGGGCTCTTCTCCCAGGCAACCAGTGACAGGACAAGAGGGCACAGCCTGAAGCTGTACCATGGGAGGTTTAGGTTGGATATTAGGAAGTACTTCCTCACGGAGAGGGTGATTAGACATTGGAATGGACTTCCCAGGGAAGTGGTGGAGGCACCATCCCTGGATGTGTTCAAGGAAAGGCTGGATGTGGCACTTAGTGCCATAGTCTAGACGGTGTGGTGGTGTTGGTCATAGGCTGGACTTGATGATCTTAAAGGCCTTTTCCAGCGCTTGTAATTCTGTAAGTGCCTGGCCAGCTCTGGTAACAGGGATCCATCTACCTATCCATCCTCTACAGCTTTCTGAGGGGAGGATCTAGGAGACAGCACCTCTCCTCTCTCCCCTCATGTCAGAGATAGATCCTCTACCAAAAGCGACAGGGACAATAAGAAGCAGTACCTTCACTCCCCTTTATTATTCTTTGTACATAGCTGGATAGGATCAAACTCTCAACTAATCACAGCTGTGACCAGCTGTTTCTTTCAATCCATGAGTGAAGCAGGAGGTTTGGGTTATTTAATCCAGGGTAAAGCCTGGAATAGAGTCTGAGTGCTGACAGATGAGTGCCCTATCAGGAGCCCCTCCACTCATGCTTTCTTTGAGACCCACTAGGTCTTGAATTCTTCTTTATACCAGTGTTAGTAGGGGAGATGGAGAGTGCTCTTCCATCCATCATAGTAGGAAGTGTGGTAGTGTTCCCAAGGAAAATGGCAGATGTTGGGCTTGAACTTTTGCAAGAAGAAGATGAAAGTAACCCTGTAATTCTCCTGTCTCCCACATAAATGCTGTAGCTGCTCTAACCAAAAAGTCCTTGCATCTCATCCTACCTCCTGCTTTCTTAAAAGCACAAACTGTGCATCTCCTTATGAAAAGCATGAACTGTGCATCTCCTCCAAGTTTGCCATTTAGGAAGGGTAAGATTTCGCTTCCTTTCAAGCTGAAGGTTCTTACCTCAGTAATTCCTGGTACTTGTAGAATTGTTTTGCTGTAGCCCCAAGAAAAGCAGGATAGCTGGTTTTCTTCTGCTGGCCCTGTTTTCTTTTGGTTGTTCTCCACTTGTAGTGGCTGCTCTGAGTCCCATTTTGGAGCTGCTGAGCCTCCACATAGTGCATGTGATGCCCAGGACTGACCTGTGGGTTCTGCTTCAGTGTATGGATGCATAAAAATGAGGAGCTGCAGCTCTGTTCATTGGATTTAGCCCTGAATCTATAGGTAATAAACACTTAAGAGATGGAAAACACAGTGAGTAGTAAGAGCAATAAGAGAGAGACAGAATAGTTAATATCAGTGAAATCTGACAATCCTTAGTTCCTATAATTGCAGGGTTTATAGGAAGACATTATGTAGCAATTGATGGCATACTCTGAGTGCTTTGTTGCAAGTAAAAATCTTGTGTACTATGTTAAAATACCAAAAATACTTGCTGTTTTGTGAAATTTCATGTCAATAAAGATATGTTTAGACTGATACAGGTAGTGCAGTATCGTTTGCAGAGGCTAAAAACCAGCTCTTGGATTGCAATCAGCATGAATAATTAACATTTTACGTCAAAATGCGGGGAAGTCGAAATCAGGGTCCTAAAGGGATTGAGCTTCCAAAGCTATTCTTTGCACTTCTCTTCCAACAAGACACACTGAGAAAGAGGGAGCGCAGCAGAGAGCAGAGCTTTACCATGGTCTGATACCTGTGCCAAAACGGGCAAGTGTAAGGGGTGAGAGATTCAGTTCATGGGTGCAATGCAAAGTGCTACACACCTGGGGAATGGGAACAACTGGCAGGGGTTTGGAAAATCTGAGTGCTGCTTAGCATGCAAAGGAAAGCTACTGACAGCTTCTTCATGGCTCATAAACCCACTTTGCCAACCCAGTTGGTGCCATTGCAAATGTATACATCCAGTGGGAGCTGTTGTCAACCGAAGAAGCAGTCATCCTCGTTTGGCAAGACTGAGTTTCAACTTCTGCATGCCATGCCTTGTCTTTCATTGGAAAACAAACCTTTGAGAAGTTAGGAAAAGTTTAAATGGGCAATTGAAATAGTAAAGGCAGGGCTGGTGAAAATTAATTCCAGGTGCAAAGAGAAATTAAACGGAAATAACAGAAGAGATGGTAATAGAAAAGCAGAAAATGAACCATTTTCCTGAAAGAAAAACAAGGTACTTTTTAAATTGAAAGTATTCCCATTCAGATAAAGAGAAGACATAAGTGCTCAGCAATTAGGGTAGTTGTTCAGGTTTCCTGTCGTTTCAAAAAGACACATGATGTGTCTGCATCTTGTGTTGAACAAAGCTGCTAGAATAAGGTCTGTGCAGTCTGAAGTGAAGGATATTCAGGGTGCAGAGTTCAAAAGAAACCTTGCAACAGGAGTTTGGTGACAACTGATCTGTAGAATAAGAGCAGTTAGGTGTGGATTGGGAATCAGGAGTATTAGGTTGCTAATTTTTATTTTGATTAAAAAATAAATTGGCACATTTAGTCAAATGCATTTTTAGGACCAAGATAATTTTCAGCCTGTTACTACAGGTTTGCACAAATATAACAGAATAATAGAATACCAGCCTGAAAGGGACCTCAAGGACCATCTGGTTCAACCTTTCGTGGCAAAAGCACGGTCTACACAAGATGGCCCAGCACCCTGTCCAGCTGAGTCTTAAAAGTGCCCAATGTTGGGGAATCCACCACTTCCCTGGGGAGATTATTCCAATGGCTGACTGTTCTCATTGCAAAACATTTTCCTCTTGTGTCCAGTTGAGATCTTCCCAGGAGTAACTCTGACCCATTACACGTCATCTTTTCCATGTGACTCCCTGTAAAAACGGAGTCTCCACCTTCTTTGTAGCTACCCTTTAAATACTGGAACATGGTGATGAGGTCTCCCCTAAGACTTCTTTCTGCAGACTGAACAAACCCAGTTCTCTCAGCCTTGCCTTATACAGCAGGCTTCCCAGTTCTTTGATCATCTTTGTGGCCCTTCTCTAGACTCTCTCCAGCCTGTTTATGTATTTTTGTATAGTGGGGACCGGAACTGAACAGTATTCCAGGTGTGGCTTGACAAGCGCTGAGTAGAGTGGGACAATGACTTCTTTGTCTCTGCTGGTGATGCCCTCGTTGCTGTAACCCAGCACCCTGTTGGCTTGCTTTGCCACAGCAGCACACAGTTCACCCATATTTAGCTTGTTGTCAACCAAGATCTCCAGGTCTCTTTCCCCAGAGCTGCTACCCAGCTGCGTAAATCTCAGCCTGTGCTGCACTCCTGGAGTATGTTCTTCCAGATACAAGACCTTAGACTTGTCCTTGTTGAACTTCGTAAGGTTCTTGTTAGCCTACTCTTCCAGCCTATCCAGGTCTTCTTGGAGGGTGGCTCTCCCTTCCAAAATGTCCACTTCTGCACTCCGTCTGGTATCATCAGCAAACTTGATCAGGGTACCCTCGATGCCATCATCCAGATCACTTACAAAGATACTAAACAGAAAGCACAGTATAGCCATTGGTGTTTCCTAGGAAGGCTTAAAATCTAACTGTGCCTGCTAAGATAATCACGTGTCTGACTATGAACAGGGTTAAGAAATGGCCTGAGAGAAAACCTATAAGCATCATAGATGGGATGGGTGGGTTTCAGCCTTCAGCTATGAAACTGCTCAGTAACAAGTAATTGTTTTTTTTCTAAAGAGGAAGCTGGGTATGTGATGTATCAGCAACATTAATAGATGCAGTGATTGTCCCAGATGTCCCAGACAGACATGGGAATGACAAAACTGGTTGTTGCTCTCCAGGAAAACTTATTAAGTTACTGTGTCTTTGGGAGGGCCTTTGAGCTGCCTGCTACACTTCTCAAATCTAAAAATAGGTCTCCCCTGTATTATCTGTTACTGGACCTTCTGAAAATTGATACCTTACTGAAAGATGTGGGAAACTCATAAGAACATACAGAACAGGTCTGAGATAAGAACATACGGAAGAGGCCTGGCCTCTTTTTTTCTTGGACTGATAAATTGACTGTTTTGAAGAACTGCTCATCCTCACCCTGGTCATTTTGTCCATGTCTAGTATCCACACAGTACCTTACAGCCCACAAACCTCAAAGTAACTTTAACAAAAAAAACCCTCAAATCCAGGGTTAGCTTCAAAATAAAATAAAAACAAGGGGGTGGGGGGGAGGTGGGGGGGGAAGAGAAGAAACTAGCTTTCTGAACTTCTACTGTCTTTGTAGTATATTTTAATCATATTTGTAAAATTTCTTCACATCACTTGGATGCAAAATATTTTGATTTGTGGTGCTTTTTCTCATTCAAACCACAAGTCTTGCTTAAGCCCTTCAGTCTATATTCACTTCAAATGTCTAAAGGACTGCAGTAAAATCTTGAGAGCTGTCTCACAGCCTACCAACCTGTGAAAAGCTCTCAGGTTTAGCTTCCCTGTTGCTATTCCAGAACAACAGTTCAAACAGAAGAAAGTGGGAGGGGAGTGCATTGCCTTCTTGTCTTAAGTGCAGGTCCCAGTGTCTCTCTCAGCAAGAGGTCTTGCATCCTGGAAAAAAATCAGAACAAGATCCCAAAAGCACAGAGTATCAGCAGCACCCATGACCCGTAAACATCACATTTGTGGCACTGGCCTCAGATGAGACCTCAGCACTGTGGCTACAGGCACTAATGCACAGGGCAGTTCATTCTCCTAGTGCAGCAGACTGATCAAGCTGGGACTGCTGCGACTGTTTTCCTCTTTGAAGGTGAAAAAAATAAATGTGGAAGGCCTGGGCTGGTTTCCATTTGTGCAAGTACCACCTTTTTTGGGAACACCAAGGGTGTGAAACCAGCCTACGAAGCCTGCTGTCAGCAGTGGGTGTTGCAGCCCACAACCAGTCAATAGTCATTAGGAGCCAAAAAAGGCAGAGAAACACGGCCAACTCAAGCGAAAGATGCAGCAGCAAAGAAGAGCGCAGAAATCTGGCGCTTACTTCTGGCGTTTACTTCTAGCATCATGGTCTGCTTTTATTCCTGCAGTATTAAAACTGTCATGGCTTTATGCTAACAGGGTTCATTCCTAGCCAGTGATTATTCTGTTTTGAATTAGCAATGCTCTTGAGAATATTTTTTGTGAAAAGAAAAAAACAAAGAGGTAGTCTTTCTGAGAAATGGGGGTGAGAGGGGGAAAAGAGCTGTTACTTGCATAAGCTCAGAGCTGTGTGTGTTTGGAGAGGAGAGAGAAGGGCCACGTTCATGGCTCATGGAGAGCACAGCAGGACTCCTGGAGTACAGATCAGTGTTGGAGATGATACTGTAATTCAGGGAAGAGCAGTCAAAATATGGAAGTGGTTTTGATGCTCTGTTTGGCTTTTAATGAACCCGCCCTTTGGGTAAATTCCTTTTGACTCCAGTGTTAGTTTTGTCTGACTGTGAATCCATACTCTTTTACCCTGAATAGGAAAGGCTTCCCCAGGGGCAGTGAGAGTGCAGCTGGTGTGGGACAGAGGGGATGTGCATTAGGAAAGGAGAGGATTATTAAGGGATGTTAGTTCTGTGGAGAATGGCCTCAGCAGTACCAGTTAGGATCAGCTCCCAGAAGAGTTGTTGCAACTCTGAGATGTAGTAACTAAGGCACCTGGGTAGCAGAAATGGTGGCTTAATGATGGGGAAAGGAGAGAGGGCGAGCAGCAAGAGGAATTTCATTTATTTCAGCTGTGGGTTTATGCAGCAGGAAGCCTAAGTCAGCAGCAGTAGTAGCATGTCATTCCCAGTTTGCTCAATGGGCTGCTCTGATACACCCTGTATCCCCCAGGTAAGGCAGCAAAGACAACACCAGCCCATTACTTTTAGCAGCATCTCTAAAAATAACAGCAGTGGAACACAGTGTCATCTTACACGCTTTAACCAGAGACATCTTAAAAATGGAGGAGGGGGAAAAGGCATGGTGCCTTTGGGTCTGTGTATGGAGTGCGGTGGTCTGTACCCCATGCTGCTCTTCAAAGCCCAGCACATTCCAGTGAAATCAGAAAGTATAAGGAAATTTCTGATTTCCTCTTCTTTCTACCTTCACGGTTTGTTCAGCATAACTAGGTGATTTCCAGCCTTGATGCAGCACGTCCCAGCCCCTGTACAGGACAGAGCCTTGTAATAATGGGTTCTCTCTATATGAAGGTATTTCTCTGGGCAGTCAGGCACAAAGTGCTGGAACGGAATGAAATACTTTAACTGGACTACCTTTTTTTTTCCTCTGCTTTAAATGGAAAGATGATGTTCTCAGAAATACCTGTCTTCGTCTCCGTTACCCCAAAAACAATTGTTTTAACCATTTCCACTGAAGCAGTTGAGCTGTCTGTATCTTGCTGACTAGCTTTATTTTTCCTCCAGAAAGTTAGAGGCAGTTGTATCTGGCAGTGATATTTTACAGGAAAAAGGATTTTGTTGCCAATGTTGAAAACTAGCAAAATAACCAACCTTCTTGCAAAAACCTGAGGGGCTCAAAAAGTATTTCAGTTTGGAGTTCTGCTAATGGAACTTCCTTTGTGCTAGAGATGTGTCTCCAGCTGTTACCATGAAAACCCACCTAATTTTGGCACACTTAAAACCTCAGAAAAATTTCCATTCAGACATGTCAGAGTTTGCCAGCCAAAATCTCCGGTGATTCTGTCAGTGTGGAGTAGGTGCACTCAGGCCTTCAGAGCTCTTGCTGAGGTTCCTGAGCCTGTGCTTATGGCTGAGGCTAATATTTAATATACCAGAGGTGAAACAGAAACATTGGGCTGCTGTCTTCATAGGAGGAGAGGTGATGATCTGTGTTCTGTCTTTATGAATCCAAACTGCGTGTGTGCAAACCACGCATATCAGTTTTACTGGCCATGACATGTTACAACACAAGCCTGGGAAATATCCCTTAGAAAAAATAAACCAAAAAACAAAACAAAACAAGAAATCCAACAACAACTTAAAAAAAAAAAGCAAACCACAAAAACACCTCTTGCATGCTGCCTGAATTGCACATATGCTTTTTCTGTAGAGAAAGAGAGTGCATGCTTCAGCCCAGGGCTGGGAGAACTTATTGCAGCCATGGCAGCTGGGGCATGGAGAGACTCTTGCGCTTGGGCTACTGGTACCTTCTCCCTGTTGGCGTTTTGTTTTGCAGTTCTGGGTTACCTCTCTCTCCTCATGGGGACATTATTTCTCAAAAGTATCAGCTTACATTTTCCCTGCAAATGTGAGGGGAAGACCGTGCAATGGAACTGCGCCAAGTGACCACCCCCAGAGTTCTCTTGCTCTCATTGGGGAGGAAGGGTAATTTAAATTATTCAGATTTTTTTTTTAAGTCTTGAGACTGTCAGTATGTATTACAGTGTAAAGGTTGCAGAAAGCTGAATATTTTAACAACAGAAATTTGGTGAAAACTTGTACCCTCCACACCCGCAGGGAATTCAGCCCTAGGTGTGGACTCGCTTAAAGTTCTCCAAGTGCCCATGTTAAAAAATAAGTGTAAGAATTGGAGGGGAATGAGTAGACAGAAAATTTGGACTAGAAGGAACCTTCTGAATTTTTAGCCCTCTGTCACTAGGAAATTCCTAATGCAGCCCCTTTTGTAACCCAGGCAGTTTTAATGGACACAGTAATCTAGAGGGTCATTATTTATCAAGGTCCTTGCTCCTGATAAATATTAGTTCATGGAAATGTCACTTTCCATTGGAAAAAAAAAAAAAAGGCTTGCAATATTTCTTTTAAGCAGTATTGTTTTTGGGTTTTTTTGGAGCTTTCTCTTCCCCAGTCTCTGTCACACTTTCCCAGGAATGGCTGGCGGATGGACTGCCAGCTGTCCTGAGCAATGCAGAACAATTTGTTAAATATTATAACTTTGCTACTCTAATAATCCATATTCCTGTTGAATCTGATTTTTAATACTGATCTTTACAGTAGTTTATGGATTCCACTGAAGTGAAATTAAGTAATGTTAAAATAATAAAGACTCAGATTTTTCCCCTTTTTACTGATCTCTGTAACCATGGAAAATTACGACCATCTGTGTGATTCTCTGATAATTTATTAAAGCATTTATTTCACTTCCCTCCCCCTTTTTTTTTTTCTTCTTTTCTTGCTGAAACTACAGCTGAGGAAGTGGAAAGACTGGCTGCAATGCGTTCAGATTCTCTAGTACCTGGGACTCACACGCCTCCAATCAGAAGAAGAAGCAAATTTGCCACTCTCGGAAGACTTTTTAAGCCATGGAAATGGAGGAAGAAGAAGAGTGAAAAATTTAAGCACACTTCAGCAGGTACAGTTGTGGTCGGGTTGGTTTGTTAATCTGGAACTGCTCAACAAGGCTAAGAATTTGTAGTGCAGCCCTAATTTATACATATTTTAAGGTTGTTGAAGCTTGTCTTGCATTTCTCAGATTCTAAGAGATCTTGTGGAGAATGGATCTTCAAGTCTGTGACAGATCTTTAAGTTGTTACCATCTTTTTCTTTAAAAAAAACCCAAAGTGACCCATTGGGTGCACTAGAATTAAAGCAGCAGGTCGCCAAAGCTCTATATTCAGGTTCTACTACTAGAGCCAGAGGATAACCCAGAAGAAATCTTGCTACGTTGACTTGGCAGATTGTGGGTAAAGGAAATGGCAGTGTGAAAAGACAAGGCTAGTGGAGGATTTAGCTGTTTTGAAACTCCTGTAAGTGCTAATAGAGGCATGAGAAAAATACATTACAAAGGAGTTGACATTGTGTTGAGTAACTTGGCGTAACCATAAATTTATTCTTCCATTGGGCAGGAAAGATGTGTCACTTGTTTTCTGAGAAAAACAAATCTCTCTTCCTGCCACACTCCTCCTTCTGCCAGGGCTTTCTAACACTCCTGGTTTAAGACTCCATAAGCATGGAAAACAGCAAAAATGTGTTTCCATATTGTAAATTGGTCTGAGCAAGTGTCCCAGATCCAGGCATTGATGCACATGGTAAAAGTTTGTACCTGGCATGTTTGTTTTCAAGCTTTGTGATCTATTTAGATGGTTTATTTTCTTTGCTCTTCGATGATGACTAATAATTAGTACACGTGGTTTTGCAAGTCTTGAGCCTGGATTGTCTGTGAGAAAACATGAATTTTCTTCTAATTTCTTATTGTTCTCACTAGAACTAGAAAGAAAACAGTGAGGATATTTCTCCTTTAAGTGCCAAAAGAGGCTTGATTTACAGCCCAGTTGCTCTCTGACCTGTTCATCGCACAGTGGAAGCTTTCAGGCAAGACTTGACCGTACCTTCTGGCACCTCCTCAAAGCCTGTACCCCTGAAAATGTCCCACAATTGCTGAAGAAGTCTCATTTATCTAAGTGCGAATTCTTGCATGAGGTTGAACACAGAGTAAGAGTTTTCTGGGTTCCTCCTAGCTGAAGGTGCTCTTTGCTGTGTACTATTTAAGCTGCTCTCTGATTTGTCAGACAGTCTAATGAACTGGAATAGTTGGCTGTATTACTCTGAGTGATGACTGCGTTTTTTGACTTGACAGCTGAGAAGCTATTGTCACCCAAAATGACATGTTTTTGCAAAACAAAAGGCTTGTCTTTCATGTTCTCTATCAGTCATAACCATAGTGCAGTTTAGCAGGATTTCCATGAAAACTGTATAGCTCTTAAGGATATGTGGGTGCTGTAGTGATAGCTACTTTGAAGCTAGTCCCAGCATGCTGGGTCAGTTGGTTCCAACTAGGATAACAACGGTAGTTCAGGACATACCATGGGTTGTAAAAGCCTGCCTAGGAGTTATTTGTATGGTTTATCCAGCTCCAGGAGCAGGGGCTGAGCTGCATACAGCTGTGGTTAGACTAATTAGTTTGCTGGCTTGAATATGCCTGCATAGTCTGCTCAGGGCATTACAACAAGTGCTATGTAGATTTGCCCCATTTACCAAAACATTTGGAAAGTACACAGTGATTAAAACCAGAGTAAAAATATGTATTTCCTTTTCTCAGAGGAGAAGGAAGCTTTACCAGACATACCAGCAGATCAGCTCTCCTGGTGAGAGCAATGTCAGAGTCTGAAGAAGTAATTTAAAAGCTGGGTCTCCAGGTTGTAGGGAATGTTTGTCGATTGCAGTACTGGGTTTGATCTCAGCTGAATCCAAAACCTTTTTTTTTTTTTTTTTTAAATTTCTAATAAGCTAACAGTATCCTGCAGCTGCTCTGCAAAATTGGTATTCTTGTCAGCTCCTCTGCTACTAACTGCAGCAAAATTGACAAGGACGTCAAATTTGCTGAAAGCCCTGCTGGAGGCACTGGGAGAGATTTACTTCTGGACTGTACCAGAGCTGGGAACCCCAGTTTCCATCATCCCTGACCCTGAGGAATGGGAATCCACCAGGATCCTACCAGAGTCCCCTGACAATCAGCAGCATTAGTTAAACTTAGTATGTATAATACATAAGATTTTGCAATGGAAAACTAGCATTTTTCTGCCAGCGTTTCCATGACCTCTCATCCAATACCTCTGATCTCAATTGAGAAAATATATTTTATTTTTATGATAAATAATAGGACAAACTTATGAGATGGCATAATGAGAGCCAGCATGAAACTTCCTAATACAGGCTTATTTTCTTCTAGTGCACTGATAAATGTGATGTTTGGAAAAAAAAATATTTCCCATTAGTGTCCTACAGGCAAGCAACCAAGCTTTCCCACCTGCATAGAACATCAGTAATTATCAAAAAATAAATTCTAATACAAGATTGTATTAGGCTCTTATTTGCTGCAACAATAGATTCAATTATTTTAAATGTTGAAAGTGCTAAGGGTCAAAACACACGACCTTATCTGTTGAAACTTCTTTTGAAATTAACAGGATTTTTTTCTGGGAGAGGACTGGAAGAAAGAGAGATTTTGGCTGATATTTAAGCTTGAAATGTTACCTTTCTCGTGAGATTTCCAAGTGCTAACATTTTGTATCCATATCTTTATCAGACTAAAAGCTCTGATTTATTCAGAGATTAATGCTTTAGTTCAGTGGTCATTAGGCAAAAAACCCTTGAAGGTAGTAGGAAAAGTTACTATCTGACACCTGATAATTGCGTAAGATCAGACAGAAAACCTGTATTTGACTGATGGAGGACCTTAATGTTATGCTTGTTATATATGGCTCCTTTCAGCACATCAATACTCATATTGTGATGTTTAAGCATAAAAAGTCTTCCGTCCTCCATCTTCGTTATTGTATTGTCACTGGCAAGCAGAAGGTTAAAACAATGCATTTGATATATTTTATACGTTTACAGGTTGTGTTGCTTCTGATATCCCTGTAGCCACTAGGCAGAAGGGTTCAAGGTCTGACATTGCCTTGGTGCTGACTTAGTCATGAAGATGAAAGTTGTGGGTTTTGCTGCAGTCATCTTGCAGTTGGGCTGTTCGTGAGCCATCATCATTTGGTATTCTGTAGAGTGAGCAGAACAGGTAGAAAAGGTCACACTGTGGGGTGGCCTGTTGCAGATGGTGAACACCAGGTGAGCTGGTATCTGGGCTTTGATTTGAGTGACCTCTTCTGCTGGCAGGTATTAAGGAGGTTGGTTGAGACATGCACCATGAGTTTCAGATGGGTTCCATCTATGCACAGGCTCAATCTCAAAGCAAATGGGGAGATTACAGTGTGTGAGGGACACCAGTGTACCACAGCAGGGCCAGAAACAAGTTAGTTCTCAGGGCCAGAAACAAGATAGTTCTCACAGTAATCCTCCCCCTGGACGGAAGTGAAGCTCTGCCCCCCCATCACAGAGCTTTTTTCAGTATAGGAATTGCAAATAATTTTGCCACAGAAGGTCCTAAGTTCTTTGGTGGACACTGAAACTCCCACAGTACAACATAAACACTTCTGATGGTGAAGTTACAGGAAGTTAGAGAAATTAAACCCAGCCACAATGTTGTTCATGCCATAGTCAAAAGTGTGGTGTATTTTTTATAACTCATCTAAGATTTCATCTTGCACAGAAAGTGTGGAAACCTTTATTATGCTGGAGGGCTGAGGGCTCCTCATGACAATGAGCAGTATGATAAAGCTGACAACTCTAGCTTTGGAAGCACAGCCTAACTTCTAAATGGCAAGATTTTATCAGTTGATGAGTCAGTTTCTTATAACTGTGGTGAGGAGCAGTCCCACTTACGGCAGAATAAGCCAGGAAGAAACAGTGACTTCTCTTTGCCCGAGCATGTTTCCTTGTCTGGATGCAGCTGGGATGGCTCCAGCAAGCTGCATAAGATTTTTAAAGCCACACTGGCCTCCCTTGGAATCAGCAAAGCAGAGAGCAAGAGAGAAAGCTGACCGTCTTCTCAGCCATTGTTTTTAATACCTCAATCTTGTTCTGCTCACCTTGACGTGAATTTGAAAGTAATTCCTGGGTGTGCTGTTCTTCTATTGCAGTGCCATACGCATGCAGGTGAAATGTCATTTCCTGGCAATGCTTTGGAGAAGGAAATGCTTCTGAGATAAAGAAGGCTGAGGGACGATGAATTCTGGGTTTACTTGAAGTATTATTTAAGTTTTTAATCACTGTATTCATCAAGAGCTAACTGCTTGCAACCTTTCAGGAAAAAAAAAAAAAAGTATTTCAGCTGCTTGGAGGAGTCTGAATAGGGGAAAATGTCTTGTTTCACCATTTCACTTTTCTGGGGACCTTCATTTTAAAGAACTGATGCATCCGTCTTCCCCCATCCTTGCTCCCTGAGTTGCAGTACGCAGACAGAAGGGAGGAGGAAGCATGTCACTTGTATTTGGAGGAAACTGGTTGGAATGAGAAAAGGAAAGCAGGAGATGGTGAGAAATTAAGAGGTGTGGAAAAAGCTCAGCTCTATGTAGGAGAGGCAAGGGATTCAGCAATGTTTGGGTTAGGTACATAGGCACCCTTTACAATGAGCAGAGAAAGTCTAGTGTCAGAAGAAAGCTCCACAGCAGCTCTATTGCCAAGTAGACAGTTGTCTGAGATAATCAGTAATACTAAAAAGAGAAAAGCAAATCTGATGAACTTAGCCTTTCCTCCTAGGTATTTTGAAATCCCCCTTCATTCTTGGGCTGAGGGACTAGGGCTGTTGGGGCAGATTCATGGGTTGATCTGCCCAAAGACCTTAAAATGTCTTAATAAGTGTCTGTACAGACGATGAAAATCTCTTGCTAGCAGTTACTCCGTTAAACTGGAATAGCTGGGGTCTGTGTGCTGGATCTAAAGTTTGAAGCCTAGTAGTGTAGACAGTGCCCCAAAAGGGAGCACCTAGGCTTTTTCAGTTTGCTTTTAGGGAGGGCATACATGCTCTTCCATTTACTTTCACTCTCACTCAAGCTACTTAAAAAAAACCAAGAGTGCCGAAACAAAATCCATTCATGCAAGCTTTAGCTGCCCCACTCCCAGAACCTGCATTGAAACAGCCATTCATTTAATGCTCAAATGCTATTTTCTTCACTTGCTAAGCCTCAGTGCTTTGGTTTTTCCAACCAGTTTTTTTTAAATGTGCTCTATAAAAATTCATATGTCAATGTGTTTGTATAAGTTAAGTCTCCCAGTCAGCAGAGGGATTGTTTAAATTTGGCAACACTTACAGGCAAGGACTTTCAATTTTTCTCATGAATAACAAGAAGAAAATAAAATGTGGTAAATCTGTAGAATTAGAGTAACTGCTATTCATAAACCATGCCTGGACCATTTTATTCCTGCTGCTGAGTATTTTTAACTACAATAGGTAAATAATTTGAACTTTGCTTTCCAGAACATTCCAACCTGTAGAAATTCAATAATGTGTTGCCAGTGCTGCTCTTAAACCTTCCTACTCTCTTCTACTTTGCCAGTGATTGCCTCACAGGTTTTCTCATGTAAAACTCCTGGGCTGTTAAACTAGTTATGCCATACTTCTGGCAGTGAAAAGAATATATATTCTCGGTCTAAATGCAGATTGCCTATAGCTTCTCTTTGCATGCACTAGAATTTTCTTAGTGTCTTTTGAGAAGCTGGCCAGAAGTTGCGCCAGAATTCATGCAAAACTTCAGGTAACTTCTAAAAAATTTGACCTTTTGCCTTTCTATAGAGGGAGGAAAACTAGCCTGTGAATCTGCTTATTGCCATGGAACCTAAGTTCCACAGATGTTTAAAGCCAGTGGTCATTTTCAACCATGCAATGAGATAAGCAGCCCAAAGCTTATGGTGGCAGAAGGCACTTCATAGAAAGGGAGAGCAGTGGGTGATGTTTGCTTCTTTTCGCTGGAGTTATCAGTGGGATTAGATCTGTCATTTTAAGCAGATTAAAAGAATTCAAATGCATTTGGAAGTTGCAAATCTGATTTCCACACAGAAGGCAGTTAAAGCAGTTGTCTAGTTTTATACTTGAATTGCCAAATGGAAGCTCCTGGTTCAAAAATGGGGAGTCTAATCACTCCCCCCAGGAGTGTGTATTCCACTACAGAGAAGCATGGTTGTATCTTCTTGAGGTCTGCAGCAGAACATTTCCAGGCTTTAAGAAGTGGACTTTGCTTACCTGGACTGAAAAATGCATTTTAGGATTGTTCTAACCCTGTGCCAGCTCTAATGGAATGTGTGAGACAAGGCCCTTAAACGTGTCCTTTCTTACAGGAAAGGGATGTTTAATGAGGCTGTTTGGTCTTAATGCTAATTGCATTTCCAGCTGCTGCAAAGATTATATGAGGCTGCCCAAACTGTATTACTGTGACATAATTGTACAACAGTGCATTCCTGTTAAAATAATATAATAATACAATTAACCCATTAAAGAATTTATAGCAAATTTTGAGGATAGAAAAATAGATGCTGTTAATATCGTGTCTTCATGGTGTACGGATTAGAGAACAACATTGGTTAGAGATGTTTTAAGAAGTGTTCTACCAACAAGTCAGCAATCATGGAATATATGGTTGGGGGGAGAGGAAACAAAGTGTCTTTGGAAGAAGCTGATTCTTGTGTAAAAAAATGTTGCATATCCTCAGCTGCTATTGCCGTGACTCATGAATATACAGTCTTCATCAGACTGGGTCCTTGCAGATTATTTTAGAATGCTTTCATTTGACAACAAAATGCATTGAAGCTGCTTTTTATTTTTAGGTTGCCTTTGAAGCATGGAATTTATATAGTATTTCTCAGACTGTTAGCTTTTGTTCTTCAGGTTTTCAGTCCCCTTCTTAAAGATGCGGGGAGAAATAACACCATTTCACAGTGATGCTGGAGCCGTGAGACATCTGGTCTGTGATGAGAACAAAGACTGAGCAATAGCAGGTAGCTGCAGCACCAAATTATCCCAGTGACACAAAAAAGCTGCAAGTCCATTCCAGCAGGATGCTGGCTGATCACAGGACTCTGCTTGTAAGCAACTCATGCCTCAGGTCGTTTTTGTTACTCCATTCAAGTAATAGCCATTGAATATTGCTGTGCAAATTTGTCATCAGTCAGTAATCCATGTTGTGCAGGTGCATGTCTTGTGCCTCGGCAGAGTCTATCGTTGGCACCACAGAGACCGGGTGCTTCAGCTTGGGAAATTTGCTTGGTGACTCCACCAGTTCCCCTGGTTTTGGTCAGAGGTGAGAATCTCCCAGATTCGTTATTCTGCTCCCAGAATAACGGAGAGGAGAACTTCTCATGCCTTTCAAAGACTGATGTTGAGTAGTTTCTTAGAGCAAAATGGCTTGAATGCCTTCACTTGGAAGTGTGGTTGAGGAAGTTTTATTCCTAGAATACTGGTTTGCTCTTGCTTGGTGTTTCCTGCAGGGAGGAAATGAAGCAGGAATCCCTGAGGCCAGCATGGCGGCACCTCGATTGAGCCCTACCGTATCAGTGACCTGATTGACATCTGACCCGTGTTATGACTGGGAAATGGGTTGGTATGGTGATGTGAACATGCAGCCTAATGACTCTAATCTGATGGGATTTTTTAGTCACAGTAACTGACCTTTGTTTCCACGTCTGTGAACTGCATTAGAAAGGCACATACAGCTAGATGTATGGAGTATTGGCAGCAGGGATGAGGATCCTAAGTCCATGGGGATCTGAAACACAGGGAGCAGTCACCTAGACAAAACCATTAGCTTCATGAGCTCTTTCCAGGGCTGCTGGGGCTAAAATGGTGAGTAATAATAAATAGTTGCTAGAAAGAGAAACTGAATTGACCTGTGTGCAGAGGTTTAATAGGAAACATCAGATTATGAATTGGGAATCAAATATAGCTTGATAAAGAACAATTTCTTAGAAATCTTGGTCTTGTTTAGACTAGAGCACGTTTTTACATTGTAACAAATTATTAAAACCATAAATATGAAACAGATTAGTTGTATCATCATAAGCCCTTGGGTGGATGTTTATTCAGTTCATAAACTCATTCATTTTATTTTAATTCATTAAAGCAAATTCAGTTCTGAATTAAAATGTCCACACAAGTGTTTAATGTGACATTGGTGATCCTCCTTGAATCACTTAATTCAGATTCCTTTTCCTCAGTGCCTATCTAAGTAGCCACAGGAACTAGTGGGCAGTAAAGAGTTGATCAGAGAATTACCTTAGCTGTCATAAGAGGTGGGATTTAGATCTGTTCAGTGAGAGCTATACCTGCCTACTTGGACTGACCCAAGGGACTAGGCAAAAGAAGCCTGAGGTGGTGATTAGAACATTTAATGAAGAGGGAAAGCTGTTGTTGCTCTCTTCCAAATTCTGCTGCTAACCCATCACAATCTCGTTGCAAACAATGCCTATAGATTATTGCACTCTAAGTATTACAGGATTTAATTGCAATTTCATCAGGTCTCCTCGGGGTTTTTTTGGTCAATCTGTCCATCTGTAGGGTTTCTTCAGAACAGCAGCTCACTAAGTCAAGTCACTCAGAGAGAATCTTGGATCCCAGCAGTAAAAGATTATTAAAAACCCCATGTGACTGTAGTAGAAAGTCTTGTAAAAAAATCTCAAATTCTTGCTAGAAATTAAACTCACTATTTTGAAGAAAAATAAGGGTTTTCTGAATATTTATAATTTGCTTTATTGATACAGGTTACACTTGCAGAGGAGTGTTTCAATTCCATAGTATGATGTCTCTATAAAGAAGACTGGAGTAGTTAAAAATAAAACTTATTTTGGTTTCCATTTATTTGTGTGGGCCGAAGATATAATACTATCTGTTGTTAACTGCATCCAAGTTGTTTACTACCTACAGGGTGGCCCACACTTTGAGATAAAAGTAATGCTAGAATAGATCCATGACACTGAACATCACTCAGTATTAATTTTATTCTTGCTGGAGTAGCAGGTATACGTCTCTAGGCTGGAAAATGGAATATCTCGGTCTTTTCTTTTGCATCTCAACATGTGCATACAGATTTTTGAAGATGCAGACCTCAATTCCTCTTAAAAATGTTTTAATTTGATAATTAACACTCTTGGTCCTTTGTATCTTCAGAGCTCTATAAACAGATCTCTCCAAGTTAATCAGGCAGTCACAAACAATTATGTTTATCGAAACAAATCATCCTTTTGCTGTGCTGAATGATAGTTTTTCAACTTTACCGACAACATAATTTGCCTGTTTTAAAAGAGTAGTTATTAGAGAATTTACATTTGCCACTAGCTAGTGTTTGAGCCTGAAAACACCAATCCATCACTTCCTTGTGTTTTGCAAGAAGCTCATGGTCTCCATGTGCTCTTCATTAATTCCTTAGTTAAAAGTAGCGTGGAGTTGACAGCAGAACGTGCACAGATAAGCAGTACTCTGAGGAAGGTCCAGAGAGTACCCAGAAATATTGCTGCCTGAAGGCAATTATGTGTATTTGTGCTGAAAATGGTTGACAATGGGTTTGATTTTCTTCTGGTAAATGCCCCTGTCTTCACTGGGTGCAGGGTGCCTGGCAGGCAGTTGCTGAATAACAAAAGCCTTTGCTTTACAGACAGACCATGAAGACTTCTGCCAGCTGCACAGTGTCCTCTCTGAGGTGCTTTGCTCCCAAAAGATTACCTTGGGACTCTGTGGCTGTTCAGCTCTTTGCAGTAGTAAGCTTTGTGTCAGCAGGCCAAAATGTTTCCAGGCTGTGCACATGTACTCAGAACTCACCCTTGCAGCCTTTTGTTTTTATGTTCTGCCTCAAGACACTTTGAAGCTTGTGAATTTTCTATCACCATCATCAAGAATCGATACTGCATTTACACTTCTATGCTGGCACTTAAATTTTCAAAACTATACACGTACCTCTAGCAGCCTGTGTGCTTTATGGACCTGATCGAAAGCTCTGTAAAAATGATTGTTGGATTCTCTCTGGTTTTCATGGGCACGGGATCAAGCATGTATTAAGCAGTCATAGTAGCATTCCTCCCAGTTTCATATCTAATGAGAAAGTATGCTATAGGTAGATTAAACATCAGTTAAATAAAGATGTAGTTGGCTGTGAGTGAATATTCAGATGGCATTTGGACTAAAGTTTAGATATGCCTGAGTGTGGTGGTTTTTCTCACCAGCTAGTGTCTTCTACATCATCTCCCGTGGAGGGTTTTGGTTTCTAGTTGTGGGGAAAAACAGCTCAATACTTCCATTAACAACACAAGTTATTAAACCTGATTTTGTGTGGGTTGCTCCTTCCTAGATCTTTTGCTGTTTAATCATGAGTCTAGGAATAGTAATTTGGATCAGTTTTCTCTAACCAGACTCCCAGTTTCTCTGAACTTTAGAAGCATAACAAATGTATGATCTTTTGTCCTGCCACCAAAGTTGGAAAAAGGTAGTGAAGCTGTCAACTAGGGCAGAGAATGGCAAGAAAGCCACTACTGCTGCTAGAAATACACAGGAATAGATGGGAGAAAACAGGCGTTGTCAAGCTGGTACAGAAAAGGATACCTTGGCTGTTCTGGTTTTAGACTGAGTGATGAGTGTAGGAGAGTGGCAACAGACCTGGCATCCTTTTACAACTTCGGTCTCAACTCCAAAATACAAGGAACACCTCTCAGCAAATGTACTTTTCTAAGGAAGGCACGGATCAGGACAGGGAACTTCTCAGAAATTGTCTTTGGAAATTATTCGGGATTTTATGATAAGTGGAAAATCCTTGTGTGTCCTCTCCCTTCCATTTCCTTTGAAAAGGAGGTAGAAAGGAGAAGGTATCATTGACATGGCATTGGAGGACAGAAATTAGACATTAGTAAAATTTAACAAATATTATATTTACCTGTAACTACCTGTATCATAGTTACAGTATCTTCACCAGAACAGCTGAGTATTCAAGAAGCTTTTCCTCCCATTTTTTAAAATTGGAAGCCCTTCATAAGCTGTGTTCCAAAGAGAACCCTGTGCTACAGTGGGTGTAGGGGAGAGCAATGAGTCAAAACAGGGAGGGCAGAGAAAAGACAGAGCCATGGCAGCAACTTGTGGAGATGCAGTGGCAATTCTGCATGCATTACCACTGTCCTGTTGAACATTTCAGTGCTCCTGGCAGTGTGATGGAACTCTGCACCGCCTCACAACCCTGGCTGTAAACCAATTGGAACATAGTTTCCCAAGCCCCCTGGTGTTAGCCAGGTTGTGAATGGCACTCTGAAGGCCTTTGTGGGGTTTGGATCAAACCCTTGAGAGAGAGAGTAGGAGGTTTCTCTGCAGACAAATGAATGCAGAACTGTTGTGGGAGTAGAGAGGCGAGAGGGTAGGTGTTAGCCAGGGTGGAACAGAGACGTAACGACTCGCTCATTTCTTCTGATTTTCCAGTTGATCTTGAGGTTTATACAGAGGCTGCACAACATCTGGAACTGTTTGATAGCTTTTGCTTACTGATAAGTGAAAAAGTGTTTCCTCAGTCTTCCAGTAGCTTTCATAAGGGGTTAGGCTTTGGCCATCCTCATCCTGGTTACCCAGGACAATATCTTGAGAAACGGCCATATTTTTTGCGGTTGTATGGTTTATTTTCAAGATCTTACAGCCTGTCTCATTGGCTAGGAAGCACACAAAATCAGCCAAGATCTAATACTCTGAGTTATACAAAAAGATGACATTTTGCAATATTTTATCTTAGTAGGGCACAAATCTCAGCAATTGTTCTTTGGATCATGTCTCATTCAGCCCCTGAATTAGTAGTACTGCAAATTTCACATTTGTGCCTTAATTAATTTGGAAAGAACAATGGCAAAGGTAAGCAGTGTCTTGATTGTAGAATAAATAACTGATCTACTTGTTTGACTTGTGAAAAAGGGACAGGTGAATGCCCACCATAACCCCTGCCACTTGTAAATCCCCTACTACTGCACTGTTGTTATATTCTCCAATGATGATCTGATAATTGAAAGACTCTGCAGATCTTTTCTGGCTTTTATTTACTTATTAACTAAAGGAACTATAGTTCTTTATATCTCTGTAGTCTCATTCAGCCTTTGCTACAGCTGCTTTTTTCCTCTGCCTGAAAGTAATTAATGTATGAACTGCTCTTAGATTGCTACCATCACGAGGAATGGGTGTACTGTAATGGCCTCAGTCCATTCTAGAAGGGGAGCTCAATGCTATGGAGAATGGAAGGTAGAATCTGAGTCCCTGCTGCGTGTTTACAGTATTTCTTGGTGTACATATGCCCCAGTATACAGCGTATGTCTTGAGAGTTCACAGAACCCAGTTTGGGACAGAAGGGAAGATCATTACAGAAAATTCATGTGTGTTGGTTTATAAAATAAAACGATGCAATTAGCGACAGCTACTCTTCTTAATTAGGGACAGCTCTAAACTGACCCTACAATCAGTCAGGCATCCACTGGTTTTCATAACATAGGGGTCTATCATGTTGGCAGCACTGATGCAGAAGCTCTAGCACATATACTCATCCCTTATAGTAACCAAGTCCATACACCATCTTTTTTTTATATGTGATGTTTATGCCCCAGAAAGCTTGTAGTTTGGAATGGGTACCTCTAAATATTGATGTTGAGTTTTTGCATCTGAATCTGCAAAGGCATTGTGCTGAAATGAGAGGCCAGTGATGCTGTGGTATTTCTGGCATTAATGTGCAGACAATGTTCCTGCAGGCTAAAATGTGCTGCAAGTAGCTGACAAAACCAATTAAAATCTCCCCATTTGTTAGTCTAGCAGATTAGTCCATTTTCTGGTTTCACTGCAAGAGTTGTGAGACTGACTTAACTGCCCTCATTTGAGTGGCATTTAGATCAAGGCCAGTCTCTGCTGTGTCATAGTGTCACACCTTCTGAACTCGCAGAGCTGAGATTGAATTGGTGCCATTGAATTAACAAATTTAAAGCTAATTCATATCTTGGTCAAGATGTTTTAGTTAGGATTCTTGCATCTATTGGGAGGGAGTTAGCTAAGCTCCTTTTGCAGAAGGTCATAAGCCAGCCCCCCCCCCCCCCACTGGCTGCCACCCATTGGGAACCACTGACAGCATCCCATGGGCTATCCCACATGCTGGAACCTGAACCTAGAATCCCAGGTTCTTGAGCTCCTGCTGCCAGCAAAGAGGTAGTAGTTTTACAGTTTCTTCCTTGTCTTCTGGCACTGGTTCGTTTGCTGAATGGAGCTGGCTGTGAGCTTTCTAGGGTGGTCATGACATCTTCTTCAGGATTTGTCTCTGGAATTATGTGCCCTGAGGGAGAGTGGCTTTAGTGTGTGGTATCTGTTGTCTTGGTAACATGGTTTCATCCAAGAAATACCATGTGTATTTGAGTACCTTTGATACCCTGTGCTGCAATTATATTGGAGTTATATTGGTCTGTTTTCTTTCCTTGAATCCCTAGAAGGGGGAACCATAAAAGTGAATGCTGTGAATACACAGGATAGAAAAGCGACAGGGGAAGAGAGCTGAGACGCTTCCCTTCTGTGCTAATTGAAAATATGCCAAAGCGTAGTTCACTGCACACATGAACGGGAGAAACAGAAGACGGGCTTTGAGGATTGTGCTATATAATAAAACCCAGCAGTATCTCCAGAAGAGCAGAGCTCTCTCTTAGCCAATGTTAAAGCAAATATGGTACCGAAATGCATATTATGAATAAATTGATGTTCATCCTTGGTCTGAAACTCCCTGTAGATTAAAATGAACAAAGTGGTAGCTATTCCAAGCACATGTGGCGAGGTACGGGCTAAGTGAAGTACTTCTTCTGCTGCTCTAATGATGTTTCTTGTGCTGCAGAGAAGCTGGATAAAAAGAGGGCTAATATTCAGGAGCCCTAGATCCATATTATATTTGATTTGTAGCAAGTAGGGTAGAGTCTCCCTATTCATGTAACACCTGCTAATTCTGTATAACCTTTATGTATATATGCTTATGTCCTACTTTTTTCCTCTAGAATCTATACGCATGTTTGAGTGCTGTCCCTCTCTAAGTTGCCTCCCTGCAGCAGATGAAGTAGAGTGTTTTTTTTGTCTGTTAAACTTGGTGGTAAAAGCTCATTGTCTTCAGTGACAACAGGTCTGACCCTATGTAAAAATGTGGCGAAGGCAGGAAGTTTTCTGCTGCATATCTAGGGCATTCCAGTTAGTGAGAAGACCATTTTAAGTAATGCTGTCAAAGAAAGAAGAACACAAAAAAATGCATGCACATTTATTAGAGCAGATAACTGTGGAACAAAATCGTGTTGTTGAATAACAAAGTGGAAATTGTTTACAAAATGCTGATTCCTGGATCATTATTTGCTTATTTTTTTCCCTTTCGCTTTGCTTGAATAATGAAAATGCATTGGTCCCATTTGTCTCCAGCAGATATTTAGTAATTTCCATTTGTTAGTAGCTCATGTGAGTGTTTCCCAAAGTCTTTTGAAGTGGGACTACCTCCGTGTAGAAAGAGAGTCTCAAGAGCAACCAAACCTCTCGTCCTCTTCCTGACTCCATGGCATCCCTATGATAATAGAACCAACTGCTTATGTGGAAAAGTAATATGAGGAAACCACAGAGGCAATTTTAGCTGCCTCTTAATGAAATGGAACAGCTGGAAATCAGGAAGAGCATGAGCATCATGGGACCAATCAGCCCTCTGTGGAGAAGCAGCAAGTGCTGTGCAAACCCATATCAGTATGTCTCTGACGAGAGCAGCACCATACTGAGTGGGTAGCTAATACTATGGTGGAATGCTTAAATCCAAACACCACTTTAATTAAATGTCACTAGGTATTAGGCTAGGAAATATAAATCAAGCAGTTGACAAGATTTTTTAAAATTGCAAGCAATCCTGGGTTTATGTGAGCACACTGACCTATGTTGTCTTGCCATCTGCTTCAGATCTTTTTCATTGCTCAGGATGTTCTCTCCAGCCAGTGGTCCGCTCTATTTTACTAAAACCTGACCTGGTTTCCATTCTTTCAGTACTGTCTACTTTGAGATTGCTCGAAGTGTACCCTTGGAGGATTTTGTTTTGGTTTTCCATATTCCAAATCATGGGAGAATCCATAGGTCAGACACCAGCTTCCTCAACACAATGGAAGTTGAGTCTCCAGTTCTTCCTGCCAGAGATACTCCAGACAGATGTTAATGATCCTGTTTTCACTGCAGGCATTGATAGCAGAAGTCAACCTTACCCAGAGCAGGGACAGAGCATGCTCAAGAGATGCGGGGTGGTTCATCACTTATATTGCAGCCCTTTTACCTCAGGTAAAATGCCTAAGGAAGTCCTGGATCTGCTCAGAGAATGACTCCCACAGTGAAGAAACTGTCAGAGACAACCACCAGGGCCTTGTCCAAAGCTTTGTTTGCAAGCACTTGCCTTTGAGTATCTCAGGCAGGCAGCTAGGCCAGGCCCTTGGCTCACAGCATTTTCTCAGCTTGTCTTCTGTACCGCAGCCCAGTGGGCAGGCTAGGAAAGGATAAACAAAGAACAGATTGCCTTAAAGTCATGCTAGCTACAGAGCAGTGCTAGGCTAAGATTGCACTTTATTTTGTAGTGTCCTTTGAGAGCTATGTATCATCTTTCCCATTTTTGTAAATAGTTAGCACCAATGCCCTCGGGATAACACAAAGCTGCAAATAGCAATTGACTTTTGCTTACATAAGATCAAGTTGCACTTGGCTCTATCTATACCTTTATTCCAAATATCTCAGGTCAAATTTTGCTTGCAGTTATGTCTAGGTATTTCCTGTTCAATCTGTCGGGTTGGGCAACACTGTCATTGTATATAAAAGCATAAATTTTGCCCCAGACTGCATTTTAGTCTGTTCAGTTACATGTATTTTAATTGTCAAGCAAACTCCTAAATTGAAGTGAACCTGTGCTCAGTGCTTGAAGATGAGAAGCATGGGGCAGACTGCCTACAAATGAGGAACAAAGGTAGAGGCTGAATGAAGGTGGCAGGAAGACAAACAAGGCATGAATAGGTATCTAATGGATATTTGTGTGATTATCGCATGGTCACACATGCTCACATGCACTCATTCTTACTTTCTTCTTTCTAGTTATAAAAACCTAGTCAACATCCATATACTCAAGATTTGCAGCACATAAATTATATTTTGGCAGCACATGCTAGGTGTGGATTGATGTGAGCAATTACTCTATGATGTTATTACAGAATGTAGCGTAGTACGAAAAATATAATCAGTCAAGTTGGGGAGTGAAGCATCCAGAGCAGCTTACTCTAGGGATAAATATAAATATATATATTGAAAAAAAATACTACATAGCTTAGTAAGCTGGAACAAGTTGAACAGGCATAAAATGGTGTAAGTTCTAGTTCTTACTATCCATGTTTCATTTTAATTTGTTATTTTTGGCATATAATTTAAAAGCCATTCCTATTCTTGGCCATTTGCAGAACACTTTTAGCCTTGGTTATGTAAACATATGCATATTTTATATTACTTTTAAATTGAATTTATAGATTGGATGGCTCTGAGTCAAAGTAAAGGCAATGGAGCACATAATAGTAGTGGGTTTTTGTTTTCAGCTTCTTCTAGCTGTGAAATGAGACATGAGTAATTTAGGGTCCTTTTTCTTATTTGATTATTGCTCCCCAAAACATAGACAATGAGAAGCCTCTAACAAGTAAAATATTTTGCTAGATTTGAAGGGCTCCTAGTGATACAGAAATAGCTGTGATAATAACAATAATGAGATGTAAAGTGATTGTAGGACCTTATAAGATCTGGGACCTTATAAGAAAGTGCCTAATCCTTCCAATCTCCTCATATGTGGTTCAGCAGGGATACCACGCTTCCTCCAGCTAAATACTAATGTGCACAGGCATATGCTCTTTCCTCCTTTCTAGGACTGTCACAGCCCATTAAGAGTTTCAGATACACAATTCCTATTGAAATTAGTTGCAACTGAAATACTTAGTGGCCAGGAAGCTAAAGAGAACTGAAAATTTTCACCACAGTTCCTGGTATTTTGCATATCTGGATGTTCCTTCTGAACTGCAGTATGCAGAGGTGCCCAGGACACTCTCAGGTATTTTCAGCCATTACTGAGTGAAGTGCCAGAGCAATGCAGAGGAATTGGGTTGTGAATGACTTCAGACCTTCATGGGAACACTCAGCCAGGTGAAAATGCACAAACTGGATCTGACAGACTAGCTTGTCAGACTTGCACAGTGCTTTAAGCTCAAGAAGGCTTTCCATGGAAAAAGGGTCAGTATAAAAAAACAGGCAGGTACCATTTTCTGTGCTGCCAGCACAGAAATGTAAATCCTGATAAACCTGTTTTAGTGTGTCTCTCTCAGATATTTTGATGATGACTGTGTGATTGCATGTCCCACTTCTGCTGGCTACTGTGTGCTGTTTTACAGCAGTGGGCCAGTTTGAAGTAATTCCGTTTGCAGTGAAGTTGTGGCGACCTAGAACAGTTTCTAGTGACTTAAAGGAGGGGAATAATTAACAGTCTGCCATTGCTTCAGTGAGCACACAGGTAGACAGTACTTCAGAAGCTGCCATCCCTTTGGCAGTTTTAACATTCAGACTGCCTTGTTTGAGAATAACAAGTCTTTAAAAATATACCCCTAGGTATGGTTTTGTGGCATCAGTTTTTAGAGGTATATAATGCAGGTATAATTAATTAGATCACTTTGGTGTTGATGAAGTACTTTTGAAATCCTTGGAGAGTTTCACCTATGACAGTTCTAGTCAAAGCTATGAATGTAGCAGGTGTTCCTTGAACCTCAGTCAAATGTATTAAGATGGAAATAGGTAAATAAATTCATGGTTACTTTTCTGAGTTGGGTTTATCAGAATGCTAGCAAAAAGCTTTCAGGTTTTCAAACATTCTAATAGGGATATTATTCTGTCCTTTCCCTACCCTGTTCCACTTAATTACAGGAGAGTAAAATAAAAATACTGTCTTTATTTACATCTCTGTGTTCTGCTTGATAATAAAGGGATTGCTTTGGTGTACTGAGAGCAGTATCTGACCGACAATGGCTGTAATACCATCTGCTAATTAGAGGATATGGCAAAATAATTGCAGTTTTCTTCTTAAATTAGAAAAGTCCTCTTAGAATCTGTTTCTTGTTCAGTTTGGGGGGGTATACAGAAAGCTTGCATCAGGTCAGGCCAGGCAAATAACCATTTGTTTAGCAAACAGGCTGGCATCAGAAAGACAAAAGCCATAGTTCTTTTTAAGGAAAAAAAACCCCTACTCTTCTCACCTGGACACACCTATCCATGTATACACACACCTCACAACTCTTGCCTGTTAACAGTGTTATTAGTCGACAGTATTCCACAGCAGAAAGGTTATTTGAGAAAAGGACAAAACATTTTATTGCAGCATTTTATGGAGAACAGCAGGAGATCACAAACCACTTAAGTTTTCATGCCAGAGAAATATGATTATGTATTTATAAAGATTAATTTTTAATAATGCTGTTAGCTACAAATGTGCCTAGATAACATGTTTGGGTACAAATGTTCCTTGAACTTTGGTGAAGTTCACATCTAAATTCAGAACAATGAAATATGCACAATATTTCAACTAGGTCTGGAATTCATGAAAATGCTGGATATTAAGTTACTATGGCATTTTCATACCTGAATCAATATTACTGGAATTTCTGGTGCTGTGTTACAGCTAGGCCCGTTGTTTGTTTCTTTTGACGTATAGTCAGGATCATGCTGATACTGCAAAGAAAATTGTAGTCCTATCATTTTCTTTACGTGTGTAACTCATGACAGGGCAGAAGTGGTATTGAACAAACCAGAAAAAAAACCAAAAAACAACAACTCATAAATTAATATAGTGAGCATTGTCTATCTAAGCATATTTTCAGAGAAAAGCATTATAATCTGGGAACTGAAAACATAGCAGCAGTACCAGGACTGGACTTCATAATATCTTCATCTAAGCTTCTGGAAGTTGATGTACACTTGAATATTAAAACTACTCTGAATCTGGTGTGGAGAAACCTCCACAAAATTCAGAGCTAAGAGTATCAGCTTTGCAGAACGCTTGCCTTTCTCAAAGAATAAATTAACTGGGAAAACTGTTGCAATCAGTGGACACTGCTCCCTCTTGCTGTTAATTTTTAAGTGAAAGTCCTCTGTGGGAACTTTCCATTAATGAAGTTACATGTTTCAGGAATCTTTTCTCTATGTAAGTTGTTGGTTTGCAATGTGCCGCCTGGCTCATGTCGCTCTTTTTTTATGACACTCCTGGAGGGAGCTTGGACAAGCCACCTTCAGTAGCAGCTGTCCCACACACTGCTGCAGTGGTTGAAGCCATGAAGTCAGATGTTAAAGATGTTCTCTGTTTGTATATGGATTAATCTTTTCCATATAATATTTTCATAGGTACAAAGCAAATACTGCATAAGACTGGACATTTCTCAAGCAAGACACTTTAGAGCAAAGCTATTGGAAGAGCTTAGAGAAATAAATGGAGCAAAGTTGGTGGGTGAGGGGAGAAGGATTTCTGCACTGAGGAAAAACTTTTGATCCAGTCTTATCAGTGGGGCTTGACATCATTTTGGTGTAACAAATGGCATAGAAACTTACTTGACACTAGGTTATATATGATGGACACAGACAGTGTACTCTGTAAACTTAGGGAGAGACAGATTTGCACAGAACATGCCATCAGTTGGCTGCCATTTCCAAGACTACTTGCAATTGTTACTGGCAAAAAAAAAAAAAGTTTATGTTGCAAGTTGTGCTCTGTAAGGTAGGCAGGATTAATACCACTATGGAGATGAAGAGGCCTGAGAGGTTCTAATGTTGTAATCTTGTCTATATGGTAGGTGCCTCAGTAGAGCAAACAATCACAGAATCATAGAATCATGGAATCATTGAGGTTGGAAGGGACCTTAAAGATCATCAGGTTCCAACCTCCCTGCTATAAGCAGGGACACCTCCCACTAGACCAGGCTGCACAAAGCCTCATCCAACCTGGCCTTAAACACCTCCAAGCATCAACATCCTCCCTGGAAAACCTATTCCAGCACCTTACTACCCTCATGGTGAAGAATTTCTTCCAGTATCTAACCTAAATCTACCCTCTTCCAGTTTAAAACCATTACTCCTTGTCCTATCACTGGCCTCTCTGGTGAAAAGTCCCTCCCCAGTTTCCTGTAGTGTTCCTTCAGGTACTGGAAGGTTGCTATAAGGTCTCCCCGCAGCCTTCTCTTCTCCAGGCTGAACAGCCCTAACTCTCAGCCTGTCTTTGTAGCAGAGCTGCTCCAGCCCTTTGATCATATTCGTGGCTCTTCTCTGGACCCTCTCCAACAGCTCCATGTCTTTCCTGTGCTGAGGGCTCCAGAACTGTACACAGTATTCAGCTTCTATGTTACGAACAGGCAATCATTTTCAGTGTTTTATTTCAGTTCTAATAATCATATTGTATTTGTTAGAAAGCACATGGCTGGCCATATTTGAATAGGTAATCTCCTATATAATTTTGGATTAAATTTGGATCAGCAGTTATTTTGCTGGAAACAGTAAATCCCACTTTCTGCTGTTTAGTTTTGCTTCCAGAACTTCTGCCTCTGCTCTACTTCCTCAGCATAGCTGGTTGCGCTCCCTGACTCTGCCCATGCATATCATTATATTCTGCTATATAAAAACAGGAAAACTCAACTTCAGGTGCTTCCATTCTGATTCCTCTGAGGTGGCTGGAGCATTGAACAGCTTATTACAAGTACCATCTAGGCCTACCTTGTTCAACTCGTCTGTATCTTTAAGTACTTTATAATCAGCAGATAATAAAGAGTACCTTGTGTCATAGACAGCTCATTCTTTAGCATATTTTCCTACTAACATATTTTCCTAAAGTGGAAGCATAAGCATAACTATGTTACTTCAGCATTACAATTTAGCATATCTAACTTGCATAAATATTAGTCTGGAAAAACATCTCTGAATTTAATTTTGAATTTATTTCAATCATGCATATCTTCCTGTCGGCATTTTCTTTTCATAAATATTTTCACAATCGAGTTTCACTCACATGGTTACACATAAAAAGCACAGTTAGCTGGATGGATGGATGACATGTCCATGCTTTTATATAGGAAGAGGTGTTTGAAGTAACATAAATGGACAGGGTTTACCAAATCCTGTCACCAGAGCCTTAGCTTGGTCACCTAATATAATGCAAGCCATTTGAAACAAAATTAAGCCTTAACTGTGTTTTACCAACATCATTCATAGCTCAGCCTCATTGTAACAGCCTCTTTGCTAATGGTTGTGTGACTCTACAGCATTTGTCTGGCAGGGCCATGCACAGCTGACTACACCAGCACAGACTGTCCAACATACGTATGCACTGCTCTGGGTCAACTCCTCCATGATTTACCTGAAGAGAGAATGAAGACAAAGGATGAAGGGGGAAGGTTTATTGAGCTCAAATCACACCATTTCAAGGATGTTTCACTACTTCTGTAAATGTATTTAAAAATAAGTTTGCATATTTTGTTTGCTGTGTTTGGATATATAGGAAATACATAGAAATAACTCTTAAGCAAGACTTTCTAAATCACTGTAGATATTTTTATTGCTGTTTTTGGATACATTTTCTTCGGCAGGTTTTAGCTAAGCAGTACATGATAGGTGTACAGCTTTCTGTACTGAAGAAGTGCTCAGCACAGAATGTAGTGCTTGAGAAACCATTCATCTTAACCAAATTTATTTCATGTAGATGAAATTCAGCAAGGAAATCTCATTCAGGTGGCTTTACTGCTAGTGGCAAATGGAGGATGGTCAGTATGCTGCATGCCTGGTTCTACATTGTCTGAAAGATCTTCATCTTAAGCTGAGCTCACTTGATTCAAGCACAAGGAAAAGGTGGTGGTGTAAGGTGTATTTGTTTGCTCACAGGCTGGGCTCTGGTCAGCAGATGCTCCCCACAGCCATACAGAGCAGTAAGAGGGGTTTTTCCACTGTGATTTCCCTCTTTCTGCAGGGTTTTCATTGTCTAACCCAAAGGCTTTTTCTCACAGTTACACAGTTACTTAGATTTGTAGCTGAAGTTCAGTTTTGGCAGAAATTATATTGAGGAGTGGGACTTGCTTCTAAATTTTGTTCACCATTGTACTTTGAAGTTGATTAAAATTGGAGTGATGACTAAGCAGCTGGGCTGGGAATCAGAAAACCCTGTTATGCTCAGAGCTCTGCTGCCAGTCTGCTGTGCAATGCAGAGGGGCTCTTCATTTCTGCAGATTTCTGGCCTGCTTGGTGTAGGCAATGGCTGCTGTTCCATATTGGTTATCCATGGAGTATCTGGTTGGAGATAGCCATGCCTCTTTGCAAAGCAAGTTCTTCATCCCGAGTCTTCACCCTATCCTTTCTGACCTTTCAGGACGTCCTAAGTAAACCTTGCTCCTCAGCCTTCCTGCCCTGAACATTAATGTAAGCCTTCACCCAGTGATTTCATCCTGCCCTGCAAATGAAAACAGCCAGGTAACCTCCCCTGTCAAAGCTGCAAAACCAGGCTCTGGTTAAGCTGGTTAAGCTCTGTTTAAGTTGCTCAGTCACTGAGCAACTCTTTAAGGTCCAAGGGCTTCTTCATGCTGAAATTACTGTTAGTAAAGAAACAAGCTATCGGCAGCTGGCTGTAGAAAACATGAACATGCCTGTTAACTCAAACCTCATTTCTGGTTTTGGTCCCGTTTGTAACTAATTTAAAGAGATTTTTTTAAACAGAAAATGTATGTCAAAATACAAGTATAAAATGAGTTAAGACTAAAAATATTTGGCATGACGATATTCTGTGCTTGAGCCCCAAACAGCAAGAGAGGAGAAGCACGCAGGCTCTGGAAACCTTGTCAGCAAAAAGCTCTGTTAACTTCACCCAGCCCCAAGGTATATGAAAGGTCAAGCAGATTTCTGTAACAGCCTAGTTATGCTATTTATTCTAAGGCGTCTATCCTCTATCGTTAAAGTAGCTTTGATGCAATTAAATGCAGTTATCTGCAACCCAGCTCTATCTTTTCATATGCCTCCTAAGTCTTACAAAGAGAGGATTTTATTTGCTGTGATCCTGTAACAGCAAAATAAACTGACAGAGGGTTCTTGGGTAGTCACAAAAGATAAATTAAAAACTGTGATGAAATAAAACCCACTGTTCAGTATGTTCATCACATAAAATAGACTTGACTTTCAAATTTAGATTTTCAGACTCTATTCATGTCTAGCATCTGACAAGAGTCAGTCTCCGATTTTATTTTGACTTCAAATTCAAGCCAGGCAATTGCCTCCCCCATCTTGAGGTTAGCAACAAGACATAGTAATAAACAAAGTGACTAGGTAGAAGAGTTAAAGCACAAAAAGAAACCTGAACTTTTTTTTTTTTTAAGTATTTATCTTAAATGGAGAAGTTGTGTTTTCTCTAGCTTGAGGCTCTTCCTGTCTCTAAAAATAACATTGATATTATAGGCATTGGTTGTGACAGCAGAGACCAGAACACCTACCAGGATTTGACTTTTAGAAATATATGGTAAAAAAAATAATGTTTTGAAATGCCTTACTTCTTCCACTGTAATGGCTCAGATTCCTTAGCTGCCTGACTGGAGAACCAGGAAGGCACGTGAGTGATTTTTCCTTAGGCACCTCACCAACTTCCGTTGCTTTATTCGTCACTTCTTCAGGAAATCCACAGCATGGCAGCGATGTGTGCTCTTCCTTAATGTAAAATGCAGGCGTATTAGGATTAGAAGTTCATCCACAAAAAAAAACCCTGTTCATGTTACTGAAACTAACCTGAGAAAGCCTTTTCTTCATTTCATATTTAACTTAGCTGGCCTTGAAAAATTACATTAAAAGCCTGTACAAGCTTAGAGATTTCCTGTGAAGCCTTTGTCTAAGCTTAGAGCAGAATAGCGTGTGGGACAAGGTCTTGTGCCAGCAAGCGAGTTAACTGCATATTGCCTCACCATTTCAAACCAGGCTGTGAATTTTCTTTTGGCTCTTGCTTTCTCCTCTCTGCTCCCTCCTATGCATGCTTCCTCAAGCAATTTCCCCTTTCCTCCTCCATCCACAAAAACACCTGCAACCCTTCCTGCTCCTGCGTGGCAGAAAGCATTAAACCCGTGACAGCAGCAGGGAGTGCCAGCCTGTTTTGGTGTGCACAGCTGGGTCATCCCTCAGTGCCTGTGCCTCTGAGGAACGTCCCAGATTGGTGAGTCTCACAGCTGAGCTCCCAGTACCCAGAAGTGTAGGTTAATAAGAGTATGATAACCTCCATGTCAGTTAAGTTCAGAGAGTGAGAAACTCAACTGCTTTAGACATGCTCTTGGCAGACAGTTTTTGCCCTGCATCTGTAGAAGGGCAAAGTGAATTCAAGAGGACAGATTTGTCCTCTTACAGCACTTTTCCCCCGCTTAAGGCCAGTAACTCTTGTATTTTGAATTTAAAGGACTGGACACAGCCCCCGCAGCTGCTTTTCCAGGCAGTAATGCATTCATGGCAATGGACAATAAAAATAGGCAAATATCCCCCCCTCACTTCCCACTGCAGCCATCCTTAACCTCTTTTGGTTGATCCGTATCTCCAATTGTGACTATAATTCACAGAACAATAACATCCAGTTCAAGATTTTTTAACTTATGTTTGGTTTGTCATTTAAAGCCCATGTACAGAAAGAGAAATTATACATCTCCAGCTTTATTCTCACTGGTTCTCTTCTGGCCTTGGTCTGAAGAGTGCTGCAGCAAAAGAGCAAGGTTTTCCTGCATGCCCTGAGGCATCTGTAGTGACTAAAGTGTTTCCCTGACACTTCCATAATTCTGTCACTCTTACCAAAATTACTATTTCTGCAGCACCCCACAGGGAGACTGCAGTGTTGAAAGATGGCTTCGGATATAATTCCATGACATTTTTCTTCACTTCCTAAAAATAAAACTGAAATATATTTTCTCTGGAGTGTTGTGGTTTAGCGTTTTTTTAAATAGTGTTTTTAAGCACTGGTGTTTTGTGAGGTAGCTAGTCAGAGACCTTTATAAGACACCGCGTAGATATTTAGCACTTTTCTGAAAGTTAAGACTTTTTAAAATGAGCACCACCACCAAGAAGCACAGGCTATGTGTTACATCACTGTATTTTAGCATACTGAACAGCACTGAAGTGAGCCTTGATTTTATGTGGTAGCATTCAAAGTGCAAGCACACCGTGACAATACTGCACTAGCAAATATTAAAAGGAGATACTTCTCCGAGGGAATGCTTAGTTCTAGCTTATATATGGAAAACTATTAGCTAAAAATAAACCTTAAAAATAATTCTTAAATAGACCCACAAGGACATCATTTATCGTTTTTTCTCATTAAAATGAAACCTTTCCTGTTGTCTAAAATTATCTTTAATTAGGCTTGTATAACGTAACAATAAAACTGCTGAGGATTAGCACCAGTGGACACATTCAGCTCATGGCTTTAATTAGATTAAGCTCTTCGTTGCCAGAAGTAAGAGATGGAGCATTCAGCCTCTTTAACATTTAATCTGGCAAATGCTTTATAATTGTATTTAGTATTGTGAGGGAAAAGTTGGGGGGAGGGGGGGGAAGCAATCTGCAAACATTTTTTTATGTAATGTTTGCTTAGTTGTTTGTCATATGCTGAAGACAGATTTTTTCAGGAAGGCAACCATGGGGGGGGGGGGTGTCTCACTTCTATACACAGTTTCATAAAAGTCCAGATTGCCTGTAAAGTAGCTTTGTCAGTAGCTACCTCCCCTTCATCCCTGTTAATCCCTGTTTTCCTCAAGACTCATGGAAAACATTTGAAAATGAGTAAGTCTAGTAGTATTTCTATTAAGTCATCGAATCAGTGATCAGTCAACCCAATGGGTGGGGTCACCAGGTCAGTGTGCTTTATGTTGAAATGCATTCCTGCTCACTATATCATGTTAGTTTGTTAATAAGCAAATTTATTAGCCTTTTCGGGGCTGCAGGCTGCAAATACCCAGTGCAAGCATGGAAGACTCCAAATTACAGCTCCTCTGTCTGCACTGGGTGCTAGGCCATCCAATCCAGTAACAGGAGTCAAGTATTTTGCTGATCTTTGTGGTAATAGGCACTGTTCACTTCTCAACTGCTTCTCTGAGACCCTCGAGAGCATGGGACTGGGCACCTTTTCACTGTTTTTCTAGCAGCAGATCCTTGACATAGGCTGTGGAGAAGGTTATTAGGGTTTATTTACTTCGCCAACACAACTGTGCAAGATTTAGTCACTTCTTTCCTCTCTGAGTCTGTGCTGCAACAAAGCTCTAGAGAGAAATCAGAAGGAGAAACACACTTCTTTCTTTCCTCCTCACCCATAAAGCATAAATGGCTAGAGAAGAGGACACAGCTGGACAGATGTGCACTAGCAGTCACCAGCTAGCAGGGAAAAGGCAAAAGGAGCATCTTTGTTTAAAGATAGTCTTCAAATTTGGCTGCTTAGGACAGGCTCAACTTTACTGAAGAAGTTTTGAGTTCTTCTTTTTCTCTTCAGTGCCCACTCCTTTCCAAAATTTAGTTCTTACCCACACAGCTCAGTCCAGAAGATAAACATGATTGTGTTTAACTAAAAGATGCCATTTATAGTTAAAATGTGAAAACAAGCTCCTGGGCCCTTAAATGCCTCTTTCCCAGAAATGTTTTAGTAAGATTTTGGGAAATGTTCTCTCTGGAATTTCAAAACATTCTGTTTTCCTGAATTCCTGTATTTCAACAGAATAGAGGGATTGCAACAGTTTGTGTTGATGTGAACTGTGTGACTTCACTCCATTAGGAAAGATAATAAAATCCATTCAATCTTTAATTACTTTATTAAGTTGATGAGAAATTTAAGATAGTTTTACTAATAGCTACTAAAGTAAAGCTAGGGGCTACAGCTAATAATCAGCAAGTTTCTAAGTGAACAAAATCATAGGTGAAGTCAGTCATAGCTGAAAGCCAGGCTTGGTTATTTTTGTCTTGGTGTACTTGCATCCTGGTCCAGTGGAACTTGGTTGTAATGCTACGGAGTATTTCAGTTAGCAAACCCAGTAATACCCCTACAGACAAAGAAATAGTGCTTTCTTCCCAGTGAAAGGAGGTTGCCTTTAAGGAGTTTGACCTTCTACCACTTTACAAAATGTCCTTGATGAACAGAGTTCAGATAACTGAACCTGTCTACAGGTTGTTTTGCTAGACTAATAAAATCTGTCATTATTCAGTTCCTTAAGTTCAGTAGTAAATTACATTGTGGGAGCATTTACCCTGAGCATTCATTCTCAGACAGAGATATGTGACATGGTCTTTTTAAATAAAAATGTTATGTGAAGGCAATGTGCTGTTAAGGGAAAGCAATTTGTATTAGGACAATACTCTACCTTATCTCTTGTCTCACTGGAACTGGGTTCTTCTTAACTGAACCTCTCATTACAAACCTATCTGAGGGAATCACTATGATTATTTCCAGGCAGAAAGGTTAATATTTCTAATTAGAGAGAGGCTTGCCAAGGTATTTTTAAATGAACTGTCATTGATCATAAAGGCTCCTTAGACATTTTAAGCTTTTTATTTATTTATGTTGAAACCATTTGTTCCTCATTGAAATTCTGCTGGAGAAAACAGGCTTCACAAACATTAGTGTTTAGAAAGATGGTAGTTTTCAGCCAGCTGAAACAGAACTTATTAAGGTTACAGGCTTATTTTATTCCCTTAAATGAGTAGTCATGTGAAAAACATCATGTTTCCATTTTCCCAGCAAGTTTTGTGTTGTAGTGGGACATTTAGAGATGGCATTTCTAATGTATTCAGAGTAATCCTGATACTTTTACTCACTAAAGTTAGATTAATTTAAAAGGAAACAATGCTTTCATTACAAAAGAGTTACTTTTGCAATCCCTAATTTTCTGGGATGTGTATGGAACTAGTTTTGTTGGAGATGAGGGTGCAGTGAATTATTGGCCAACTTTATGGATACAACCAGCAAAGTTAATGTCCTGCTTTGGGCCTAACATAACAACAAAGAAACAGCCACATGGCCGCTCACTCAACTCCCCCCCTCACACACACTGTGGGATGGGGAGGACAAAGGCCAACTAGAAGCTCATGGGTCGAGACAAAGGACAAGGAGGGTTCTTCACCAATCAAGGTCCCAGGCAAAACAGACTCAACTTGGGGAAAAAATAATAATTTAATTTCACACTAATCAGATGCACACAGGACACAGACAACACACAGAGCAGGGCTTACATACATTGCCCCACCCCTCCCTTCTTCCTGGGACCAAATTACTTTGTTCCCGATTTCTCTACCTCCTTCTCCCCAGTGGCACAGGGGGACAGGGGATGGGGTTTAGAGTCAGTTCACAGTCTGGTGGTTCCTGCCGCTCCTTCCTCCTCAGGAAGAAGGATTCCTTACAGTCCTCCCCTGCTTCTGCACGGGATCCCTCCCATGGGAGAGAGTCCTCCACGAACCTCTCCTTAGGAGGCCTTCCCACGAAGTCCGGAGCAAGCTGCTCCAGCGCGGGCTTCCCACAGAGTCACGGGCTGCTTTGGGAACAGTCACCTCCCCTGGTGTCGGGGTCCTCCACAGCTGCATAATCTGAGTCCACTGGCAGTTAATCCGAGTCCACTGGCTGCAAAATCCAAGTCCACTGGCCAAGTTCACCCCTCCTGGCACCCCCAGGGAATGTTCCACGTCGTTCCTCCATGAATGCAGGGGGACAGACTGCCATCTCACCACGGGTTGCAGGGAAACTTCTGCTTGGGCACCTTCTTCCCCTTCTTCCTCACCAACCACCAGGATCTTCTCCCCAACACTGCCTCCCACCTCTCCAGCTCAGCTCTTCTTTCTTTCTACACAAGTGCTCCCTCTGCTCAGCTCTTATATCAGTTCTTTCGTATGTTAATGGCAGAGGCACATCTATTGTCTCTCTAGTGGCTCCTTGGATGGTTTTGGAGCAGGGAGAGCTTCTCAGCTTCTTACCGGAGCCACTCCTGTCACCCTTTCACCACTACCAAAAATCCCACCAACCAAACCAGCACGGTTAACCAGATAATGATGGTAATCACTCAACCAGTACAATCAGTTCCTTCATTCACAGGAAATTATGGGAGTCACAACTTAAGTTACCAGCTGGAAATGGTAGTAAAAATATGAGTTGTGTTCCCACTTTATAAGCAATGGAGTGCTTTGTGGGGGGCAAACGTATTGTGCAGCAACCCTGTTGTATAGGGCAGTGATGCTCCATCCTCTGGCATTAAGCTGCCCAAGGGTGGTGAGGGAGCCTTATCTATGGATCAAGCACCAAGCACAGATGTGGATTTTGCCTTAGATTTCCAATAGGAATAGTTCCAGAGAGAAAGGATGTTCAGACACTACTCTAATATTTGAGCGCTTTGATCTTCTTTGACAGAAGCTGCTGTTGAAATGCAAATGATTTATTAATTACAGCGCAGCACCTCACGGAGTAAGAGAATTGGGTTGTGCTGTAATTTATGAGTCCAGCAAAACAACCTCATGAAATTTCACAAAAACTGAGGAGCCTGGGAAAAAAAATGAGTACTCAAGCCCAGATTTAGCAAAGCAATTGAGCACTTACTTTATCAGCTTGGCAAAGCAATGGCCTTCCCTCTTCTCCAGTTGCTTTCTGTGTAGTTATTGCATGTTTCCAGGTACTGAAGGAGAGGAAAAGAATCAAAGAATGAGAAAGTCTTCCTGAAAAAAAGTGCAAATTCAGCGAAGAGAAAAGAAACAATCATTCTTCTTGGGTATGGTTGTCCGTCCTGGTAAGAAGATGCTAGCTTGCCTGTGATTTGGTAGTTTTGTTTGGATACAAGTAGCCTTTGATCCAAACTCATCCCCTAGTCAGGTTCTAAAGCTTCAGGATTTTACAGTTTAAAGAAAGTATTTTATTGTATTCATGAAAACTGTCTTGAATGTGTATCTTGCAGCAAAACATTGAAATAAGTCTGTTTTTTAAAAAAACCCACAAAACTCTTGTGATACTACGGAAAACATCACCTCTCCACTCTAGGAAGCAGGGTTAAAAGGCTGCCTGTGTTGGTGGCATAAGAAATGCTGGCCCTGCACCATGGCCGTGTTTCTTTTTTATTAAAAAAAAAAAAAAGAGAGTTACCAGTAGTCCACAATTAATGAATACCCACTGTTGGCAGTGCTCTTCTTTTGTTACTTCAAATAACGCTGCAGCACAGTGTCCTGTGAATGTGAGGATATGTTTAGGGGACTGTAGGGTGCGAGAACCAAAATACAGCTATTGGTGAAATTGGCCAGAAGGAAAATTCCCATTTTTATATATTTATTCATAGTTGCTAGAAAACTGAATTCTATCATATATTCCAACACACACACTTTGGGAAAAGCTAAGATAAACTTTTTTGTGTTATCAACCTCTTTGCTTTGCAAACATGGTAAGCTAATGAATTCCGTCAAGGGCAAATTAATAAATAATAAAGATTTCACCAAACAGGCTTAGCTCATCTCTTTTTTTCCATGAAAATTCATATACAGCTTTTATTTTAGAAAACTCTTAAAAATATTTAAGCCAAAATTGGACTTCTTTCCCCAACTTCTGGTATCTACTCTGTCTTGCACATCATGAGAGTTGCTGTGAAAATTTCCCTTGCAGCTGTTGTCAATGTACATGCCCAATCCTAGAGCAGTTTTTTTCAGGGCCAAGCCATAGAGGAGAGGAGCATGGTCACCTCCTTTGACACAGTGTATTATGATGCAGGGTCTCTGCTTCTCTGAAGGAACAACTGGATTTTGCTCTTATTGTATAGTGAAGGTTAGGTTCTTCATTTTTGTTTGTCCGTTGTGGTTTACATCCTTTCTAGAGAAACCAGCAGAGCTGTGGAAAGTGTTAGTAAATGGCTACAGGATCCACTGTATTCTCTAAACTTATGCTATACCTTTACTACATCACTAATGAGAGTCATAGTGCTAAGCATTATGTTTCAGAGGAAGGCAGGCATTAACAACTACCTACAGTCAGTGAAGATACCTTCGTGATTTTCACAAGAATAAGGACACAAACGTAGCTTTTGGGTCAAGTTTCACCCTTCAGCCTTCCCCTTTCATACTTTACCCGTGCAATTTCAACTGATGACTTTTTTTTGCATTACTTCAGGAGTAGCTGTGCTAGCACACAGCAATTACTGCTTCCCAACCCACTACTGGCTGCACTTCAGGGGTGGTTAAGTAATCTGTTTATGTAGGCTCAGGATGTATTGCTGTCCTTCTGATGAAAGATGTAATACCAAAAGCAATTTTAATGTGACAGTTTTATTTTTTTTTAAGTTTGATTGTGTTGTCAGAGCCTGTACCTAATGCTTATGTTACTGTGATTGCTCCTCTCACAGCATGCCAGGCCAAAATAAAGGGATACAGCAGAACACAATCAGAAAGTCACTTGAAAAAAAATTGCCTCTTGTTTGTAAAGAATGTGGGAAATCAAATGCATCATAGATTTTCTTTTGAGCTCTGGTGTCTGATCCTTGGTAAAAATTACTTACAATGGGAGGAGGACTTCTGTTTCCATTTTCTTAAATGTAAAAGAAAAATGGAGATTATTATGCATTTATATTTTCATTTTTTCCTGTATTAAAATGCAGATTTTTTTCTTTCCTCAAGGCACTTAACCTGAGTTAAGTTCAACTTATGTCCTCTCAGGAACAGAGTGGCAAAAAATGTTTACTAAAAGTGTTGAAAATTTTGTTCTTCGTAGCATCAAGTAAACAGGTATGATTAACTCTGTGGGGAAAGAAAACAGTTTTACAAAGTCCAATAGCATTACACAGCAGGTATCATTTCAGTCCCTCAAAAAGTTCATTAACAAAAAGAAGAGATAACCAAGCATTTATTTACCTGGTATTTCTGAGATTAAATGAAAACAACAATATGGAAGTACTTATCACCTCTATCTCTTTTCAGGCCTTTTTATGTGCCAAGAAAAAAATCAAGTAGTCAAGCAACAGTAATTGTTTTAAAAAAAGAGATTCTCACCCTTTAAATTATTTTTTGAACTGAAAACTTACACCTTTGTTTAGAGTAACTTAAGTAATGCAAAAATATGTGCACCCTGCTGCATCAATTTGTATCTGCAATAAGCACATGAACTCTAGTGAAATTTCATCTATGATTTAAAAAGGTAATGAGAACAGGATTAGTTCTGTGATTGTGGTAATTAGTTACCTAAATTGAACCTTTATTTTTACTCTTGAAAAAATGTCAGAACTCACTATAATACATTGAGATGGAGGGAAGCCAGCTGGCATGTCCATATCTATCCATTGACTAAATAAATACAGTGTCATTAAATAATTTTCTGCAATTATGAAATCATAATTATTTAATTATCTTCTGTTCCTTGCCAAGGCAGTAAACCTGTTTTGAATATGCCTTATTCCACTCCATATAGAGTACTGACTGAATCTTTTCCTACAGTGATGCTTAACAGTCACACCTGCCTGACTCCCCCTTGATATCTAAAAGACAAGATAAGGGGCTATTTGAGCTCCTAAATATTCAAGATAATGCTAATCGTATTTTAAGTCCTGCAGGGTTTTACTTCTTAAGCATTACACAAGAGATGCTTGCAAGTAGAACCCACCTAGTAACTGCTCAGTAACTTTCATGCATTCAACTCCTCGACCATGTTTAGCCCTTGGCTTTTTCTCAGATACAGCCTTCAAAAGTCTAATATGTCATCTGAATCCCAGGGGAAAAAAAAAGCTTTAAAAAATTTTCTACTTTTCTCTGGATCTTTTTTTTTTCCTTTTATTTTTGGTGTTGGGCTTGTTTTGTTTAGTTTTGGGGTTTTTTAAAATAACTTTTCGTTCTGCATTGTTTTATCTTGGCTTCATGGATAATAATTTATTTCTGTGCTTGATGTCAGTTTGCATAGTTATTATTATGCATAGTTATTAAGTCAGGTACCACAAAGCAGTCTCAAAATCCTGCTAATATTAATGGGCATGTCTGAACTGTTTGACTGAGCTAGTACCTTTGAAGCTTAGAAATTCTACAGCATTGACATTTATTTTTAGTCAGTACCTATTAAATAAACAACAGAACAGGAAAACATATGACTACTACTTGCTATTTTTCAGCAAATAAATCCCATCCTAAAGGCAGGAGAGACTCCCTAAAAATCGGATGCTTTTCTTAGTTTCTCAAAGTATTTCTTCAAGACTGCAATTATACATGAAGGGTTTTGGAAAACAAAACAAAACAAAAATTTAAAAAAAAAAAAAACAAAAAAAAAAAACCGAGTTTACTCAGTCTAGGGGGCTCCACTTGCAGATCTATGGATCTATGGCTTTCAAAGCTTTGGTAGATGTCAATGGGAGAGACATCTAAAGAAGTATACCAGAACTGCAACCCAAGTTCATAGTAAGTTTCTGTTAATCCTCCTGGCTTACAATATGAACAGGTATACTCTTTCTAACAAAACAACAATTTTCTTATGTGGGGGGAGAAGGAAAAATAGTCCAAAAACTTTCGCTGATGATTTAATAATTCCCTTATCAAATTGATTATTCTGCTGCATAACTTCATTTATTGTTAAAGTAGGAGCTTAAATCTCATACTCACAAACTGGGCTTAAACTTGGTTTAATTAAAATTTGCAATGATGGAGAGTAAAGATGCTTTCATTTCTAAACATTAGACATATTCTGCTCTAAAGATTATTAACTTGGACTTTCTATAAAATGAGGTGCCAAGGGATTGTCACTGCTTTGTTTAACAAGGCTGCTGAAATGCCAAGAGGGAGGTGTGGCATGATGCTTTAGGGATGCATCTGATTTGCTGCAGTATTGTTGCAGTGCAAGGAAGGGCTCAAAGTTGAAAATAAGTGTGACTCTGGGTTATTTCTGTTGGGGTTAAGTGGTGTGCTTTTGTTTGTAAACAAAGAAACATAAGGTTAGCAGTGCAGCTTTTAACACTTTTACCATTTTAGTACAAAAGCAGAGGAACCTGTTTGGTGTCATAATGTATACCACAGCAGTTAGTGATATCAGTATGATCCGTCAGTGTGATGTGTCCCTGCAAGCTCCAGCACCTTTACTTTTTGTTAAATAGAAATCATGGACTAATATAGACTGGAAGATATCTGGAGGATATCTGGTTCAACCTTTGCTGAAAGCAGGGCCATTCTCTGGAATTACTGTACATTTCCCAGTGAACTTTTAAATAATACAAGGGAAGGAGAGGGAGACTCCAGGAAACCAGTTCAAACATTTGACTACACTTAGCATGAGGACTTTTGTTTGTATCTGATTAGAATTTGCCTTGCTGCATCTTGTGCCTTGCCTCCTGTCCTTTTTCCGTGTATCTCCAGGAAGAGGCTGTCTCTGCCGCTGCTGTACCCATACATTAGGTGGCCATCTGATGCTCTGCTTCTCAGGGCTGAGTAGACCCAGCCTCCTTGGGCCTCTCTTGCACATTATGTTCAACTGTTGTGGTGGGTAACTGCTGGACTTGCTCTACTTAATCAGGGCCTTTCTGGTGCCAGGGAGCCCCAGAGTGGACTAGTATTTCTCTATTGATATGTAACAGTAGGAGGCCTATAATTTTTAATGGAATTGGAGGTATAAAAAGTTCTCAGTAAATCTTGGTCTTTTCTCAGTGTTATCAGAGCATCCTCAGACCCATATTGATGTGCAATGCTGCAGTATGCAGCTGTGCTTCATGGATTTTTTTAGCATGCAGAAGTAAAAAGGAGACACTGCATATCCTGGCCAGCCTTTATCAGAGTATGGGAGATGTGCATTCTCTAGTTTGACTAACATAGGAAAATTTCCAAACCAGATGCATTTTCAGTTTTACATTTATTTCTTTTGTTGCCTGCTAAGCAAAGCCCTTAAATACATATAAACAAATCTATTTAAAAGCAGGAGAGTTCACATCACATTAGCCTAATTATCAGACTACCACATCAGCAACAGTGGCTTGAAAACTTACAATACATGGGTAAAACAGCAGGTGAGCGCATTTTGGGTTTTGTCTTGTTAAGCAGCTGATGTGAACTCCTCTCTGAACATCAGGGTGGGTCAGAATGAGTTGTACTAGTTCATATTCACACAAACGAGATCTTTCCAGTGTCTTAAACTCAGAAGGTTTGTTGATACTAAAAACACTCAATGTTTGGTCGCTCAATCAGTATAAATCCATCGATGGTCTGAGGCTCTGCCACCCGTAGGTCAGTCCACCTAAATTATCATCTTAATAAGATGCCAGGATACTTGTTTGGTGTTTAGAAAGCTACCCAAATAATGCCATGGAAATCTTGGGAATATAATTCTGACAACAGTCACCCAGATATGCTCAGAGAGGGGAAGAAATCTTGTTTTACAAACAGCTGCTTCTCGCTTTCCCTTAATGCTTCTCACTTTCCCATCATGTTGCAGAATGCAGCAACTTAGCTCTAAACAGCAATACATAAGAGAGTATTTAGCTCAGTATGTATCTCATTTAAGCTTTAAGAAGTTTGTTTCTTCATAAAAGCATAATTTGGAGAATCCTTTTTTTTGTTGTAATGCAGGGCAATTGCTTCAAGCTACTGAGGCAGAAAAGGCAAAGATTTGCTAATGCTGTGGTTTTGGAAGTGCAGACAGTGGCTTTATGAAGGCAGCATCATTACACTCAACCAGTTATGCAGCTCTCCTTACACCATTGAGGTGCAGATTGGGGTACCTGCCAGCCCTACAGCAAAGTACAACATAATACAAAGGAGTGCTGTTGTAAAATAGTGCATCAGGAATTTTGTTTGTGTCTACTTTGTTCTTTCTCCCTCCAAGAGACTCATTAGTCTCCTGTGAAAGATGAAGCTTGATTCTTGCCGTTTAAAGAACTACGTCAAAGGGATAATTCTAGCTACTCTTCATGCAGACACTTGAACACCTGTTTCTCCTTCATTTATCTGCCAAAGGATTTTAGTTCAGGAGAACACCTATTGTTTTTATGTAGTACTGCTATGTTGGTTTTTTACCTCATAGTAATAAAGGTGAATATCATAAATGGGTTTTCTATATGCCTTAAGCAAAATTATATTCAACAAAATCATAAGATGTGTAGGTTGTATAATAATTTTACTTTAACATTTAAGATGACATCACATGTAACTGTCATGTTTCTTCACAGTGTATTCATCTGAAATGTACACCACCCCCATATTCTGTGAGCCTGCTCTTTACTATGAAAATTCAAATATCTTGTATTTAACTAGTTTCAAGTAACCTAGCAATATTTGCAGATTATCAGTGTCATCTTTTCCTGCTGCTTATTCCTCATTTGCAATTATAATCCATGATATTTCAGCTGTCTCCACAGCAACTAATTATGATGGCAGAAATAGACTGACATCTATGGTTATTATGCAACAGAAATAAGTGAACTTTCACAAAAATAAATCATTCAAATCTTACTGATGTAAAAAAGACTAAGATACAGTTGGAACATAATAATATTTAGGTAGATTTAATCATGAAGTTGTGTTATTTCTTAATTTACATCTGAATTTTGAAGCTACTTCATTAATATTTTAATTAATGTATTTATAGCAACATAATGGCATTTTTATAATCTTCAGAAAAATGTTTCGAGGTAGTGTCAACTTTCATCAAATTTGTAACTGTACATGGAGCAGTGATTTGCAGCCTCTCTCTGGTTTTTCTGTGAAGAATTAGTCAAAATCTGCAGATTGACTTTATTCTCTTTGTTTAAAAACCATCTACAGTCAGGTCATTAGCCTACACCAGGCACAGTTTCAGACTTCAGGTTCACATCTGTTTAACATCTTTATTGATGACTTGAATGAAGGGGTGGAGTGCACCCTCAGTCAGGTTGCAGATGACACGAAGTTGGGTGGAAGTGTCGATCTGCTTGAGGGCAGGGAGGCTCTGCAGGGGGATCTAGACAGGCTTGACCATTGGGCCAAGGCCAATGGCATGAGTTTTAAGAGTTTCAGTAAGGCCAAATGTTGGGTCCTGCACTTTGGCCACAACAACCCCTGGCAGCACTAGAGGCTTGGGGAGGAGTGGCTGGAGAGCTGCCCAGCAGAGAGAGACCTGGGGGTGCTGATTGACAGCCGGCTGAACATGAGCCAGCAGTGTGCCCGGGTGGCCAAGAAGGCCAACACCATCCTGGCCTGCATCAGGAATAGTGTGACCAGCAGGACCAAGGAGGTAATCCTGCCCCTCTACTCAGCCTTGGTGAGGCTGCACCTCGAGCACTGTGTGCAGTTTTGGGCACTGCAGTATAGGAAGGATATGGAGATGCTGGAGAGGGTTCAGAGAAGGGCAACCAAGCTGATTAGAGGTCTGGAGAACAGGTCTTCTGAGGAGAGGCTGAGGGAGCTGGGGCTGTTCAGCCTGGAGAAGAGGAGGCTGAGGGGACACCGCATTGCTCTCTACAACTACCTGAAAGGAGGTTGTAGTGAAGTGGGTGTTGGCCTTTTCTCCCTAGTGACTAGCGATAGGACAAGAGGAAGTGGGGTCAGGTTGCACCAAGGGAGGTTCAGGCTGGATATCAGAAAAAATTTCTTCACAGAAAGAGTGGTGAGGCATTGGAATAGGCTGCCCAGAGAGGTGGTGGAGGCACCATCCCTGGAGGTGCTCAAAACAGGGGTAGACATGGTGTTTCAGGAGATGGTTTAGTGGTTAGGGGTTGTAGGGTGGACGGTTGGACTTGATGATCTTGAAGGTCTTTTCCAACCTTGACGATTCTATGGTTCTATGATTCCATTGGCACTTTACACAGGCAGTGAAACCTCAAGCCATTTTTGTAATTCTAGCTGCCAGTATGTTGAACTCTGTATTACTTAACAGGTCTGATTTAATCACACAAGAAAAATCCCCTGGCGTATATAGTAAGGAGGTAAAATTCAAGTTCCTTTCAAAGGGAAATCAAATGCCTTTGCACATTTCCCAACAACTACATAATTGAATACAGTGTATAGTTTTGTGTGTTGGGATTGAGGATGTTTTCTCTTGATTTCTTACACACATCATTTAAAGACAAATACACTCGAGGACAGCCTAAGTGGATCAAACTGAAGTTCGTGTTGCCCAGTATCTTTTCTTGCAGTCAACAGTTATGTTTAGTAAAACTATATGCCAGTAGCAGGGGGATAATGCATTTTGCTGTCCCCTCACATAAGAGATCAGATTCCTGCACTCAGAAATTCATAAGCCAAAATATGCATCCAAATTAAGGAGCCATGTGTGGATTTTTCCTCCCTCGCATTGTGTCATTTTACCTTAATGGATAACCCTTACAGTTAATTCCACAATGGAAAAAGACATTGTACACAGAAGCTTTTTTTTTTTTTTTTTTTTTTTTTAAATACATGTGGGTCGTTTTGTTGGATTACCCTGGTTTTTTGCATTTTATAAATGAGTGAATGACTGTTCATGGTGTTTTAGACCTCTGCTTCATGGCCTGTCAGTTGCCTGTTTCCCAGGCTGAAGGCTTCTGTTTTGTAGTTTGCTCTAACGCTGTTTGTTCTAGCATGGCCCATGGTCCTGAGCACAGAAGATGCAGACTGACCTACATCTCTCTATGTTGTTATGGCTCCAGATTCAGAGCAATGGGTTGTGACCATGCTGCGTGAGAGCAGGAGCTCACACTGCTGCCATGCATTCAGAAGGGGAAAGCCTTTCTGGCATGAGTTTCACCTTATCTCTGGGTCCAAAAGAGTGCAAGGGCTGTGGGGATGCTTTGAAGGGCTGTGCCAGGCCAAGGGAGCTCTGTCTGGTACAGCTCCCACCAGAGGGTATGTAGAAGATGTATTCTGTTGTTGGCTATCCTGTTTTATGCCTTGATTTTCCTTCAGGGGAACTATGTGGTTTATGTAGAGCACAGCCTAAGTGACAGTTACCATAGATCTTTGTGATTATCAGGGGACCAGGACCTTGGTGTGAAAGAAGAGATGACAAAAAAATACAAATTTACTACTACTCTTTACTGCTGTACAAGATACCCCATTCCTTTAATCATTCTTTTTCCATAACATTTTTAGTTCTCCTATAACTTTTTGGAGGTGGATAACCAGACTTGCATTAGCTGCAGACTGGTACACGAGTACAAAGGTGCTGTATTTATTTCCTAATAATTCCTAATTTCTGTTTCCTTTTTTTACTGCCCCAAGCATTATGATGATGTTTTCAAAGAATTCTCTGCAGAGTTTCTTCTGAGTGAGAATGACTAATTTAGCAGTTACTAAGTGTGTACAGTTAGGGCTGCCTTTTCCCAGATGTCTTTTTTGCTCTTATCAATGTTGAATTTTGTCACATGTCATTTAGTATCATAAGGTCTTTTATAGCTCTTTGCAATCAGCCTTAGTTTTGACTGCAATCAGCAAATTTTGTCTCCTCCCTATTGCCAGCCCTGTATAGAGTGTGTCTTTGTGAAGAAGAGAACAGGTCGTACAACTCCCTCTGTTTATGGATGGGGCATTCCTCCTTGCTTTCTAAATGTTATTAATCCACTAGAGTATTCTCATTCTTATTAATTCTTTAGATGACCTTAAAAAAAGGGGGGTTAGAACTCTAAAGGCACTAACATGGCACAGGGCATCTTCATGCATTGACTTCTATGAATTTCCCAACTCAAACCCAGAATGATCCTTCTCCAATCCCTAGTCTGTTCTAGGTCTCCTATTTCTAGCTCTATTTTATATTGCTGTTCCTAGGCTGCTGGTATGGAAACCAGGGTTACTGGGCTGTAATTCCTAGATGACTTCTGAACTCTTAAAAATAACAACCTTCTATTTGCCCTGTGCCACTTTCCTATCTTCCTTGGATATGCCATGCTTATTAATTCATAAATGATTTCCTGAGCAACTCTGGGAAGAAGACTGCCTGGTCTTGGCAGTTTACTACTCTGCATTTTATTAATACATTATAAACATTCTCCAAGTGACACTTCACTTAGAGAGACTTCCACAGTTCCTTGTAAAAAGAGTTTCACTCTGCCATCTTGCTGAAGCTCTTCAGGGTTAGTACTGGTGGGAAAATAGTTGGCTTGTTTACCATGGCCTTCATTCTTCTGGACTGTTGCTTTTAACCTTAGATCATATGAATCTACCAGTTTTCTGTTTGGTTTTCCACACCTTTAACAGATGAACTTTATTAAGTACTGGACAGTAGAAACACTCTGGAATGCTGAGATATCAGACTGCCATTATATCTTTATTTTATATAATATTATCTACATTTATGGTGTGATTACACTGTAAGAAATGGGTCTAGGCTATCTCCTTCACTTTATTGTCCACCCTGCCTATCCTTTTCTGAACTTGCTTGTTATATCAGTACCTCAGTTCAAAACTGTTATTGCCTAAAGGAGGGTGTGTGGTGTTTTCAACTCTGTCTCCCCATCCCAAACAAGCATCATAGCTATGTTTCTGCACACCAGAAAAGCACTAAAATGACATATAATACTAAGTGTAAAAATGCCCTACATAATTTAGCCCTTGCTGGAGAGGAGCATAAAGCCATTTTGTCACTGGTGGATTTTTAAAAAGTATCTCCTAATCATAGAATCATAGAATCATAGAATCCTAGGGGTTGGAAGGGACCTCGAAAGATCATCTAGTCCAACCCCCCCTGCCAGAGCAGGGTCACCTAGAGCACATCACACAGGAACGCATCCAGGTGGGTTTTGAATGGCTCCAGTGAAGGAGACTCCACAACCTCCCTGGGCAGCCTGTTCCAGTGCTCTGTCACTCTCACAGTAAAAAAATTTTTTCGGATATTCACCTTGAACCTCCTATGCTCCAATTTACACCCATTACCCCTTGTCCTATCACTGGTCATCACTGAGAAAAGCTTAACTCCATCTCCCTGACACTCACCCCTTACATATTTGTAAACATTGATGAGGTCACCCCTCAGCCTCCTTTTTTCCAAGCTAAAGAGACCCAGCTCCCTCAGCCTTTCCTCATAAGGGAGATGTTCCACTCCCTTAATCATCTTTGTGGCTCTGTGCTGGACTCTTTCAAGCAGTTCCCTGTCCTTCTTGAACTGAGGGGCCCAGAACTGGACACAATACTCCAGATGCGGCCTCACCAATGCAGAATAGAGGGGGAGGAGAACCTCTCTTGACCTACTAACCACACCCTTTCTAATGCACCCCAGAATGCCATTGGCCTTCTTGGCCACAAGGGCACATTGCTGGCTCATGGTCATCCTCCTGTCTACCAGGACCCCCAGGTCCCTTTCACCTACACTACTCTCCAGCAGGTCAGCCCCCAACCTATACTGGGACATCGTGTTGTTCTTCCCCAAATGCAAAACTCTACACTTCCCCTTGTTGAATTTCATCATGTTTCTCCCCGCCCAACTCTCCAGCCTGTCTAAGTCTCTCTGAATGGCAGCACAGCCTTCTGGTGTGTCAGCCACTCCTCCCAGCTTAGTGTCATCAGCAAACTTGCTGAGGGTACATTCTGTACCCTCATCCAGGTCGTTGATGAAGATGTTGAACAACATCGGTCCCAGTACCGACCCCTGAGGGACTCCACTAGTCACACACTTCCAACCAGATTCTGCCCCATTGACTACAACTCTCTGATGTAATAATGGAACAATTCATGCTACAAGGCAGGATAGTGCATGCCAGATTCTCATAAAGCTATTCTGCATTTGTGTTACTGTAACTGAGATCCCAGTCTCATCCTTTTCCTCTCTGATGATTACAGAGGATGACCATGCATAGTGGAAACTGTCTCTTCATCTGGTAAAATTAGCTTTTCAGCTAAAAAGAAAGGCAAAAAATCAGACCAAGACTCTGAATGCATAAAACATACTGAAATGTCACGTGTGGCTTTACTGCAGCTTGAACTACTACCAGCTTCCAAACCAGAAAGTAGACAGCACTATTTGGGGTGGTAAGACAGTGGTGTTAAAGACACGTTGGGGTTTTTTCAGCATTAAGTCTATGATGTATCAACCAGCTAGTGCCATTGCACAAGCTGGAAATACCATCCAAAGATAATTGCTGGATGATGTGACAGCTGCAATTCAGGGATCTTCCTATTTTGGAGGAAGTGTCTGTTGCTTTGTGATTCAGTCATTTCTGTAATCAAGTATTAAATGAATGATTTCCTGTTTGGCTTCTAATAAGGTCTGTGTTGAAGGGTTGATGCCAGTTCATTCTAATAACAAATGCATTTTTTAATTTGTGCTTAGTTGAGGTTTTCTGTGTGTACAAAAGTAGCAATGGTTTTTAAGAGGTAATTGAAATCTTAATAGCTTCTCTCTCAAAGATACTAAGCCAACTTTGAATTTAGGTAGGTATTTCTTAGTTGCAAGCTATTCTTTGTAACATTTATTTTAACTAACTGTACATGTGGACACATATACAATTATCCATCTGCTTTGTGTGTCTGTTTGGGAGGCTGCTGTGTACTAATTATTCCAGTATAAGTGGAAGAACCGTTTCCTAACTGTAATTTACTACAACAGCATTGTATGTGTAAAAACACGCTTTGGGTAATGGGCAGGTTTAAGTTAGCCCAAATCCCTCTCTGGTGAAATAGAAGCATCCAGCAGATCAAACTTTCTTCATTGTAGCCCAAGTAAGATTTTGGTTTTTTGTAAGATTTTTGTGCCATAATGCACTGTTTTTACACATCTCTCTGACTCTGGGTACCAGGCATTGTTCATAAAGTTACAGCTATAAGGTAAACTCAAGCTGTTAAACAATCTACACAGCAGTTTGCTGTTACTGTAGGAAGAGTCACAGAATCACAGGATCACTGGATAGTTGCGGTTGGAAGGGACCTCTGGAGATCATCTAGTCCAACCCCTCTGCCAGAGCAGGATTCCCTAGAGCAAATTACATAGGAACACATCCAGATGGGTTTTGAATGTCTCCAGAGATGGAGACTCCACAACCTCCCTGGGCAGCCTGTTCCAGTGCTCTGTTACCCTCAGAGTAAAGAAGTATTTTCTTACATTTAGGTTAAACCTCCTGTGTACCACTTTGTGACTATTACCCCTTGTTCTGTCACTGGACACCACTGAGAAGAGTCTGGCCCCATCCTCCTGACACCAGCCCTGTTTTCCTTGTCTTACTGAGCACAGCTCTCTTTCTGCCAGCAGGGTCATCCTCTCAGCTGGCAAACAGGGGGGCCAAATACTGGCCAATAGTCTGGTTGTCATCTCCTGGTGGTCTGTCCAAGCATTCCTCCTCTCTTCTTATCATTAGTGTAGCATTGTTTTGGTTTTATCTTGAAATTTTCCCTCCTTTTTCTGTCCCAAGAAAACTGACCCCTTCACCCTCTAAACGTTACACTGGAGAATCCAGTTTCTGGACGTCTGCTGGACTTGTTTGTGTAAACTGTGCTCTGTATTTTGCCATCTGGATGTGTTGTCTGATGAGGAGCAAATCCAAAAGCAGCAGCTTGCCTCGTTATTTATATTACATGTGTAAACTCTGTTCTGGAGAGAATTCTGTTCAGCTGCAGAGTCAGAGGAGTCGATCTTATTCTAGTGATGCCCACCATGTGGATGCTTTGGTTTAAGCTTAGAGGAAGGTCCCTTGAACTATTATGCAGCGAATATTGCAAATAGACATTTCTACCATCACAGGTGACACTGCAAATCCCTACTGCAGTATTGTTTGTCTGGGTACCATCTTCTCAGGGTAAGTGAAACGCACTGCGGGTATCTCACCCAGTTCTTCATTAATTGCTTTAAGCATAGCTGTTTTTTTTGGTGTAAATACAGAAATCTGAGATGGCAAGGTGCCTAAAGCAAGTTGAGTCACTTATAAGAACCAACCGTTATTTGGGATGTACAGCTGGTGATGCTGTTCCTACATATTTCTTTCTTTATAGTAATTTCAGATGGCATCACTCATCTTGCCTGGTTGCAAAGGCTTGATGAGTAGAACACACATTCTTACCGTTTCTTGGATGCTACAATTTCTGCATGTTGTAACACAGAAGTCTGTAGGAGAAGCCATCATTTCATCTGCTAGTGGTCCATGTGAAAACATGAATGGATCTCCTAATACAAGGATCATGTCAACTGCCTTCTGCTGGCATTTAGGACATAGCTTCATTGCAGTAACAACTGTGGTGGTAATAGCTATGCTTAATTTATCTTTAATCTAGCAGTATTTTAAATTTTAGACTGGAGAAGAGGAGACTCATGGGGGACCTTATCACTCTCTTCAACTACCTGAAGGGAGGTCATAGTCAGGTGGGCATCAGGTTCTTCTCCCAGGCAACTAGTTACAGGACGAGAGGGCACAGCCTGAAGCTGCACCAGGAGAGGTTTAGGTTGGATATTAGGAAGCACTTCCTCACAGAGAGGGTGATTAGACATTGGAATGGACTGCCCAAGGAAGTGGTGGAGGCACCATCCCTGGATGTGTTCAAGGAAAGGCTGGATGTGGCACTTAGTGCCATGGTCTAGCTGATGTGATGGTGTTAGGTCATAGGCTGGACTTCATGATCTTAAAGGTCTTTTCCAGCCTTGGTGATTCTGTGTGATTCTGTAATAGCTACATAGGATGCTGGCAGCAGTATGGACTTCAGCATGGGCTGTTAAGCCTGCCAGGTTTCTTACTTGGATGAAAGCCTTCAAATAAGTCACTACCACCCCCTCATTACTGTTTTTGATGCCTAAATTATACATTCAGAATGCCCAGGGTATGGCTTTCTGTGCTGTGATGACATTGTAATTGCAGAGCAGGTATACTCTAAGATACGCTGTCATGCCTTGTTGCAAATTTCTTTAATTAGGCTGCAGAAACTCATTTTTCATTGAGTTGTGGAAGGCAGTACCTGTTGGTGGCTCAGCTTTCCAGTTCTTGACCTAATGTTACCTAGGAATTCATGAAAATGCTGAGCTGCAGTTCAGAGGGAAGAACAGGAGGAATGCATTTTCTTCTTTTTTTTTTCAGTATTCTAGTTGGCTTTCTGAATTTCTCCCTAACCTGCTGTACAATACTTCTCAAGTGTGACAAGAAAAGCAGTTGTGTAGAAAGGGAGTGAAAATGTTAGTCTTTCCAAAATACTATTGATAGACTATCACAGGTCATTGACACAATGGAGTTCTCTTTGGCTGTTTATTGTCTGGACTGTTGGGGGTGGTAACATTTTTCTTAAGGGTATCTACAGTCTCATTTTCTTTTCACTTCCATTTTCTCAGATTTTTTTTGACCACATACCTTTTATTTTATTTGTCAAGATTTCTTATTTTATCTCCCGTTTTCATTTCTTCATCGTCTGCCAGTCTTGCTCTGCTTGGCCTGCAAAATCTTTTATGTTGGGTTTCTTTGGATCTGGTCATAATCTAAAATAAATGCAGTTGTACTTATAAGACTGGAAATAATATAAAATAAGTAGAGGGTCGTTTCGGGTTTTTGCCTCTTTTTCCTATTATTTTATTTGTCTTAATTATAGATTAACAAATTTTAAGCCCAGAAGGATAATTTCTTAGCATAGCATGTTGGCCACTGGCCGTAGAGCAGTTGCTGTTAATGCTTTGCTACTGATCTAGCAGGTGACAAGCCAAATTGTTTCTACGTGTTTGTACCTCACTTTTAATACCAACACACATCTTTTCCCCACTGAGGTTCACTCTGTAATCTCATAGCAGTACTGGGCTACAGCCAGAACAAGAAATGGCATGGGCAGACATCACAGATAAAAAGGTGCTCCTAATCCTCTCCAGGTAGTACTCTGAGTCAGATTTTGTAGATGGTCCTGTAACAGGAAAACCCAGTCTGAGATTAGGGGGACCAAAAACCCTGCAAGGAACTTTAAATCTCAAAGATTCAGAAACATGTTGGAAATTTTTTTCTTCCCTTAGACTTCAAGAGACTTACAAGTGTTTGAAGCCAAGCAAAGTTCATATTTAGCACTGAGCAAAGCAAAGCAGTTATTTCAGTCAAGCTATGTTTTGGTGTCAACCCTCAAGCTCACAGCAATGATGCTGGGTGTCATGCACAGTTACTGAAAAAATCCCAAAGTTAATGGAGCTCTGTGTGAGCTGACACATCTACATTTGTGAGATGACATACATTTTCCTCAGCTCTTCCTGAGACTTTAATCTACAGCAACATTTATTTTCTTAAAACTACCCTCTTCAGTCAATTTTGATTTCAGGAGTGGATTCAGCCATAATTTTGTGCACCTTTATCTCAGCTATTCACCCTCCACTTCCTTCACAGAAAGTAAAATCTAACAGGCACTTCCAAGGTGCAGTTCAACATGTTTTAGATGGTTACATTAGGCTGAGGTCAACCATGCCCAAGAACTTGCTCTTAATATGTAAGGACAACTCAGAGGCAGAAGCCCACACTAAACATTAGTATCAGATGAATCCTGCTCCATTTGATTATCAAGAAAGTCAGCATAGTTGGAAGAGTTTCAAGATGATGTAGCATCTTTTAATACATAATCCATCAGAGCTGAAAATCTCTCCTTCCTTACAAGTCTAAAGGAAATATTGACAGTTGTTTATCTTATCATTGTGCAAAGCAATTGGTTTGCTTGTTTCTAATTATTCAGATCAGAATTATTAGCAAAGTGAATTCTGCATATTGAATGCAAATGTAATTGATGCACCAGAAAGTTTCTGCTCTAAGCTCTGTTCCTATAATGACCTTTGCTTCCTAAAATAATAATGAAAATTATAGTGGTCTTAGAAAGGAAGAACTCATGCAAAGAACCCCCACTGCTTTTTAAGACAAAGGCCACAGGCAGCCTCAGAAAAAAGCAAGGTTAAGATTCAACTGGCTGGCACAGGCTGGAGTTTAGTTTCGGTTGTCAGATGAGAAGAAAGGGCAGGAGTTGTTTATTTGGTCTGCCCCTTGGTTTAAGCAGCAACATGACAAGTTACCCAAAGGGGACCAGTTTATTCTCATATAGATGCAAGTTGGAAGAGTTCATCTGAGATGTCTTGGTCTTGGAAGGAAAGAATGGGAGGGAGAGAAAGGCTATAAGTCCTGACTACATAAATGCCTCTTTGGCTGGTTAATGGAGCAGCAGAAGCGCTTGGCACAGAGGCAGCAGTGAGCTTCACCTTCTCAGCTGGAGGAGCAGCCCACAATCACAGCCATCACGGAGAGCAACAGCTTATTAAAGGAATAAAGACAAAACTGTGCTTGATTTCCAGAATGAAGGGGCAGGAAATCCTCCTGACCCTGTCAAGGCTTTACTGATCTTAATGGGTCTGCCACAGAGAAAAGCTCTGCTTGAACAGCAGAGGGGTGCTGCTCCTGAGGGATGAGTTCGAAAATACCAGCTCAGAAACATTAATAAAAACATTTCCCACTGTTTCTTCTTCAGACCTTAAAAAAAACCCAGCATACTGCAGAGCACATTGGCAAAATGTGTATGCTTATGCCATAAAGTGCCCATACGCTCATTTCTATAAACTAGGAACTGATAGTTTCCTGGAGAATGGATTAATTTGTTAGAAAATCAGTTTCTGGCATAAGTAGACCCCATAAAGAGGGCTTAATGCATATTTCTAATCTCCTAGAAGATTGTATGAATGAACAAAATGAGGTGGATCACCAATGCAAATCACCAGTGAAGTAATACATCTTTTGTTAAATATTAATTCTATTTCATTTTTCCCTATCACAGAATTTACAGGGTTCTCATGAATCAAGAATTAATTCAGAGGTTTTTATTTATCTTCTGCTCTAAATGGATCACTTCTCAGTGAAGAGTGAATGAATTTATTCTGTATCAGCTCTCAGCTTGAAAAGAAAATCCTCCCTAAAAGAACAGGCAATCTTTGCCAGAGAAATCCAGACTAAGTGAAACATTTCATTGTTCAGCTGTTAGATGGTAATGAGTTCTGCATCTAAGCTCTTGTAATTTTTTTTTCCACCTGATCCAGCAGTAGCATACCAGTTTGTGCACGTAAATGTATGAGACTTGTTTGGGAGGAAGATTTGTATTAAAGGAAGGCAGCATGTTCCATAGTTTTAGTATAACATCTGTTATTATCATTCAGTGCTGCTCTTAGCCCAGCATGCCCTTCCTCTAAATATCTTATTAATTAAACTGGCTTAGCAGGGAAATAATTAATACTTTAAGTCCTGTACCTACTTAGAAAGGATTTGGAAGCAAAAAATTGTTTTAGTCTGAGCTTCAAACTGGAGGATTTTTTTTTTTTTCCACTCTTGAGCAGAAGCGGATAACAACTAAAAGGGAGTATCTGAAAAACCAGAATCTTCAAAAAAATATATTCTATCTTCCAAATTCTGCTAAACTGCAAAAACAGTCCATGACTTTGGGAAGTCTTGGTCAGTACTTGAGTGTCTTGCCCAGCTGTTGTTTTGGGAAGGGCACGTCTGTGCTTCTCCAAAATGTCATGCTAGCCCTCGATCACCATTGGTCCTCGGAAAGCCTTAACTCCAATCCACAAAATGACCGTGTGTCTTACCACTACTTTAGTAGTGTGATGGCCTTTCCTAGCCATGAAGTCAGGCTTAACACTGGTACCTTGCATAGCCAGATGTTCAATAGGCAGGAGGGTGAGAAGGTGAACCAAGGTTTGTAACCGTGCATTTGTATGTAAAATGTGGATCTGTTACTCAGTTATTAAGGTAAAGTAATGGCAGTATTTACCTATGTCCTCGTTTTTGTGAGCAGTGCAGCTGCATAGATGCAGAAACTGGTGCTTTGCTGTGGTTTCCCACAGCAAAGTCTCCCAATTTGATTTCCCACTGACGAACAAGCTCGGTCAGACTCGGTGCCATTTCCTGCTTACACTTAGAGAAAAATACACTTTCCCAGACCTGTTGGAAGAGGTGTCGGGTGCCGCCAAATTGCTCTGTAAAGTCAGTCAGGGTTTTAACAACTTCTTTGGTGGGAGAAAGCTCAGGAGTTATCTCTAGCTTGTTCTGGGTTTGTTTTTTGTCTTTTTTGAGGGGCTGAGGGCAGCTATTCTCAAGGAGGACAGGAAAAAACCTTTAAATACCATATCAGAATGAGACCCTTCAGTGCAGGGAAAAGCAGTTTGGGAAGCAGTCTGCAACATGATTCCACAGTCTGATTGTTGGGTATTTCTTTTCAAAAGCATATTAGAAACTTAGAAATCAAAGTTTCATTGAAAGTCAGCAAGGTGCCTAAAGCACTTCTTCACATGAGGCTAAGGCTCCCTCGAAAATGCTGTGGCTTTTATGTTAACACCCTCAAAAATAAAAGTGTACCATGTGCTTGGCTAATGGGTATGGGGTCTTGTGCCTCAGCAAAGGGACTTGCCATTAATTCTGATCAATGCTGAAAGTTCAGAGGGTGGGTTTAGGTACTGATGGTACTTACTGACTTTCTTGATCCTGAAGAATACATGTTCAAAACTGATAGTAGAAATGGGAAAACCTAAATATATCCTATGGAAAAGAGTGAAGCAGACCTGGCTTTGTTCATACTGTTCATATGTATCTGACAGCAAGTAAGTTGCAAAGTGTGCAATGTGTCAGTATAAAGCATAGCTAATCCACCAAGTATACTGTGCCCCTGCAGGAACAGCCAACATGCAGCAATGCCAGGAAAGGTTACAGCCTCATGTTTTCCAGGGTGGAGAGAGGGTTTTGGAGCCCCTTTTGCTTTAAATCTGGCTTGGGCAGACTGAAGATGCTAAGTCCCAGTTCATCTGTGTGTGTGTGCATCTGTGCTGGGTCTGATAGGGGAGCATATGGCAGAAGCAATTCGCCCTTGATTGTGCCTCTTTTTTGGCAGGGACAGGCTTGTTTCTCGCAGAGCACACGCAGTCGCAGCCTTTCCTGCACATCACTTCTTGTGCCCCTTGCTTGCTGGCATTCAGCTCTTTGCCTGAATGCATGTCCTTTGTGGTGTTTTGGTTAATTGGACATTGTTTTAATTACTGCTGGACTAAACAAACATGAAATTTCTATCTGTCGTTTTGCTGCCTCACTGACCACGGTCTCCAAGCAGCAAATACAGAACTCAGGCAGTTCAGGCCTTGTGCAAATTGCAGTGGCTTTTATGGAGTTTGCCTCATTTACACCTTTTTGGAGAGAAAACACTTCTCCAGGGAGAAGAGTCTGCTAAACAGCTCTTTTTTTTGCTCTGTCCTAAATGCCTTCATCTGCTATCACTGGAGACTGTGGCAAACAAGCCTTGGCTTCAGGGCAGCAGAGGTGCCAGCCCTCTTCCATGGCCTGGGGGCAGTCCATGGCCACATCTTTCATTGGCATTATCTTCTGCATTGCTTCCTTTCTTACCTTTTCCTCTCCAGCTTCTGCACTAATTGCCTTTTTCTCCCTTTGCTGTCTCTACTTCTCCACAGCAATGCTTGGGTCGTGTCAGAATTAAGCAAGGGGGGTGCAGGTATGCCCTCAAGTTTGTCAGTCTATAGTATAGCCATTTCTGTCAATAACAGCCATGCTACAGCATCATCAGGCAGGTTCTCTGGACTGCCAGGAGTAGCCTTTATGTTGAGAGACTAATTTGCCAGTGACTTGCAGAGGAGAAAAAGCATTTCTTAAATGCCAAAAGGCAGAGTCTTTTAAAATAATTACCTCCATTCTTTTCTGTTTATATTGACCCTTCTCCTTTGCTTACAGCTTTGGAAAGAAAAATATCAATGAGGCAAAGCAGAGAGGAGCTTATAAAACGAGGAGTGTTGAAAGAAATTTTTGATAAAGGTAAGTGTTCTTTTTACAATGTTAAATTGACATCCCATAAAATTTTATGACCAGATACGACATTATTGTAGCATATAAGAACTGGAAATACAGTCTTGAATTGTAGGACTCTGCAGAATAAGGTCTCCAAACATCTTTTTTGATTTCACCGTTGGCTGTGATAGTTAGCTAGCAAATAAAACTGAAAGCTGATCAGAAATGTAAAGGAAATAGAAATCATGGCAGAGTGCAGGAGCCAGTCGCTGCAAACCAGTGAGGCATTCAGACTGCAGAGAGATGGAGGGGGTCCATGCCTGCACGTGTTATCATTGTCTGGTTGAGTCACTCTGAGATTAACTGTTTTGGAAAAGGGGAATGTTTAAAGATTTTTGATACAAGCTAGCACAGAACAGTGCACATTCCCTTGAAACATCTCAGAAGACATAATAATAGTAATTCCTTGTTCAGGATAACTATTTTGTTGAGTTGGTAATGTATTTATGCAAAACACCATTGTCTTACAAAGACCATTGTTTTATACTGGTAATGCTACTCATATTTGACATCTGTTACATATGTGTCAATCTTTAACCTCAGCTTTTCTTTACTGCTTCCCTTTTTAATAACTAAGGTGATTATTTCAGCAAGTTACATAAAGACATGGCAAAGTACAACTTATACATGTGCTTTAAATTCTCATGAATCCAAAGTCTAAAGGTCTTTAACAATACCAGCAGAAAACCTGTTAGAAGTCAACAGAAGTTGTAGACTTTCAAAGATATTAGAAGTAGAGTCTATCTTATAAAGTCTGGAGGAATTAAATCTGCTACCTGCTTTTTCAGTCTAGTTTGTTGGGAAAGGAGAGATTATTTTAAAATTTACTATCCTGAACTGTTTAATTTTTTTAAATGGAAAATGCATGAAGCTAAGAATTGATACTCCTCCTTGAAAGAAAGAGGTAGGGCAGGGAAGGAAGTGCTAATACACAAGTATAGTAGCAGTGAACAAGTAGCTTTGATGATACAAGGGTATGAGTAAGACAAGATTTGTAGAACTAAAGCAATATTTCATTCACTGGTGTAATAGTCTGAGAGTAATTCTAATAAAGAATACTTTCTCACTGCAAACCTTAAGCAGAAGTAATCTTCCTTCTAATTCCTGTTAAGTAATCTCTAATCACTCAAGAAAACACAACAGATTTTAGCACTTCATAGCAGAAGGCTTTATTTGATGATGGTAGCACCTTCCATGCCAGGAGGCATCTTGCACAGGTAACAGGTGTAGCCATAATGCTAAATCTCTTTGTCTCCCTTTCCTAAGGGGTGGACAAAGCAGACAGAATCAGCCTGTGAGTGAGCAGACAGAATTAGCTCACCTGCTCTGTAAAATGACACTGACCTGTTAGCTTTGGGTTTTCCTGACTTTTCAGGGGACTTTGTGTCATCCAGCAGGTGAAAGCAGAGCACAGCAAGTCACAGTGTTCACACATGGGAGAATGACTGCAGTCCAGGCATTATATTTGGGAAACAAGAAATGCTTTTCTCACTTCAGTGACCCCCACTCTGAAACTAGTCAAGTGAATCCACTCCAGACTGAACTGCAGAGGGCTCTTTTCTTGGCAAGGCTCATGACCAAATCGATTTCTGTCATCTTCCATTTCCAGTTGTGTACTTGAGTCTTCTGAAAATGCAGGCAAAGGTTGTAATTTTTTCAAATACTCTGTATTTTCCGAAAAATAGTAAGTTGAAGTGCCTGATGAGGTGCCTGCTGTTCTAATAGTTTGTTGGCAGGTAGGGCTGAGAGGTTAAAAATACAGCTTCCACCTGCAACTCAGCACAGGCTACAGTATTCAACAGAACTCACATTTTTGCTGTACCATTGCTCCCACACATAGATAAAGAGCTTTGATTTTTCACTTGAAGGTGTAACTGTGCCAGAAGTATCTGTCCTTAGAATTGCTGGTGCTGATCAAAGAATTAAATCTACTTGTAGTATTTTGATACCTCTTCTTTTATCTGAGCATGGATAAGATTGCCTTTAGTGAGAAATTTTTGACATGACTGTGTACTGATTGGTTACTTCAGAGATGATGGTGCAATGGTTCTGCAAAGAAGCATGACCAGTCTTAATCTTTTATACTTCTGTATCTTTTTACTCTATATCTATTCAAGATGATGGATTTAGACCCAAATTTCAGGTTAACTAAATCCTGACAGGATTTGGGAGTGTTGCACTTTCATGTCAAGATGGGTTTTGTATCAGTAGGTGAGCATAAGTTTGAAGAACTTGCTTCGGCAGCAAGGAGGAAGGCATGGCAGCCACCAGGGAGCCAGTTGTGCTGCATTTTCAATATGATTAAAGGATTTTAACTCCTCTAGAAGCAGGGAAGACATCCATATGTCAGCCTGTCTCAAACTGCAGAATCCCATGAAATCAGAGGTCTGCTTAGAGACTGAAGTCAAGGAGCATCCAAGCTACTGTGCTAAGGTAGCCACGAAGGCTAGGAAACAGCCCCGAGGACAGGTCTTGACTACTTTCAAGAACACCCATGGGGGCCATGGCAGAGAAGAACATGAGTTTTTCTCTGCCTTTCCTAGCCTTTGCCATTGAGAATGCTTGCTGGACAGTCTCACTTGAGAGCAGAGAAGTACTGAAGGAGACAAACCAAAGAAGAAAAAAAACAGGATTTCACACTCTCCTCATAATTTTGACTTCCTTAGCCATTTATCTGTGGAAAGAGCACATGAGCATAGCGTTTTTCAGACATGCAAGAAGTTCCCTAGTGCAGGGTGTTCAGAGTGAAGAGCCACAATGAGAGGAGAGGATAGGCAGAGCCCAGATATAAAGAAACAGCAAATGATGCACTGTGGGCTGCTTCACACTAGGCAATTTTTTTGAAGTCCCTGAAAGTGGAATGGCAGGTGAGCTCAGGAGTACAAACCATGCTTAGGGGCCACAGGTCTTGAGTATAACATCTAAGCATTTCTGGGCCTTCACCCCATGCTTTTCACTTGCTAAGGTGAATCACTAAGTAGCAGCGGGCTCTGTGGAAACACAGCAAAGGATTTAGCAAGTGTAAGAACAAAAGATTACATATGTTATCACTGTGCAAAATTAAACTCATAGCCAGTTCCTGAAGACTAATAGATTCATGCATGTATATGTAATAATTGCATTACCAGGATTCTTTTCATTTGTATGTCAGCTAACCAGAATAGCTTTTAGTACTTCAAAAATAATAAGTAATTTGCCTTTTATATCTGGCTGTCAAGCGTGTCTATGATCCAGGATTAGTTCATATTAAGATATTCTTCACTCCACAAATTATTTTATCCACATCTTTGATCAGTTTGCTGTACTTGAGCTGCTCCCCATGTATCTCTTCTTTAAGCAAGATCTGATTTAGGGTGTGTATTTCAGCCACGATTCTGTGTTGAGTCTGATGATTTCAGTCAAATCCAAGGACAAATTTTGCAATCTAAATGAAAGTTGAAGATACTCAGAGGGAAGGTTAAAAGGGGTTATGCTGTCAGTATAGAAAGCTGTCATGCTTGTTGTTACGACAAAAAGCAAAAGCCAAAATTTTATCTCATGTTTCAGTTTTTTGCAATCATAAACCTTCAATGGGTCATTTAAATTATATCTTCTTAAATCATGCTGAAGTTACCTTGAGAAGTGCAAGGTGCACTTAAGACGGTTAAGATTTCAAGGTGCTCAACATGTTACAATAGGCACCCCGCTTCATTAAAATGTGCAGACATTCCTCCAACAGCTTACTGTTACTGGTTTTATCACATACACTTTTTGTCTGCTCACAGTTATGGTCACGTGGAATCCTGCACAGAACTAATGAATATTGCTGGACACAATCTCTGCCTAAGTTGCTCTACATAAGAAACAGTTACATTCTTTTATGAAACCAGGTAACTGAGATGGTAGCAGCCCCTATCCCAAACACATGTAAAGGTGTGTGTTTATAAGAGACACAGGGAGATGGAAAGAGAGAGAGGAAGAAAGAGCAAGTATAAAAGATAGAGCATCTCCACCCAAACAGGGAAGTTGAAAAACATTCAGCTTAAATACTGGCTGAACTGTTTGATTTTCACTGCCTAAGGAAAGAAAAGGGTTTGTATTGAAAGACCACAGCAGTTAGAGTGAGACTGTGCTGAGAACAATTGGCCCAAACCCTCAGTTGTGATTAATGTTGCCATCTTTCAGCCAGCTCAGTTGATTGCTCTGAAAGCCGTGGGTCGCATTTCAGTCTGGTATGATGTGGCAGTGTACCATAATAACTCTCTAGGTCTTAAAAAAACCTCCAGTAAAAACAAGGAAGTCAAGACCTTGGTATTTCTAGTAATTCCAAAATAAGCAGGAGACTATCTTCACTGCTGTAAAGAAGCTTTAAAAGGCAGAAATAATTCTGGATACTTACCAGCTAATGTACTTTCAGACTTGTTAATTGCTGTATCCTGAGACCTTTTTTTTTTCTCTTTCCAGTGTTGTTTTCCAAAGTGTTATGCACATCTTAGCCCCATTAGGGGAAAATGTGCACTTGTTTGAATGATGTGGATCTCTGTTAGTACATTCATCAGTCATATGGTTAATCAGAGGTGCCTGAAAATCAATAAATAGATCCTGAAATCCTAAGTTTGTCTCAAAAAAATAATTTAAATGCATAGGAAAATTAGGCTCCATTTATTTGCCTGCTGGACTTTAGCCTTACAAGTCACATTCTGATTATATTTTCAGGCTTCCATGTATAACCATAGGGGCTGAACACTTTCCTTTATAAAACTGTAATTGAGATATCCATGTGGTCATTGCCTCCAGGTACCAGAGTGCTGTGCGTAACAAGTTCTGAGATAAAAATCATGTGGGTTGACACCATAGAGAATGATCTGATCCCTTGCTTCTGTTCTTTATTATTTCTAATGTGAAGTGGCATTTGATAAGAAAGAAAATACAGCTGCTCTTACAGTAATTTTGCTGGTAGAGGATGTATTATTAATAACTTTTAAAACAGTCTTCCTAAATGGAATCTGCTATATCCCAGTATCAAGACCTTACATTACTCTCTTGCTTACTTACATTCTTGATGCTGGGAGCTATAATGTTTTTATTTGTTCGTAAAACAGGAACATACTTCTGTGATTTTGCTTGTGTCCCTTACAGCATAAAAATGGATGTAATGGAAGACAATAAAAAGAACAAATATTATTACCATTATTATTAATATTATTATTAATATTAATGTTACTACTATTACTATTATATAATATTATATACTGTGTGTATTAGTATTCTTTAAGAAAGCTCCACAGCTTCAGTTCTAGCCCATACTAATTCCTCACTTCCCAGCTTCAACAGAGGCAGAGGGAAAACAGATTTTGTGGCCCAAGATGGGGCCATGTATCCCCATGGATGGAGGATGGTCAGGAGCCATCCAGCTTAGGCCATGTATCATAATGACCATCCTAGGGAAACCAAAGGAACAACACAGACACCTGCCAGATCCTTGACAGATCTTTCCCAGATATTAATAACCCCTTGAGGCAAGTGAAATGCTATCAGACTTGTGTGAAACTGTTGTAGACAGAACATCACAGTCAGACAGCCCCAAAAATTGCTCTGCACAAGTTGGATTTTTGAGATACAAGCCATATTGTTTTGATCCTTATCTCTGTGTCTTCTGTATATATACATGATCTCAGTTCAGATTCCTCATTTGCAAGCAAGCTAATCGAGATAGCAGATTTAATTTAAAATTCTTTCTGCATCTTACTTATATGTCTTCTGTTGTCATTCTGCTTTCCTCCAACTATGAACAGATGGGGAACTTTCCATACCAAATGAAGAAGGAGCTTTGGAGAATGGGCAGCCTCTAGGCTCTGGGCAAGTGCTGAGCTCCAGCCAGGTATCTCTGCCAGCCCTAGCAGAACTGGAGTCAGGTCCAGCACCTGGGGAACCATGCTCATACGAGGTGCTCCCAACCACAGAGATCATGGATGGGACAGGTAACATCTTGTCTACATTGTGATGTAGATACACTAAGCTGTTTGAAACAAGTTTCTGGCTTCTAACGTTTGGTGTCAACAAATCCTTGTTGAAAACCAAGGTCTTCTGATGGAGAGAAGGTGACAGCATACAGATTATCACTGAATGGTCCATGAGAAATGTTGACTGACTTGGCATAGAAGTAACCTCTACTACACTAGTAAGCTGCACTTTGTCAACATTTAAGAGTAGATTTCTAACTCTCCAGCTGCATCTCAGCTGTGCCAATGAACTCTAGAGCAGAGAGCTGACGACATTTTGAAACCCTAGGGTACAACACTGTGCCCTTTACCTAGTGTGTGCTGTTGGGTGACATTGACACCATGCAGCTTTCAGTACCGAACACAGCCAGGTGCCCTACCCTGGGTGAGGCTCTCTGTGCTTCTTTCCCAACCCTTGCAGAGACAGCAGCCCTGTACATCTAGGTTAGCTCCTCTTTCTGCGTCACTTCATGCTGACAGTTGAGACGGGTGGAAGTGTACATCTATGATCTTCAACACCTATGTGGCCTCTTTGAAATGGAGTAGGGCCCATGAGGTGCTTTTACATTTATAGGATAAGTTTAGAGACCACCTGCTAACATATCTGGTCCTGAGCAAGCTGTAGTGACAGACCGTCTGAAATGTGACATTTTAAGGCTCTTGATTTGTGTTCAAGATGTGGGAATACGTCTCAGCCTGGCGTAAGGGAGCTGGCTTCTGTCAGAGGTAATGGGAAATTCGGTTTTTGTGTAGCTGTGTGTTACTGTTTCTCTTTTTCTCTCTCTTTCTCTCCTCCTTTTTATGTCATCTGATGTTTGAGTGAAATCTATTAGTCGTTTTTAATCTGCATTGCCGTGCTGCTTTTCTTGTGTTACTACGGCTGTATCCACTGCTGCTTTGCTCGTAACATTGTTGCGTCTATGATGTGGTTGTGTCCTCCAGTGTCTGAAGAGAGCCCCACATCCAATGAATCCAGCGTCCTCCTGTCCCAAGATCCTACAGCTAAGCCAGTCCTGCTACTTCCCCCCAAAAAATCTGCTGCTTTCCCTGGAGACCATGAGGATACCCCAGTGAAACAGTTGTCCCTCCTCAAACAGCCCCCCGCCCTGCCTCCTAAACCTATTGCCAGGATTGCCAGCCACTTAACTGGTAAGTAGGTGTTCCTGGACCCTCAGAACCACCGTTTCCCTCATAGGAAAAAGCTGCCCTTACAGCAAGGTTCTCCGTTCTTCCTTCTTCTGTAATGCTGTTTGCACATGTTGTGTGTATTGGTAACGTATCTGTGTTGTACCTATGGATCATGAAGCATTTTCAGACTGTACCTTCATCGAGGTTGCTTCAGGGCACTTCCCCCCTCGACTGTAATTACCTAAGACCGCCGCTGCGTTTCCTTACCCCCCTCACTCTTATTCTTACTATCTTACCACAAAAATTGCAGGATGTGCTTTGATGGGGAAGGAAATATAAGGAAAAAACTAGGATATCTTTAAATGTCTTTAATGAGAAAGAGGATGAGGACTGAGAGGAAAGGAAGAGTTTTGCTTTCTCCTTCTGCCCTTTGTTGCTTCTCCCCTTAACTGCCTTCTGGGCAGGTCCCCCTGCACACACCCTGTATCTTTCCATATGTTTGTCCTTTACTTGGCCCTCTCAGCCTTACATGGGCCATTCTGTCCCATGGCTTCTTGCCATTTTGCATCCCTGCTCACACTGCCCTTTCCACCTCTGCTCTGATTACTCCCCTGTGACTGGTGAGTCTTGCTGATATGGGCAGCCCCACTTCCCAGTGACAAGTATTTTAGTGCCATGCAGTTTGTCTCTCACTGCATGTCAGCTAGCAACAGTAGACAATACAGGCTCCTTTTCTGTGTTCCAGATGCTTTCACGAGTGTCCAGGCTCTTTGGGATTCAAAGCTCTAGGTACATGTGGAAGGGAATTGGTGGGTCCCCTCTCTCATTTTAGACCACCAAAGCAAAGGATGGCTACATTTACACAGACCAAAAAAGGTTCCCTAAATGCTTGCCTGCACCTTTTTAACAGTATGCTCATAATTGCAGCTGCTGCCTAGGAGGCAGCACCTCAAAATCCTGAGTTTAAGACAAGGTGTCTTCTGTACTGGGGCATCTACCACTCTTCTCATTGGGTCAATATTTTTGTGTTAAGGCTGCCCTGATCTTTCCAGGGCTGACGTGAGAAATGCTCAGTCCACATTAATACATTCTAGATGTTGGGGCTTTTTTTTCTGACAGTTGATACCCATTTTATTCAGGTTAAGATATATATCAGAAAAGAGCTCATTAGGAAAGAGCATGTTCTGATTTTCTCTCCTATCTCTATGTAGTCTCTTCATGTTTCTGTTTGGATGGCCACACATTCTTGTTCTGTATAGTTTTGTTCATTTTATGTGAAATCTCTTTACTTTCTTGCCTGCCAAAATCTACACGTGGTGGTTAATACTGTGCTACAAAGTGGATGGGCAGTTCTGCAGCCTGAAAAGTTAGGCAGCAGAATTAATGGCTTCCAGTGAAGACAATACCAGCTTCCTATGATCTCCCATAACATTCCGTCCCAATTGCAAGAAGCTGTTCAGAAAAGAGGCCAACGCAGAAGAAATAAAAAAAACTAAAAAATGGGAATAGCATAGGAAAAAAACCTCAGGTTCCAAATATTATTCATTCGTAAGCCTTCCATTTGTAAGAGAAAGCAGAAGAATCAGAGGATGAGGGCTTCTGGTGTGGTGGGTTTTTTTGCAACTAGAAATTTTGTGAGAACTAGAATTGGGCACAAGCTATCAGCATAAGTCAGTTGCTTGATGGTGGTGATTTTCCAATGAAATTGAAACAGAACTGTGACTTCTCTTACTTTGTGGTTGCTTTTAGTAGTTTCTCATCCAGTCCTAAGTAAACTCTTGCACATGCATATAGACAGACTCTGTACGTGCTTATATAGAACCCTCAGGGAAAAGGAACAGAGATTCAAATTTAGTCATATGGCCCTGATTTGACTGACAGTTATTCCTGGTAGAAGTGGAAACCTTTTTTATACGTACCATATAAATAAAAGTATTAAATTTATTCTTAAGGGTCCATTTACTTTGGTGGTCTAAAGGATATACATGTTGTTCAGTGCCTTGTGTTCTCCATGGGTGATTATTTTAGCTGTGTATAATCTTTGGAAATAAGCAATCAATCTTAATGAAGCACCCTCATCTGTGAGAAGCAGAATTAATGCTATTCTTTTACTAATTACTCCAGAGACATCCTCAGCTTGTGTGTGAGAAAATGAAGTCTGAATTCTGGCATTTGAGGGGAAGACTTTTCTGTTCTTGTTGCATACCCACTTTTCTACTAAAGATTTTGTGAGAAGGCTGAAGGACAAATTAAGACATTCTGGGCATGGCTAATGGAGAGTGACAGTGGTTTAATGGTCTGGTAGCTCTGTTCAAAAAACTGCAAGGGGACATGTGATCTTGTGAAGTGTTTGGGAACACATCTGAAAATGCAGAAGCGCCTCTTAACTTCTGCCTTAAGACATAGATATGTGTGCATGTGTACATATTTATATCTATTTAATAGAAACACATTTTATGCAAACATATATTATAAAATCACTAAAGGTGTGGTCAACAGCAAAAAAAAAAAAAGAGATGAATATTTTAAATACAAAATTTGAAGAAAGAAAAGCTTCCTTTGAGTCTGACCACCTTCTTTCTGTGAACTTAACCAAAGTTCTTCAATAAATGCATGAAGACTGACTTGCAGGGTTTGGCAAAAGATGTAGTAAAGGTTTTAGAAATGGAAAAGAAACATTCTTCACCTCTAAAAGCATTTGTGAACCATCTCAAACATCTATCTGCCTGTGCCATGAGAAAGATTGGCCTTTTCCTCAATAAGAAACGCACATAAAAAAGCAGACCTAAAATAAACAGGAAAGAGCACATCTAATTTTGGGAAGAATGAAAAGAAACATGTTTTGAAGGTGGCAGGAGGAGAGAATTGCCTCTAGCAAGTATAAATAACACAACCTTGCCATGCTGCTTCTCAAGGCTGAGGTACTGTGGGGATGGGGCAGTGTAGGAATGGGGACAGAGCCAAGAGCCGACTGCAGAGCAGCCACTGGGAGTGGTGCCACCACCGCTGCAGAAGGTTCTCTGTGCTTTGCCTCTCACCATGTCCCATGCTCCTGTTGATGCTGCCTTCACAGGGAATGTCTGGATCACAGCGCTGGGTGTGGATGTGCCCAAGCAGCCCTAGAAGACAGGCAACTCTAGGAGAAAAGCACAGTCCTTAGCTGTTGTTTCACTGCTTTGCATTTGCTGTTGGCCATTTACTTCCTGGTGAGCCTTCTACTGCTTTTCAGATATAATTATTAATAGATAACATTCACGGACAGAAATTCTTTAATCATTTTCGTCATTCTCCAGTATACACATGCAGAACCCAGGCATTTAGGACAACACTTTCAGCCCCCTTACTTCATTGAAATGTAGGAGGAACTACAGTAATCACCTGGGACCAGATATAATTGGACTGCTGGGGTAAAGTCCCCTAATTATTGTAAAATCCCTAATAGCCAGAAGTGACAAGAAGACTGGTCAGATCTGATTTGATAGACAATATACCCAGTGCTGTAAAGCTCCTTTTGATTTTTGCTCATTAAGCTGTTACTTCTCACCAGCACAGGTAATGTTTTCTGAAATTAATTAGATATTTTCCATTCAAACAACTGAATCACCAGTAACCCATAAAGTCCCCTAAAACATCAGAGAACAAAACATATGCCACTAAGCTGGGACCTCAGCAACACCTGAATGTATTTGGGCCTAACATTACAGTAGGATGTAGCCTTGGTCATATATGGCCACTAAGCTATTATATTTAAGCTTTGAAAAACCTTTTGCAGTCTCTCACTTTTCTTCAAATTTTCAAGGAGTGACATAACACATTTTTCATTTTGAAATTGTCCTTTCTAGAGTGAGAACTAATTCATAATTGGGACAAACATTTAACGGGGTAGGAAATGTTCCAAGTCCCCAAAAGTTACTTCTGATAATGCAGGCAAGCCAAGGATCAGGTTTGAGAATGTGGATGCCTGGTGTCCTGCTGCATTGCCACAACACAGCTGGTTGTTGGTTGCAACATTACAAAAGTATTTAAAACTGCAATTTAGCCAGTAAATAGTCTCTGCGGTATAATGCAACAGTCACGTGTCTCAGAAGACTCCTCTATAGATGAGCCCAAGACATTATCCACAAGCTTGCTCCTCTGTGATGTTACCCCCTGTCCCCTGCTCTGGCAAGCTACATTCATGAAGACAGGTTACATTCATTTGAGGGCACTGGGCAATTCTGTTTTCACTGTATGCTTGAGGGAGAAGCCTCAGGGCAAAAGCAGCTCTCCTTCACCAGCATCCCCAGGTTCTCGTGGGAAACTGGACCCTGATACCTCTCTCTGTAATTCCTCTGCCTGCTGCTGCCTGGAGGGGAGTACCTGGCACATACAGGCAGCAGGAAGTCTTGTCTCTGAAACCCTCTTCAAGGCTCTGTGTGAGATTTCATGCAGAGCTGTACTTATCAACCTTTAGGCTAAGCATGCTTTGCTTGTGTTCTCCAAATTCAACTTGAAACTTGGATGCATATGTGGTACAGAACAGCAAAGAATTTCTGTCTCAAATCTTCCCTGAAGACATGGCTGCAGATCTTGCTGTAGTCAGCAGAAGATCATAGAATCATAGAATGGTGTGAACTGGAAGGGACCTTAAAGATCATCTAGTTCCAACTCACTGCGTGGGCAGGGACACCTCCCACTAGATCAGGTTGCTCAGATGCATGGCAAATCTTTGAGAACAGTTTTTAACTTGTGTTTATGAATCAGCCAAAAACTCATTGAAATAAGAAAAGAGACTCCTGCTGGTTGGGCACAAGTGATTTCTGGAGAGAAGACCTGAAAAAGTAAAAGCTACTTGTCCAAATGCTACAAGCAAGTATCAGGCACATCACCTCATTTCCACTATGGAGCTCCCTCAACAAGCCACGCTGGTTTTTGCATTTTTTTTGTTAGTTTACAGAATTAATTACTTGGATGGAATTTTAAAAGTAACTCGTTAATTTTAAGATGAGTTGTACTACTTGTATTTGTATATAATACAGCAAAGGTCATCTAATAAGGTCATTCAGTGGGAAGAAACCTCGACAAGTCTCTAGTCCAATCTCAAGCTCAAAGCAGGGCAAGCTGTCAGATCAGACCAGGTTGCTCAGGGCTTTGTCCAGCTGGATCTTGAAAACCTCGAAGGATCCCAGCTGTACAACCTGTCTGGTAAAACCTGTTCCACTGTTTGTCTCTTCTCATGGGGCAAAACATTTTCCTTATGACGTATTCCTGAAGCTCTTTTATTTCAGTTTTTGCTCACTTTCTCTCCTCCTACTGACATGCACCACTGTGAAGAGCCTGGCTCCACCTTATTGATAACCTGCTCGTGGGTACTGCAAGGCAAGCTATCTTTTCTCCAAGCTTAACAAGGCCTGGTCCTTCAGCTTCTCCTCACATGCCAGGCGCTCCAGCCCTTGACCATCATGGCAGTCCTCTGCTCAACTCATTCTGGGGTTTTGATGTCTTTCCAGGGGGGTCCTAAGTTTGGCACGGTAATCTAGAAACAGTCTAAGGAGTGCTGAACAGAAGGGGTGTAACCCTTGCTCTCCTGGCTGTGCATCTACTCATACAACCCAGGAGGCTGTTGGCCTTCCTTGCTGTCGGGGTACGATGCTGGCTCCTGTTTGGCATCATAAGGAGTCAAGAAAGAGCTTTTCTGTGGCTGGCATGATAGCAAACACAGCCAGCTCTGCCACAAGCCTGCAATTCCCAAGCGTGCCCTCTTCTCCATGCAGTAGTTGCGCTGGGGCAGAATTGAAGGATTTTTAATGAGCTTTTCTACCAGCCCTGCTGGAGCAACATTTGCTGCCATACATCCAGAACTTCCTAGCACCCTATCTGCAACATGAGCCAACCAACTTTCCAGGCATGTTCAGTGGCCAGGAAGCATCAGACTTGGTGCACAGCTCCAGTGTACCATAAACTCATCAGAAGAACCATACATGTGCAAACCCTTTGTGCAGTGCACAAAACTTAATATTTATCTATCTATCTATCTCCTGAAAACCCTGAGAAGTGTAGAGTTTTGCATTTGGGGAAGAGAAACACCATGTACCAGTACAGGTTGGGGGCTGACCTGCTGGAGAGCAGTGTAGGTGAAAGGGACCTGGGGGTCCTGGTAGACAGGAGGATGACCATGAGCCAGCAATGTGCCCTTGTGGCCAAGAAGGCCAATGGCATCCTGGGGTGCATTAGAAAGGGTGTGGTTAGTAGGTCAAGAGAGGTTCTCCTCCCCCTCTATTCTGCATTGGTGAGGCCGCATCTGGAGTATTGTGTCCAGTTCTGGGCCCCTCAGTTCAAGAAGGACAGGGAACTGCTTGAAAGAGTCCAGCGCAGAGCCACAAAGATGATTAAGGGAGTGGAACATCTCCCTTATGAGGAAAGGCTGAGGGAGCTGGGTCTCTTTAGCTTGGAGAAGAGGAGACTGAGGGGTGACCTCATCAATGTTTACAAATATGTGAGGGGTGAGTGTCAGGAAGATGGAGTTAAGCTTTTCTCAGTGGTGACCAGTGATAGGACAAGGGGTAATGGGTGCAAATTGGAGCATAGGAGGTTCAAGGTAAATATCAGAAAAAACTTTTTTACTGTGAGAGTGACAGAGCACTGGAACAGGCTGCCCAGAGAGGTTGTGGAGTCTCCTTCGCTGGAGACATTCAAAACCCACCTGGACAAGTTCCTGTGTGATGTACTCTAGGTGACCCTGCCTGGCAGGGGGGTTGGACTAGATGATCTTTCGAGGTCCCTTCCAACCCCTATGATTCTATGAAACCCAAAACAAAATGCACCAACTGTAGGTGTTAGCAAAATTATCTATATGGAAGGGGTAAAGGCTGACCTGTTTGTTATAGGTCCGATGTACAGCAAATATTGGGGCGTCCACAGCTATATTTTAAGTAATTTATTGTCATCAGCAGTGGGAAGGTCTCTATGCCCAACAACTCTTTCATCAATTCTGGCATGGTTCTTACTTAACCACGCACAGTGCTGAGTGGTCACAACCCTGCTGGGAGCCAACATCTTGCAAAATTGTTCATTATTCTCTTGAGCATTAAGAAACTCAGCCAGAAGAGATTAATCAGACTTGCACACCTGGCTTCACACAGTTTGCTTCTCTTCTGTCATGTAAGTGCTTTGTGCAATGATTTAAGACTCTGGTAATGTTTCACTGAGAAGATACTTATCACAGATTAGATGCTCATATTTTCACTGTCCAGCTTCTCATTCATCTACAGATGTCTGTGTTTTATGAATATTCCATGTTGCAGACGGTAACTGTTTCCATCCCTGGTTCATACATCAGATACATTGTGAAATTAAAACGAACAGAGAAACGTAAAACATAGTCCTCTCACTCTTACACACGGGGACAAATTGTTCTCTCCTTTCCTCCACGTGATGGTAGCACAGTTTCCAACAGCTTACCTGAAGCCCATGGATTTGAGCAAGGCCCCATTTGTTCAGCACACTTGATGATCTGACCACTCAGTAAAACTTGAAGTACAAGGTCTCTGTTACTGATGTCAGTGAAGATATACTGATACGTAACTGGGTGAATGGATCTAACTCCTCTCCCATTGCAGTCATGCTCCTTTTAGCCATTTTTTTTTAACAGACAAGTAGAATTCTCCAGAAGGTGAAGGGCGGACAAGTAGATTTAATGCCTCTGGGTTATTTTCAAGGCTCTATTTAAGTATTAGGGCCAGATTCAGGCAGGCTCAAGAATTTGGGTGAAACAGAGTCAGTCTGAATAAAGCCTTATGTTAAAAATAAACAGACAAGCTTTTTAGCAAATGTCTACTGGAGTCACCCAGCACTGATACCACTGAAAACATGCTGATGTGAATTATTTATTCAAATTTAAGTGGAAACTAAAGGTCCATACCTTTGTTGTGAGTATGCACCAGAGTATGCACATCTGATTCATAATGGTGTAGGGTAATTAAGACAGACTCATTCTTCTGTGCTAATCTAAAGTTGCAGTGCCTCTGTCACAACTCTACTGGATGAATGCTTGCATAAGAAAGGAAAAGAAAAATGAAAGGATTCATGTTTGCTTTATACCTAGAACCATTTGGCATGTTATACTCATTCCCAGCATACAATAGTACTCTAATCTTCAGCATCCCAGAAGGCAGCAAACCCAGTTGATATTTCCAGTTATTCTTCTGTCAGAAGCAAGAGATGCCTGCAGTTGGGACCTCCTTGAATTCACCAATAAGGATGATTCCCCCTGCATCGTACTCAGAGTGGTGGGGCATCCAGGCACAGGCACTGTCAGATGAAGACGATTGAGATACAGCAGAGAGGGATCTAAAGCTAACAGTCAGACCTGCACTTTTCAAAATGGAAGTGCAGAGCTCAGTGTAGTCTTTGTAATTCAGAACAAGCTGTAGAAGTGAAATTGCCTGGAGCACAAATGTATGAAAACACTTTGTTACTACAAATCCCATAGGAGCCTGATTCTCAAGTCTCTATACAATTTAGTCTTTACTTTTTCTGTTATTTACCTTTTTATTGAAGATCACAAGTTCTTTTATGTAGAATACAAAGGAGAAATAATGTGTATGTAAGAAAAACCCAGTAACTTGGAGTCCTTCCTGTGCTTCAATAGAAAATCCTCAAAGTCTTTTTTTCTACTGTACAGAAGGACATTTGCTTCAGAGAAGAGGGCAGTGCCCTGTGGTTTGGCAATCCCATGAGTTAGATTTGAGCCTTGGTGGGGCCATCAGGAGAATTCTTGCCTTCAAGAGACAACGTGTCAAGTGAACATGATATTGCATTGAATGCTGAAAGATTTGGGTTCTACTCCCTGAAACTCTTCCACTTTGCAACGTGGAAATACCCCTTCTCTCTGTGCCTCTCTTTCATCATTGCACACCATTTGCCTCACCTGTCATTATCTTATAAGACCTTTGAAGAAAGGGAAGACTTAGTGGCAGAGTGTTGTTCCTAGTGTAGTAAAAACACTAGTATCAAGTGGATACTGTAGATGCAATGAAGCTATGACTGGCACTAAAAGAAGTCTAATGGCATATCTGAGCTTGGCCATGTGCATGGTCCTTTTCCACTTTACTATCCTTAAATAACTTTAAAGAAATGTTAGTGCTTGGAAGTCCTAGTATCAGCCTTGTGCACCCTAGCTACTAGATATGCATACTGATACAGGCAATACTCAGAATAGGCCAGGAGGGAGGAAAGCGTAAGAGGAGCAAGTTAATACTGAAAAGAGCCACCTGAAAAAGGACTTTAGAAATCTGATATCACTCTGGAGGATTATGACCTGTTAAACCTGGAGAGCAACATCTTACTCTGAAGCTTCCTTGGGTCAAAAGAGGATTCTGGCCTTTCAGTTCCCTTACCATGTTACAGGAGGAAGAGTGAACTGAAGCAACAAGAGGCCAAAGTGTGCAAGCCTTTCCTGCAGAGCTGCATTGCAGAGCCAAATGTCAGTAGTATTCCAGGCTGAAAAGGGCCTGGCCTTCCTCCTAAACATAAACTCACAGTTGCAGCTCACAGCATACATATTTGCTCTCAGTTTTGCTCTTTGCATTCATTATGACTGTTTCCCAAACACATCTTGGGAACTACAAGCCCTCCCATTACTTTTTCTCCCTTCTGAAAACATTTCACAGTACAACTCCAAAAACTGCATTCAGCAGTGAAGTCCTGGCAAAAAGGTTTGCTTTTGGGCCTCTCACTGATTTCTCATGGAAGTCAGAGGAGTCTTCGCCTGGCAGGTCAACTATGTGATTCAATGAACGTGCCTATTAAAAAGGTTAGAATTCAGTGCATGAGTCCAGAGAAAAGTGCCTGCCAAGCCTTCTGTAAAAAAAAAAAATTAATTCTAACAATGTTCTGCCCTTTATCATTTTCTCCTGCACCTTTTGTTTTTTCCAAACAAATCCTATTTATTATTCAAACCCTATTTCTTTTCTCTCTTGCCCTATAATGTAATTTTTAACACCAAATGTTTTGCACATTAGAAAGCTGTAAGAAATGTAACTTGCAGTAATTACACTGCAGTGGCTGAGAAGGTTCAGGAATCCCTGAGATTTTGCTCCAGTGGTGATGGTGTGAGTCATCCTGTGACTTCAGACACCAAATTGCTCTCCCCCTATTTGCATGCCTGTTGAGTGAGAGACATTGCATTTACCTTACAGGGCTGTTTTGGAGGATTAAGGCTTTAAAGTATGGCAGTGTGACACAAGCCTTGTTGAGCATTGCTTAAGGGGCATGCATGGCCCTCGGATGTTTGTCGAAGTGCTGCAAAATAATGGTACTTTTTTCTAAAGACAGTGCTGAACGAATGCTGTGCAGAGTTATCTGTTGCAGCAGGGAAGGGGTGCACACTCCCATGTTGACTAGCAGCCTCAGTACCTGCTTGTCCAGACAGATATGCTGATCTCGTCTTGCTGCCATGAAGATTAACATCAGGGCCTCTCTTTCTTCTCTTTTAGATCCTGGTGCTCCTGTGAAACTGCCTTGTATGCCAGTTAAGCTGTCACCTCCACTACCTCCAAAGAAAGTCATGATTTGCATGCCTTTAGGGGGGCCAGACCTCTCTCTCTCATCCTATTCCACTCAGAAGAGCTCCCAGCAGCCTTTGACTCAGCACCATCACACTGTCCTGCCATCCCAGTTAGCAGCTCACCAGCACCAGCTCCAGTACGGCAGCCACAGCCAGCACCTGCCTTCTGGGTCCAGCACGTTGCCCCTTCATCCTTCTGGGTGCCGGATGATAGAGGAACTCAACAAAACACTAGCCATGACCATGCAGAGGCTAGAAAGGTAATGGATCAACTTTTAAAGTTGCCTGTTGATGTGCACTGTTTCCTGCTAACCTCAGTATCAATACCACCGCTTGAGTTATGTTGATAGTACTTGAATCCATCCACAGTCAGGGAAGGAACCTTTCCAGGCTTGTTGGATGTGTTTGTAGCAGAAAGGAGAAAAAGACTGAATTTCCTGAACCATGTTGTCCCTTTCAAGGAGCTAGATAATACAGATGATGGAGAAAATGTTAAAGAGACATGCCTGGCTTGCAATAAAAACTGCAGAGTGCATAACTGTGAAGCTCTAGTTATGTGGAGGATTGCCAAAAAAAAGGAGAGGAAGTGGAAGATTCAGAAAAGAGCAGTAAAAATCAAATGTGCCACTCAACCGGGGCATTTGATTAGCGTTACCAATTAGCTTGAAACAACCTATGAAGACTTCCTACAAGTCACTCAGATGGGTTTTAATATACTATTTTCATTATTTCAATTAATTTAAATTGTATGTTTGATCTTAAAATATGTATTTAGCCCATTCCACAGCAGCTACCTACTTAGCCATTTGCATCTGAAGGAAGGTTATATGTTTGATCAGATGAGCCTTACCCACCTTGGGGCTGGTTTTTGTTACTGTCACTTGTGGGTATCTGTGAACACTGCTTCAAACAGTCTGAGTAAGTGAAGCGTGTTGTATAAATGCAAGCTGTCCTCTCCTCGTAGGCTGCAAGATCAGCAAGGTTTGGAAAATTTATTTCATCTTGTAGAGGAAAATTGAGCAAGTCCCAGAATAGGGAAGGTAATCCAAAAAATGACATGTTCTATTTAGTACCAAGGGCAGCTTCATAGCCAGTTTGTTCTAGGAGCATCAGATCATTCTTCTGTTAGTCAGGAAGCTAAAATATTTGGTCTAACAGACAAAATGCCTTATGATTTGCCTCAATACCTCCTTGTGACAATGTTACCTTTATTTAGTGCATAGATAAATAGAATTCAATTAGGGATGGCAAATTCTCCTTACTGCATGAAAAACAGTCAGGGAACCAGGATACCTCTGTTTTTTTTTTATCAGGAGGGCTGATGTTTCTGCAGCATGAGGGAATTCTCTGCTGGGGAAAAACTGCTAAGGCTGTGTGGGAGATTCCTGTTCCCATCAGTAAAAGGGCTGTAGCAGTAGGATTGAAAAGATTATCCACATTCCTCGCTGTGCCCAGTGACTACCCACTTAACTCTCACATTGCCAGCAGGGCTGGTCAGATGCATCTGCATCACCCCAAAGCTTGGTGCACCAAGCACAGAGGGTAGATGGTGTCTCCCAAAGGCTCCTTTGGGGCTGCTCCTTTGGGCTGCACTGCCCATGCCATCCCCAGCATAGGCTGGATACCTTCCTGTCTGGCTCACACTGTGTGCAGAAGGCACTTTGTTATCCTGAGCCCAGTGACATCTCTCAGAGTATGACTTCATTGTGGCATCTGTTGCCCCACAGCAATGAATGCTCCAATTTCTGGGCATCCATCAAGTTTATGTCTACAAATACACTTAACTGATTTAAAGAAGGTGATGCTGTTTGGTTTTAACTGTTAATTTGCAGATGAAACTCTGCTGCTTGTTAAAAACTGAATAAGCAAGTATTCATTTCCCAATATGAAGCAATTGCCTCCCTTGGCAGGAGAAAATAAGAAAAGGTTGTGGCACTGATACCTCACATTTAAAATGAAAATGAGTCCTAGTTCATGATATTGCAGTGATTTTTCATAGCCTTTTTGTGTTGATTGACTATTATTTCAATTGCAAAATAAAGTATTGAGTACTTCAGTTATTCTTGTCAAAACAAATCAATAATGTTTGCATTCACAAGAGAGAAAACAGATGACTATTTCCTCTGCAACAGCAATTGTAATTTTCATAGTGTTTACAGGTGAAAGGGTCTGTGCATCTGACACTTGACTCTGTTCTTAAATTGCTTTTTCAAGCCATATTGGGATCTTAGTACATTTCCTAAATTTTCTTGAAGATTTGTACAGATTTGTAAAATATATCTATTTAACTTGGGAGAGGATTGTTTGCCTGAAACGCTGCTGTTTTCTAATATTTTTACAGTAGTTCTTTTTCTTTAATATTATAAAATCTGGATTAAGCCTAGCAGACATCATACCGCGGGATTTGTCATTGGACGCTTCAGCCCAGAAGTCCTGAGGGCTTTTTAAAACTGCACAGATCCTATATCTGCTTTCTTCTATTTAAAATTTGGTAGTGTGCTCAAAGCTATGGCACATGTGGGTTATGCAGTGAGATCCTGAGCTTTAGTGTTCCATCCAGGATAACATGCTACTGGGTCCCTGATATTGGGTCAATAACCTTGAGGAGATGAGAGAGCCTAACATGTCTCTGAGGCACCTTCTGGAGAATGCTAAGTTCATTGGCAGCATTTAATTTTGCTGATCTCAGTCTTTATCTTGAAAGAATCCTACAACATTTTACAATAATTGCCGTGATGCTGCAGTAATAATGATGCCACATCTGGTAATTTGAGAGATTATTTAGAGTATTATTTTGGTTTTAGTAAGGCAGGATCACGTAGACAAGTACAGATCAGTTTTCCGCTCTACATTTTTTCTTTTTTTTCCTTCAGGAATTTTTTTTTTTCAGTTCTTCCTTGTGTCTAGTTTCTTTGGTCCTGGTGCAGTGAAAGCTCCTCAAGTCTGCTAAACTCTCTTGATGTTCATTTAATCCATAACCATTTCATATCAATTGCACATTTTTCCCAGTAAACTTTTCCTAGACCTATAACTCTTCCCTCCACCACGACTGTGAGTGTGGACAGGAACAAAGAATGAAAGACTAAAACATCCCCTTCCTCCATCAATCTGAATTCTTTGCTTTACCAGATGAGGTCTCTGGAATTCATATAGTCTAATGTCATATGAAGACTGGTATTTGAAATCAGTGCTTTGCTGACAAGCCAGAAGCTTGCCAGAGAAAAATGAGCTGTCCCTCTGTACCAGCCTGGAAGTCAGAAGTTATTTTGCTGTCTTTCACCTTGAGAAAGCTCCTGAGCTTCTCTAACTCTATTTCCTCCTTTGCCAGAGTGGTTGCATATTACAGCCTCACGTAGATCTAGTGCATATTAACAAGTCGATGTCTTAAGGTACATTAAAAATGTGTAATAACTATTCAAGTCCCAGTTGTTCTTACAACTTAAAATGGCAGTTAATTCTTGGATTTTTTTATTTGGTTTTATTACAGACACTATAGAACATTAAGTTCATTTGAACACATAACACTTTTGATTGCCAACATTTTCTGGTACTTGTAACATCTCTTGATAGCCTATTCTCAGAAGGGCAATCTGTGTCATGTCATAGTATGACTATTATAACATGTCATTTGTGCTACCAGTTCGCCTCTCTTTTCCCTGATAAATTACCAGCTTTATGATAGATCAAGTTGAAACAGAGAAGAGTGTGATTCCTACATAACCTTTTTTCTGCTACCTCTCTTGCCAATTTGTGCCTTACTGCAAATGAGTTTCCCCTTCAGCCCAAAGGGTTTAAGCATAAACAAAACTCTGGATTCTGGCTTCAATTTTACCATTTCAGAATGCATTTTAAGAGTTGGTGAAAATCTGATAACCTCTACCACCAAAATCCTTGGAAGGCTTGATGCTCCTGACTGAATTGAATTTGAGAAGAAAGACCATGCCCAAAAGCCATGCATCGTGAGCAGCAGCAAAAGAAGCCTTAGAAACCCTCTTGTGCCACTGGAATGTATCTTCAATTTTGACTTAGAAAGGTAGCTTCTTTATCTGAAATAGCTTTATTTTCTGCCTTGCCCGTATAGTTCTCAGGCTGTCTGGTAAGACAACAATTAATTTCAATTATTCTATGGGTTCTTGTACACTTGCAGCTGAATCAAGGCCTCAGTTTATTCGACATAGGTGCTGAAGAGCTGTTAAGTGGCAATATCTCACCCTGAGCTAGACCTGCATCTGTGGCAGAGCAGAGAAAAATCACTGTGTCCAAAAGGATAGTGTGTGAGACCAGTTCCTCTGGGGCACCCAGTTCAACTTCAGACTGTAGATTTATGAAATTAAATGCATTAGGCATCCCTGCCAGTGTCTTGTAAGTCTTATAAAACATATTTGAGTCAGAAAACATTTATCTTCCATAAAACTTGTCAAAAGAATTGCTTTTTGTCTAAACTGTAGCATTGCCTGAGGATAGAAATAATATTTATAGCTCGGCCTTCTTCTCTGTCTCTCACACATATGCCTCTGTTGTAGAAATGTATAAATGATGGTTTGAAGTTTTATTCAGATTGTTGTTTTAACTGTTAAGTACAGAAGACCATACTGAGGATCTGAAAACATGCTGATAAAAATGTAACTCTTTATTCCAAAATCAAAGAGACAGGGATCACAGATAAGAAGCATGCATTTTTTTTCCCACTAGATTTTACAGGATGGATTGCACTTCTTTCTTTTTAGATTTTGTCTGTATCATGAGTCACTCATATACTTAAATTCTGATTTTTTCGTTAATTTTTTTCTCACTAGAAACATTGCAAGGTATAGTTGTGTAACTTTCTTGCTGATTTGATCACGTAAAGATGATTGCAAGTGCTTTCACTAGTCAGCTATGAATTATTGAAATCTATGTGTTAAGATATATTTATCTTCTCAAAACAATTGCTTGCGTAGCTTTAGCTTTGTTCTCTAATTTTGTTGCTAAACATGAAACTGATTATAAACGGACTACTTGAAACAATAGTGTGCTTTTTGGTAAATAATGCTAAAATGTTTTGTGGTGTAGACCACCTGATCATGTTGTTTTTTCCTAATGACCCAGAGGAATTTATACAAAATGGAAATACCCAGTGACCTTGATTTGTCTTTCTGAAGTATACTGCAATACTGAATGTATTTCACAAGTGCTGTGCTTAGACAGCTGATGTCGTCAAAAAACTGTGGAAAATGCTGATTTTAATCAAGAAGACCACAAAGCACCAGGAAAAATGAGGGGCTTAAAATAGAAAGTAGCATTATCCAGAAAGTGGGTGATTCAGAAAAATTGCAACAAGATGAGAAGCTGCCTCTTTCTAGATCACTAGTTCAAATAAAGATGTAGTGTGGTAATTTGTAAATCTTGTTGCCATCCAATACGTGCTTGGTAACCTAAATTAGTGAACTGCTTTGATACCCTGTGGGCACACCCATAAGGAGGCATCTGTAACCTACATACATCCTTCACAGGACAGGGAAGCACCAAATGGCCCAGGATGCTGAACTACTTTTTACTCCTTTCATTTTTACTTCTAGAAGGGATTTGGTGAACTTGTATTTACTCTCTGTGTATGTATGTATTTTTTTTCAATTGAAGTAAAGATCCAGTGGTTGTGTTCACCATTAGAAGTTGGGGTTCTTTTTAATATATATATATATAATTATTTTTTTAAGCAATGTTAACAGAATTTCACCACATTTTAGTTTCTCTCAGTAATTTAATTCCAGGGTGGGTTTTTTTTTAATTTCTTACCTTTCCTCTTAAAAAGAGTTACACAAAAAATAGGTTACAGAGAAAACAGATTTAAAAAATGAAACTAATAAAATTTAAATTATTAAATCATTTAAAGAAATTAAAAGTTAGTTGAAAGGTTTTTAAGACTGTAGTGCATTTATGTGTTATTAGGAGAATTCAGCTGATGAATTCTAAAACTACTTTGGGGATAAAAATTTTGGGGGATCAAGCTCATTGAAGTCTAATACAAAAATTCATAAGCCATTTCTCATTAAACTTTCATACTTTGTGGTACAAAACATGGATTATCACTAAAGAAATGGAGTGCCTCTGTTCAAGGCATCCAGAAAAGCTGTGCATCTCATTGTTGGTTAGTCTGCAATAGTAAATGTTGCAATTATCAAAATGATTACATTGAAGAAAGGGAAATATTTCAAGTTGACTCAGTAGAAAATCACTTAAAGAGAAGAATACAACATAATTTCAAGGCACAGAATGCCCCTGGTATTCTGAACAGGCTAAAATATTAAAGGGAATTGAGGCTACTCAGCACTTGGTAAGGCGTGACCCAAATTCGTGTGCTTCAAGTGCAGCTTTGGCCAGCACATCTGGTTTCACACCTGTGCTCTTGTGGAAAGTGAAATGGGAGTTTGACATAGACAGGGTATCTGACAGGAAAATGTTCCCTGCCTTTTGTACAGCTGTTTCCCCAGCTGGGACTTACAAGAGAGTGGTTTCTGTTGACTCACAAATAAACCTGAGCAGCCATAATTTTTGCCTACCAGTCTCTCATTCTCATTTCATAGTGGAGAAGCAACATGAGCTATGAGAAAACAATTACTTGGGAAGCTTGGTTCTGTTCCTGAGTTTTTCTTTCACCTTTTGTTTGACTTTGATCTTCATCTCCTGTTTCTTCATGTTCCTGTTTCCCTACTTGTATTGAAATGTTTGTTTATAAAGGACTTTGAAATCAACACGTAAACAGAGCTAGATGTAGCAGTACTGAGGACAGGTCTGAAACTAGTGAGCTGCTGGAAAGGTTCAATCACATTTTACGTGACAAAAGAAGTACGATGCCAGCTCCAGTTCAGATTGATCTCCAGCACCTGGCTGGAGTGAGCAGCTGGGGTAGGAGAAGGGATATATTGTTACTGCAGCTCCCACAACATATAACTGTGCCATTAGCAAACAAACCTCCAGGCTTTAGCTCCCTTCAGTTGTTACGCTCACCAGCTCCCCAAAGTCTCTCATCTTCAAGCCCAGTTTCACATGCTCAGTCTCCTCCCCTTCAGAGGGTTGTGCCCTTGCCTTTCCCTCAAAGCAATCAGCATAATCTTGTCCAGTGTAAGTCATGGTTTCCCCCTGCCTTTCTCTTATCCATCTCTACAATCGATACCATTCCTTCCTCCCACTCGCTTACTCCACCTTTAGGTGAGACTGTCACAGTTTGACTCAGAATCCGCGATTAGACCAGAGACAACAATGCTCTCGATTCCCTGCCCCTCCCATCCAGGTAGGGAAGAAGAGAGAGAACAAGGAGAGAGACTTCACGGATTAAAAACTAAACTAGACAGCTTTAAATACTAATGATAAAAGAAAATATGTACAAATATATACAAGTATGTTCAGGAATGTGCAAAATCCTATTCCCTCCCCCCTACTTCCAGCAACACCCATGGCATCTCCTGAGCTGTGAGCAGCTCTGAAATGTCCTGTAGTGCTGCTGGAGAGAGCAGCAGAGCAGGCAGGGGCTGAGGGGAGAGTTGTGAGGGTCAGGAATGCATGAGCCAATGGTGATGGATAGATGGAGCCCTCCCTGGATGCCAGCCACAAATGGAAGAGAAGGGAAGAAGAAGCAGGAAGAGAGGGGCTTGATTTCCATGATCCCTGAATTATGCATGTTGTGAAATACTTTGGTTCACCTATTTTGCTGTCTGTCTAGTCCACTCCTCTCTGTGGGAGGGCTGCAGATACAACTGATCCACTCCTTTAGCATCTGAGGCCACAGATTCAACAAGCAGAGCAAAGCGTCCTTGATGTCTCAGCAGTACCTATAAACATTCCAGTGTTATCAGTCCACTATCTGGAAAACTTGCTGTTACTTAAAAGAGAGCTCACTGAAGGAAAAAAAAAATCAGTAAAAAGAAAATTGGCTTCATCCTGGCTCAAACCAGGACAGAGACACTTGTCAGATGAGACAGTTTCTCTTTACTGCCTGCATGCCAGTGGAGAGGTCACACAGACCCTGTGCTGAAGACATGTTAACACTCTCAGTAGCTGGTGCAATTCCCACTAAGCCTCAAGACCCTATTTGCTGCAGATCTTTTTCTCTTAGTCCTGGTTGCCAGTATTTCTGCCTGTGTGCTGACCTACCTCTCCCTCATAAGTGTTGTACCTTAAATTTAATGTATACTCAGTTAAAACTCCATCTTGCTGACCTTGAAGATCTTTCTGTCCTTGTTTCTTCTCAAAAAAGGGATGAAAGACAGCTGCTTTCCTAAATACAGTGAGAGAAGCAACTCAGTCTTCCATTGAGCTGTTTTCCTTTAGTTTATTCATTTGCTTTTCTTTCCCAACAGCTCTGGTTTACACACAGGTGACAGTGTTACAAAAACAGGACCTGGGGGCCTTCCAGACATGAGACAAGTGCCAACTGTTGTGATCGAATGCGATGACAATAAAGAAAATGTGCCTCATGAGGCAGACTATGAAGATTCTTCCTGCCTCTACACAAGACAGGAAGAGGAGGAAGAGGAAGATGAAGATGAGGATAACTCATTATTTACAAGTAAGATTAATTCCACTTTTCTGTCTCATTTATTTATTTTTTTCTCTGAATTCTTAGTGCATAAGGGAAACACAAGGCCTGTGAATTTTCTTTCCTGTCCATGTCTTTTGCATCTTTCAGGGCTTGACTACATGGGGACACTTCCTGAATCAATCCAAAATAACAAGTAGTATTAATTTGTAATAATTTCCCTAATCCACAGGAATCCCTGTCTAGGTAGCTCTCAGACAGAATTCACGTGACTGTTTCTTTGGCTTATATTAGTTCACTTTCAAATTTAATTTTGGATTCACTTTCCCAAGTGTCTGTGGTGTAAAGAAGCCCCGTGTTTGGCTTAAGTCAAGATCAGCTCAATAGAATTACTTCAGGAGGATGAAATAAGTACCACTGATAGAAAACCAGAATTTTTATATATAGTAAGTATTAAATCATGTCAGAATTTTAAGTCTGCACATACTTTGAAAGGGGTCACAATCAGAGAATTGGGCTCAGGTTAATTGATAACCATGTCACAATTACAGTCTGGAGATGGACCTGTGGCCCCTTCGTGGCCTGTCTGAGAAACCCATCTCCTGCCTCGGTGTGGCATCATAGGGCTCTCCTGTGAAGAGGAAATACCATATTTTGTGTATGACAACTGGTTGTTGTCCTGCAGGTTGAGCTGAAGTTTCAGGCCCTTGGATTTCTTTTCTTTGGAAAACTGGGAGCAATACAAACAAAAGGCACCCTTTTTAAAACCCACACAAAGAAGTTGCTGAAACAGACATATTTCATCTCCTCAGGATCCTCCTTTACCCTGCAAGTGAAATTAAGCAGTCTTTGCTCTTAAACTAAGACCCAGAGCAGAACTGCACTGTCTCACACTTTACTGCCATAGCCCAAAACCCCTCATGGGTTTGTGTTTGTCTGTCTACTTGTGTCTGTCTTCCCTGCTCAAACTGCTTTGGTTGCAAGTCTAGGGAAGGTGATTGTCCCACTTTACTCTGCACTGGTGCAGCCCCATCTTGAGTACTGTGTGCAGTTTTGGGCACCACAATACAACAAGGATATGGAGAGTGTCCAGAGGAGGGCCACAAGGTTGGTGAAGGGCTTGGAGGAGATGCCGTATGAGGAGTGGCTGAAAGCACTTGGTCTGTTGAGCCTGGAGGAGAGGAGACTGAGGGGAGACCTCATTGCAGCTTACTGCTTCCTCACTAGCGAAGGTGGAGGAGCAGGCACTGACCTATTCTCTCTGGTGACCAATGATAGGACCTGAGGGAATGGTAGGAAGATGTGCAGGAGGAGGTTTAGGCTGGACATTAGGAAGGGACCCTTCACCCAGAGGGTGGTGGAGCACTGGAATAGGCTCCCCAGGGAAGCAGTAATGGCACCAACCCTGACAATATTCAAGAAACATTTGGACAATGCCCTCAGGGACATGGTATGAACCTTGGGGTTGTCTTATTCTGGGGCGGGAGTTGGACTTGGGGATCCAGGCTGTCCGAGAAGGTGTTTGAGCCACCATCCCTGGATACATCTAAAAAGACAGATGTGGTGCAAGGGGACAGGGTTTGGTGGTGGACGTGGCAGAGCTAGGGTAGTGGTTGGACTTGATTTTGAAGGTCTTTTCCAACCACAATGATGATGCTATGATACCATGATACTATAAGCTTGACTAGTGAAAGGCCACTGTTTTTCACAATTTCTTTGCCAATGTCACTGCCTGAGAAGCAGTGTCATTTATTGTACATAAAGATCTGTGCTGATTGGCTTTTGATTCCTTCTAGTGCCAGCTTGCATATCTTGATGTTACGTTGCAAAAGAGAGAGATCTCTCTCTCTTTCCACGTGCTGTAGTTCTGCTGCCTGACCAGGTTCTGAGGGTGAATTGCTTATTCCATTACATGGTTCAGAAACACTGCACTAGAGAAAGCTACAGATGCTACTAGCAGTTCTGAAGCAAGCCCTTCTTCTCCACTCCCCTCTATGGAGCAATATTTTAATTTCTTTTTTCCTGTATACCTACCAAATTCAGCTTTTCCTTATTATGATGTGAATTGAGGTTAATTGAGCACATGAAATTAGTTGACACCCCTTTTCCCACAGTCCTTACCAGTGTAAATGAGAGCCTAGGATCCTGCCTTGGCTAGCACTCTTTGCCTACTTCGTGCTGTAATGCAATGATGACACCTCCTTTGGCAGAGCCTCTCCTCTCTCCCACAGGCTCCCTGGCAATGAAAGTCTGCAGGAAGGACTCCTTAGCAATCAAGCTAAGCAACAGGCCTTCCAAGCGAGAGCTGGAGGAAAAGAACATCCTCCCCATGCAGACTGATGAAGAGAGGCTCGAACTTAGGCAGCAGATTGGGACAAAGTTAACAAGGTAGGAGACGAACATTTTTGTAACTCTTGCTTTTGGAAATAAGTGGCGGGATGTTAGTTGTCCTCCAGTCTGAATTCGAGAAAACCACAAGGAGAAGACCAGCTAGTTGTTGGGAATTTTCTTGTGTTTTTTCTTTTTGTTTTGTTTTTTTTTGCTGTTTTGTTGAGGGGATAAAGGGGGAACAGTACTACCATGTTGTGGAGGCAGGTAAATACCTATTTCAGCATTTTATCTACCTTTTTTTTCATGGCCTTGTTTATTTCTTCTTTAAAATATACTAGCCACATCTTTCCAGTCTGTCTTTGAAAGTCTTTGTGCTGGATCATGCTTAGCCTACTGCAAGACCTGTCTGATTCTTCAGTATTCTTGTTGAAGGGCCTCAGCAGATGCCCAAAGTCTGCAAGATGGCACTGCAGTGTTACTGGTTCTGTGATTTTTTTCAGTCGAGTCTTTATTCAGCCTAATACTTTGTTAGACTGCAGCTGCACATGGAGCTCAGGGTCCCAAAGAGCAGCACATGATAGCAAGGTCCCAGTGTTTATGTGATTAATTTTGAACCCTTTTGAAGCGTATGAAGAGTTGGAATTTTTGTTTCTTAGTGTATCTCACTGTGCACTGCTTGACCTTGCAATGACATTGAACAGCATTTGCCCTGTCCTGCCCATTTGTCTAAATTACTTAGATCTCTCAGAAGTTTTACAGCTCTGCTGAAGGTGAATAGTGTAATTTGCAAACACTGACTCTGCACAGCTCACTGTGCCCCAGGTGATTTTTATTATAAATATCTCACCTCTCCAAAACCTGCTTTTTCCCCATTAAAGAATGTTTCTTCAGCATCTCTTTTTAACAAGGGTAACTAGTTTTGGCAATACCCAGAACCCTTCACGTGTAAGCCCCATATTCTCACAGTGTCATTGTTTCCCCAGTTGCATCTCTGTTCATTCAGTCTGAGGTATAATGCTTGATCTTGTCTTCTAATATAGCTAGGATTTAGGAGCAATCAGAAATAGTTCAAATAATTAAAACTGTGTATATATGAGCTCAAAAAATAGCTGAGCCACTGCTGTTTTATTCCCATTTTATGCCGGTGTAACATCACTGAAATTGGTAGAGTTTCACAGGCCTTATCTGAAATAATAGTTGCCAGTTTGGCCTTTTAATTACTATTATTTACAACTTAGCATCTCATCCTTTGGAGTAGTTAAACAACTTTCCTCACCTCTAGTAAGCAAAAAGCCACAGATGTTTCAGCAACAAAAAGGAAGGTACCTGTGTTCTCGGTGCTTTCTATCTAAATGTGATGTATCCATGTGCACAGACTGATGAATATTAGATTGAAATAGAGAGAGTATTTCAATTTGGACAACATTTCTTTACTGTCCAGACTTCATTAGTGAGTCCATCCTTTGCTATTGCTCAGTAATTGTCACATAGTGCTGCAAATGCCAAGCAGAATTAAAGTAGTGAAGCATTTATAGTCCTTAGAGAAGATGCAGAATATAATTGCAGCTGGCAATTTTGGATTTCAGAGGGGTTTGTACTGTTCCACTAATGGTCCCCTATGGTTTAAAATAGCCAGCCAATGAAATCACATATGCTACTTACAGAAGTAAAAAATGCAGAATAAAAACTTCTGCAAATAGTTATTGTCTGTAATAGATCAATTAGTTTTTACCAAGAGGCTTATTAGGATACTTCAGTATTTATGTATCATTCTCACAGTACTTAGTTTGGAAGAGCTCATTGGCTGCCACATTTGGCAGATCGGAATTTAGTACTATTCAGAGAACATCATTTTTAAAGAAGCTTATAGCCAGGCATATTGAGAGACTGATCATTGACATATTGTGTGAGACCAAAATCATCCCAGGTGTAGTTCCTCCAGCCTTATTAGGGTTACACCAGGAATCAGTTTGGCTCAGAACTGTTTGTTCCTGCCATGTTTCAATGTAGCTTGGAACCTCTGAACCTCAAATTGGTCCCAAAAAATTGTTATGACTTTATTATTGCATCTGCCAAGTGGTAGTGAGACTCCAGAGCAGACTTCACCATGTCACCTATTTGCCATGCTGGGAGAATAATACCCTGACTTACACCAGACCAGTTGTGGGGCTGCAGAGACTGTATCTTACAAGCAGAATGCAGCTCACTACACACCTGATTAGCTCAGACATAAGACAAATTAAGACCTTTGTGCCTGTCATAGAAACCTTTCACGTGTATGTGGTTTTTTTCTCTGGTGTGTATCCTGTATCATGGCTCAGCACATATATATCCAAGCAAACATGGAGCTTTTTGCTCAAGGTGGCAAAATATGTCCTAGCAAGGGCAGGAGATTCCACTTCACGTGGATTCCAGCCGCATGAGCAGGCCACTGCATCATAGACTATTTCTGGGCAGTCTTTTAAACAGCAATTACAGCAGCTAATTAGAAGACCTCCTCCTCTGACCAAACCAGAATGTATTACTCTAAACTGTGGTACCTACTATGAAGCAAGGAGCAGGCAGTGAATTAAGATGCAGAACTTAGCTCATAACAACATGTGACCTGGGGATAGGAAATGCATGCTGGAGGACAGGTTCATGGCTGCTAAAACCCCTTACAACTCCATTCACTTCTGCTGTAAAATGCAGACCTTCTGTGCTAAGTAAATGTTTTAAGTGGCTATGGTTTTCTTTTCTCCTGACTGCTTAGCTTCTCCAGACTCCTCTATTCTATCCCTCTGGTGCTCTCACAGCTTCACAGCCGCTTGAGAACTGCGTTTAAGTGACCATGAGAGAGAAAGGAGATAACAGGGAAAAAACGGGACTCTGAATATTAATAGGCAAAGGGAAAAGATGGACTAATGCCTTTGTCTCTGTGGCTGTGTTGGACTTGCTGGGAAGCAGTGGTCCCCAGGTTATGCAGGTTAAAGCAGTGGGCAGTAGGATCTGAATTTAGCTTTCAGTGGCTAACAGGGTGAGAGAAGTGGGGCATATCTGGGCTATGTGAAGCGAGGACTCAGGCTCTGGATCTGAGCTTGGTGGTTCTCCCAGGGGCAATGAAAAAGGCATGGCCTGTCAGGAGCACCTGGTGAGGAGAAGGGCCAGCACAGATGGGCGATGCACAAGAGAGGCACATGTCCTCCAGGACTGCAGTACTGTCCCCTGGTACTGAGATGGGTGCTTCTGTGTGGGCCCTTGCACTTTTGTTTCACCAACGAATCATAATTATGGTCATAAGAGACCACATAGACTTCCTCAATCAGTATATTATTTAGTGACCAGAAGAGTCCTTTAGAGAAAATATATCTATCTATTTCTGTATATACACTACACTGGACTTTTCTGAGGACTTTGCACTCCCTGGAACTGGAAGGACCTGGTTTATTTGCGTATCTTTCACAAAGTGTCTCTCATACCTTGAGAAAATGTGTGACTTTAATCTGTGACCGATCTGTCACGCATCCTGTGAGAGAGGCTTTCTAAAGCACTCAGGTCTTCTTTGAGTCTCTTAACTCCTCAAGTCTAGTGTAGGTGGTCATTAGCAATTAGGTACAGGAGTACTAAAGCTGAGATTTTGGTCCACTCCTTTTCAGGAATGCATGGTAATGTCCTAATCTGTTTTCCCTGAAATCCTTCCATCCTGGCTTTTACCACTTGTGGGAATAGGATAGTCTAATAATATAAAAAAATCTGGTAATCCAGTATTATTATCATCACATTGATAATAATCAGTGTTAAGGGAACTTCCTGATATTCACAGTATTACTACTGGTCAGCATCCTGTCTGTCTCGTCAGCACACTCCTACCCAGCTCAGGGCAGAGCACAGGCTTGCTGCAGGTCACAAGGCAGGGGAGATACATTAAGGCTGTCCACGGTGAGCAGTGCATGTCAGGGGACTGCTGCCCATCACTGGCAGGTGCCACAGGCAACCCAATAAGATTTTGCAGCCAAATGAGATTTTATGCTCTGCTGCATAAAAACTATCGGTTGTAGGAGTCACATTTAACCCAAGACTGTGCCTGACGTGCAAGTGAAGAAACTTGAATAGTGAGAGCAGCCCTCTGTACATTAACTACATAGAAAATAATTAAATTAGAAACAAATAAAGAAAGTAACTTCTTGCAGTGTCCACATGCTACCTTTTGCCTCTTTTCTGACTTTGAGAGATGGACATCCCATTGCTCAACTGACTCCTGTGAGTGTGTCACTGTATTTGTTCTGCTGGCTTTAAAGCAGTGAATCAATGGCAAGCTTCTCTGTTAAGCAAACTTAACTACATCCTTACACTTCATATTATCTCTTGTAGACATTCACACACAACATACACCTTAGAACACTTTTCTATACCTTTTTCTAAAGGCTCTCTCGAGGCTTTTTCCCTCATCCCTATCCGGGAATTAGGAGCAGGGGAGGAGGGGGGGGAAGACGGGGATAGTCCTAATGTTCTTGTATGTTGTTCTGATATATATTGATATCATTCCATTGAATTAGTCTTGCCATAACCTCAGTGCCTTTAATAAACCTATTGATTCTTGAGCATTGTGTGAGTGTGACAGGGTGTGGTCCTCAGCCCTCTTTCCCCTTTTGGAGGGGGAGTGGGTCGCGGCTTTACCCATCTCGGCCCCCAACACAGATATACAGTAGTGCTCTGGATTGTTTGTTGTATAACCCTAGATTTATTCACTCCAATACCTTATGGGATGCTGTCCCTACACCAGCAAGTGGAAAATCTTGATCTGAAGCAATATAAATAATGTATTATTTCAAAAAAAGTATCATGAGGCAAGGAATAGGAAGTATGAAAATAGATCACAGAGACACTGTCTGTGTGTGTATGGCTGTAAATATGTGCACGTGAATGTGGACATGCAGACCTGCTGGCTGTGTTCATAGTCCCATTGATGCTTTGGAAATAGTACAGAGATGTCTGTGTCTGAGAAATGTAGACTGAAAAGTCATAAATCTTTGTTATGGAGCAGCAGATGTGACAGGTGATGGTCACCTACTACCTCAATCAGAAAGGTAATCTATGCTATGCATTCCCTGATCAATACTACGTCTTCCTCAGCTGTATTGAAAAATCCTGCCTAGAAACAGAAATCCTATGATGAAATGAACTTGGTGAATTCCCACAAGTATTAAAAAAAAATTGCCATTGATTTTAAAAATGTCACACAGCTGCTGTGAGTTTTTTGGACTTCTGCACATCAAGTGCCAGTTGTCCGTGTGTCCCTCTGCATGAGGGATAGTACTCGGGGGAAAGAGCGGTACAATATGTTTGTAAACAGAAGGAGAGATGTGAACCAGAACGAAGAGTAGAAAAACTGGGCAATTTGAGAAAAGGATTGCATCTTTAGCATCACCTTAAAGGTGACAGAGGTATTACCTGTGCTGAAGAAGGGTTAGTCTGCAAGGTTTGCACAGGCCTTAAAATGCACAGCAGTTCCTTCAGAGGGCTGAGGAAACTGAATAGTCCAAAGTGGTAGTTCTTCTTTGCTAAAAAGGGGAGGAGATTCAGCTTTTTGAAGCAGTTACTTGTTTAAACAGCATTGCAGTCCTGTTGATGGGAGGGTTTGCTCACCTAGAGGATGGCAGCAAGATGGCCCCCGTTGAGCACGGCTGCATCTCCTCATGGCTGTTCCCCACCCAGCGCTGTGGAGGGCATTTTGTGCTCTTTATCTCTGAGTCATTTAGGGATAAAAAGAATGGGCAGACAGCAGGATTAGGTTTTATTCACAGTCCTCATTTTTGTTGGGTAATGTGAAATAATTTCTTCCTAATTACCTCTGACGTCTGCAATTCCCACACTTATTGTTCGCTTTCACTAATGAGAGAAAAGCAAGTGCCTAAAGCAAGAGCTCATCCCCAGCAGCAGCGCGTGCGCACGTGTGCCTGAGCGGAGCTCGCCTCTTCCCGTGTCGGGTGCTGGGGATAAATCACACAGAAAATGGGATTGTGGTGAACAAGCTCATCTAAATCCTGGATTAGAGGGGACGATGCGACAGTGCTAGATGCATGAATGGGGGTGACTGAAAAAAGCTGCCAAGGACTGAGCCTGGATTTTAACCATGATGGTACCTAGAGAAAAGAGCGTTTTTTTTCCTTTTAGTTTAGCTTTGTGAGGAAGCTGTGCATTTCTGTGAAACCCCAAGGGAGCTATCTAAATCGTCCTTAGCATCAGGAGGAAGGCAGCAAAAGCAGGTGATTATCTATGGGCAGCAAGCTGAAATGGAGTTATCGTTACACATCTGGGCTCAACCATCAGGAAAAAATACTCAGAGGAGAAGTGATCTGGATTCTGGGTGGGGGTGCAGATGGGAGATGGGCTTTCAAGGCCCTTGTCAGCCTTCTTTTCTGTGACTGACGTCCTAGAGACCATCTAGGTCTCTTCAGGCATGTTGTGCTGGAAGGAAAAATGGCTTTGTGGTGAAAATGCTGTGGGAAGGCTGCATCTTCACTGGGAATCCCAACTTCAGGGAAGCCACTGAAAGAAATGCATGTGCACATATACATGTACGTTTATTAAGGTATGCTGGGGTCTCCAGATGTACATATGTGCCTGTGAACCTTGGTAAATTCCACTAGTTTACAAACTGTCATTGACAGCAAAGTTTGTGTGCTTTCGAAAAACCACCCAGATCCCAGGATCCCTTTAGACATGTGTTTCAGTAGGACAAGGATCCTAATTTCTGAGCACACTTTGAGCTTGTCTCTTTGTATGAAAATTACTAATACTTAACATCATCATTCATCACAGAAAAAGACTTCTAACATCACAAGTGATGTTATTACTATTGTTTTGATTTGAGTTTCAACAGCCAACAGCATGAATTTGCTTCATCTGAGTAATTTATGGTTAGGATTTGCTGTAGCAAAAGGTCAATGGCAGGGAAGGGAGAGGTGACAGTGGGTAACGTCACCACAAAACACGTCACCTCTACATGCTCCCTCGTTTGTGGGATGAACAGTGTCCTTGACCTGTGATCTGGATGGGTCCTGGCAGTGTGACCTCATGTCTGTCGCAGCTCTGCCTTGGGATGGGATGCGTCCCTGCTGCCACCACTTTTGCTCAACCAGCACCAGCAGGTGTTTTGCTGTGTATGAAAGCAAAGCCTCACAGACTGGATGTAGTCTGTCCTTGGGCAGATGCCTCCCTCCATGTTAGAAGATGGGGCTCCAAATGCGCAGAGACAATTCATTTGTGTTACTATAAAGGAGGAGGAATGTTTTACTGAGGAGAGGAATGCTCTTAATGGTAGACAGCAGGCAGCAACATTTGAGGGCAAGGTCTCCCCAGAGCCACCCACGTGGCCACTGATGAAATGAAAAATGTTTTCTCTATGTCAAAAGTTCGTCTCAATCAGAGGTACTGCCATCCCGGGAAGGTATTTGTTATTCCTGGGGTCTGTCACTGCTCCTGTTGCCTGCTGCCATGGAAGCAGTGCGAGTCACTCCACACTGTCATTGCAACATCTGTTTCTCCTATCCTTTCTCTGCAGAAGTCGAAGCAGAATACATTATGGGGTTACAGTATCCCCGTCATGCTTCCCATCCTCTGCAGCCCCCTGACACAGTCTGTATTTGAGGTCTAACTAGGCTGTCAATACAGCCAAGACAAATACATTTAGTCTACCTTTAGTTTCCTTTGCAGTTTCAGTGGGGTGGGGTGCGGTATCCTTCATTTTCTGCCCCAAATAGATTGTGGTGTTGCTTTTAGCTGTCAAACCACTATCACCTTTTACCTCAGAGGAAGCCACATTTCTCTGCTGGGCAAAATAATTCATGGTGATACAATGCAAGCTTGTGACAATAGTGAAACAACGTATGTTGTTAATAGAAATAGTCTTTTATTTCTCCAATAAACAGGGCGGCTGTGTGGAGTTCATGCAGTGCTCTCTTTTGAGTAAAAGAAAGACAAATATTAATAAGAACAGGTGAAACAAACACAAGCAAGGAAGTAGCTGATTCCAAATAGTCTATTCTGGTTTTAAAAGAAGAAAACAAAGGTGGTTTGTTTGTTGTTTGGTTTTTGGGGTTTTTTTTGCTGGCTCCATTAAGAATAGCTCATAAATTCCCACCTTGAAAAAAACCTAACCATAAATCTTCATATTTTGTGTCTGCTGATTGTGGGGAGTTAATCACAAGTACAACAGTTGCTCAGCTTGAATGACCTTGTAATTTCTATAAAGGAAACAAATCAGATGGCAATACAAATAGGTAAAGCAGCAGACTAGCAGGAATAAATTTCACTTCTTAGGCTGATGATTGTAAAATGGAGAAATTGCTTTTTGAGCAAAATATTTAACCTCTCTCAGAAGTTACAGTTTGCATTTTTTCTCCTTCAGTGTATTATGGCCTGTTTGGCAACACATGTGCAGGAGATTAACATAGATAATCCTTTTAAAGGAGTCAGACGCATAAAACCAGTTTTTATCCTGACTCCCATCAGCTTTTAAATATATACGTGCTTGTATATGTGCACTCTGACTACTACTGTGAGCACAAGTGGGACTGCTAGAGAAATAAGTCTAACCTCTCTCTGCATGGTCATCTATGTGTCCAGATACGCAGGAGTTTCATATGCAAGTATGTAAGTAAATAGAAGTGACTTTTTGAAGAGTTGGACCTGTACTTAATAGGATTTAAGGTTTTATATGTTCATTTTATATAGGATTAACTGTCTTCTGGACAAATGTACCAAGAAAGCAAGTATTCTTACCGTTACACCCGATACAATTATGTAAGGTTGGAATTTTTCATGTTTTCCCAAAGACACAGTGTTAACATGAGGATCACTTAAGAGATGAACAGGGGCTTTTTTTGCATACATGCAGGAAAGTTACTACTGGTCTTTCAGAGGCAAGCACAGATGAGAATTATGCTCATATTTCAGTGCACTGGGATTCATAAGCACAGACCATACGTGGGGATTAAACTAAGTCCTTAGCCTCAAATCCAACCATGTAAAATTACCATGTATGTTAATAACATTAGTGAAGAGGAAGTGTTCTCATGAGCAGTAGACCACATCAATGTGTCTCTAAGTATGCAGCCTTTAATATTCATTGCTTGCCTTTCTGATGAGAAATAATTTTCAAACCAGCAAACTATAGGGAAAGCACGTTAGCACCGAGGTAACCTCGTTCTTCACTGACACACCTGAATTCAGGAGGCAGCAACACTAATGGCTAATGAGTAATTAATAAAGCAAGCATTCAATATATTGTATGTGCTAAATGAGCAAGCATCTGTAACCTCAGGCTGAACTATTTAACCTGTGGAATATTTGAGTTTTTCAGCATGCTGGAAAAGTCTTCACAATTTCCTTTGTTGCAATAATGAAGAAAGAAACAGTCTTCCTGCCTCCCTGCAGTCAACTGGCTTTGATTTAACAGCTAGCCTTGCAAGCAGGAGACCCTGATCTCAAACAGCAGGAGCTGCAAGGGCTCCAGCCGGCTCCTTCAGTGGGGAACAGGAATGCTGCCTGGCCCAGGGACCCTTCTGCACATGCACTGGGACCTCGGTTGCCTGCTGGGATGCAGATGGCAGCTTGGTTGCACCCAAGCCATCAAAGAGCACACAGGGAGATGTTAGACTGCAAGTAAATGCTGTCCTCAGCAGACCCTCACAGAAGCTACAGGGCAAGGTCCCTGGCCATCTGCCATGGAGGTCTTTTCACAGCCCCACCACCTGGCCCACCTCCAGCTAAGCCTGTGAGCAGCGTGAACAACGAGTCCCTTTGGCCTGTTTGGCTGCACTGGGAAGTTGGAGCACCTGACCCTGGCTTTCCTTGAGCACTCTCTGCCCCAGTATTCAGCTGTAAAAGAAAGAGAGCAGGCAGCCCCTCTGACAGGAATTGGTTGGTTTGGAGTCAGTTTTAAGGACACAATGCAGCTGCATATCAGTCTTGAAGTGGGGAGCAACTTCCCTGACAAGAGTCTGGTGCCATCTTGAATCTCCCTGTCAGGGCATTCTCCAGCTGGTCCCAAAACCTCCCTCTGCTTCTTTCAGGAGAAGGAATGGCTGATGTCCTGGGGCCAGACCATCCCCAGAGACTCCTTCCCTTTTCCCAGTAACAACTGAGTGTAAATGCCTGGCGTCCTCCACCCCCAGGTTTTTCCAGAAACATTAAACACTTCCCTTCTTTATGCAGACATTTATACTGAGATAGAGTGACCTGGGCAATTGGAGGGATCATAGAGCTATGTGATACTCCACCGTCCATTTCATCTTCCCCCTCAGACTAGCAATGAAAGTCTAATTCTCTACTACAGTTAGAAGAGCTGCCAACTTCTTGCACCTTCCACTCCACCCTGGTTGAAGATCCCTGATCGTTGCACATCTGATTGCCTCAGATTGCATTCTCCCACCTGTCTATCACTGCTCCTTGCCTTTCTCTCAGTTCTGTGCATTTGTCACTAGCTATATCATCTTTTAACAATTAGGGCATGTGTTAAAATCTTTAAGAGTGAGCAATGCTGCCTCACTATTCAGTGTGAAAGTGTATCTGAAAGGATGAATTTAACCCAGCAGTACTAAAGATTTAGTGCAATATTCATTTTCTTTAATGTTTCTTTGATCAGTCATGGCTACGTGGAGAAGTGCCCAAAGACTGGAGGAAAGAAAATGTCACTCCTATATTCAAGAAGGTCTCAGGGAATTATAGGCCAGTCAGCCTCACCTTGATCATCGGGAAGGTGATGGAGAAGCTAATCCTGGAAACAATTTCCAGGTACATAAAGGACAAGAAAGTCATCAGGAGTAGTCAACATTGTGTCACCAGGGGAAGTTATGTTTGAGCAACGTGATGAACTTCTACAATGAAATGACTGGCCTGGTAGATAAGGGGAAAGCCGTACAATGTGTCTAGGTAGACTTCAGTAAGGCTTTCAACATTGTCTCCCCTAAGATCCTCACAGTGAAGTTAATGAAGTATGGGCTGGATAGGGAGACGGATTGAAGACTGGATCCAGAGGCTGTTAATCAGTGGCACAAAGTCTAGTGGGAGGCCAGTAATTAACAGTATACCCCAGGGGTCAATACTGGGTCCAGTCCTCTTTAACATCATTCATTAATGATCTGGATGATGGGCAGAGTGCACCCTCACCAAACTTGCTGATGCCAACAAACTGGGAGAAGCAGCTGATGCACCAGAGGGTCATGCTGCCATCCAGGGAGACCTTGACAAGCTGGAGAAACAGACTGATAGGAATCTCATGAAGTTCAACAAAGGGAAATGTCAAGTCCTGCACCTGGGGAGGAACAACCCCATGCACCAGTTATATCCTGGGGACTGATCAGCTGGAGAGCAGCTTGACAGAAAAGGATCTGGGGGTCCTGATGGACACCAAGTTGGACATGAGTCAGTGACACACCCTGGCTGGAAAAAATGGGCTGATGGTATCCTGGGCTGCATTAGAAAAAGTATTGCCAGTAAGTTAAGGGAGGTGATGCTTCCCCTCTGCTCAGCACTGGTAGGGCCACACTGGGAGTGCTATGTCCAGTGCTGGGCCCTTCTGTATGAGAGAGATGTGAGCATATGGGAGAGAGTCCAACAAAGGGCCATGAAGATTATGAAGGAACTGGAGCAACTCTCCCAGGAGGAAAGATTGAGAGGTCTGGCACTGTTCAGCTTGGAGTAGAAAAGGCTCAGGAGGGGAGCTTATCAATTTGTATAAATACCTGAAGGGATGGTGCAAAGAGGATGGAGCCAGGCTTTTCTCAGTGGTACCCAGTGCCAGGATCAGAGGCAACAGACACAAACTGAAACACAGGAGCTGCTGTCTGAGCACCAGGAAACACTTTTTTTCACTGTGAGGGTGACCAAACACTGGCACAGGTTGCCCAGGGAGATTGTCAAATCTCCCTCCTCGGAGACATTCAAAAGCGATTTGGACACAATCCTAGCCCTAGGTGGCCTTGCTTGAGCAAGAGGGTTGGACCAGATGACCTCCAGAGGTCCCTGCCAACCTCCACCATTCTGTGATAGCACAAGGCATCAAAAGAGCTGACAAAGTCTTTGTGCTTTAGCAACATCTTTGCCTTCTGAAGCGCACACCAATTTTGGCTGATTCTTTGTGTGCCTCTGGCACTGCAGAGTGACCAAGTTCTGCCTTAGACTTTCCCAAATCCTGACTATCTTCACTCCCCCCAGTCTAAGGTTTCTGTGAATGTGTCTCATAAAGCTATTTTGATGCAATGCTTGACAATTTTCTTCTGCTTTGGGTCATTGCACAATGGCTGTACCAGCACAGATGGTTTAGCCAGGTCACAAGCTCTGACAAATCTTGTCTATGGCATGTAGACCATAGAAGTCTCTAGCTCACTTCAGTTTCAGGAGACCATGGGTTTAGCCCTTGAGACCAGACTCCTCGTGCTCCTCTCCATGGAAAAAATTACCAGGACTCAGTTTCTAACAAACCATCTCACAGGCATGCTGTATTCACATGGAGATCAACTCCAGATGGCCAACTTTCCTCCAAAAGCATTTCTCTCAGCCCTGCACCTCCCTATCCCCTCAGTCCATTCTGCCAGAGAAAACAAAAAAAAACAAAAACAAAGACAAAAAAATAAACAACCAAGTCCCAGTCTCACTTCTAAGAGTTTTTCAAATTCCTTGCACCCTCATATAGCTCTTTTCTCCTTTTCTAGCTCTCCAAAGCAGAACCTTAAGATCTAACTTCAAAACTTTCTGTCTCTGCATGGATCTGGAGACAACAAGCAGCAGTTTATTATTCTTTCTCAGCTTAGGGAGTTGGGAGCATGCTCCTCTCAGAAATGTCCCAGACAGCCTGCAGTGGTGTTGCCTGGTACCTATACAACAGCAATGATCTCCAGTAGTGCAGAGTCCTGCAATGTTCTAATGGCTCTAGTAAAAAAATAGGATGGAAGTGTGTCTTTGACACACGTTTTGCCAAAAACACTGCTCATCAGAGTTTGAAAAGCTAACAGTGTAGCAGTTCTGAGACATTGTTTAGCCTGGAGGAGACTCAGGGGGGACCTTATCACTCTCTTCAGCTACCTGAAGGGAGGTTGTAGTCAGGTGGGGGCTGGGCTCTTTTTCCAGGCAACCAGTGACAGGACAAGAGGGCACAGCCTGAAGCTGCTCCAAGGGAGGTTTAGGTTGGGTATTAGGAAGCACTTCCTCACAGAGAGGGTGATTAGACATTGGAATGGACTTCCCAGGGAAGTGGTGGAGGCACCATCCCTGGATGTGTTCAAGGAAGGGCTGGAGCTGATGTGGTGGTGTTGGTCATAGGCTGGACTTGATGATCTTAAAGGTCTTTTCCAGCCTTGGTAGTTCTGTGATTATGTGATTCTGTTTTTTGCTCCTCCCTATCAGCTGGCATTCATTAGTTGGGCTCAGCAGAGCACCACTGCAGTCAAGCAGGAGCAAACTTGTTATTAGCACCAGGTAATCCCCAGTCATGAGGAATGGGCCTAACACTCAATAAACTATAAGGTACAGATGTAAATTCAGTGTGCTTCTAAAGCAAAACACAAGTGCACATGGCCGTGGCCAGTGAGGGCTGGAAGGAGAGTCTGAGAGAGTATATTCTTTCAGCTCAATGCTGGTGCACGAGAAATTGCACATTTTAAACTAAGAATGAAGTTAAACAAAACTGGGAAGCAGGCACTGTACCTGATTGCCAAGACCATCCTACCCAGCATGTTTTACTACCAATTTGCAGCCTCTCATAGAAGTAGATGCAGTTTCCAGTTTTAGAAATCATTGATGCACCATTTGTGCCTCATTGATACATGTTCAGAGGGGATTTCTGGCAGGGTAAGTGTGCTGATTCCCTTTACTACCTCTTTCCAGGCCCCCCCTCTTCTCTTCACTGCAGACGGATATGCAGAACACAAGTGGATGCCACAAAACCAGGGCACTGAAAGCCAGGATAGAGGGATTTCAGTCCTGGCAGCTGAGTATGCCCTGCAGGGGAATCCAGGCTTCTTCTATGGCATGTCAGCAGCCATGAACTTTGCTCATCCTGCATACAAAATGTTTTAACTCTTTCAGCCTCTGTTGCCTGAATGCCGGCTGCATAAACTATTCAGATCAGTGAGAAGCTCAAAAAACAATCACCAATTTAAGGCAGTCTTTAGTAGAGGACAAATAATGGCAAAATTGTGAGTTTTAATAACACCCTCATTTGAAATGTAACAAGGAGGACATTTGCAACACTGTCACAATGGGGTTTGAGAAGTGAAGTGTCTGGACTGTAAAGGACAAATGACTTTTTAGGTCAGCTGGGTCAGAACAGATTTCTCTCCTATTTTATATAAGGAAGATGGAAGATGTTTTTGGGCATTCCCTCCCCCTCCACAGTTCAACATCAGCTCTAATTAAGGAAACAAATAAAGAGAAAAGAATACTGGTTTTTTTGCTCAGCAGCTAGATTGTGGTAATGAAGCAGATCTTTACATTGTTAAAGTGTCAGGGGGAACTGGGGAATGTGCAGGCAAGAGTACAGGGACCTGGTATTAGTTGGAAAACTAGGAGTGGAGAAACTTCAGTAGGGGTTGAACTGAGCCCTCTAAACTTCAGGGAGGAAGTGCAAAAAGCTGATGTCACTCTATGCAGAAGATGAAGAGAAAAGCTGCAGCCTGTTCAGCATAGCACATAGGGTTTGAATGTTCCTCTGGAAGTGTTTTGTTTCATGGGGATTTTTTTGTATATTTTGAAGTTAAGAGTATTTGCCTGGAAATAGGATCTTTGTTACTTTGGAGATTATTGGTTCCTGCTGCTAATTCCTTTTTTGATGTAATAAGCCTCTTTGTAACATTCCGTTTGTTTTGCTGTGGAAATACAAAGCAACAACAACAACAAAAAAGGTTATCACTTTATGGTTCAAATTTTTAGCCTCCGGGTAATTATGTGCATCTCAGTCACTTGGAGGAAAGAAAGCGCAGATGGGACAAGAATTCTCCTGAGTGAAAAAATCTCTTTAAACCTAAAGGTGATGATGTAACTGTGAGCAAATCATGTCTAATACCTTGTCAAAATAACTGTGCAGTTTCCTAAAGCAGGGAGTTTTTTAGATTTTTAACAGGTGAATAATTTCTTCTTCTTTTTTGTTTTTGTTTAACTAGACATTCTTGGTATTTTCTGTCTGGTGTGGCATGTTTTCATTAATGTTCCAGGATATGTCATGACTTTAAAAAAAATATTTCTGGACTTTGCTAATACATAGAGGCAGAACTAGGCTCTGCCAATGAAGGTCTTAAATACACACCAGCTAGAATGGGACAGGTTGTGTTCTTGAATGAGGTGGGAATTTACGTAATGGGCAGATCTCTGGGTAGGGTGGTGAGACATGAAATTCTCTAGAAAGGTAAGAAATGAATTTGCAAACGGCGATGCACATGCAAATGACCCAGGCATCTGCAACGCAGCTACTGGGGAAAGCTCTCCTTGTAACCTGCTCCAGCAGATTTCTGCTTGTGACTACCATAGCAGGTACTGCAAGAAGACTTGTGTCTACTGGAGTTGGCTGAACACGGGATTTTTTGCATTTCATACTCAAATGGAACAAAAAATTAATAAGTGGGGAAGGGAAAACTGAAGAAAAATAGCAAGCTGAGGCATTAATTTTTTATTACAAACTGAAAACTAGCATTTCAGGTTAGAATAAAATAGTTTGTCCTGTGCATTTTTTAATGCATTTGAATTTTTTATTTTAGTTTAGCTTTTTTTTTAAGAAAAATACATCTAGTGAATGGTTTTCTTAGCTGAAACTACCCATTAAGTTCAACCTCACCTCTGACCTGCTGGAACTCAATTTTTCAGCAGTTCTACTGTCTGTCACAAACATTTCACCCAGCCCTAATTCTTAATCTTCATGTGACCATTTTAGGCCACAGCCCTTTTGCAGTAAGTCCCTGCTATTTATCACCTGCCTTTCACAAAATCTGGGGGTCTGAAATCCCGCTGGCACAAAATAGTTAATCACTCTTAAAGCTCTCAAATTTGTTCACTTCCTGGAATTTTCCATTTTAGTAACAAGACAAAATGTGGGCACCATGCTATTTCCTATGCATCTTTTCTCCTAGAAACTGAATTACTATGGTTTTGAATTGCTAACAATGCCAACTTCTCTTACAAAAGCATTTATTTGGAATTCCTGTATTGTGGCTGTTCCAAGTCACCGAGTATTTTAGCTTTTGATTCATTTCTCAGAAAATGGATAAGTTGGGTTTTTTTCATTTAAAATACCAATGTAAAGTGCTTGTTTGGAGATGAATTTGATTTCTGCAGTATTGTTCGTTTGCCTTTCTTCATGCTGGCACTGGTAAAATGGTCTGTAACAAACTAACACTGTCAAGGGACAAAATTCCTCTCTCCATTCTTTGAGTGGTCTGTAGCTGCTGTAGTAACAGAGGAGACTTTTTCAAGTTGGCTATATTAAGTATTGAGCTGCTTGTCAGCAAGCTGGTGACACCCCGTGCCAAGTTTCCTTCATTAAAACCAACAGCTTTTTTGCATTTTTGGTTGAGATTTGCTGTGATGGTCACAGATTTGGACTACCAACCAAAATCGGTTTGTTTATGTGTTTTAAATGTCCCTGTTTTGGTATTTTAGGATTACAGCTGTCTTGGTGTATATGTGAATAAGAAGATAGGGTGCTGTTGCTTTTTTTTTTTTTCAGACAAATTGTATACTGACAGGGCTAGAAGTGTAAGATTCCTGCTAATGCACCAGCTATGTGCATAGAAACACTGTGGTCCATATATAATCACTCTATACTGACCATGGTCCACAGAGGCCCATCAGGAGGTCTGATCTTCTTGCTAGGTAAATATAGGGAAGATGGTTCCCTCCACTATGGCTTCAGCCCTTAACCCTTCCTCGGAGCCAGCAGCTGCTTCTCAGCATAGGCAAAATTTAAGTTTGTGGCAGCAGATTTCTCTGAAAAGAAACCTTAGAGGAGAGGGGCACTGCGAAAGATCAGTGGGGTTTTAGAGGGTTGTGGAGGTCTGAGGAGTGGGGCTGTGCTCCCGTTGTCATCCCTCAGACTCCTCCCTTGGTTTCTTCCCTGTCAGCACAGACCCTGGTCCCACCTAAAGCAGTGCTTCCTCTCTCCATCCCAAGGCCACCACACATGCACAGGAGTAATTGCTTTACTTCTGTATCAAACTGTGGTCAACCATGTGGGCTTCCCTGAGCACCAGGAGCTGGGGTGGGGGGACATGCCAAGAGGGAACGGGGTTCTGCTATTCTGGCTCTTGCTTGGAGATGGCACCGCTTTTAAGAGTGTAACTTTTATGGTGAGAAGCAGCCATGTGCCAGAAACTACAGGGATACCCCAAATCTGTTTAATCCAAATTGTTAAAAACACCAGGGAGTGGTGTCAGAACTCCAGTCACAACTGGCTTGGTTGGGTGACACAAAGCTGAAGGGGTCTGGGCCCCTGCCTCAGGTCTGGTTTTGGGCAGAATGGTCTACAGGATAGTCCAGGAAGCCCCTCAGACTGGGGACACCTTTACAAATATGTTAGTGGTAATCTGATCTCCTACAGATCTTTCAAATACAACGTTACACCTCAAAACTGAAAAAGTGCAAAAGGTGGATGGCAGGAGGAGCCTCCAAAGACCAGTGTTTGGAAGAAGAGAACATTGTATTTAATCGGAAAAAAAAGTACCTTAATATGAGGAGTAAGGAAAATAATGCTTCTAAGGTTTAGCATCTGATGTTTACATCAAAAATGCATCTTTAAAGACTCGTTGCTGTCAATATGTTTGTTCACAGACACAAAATCACATTTCTCTATAGAGATTTTAAAACAAACCAGACACAATAATGCCTATAGATAGCAAGCATATCTTAACTGCTCAGATTGATTTTCATGGTGCCATTTTATTCAGTCATTCATGGATGACCTTGAACTTGTGGATTATGGTTTCTTTAGCTTTGTAAAATCAGCTTTTGGTTCAATATTACTACCTTTGGAGAAGCAAGTGTCTTTTCCAGGTGTTGTACAGACAACAGAAGGACAACTGCTGACGTTTTAGAACATTTTTTTCCTTTATCATAATGGGTCCTAACATCCATCTGTTTTTTCTGGCTTGCTTTAAGTTTTCAACCAGAATTTACTGCATTTTTCCCTCTGGACTTATAGTACTCAAAAATATCCCATTTTTATTGTTCAGGAAATATGTTCTTGAATTAGATACATAGTAAATTCCCTCCTATAAAGAAGATTGTATTTTGTTTCCTACTGCAGTTGTTGGATATTTTGTTCTTGGGATTAGGGATAAAAGATTTGAGAATTAATGCTTCAAAGCCCATGTGGTGTAACTCTTAATTACAGCATGCCCTTTTTCTTTAAATTATTTAAACTTTCATAATCATATTTTATGTGAACAACCAGCATTTGGCTAAAAGGCTTGATGTTAATGAAACAGTACAGTAATGAAACAGAGGAGGCTCCACTTTAGAGCTTGAGGTGTGACACATGAGCTTGCATGATCTTGCAGTGTTCCACATATCAGTAGTAATTTCGCAGTTAGCATTACTGAAAAGGGGGGTGAAATCTGAATTTGAGTGTCTAGCACTACTAGGCTTCAACTTTAGAAAAGAACAAGAAACTAAGTAATTCCTTGGGGAAAATGTAGGTGTCTGCATTGTGATACTGTGGTGTAATGAAAGATTGATGACTTGGGTATGTCACTATTCATATTGTTTCTACTCAGAGTCATAGGACTATCTAGTCATTCCTTTATTTCTTCTAAGAAAGAAACTTGGACATTCATGGCCCAAGATGATTCTGCTTTATCTGGGTATTTTAAAGAAATATGTTCTGTATATGGTAGGCAAGATTTTAACTTTATGCAGACATAATGAATTGTTGAAATCTACATTTTGAATATGATTCTCTTTCCCCAGGAGACCTAATCTGGGTAGGCTGTTCTTTGTTGGGGAACTTGTAACTTTCCCAGGAGTAAATCAAAATCATAATAAATCAATTCCTCAGTCAGCTGAAAGAGAAGAGACCGCATTATTTGAGCTGTGAGTCAGAAATTGATTCACATGTGCTAAAAAATGAGAAGACAAAATGGTCAGGCTTAGAGTTTTAAACAAAGGGCCAGCAGCTTGGTTATATTTTGGTTATACTTTTCACAGATTTTTACAGATGCTTGAGCAAGCAGAAAATTTGCTGATTATTTTTCCTAAAAAACCTCACCGCAATCTAGACCAGGTGGAGCTTTAAAGTTTATATTGAAGCTGTTTCTCAACACAAAACCAAATCTGGGATAAGCATAATTTTGGAGGTTAGTAAAAGACTGCTTAGAGCCTAAATTAAAGTCTGAGTAATTTTAGTTGAAAATCTGATTTTCCTGCAGAGCCAAGCTGGATACATGGCTGCAGATGTGTTACAGGAACTGTTATTTGGTTGATTTACATGCCAGACAGCTCTGTATTTCTTACAGCAAGAACTGCTGAGTAAAAGCATTGCCTCTCTCCTTCAGGATATGGGACTGTTGTAGCTATCCTAGACCAGGCGGTCCAGTCTAAGGAACAAACTGGGATGCTGAAGCAGCAGAAGTACCTTGTCAGAAAGGCACTATAAGAAAGTACTTAGATCTTTAACTGATACTTATCAGTTTTTAAAATTTCACCAAAAAAAAGCACTTCCCATCAAAATTGTCTGCCTAGTTCTCATCTGAACTCTGTCTCAGTGGTGCTTCACCCATTTTCCCAGGGGTGAACAGGGGTCTCTGCCCACTTTGATCTGCCCTAGTCATTGCCACAGTCTGCTTTATAACTGCAGAAGCACCACCATCTCCCAGGGGCTGAATGTTTAAAATCAACAGGGAAGTGGAGAGCAGTCATTACATGGTAAATGAATCGTGGCAAACACTCCTCATCATTTGATTGCCTTAATTTCTCAGGAAAAGGAGTTATAAGGCTTATTATAATGACTGATACCAGAAGACTAGTCACACTACAATGAGAGCTTAAAGGAAGAGACAATGTATCCCACAAGTTAGCCAGCATCTTAATGGAGTCTAGCACAGGTATTTTAATGATGTAGAACTCTTACATTTACTTCTTTGGGTCGGGGTTTTCTATTTAATACGCCTTAAATTTATTCACTCATTGATAAAACTGTATTTAATCCCATTTTATAAATCCTGTTAGGAGAAAGATAGTTCTCTGTAGACTCTAAAGTCTGGTGGGCAGTATCTGGGCTGATGATTCAGAAAAAGTGAACCTCCAGTCTTACAAATATTTTTTGCTCATTGTGCAGTGACGTAAGGAAAGGAAGTAGTTCTTTCCTGCCCTCTGCTAATAGTTAACTGGTAGAAGCAAATTCAAGATTTTCTTCCCCTCCATTTCTCTCTTCCAATTATCTGTATTTGACATGGGAATGCAAAGAGCCCCTGGGAGCCTATACTTCCTCAGTATTGCTTTGCTGTCAGCTTTATTATTGGGAAAGGCAAGCTAAATTAAGCAAGAGTCTTTACTTACATTGAATTTTCCTCATGTCAAATGATATAGCTGATGTAAATTAATCAGCACAGTTCTACTGGCTTCAGTCATGCTCATTTATGCCAACTGAAGAGCAGTGTGGCAAGTAGTCCTTCGTAGTGGCTGGCTTCTCATGTGCCTAGCTCAGATTTATTCCTCTCTTAGAGCAATCTCTAGGATGGCTTGAACCCAGCTGTAACTGAGTAAAAATATTTGCCTCTACAGAATGAATTCAGGAGTTGCTCCAGAGTTTATGCCCCACTATGCTCAGAAGTTGTTTTACATCAGGGTGACCTATGTCATCAGGAAGAGCTGCGTGAGCCTGGCTGGGCTCTGAGATGTTTTGGTGATGGTCTGGACACCCCACCTGCTGCATGCCATGTCGTGACCACCTGTGATCTGTTGGCCCATCAGTCCTGCTCTTGGGTCACGCACACCAGATGCCACCATTCAAGCACTGGAGAGCTCCTGGGTTCTGCCTCTTGTATCTGCTAACGCTCAGAGTTAAGAAGCCTGGCTAGTGTATGGGGCATCATTTTCCAGCAAGCTCTGTGCTATATCCAGCCATTATACTTACAGATGACCCCATACTAAGCTCTTAGATTTTCTTACCCTTTAGGCAGTGGCAAAGATTAATTCCAGATATTCAGAAAAAACACATCCAGCACTGTCCTGTTCACACAACGAGCTGGATGGCATTAACCAGCTCTTTCTCAGAGCTCATCCACAAGAAAACAAGAAACTAAGGAGAGAAAACCCCTGACCCCTAACAGGGGACAGCTAAGGCAGCCAGGATCACCTTGCTTCAGAGGTGCTACCAGACACAAGGGCTGCAAGAATCTGACCCTCAGCCCCACAACTAGTTGGCTGCTGTCCTGAGAGCCCTCTGGTATGACCACACTGCAGAGCAGGGTAAGCATCATTGTGTGGGCACTTCATTTAAGTGTTTTATATTGCCCAGGAAGACGTACAGCCAGTTTTTTCCTTTTATTGCTCCTCCAGGACGCTGCCACAGTGAGCAGAAACTTCCCAGTCTGAGTCCTCAGTTTGCTGGGCAGGCTCCAAACAGTACTATCCATCAGTGAAAATGCTGCCTTTCATTCCTTGGGCTCCCTGAAGAGAATACACCCCCACCAACCAATACTTTGAGTCTACAGCAATTGATTTTGCACAGTTGCCCCTCCTGCCCCAAAACTCCTACTCATCCACCATGGTGTGCTCAGCCCAGGCCACAGCAAACTGAAAAAAGCAGAAAAACAAACACACAAAAAAACCCCACCACACAATGTCTTTACAAATAACTACTCAGCTCTTGTGTAGTTCTAGCACAAGAAGTGTCAAGCATTTTGATCATGCAGGGAATTAATTCAGGAAATTGGTTTGCTGTCAAATTTATCTTTGTAAATGTGAGCAAACTTTTTTATTTCTCACTGACAATTTCATTTATGTTTTATTTTTTCAGTGAAATCCTAGCAAGGCTTTCTTCATGTCACCATAAATCTTAGGAATGTTTTCTTTGGAGTAAAACCTTTGTCAGTGTATTTGCAAAACTGCTACTAACCACATTGCAAAAACATATGAAGTATAAGCCAGGCAACACATTGCAAAGAAATTTACAGAAAACAAACTTTCCTATTCCCTTGAATGTCTGAAGCTTATTGCAAAACTGCAGGAATGGCACAGTGAAGGTCAAGCATGTTCACACAAGAGATTTTAGGCACAGAAAGTGCCGTTAAAGGTTGTTGCTTCATAAGGCCTGTCTTGCCTGATCCTTGGTTAGACACCTGTGCTCATACAGCTCCATGAAACAGCCAGAGTTACCTTTCTGATCGACAGCAGCACCGCACATTCCTCTCAGTTCTTACAGTTTTCACAAGTAGATTTGTTCTTTGCTGTTGCACCAGGCTCCTTCCTCACCTCCATTTTTTCTTATTTATTCCATTTGTGCTGCTAATGAGACACTTGTTTTCTGACCTCTGGCCTCTTGACAGCCTCATGCAGTGCCTGTGATATTAAATTAAATAATGCACAGAAGCAATCTAGCAATCAAACCAACAAAATCAACCTCTGCAAGCTAGGTGTGCTTCATTAATTTATTTTTTTATTCTGGGCAGCACAGGAGGGAAGGTAGAAGAGAGGAGGTATCACGCCTGGCTTTTGCCAAGATCAGAGCAGTGCACTGGAGATGGTTTACTGAAATTTGGGGTGAAAAAACCCTGTATCTTTGCAGCCATGGCTAGAAAGCGATAGCTTCTTATGTTTCTTGATTTACAGGATCAGCAACTAGTATCAAGATTTTTTGAAAATTGTAACGTTAACATCTGGCTCAACAGCTGACAAACCTAGAAGTTAAGAGGCAAGAAAAAAAAGAACTAAAGCTGTTCTGAGGAGCTTGTGGAGTTGCTTGTAAAGCTCAAAGACAGTTTGGGGGCAGAAGTCACTGTGACAGCAAGAGAAGAGATGAAGTGAAAAGAGCAAGAAATGAGGAAAGAAATAATTGCGAGAGCTTGGAAGGGAAGGGCTGGAGGAGAGGCTGGATTTGTTTGAGGGGTTCATCAAGGAGGGACTGAGAACAATGGAGCTGGAGCTGGAGCAGGCTCAGTCAGTCCAAAAGGATGATGGAAATGGGGATGTAACAGCACTTCATGGAGATTAAAGCAAACACTGGTACTGGAGGCCAGGCACCTCCACAGCTTCTATTAATTACCTTCTTTATCCTCCAGCTGTGCTTCACCACTTGCACTGTAAGGACTAGTCATGATTTGTTCCACTACAGGAGTACCTTGTTTTTTCCTACTGCCTATGTCTTGCTATTAGAAATATTTGGGTTTGTAAGCGTCCAGAAATGATCGACAACCCATGAATGCAGATAGCTTCAGATCTCTAGAATGTGTCTATCAAAAGTGTCATGGCTTTTTCTGCCTTGTAAGTGCATCACTTAAAAATCATAGTAATCATTTAGGCAGGAGCACACTGCAGCCTGAAAAGGGTTGATAGTGGGATCTATAAAATAATTTGACTCTTGATGTGGAACACAGGTATTCTTGGCTGACTTTCACTAGGGGCTCTACTGGGCACGGGAAAGAATCCCACAGTCTATTGGTGTCTGAGGAACACAGGAGCAGGGGATGCATGTAATACCAAGGTCATACTTGGAGGAAATCTCTGTTCTCTTGTGTGGAAGGAGTGACACAGTGAAGTTAAAACTTTGTTCAAATGCATCTACTTCGTGACAAGTACCCTAGTAAACACATGGAAGACTTGGTCCTTTTTTGTAAATGACCTGTGTAGATAGATGATAATTGAAACTTCTGCCTTTTGTTAGAAATGCTCCAGAATGAACTGTTCTTGACAGAACTCTTAGCTGAGTCCTTCAGTCCCTGTTTTCTTGGAAAGGGGGGTCACCTTTTCGGGAACATTCTGTTCAGACGAATTTCTCCTCTTACTTGTTGTGTGATGTTTGTTTCTATAGAAGCAGCCACACGCTGAATGGCTGGAGTCTGTCTTTGACATCCCTCTGCTGCATCCTCTTGAAAAGGATCACTGTGCTTTTGTAGGATTAAGATTAAAAACATTGTATAATTCAACTCCTGCAGCCACATACCCTGCTAAGAGTGGCAACTTTTTCTCTTTGAGTGTCATGAGCTACTAGAAATAAAGTAGTTTTAATTGCTTCAGAGTCCTAAGGTGAAATCTCCCATTAGCAACAGCTACTGTATCTTAAAGATGGTAATTGCAAGCACTTTAATAGCACTTTCTGTCTTCAAAGTACTTTGCAGATATTCTTTCCTTCTGAATGAAGGGTGAGTTTCTGTCCCTTTCGACACTTTTCCAATGAGATAAATGTTTAGTCTGCCTTGGGAAAGAGACAAAGCTAATGATTCCAAATTCTCCACTGGAATAGGGCCATGTTCTGCTGTTTTGTTTTCATGGTGTAAACTGGCCCCAGAGGACGTATGGCTGATATTGCCCCTGCTGGTGGAAAACTTCAGGCTATGTGAAGTCAGACACTTGTAGCATTTCTGCCTTCGTGCAGCTGGTGTAGGGGGTGGGCACCTACACACCCCATGTGCTTCAGCCCTGCACACCTTGCGGGGTGTCAGGGGACGGGGCATTGAACTGGTGCACAGGTGAGCTCCTGGCTCTAGAGAAGGCCGGGGATGTGTGCACATCTGTCAGACATCCCTTGTCCAGCCTGGCAGAGACAGCCCCGTTTCAGTGAGCTTCTGTGCCCCAGGTCAGGGGAAGCATTCATTGCACAAGATGAAGCCATGTGGCTGACATTCATATCATGCTTCCTATCAGTATCTGGTACCTCACAGGGGAACCAATGAGCCAACTGACAGGAAGTGGGGCCCCCAAGTTGGGAACGTCTCTAAATGACCATGTCTGAAGGAAGAGGAGGCTCTGTCCTATCACTGGCATCACTGACAAAACTCCCATTGACTTGGAGGAGAGTATGAGGAGGCCCAACAGTGTTGACTTCTGATGTCATCTCTCTGGTTTACTTTGTTTTCCAAAGACCCCTTTGTTTTTCTCTCCCTTGCTTTGTATTATAAATATTCAGACCATTTCTATGCTCGGGGTCCCCATTTGTAATTAGATTTCATTTGTTGTGACCCTGTTATGTACAGGTTGATTAGCACGACACACTGACCCTTCAGTGTAAGATTTAACAAAAGCCACGAGAGGAGGAGGAGGAAAGTGAGGGTGCAGAGGAGGAGGGCTGCTATTGTTCTGCCCTCAGCGCTGCCAAACCATCCCTTGTTTTCTCTGTGGACTGTCTGTGTGTTCAAACGCTGTTGGAACAAACAGGGCACAGCCGGGAGGCTGGCGAGAGGGCAGCGAGAGAGTTAGCTGGGTCTTAGCTAGAAATACTGGTGCGAGTCAGGAAGCAGGCATGGGAGGAAGAAAATTAAGTGGAGACATCTGTGTAGCTTGAGCTCTCAGCAGCTCTGCCTGGGGTAGGGGTGGGAGAGTCATGCCTAAGATGACATAACGTATTTTGTCTTTCACGAGTTGAAAACAGAGGAAACTGCGAAAGCAAAGCATGGTCTGTGTCACGCATGGTCCGGGCGTACCAAGTACATAATGGAGCAGTGTCAGTGCTTTCTGCTCGGCCTCTCACGCCCCAAAATAACTCTTCAAGACAGAGAACTGAGGAGAATGTGATATGGTCCAAAAACTGATCTTGGACTTTTTTCGCAGGCGACTGAGCCAGAGGCCGACTGCTGAAGAATTGGAGCAGAGGAACATACTGAAACGTAAGTCCTGATACCACTGACATTTAACCTGAAGCCAGCTAGTTTGGGTTAGTTTTGAGGTATGTTGGCTGTTTTTTACTAAACGTCAACTGTTCATGCATCATTAATAATAATGAAGTGCATCATAAATGCAAATAAGTGTGCAAGTCTGTAGCGACTTCTAGAGCTGCAGAAACAATTCTTTAAAATCAGAGTGTCAGTAAATTCACAAGGATGAACAATCTATGGGGAAAAAATTCCAGACACTGAATTTCCTTTGCAAGTCCTGTTCCAAACAGAGGGTCGGGCATTCTAAATAGCCCTTATGCAGCTCTTACACAGATAAGCATCCCATTGTAAGTTGGTAAAGACATTAGGGCATGGCTTGATCAGTTTTCCTAAAAATCTTCACAGCAATCTAGACTAGGTGGAGCCTTTGTTCAATAAAGAAAAGAAACCAGTGTGACTCGGGATTATTTCCCTGAAATGTTCCCCTGAACCTCTTCCTTTAAATCAGCCAAAAAGTCCTAAGTCCTCAAAACATTACATGATGTTTTAAAGGGACAAAATACCATTTAGAGAGCCTGGACTTGCTTAAGTTAGTACATACATTGCCTTCAGCTTCAAGGGAAGCAAGACTGAGTCTAGTACAAATCTCGTAATCTCATGAATAAATAGGGGGAAAAAATAACAGCTTCTTTACTCACATTGAAGTGGTTTGAATATAAAACGCTTTGAAAAGTTTTTTATCTAATTGTTGTTACTTTCAAAACAGAAAACAAAATAATCAAGTTCTTCCCTATTTAAGTTAGTAAATCCACCGTTCCAGAGAAATTTTTAAAAATTACTACAGAAAAAAGTATTCCTGAATGGTACCTTAAAATACCGTAAGTCTCCTTTGGCAGGTCCCTAATTTACCTTCTCTTGTTGTTCAAATAACTGCATTGTGCGGAAGCATAAAAATGTAGTAGTAGAAGATTAATTCTCTGAAAATTGGCAGAACTGAATAATTAAATACTTCGAATTCCTGGCAAGTTAATGACAGCATTAACGCTCAGCAGAATTTTTTCATCTGTTCCTGTTATTACACATGGCAGACAAAGAGAAAGAGAGAAGCCCCCCTGTCAATGCAAGCAGGAGAAAAGACTGGACAACAGAGTGGCATGGGAGGAGCCCACGACTGCCAGGAAAGCCAGTTGTTTGGGGCCAGCCCCTTTTGGTAGCTGGGGTCCTGCTGTCTGCTTCTAACTGGCAGCTGCAGAAAGTCAGGGACAGAACCTGGGGAAACAGGTGGCACATCCAGGTGTGACTGTCTCACAGGGAGGTAGCAGATCCAGCTGAAGGAGGGGGAACCTGCGACGTGGCCAATGCCAGGCTCAGGCAAGGAGGGACAGAGGCCAATTCTCTGAGCAGCTCATGTTGTCATCCCAGGACTTGCCACCAGCATGACCCAACATGTGTCATGCACTACCTGGCACTGGTGCATGACCAGTAAACACTGCCCTGGCACTGGTGAGGGTGGCTGGGGGCAGGTGGAGGTCTCAGGCAGCTGCTTTGGCAGCAATGTTTGAACCAGCATAAGCTGAAAGGCAGCATCTCCAAGGCTGGGTGCCTTGCAGAGATTCCTAAAGAAAATGTTGCCCAGCACAGCAGTCACATAGCGACCTGAAGATTTCTTACATTTCAGAGGAATTATCACCTGAGTCACATGAGTTTCTTTCTGAATTTAATAAAGGCTCTTAAATTACATGTCTGTGTTTAAAAATTACGCTGAACCCAGAACTGTATTGTATTTCCTAAATTGAATTTTTCTAGCTTGGTTCCTAAGCACAGATCTGCCCCAAAACATGTGTCTTGGTAGACAAACAACTTCATAATTACAGGAAAAAGCAATGTGGCGTTTCCAAGGCATCTCAACTTTTGGTGAAGCACAGCAGGAAAGGAACAAACAACTAAAAGTTACATACATTTTTAAAACAGAAAGCATAAAAATGCTTCACTCTTAAGAAAGTAAATATAGTGTCTGCTTTGTACAGCATCACTTTGTGTCCTTGCCTTATACTTCTGAGTAGAAGAATTGACAAATTTAATGGAGCCTAGAGAAGAGGAGACGTAGGAAACAATAATGAAAAGAGTGTAAATTCTCTGCAAAAGCAAGTCATGCTGTTTGCAAAAGGCCACTTCATAGCACACATGCATTCATACAAAAAAGAAAACCAAGCAAGGTCCCAAGTAGAGTAAATAGGATTTCTGCTGCAGTTAAAGCTGAAATCTCCTTGATGCAAATGTCATGTCTGGGACCATGATGTTCCTGTTACACGTGTAACCATATTATTGCACATTCTGATGGGAAGACATGAGGCAAAATGTGGCTGGACACCCTGTCTTTAAACATGAAGTGATTGCTTTCCTAGAGATGGTCAGCTTTAGTGAATTCCAAGGGCAGAGCATCCATTTCACAAGTCCAGCTACTTGCTGGTATCAACAGTAAGATGACAACAGCCACAGCAAAGAAACCGCCAACAGGGATACTGGTGCTTGAAGGCTCCTTCACTGAAGTATACCCAATTCACTGACTCTTATTTAAGTCAAAGGCATGTAGCAAGAGGAGTCCAGACCTTCAGGGTTAGTGTGAAGACTAAACAACACTTTTTGCAGTTAATACTTGCTGGCCAAGGTTACAAGGAAGGGTGCCTGAATCCCCCTCTTGTACCACCCCCATGCTGCTTCTTGGATAGATGAAAGTACTTCAGTTGTCAGCCTGGCACATTCAGGGTTGCATAAATTCCTCAGGTAGGCTCAGAGGGTCTCAGACTGCACTGGGGGACATTTCACACTGGCACAGAAATCAGGCCTGAAAATCACACCCACCCACCCTCACACACAGAGGTCTAGAGAATCAGCATCTCCAGAACACTTAAGATAAAAATACAGCAACAGTTTCATAGCTTCACAAGATTAGCATGGCTTAATCAACTTTAAAGAAATAGCTAAAACAAAGTAACTTTTTGGCTTCAGAGGAGAATATATTCCTAATTCCCAGCTTTTACCTGATCAAGGTCTTCAGCCCACCTGGCTGTCTCTGAAGGTGGGTGGGCTGAAAAGTGAGGAGAAAAGAAAAATGTCATATGCCAAGTACAAAAATGAGTGGCCATAACTACGTTCTGTACATAACTTCTCAGCTGATGCAGTTCTACTCTGACTCTGTGTGGGCTCTGCTTAGCACTGTGTCTCTCTGGCTTTATCTTACAAGGATCTGTTAATGGCTCTGCTTCTGAGAGTAGGCATTTGCAGGACCATCTCTGAATTTGAGACTGAAAGGGAGGAATGAAATTGCTAGAGGAGCAATTGCTAGAAGCGAATCCTGCCCAGTAAGGACAGGAACTATTGGAAGAGGAAAAATACAGTGATCAGTGTGGGTGTTCCAGTTATCACGTTAAAAGCCATTTGTGACTCCCTGCTGTCATCTGTTTGTTTTTTGGGGATTTTTTACTCCAGCATCAGTTTCTTTCCTCATGAAAATATTAAGCAGTATTTTTGGTAAAATGGCATTTAAAGATCAGAAGTGTATTGTAAAACATCATAACGTTGACTGGCTCTTTGTCCACTTTGGTGGAGATTTCCCAATCCTACTGAAGTCAGTGAGCAGTTGTGATAGATCTGTCAGGTCTACTGTCCTTAGCAGCAAGAAAGCTGGCTTCTAGCCTGGCCCTTCTTACCTGCTCAGAGATTTGTGTGATGTCTGAACCTTAGATCTTACTTCTGAGTCGGAAAAGCCCCAGTTTTTAATACACTGGTTTGAAACTTTGCATCTCCTCCACTGTGGGCAGACTTCCATTGGGTTAGGACCTCCTCAGATGATTTTTGGCTTGTCTCAGTTGGTTGGTGGGAGTGCTTGGCTGAAGAAATTATGGCTGGCAGTTTGTCACTGCCACTCTGCCAGGGGTGCCTGCTTCTCCTGCAAGAAGCAGCAGAGAGGAAGATGGGATTCCCCCTTGAGTTTAATTCAGTCCAAAGTTGGATAACTTAAATCAAGGCACCTATCCCAAACTGGCCTTTGGGGTCCATAGTCTCCCCTGCAGAGAGTTATTCCTGCCTGGGCTAATCCTGTCTGGGTGAAGACCAGATCACACCAGGGGCACAGGGTACTCATTGGAAAAGCTGAAGGGTTGTGTTTGCTCTCATCTATTACGCACGACTGTGATTGGAGGAAGGAGCCATTGAGCCATCAACAAAGCAGTGGAAACGGATCCTAACTGCCTGAGGAGCTGAGTACCTAGAAACCTTGGCTTTCAGTGACTTTCAGTCAAGTTCAGTGGAAACATGCACACCAGCCTGCTCCTAAGTTAGTTAGGAGTTAGTATACTCAAATGTTATTGTCCTCTTGAGGGATAATGATTGAAGCTTGCCCTGGTAAGTACTTGTAATGTGATCTTTTGCCTTAGTGTTGAAAGTGAATCGCCCTAGCATGATGGAGTGTGATGCTGTGAAGACTCATGATGGAAGGACACTCTCTCCTAACTCTGCTCAGGTCATGGGCACTTGCAGATTTTGCCTCGCACCCTAGTCTGATTTTTTTTTTCCATTCTCTCCAAAGAGTAGCTGCAGAGAAATTATTCTGTAGATGGAAAAAAAAAAAAAAAAAAAAAAGCGCCTGTGTTTCTTTTCCAACCATGGAACTTGCAGCCTCACAGAATCTGACTGTATCGTCGCTGAACCCCCTGAGGCCACCAGGCCTGTGGGCAGGGAGATAACAGTTTCTGAAGAGCTGGCTCGCTGCCTGGCCCTTCTAGAAGGTGACATACATGAAGAGGTGCCAACACAGGGAAAGAAAGGAGGCTGTAGATGTTTTATGAAGTGTGCGAGGAAGCGCAGTAGCTACAGATTGACGAAGTTCACCAGCCCCAGAGGGACATGCTGTGCATCAGAGAGGTCCTGAAACATTAATATGCTGATGGAGAGGCTTATTTTGTTGCATACTGTGTATGCCTGATGAGTCCACAGCCTGACATCCTTGTAAATCTTTTACAGCCCGGAATGAGCAAGAGGAGCAGGAGGAAAAACGAGAGATAAAGAGGAGATTAACACGTAAGGTGAGAAGCAACTTTTATCCTATTATGGCAGTACTGTAGCTTTCTCCCTACTGCACAGTCGTTTACCTTTTTCCTTTTCCTCAGCACCATTTTCAAAAGCAAAGTGTGAAACAAGTCTTCAAAGAAGTCTCTAAAAGAAATTACCAATTATATAGGGTGTAAGTCCACAGAGAGTGAAGGGAATCACTTTACAGGCTATTGCTGGTAACATTTTGAAACTGCAAAAAAGAAGATCTAGGCTTTATAGCAGAAGGAGCTTTGAACAGTGAAGAATACAGAGCTTAGCATTGGCCTAAGCCTGCTCCTTGTAATTGTAATGGCTTCTGCAGCCATTGCAATGAGAGAGCAAAGTTAAAACAATGCTGACTGCATTTGAAGATTCCACCTAAAAAGCATTACACTGGGAAATGAACTTTTCCTGTAAAAGAGGATTGTCACTTGAGGCATTCAAACTAAATAGAGACAAGCACTTGCAAAACAGCATATAGTGGAAAAACCAATCTTGTGTTCACAGGGAAGGACAAACAAAACAGCATAGGTTGCTTTCCTCCAATTTGAAAGTAATTTTCTCTTAAAACTGAAGAAGTCATTTCAGATACACACATTCAGTTTTGCAGCTGGTGTGAATGTCTACAGATGCCCCAATATACATAGCCAGCAATCCATCCTGTTACTGCAGATAAACTCTGTTTCACCACTGACATATTTCCTGTCTCCAGAGGTGGAGAAAGCCCCTGAAAAACTCACATGCTTATGAAGCAGCACCAACCCCTTCCTGTATGTTTTTAGGTGGGTTAGTCTTTTTAACCTATGTTAGCACTAACTTTCATGGTATAAATAATGACAAGAAAAGGGCTTTAAATATACATGAAAGGTTACATTGAGAGAGCTGATTGTTTTATTTTATGGTTTAAAATGCCATGTCTTATTCTCAGTTAACGTAATGCAGCAGTGTTCTCTGTCACTAATGGGGGATTACTGCTGGTGTCTGCAGGAACTAAGAATGCAGCCCAGAGAGCTAGAATATTATTTTTTTAAACACTTACATTTCTGACAACAATGGCAGGAATAGTTTTGCATCTCCTTGTAGATGCAAGCCTGAAAGAAAAGATCCTAACTGCATTGCAGATGTTTCATGGGACTTAGGCTCTGCGCAAAGGCTAGAAATACCGTTTTGCCAGGCTTTTGATTTCCCTGTACATTGACAGGTAAACACATACAGGAATCCAATCCAAAGCTTGATGCCATTTGATGAACAGCTATAATAGATAAAAAAGCAAAGCCACCTATACCCACTCGGCTGCCTAAGAAATGGAGGCTTGCTAACCCAGCTGGCATTATCACCGAGTGGTTCCCATCCTCCACTATTTTGTAGGAAAGATATAAAGCACATGAATTGTCTGTTGCAGGCAGAAGCTACAGCTACTTGCTAATGTATCCCAGGCTGCTCTAACATGGCAGCAGTGTCTGCTCCCTGAAACCTCAGCAGTCTTCTAGGAGATTTCTTTCTCTGTCTTGGTTGCACTTTCAATTTGGAACAATGGTGAGAGTGGTCAGTCCAAGCCCCTGGTAGTTAGCTTTTTAGTGTTCATACCTCTGTTCCTCTTCACATTTCTTTTAGCCTTTTTTGGCTTCTTCCCTGGTAAAGGCTCTTCTCTCCCACATTTGTGAGGTTGGTAGCAACATGAATGAGCACTGCTTGATTTTGATCATCTTTCTATAATGTTGCAAATTGTTCTAGTAACGTAGTTTTAATGAAAGACGCACAGGCCTGGTCTAAACATACTGCCATAAAAGGTCAGAAATCACTAGAGGAAAGAAGCTAATAGAGTGTGCAAGTGGATAGATACCAGCTAGAAATGCCAACCACCTAGTGAATCCTGCAAAAAATCATTGTTATTCCCAAGCCCTGTCTTTCATGAGCATGTCCCAGAAGTGTCATTGAGTCTACAGCAGAGCGGCAGGCTCCTTCTGTCGATTCGTACCGAAGTCTTACTACCAAAGGATTTTAAACCTCAGATCAAGCAGAAGTTTAATTGAGCACGGCAAGTGTTTTGCCCAGCAGACCTTTGTCTTTGCACTCAGGTTTAATGCACACAACATGCCCACAGGGTGAATTCAATATAAGGAAAGTATGCCACGTTGCTTCCTTGTAACCATGTGTAGTTGGTAATAAGAAGAGAAGGGGTTCTGCAGAAGCTGCTGAAAGGACTTTTGACCTTGCACTACAGCAACTGCTGCTGTCCCTGATTTTTTCGGTGGTGTCATTCCGACTCCAAGGGAACAACCCACTCCATCCATTAAAAAGCTGTTCTTAAATTTCCTTCAGTGCTGACATTTTGTTACAGTATTATGATGATAAGTTGTAACATGACATGCTGTAATAAGTAAGATTACCTTGCTAGGTCTAGATGCCTTATTAAAGTCAGCAATAAATATCCAGTTGAATTCATCATCTGGACAGGCAATTTCTAAAAAAAAAAATAATTTAAAATCAGGTGACCTATAGCAAGCTGCCCTTTAAGCACTTTTCATCCTCTCAGATTCATCTAAGTCCAAATTAACTGGAAATAGGGAATAGCTGCCATTCAAAGAACAAAATGGAGGCAAATGCTGTTTGGTACAGTTTCTCCGTAGCTCATCTCCCTCCTGCCTGAGGAAGGAGAGGTGAAGAGTGTTTGCCTGTCACCTGAGATGCCTGTGGATGGGTTGTGCACAACCAGCCAGCCCAAGCTGCCTCTCCCTGCCCCTTGGGGCCCACTGAGCAGCTTTGTTGGAGTGGAAGGACATGTGGGTTAGGAGGGAATTTCTCTGAGCACTGATCTTGGCCCACAGGCCCCTTCCAAGAATATTAATGTGCAGAGGACCTCTGGGAGATGTGTTGCAGGCAGGTCCCCTCCACAAGGAGGTAATTCTGGGCCCCCAGGAATTACTACTAAGGATTTATTCTCGCTGAACCACAGTGAATTTGGCTGAGCACCAAGGCAATTAACACAAGCCTGCACTCCCCCTGAGGACTTTCATTACAGAGAGAGAGTCATAGCCTGGATTAACAGAACATGTTACAAATCACTTGCAAAGAGGAATAAAATTCTTCTTTTCCTACCTTCTCTTCTCTCAAATAGCATCATGCTCCCCATTCCCCAGAGCTGTTTATGGCTTCCTATCCCCTGCTGTCGATAGCTAATTTTTCCCAGAAGTCTAGCTCCAAAGCTAAAAAAATCTCGTAGCTGTAATATCAACAATCAAAATGATGAGCTGTTTCTTAAAATGCATGCAATAATGTGAAATCTTTGCTCCCATTAAATTCCTGCCCTGGTACAACTTAAACTGACAGTTCACTGGTGCCTCACTTGGAAATGTCTTGCTGTTCAATCTTCTCTTTAATTGACCTCTGCTGGCTTGCATCAGCACAGACTGTTCAAAATAATGAACTCTTGAGTGAGGTGGGACTTATCAGAGGGAGGGGAGAGGGAAGTGGGGAGGGGAAGGGTCAGAGAAGAAAAAAGGTTAGCAGCTAATTTGGATAAACTGCATTTCTAGTCAGAGGGAAAAGTCCTCTGGGCATTTTCTTCACATCCTGCTCCTGTGTCTTACCAGCAAAGGTGGGAAGCAAAGGAGAGAGGAGGTTGTGTGCACTGCTAGTTAAGGATATGTAATTTTTCACCTTGGTTTCTTCCCTAAATAACGACAGTAATATTTTAACAAGCAGGCAACAATGAAGTGACAAGACAATGAACTTCATTGTGACTGAAGTGGAGCAAACTCAGCATTCCACGTTTAACTAAATCCCAAGACCTGTCTGGCAAGAGTACATCCCCCTCCACTTTACCTGGTGGCAGTGCTTGGGTTTGCTTCATTTCCCATGCTGAGAACAAAGGGGCTAGTGTTAAACATTCCCTTGAAAACTGGCTTAGTATCAAAGCTCAAAACATGCCAGTTTTATCTCCAGTGATCCAGAATATACAGAGGAAAATTTGACCTTCCGTGGCAAGACATGGGAGGTTCTGTCCTCATTTACGCTGCTTTTTGCATTAATACAAATCCATTTACTTTGAAAGGGTTTTCTGCCCTGGTTCATACTCAAATAATGAGGTCACTTGCCATAAAGTTATCCAGCTTCCTCAGCTCACAAATCTTCACAAATAGGTGCATATGCCCAGGTGGCACACCCAAAAAAAAATCCAGACACACACATGCACGTCCCTTTGATATTAACAGGACTGAGTGAAAAAGGATCCAGCTCAGTGAGTAGAATCCCTTTCTCCTTGCTTGCAGCACCATTGCCTTGTGCAGGCAATTGCATCGTGTCTTTGACCACGTCTTTTTGCTGTACATTTCAAATGTTCCTTATTCTTTCTGCCTGATAGAAGAAGCAGAACTCATTCTCAGGTGTTGCCCAGGAAGGATTGCTTAGCATTAAGCAGTTTTGACCCAAGAGACCACAGCTCACAGGTCATAAAAATAAACTCCAAGGTGAGATCTCAGGTGAGCTGTGCCCTTATTGTGAACAGACGTTGAACTGACAACTGCAGTGGAGCCACTCAGAGTCTGTTAGCAAAGCTATTTTCCCAGCTATTGAAGAGTTAAAGGTGCTCTGGATAGCCCAGACATAATGAGAGACCCTCATTGTTAGCAGCTTAGAAGAAACCTCTGCAATGGCAGGAGAAAGAGGCAGGGCAGTGCCCTAACCATTCAGTTTTAATTAATTGCTTTTAGAAAACCACTCAGCATGGTTTACCCTCTATTTTCATTTAGTATGATCAGATTGCCACTTTGGTTTAATATACTGACTATATGCAGTGTGTGTATTTATATATGTAAATATATGCAGATTTATGGCTATACACGAACTATGTGGTATAGGCTGTGGATTTGAGGACTCTCTTTCACAGACAGAGCACTGGCACTAGAGTCAGTGCATCTTTTTTTTGTTCATAGCTCTGCCCCAGGCATCCTGGGTCACCTTGAGCTGGTTGCTCAATCTCTGTCCTTGGCTTGCTCCACCTGCTCTGTGGGGATGGAGACACTGCCCACCACTCTGAAGGGGAGTATAAGTACCTGAAATTGCACTGGTTGTAGGTTCCTGAAGCAAAGGCAGGGCACCTAAAAATAATATACAGTAATCGTTACTTCAGAAGAAGCGAAGCAGCAGCTTTTAGTCTGTCTTACATTCAGGTGTCATCTAAGAGTGAAAAATGCACATTAACACTAAAATTTCCTAATGTGCTCATGCCTTTTGACATTTTTTTCACATATAACCCAGGGCATTGTTCTTCATACCCAAACGAAGGGTTGCAACAAGTTTCAGTGGTGTAAAATTTGCAGGTGATGCACCAGATTTCTTTGTTGTGCATTTGAGAACATGAGAACTTGCCACAGATTTGTCTCCTTTCATCATTTACCATCATTTCTTTGGTTTTAACCTGCACCCACCCAGTGCACCAAGGAAGCCAGATTAGCTGTTCAGGACACAGTGAATCATTGAGGTAAATATCAGCAGTGAATTCCTATTGCTGGCAAAAATACCAATGCCTCTGTGGCTCTTGGTGCTTCTGTGCTCTTGACACCTCTCAGACATCAGCCTGGCACAGCACATTCCAGTGTATCAACAGCCACCTCCTGCCTTCCCCTTTGTACAAACTTGCTAATCAATTAGATTTGCACAAACAACAAAAAAAAACCAAACAACAACAAAAAGCCAACTAATATTCAGAGCTGTGCAATAGAACCCATCATTTTATAAAAGTCCTCCTCCATCTTGGTAAACTTACACGAGCTCCTTCCCTTGTAGCCATTTAGAAACACAGAGTTTAATTCACAGGATTTCATAGTTTGGTTGTCATCATACTCTGTGTAATAAGGTACGTTATTTTTTTAAAAAGATCCATCCTAATTTGAAACAACATCTAGGCTGTGTCCTAAACTGATAAAAGCTGAGAAATGTACAGATAATATTGATGATTCATCTTTAATACTGGTGATTCTTCTTTAATTCGTGCTGTTGTAAGCAGAGAAGCAGTCAATGCAAGTAAAGACGGAGTCTCACCCTAACCTTTGACATTTTGGGCTGTAGCCACAATATTATTTCAGCATGGATTCTCTATTCCCATAGTCAGGGCTTATGTTTTCATTAACCTAAAGCAGAATTCTGCCATGCTCTCCCAGTAATCATGTGCTAACAAACCTGCAGCTCTAGTACTAGGGCTGCTAGAAAAACCTAGCCATTTGAAATCACATTCAAGATGCGAGCTGTAGGACAGAGAGAAGCCTCACTCATAGCTTAACTGTGATTATACTCCAGGCATGGTATAGCAGTTTGGTTTGCTTGCTTTTGTTAAAAGCTCATCTATTAATTGCAGTGTGGTTTTGGCTGGTGACATAGGCACAGGTATCAGGGCTGCAGGCTGAAGAGGCAATTCTGTTTTGCTAGAGTAAGAATAACATTTTTCAATCGATATGGGTTTCAATCAACTTTATTGTGCCCTCTGGCTTTTCTGACATGGCACTCTAGCTCACAGATAGGTTTGTCCAGTTGTCTGAAAAAAAACCCAAATGTTACGTCTACTCTGTATACATTTTGTTTTTTTAAAAAAAAAGGTGCCCAGAACCTGTAGTCTGAGTTGAAAACATCATGCTTCTTGCTAACCTCACTGCATACATGCTCTTTGGCTGACCTGAGCGTGGCTGGTCTGAATGTAGGTATATAAAATGGGGCTTTTCTTGGGAAACTCATGGAAGAAATAAGAGGAAGCATATAAATGTTGTGTGACAAACACATGCAGAGAAGCTCACCCCAGGAAGCTTCATGCCTCCCATAGAAGAAAGTGGGCATGAGAAAACTGTCTAGTTCTAAGATCTTTGCAATATTCAGACGTTTCAGAGTTGCTCTTTTTCCAACCAGCAATAAGTTTTTCCTCTATTAAATGTTGCAGTTTACTCTAAAATGGCTATGGAGACAACACATGAACTGCCAAGCTGCTACTTGACTAATGGCAGCTGTCCTGCACAAGGGCATTATGTGGCAGTGTAGAGTTGTGCTCCTGGTTACCCTTTCTTTCCAAGATCTTTGTCCTTTGGTGTGTGCAAAATGCAGCGACGAGGGGTAGGATGTGATTCCTGTCCCTGAGTAGCTCACAGGGGGGGAATAGTGCAGCTCTGCAGATGGTCTCTACATGAGGTGTTTGAACCCAGTTCACATGTGCATACTCAGGGCTTTCTGTGTAAGGAGAGCAGCCCCACTGTCACCTCCCATTGCCACCATCTTTTCTAAAAAGAGAAGAGAAAGGCAACCATCCATGCCAAGAACAAGGACATGGGGATTTAAATCCAGAGGCAGGATGGGGCGCTGGAGCTATCTTGCATCAGCACCCAAATGATGGAGAAAGGTGGGATTTCAAGCATGTGCTTCCCTTTCTTGTGATCTTGCAAATTTTTCACTCTCCACTTACCAGCCTGGCTGTTTGGAATTTCAGTTCTCCTTGGAAGATGAAACGCAGGGAACTGAGATACTTATTTTGGGAGGAAAGTGGAATTGCATGTCCAGATCCAGGAGCCTAAATACACTTGCAGAATAGAGTCTCAAGCATTTTATGAAATAGTTACACCTTTCACTATTCACAAGGGTGAAGTATTGCAAACCACTCCTATTTCTAATGAGTGGGAACAGCACGATACACTGTCTAGCTAATTGTTAGTGGGATAATCTTTTTCCTGATACATCACAATTACAAATGTTTCACTCTAACGGTGAAACTTTTGCAGCTAATGCACAGCCAGATGCACAGGCATATGTAGCACCTTCTTCAGATACACTCGTGTCATTTGTTTCGACGTTAACCAGCCTGCTGTGCATCTAAGGAGAGTTGATCACTGAAATTCACTTGGGAATTGCTGTCCCAGGCCACGTAACTGGCTTTGCGATACGTGGACTACCAGCACGCTCCTGTTTCTAATTTGAAAGGGGAGTTTTGACTGGGGCTGCCTATTCTGCTGTGGAATTTGAAAGAAATGCTTTGGAACAATGAAGATGCTTTCTTGACATGACACAATCCACCCTTGCTGGGTTTTTTTCTTGGCTCATGGTATGCAGCGTAAACTGTTGAAAGTCAAATACCCTGTGACACAAAGTCGATCTGCAGCATACAGTGAAAAGTTCCATGTGCAATAGTCATCATCCTGCCTGCTTTTTCTGGAGGTAAGGACAAGTCTGCAGAATATCAGAATGGTAAGGAAAGTCATTTGCCTCCTTTTCCATGTAATTCAGGGCAGGAGCCACTCAGTGCTTTTGCCTGGCTCTTCCTGGGCAGCACAGACACACACACACACACACACACACACACCAGCTCAAGGCTGGGGAGCACACAGCAGGTAGATTTAAAGTTGTGTTGTGGTCTTCATCTCCTCATGAGACATCAGTGCACTAGGAGGCTTTCCTGTATTACCTCTCTTTTCTGCAAGGGGTGATCGACCTCAGCCAGGGATTGGGGTCTCTAGCCACAGCTGCTTCCCAAAAAACAGTGGGCTGCTCTGGCAGCAAGGTGGGATGATATTCAAGGTGCTGTAACAGGAGGTTATCTCCCAAGCAGCAATTCTGTGAAAGGCTCATCAAAACAATGGTACTGGGAATGTGTGAACCCTCCTAGTACCATAATGCTGGTTGTAGTAAAATTAATCCCCAAGCAGCACTCTGCAGGGAAAAAGTGACATCTTGATGTCTTCTTTCATTCCTTCCTCAAACCTGCAGCTGAGTCAAAGGCCCACGGTAGAAGAGCTACGTGAGAGGAAGATCCTCATCCGCTTCAGTGACTATGTAGAAGTGGCAGATGCACAGGACTACGACAGGAGGGCGGACAAACCCTGGACACGACTCACAGCCGCTGACAAAGTAAGTGGAACAACTTCAGGAGAGCCATGATCTGAATAGCAGGAGCATGTCATGGCAGACGGCATCCCTCAGGTCCCACAGCTGTCAAGGAATAAACCTCCATCTGATGTCCATTCCCAGCATACCTGTGGTTTCTTCCCATTCACAAGGTTTGTTGTTTGAGTCATAAATCTTTGGCAAGAAGGCTCCTACATACGTGGAAACCAGGAGCAAGCCTAGCAGCATTATACCACTTAGAGAGGAGAGGATGATCAGGCACATTGAGGAAAGATCTCAGTGGCAGCCCTGCTGTTTGTTGGTTTTAGTCTTGCCACATAATGCTGCCAGCTGAGAGCTCCTGCAAGACCTAGCAGGGCAGCACTTGCCAGAACTGCTGTGCCAGGATAGAGCAGGCCTGGGTGCAAAAATGGCAGCAGGTCAAATATTTGGCAAAAGCATCTCCCACCAAAGCCAGGTAACTTCTCTCTAGTGTGTTATGACAGGGGTGTTTGCTCAGGATTTATGCCCTGTTCCACAGAGTATTTTAAGCACTAAACTGAAATCACATGAGTCCTGCAGACAAAGAAATGCTGCTTATGTGGTACTGAGTGTGCTGTCCTCTGAGCACTGGTGAAACCTTCACTAAATGGTGTCAGGTTGGGTGGCAGGGAAGTTAAAATCCTGGCGATTTATAACAGTCATATCCTCGGGGTCTTAATCCTGCCTCAGGCAGAAGACTTAGGCGTTTTATGGCCACTGTAAGAAAAGAGGACTACGAGGCTGATCAGTGACTCCCATGCTTTAGTCACTCTGGAATTTTAAAGACTTTCAGATACCCAACTGTTTGTTTGCTGTGGGACTCATGCTGCAATGGAGACCATAATGTCCAATGTTTGGAGACAGGAGCAGGATTCCGGGCCATGCCACTCATTTATGGTGCTCTTGGTTTTATTCATAGAGGAAAGGGCAGCCCATTCTACTTGTATAATGTAACTAAAGGACTTGCATAGTTTTGTGACCACTGATTTTCTCTTTGACAGAGGGCTTGTTTAGTTCAGCTTTGGATAATTCAATTAGCATTAACTGATCTGAAAAAAGAAAAAACTTCCTCTGAACTGTCCACAGACTATAATAGACTGGGTTAAATTAGCTTTTCCCATTTTACCTCACCACACTGGACAAGATCTTATTCAACTGACTCTGTTATATTCTCCCAGTTGGTAGGTGAGGAAGGGAGTAAATCTCCAACTTGTTCTGCAGCCTTTGAGAAATTCCTGGTTGGGATGAAAGGCATGGAGAAACTTCAGTTGGGAAGGGAGAAGATTTGGTGTCCAGAGAGGTCCTTCCTCATCCTGTGAAAAGAACAAGTATTTAATCCAACTATTAGATGTAGCCTGCTGAAGAATTTGGGGTTGTTATTTTTTCTAATGCATATGCGAGGTCCATACACAGAGCAGCCACTGGAGCCATTGATGCTGATTTCAGCATCCCACAGAAAGGCAGTGGGACACACCTTAGACCCGTGGGAGCGTTTGGCCACAGCAGCTACCTGGTATGTCCCCTCCAAACACTCAGTGAAACCCACTTGTGAGCTGCAAGTATCACAGGGTTGCACAAGTCTTGACTTTGGGTTTGGGACTTGCGCCAGTTCTGCTGAGTGCACTCTCCACCAGAAAGCTGAGTCCCTCCAAGTCACTCCTTCTTTTTCTTTATTCTTCAATATTTCTTCTGCCAGTCCCCCTTGATTTTCTTTTCCCTCTTGGACAAACTGCAGATGCTGTAGGTAACTGGGTCTGAGGATGCTGGATACAGCCACCTGTGGCTAGTTTTATGCTGGATCAGTGCATTGAATCGATTCAGTAAATGGCTCAGCTGGGTCAGAAGGGAGGAGGAGGGGGGCAGAGGGGCACAGCCTGAGGCAGAGAGGAAGGCAGAGAGCCTACTTCCTCCTTTCCCTCCCAGGTGAGCTCAGCCAATTTAGGTAACTTCACCCAAGAAAATTCAGAACCGCATAAAGGCAGGAGACATCTCGAATATGAGTTTGGCAAGATCCAGGCAGAGTTTTCTCACAGTCCAACTCTGAAACACGGTGTTTGAGGAATTTGGGTGCCCATGTTTTTTCTCATACTTCTTTGGATTTTGTACATGAAAGTGTTTACATAATAAGCCAGAATTGGGTTCTGTATCTGTGTTGTCTAAGATATGTTTTCAAATTGAGCCATTCCACCAAAGCATTTATCTCTTCTGTTTATGTGATTTAGAACATGTTGTGTTCCTTTTCACATTTTAAAGTCTTTTTAATGTTTTTCTTTCTTTCTCTGATGTTATCTGCTTCACTTGTAATACACTGCTTTGAGAACAAAGTGAACTTACTTTGATCTCTCTCATTTATACATTTATGAGTTTATGTTTCTTTTGCAGGCAGCCATTCGAAAAGAGCTTAATGAATTTAAAAGCACTGAAATGGAAGTTCATGAATTAAGCAGGCATCTAACAAGGTAAGCTGAGATTAATTTTTTAACAGTATCAATGAATATCGTTGTTTTAAAAAAAAACACCCCAGCAGCTCTTTCTCCAACACCCACACCATGAGGTCTGAACCACATTTAGAATTCCAGGCTGTACAAGAAACTCGGGCAGACAAACTCATGCTGCCTCATTACATGAGGCACATGCCATCTGTTTAATGAAGTGTAACCTCCTTTTATTTAATTTTTTAACTCATCATGCTCGAGCTGCGTGTCTGTTCTTCTGATTTAAAAAGTAAATAGGGTTGGATTCTGAAGGACAGGGAACTCGTGTAGAGCCAGGACGTAGCAAGGTACGAATGAGTGTGCGCTCACACCCCCCTGAGTGTGCGGCTGTTGCACACTACACACATCCCATGCACAGATCTCTCAGCCCTGTCCTTCATGTGCTGCTATAGGTGATGCAGTGGGGAAACAGCAAGATCAGCATTATGAGAGGCATTATTTTTTACATTTCCAGGCTTGTTTCAGTTGAAAAGGTGGAGACTGAATGAATTATCTGTGGCCCCAAACTAACAACCCTCCTATCTAACAGGCTAGGGTTGAGGCATGCTGGGAGGTCAGAGCACGTCCCCGCACACAGCCCGTGCTGAGTCTGCTCTGGCTTTGATGCTGAGATGAGCTGACCTCTTGGCATTTCAGCTGAAGTCAGGCCTTTGCAAATCAACATTAACCCCATCTTGTTGTAAGACATTAAAGACAAGCAGCGAGATCTGGTGCAAAACTCGTGCTGCCCTTGTATTAATACGGTCATCAGCTGGGTGCTCATAAAAAATGCAGTTAATACTTTTAAGAAAATAAAAGCTTAAGGCAAAATTAATTTTGTATTAGGGGATTTTTATGTGTATAAATTAATAATTGTATTAAAATTCACCACATGCATTATGCATATATTCCCTGCCAGAAATGATCTCCCTTCTGCTTTCTAGCATGGTCACACTGGGCTTTTTAATAAGGGAGTGCTGATGGTGACAATCCAGCTGCTTTTGAGCCACAGGGTCTGGAAGCAGCTGTAGGGTGCAGTTGGCCTAGATCTGTTGACCCTGGTTTCTGAGTCTTTGAGGGACATTTGGCTCACTCCTCCAGTAGAGCAGTGACAAATTTAGAAAGGATGAGGCTGGTTTAAAGGGGGTGTTGCTACAGGCTGAGCTCCATTGAGAGTTCCATTGATTTCTGTGAGGCCTTTAGCATCCTACAAACATAGAGACTGGTTTAGTTTTTCAGAAATCTTGCCAGCTGGTTGGCTTTTGCGGGTTTCTGAGCAGTATTTTGCTTCCCTTCCAGTATTGGGGTGAGCAGTAACCTTCTGAGGTGACTCAGCTTGTATCTGAAAGCCACCAAGTGGCTTCGAGTCAGTAAGTCTGGACCAGACGTATAGCTAATATAAAAGAAATTGGAGTAAGGGTTTTTCTGAAGTTCAGCAGGACTTACTGGTTAGACAAGTGGCTTCAGGAAATACGCACTTGAAGGAAGCATGCTTAAACAAAATAGAGTAATTCCCTTAAACAAACTTAGATAAATCACCATTATGAAATCATTAGCAAGGTAATGAGCTATTTGTGTCATTAAGCAGTGGCACGAGCTTAGCAAAGAATGTGAGTGTTGCTTTACTAGTGGGACACGATAATTAATTCATGATAGAGTGAAAAAAAAATCAAACCTTAAAAATAATACATTTGCAGAGCTGACAAACCCAGGCCTTCTGACACAGGGTGCACTTGCAGAAAGGGTGGGCATTTTAGCTCTACTAGTCTCTTTAGCCTCTGACATGAAGGAATAATCATGCTGGAACCGTAGGTAAATCTTTCTGGCTGAAGTGTGTAAGGTTTGTCTAAACCAGATAATTTTTGTGGAATCAGGCATGGTGTGGTTTGAAAAGAGGATTAGGTGATCAGAAATAACTCACTCAGGGATCGGACAGGATGGACCCAAAGTGTACTAGTGGTTTTGGTAGATTTTGGTGCAAACTGCTTATGCATGCGAACTGTGAGTCTGGTGAGGACCAAGGGAGTGTGAATGTCTCTTTTGGATCTGCAGTGCCAGCATGGCTGATGTTAGTGCTGCAGGAAGCAAGCTGCCTACACATGTCACTGTAGCAATTAGTGCTACAGTTTTTTTAACGTGCAATATGCATGTGAGGATATTATCTTACTGCTGCTCTTTTTCTTTTTTCTTTCCCTTGGGTTTTAGGTTTCATAGACCGTAGCACTTCAGTTCTGACTACTATGCCATCTTCAAAACATAACTAAAAGGAACCATAAGTGCTGGTATTATTCACTTCCCCGTTATGTACAATGTAAATCTTCTGAACTGCCTTTTTTTTTTTAAAAAAAAAAAAAAAGAAGAGTAGAAAAATAAAGATAAAAAAAGGAAAATTGTATTTACATGTGATGGGTACTGCAGCATCATCAGACCTGCTTGGTTCAAGCTTCAATAACAGAAAATACCCCTGGTGGGAATTGTGCCAAGACTTGGCATCTATGTATAAGACTCTCCTGGCATGTGGATTTGCCATACATGTTCAAGCCCAGCTGGTGGTGCATCCATTTCATCTTCAGGCACCCCTCATCCTGACAAGCCTCTGTCATCCAACTCTAGAGGGCCCCAAGATGGTGTTCAGGGAATTACTGGCCTGGGTGAACCCTCCGAAAGACTGGCACCTATGGCATTAGAGCACTTACACCAAACACTCCTTTCAGGCTGTGAGCACCTTATGAGGACAGTGAAGGAGGAGAACTCCTCTATGGGCCAGCCTACCTGTGAATACCATCTGACTAGAAAGGTGTTTCTTTCCCTGGAAAAGTTTGTGTTGCTTGGCTCGTAAGCAGAAAAAGGCATCACCTGTAAAGAACAGGACTCCCTACTGAAGGCTGGTTCAGTTCTAGCAACTGTTCATTGTTCATCTCTGACAAGAATAATTTTCTCAACCCCGTTGTGAACCCATCAGCAGTAAGTGACAAGAATGCTAAGGACAAGCAAGCAAAACCCATCTCTTTGTGGTCACTGCATGGCATTCGCTCAGCTTGTAGTTTGTTTTTACACCCAAGCCTCGTGATTGTGTGAGAGCCGACGCGCACCCGGCAGCGAGAAAGGCGGGAATTCCCAGCGGCTCTGCAGCGGGACACATGACAGGAGGAACTGGGAGTTCAATAAGGGATACCTGTACTCTCTGTATCAGGTGTTTCAAGAACTGATCCTAAACTCGTACAGAAAATACATGACAGATTGCATTACCTGGCCTAACAAAAGGAGTCTGGTGCATGGGTGTGGATGGTGGGACTTGTCAGTGGTACCAGAGCTGAGGCGTAAGGGCAGGAATTCAGAGGTGTTCTGTTTTGGTTTTAATTTATTTTTATTATAGTGGTTTAACACACAAGCTGACCCAGTAGAGCTCAGTGAGCTGGTCCCTCTGGGCCTGGTTTACCTTGCAACTTAACTGTGTGCTTAACACTAAGCAAGCATGCAAACCTTCTCACTGCATTCAAGAATATGTCTGACAGGCTTCACTGAAGCTGCACACATTTAAGTGCTTTTCTGAACTTAGGCCAGCACCTTCCAAATGAAGTCCTTAACTAGTATAATGCCAGCAAGCTGGAGCAAACATTCTCTAGGATTCCTTTCCAGCTCTTAAACTATTATGCCATCTTTTGGACCAGTGGCCCAAAGCACTGTAGCAACATTACTGTAAGAAGTTCCAGACTATTTCTTCAGGAGACGTTTTTCTTCTGTAATAGCTATTTTGCTTTGACAGTTTGAACAGAGAGGCCAAAGTTTTTTACTACAGTATTTCTGTTAAGTTTTTATTTTATTTTGCCTTCTCCCTGTCTTCCATGCATCTATCCACTCTTCTGTGCTTGCTCCCTCTCTACCTCCCCCAATGCCATGCTAACATTGCCCTTTCACTGCCTGCAGGCCAAGAAACCTCTTGCACACAAGCATTTAATGGCCAGTGCTGCATAGTGCCAACACTCCTGCTTCTTCTCAGGCCTCCATCTCATTCCTCTGGTAGCAGGAGTAAAGCAGAAGGACCCACACGTAGCCCATGGAGTTGCTCTAGCATCCAGCCTGCCCAAATGACATTGGGAGCAAGGCCAACACACTCCATTTACACTTAGTGGTGGTACTCAATGCCTCACAAATTTGCTCTCCATCAGAGACCAGCAAAAGCATTTCATTCTCATCCGTGGCCATCCTTGCAATGCTATGGATTATTAAATAAAAACTGGCTGTTGTAGGATGGAAGATGCTATGAAGGAAAGTAAAATAAACCAGCTGGTTTCAGGTGCCTCGTTTTTGAGGCATCATGCCTCCCATGTCATGCACTTTGCAGACCAGAGGGTTATTTCCAAAGAAACACACAATGGTCCCGGTATCACCAGCTCACAGTTGCTTTAGACAGAAGCTCAGCAGTACTGAAAGCCTTTGATGTGCAATGTTATCAGCTCAGTGCAGCAAAGACAGAGGGCACTTACGTACTAGCCAGGAACACACTGCTTTGGGGTTAGTTTTCATGAAAACCTGGGCTGCGTGGTTTTAAATTCATTCACACAGACATGTAACAAGACTGCATCACAGCTTTAAAAAGGGAAAACAAAATTCTCATGCTTTTGACTACATATACATTACATTAGGAAAGGGCTCTGCAACATAGCTGTTTTGAAGGTCAACAAGCCCTCATGTTCCCAGTATGGAGCCCATACCTACCCTGGCATCATTAGCTTGGAGGGTCAGTGTAAAAGGGAAAGGTGGTCATTTAAGGAGCAGCAGTGACAGAAATCACAAGTCTCAGTAGGCTGCTGGGAGGAAAATGAGAGATTTTTTTTTATTTATTTTTTAATTATTGAAATGAAGAGGAAAGAGATGGAAGCAGCAGAGCGCTGCTGTTTGTTGTGGGTGCTGGAGACCCTAGGGGAATGGGTAGTTTGTGGGCAACATCACACTAAGTACTGTCACTGTCCCTTGTGGGCATGGGCAGCAGCAGTGCTCATGCCTGCCAGTCTGGTAGCCTAAATAAACCCTTGGGCACAGCTTGAAGCACGTAACAGCCCAGTCCTGGGTGACAGCCAGATGTTCCCCAGCACCCTGGGTGGGCCCAGGGCTGGTCCCTGCTGACCACTCAGCAAGTTGTTGTGCTCTGCCTGCCTCAGGATTCATGCTGTCCACAGGGCAGCTACATGCAGCAATGCTGCTATCCTTTTTTTTTTTTTTTTTTTCTCCTTTTTTTTTTAATTTTGTTGACTCATGGCTGAGCAGACACCAGGATACAGTGGAAGAACTGCCATATTTCTCCCAAATTGCAAGTAGAGCTTATTACTGAAAAGGGGAAGGGGGTCTGAAGAAAGAAGCCATATAAAGTGTTTGGCACTGTAGTAAGCATCACAGAACTGGCACTTCATCTGGTTTTAGCTTCAGTGGGTCTGGGTATTTTGCAAATGTACCCCTTGGTGAGGCATTCTGCAACAAGCTTCCAGTGCCTGAACACTCCACTGCCTCCTCAGTTTGCACACCCACCTCTGGCATCCATAGGAAGCTGCAAGCAGATGGGAGAACAGCTAGTCCTTCTTTTAAAACCTGTTTTTTTGAGCACTTGTCTTCTCATCTGTGAAAGCCATCTCTACCATGGCAAAGTAGTTGTGATTATGTTGAGGCTGAAAATAAAAAAAAACCCCAGAACAAACAACACCAAAAACCCTCACCCAACAAACAGTCATGCTTTCCCCCTCCACCCTCAACCTGGATTACATGTAGGACATAAAGATGATGGCATGCCTGCTAAGATTCTGTTAACATTGCAGATCACACCAGTCCTCTTCATTCATATTAGGAAGGGATTAACAGTAGTAATTAATAAAGAAGTTACATCAGGTTTAGAGAATGGAAAACTCAATGCAGAATAAAGATGGCTATTCCAATCATCCATTCTCCAGGGCTGATAATGGTGATAATATTCTAGAGTCCAGGAAGAAATACATTTTGGTTGTAATCTACTGAATCCTGATGGGTTACTTGTACTTAAAATGTGCAAGTACTGTGACATCTGTTCTACAGCCTATGGAAAGACAAAGTAGAAACTGGGAGGGGCTGGGGAGGTGGCGAGAATGGGAAAAGCAATTCCAAAATGTCTATAGACAAAAGTTTTGATTATCTGAAAAAAAGTGATAGGGAGGAAACATGATGGTGGCATTGCCCTCCCACCCACACTCTCACCAGTAATGGGCTATGGGGACCTGGTGAGGTATTAATGACTAACAGGGAAGGTCAGTGCTGTGGCCTTTCCCCACCCCACTGTTGGGTCCTTGCAAGCTGACGAAGTTTCAGGCTGCAGGTTTGCTGGGACAGGGCTCAGGCCAGCTTTTGTGTCTAGACAATTCCTAGTTCGTACTCTAGACATTATAAGAGAAAGAAGTGGGAGGAAAGACTATAATAGACTTTTAACTATTTTATGTTAACTGAAACAATTTAGTGAGCCCATTACACAAATATATTTCAGCCTAATCTTACATGTAAGCACAACACTTTGTCATCACTGCAACTTGTCACCCAACTCACCCTTTGTTACTCCTACAGTGCCATCTGTACAGTGGAAACACTATAAACCAACAGAGTGGGAGCACTTCCAACATGCCTAGTGAAAGCTTGCACTCGTAAAAATAGATGGGTGAGACAGAAACCCACAGTCATACGTGAATGGGGGCTCCCTAACGTGCCTGCAAATAAAATCACTTTGTATAAATAGCCATGGGAGATTACTAGGCTAATAAAAAAAAATCAGGAAAGAAAAAGGGGACAAATTATTTTTCCCAGGTGTTCAGTCTGCTCGAGCTTGGAACAACTTCTATAAAGAAAAAGGAGGTGACGGGCACATTACTTGTGTTCCCATGTGTCCCAGTTACTCCTGCACCAGTTGCATTTTCCAGTTGATATCCAAGTGTATGTATATAGTTTGTCTTTGTATAGGAGTGAGTGTGGTGGCTGTCAATCATGTGCTCTTCCAGTATTGTAATTTAACAGATTATGGCTGTATGAAAATGATGTAAATAACTAGAAAAAAATTTAACTGGATCTCTATGTCCTAATTTTTGTACATACTGAAACTGCATGGTACTTAAGTTATTGTTTGTCTCTGATGTATGCAGTTTCTTAAAAAAATTAATTTAAAAAAAAAAAGCATTCCTGTGCCTGTGTGTTTTATCCCCCTCTGTCCCAGTGGCTGATAGTGTAACAAACGGATGCAGTCAGGATCCCAGCCCCCCTGCTGCCAGCCAGGCTCAGCACTACAGCCTGGCAGCTGCAGTGGCAGAGGGCGTGCCCATGGCTTGCCCGCAGCTCAGCAGGGAGCAAAGCAGGAGAGCAAGACTTACCAGAGCACATCCATGGGGTGTCACTTCAGCTGAGCCACTCGTGCTGCCTCTGTGAGCTGGTTCAGTGAAGGTGGGCAGAGAAGGATGACAGGCACCTCGTCACGAGAAGGGAAAAAGTCCCTTTCCCCACAGCTAGCTATGGCTTCCTCTAGTGGCATTATATAGTGGTTTTGGTTACATATGGGTACATCCTCTGCTTTAAAAAGAAAAATGTTGGTGAGACGTGTCTTCAGTAAAGTCCACGTAATTACTAGCAGTCAAATTGCAATGCGATGTTGTCTTTAGGCAGGAAACCAAGAGGAGGATGAAAAAAAAAATCAATTCTCCATTAAACAGGGAGCCCCTGGTGACCAGCTCAGCAAGAGCATTTGTGCAACCTTTACCAGCTGCTTCAAACCACTTCAGAAAAAACTGAGCAGAATCAGCCCACAGGAACAACCAGCAGCTCACTGCACCCTGCAGTTGCTGTCTTGCAACATTCCCTGATAATGGGACATAAGATACAGCAATCACGGAAACACAGAATGGTAGGGGTTGGAAGGGACCTCTGGAGATCATCTATTCCAACACTCCTGCTAGAGCAGGTTCACCTAGAGCAGGCTGCGCAGGATTGCATCCAGGTGGGTTTTGAATGTCTCCAGAGAAGGAGACTCCACAACCGCTCTGGACAGCCTGTTCCAGTGCTCTGCCACCCTCGAAGTAAAGAAGCTTTTCTTCATGTTTAGATGGAACTTCCAGTGTTACAGTTTGTGCCTGTTGCCCCTTGTGTTGTCAGTAGACAGCACTGAAAAGAGTCTGGCCCCACCCTCTTGGCACCTGCCCTTTAGGTATTTGTAAGCATTTATAAGATGCCCTTTCAGTCTTCTCCAGACTGAACAAATCCAGATCTCTCAGCCTTTTCTCCTAAGAGAGATGCTCCAGTCCCCTAACAATCTTTGTAACCCTCCACTGGACTCTCTCCAGTAGTTCCTTCTCTTTCTTGTGCTGGGGAGCCCAGAACCGGACCTGGGACTCCAGATGTGGCCTCACCAGGGTAGTATTGTAATATCTATTTGATGTTACCAAATAGATGTATTTTAACATCTATTTGATGAGTGTCTGAGTTTTGCATACATGGATACCTTAACCCTGAGAGGTAGGAGACAGATGTATCTGTTTATCAGCCAGTTTAGAATGTAAAAGCTAGATGCCCATGAGCACATATGCCTGAGAGAGAGCTGATCTTCCATCCAAAATAATGGCCAGTAGGAATCAACATTATTTTAGGGGGGAGGGTGGTGGGATGGGCACAGGGATGGAACAAAGAGAGAAACACGAGCCCACTGAGCAAATCCTGCAAAGGCATTGGAAGCCCCAGGCTGCCAGACACAAGCCTGGCAGAGCAGCCATGGAGCAGTGTGCAAGCACGCACACGGGCATGCAGACACCCCACCATTCAGGCACAGGCACACCTGCTGCTTGGCACTGCCTGGCTACCAGCTCAGTGCCCTCAGGGCAGATAGGTAAAGCCGCGACCCACACCCCCACCTCGAGGGATCGAGGGCTGAGGACCACTCTCCGTCACACTCACAAACAACGCTTAGGAATCAATAGATTTATTAAAGGCACTGAGGGTTTGGCAAGTCCGATATCACCTAACACACAAGGTCTATCTCTATATCTATATCCACACGTATATATCCATATACCAACAGCTATACAACACTACATCTATATACTAATAACAACACACACAGAAAACAAGAGATAACCTCTCCCCTTCCCCCCGTTCCCGTTCCCGGACAGGGATAAGAGGGAAAACCTGGAGAGAGAGCCTTTGGGGAATACTGGAAAAGAGAAGTGAGTGTTTGGTATGTGTGAATGTTATGTAGGAATGTTAGTAAGAAGCCTCGGAATGTAGTTCGCAATTCTCACCACCGGGGTACGGCCGAAGCCAATCCCTGATCGGGATCCACGTCCTTTCCCTTGAGACAGTCTGTTCGGTGCGCTCACACGCCAACAACCACAGGAAAAGACGCCGTATACCTTCACAGCAGCCTCCGCAGCGGTACGCTCACCGTGGCGGCTGTATCCGTATGGTATCCACAGAGCGCGCGCCTTCTTGCTCCTCCCTTTCCCGGTTCCGGCCCCGCCGTGCCTCCTGGGAGCTGTAGTCTGTAGTCTGTGCGCATGCGCCTGGTACCTCTGTCCTCTCCCCACGAGTGCCGGGGGGGCGCATCGCCAGGAATGGTCAGTGAATGTCGCTGGATTAAAGGCCATTATAGAGTCCGTCTCTCACACTGCGAGTTTCTGGTGTGTGTATTGACACCACCAGCACCCATTAAGCAGCTGTCAGGGCAAGATGCAGATGGTGCAACACCATCCCTATGCCCACACCAGCAAGTCCTGCTTACAAATTGTACAAAATTGCCTATAAATTCCTTTCCTGAATGGAAGAATGAACAAAGCTTGGCTTTTCAGTAAATTTGTGCTTTGTGGTTAGGAGCTGTGGTGTTCAGAAAGACATCATCTTCAACTGAAGGTTTCCCATGTGTCCCACGGGGCGATGAAAGCTGATCTTCTGTCCACAGAAACCTCCTCTGGATAACTGTTTCAGCCGCTTTTCTCTCCATACTGTTCTGCTTTTCCTTCCATACTCTTAGGTCTCTTTCTGGAGTTCAAATCCCTTATCATTTTGCAAGCATCATCCTCTGACATCTGCCATTACGTTTCTTGTCTGGAATTTCCAATACATTTGGATATCAGCTGGAAAAGAAACGGTGCATACAACATGGGAGAGCACAGACGTGGTACTGTTCTAAACCTCTCTGGAGAGAAAGCACTGCTTGAGAGGAGAACTGCACCAAATTAAGCTTATTTTTGTTGTTTGCAAAGCCCATGAAGATACTTGGCAAGGGGAGGCTTGAGGGGGGATGCTTTTACTCTCCAAAGTGAATTTTTCAGTGTTGTTTCTATTGTCTCCAGGGGAAAAAAACAAAACAAAACAAAAAAAAAAACAACCAAATCCAGAAAACACTCTTAGCAGCTTGTTCTGTATGAACAAAGAAACATGCAGTAAGTAGTTACAGCCTCAGCCAGTCAAGGAGAAATAATGTAAATAAAGACAAAATATCTCATTTCCAAGCTTCTCAAGAAAAATGACCATCAGATGACTTGTTACCACACTCCTCCTGAATGGCATGGAGCTAACAGAAAATAAGAAAGGTCATCCCTTCCCCAGATTACTTAGCCAGGGATTTCAGGAGGAGGCTCAACTATGTGCAACTTCAACCTGTGTAAGGAACCAGGAGTCCATAGTAGATAAATGTCCATACTTGGACTGCCCACTAAAAGTGCCTAACTGGACACTTCAATTATTGTGGTGTTTTAGTTCAAGAGGTCAAAGAGCAACTGTTAGCCAAACTCCAGGCTGATTATAGTCACTGAAAGCACAGGCCAAGGCTTCCCAAATTATGGACTCTCCTGTTGGTTGGGATTTCAAAGGAATCTTGTCTCAGCCTCATCCTGCTCATCACGTGCTGGGGACAGCGACAGCTCACATTTTGCTGCTTGGGAAGCAGGTCTCTGAGCTAAAGCATTATGTTCAACTGAGGAGACATCACCAAAAATTAACTAAGCTTAAGTTAGCCAGATTCATACGTTGGTCTTTTGGGAATTCAGTAAAGTTTTCTGCATAAACTGTATCTCTCATAAATCCACAATGAAAGCTTGGAAATGGATCCATTAAGATACACACGAATGTCTCTTCCCAGACCAAAGCAAGAAGCCTGGAGTTCAACCACTATCTACTCTCTATAGAACTCCTCTCCTTCAGCACAGCCCAGAACAAATAATGCATGCTGTTTAAAGAATCTCTCCTGTTCTTTCTTCGTACATGAAACTGAAAAGGCTGCACACAAACTTCATTGAAGTGGAGCAGCATTTGAGGATCCACCCCACACATCCTGAAAAGTTTAAGGAAAATCAGTGTTGCTTATGTGGAAACATTAAGGTTTTACTAAGGGTGATGGAGCACTGGTGCAGGTCACCCAGAGAAGCAGTGGAGTCTCCTTTCTTGGAGACATGCGAAAGCTGTCTGGACATATCATAGACTCATAGAATGGTTTGGGTTGGAAGGGACCTTAAAGATCATCTAGTTCCAACCCCCCTGCATGGGCAGGGACACCTCCCACTAGACCAGGCTGCTCCAAGCCCCATCTAACCTGCCCTTGAACGCTTCCAGGAAGGGGGTATCCACAACCTTCCTGGGCAACCTGTTCCAGTGTCTCACCACTCTCACACTGAAGAATTTCCTCCTAATGTCTAACCTAAATCTCCCCTCCTCCAGTTTTAATCCATTCCCCCCATGTCCTCTTGCTACAAGCCCTTGTAAAAAATCCCTCCCCAGCTTTCCTGTAGGCCTCCTTTAGATACTGGAAGGCGATAGGGGGGGCCCTGAGCAATGGGCTCTAGGTGGCCCTGCTCGAGAAGGGTTGGACTAGAGGTCCCTGACAAGCTCAACCCTCTGTGATTCTTTGTGAAAGTAAATCTCTGTCTTTGATCTGTGCAGCTCCAGGACCTGCAAATTGATGGAGAAAGGCTTTTTTAAATTTAGAAACTAAACCGAGAAACAAGTTGGAGCCTTCAGTCACATACTGACTGGGGGAATATTGCCAAGTTTGGAAGCAATAACACTAACTGACACTTCTAATCCTAATTCAGTGCATTTCTCTTCACAAAATATGAGTTATTGATTCCATTTCAGGACTGGAACTGCTAAACATCTTCAGTGTCCTAAGAGCTTGTTTTTTTAACGACCAAGTGATCTGCAGTGTAAAGGCCTGAATAATGCATACATAACTTGGGGGTTTTGTGAATAAACTGTGCAGCCTGGGGGAAAAACACTCAAATGGGTGATCTCTCAGATGGTACCCATAGCCACTACTTGAAAAACTCGTGCATTGCATGTTCCAAAATGCAGTGCAGTTATTCACAGAATGTATATGCTCTTTCCTATCCATGTTACCCTATCTAAAGTGCACTAAATGGTTTACATAGCAATGCAGACACAGCAATGGCTTTCAAAGCAGACACAAACATGCTTTTTCTGAACTGGGTAAGCTCGGGCATTTCAGGATAACTAACAGCAGCATCTCAGAATCCACCATAGACCATCTACCCAGGTGTTTAGGTCTAACCTGAACTGAGTCGCCAGCTTCCCCAGCTAATGTGTAGGAAGGTAAACGTGACCCAGTTTCAAAGAAGATTTAAGTTCCTAAAGCATTTCAAGACTGCACTACAGTAAGTGCAAGCTAAACACATGCTTTCAAGTGCAATGAGCATACCTGGCACTTGGCACACTAAACATCAACCTGAGCTGAGTAACAGCTAAGCAACACACTTTTATGTACAATTTCCTGGTCTACACAAGATGTAGAAACACAATTTTACACTTCTGTAGAAAAAATATTAGTTCTCCAGCAAACCTCTATCTTGGGCTAATCAATGAATTACATTTCTGTATTAAATTTATTTGGAAATCTAAACCAAACAGGAATCGAATTACAACAACTTTGAGCCAAGCATTCAACAGAGTTATTGTTTATTACTGGCCTGTAATTCCAAATTATATGGACTCATCCCACTGCTTTTCTCCATACCTGGCCAAAGTTGCATTTTAGGACTGGACAGATCCACCTTTCTAGAGCATCTTCCATGAAGAACAAAGAAGGAGGTACGGCCATAGAGAGCTGGCTGACAGATAAAAAGAAAGTATTTTTAAGACACTTCAGAAAAGTGTATCACCCCTGGTCATTGTGATGTCCTCTACCTCAAAGTTGTGATGCCTCTTCCAGAACATTTACCTGAACATTTACAGTATATTTATAGTTCTAGCAAAGGCATGATTATTCACCAAAGAGTTCCACCAGACTAACATTTAGTAAATTCACTTTAAAAAACACCTCCAAGTAGTAACTAGTTATATCAAGTATAAGCTGGCATGTAAAAACATTTTTAAATTACAAGTAAGTCTATTTACCTTGCTTCAAGAGTTAGATTTACCTCCCCAAAAGCCACAGAGCACGCTGTGCCATAAGAACACCGTAGCTGGCTGGCCAAGAAACACTGGACATGATCACACTGCCACTAAGTATCTTCATTCCATCTGTATTTATTGAAAAAATATGTACATACTGATCACTATGCTATTAGCTCCTTTAATAGCATCTTTACATAGAAGATGAAATGAAGAACATCAGATGAGGATGGGGGAAGAGTAGTAAAATGTCTTTTTAAATGTCCTTTTTTCCCAAGATGCCATAAGCGAAGAAAGTTCTCAGACTGAGTGTGCTGGAGTCCCACAGTGAGTGCGCCACAGATCAACAGCTTTGCTGACAATAGCGTCAGTGTTATCTTGAGGAATCTACAACAGATCAGGGCAAGATGCCTTGTCAGAGTAATTCATTTGGGTTGTTTTGTTTCAAATAAAGATTTTCAATTTCCAATTCAGATTTTATCTCTTTATAAAAAATAAAATGAAACTAGAATCCCATCTCCCTGCCCTACCATCCTCCCATCCCTCAGTCCTACACACACCATACTACCTCCAGGTTTTAGACAAAAAGCTTTTATTTACAAAATGCTAAGACGACCACCCAGGCATCTCACATTTCACAAATCCCTAACCTGACATCAGGCAGAACTTATGCTGGCCATCCATGGCCACAAACGTATCGAATCTAACCAAGATTGCATTGGGATCCCACAACCCTGCCGTGATGCTCTTGACTATGCATAGACAGAAAGTTCAGGGTCAGGTTCATGACCACATCCTTACATAAATAGAAAACATATCTTGACTCCATAGATTCACACTTGGGCAAGGAGCCAGAAAGGTGCCAGAAATCAAGCCTCTTAAGGAGCTTCCAGAAATATTAACCTATTCTCATCTACGCTTATTTCCACAGAAAAAACCCTTTTATATCACAAGGAATATTGTCAAATCTGTACAAACATAGATAAAACATGTATCCCAAAGCCCCAAAATCTTTTCATTCTAGGAAAAAAGCCTTACCTCCTGATAGAGAAAACTATTCCTCTCATCCCTGCACATTCTCTCTCCACCTTGGTACTGTTACACTACTCTCAGTCAGTAATATAATAGTCTCTTATTTTACATTGGCCATGGGCAAATGACTTTAAGGCTGAAACACACTTTTTATAAACCATAAAAGGTAATGCAAAGCACAACAGAGTACTTACATTTTCCAAAAATTGCGTGATCTTCTCTGCAGTATTCAGTGCTATTATCTTCATTTTAAAGGTTAATAATATCTCCAAAGCAACAAAAACTAGAATCTTGCAGGACCCACTAATAACTTTGTCCCAAACTCTTAAAAAAAGAAAAAGTAATCACTAAACATTATTGCAGTGCTTATGTGCTTATTTATCTGCTACAACATTCTATGTACAATCCCCTTTTTCCAGATTATTTTTCTGAATAACAGCAATATATTGAATTACTTGGGTCAGGGTAAATAAAAGACATAAACTCCTAAATCTGTAGAGAGCAGAGTGATGGCAAGCAGCAATGTATTGATTGGTATGGTGTGTTCTTGTTTAGCAATGGAACTGTTTACAAGCTCCAATACAAAAAGCAATCTTGTTTTAATAGTCTGAACTGTGACAACTGCTCTACACTGTATAGTAAAGGTGAGAATTTTTCGTAGGGCAAAAAAGGAAACAAACTTTATTAGCATGCCTAATAAAGACACTCTTCAAACAGTTAAGTAGCTGAAAATTAAAAATTATATAAAACTGAACTACAACATCTCAAGAAGTTAAATATTCCACGTGATTGCTGCGTAAGATGCAAGTGATGTATCAGCACGGTATAATCCATGTTGTTTAAATTAGGCACAAGGAACAACTATTAAGTCTTTCAATCCATCCCACTGTGTACAGACTCTCCCAGAATTACCTAAGCATTCCTACCATCGGTATGAAACTGTACCTGAACCTCACAATTTTACCAAACCTGAAAGGCAGGCCTCCAAAGGCAGCAAGTACTTCAGCAACAGAACTTGGATGAATATTAACAGGGATTCACACTACTAAAACTGCCTGCAACAATTTGAAATCATCCTTCATCCAGCAGCTCTATCTCAGCCCCAACTCAACAGACTTGGGATGAAAGATTATCCAAAAACCACTGTGAAACCATCTGTCAGATGGCAGCTTTTATGGACTTGCATTATTTTTAGCTCTTGAATTTCAAGAGCTTTGTCAGAAAGCCTTGCTGAAGATTACTGCCCTTACTACTTCTGGACACTTGTTTGAAGTGTCTCTCCTTCCATATAAAAACCTGAGGGACAAAGAACACATACTATCCTCCATAATCTCTGAATACAGTATCACTAGAAAGTCTCTTCTGCAGCCCATCTATTAACTTGGATCTATGGCTGTGCTTCTTCCAAAGACAACTCAATTTTTATACAATGTTCTCTCTCAGAAGAACTTGCCCTTCAGGCTGGAGCGCCAGGAGAACACAGCACAGGCAGAATGTGAACTTTGACAGCTGAATTGAAGAGTAGGTATCACACCTTTAAACAACAAGTTGAGAAGTGAGAGTCCCACAAAGAGCCATGAGGATGACTGGAGCACATCTCCTCTGAGGAATGGCTGAGAGCTGGGGCTGTTCAGCCTGGAGAAGAGAAGGCTTTGGGGGGGAATCTCAATGTCTATAAATACCTGAAGGAAAGGTACAAAGAGGATGGAGCCAGGCTCTTTTCAGTGCTGTCCAGTGACAGGACCAAGGGCAATGGGCACAAATTGAAATACAGGAGGTTCCCTCTGAACAGCACAAAACACTTTTTCACAGTGTAAGTGACGGAGCACTAGCACAGATTGCCCAGAGAGGTGATGGAGCCTCCCTCCCTGAAGACATTCAAAAGCCATCTGGACAGTCCTGGGCAACCAGTTCTAAGTGGCCCTAGCTTGAGCAGAGGAATTGGCTGGACCAAACAACTTCCAGAGGTCCCTGCCAATCTCAACCTTTCTGAGATTCTTTTTGAGAAGCTTTTATAACTCCCAGTATGGAATAGTTGCTGCTGTTGCACAGTGCTTATTTTTCACACTGTGACACAACTCAATTCTTTGTCACTTTCTTAACCTTCTATTCACAACTCTTTTGACACTATTTTCACAATGTCTGCATTCACCAAAAAATTCAGACTAGAATTTAACTTATGATGAAGAAAGGAGGAAAAGAATGTGTAAAATCCTCAGGACTATTCCTAAAAAGAAGGAAACTAACAAAAAATCTACATGGACAGATGGAAATAAAGCACTGCCAGTTTCCTTCCCCTGTGCAATTTAGTTTTCATTCCCTGTCTCACTATGATTAAAAAATGAATATAATTCCCATATGGACAGGAACAACAAATAATCCAAGATTGAAATCTTACTTTTCCTTCGTGGTTCAAAAGCATCCCAGGACAAGTGATCACTGTAAATATTACACTGATGTTGAAGTCAGGTCTAGAATCTTTAAGTGAGGCTATGAGAAAACTGAGATCACATTCCTGTTCCACACTCTACATATAGGTCATCCCTCTTTATTTCCAACACATTTTCCTTCACAAATGTATCTGGTTAGAACCCAAGAACAATTCCCTATGCATCTCATGAGCATCAGAACTCTGATTATGAATGACAATACAGAGAGTAAAAGACCTCAAAAACTGGAAATAATTTTTAAAGTTCATATTAAAGCTCCTGTTAATTTGAATATAAACTGACTAATCCTAATATAAAATACCCAGTCTTTCATTATTTTGCTTCCAAGTCTCCTGACTTCAGTCTCCATAATTATATTACAATAGGTTACATTTCACACTCAGAAAACAGTCTAATGTTTTCCTGCATTATTTAGTCTGATTCCAGAACAAGTGTTTTAACAATAGCAAAACAGATGCAGTATCTAAATCACCAGTGTCTAACAAATTTTGCAGGAGGGTGCATAGCAAAGTGAATGAGATGTCAACACTAACCAGCTGTGTCTGATGCAGTATTTTTCCCCTTAACATTTCCAGCTATTGTTACTCTCAATGCAACTCCACCAGTGACAGCAATAAGGCAATTACTGTGTGACACTGTGATAAACAGCCTAGCGATCAGCACCTTGTCTACTACAGTAGAGCCACAAATAGTAACATAAACTGTGTCAGAAAATTGTTCACTTAGAATGGAAAAAAACCCACAGCAGTTTCAAGGAAACTTGTATTTTGATTATTGTACCCTAATACGGCAGGCTTTACACATTGTATCTTGAGTGATGATAATTTGAGTATTCTGCTTTCATTTTTTAAGTAACAGCAAACACTCAGATCAAGTATACCACCAGAGAATGCGACTTTTTACTTACTTTTTTAATACTCGTAGAGATGGGAAAATCCTAACAGAGATGTCATGCAATGTGCCTGTAAACCCTACTCAGGAATGCTCAGGATGCAACTACCAAACTACCATCCTCTGTGAAACAGAACAGTATTAAATAGAACAATTAACCACAGGAGCACTATTTCTTGAACAGTGAAATAGTAGTAACACCCACAAGGAAAAACACAAAGAAAGAGGAAGCTGTGAAGGTAAAGAGCATGCCAAGGATTATGCAAATGAAGCTATTTACTTTTCACTGAGCTTTTTCTGTAGACAAGATCCGACTTAGTCTGTATGTGTGTGAAGGCAAGGCATTCTCAAGGCAGTTTCTCAGGCTTGTCAACCATGACAGTGCAGTAGTATACAAGAAGCATCACAGCATTGCTGCTTTCTCTTTTTTCTGAAATACTATCATTAATCTCACAGTTTTCCCCCCTAGGCTGCAGGGTAAACAGGCTCAATCTTATTTCCTGCTTCTGGTCCTCCAGTCATCCAGGCCAGAGACAGTTAAAGAGAACCAACACCTGACCCTCTCTCTGCCTGCACTTCTGGGTGTCCTTCCAATGCTAACTGGACATGGAGGGACATGATGAGGCTGCCACAAATCTCATCCTGATATCATGTCATGATCTTGAACCCACCAGTTTACAGAGTCAGGAAGCAGCCCAATTACTTAAACAACAGCAAATCCATTTAAGCTTCTCTATAGTAGTAGCCCACATGCACATTCTTATGCCCTCCCACTGCATAGTCAATTTAAGGTATTTTTCATATTTCTGTTCTCTCTGCTAACAAATAACTTTATTTTTACAATTAGATGTGATTTATGCAGGGCATGGAGATCACAGATGTAAAACTATAGAAGCCATATACCAATACACGAGGAAGTGCCAGTTTGAAAGGCAGTCATAAGACTTCAGGAGAACTACCACACTTTGCCACACACAAGCTACCAGAGGCTAATAAACTAACACCACCCCATCAGCCATTACAGTCCTGCAAATGCCAAGTCTTCAGTGCAGAACACAAACAATGTTAGTCAGGGGTATGATACGTGATTGGCAACATGAGGCCATGAAAAATGCCAGGCTTATTCACAATTATATCTGCAAAGCTGCATTACTTCTGTTGTAGCTGGATCATCTGGGGTGACAGTGCTGGAATAAACTGGCAGCCAAAGCACCATCTTGCCTGTAGAGCTGGAGACACAGATGAGACACCAAGCTTTAACAGCAGGGCTCTCCAGCTGAGGGCCCACACAGCACCATTGGAAAGCTCTCCTTGCATGGGGCTTACTGAACAGATGACCAGATAATGCTGTTGCAGAAATCAAGCAAACAGGACAATGGTGAGTATAAAAAAAACAAAGGTGTTATCCAGTTCACTCCCTGTTTCAGAGATGAGTAAGTCGTTCTGCCCCTCTCAAGCCTGTGCTACAGGCTGGTTCATGTTCCAGGAAGCTCTGTGTCAATATTCCAGGTGGGATACAGAGCCCTGAGGATACAGTGCCTCTGAAATGGCCAGTCTACCCCTCTCTTTTACCATTGTGGCACCTTTAAGAAGTCTGTTAAGAAGCTTGTTGCATAATATGTCAAGTGGATTAGGGAAAGCAAAGACACTGCATAAGCTCAAAGGAAAAGTTCCTACATGAAACCCATCCATATACATTTTCCAAGCCCATTTAAATTAAACTGATGAATAAATTTTAAGATTATATAGCTAGGAGAAATGTGCTATAAAATAGTATTTATACTGAATGACAAAGCCTGTCAGCAGTAAAGCTGGTATTATGCAGCTTCACCTCACCATTATTGGATAAAATTTTTGCATAGCATAAACAAACCATGTACACCTTGCAGAAAAATACATGAAATTTAGACGTAGGTGCCCAGCAGAGAAGACTATAATTTATAGAAAGCAAGCAACCTCTCTAAGAAATAGAGTACTAAATCGTAAGTTAAATTGAATCATAAAAGATAGAGCTCAGATCATCTCTCACTTGACAAAAAAATAAAGTAAAACTCACGGGAGAATTGGAGACTTGTTTTCAATGCTCAGCAGTTCTCACACTGCCATTTGGATACATTTCACATAAGCATTCGAGCTTCTAGATTCTAATCCAAAATGAACCTCCAAGTATTTATTAAGCTTATATGTCACAGGCAACCCATGAAGTATGTTACTTCCTTAGCAAAGGAGCCCATTATGATTACAACAATTCAGAAACCTAAACTGGCAAGAAAAAGTGCACTTTTATCATGTTTCCACAAGAACCATTGGGAAACTGCTGTGCCATCAGAAGTACTAACACTGAAATTTGTTTTTACACCAAAGTGATAAAAAAGCCAATAGTTCAACCTTTTCCATGAAAAAAAACATTATTTGAAAAATATCAAATAATCAAAATACTCTATTTCAGTAAAGTAAAACAGTATATGAGAATGCTAAACAGTACAGTAACTAGATAAAGTATTTTATATAAATGAACTGATCTCTAAATGGTAGAAGTTTGAAACTAAATATTTTAAAAGGATGAAATATGAAAATCAAAATTCTTCATCTAGATTTTTTTCTTTTACACTATCAAGTAGACACAGTTCCATAAAATGCTCAATTTTAAACAGCAATTTAAAAAACATCTGAATCTTCCAATAGCAAAACTGCTCTGATGCAAAATCCTCTTTTCGATCTACTTGTCAGCCTAGTAGCAAGGTCATCAATCACATAAGCTCTAAGTAAAAATATCTCCTGGACAACATGCAAGGAAGTTCCTGATGCAGTAGTCTGCAAAGGCTACTTTTGATCACAGGAGACTACAGAAAAAAAAAAGGTCTGAAGAGACTGGCAAGTCCCAGGTAAAGCAGTCACTTCTAATGAAAACTGCATTAGGTTTCACACAGAAAAAGCACAATGAAACAAGGTTAATCATGATCTTCTGAAAGTAACCTGCAAATGTGAAACAGAGATGCAGGCAAACCAGATGTATTCAATCGCTTTTAAGAATGTAACAAACATTTTATACACGCTTACATAATTTCTGTGGCTGTAAAAAGTAGTAAAAGCTTTTAACTACTACATCACACACAACCACTATGCAGAGATTACTATTTGGGAGCCTTACGGGTGGCTTGATGAGAACTTGCTATGTAACAATTACCACGCTGCACACAGAGTAACACTTAAAGGTCTACCACCATATCCTTCAGTTTTTCAAAAAATATTTTCTCAGACATATTCATTGGCAGCAGTAAAACATACACAATCTCACTGTACTGCAAGACTGGAGAGCATGATTTCTCATCTTACAGCTTGTTTCCTAAAACCCCCTTATTTTCATAAGGGCAAATAAAACATTTTTAAAAACAGCTGTTCCCCACTTTCCTTCATCAAATGTGAAGTCCCAAATACGCAAGCAAGACTGCATTCACTATTCAGATTCTGACCATCTTTACTACCATAAAACATGAGGGACCTTGACAGGCTTGAGAGGTGGGCCCATGCCAACTTGATTAAGTTCAATAAGGCCAAGTGCAAGGTCCTGCACCTGGGTTAGGGCAATCCCAAGCACAATTACAGGTTGGGCAGAGAATGGATTGAGAACAGACAGAAAGAAAAGGACTTGGGGGTGTTGGATGCTGAGAAGCTCCATACGAGAGGGCAATGTGCACTTGCAGCCCGGAAAGCCAATCATGCCCGGGCAGCATCAAAAGAAGAGTGGCCAGCAGGTCAAGGGAGGTGCTTCTACCCCTCTACTCTGCTCTTGTGAGGTCCCACCTGGAGTACTGCATCCAGTTCTGGAGCACCCAACACAGGAAGGACACAGAGCTCTTGGAAGCCAGTCCAGAGAAGGACCACGAAGATGACCAGAGGGCTAGAGCAGCTCTCCTACAAGGACAAGGTGAGAGAGTTGGGGCTGTTCAGCCTGGAGAAGAGAAGGCTCCGGGGTGACCTTATAGCGGCCTCCCAGTGCCTGGAGCGGCTACAGGAAAGCTGGGGAGGGACTAGGTTCCTCTACTAGCCACTGATAGCCTGGAGGTGCTGGAGTAAAATTTCTCCTGAACCTTGTTACTTCTCTAAGTTTTAAGGTGGCTGAAAACAAAACCATTGTTTTCTCTGCGCCATCAGCTAGTAGCAACTCTTGTTAAATGCAGAGAGGGTATGCAGAGAAGCATCTAGCTTGAATTTTCCACTTTTCCCGAGTTCTCAGACATCAGAATTAGAGAAATCATACAAGCTTCATTTCATGCCATGCACAAGAATTTTCTCCTTTTAAAAGCTGGACAGCCTATTTCCAGCTGTTGAATCCTGATATAAAGCACTATTTCATTAACTTTGTAACACTCAACCTGCCCTAGTACTTTTAAAAATAAACATTCCCAAAATTTTTCTCATCTAATGGCAAGACATTCCCTAAGCAAGGATTTTGGTTAAAAATCCTGAAAACTGACCACTCTTCAGCTACCTATCACTAAGAGAGGATTTGGCATTTTAATTCCTAGGAGGCATTAAGTATCAGTAACCATATTTAACATCATCCTATTTTAATTTCAGTGTAAGAAATGATCACAGAAATGACCTTGCACCAAATCCAATTTTATAATTTCCAAGTCAACAATTAAGTTAACTCCATAATCTAACCAATAAAGTAAGGAGAGCTCTTTGCCTGTTAGTAATGACAAAAAGCTAAAATTACTATGTAATTACAAACAGAAAGAAAAAAAAGAGCACTTGCCTCTGTAAACTAGACTCAGGTAAACAGCCTGCAAAACACTTTTTAAACCAAAGATCATAGGGGAGTTTGCTCACTGCAGCACATGCTTTCAGATGCATCAGGAGTCTATTATCTTCAATGTTCAAATACTGCTCCAGAATTTTTGGCTGAGAAAGGAATTGGAAAATTTTAGATACCTCCCATCAGAGTACCCTCCATTGTTAACACAAAGTGTCTTAAAAATAATAATAAAAAAAATAAAATGGCATATTAAAATAACAAACTTGCATTATATATTTTAACTAAAAGCATAATGTTCCAAAATACAAGTGTTGCTGATTTTTGCAAATAGCTAATTAAGTACTTTAATAAACAAACAACCCTAGGTTTCTTAAACTGCTGACCACTAGCAGAACTTTCAAAATACACAGTATTCCCTAATGAAAGGAGGTGTTTGAGAGCTTCAGCCAATGTAGAGATTAAACCAGCACTAATTACTGCTACCTTCACAAGTAAAATTGAGTTTCATTCACCTCAAACCTAATCGCCTTAGCACACGTGGAAAAAAAAATCTACACACAGTGCAGCAAAACCCAGAACATCAATTCTGACAGTAAATCCCTGTGCAATATATTAAAAGCAGAACATTGATTTCTTGTTTGAAAGTCCGAAGCATTTAGCAAAGCCAACAGAACAGCATTAGACAGAGCTGAAAAATTAATAATTCTCATTTTGTTTAAATTCTAATGCAATGCAACGTATGTTTTCATAAATTCAGGAGTGCCTTTGTAGTTTTTATTAGGTAAACAATAGGTAGCAAGAACATAATTAGGTAAACAGGTAACAGATTCAGCTGTCAAAAGACAAAAACCACTTCCTTTGTTCATGTTCTAACAGCTGGAGTCTTGGTACAATGTTCATATTAAAACAAAAACTTAGGGAGGGAGACATTTGGCACTTCCTATGTGTATGTAAGCACAAACTTTCTTTAAAAATGCTCCTCTGTCCTTCAAAAAGAATTACAGAACCTGGTATAATTTCAGGTATCACTTCCAGCAATAGGAGGTAGGCTTAAAAAGTATTTCTTGGTTCCAAAAGAATAACAAAGGATGTGCATAATTTTCTGCAACAAATTTTCATTCAGTGATTGCTAGTGAACAGGTACTAGGATACTTTAATCTCAGCAGGTATTATTAACTAAAAGATTTCTTATCTGTTAAGACTATTTGAAGAATTGCAAAAGCTTTTTTTATAATAAAGCTAATCTTTTGTAAGTATGCATGTTCTTCACAACCAAATTTTAATTTCATAAACCCTTGAGACAGAAGTTCAAAATTAATATTCTATGAAAGCATTTAAATGATCAGTGCCAAAAGAACTCTATTCCACTTTTTACTATCTCTGAATCTGCAATGTAATGTTTTTCTGAAGACTAAGTACCCTGCTCCATTTATAAAGCAAAGCAGTTGTGCTTTGTCATTCATTGAGCAGCATATGGATGCCAGAGATGCAGCCTAGAAAGTAGCAAACATCTATCAGGATCTTCTAGACTTTGTGACATCTTTAATTGTTTAAAATAAAGAAAATTCTTAAGTGACCAATTTGTGAGAAATATGATTCAACTAGATACAATGAAAGCTCTAGCTAACTGACAAAAACCATAAGATGTAATTGAAAACTACCACGTAGCAAACAAAAACAATTTCTAATGTTACATTAGACAAAGTGTCCTACACACTGGTACAATCGCAATACAAAAGCACTCTTCCCATTTTCTCAAAACAGTTGCTGGAACAGATTCCAAGGGCATCACCTCTGATGCTCCAGTTTTCTCCATATATTAATGCTTTCCATTACTCCCTCCTCTCTCCTTTATAGCTCTCCTCACAAAATAAAAAAGTATTTTTTCCTTACCAATTGTTGTAACGAATCTTTGTGCTTGCTGTTCAGCTGATTCACAAAGCAGCTGACAAGCCAATAGCATTCTATAGGATCCTCCACCATTTCCTCCATTGCTTTAGCAATAGCAAGAAACACTTCATCTTCAGGCTCCTGGAAAAAAAAGCCAAAAAAGTTAACTACAAAGAAGTACTGGACTATCTGATTTAAATTATCATTATATTCCTTTTCCCTGCTATTGGGAAAACAAACTGGAATCAACATACAGAAAGAGCTGTTCTGACATTCGTAAGTGAAGCACTGGGCAGCAGCTGCATTAGGGTGACAGATACCTACTAAAATGGAAAAAATAAGACTTGTCTTGCTTTTAAAACCAAAACATAAAACAGGACTTTAGAAAAACTCTGATTCCAAGTTCACAAATGAGATAATATCACATCCTAACAAGGTAGTGATAATCCTACTTCTATGCCCCCATATTTATACTGCATAGCAGCAGAATTTTTCACCCTCTTCCTTGCTAAGGGCCAAACAGGCCCCTCAAACACCTTTGTCATGGCTGTTGCAGTTAAAATAAAAAATAAGAAAATGCAGACATGAGCTCTGTGTCTACCTTCAACATACAGAAAATCTTTTGGTTTGAGATAAACATCTTCCTAGAGGCAAATATCTTTCCCAGGTGATGAGTACCTTATTCCCCATAACAATTAAGCATGTGATGGGCATACCATTATCTTTTCTCCAGAGGACAGTTTCTTAACAGAAGTATAGGCACGCCTAAACCACAGTTAATGATATGACTGCACATGGTGTAGATGGAGGTAAGCCAACCCTAAACCAACTAGATCTCACGCCAACAGGTAACTGAGGAAGTCTTTAAACCGGGAAGATGCACAAGGAAAGGCTCTAGATTTGCCCTGTTTCTTGCAATCTTCCTTATGCAGGCAGTACCGACTACATTAGGAGGCAGGTTAGTAAGCCAGGTATGTATCCACAGCCTGATCTACTGTAACCATCAGTGGCAGTAAGCTACAGTATCACAGGCTTTTGCACAAATTACAACTCATGCAAAACACCTGGACAGTCTAATTCCTACCAGGCTATTCCTCTGCTGCATTGACTGCTGCAATACACACATATTCCTACTGAAAGTCACCATTTTCAGATGTGCTTTCAGATGCACAAAATGTACAAACACAAGTCTGCTAAATTACTCAAACATTTCAAAATATTTAGACCAATCCCACAGCATCTTTATATTCCCTCTGCCTCCACAACAGAACATGTGCATTACTATCACGCAATAACCTTGTATAAGTTTAAGGGGACAGTGACTGCACTGGAAACAGACTGGTAGAAAGAGAGAAAATTCCTTCTGCAGCAAACCAAACACAAGTTACAGGACTAGTAATGGTGGATCTACTAAATGCCATTGTTATTCAACCCCATCACAACACTGAGAGCAGCTAGTGCCCTAGGATGCATTGACAAAACACTTGGTCAGGAAGTGATACTGCTCTAGAAGGGATGAATTCTCAGCCCACTAGGTCATATACCAAGAAATTTCAATCAAGGAAATTTCCCTATAGGAAACTTGCAGGGAAGGATGGCCATGTTCCCAGGCAATGGTGAGGGCACAGAAAACACCCTCCCTCTCTGACAAGAGAATGCTGTATGTTATCCTGCAGTCCAAAAATATTACTGTATTTTCCATGTTAACTTTGTTTAACTCTTTTTTTAATTATTTTTAACTTCTTTTTAAGTTCTGATGTCAAATTTTGTTATTACATATGAAAAATAACAAAGTAAGCTGGGTTAGAGTGAACATGGATAAATTAACATTAAATACAGGATAAAATCCACTTCAGAATGTCCCATGGCCCTTTCATCACCTCCTCTTTCATAGAGCTTTTGTATGTAAGATCCACACATTGTTTTTATCACCACACTCTAGACTTACCACCAAAACAGACTCGTTTACCACAGAGTACATGCATTACCTGACAGAAGCCTGGATCAGTTCAGACTAACAGAAAAAGAAGGTCACTACACTAAAGTCTAGATTCAAAAACAAATACTTTAGATATTTGGTGCAATTTGCAATAAATTGCTGCTTATACTGGCTCTGAATTATCCCTGTTCCAGGACACTTAAGAAACTATGAGCTCAGATGTGATTATGTCATTTTGATTTCAGTGCTATAAAGAAACTGAAGTGTACTAGAGTACAAAAGGCTTGAAGCCTAGCAGGCAAAATACAGAAAAGAGATTTTAAGGCATAAAATCTTACATAAGTACTTACGGGAAGACAAAGAGAAAAGCACTTTGACTGAAATGTCTTATTTTGTACTAGCACTTATTTTACATTCACCTTACTTCATCTGTCTATATACATTTGTGGGGCTACTTGCAGTTCAGTTTCTCACAGGTTTACAGTCCAAAGTGAAATAAAATACTATACTTAAAAGACTGTTAAAATGACAACTGACCAATGGAAAAGCAGAGTTTCGAGGCAATTTTCCTGATTCCAGTTGATGTATGCGGAGGAAAACATCTACCTGTGGAGTAGAGTCATTAATAAAACGAATTACACGAAGAGCATGGTGTATATCCCAGTACTGCTCCTGCCGGTACTTCATCACCAAAGCATGGGATTTGTGGTGAGGAGGAATAATTCCTAGGAAAAATAAAAAATAAAAAGAACAGAAAAGAAAGATTAGCAACTGTAAAGAGGAAAAGCAGCAGCCAAAGTCTCTTTCCAACAGATCTACCTTAATTCAATTCCTACTACAATTCCAGTCTACAGAAATGCAGGAACTGGCAATGCAGTTTGCTTATAAACTTGGTCAAATAATACAGGGAGAAAATCCCACAAAACTGGAAGTCAGCGCACCAAAAAAGCACTTTAGCATTAGACTTATAAAAAAAAATAATTCAGATGTTAACTGAGTATAGGAAAAAATCTACTCTTGGACTATTGTTGCTCAAGCTCCTCTACAAGATTTTCAGCAAATGAATGCTCTTTTGTATACCACATGATTATGTTGATAAGAAATGCCATTGTTGGGATAATTGGAAAATAATTTAATAGTTTTACTCTCCCTCTCCAACAAGCTTTATTTTTAAATTGTGAATCTTACTTGTTTACTTGTTTATACCTATTCTTAGTTTTTAATACAGTACTAGTTGCATATTTATACCCAGCGTCCATTTACTTTGAAAAGAAAGTGGATGTAGACTGATTTTCATATACATCAGTTTTCATATTCTCCAATTCTACACTTTGTCTGAGATGGCTAGAGAATATATATGCAATTAACTGATGCAAAGAAACTGTACATTCCAGTAATATTTAATCTATTGTTAGATCTCTGCAAGAAAATTCTTTACTCACTGTATTAGAGATTAATCTTCTCTAAAATAACATTCAGAAGCAAAATCAATCACATAGGGTGAAATAGTTACAGATTAAAACTGAAGAATACCACCCAAATACTTTGCAAAGTAGCATTTTTTACTTTCTTAGCACAACACAAATATTTTTTCTAGTTTCCTAGGAGAAAAAGTAAAAAAGATAAAAGAAAAGTATCTCAATAGAGAGGTAGAGAAAAATAAACTGTTTACAATCTCCAGACATGATGCTCGACATTTCACTTGATCCTTCCCCACACTCAACACTCAATCTTGCCATGCACTGATGTTCACAACAAAACTGTCACAGGCTTCAACTCACATACAGCAAAGCAAAAATAGGCCACTTCCATATCACTAGTTGAGCAGAACCTTTTTCATTGTAGAAACCCATGAGAACAAAGTATTCTTTAAAAAATCAGTTCAGAAGCAGGCTACTTGCTGCTCCTGTCTCTCAAAGAAAAAAATATTCCTGCCAACTGTTAAACCATGAAATGGCTGAGTTTTAGTAACAAGCACAACAGGCAGAAATTTATCTTTTATTTTCCAACTGCAAGCCTGTCTGCATTTCAAAAGCTGGGACAGAGTAAGACATTTTTCACATTATGCAAAAACAGAGTCAACATCATGATTTTGTGCGTACACACTGCCAACTGCCTTCCTCAAACACAGAAGACTACCTTAGGCAGACAGAAGTTCAAACAACACAGGGGTTTTTATAAACCATCATGAGTCATACTTGAACTGGAAGTTAACAGAGACATTGCTGACAATGTGTAACCTGTGACAGCAAGGAGCCTTAGTACATGCCTAAGATAATTTTTCTGACAGGATACAATCGCTTCTGTGAAACTATTAGCATTATTTAGAGGAGATATAACACCTCCCATCAGAAATGGACTGGGCTGTCATTCCAATCATTTAGGGAGAGAGATTTTGCATTGCCATTCTGAGTATCAGCCTTTCTAACAAGTGCTAACACGAGATGCAGTGCAAGAAAAGTCGTTGTACCTCTGTTCACCCAGGCAGTATACAGAATGACAGAATACATAGTTCAAATAAATCATTCGGGGTTTAAAACACAAAATCCTTTTCAAAAATTATTAAAAAGTGAAAAACTCAGGTGTTTTTTATTATCATATGATCAGCCTATTTAAAATGGTAAAACATACCCCACTGGCTCTGCAGTGAGCAACAAGTTTGCCAAAGACTGTATTTTGCTATTATGATGCTGGCTGAAGGATGACAGAATGGTTTGGGTTGGAAGGGACCTTAAAGATCCCCTAGCTCCAACCCCCCTGTATGGGCAGGGACACCTCCCATTAGACCAGGTTGCTCAAAGCTCCATCCAACCTGGTCTTGAACACTTCCAGGGATGGGGCATCCACAACTTCCCTGGGCAACCTGTTCCAGTGTCTCACCACCCTCACAGGAAATAATTTCTTCCTACTGCCTAACCTAAATCCACCCTCTTCCAGTTTAAAGCCATTCCCTGTAGTCCCATCACTACATGACCTTGTTAAAGGACCCTCCCTGGCTTTCTTGTAGGCCCTTCAGGTACTGGAAAGCCACTATAAGGTCCCCCCTGAGCCTTCTCTTCTCCAGGCTGAACAGCCCAACTCTCTCAGCCTATCCTCATAAACGCATTTACTTGAACACTGTTCAACATCGTATCACAGAATTGTTCCGGTTGGAAAAGACCTTTAAGATCATTGAGTCCAACCATAACCTAACTCCACCAACCATTAACCTAACTCTACCAAGTCCAGTGCTTAAACCATGTTCCTAAGCACCACATCTATATGCCTTCTAAACACCTTCAGGGATGGAGATTCAGCCACCTCCCTGGGCAGCCTATTCCAGTGCTAGATTACCCTTTCAGTGAACATGTTTCTTCTAATATCTAATCTAAATCTTGCTTGGCACGACTTGAGCCCATTTCCAGCCTAAGATAAACAAACATCCTAAAAGAGAAAAAATATTTTGTAAAATACTCAGTCTGACACAGGAGTCACCAGTCTTCCTGACTTTTGATCACATGCCAAAATCTTCACACAAGGGATATATATGGGATCTGTATCACATATTTTGGATAGCCAAAAGACAAAGAAGCCAAAAGAGCCAAAGACAGCAGCTTCCAAGCCAGTCTGCAGACTGGCGCTGCTGGTCTCTGATGAAACAACATTTCAGGTATCAGCACCCTTCCTGCCCTGCTAATACAACATTGAGCATGGGAGCCACACTCAAGCTCTCCCAAAGTGGCACACTGCTCCACCACCAGCAGTGTGGTAAATCACGTTTCTCTTCCAGACGTTCAGTCAGACAATGCACCTTCACACTTTATCTGGCAGGGTTTCTCTACACACACCAACCATAAGGGAAAATCTCCAGATACCTTGTAAGGGTCAGAACTCCTAGACCTTCCAGAACCGCTCCCCTGTTTCCAAGTGACGTGACCTCACACCTAGCAAATCCAACATACTTCAGCAGCTACTGCAAAGTCATGAGTACTTTTGAATTAGTATCTGACTAATGCATTTCAAGGAAAACAGAATCTATTTATGGGTTTTTTTATAGTTTCTGGGGATTACTATAGTTTGTCTCTGGCCTTGTAACTTCTTCAATGGCAAATACCATTTAAAGCCAGGAGCAAAATCAGAGGAAACCAAGATTTTATAAAACACAATGCTTCTCTTTAGAATAAATATCCATTGCACACCTTATCTACTTTTTTTTTTTAAGTTTAATCACAGCTTTACTTAAACTTAATTGCCTGTTATTTTAGGAACAGAACTGAGTATCTTATCAGGTATCAGTAACTTACTAAAATCCATCTTTCAGAACCATTTTATAAATTTATTTGGATAGTGTTACAAAGCTAAATATAGAAATACACTCTTCTAGGCACACTTCAGCCAAAGTTCTCCAAAACTATGCATGGAATATTGTTTTATAATTGTCATTGTACATTCTAGGTGGATACAAAAATAGGCTAAATATATATCAGCAGGCAAAGTAATACAGAATAATCCATGTCATTAAGTCTCCAAAGAAAAAAAAAAAACAAAACACAAAAAATACATCTTGCTACATACTCATTTCTACAGAGGATCATGGATGTTATGTTTCATACCTAGAAGCACCTTCCACACCAGTATACGATACATGGATGGGAGAGGAAACCTTTGACTAAATGTGCAAAGCTTCTCAATATCTGTAGAGAAATAAAGAGAAAAAAAAATTAAGGTAAATTTAAATATAATTATCAATAGGTTTGAGCCTCTAATCTATCTAAGTATGACAAATCCTTAGCTGCAGATCAAAATCCCCACTTTCAACATACTATCAACAAACGCTTTCATCACTTGAGAAGAGAATGTGCCCTATAAACTGCAACCATTTTGAAAAAATATATATTGTCTTGATTTACAATAAAACTACCCTAGGTTTCACCAGAAATAACCTGTACCATTTTATAGACATTTTGTAAATGGCGTTGCTACGTCAAAACAATTAAGGGATTTGTTAAAGGGACATTTATCTTCCGTTTGGTTAGAGATGTGACACTCCTCAGGGACCAACAGCAGTAACAAAACCTTCATTGTTTTGAGGTTAGATTGAATTAACAGCATGAGATGATATATTTTCAGATGAAAATTGTTTTCATGAAACAACTTTTTCTTGGGTATAGAGAATGAGAGAAGAAAGAAAAGAAGCAACCAAGCAGACAAATCTTCAACAGTTTTTAAAAAATCAGATTTTTAAATCTTTGAAACTCACAGGACTGCTTGTAATAACTGAAAGATCAGTGATAAAAAATGCAAACCTTAAATGAGTACTAAGCAAAGTAGCTAAACATTTCCTGGAATTCCCTCCCCAGCCCCAAATCACTGAAGTAATAGAGGAAACAGTGAAATCAACTTGCCCAACCGGTCATCTTTTAACAGAATTTCCAGTGACTTCTTCTCTTCAACTCCACGAAATCCCACTTTTTCGTAATACACTGAGCGAAAGTTTCTCTGAGAGTCATCAGCCATGATTGATTCCTTTTGGAGAAACAGTAATTCCCCTTCTTACAAAAATACATTCCTATTGTGTTGAAGTAAAATACTATTACAGACTGATAAAAGTTGACTGCTTATGTCTCTATAGTATTAAAAAACCCTACAGAATATTAACATCTTCCAAGTTTTTTTTTCATCCTGTGCTAACATAGACAATGACAAAAATAACTGGATCCAAACAAGGTCTAAAGATGTTCAGTTTCCAAACAAAATACAGGGATTTTTTTTTTATTTTATTTTTTTTATTCCTGTAGCATATTACAGGACTTTTCAAAAAGTTTAAAAAATAGAAGCAGGAGATACACTTCAGTCTTTCATGTGATATGACATACTTCAAAACCTATGTAAAAAATACAAGTAAGACTGGCAAAATTTTGGCTACAGAAACTCTAATCAAGTACAACATTACCCAGAAAAAAAAAATAATCAGGATTCATACTCACAAGACAAGGTAATGAGCAGGCAAAGGCAAGCCAGTGGTGGCCTCAGCAGCACAGAGATGACAGGAAAAAAATAAGGCTAGGTATGTAGGTTTGTTCTTCAGTTGCAGATTGGAATTAAATGTTCACGTTGTTGTCATGTGCTGTATCAGCCACAGACTTGAGCTTGCCATACCAGTGCTAAAAAAATTCTCATATCTATACTGGAAAAAATGGGAAATTTCAGTGAGTACCTTGTTTCAGAACAAATGTAATTGATATTTCAATTCAGTTCATCCTTCTAAATATAAATTCTCTCTCCTTTAGAGGCTTGCAAATATGAGAAAGTTCTGGTTTGTAACCCAAAGAACTAAAACCAAACAGCTTTTAAGCCCAGTGAAAGCCGCAAAATTTGGAGAAAAATAATTTGAGTAAGAAGTAATTGGTAAGTTATGCAATTAAAATATTTTCCAGTTAAATTTTTCTTCTCCTTGCTGAGAAGCAGATATTTATACATGTATATTTGCAGGTATAAACAAAGGTCACAGTTTTGCAAACAATGCCGATATTTAAATGTGTACATCCGCTAGGTCTATTTGTGTTTTAAGTCGATTTTTACCACTTTATGATCAGGACCAAGATCAGCCACAAAAATATAAAGCAGCAAAGGACTGACTTAATGCTTTCCCAGCTTGGTCAACTACTATCTCAAAACCAGAGACAAAAATATTAATATTACTTGCAAGACCATTATATTTATGTAACGTGCATTTAAAGGTGCAGTGATCAGAGTGTTTACTACTTAAAATGCAGCGTGTCTAAAAGCAGGATCATGATGCTACACACATTCAACTACATCTAAAATACCTGAAATTTAGGAAACCTGAATTTATTAAGTGCTATTTATAAAACATCTAGCCCGTACCATTTGTAGAAGGCAGACGGTAGACTCACAAAACAGAAAGTAACATTTGAAAAATAACGGCATTACCTACACTTCCTCAATACAGGAAAATGGTTTAAATGTTATTTTAACAATTTTAAATTATCACTCTACCAGCATTAGGTTTCATTTACTCAGTGGAAAAAAAGACGAACATTGTTTCCCCCCTCCGGATTAAGATGTATTTTCATGTTAGGGAAACAAACAATGTTCCAATCTTTACACGTATTATCCATAAACCGGAAAAAGCAAGGGGGAAAGTAACCCCCTAGCCAGTTCTTTGGAAGTCTTCTTTATAAAAGAGTACAATTAACTCATCCTGTCTTCAAAGATTAACGCATTTTCGGCCCTCAGTGGCCTTCCCACCGCCCCGGCCTTTGGAGCTACACCACTGGTCTTTGCTGCATTTCCGAAGGAAAACACAGATACGCTTGGTCACAGGATCACTGACTCCCCGGCAATCAAGCCGCTGACCGCCAACCCTCTCCCGACACACACCCGGACCTCCCTCCCATGGGCAAGGCGGGGCAGAGAGAGGGCTCCCCTCACAGACAAGCCACCCCTCACACCCTCCCTGCCTGCCCACACACACACAAGCTTGGGTCAGAGGGTTCCCACCGCAGCCCCCGCGGGGTACTGAGAGGGCGGCGGGCCAAGGTGGGGCTTGCAGAGGGCCAGTGGCGGAGAGGCACGGGGCTGGGGATCCCGGTCACCTACCAAACCCGGGACAGAGCCGCGCCGGGAGCTAAGGCGACCGCGAGGACCTAGAGAGAGGCTCGGGAAAGGGGGTGAGAGGAGGATCAGTAACAAACACAGTTCCCCTCGCAAGCACCAGGACCCCACCACCGCCCCCGGCACCTACAGCAGATGGGCTCGCTTCACGGGAGCGGCCCTGCGGCGCGAGCTCCGGCGCATGCGCAGGCCCAACCCGTGCCGGCGGCAGCGACTCGAGGAGGCGGAGCGCTGGGCGGGGTCCCGCCCGGATCCCGCCCAACGGCAGGGACACGTGCTCAACGGCCGGGGCAGGCGGGGTCCCCTCAGAGGGGTTTCGGCAGTTGGCGGGGGTAGCGCTCAGGCTTTGCCGGTCTTCACACGCTTCGGTTGTTCTGCTCCCCGCACCCGCTAGGTCAAGCCGGCGGCTCAGAGCTGGCTCCCCCTCCGTGTCCCGTGGGGCAGCGTGGGGTACGGTGAGGGCCGAATGTGCAGAGGGAAGCAGCAGCATTTCTCGTAGGCCTGGTTCAAGGTGATGCTGGAGGGCTCGGCTTTTTGACAGAACAGGCTGTAATTATACAGAATGGAATTACATGGAGCAGTGATCCACAAAATGCAGTGCAGAACAAGATGCAGCAATAATGCTTGTCAATAAGGGAAAACAGTTAAGTCTGAGGCTATGAAGAATAGCAAAGAATTACACTCCCTGCACTGTATTATTTACTATAATTGGTATTATGCTTAGCATTATGGCATATCCACTGTGACAGCTAGGGAGATTTTACTTACTTAGAATAATCTTTAGGAAGTTAAGTGTTTTCCAAAAACTAAGATATACTCTGCCACATGTGAGCCAAGTACTTGATTATAAAATTCCCACTGCTCAAAACAGATGAAGGATCTCCATCTCACTGTTGAAAGCCAACATTCAAAAATCAACCTGTGCTGCCAAAACCATGGGACATGGTCTTCTGCTGACTCCAGGAGTCGAGTCCAGGACTTTTGGAGGGTCTGCCCTGCAGCCTCGGTGGTGACATGGGTGTTACTGGGGGGGCAGGGGGAGAGTGCGATAGTGCTTTTGTGTATATTTGTATATATTCGTATACATTTCATTATTTTTTCTTTTCAGTGCTACTGTCTCGTTAAGGCTGTGTAGTTTAGTTTCCAACCTGTAGTGTCTCTCTCCCTTATTCCCTTTCTTTTTCCCTGTAAGGGGCGGGATGGGGGATAACACAGAGCAATCTGTTGTTCATTTAATTACCAGCCCAGTGTTAAATCATGACAACTAGAGAGTTGCTTCTAATAGGAGCCGAGTTTTCAGCTCATGGCCCCTTTCTAGGAGCAGAAACTTAAACAAGACCATGTAAGACCAGGGTTAGCAACACTAAGATTTCAAAATGCTAGAGCTCCTTCAAGACAGCTTCCTGGGTTAAGCTGCCAATTTTCAAGTGCACAGAACATCCCACAATTTTAACCTTGCCCCGTACTTTTTGAACTGCACCTTGCTGCAGAATGGAAGCACTTTTGATGAACCCAGGTCAAACAGGAGTGGTTTTGTTGAGTCAGTGCAAGGCCTAGCAAATATGTTTCTTGAAGTAATTCTACACAGCAGCAGGTGGCAGGCTGCTGCCATTTTTTGCAATTTTTGCCGCCTTCGCCTCTGATACGCCTTTTATCCATAGATAGCTCTTGTCTATGGGTGAGATCTGGTTGGTGCTGTTGGGAGCTAACCAGTATCACTAGGTTCAGAAAACAGCTACTGAAATTCACTCAAATCTCCATCATTTTAAATTTTAATTATTCATTTTTGGCTTTGTCAAGATGCATTACTTAGCTATTGAGGTGCTCTAATGAAAGGCTGAAGCTAGTACAACTTGTTTTAGCACTACTTTATTGTACAGCAGATGCAGAAATACTTTAAATAGTTGAGCTGTTAGGCACTGTGCTATGGATTTGCATTACATTAATGTTAACAGTTATGTCATAGGTAAAAGTTCTTAAACAAAATTAGAGTCTGAAATATTTAGCTGCATAAAGCTATAGCATAAAAACAAAACCCACCCTCAAAAACAATCAAATTAATGCCACTTCCCCTTCCTAAGTTTCTAAACCCCACATATAAAAAGCTTCTTAATCATGTTACTTACACACACAGATTTTCTTAATGGTGTCTGTAGACAGTTTCTAACATACAGATAATAGGTTATAGTAGGATCCCAGCCAAAGCCAGTTGTAAATATGACTGCTGGCATTATATTTAGGTTAGTGGGAAATCACAGAATCACAAAATGTTAGGGGTTGGGATGGACTTCTGGAGTTTCTTGAGTTCAACCCCCCTGCCAGAGGAGGACCACCACAGAATCTAGGGCAGGTCACTCAGAAATGCCTCCAGACAGGTCTTGAAAGTGTCCAGAGGAGACTCCACAACCTCTCTGGTCAGCCTGTTCCAGTGCTCCATCACCCTTACAGTAAGGAAGCTCTACCTCATGTTGAGGTGGAACTTCCTGTGCTTGAGTTTGAATCCATTGCCCCTCATCCTATCACAGAGCACCACTGTAAAGAGATTGACCCCTCCTTCCTGACACCCCCCTTTCAGATATTTATATCCATTAATAAGATCCCCTCCCAGTCTTCTCCAGACTAAACAGCCCCAGGTCTTTCAGCCTTTCCTCATAAGGCAGCTGTTCCTTAATCATCCTTGTGGCCTCCATTGGACTCTCTCAAGTAAATCCCTGTCCCTCTTGAACTCGGGAGCCCAGAACCAGACACAATACTCCAGCTGTGGTCTCACTAGGGCAGAGTAGAGGGGGAGGAGAACTTCCCTCGACCTGCTGGACACACTCTTCTTAATGCACCCCAGGATACCATTGACCTTCTTGGCCACAAGGGCACATTGCTGGCCTATGGAGAACTTGTTGTCCACCAGGACTCCAAGGTCCTTCTTCATGGACCTGCTTTCTAGCAGGTCAGCTCCTAACCTGTACTGGTGCATGTAGTTATTCCTCCCCAGGTGCAGACTCTACACTTATTCTTGTTGAACCTCATTCGGTTCCTCTTTGCCCAGCTCTCCAGCCTGTCCAAATCTTGCTGAATGGCCACACAGCCTTCAGGTGAATCAGCCAATGCTCCCAGGTTGGTATCATCAGCAAACTTGCTGAGGATACACTCTGTCCCCTCATCCAGGTGCTTGGTGAAGATGTTGAACAGGACTGGACCCAGAACTGATCCCTAGGGGACTCCACTAGTTACAGGTCTCCAGCTGGACTCTGCACCATTGATCACCACCCTCTGGGCTCTATTTTTTAGCCAGTTCTCAATCCACCTCACTGTCCACTCTTCTACCCCACACTTCTTCCCCACGCTTTACAACTGCCTTTTTACATCCACCTGCACTGCAAGTGTCTAAATGACTGTACATGCTGTCAATCAGTGTTGCAAAGGAACACATTGCTTAAATATTTCCTTTAATAAATTCTACACTTTCATAAACCAAATAAGGACCTTATTTTCCTTTGCCTAGGATATAAAGTCTCTTCATTGCTATTGATGGAATCTCTTTGTTGCTACAGTAAATCAAAGCAGAATTTAATCATTAATAGCTGCAGGTGTCAATCAGTCAAGTGAAGGACAGTACTTATAATGAAACTGACTGATTAATACATTATTAATCAATAATACTTTCCTAGGCATCTGTCCAAACCATGATAATCTGAACACTGAATTTTTAAAACTGCAATAACATCAGAAAAGGTAGCACACATAAAAAAATAAAGGGGAAACAGGTTTGGAATTGGCTTGGGATTATCTCAGATTGCAGATCCAAACTAATTAGTACCCTGCTAGCACACTACATCTCTTACCTGTGGCTTTGAGTATTTCTGTGTTTGCATTTTGCAGTGACATGTTTATATCACACAAGTGAATTACTCCCTGACATACAAAGACACCTGAGAAGGATGCCAAACAACAAAAAGCATTGCTAATGGTTTTTATTGCAAAATGTGAACTACATAGTTTCCATGGCTCTTCCTGAAAAGCAATGCTTTTGCTATTAAAGGTGGAATACTTTTATGGATGTGATGTGCTGCTGAGGATTACAGCTCTTGGACAGGCTTTGGGGTTTCAGTCTCTCCTGTATGACTGATCTATCAGTGGAATTACAGATTATTATCAGAAGCACATCTAGTTATGTGAATTTACCAAAAGATGAAAATGAAAAACAGTGGCATGTTAATTTTACACAACATATTGGCACAGTATTATAACACATGTTGTAACATACAAAAAATACGTGTAGTTTTCAGGTGGGTTTCGTTTGCTCTGAAACAACTAAGATGCACTTAATCTTTTTTGTAAAGACACTTTTCTAATCATATCTTCACAGTGTATCAAAACCAGTGTATACTTTCAGCCTGCTAATGCACTGTCCTTTGTTCCTATCATATGAAGTGATTGATGTTCAGGAAAGGAGTTACAAGTTTGGTCATTTCAGCTTTTCTAAGATACCATCTCCTGTTTTTTCCAAAGCATGAATAGTTCCAGATGGTGAGTAGGGCTGTGTTAATGGAAAGGACAATTTACTTATACATTCACATAACCTTTTCATTATTAATATCAATGGATCTAGAAAAGCTTGGCCCCATTTCCTGGCCAAAACAGCATCACTCTGCTGTTTACATTTTACCTGAGAGAAGAATTCAAGTGTTGCAGCTATAAATGTTCACAACTTAATCCCTTGTTGAAGGGAGATGGAAAAAAAATAACACTCTAGGGTAATAAAAATATCATAAAACTGTTTGGCAGCAAAAAGGAATTCAGTCTTTTATTTTAACGTGGCAGAAGAACAGGCAGGTCTGTCTCCAAACAAACCAAACACTGTCTCTGTAGTCATAAATACACATCATCAGATGACAGCAAGGAAAAGGCTCATGGGGCTGAAAACAGGGCAAGGAGCAGCTGAACTTGGAAAGCTGAGTTCAGATGTGTCCTACTTCTTTGTTTTCTCACCCTGCCAGAGAATAAGAGCAGAGGTGACATGGTTTTTGTCTACAGAAACTGCAAGGCAAGTATGAAGAAAATAACAAATTGCAGTTGCTTGCTCCAAACATGAAGGAAATAGGATTTGTTTTAAGATTGTGTTAGTAATTTTTCAGGATAATGTCTTCTGGATTTTAGTCATAACTTCAGTTTGTTGCTTAACCTCTGATATAAACTGTGCCTGCCCTAATTACTTTTCTACCAACCTGATTAGTAGCTGCATTAAGGATAAGATTGATGGTTTTGTCTGAAAAAGGCTTACGTGTTTTTAAATAGCACCAAAAACATGCTTTGTGCTGTCAGTGAGCATGGTGCATTTGGGGCACAACACAATAATTAATAAATAGTCCCAAATAATCATATCTCAGTTTTGTAACTCCTTAATTGAGAAGTGACAATGAGGTGACAATGAGACAAAGATTGGTCAGTTTAGGGACAGTGGGAAAATTGAATTGTATGCCTTGCTATGTGGAAAACTGTCTGGAAGGCTGGGCCCAAAGAGTGGTGGTAAATGGAGTTCAGTCCAGCTGGCAGCTGGTCCCAAGTGATGTTGCCCAGGGCTCAGTACTGGGGCCAGTTTTGTTTAGTATTTTTATCAATGGTCTGGATGAGCGGATTGAGTGCACTCTCAGTAAATTTGCAGATGACACCAAGCTGGGTGGAAGTGTTGATCTGCCTGAGGGTAGGAAGGCTCTGCAGAGGGACCTGGACAAGCTGGATCAATGCACTGAGGCCAATTGTATGAGGTTCAATAAGGTCAAGTGACGGGTCCTGCCCTTGGGTCACAACAACCCCAGGCAACACAACTGCCTTGGGGAAAAGTGTCTGGAAAGCTGGCCAAAGGAAAAGGACCTGGGGCTGTTTGTCAACAGCCGGCTGAACATGAGCCAGCAGTGTGCCCAGGTGGCCAAGAAGGCCAACAGCATCCTGGCCTGTATTAGAAATAGTGTGGCCAGCAGGACTAGCAAAGTGATTGTTTCCCTGTACTTGGCACTGGTGAGGCTGCACCTCAAGTACTGTGTGCAGTTCTGGGCCCCTCACTACAAGGACACTGAGGTGCTGGAGCGGGTCCAGAGAAGGGCAGTGAAGCCCATGAAGGGTCTGGAGAAGTCTTACGAGGAGTGGCTGAGTGAACTGGGGTTTTTTAGCCTCAAGAAAAGGAAGCTGAGGGGGAGACCTTACTACTCTCTACAGCTACCTGAAAGGAGGTTGTAGCAAGGTGGAGGTCAGTCTCTTTTTCCAAGTAACAAGCAATAGAACAAGAGGAAATGGCTTCAAGTTGCACCAGAGAAGATCTAGATTGGGTATTAGGAAGAATTTGTTTACTGAAAGGGTTGTCAGGCACTGGAACAGGCTGCCCAGCAAGTAGTCGAGCCAACATCCCTGGAGGTATTTAAATGACATGTAGATGTGATGCCTGGGGACATGGTTTAGTGGTGGACTTGATGATATTGAAGATCTTTTCCAAACAAAACAATTCTATAATTCTGTGATTCTGTGTCCTTGAGAATCCTAATCAAGAGATTTGGTATATGCATGAGGTATGGTTATTATGATCACTTTATTTTATTAGAGACAGAGCAAAAATGGTGGCAATATGCAAGTATCTGCTATAAAATGAGAAAGCAAGTAGGAATTGGGAACAGGTTTTCATCTTCACAATATTTCTCCTTTTATCAGAGCCACGAATGTGCCCAGAAGCTAATTCAAGGTCAGAAGCTGTATATGGTAGTTAGATTCTGTATTCCTCACTCAACCAAGTATCCCGAAAACTTCTGGGCCTGTGCAAACTGCACAGTGCAGTGGACTGAAGGAGGAGTTGCAAACGATTTTACTCCTCTTAAGTCCTGTGACCCGGGATGGAGATGGGGATGGTTTGTTTCAGTCCCTGCGTATATTTGAACCAGACATTCTCTGAAGTGAGCCTAGCTGAGGTAGAGTTTCAAGACATTACTTCAACATCCAGGACTGCAGAAGCCAATGAGGCATTGCTCACCGTTGCCTCCCTTCTTGGCCAGGACTTGCAGTGAGAATGGCATCTGGCTAGCTGCTTGCACCTTTGGCCACGGACAGGAGTTCACAGCTCCAACCTGCTCCCTAGGCTCAAAGGCAAGAGCCTCACCCAGTGGCTTCACTGAGACCACTAATTTATGGGTGAAAGCATCAGACCCAACCAAGCACTTATACCTCCAAAGAATAATTTGTCACTTAATCACTTCATTTCAGAAAGACTGCCTACCAAGGGGGAGGGGAGCCTTGTACACAAGCAGGCTTTTGATCTCAGTGGAGCTCAGAGGGCTTTACTAGTGCATTCATTTAAGGGATTGAGCAGCAACTAATTAATGACTCTAAATTATATCAGTCATGCTTTGGAGGCTTGTTCTAATATATGAAGACAAGCTGTTAAACTGGAATGGCAGCCTGATGTTTATTTTGTGATAGGACAAAATAGTCTTCACCTCTCTCCTGCTTGTGATTTTCTGACAGCCTTCTAGGTCTTCACTCATGCAGTTGTTAAAGGTAGTGGCAATGTCCTGCTTTCTGATTGCTGTTGGACAGAATAATGAAAGCTGTAAAAATCACAGAACAATTTATCCCATAAATTTACAAATTACACTAGGATGATTATAATTTGCCTCACCAGGTAATGATTTGCAGCCATTAACACTGAGAATTTGCTGGTGTGAACTGAAAGGAGTGTTCTTTGAAGCTTTTTGGACCAGAAATCCTTGCCAGATTGGTCAGTGTGAACTACAAGCTGCAGGCAAATACACTCTTCTAACATCCTCTCTTGAAATGCACAACAGAACAGCAGTTTTGTGCTGACTTGGACTTTTTCAGACTAATTGGTTATTTTAATGATTTTCTGGTCAGCACATAGATCTGATGCTAATTTTATCAGCTTGGTTTTAAAATTAATGCATGGAGAGTGCAGTGTCTCTCACCTTCCCCTCCATAGACAAAATTCCACAAAATGTATTCACTTAGATAAAGCTGTTGGTACTGGCTTTACCATTGCTGGCACTTTTCTAAATGGATGAATTTGAACTTAGACTGTGCAGACATCACTGGCTTATTTGGCATTCACAAACTGCAGCAGCATATTAGGCATTAATTATATATGACTAATTATATTCATTATAATTAATGAGAATTATATTAGGCTTAAGAACTATTTAAAGGCAACTAGAATTTAAAGCAGCAGGACTTAGTATCTGGCTGTCCTGGACTTGCTCTGCATGGCCTTGAGCAGCATGGTTTGCCATTCTGTCTCCAGTTTTCCAAAAGACAAGGTGAAGGTAACAGTACTTACCTCCTTTGTAAAGCCAATGAGATACTGTTATAAACATAAATATCACTATATAACAGCATGTAATTTCAAACCTTCCAGCACTGCAGTTTTGAAATCCTTTTTAAATGTTAAATAGTTCAGAACACTCAGTCCATAAAAGGAGAAAATCCTACCAAAAATTGAACAATTGCTTTTAAAAAAAAAAAAGTTAGAAGCTGCAAGCAAATAAAAACTACTTTAAAATTTAACTATTTGAAAGAGTATTTCCAAGTAAGCTGAAATTCCATAAAGACCTGAGCTTGTAACTGGTCTGGAACAAGAAATTTCTATCATCTTAGACAGAGGACTCTCTGACAGTGACTTTTTGAGTGATGGGTTCAGTCACTGGGAGAGGGCAAATCTAAAAATCCAAGAAATTCAGAGAAAAGAGAAACTCATTAGAGAGTGATCTCACCAACTTCCCCTCTGCCTCCACATTGCCAGCTGTGAAATGGAAATAATCACAACAGCTCATTTTTGGGGGATTTATTAATCTTTATAAAGCACTTCATATGTGTAAAGCAGTACAGACAAAGTTTGCCAAATGTGGATTGGGTAGCTGTGAGCTTTGTCTAATCATAGAATCATAGAATGTCTTGGGTTGGAAGGCACCTCTAAAGGTTATCTAGTCCAACCCCCCTACAATTATCAGGGACATCTCACACTAGAACAGATTGCTCAGAGCCCCATCAAGCCTAACCCTGAATGTCTCCAGGGATGGGGCCCCCACAACCTCTTGAGGCAACCTGTTCCAGTGATCCACCACCCTCATATTAAAGAACTTTTTCCTAATGCCCAAGCTAAATCTACCCTTCTCTAGCTTGGAACCACCACCCCTTGTCCTGTCATTACATGATCTTGTGAACAGGCCTTCCCCAGCCTTCTTATAGGCCCCTTTCAGGTATTGGAAGGTCGCTGTAAGGTTCCCCCAGAGTCTTCTCCAGGCTGAACAACCCCAACTGCCTCAGGCTGTCTTCATAAGAGAGGTGCTCCAGCCAGCTGAACATTTTTGTTGCCCTCCTCTGGACACGGTCCAACAGGTCCACGTCCTTCTTGTGTTGGGGGCTCCAGAGCTGGACGCAGTACTCCAGGTGAGGTCTCACCAGGGCAGAGGAGAGGGACAGAATCACCATGCTTGATCTGCTGGCCACACTTCTTTTGATGCATGCAGCCCAGGATGCAGTTGGCCTTCTGTACTGCAGTTGCACATTGGTAGCTCATGTCCAGCTTTTGATCCACTAGTACCCCCAGATCTTTTTCCATAGGGCTGCTCTCTAGCATGTCTTACCCCAGCCTGTATGGATAAGCTCTGGTTGTCCCAGCCCAGGTGCAGGACCCTGCACTTGGCCTTGTTGAACCTCATGAGGTTCACCTGGGCCCACTTCTCCAGCTTGTCCAGGTCCCTCTGGGTGGCATCCTGTCCCTCTGGCATATCGACTGCACCGCCCAACTTGGTGTCATCAGCAAGCTTGCTGAGGGTGCTCTCAATGCCACTGTCAATGTCATTGATGAAGATATTAAACAACACAGGTCCCAGTACAGACCCCTGAGGGACACCACTTGTCACTGTTCTCCATCTGGATACTGAGCCATTGACCACTACCCTCTGGATGCAACCATCCAGCCAGTTCCTTATCCCCTGAACAGTCCACCCATCAAACTCATATCTCTCCAATCTAGAGAGAAGGATGCTGTGAGGGACCGTGTCAAAGGCCTTGAAGAAGTCCAGATAGATGACATGCATTGGTCATGGATGTCATCTTCTCTTGTGCACTGATGCAGTCAATCCATCGTAGAAAGCCACTATGTTGGTCAGGCAGGATTTGCCCCTAGTAATCAGCAAGTGACTCACTCCCTTCTTCTCCATAGAGGCCCTGTTCCTGCTGTAGGCCTAGACAACAGGAATTACTCCCAGCTAGCAAGGTCTGTGGCTGAAAGGGCAGAGTGTCTCCCAGGATGTTGTTTGTGCTGTCATGGAACTGCAAGCCAAAGACATAGAAGTGCGAATGGGAAAAAAAGTCCATTTTAACAAAAAATTTTGTGCTGAAACAGTTTGGCACCGTTTATACCTGAATTTTCTGGGACAGAGAGATACACGTTTCTAAGACACTAGGTTTGCAATACCAACATCCTTCCACTTTGCTGATCAGTCCTAAGTTCTCAGCTCCATCCATAGCAGCAGATAAAGCACCCAGGACCACCCTCTGCCACTAAGGCCAATTGGCACAGAATAATCCATGAGAGAGGGTGGTTACGAGCAGCTTGCTTAGTGGGAATAGTCTCTGCTGCATGCTAACTTCCTAACTGTGCCACAGAAATTATATAGAAGAATATAAGTTGATTTAAGCCAAAAATCATGTTTGGGATGTTTCTATCAGCTTAACAGGATAGAGTAAATTGCCAGCACCTAGAGACATTCCTGTGTCTTGTGAATCTGCTCATTATCCTGGTCCTGACTTTCACTCTCTTTCTGATTATTTTCCATCTTGAACTGGACAGCTAGTCACATTAGTAGTGTAAGTCCTCTTTTTGTAACAAATACTTCCAGAAGATACAACAACTAGCATCACTGAAAAGAACTGTTAAAAAAAATAAATCTAGCAATTTAGGGGAAAAAGCCACCAAATAACGTGTTTTGCTACAAGTCAGGCTCCATTTCCAACTATTTCTGCCTTCTCAAAGTCTGAAATGCAGGTCTGAGATTTTCCAGGTTTGGCTGAAACGCTGTGGAAAACTTACTTGCCCAAGTGACAAAGCTGGTTACATTCAGAGACTGTCATTATTGCCTGGATGGGATATGATAATTTCTCTAAAAGTCTTTAGTCTACAAAGTGTGATTAACTGCAAAAGGCAGAGTTATTAAAATAGATTGGAGCAGACTCTGAAAGGCTTCTCTGAAAATCTATATATATATCACTTGCATGTCTGGAGGAGGGGGCCTCCAGTTTCTTAAGAAACATTTGCTTACATGTATACTCTTTTGTATGGAAATACAGAACTTAAAATAGTTTTCCTCTATTCATTCCCTTTCCTTTTGGTCCTCTTTGTATTTCTGCAGTTACTCTACCAACTTTTTGATGTGATGGAAAAAGCACATTTCTGGCAGTCAGCAGACCTGTTTTCTATTTCCATTCTGCTATTAAAGTGATGTGGCATAAATTGCTGTTGACAATGACTCAGATGAGGGAACTGATCTGCCTGAAAAGTGACCTAGTAAAAAAACTAGTGTTGTTAATTTTCAGCTAAATCCATGATCATGTTACCCAGGTGGCTGCACACATGCTCCCCAGTGCCAGTACCTGGGGAAGGCAGGAACAAGCAGCTGGGGACAACAGTAGGGGCTGGTGATACGTGCTTGTCAGCAGCCCTGCCCCATCCCTCAGCAGCAGCTCAGGGAGCTGCAATTACTCATTTTAAAGCAAAGATGAGGTGCCACACCAAGGTTTGGGTTGCTAAATTCACTAGTTGGAGCACTCCCAAGTGGAAAATGTATTACAAAAGGCAACATATGCAGGAGATTGGTGTTAGCTGGTACTAGACTAGTGCTGTGGGACAGGTGACAGGTCTGGTGACTCCGAGGGCTGCCTGCTGGGGACGCGTGATGGAAATTTCCTCCTTCCATGCACTGTGATGGCTGCAGCAGTGACCAGCACAGACACATGGGCCTGAGCTGGCCAAGCATGAGGCACCTGGGTGCTGCTGGGCTGCAGCAGCCGTTCCCACAGCCTCCAGCCCCAGGAAAGGCTGCTCTAGGAAGAGCCACACTGCCTCACCCCTATTTGAGCTGCTCTGGAGTATTACATGGGGCAAAAAGCCCTGTTCTGTGCATCACGTATGGCTGCTCTGAAATGTGAGCTTTCCGCTGGCACCGCAGTGACTCAAAGAGCTCCGCAGCTTTCCAGCGCCCGACAGGAATCAGTAACAAAGGCATTAAGTGTGTCTTCTCTTTGGCACAGCAGCATTTCTTAATAACCCCTGCCCCAGCAAGCTCTTAATTCCTGAAGACAACAATGCAATGCGTTTAACATTCTTCTGATTAATATTTACGGCTACAAAGCCACCCATTGTTTTTACTACATAACTGCTAATCAATAGGGGCTCCAGAAAACAGCAGAACAAGCCAGGAGAGCTGTGGAAGCCTTGGTTCCTCAAAAATTATGGAAAATGGCAAGAGGTTTTCCCCCTTACCCACATTTTTGCAGTTTGTTTCAGGTTCACAAATCT